>CM048747.1:286602266-288078516 GCA_026315105.1 Locusta migratoria | reverse complement strand
CAAGCCTTTCCATGGTCATCTAGAATACACAGAGTAGTTGTGGAATCTGTTTCATACAGTTTGGTTTGGCACTTGCCGCCTGGTGGCCCTCACATCATCGTTGTTTATGATTGTAATAGTCTAGTTGGGTTTTCTTCAGGCAAGTAGGTTCTGCAGATACTGGTTGTCTTTGTCATTGTTGCCCTAGAGCAACCAGTACAGGGAAAGTCATGAACACTACTTGTAGTTTGAAAATCATTCCAGGTCCTTAGCACATCACTCTGACTCACTTGCAATAGTGGTGAAAGTCCTCATTGCCATAAAACAACAATCCAAGTATGATCTTCTTCTTGTCATCAGAGAATGTCCATACAATGTTTACAAATGGCTTACAATGTTCCAGCACTATGTAGTGATTGAAGATATAAATACTACTCCCACACCTACATTCAACAAAATTGATATAATTCTGATATATAGGGCTATAGACAAGTTTGTTTACCTTTATGACAGTTCAAAGGACCAAGTTTTTCAAATCATATCAAAGTATTTTCAGGAAGAATGTATTTATGGCATACACAGGTAATGAAAAACCTTTTTGATGTGTGTATTTAGACTCTTGGTGCCTTCTGTAATACTTAACCAACATATCTGAGAGTACAAGTGAATGTACTGCCACCAGTTGTTGTGCTGTCTGCAAAATGGCAAGGTCTATTCTCTCAACATTCTTTCCATATTTAGATTAGATGTACTTTTCATTCCAGTTGATCCGAATTGAGAAAATCCTCTTGGATGTAGAACATGTCAGAACAGAATATACAATATATACTTACAAAAAGAGACCATATTTGTTAATGTACCTTTCACAGATCCCAAATGTAATTGACCTTGTGGACGTGGAATTTGTCAGGAAAAACAAGTGTTTTAAGCATATTTACATTTTAAAGGACATAAAACTTATTACCACATACAAATATACAATTTTATTTAGTCTTTACAACACTGGTTTACAATTATCACATTACTGCACAAAATCTGTAATTAAGTCAGATTGAACACAATATTCAAATGTATGCTGACGTGGAACCTGTATAGGTACAGTTCTCCATAGGTCATTGCTCTTTCGATTGATTTGTTGCCAAGGCGGCCTAGCCGTGCGCATTGGGGCGCCATGCTGCAGTGCGCACGGCCATTTGCCGTCCGGGGTTTAAGTCACTCCTCAGGCAAGGGTGTTGTGTTGTCCTCAGGTTAGTAGTTTGCCTTAGTTTAAGTAGTTTGTAAGCTATGGACTAATAAACCTGCAGTTGAGTCCAATAGATTTACAAATATATGAACATATTTAATGATTTGTAGTAGCCCAGATTTTCTTGTTTTTAACGTAATTTTCCTGTGTTTCAATGTTTCTGTTAAAATTCTGCAACTATGTTTTGCTTTTTTCTATCTCTTAACTTACCAATTTGCTAAAATGCTACATAAATTGATCAATTAAAATGTTAGGAAGATTAGAGAATTATAATGACTACTTAAAATTTGTGCCAGGCCTGGACCCAAATCTGAACTGAGTGAGGTGATGCAGTAGTTATCACACTGGACTCTGAGAGAGTGGCAGTTAAAGTCATCCAGTTTTTGGATTTCCTTGATTGCCCCACATCACTCCCTTTCAAAGTAGTGTTGTATCTTTTACAGTGCCATATACATTATAGTTTGCATTCTCAATACAGAAAGAAAATGTGATAGTTGAAATCAGTTAAAACATTAATTAAATGTTTCTTCTGTCATGAGTGTCTGTTACAACGAGTAGTAATAACAGTTTTCAAAGAAATGTCACCAGTGCCTTTGTATTCATGTCTCTCCCCCATTTCATATTCCAACTACCTTGAGACTTACATATGTGACTATCAAACATCAAATTTTCAAGTGACTGCTATGTTAGAAAAATAATTCTTTAAAAGTGAAATAAAAATCAGAGAAGCTTTTCCTTCGAGTTATGAAGTATAACAATGTTAATATAATGTTATGCCTAAATTGTTACTAAAATTGCCAAACTTATCTTCCAGGGACCATTCTTGGATGCAAATTATGCAACATCAACTCCTTTGTCACGGCCTGCACCAGTGTTGGATTCATCTGCTTCGCTGACTGCTGGTTTGGCTGGACAGTCTACTGGTTCTGTAGCTCCAGGATCACAGACCTCTTCAGGTGGGACATCCAGTTTGCGCCGTATGCGTAAGAAGGAGCTGTTGCGTCAATACTGGACTCAAGAGCGCAATCTAGATGAACCTGGAGGCGGTGGTCCTGAGCCAGGACCGGAACCTGGTCCTCCTGCCAATCCTCCGCAGCGTGCTGTTATCTCCATACCGAAAGCTGTTGCATCCATGACATCAATTCCCACTCGTGAAGACTACAAGGCTGTTGTCGATGCTGCTGCAAATATGGAACGCAAACGGCGTGGCGGGAAGGGAACTGGGACACCTTTGGAAGGGCCGTATGACGATATCAGTATTGGACCAGGTACTGATCGTCGTGGCATAGCCCTTACCCCTACCGTTCGTCGACGTGGTCGGCCTCCAAAAGCACCACCACCTGCTCTCGCAGCAATAGCTCCTGTTCAACCACCCACTCTGAGGATAAAAATAGGATCTGCAGGGAATGCTGGTGTGGTTTCAGCAGCTACAGCTGCCGGTTCTGACGGTGAGGAGAAACGGCTTCGCATACGTCCACCAAAGAAGAGGTTAGCACCAACCAACAATGCAGCACCTTCTGTAGAGGAACTGAAACGTGAAAGCATGAAGTTCCGCCGGCGCATCATGCAGGACTTTGATCAAGAAGAGAAGAAGGAAGGCAAGCGGCGGCGACAGCAGCCACTCGCAGTTCACGAGGTGCATTTGGTGCCTCAAGAAGATGAGGTAGCACCCAAAATTGTTATTCGTATAAAAAATCAACGAACAACAGACGTAACACCGTTGTTACCACAGTTAGAATCGCGCAATCCTGGTGAAGTGCCGCAGTCAGTACCTGTAGACCCCGTTGAAACTCCAGCAGACGCAAGTGCTCCATCTGCAGAGGGAGATTTGACCAAAACGCTGGAACGAACAGTCCAACCTCCATCTGCTGCCCCGGCAACAGCCCCCGACCCTCCCGCTCCTCCAGATGTTCGGACGTCTAAAGTGAGCCCCATAAGATTAAAGCTGGCGCGGTGTCAAGAAGGTTATGTGATGAAGAGTGCACCAGTGACTTTAACAGAAAATAGTGAGGGGGGGACTGGCTGTGAGGTAAGGTGATGAACACTTACACCCGGCCCAGGCAATGGACCATGTACGCGGGCACGTGCATTGGCCACTTTCGGCATCTGATTTTCCTGTTCTTTTTTATTGTTACAAAAGTGTGAGGAGAATAATGGCCAGCTGATAGATACCAATAGTTGAATAATGACTTAAGGGTATAAAGAAAAGTCTTCTAGGAATCCTCTTCTTTCTTAACTTCAGTACTGGAATCAGTTGTACAGTATAACTTTTGTTTCAACTGTATGTTCCTTCCACACTGTATTTATGGAAATGAAATTTCAGATGCTGAATCTGGTATGCAGTTTGTTTATCTTTCAAAACAATTGTGTGCAAGAAAAACAAAAACATCTAGACTGCACTTTGCCTGTGTGTCGGTGTGTATAGTTACGTGTGTAGTATTTATTGTTAATGACTTTGTTAAATATACTTTTTTACTTTTTAACGTTGGATGTGGCAGCAAGGGACAGGTGTGATAGCTGTGGACCTCTATCACTTAGTTTGACCCACCGGAGGTGAAAGCTGCCGCGGACTAAATGGACGGCATTTTAATAGCTTTCCAGTCCAGTAGTGTTTTGCCAAGTGTTTTAAATTAATCTAAAATCAGAGTTTCCCTTTTGTTTTATTTCATGTTGTTGGTATATAAAAAGAATGTGTGATGAGCTATTTAAACTCTTTTAGATTGTCTTGTATATTTGCACAGTGTATAGTCAGCTTTAGTGCAGGAAGCAGTTAGTGTACAAAAGTCAATTACTGATTTAAGACTTGATTAATATTTTTGTACATATAAGTGTTGAAATGTATTATAGCAATTTATTTGTAAGTTCATATTTTATTTGAAGTATATGGTTTGCAGAAATTGTTAAAGAATTATTTTTTTTATTTTATGTACCTTTTAATTGCTTTTTATAAAAGTTTACAGTAAACACATTTTCAATCACAAGTTAAATAGGTGAACTGAACAAACTCTCTTTAAAGGGTTGTGACCTGTGCATTGCCGCCGTATCATCATACTAGAAAAAGATGTAAGAACAGTGTTGGAACCTAATTATTCGTAGGATGCAAATGCATGTAATGTAGTTTAAAATGCATCTCACTTTGCTGATCTAAAAGTTGCCATTTTTTTATCTGAAACTGTGTACCTGTTTCTAGAGTCAAGTGAGAACTTAAGTGTTGTACTCAATTTTTACATAAAGAATGAAATAGTAGAGCTCTTAACAGCAAAAGTGCCACATATTTGCTGCTATTATATACAGTGTTTTTATTCAGGATTGTTGTAAAAAGACAACATTTTTAGCTCCTGTGATGGCTTCTAAAAGTATATCTTAGCCAAAAGGCTGAGATTCAGATTTTAGAAGATAAAAAAGTGTTAACGAGGTCATGCAGACATCTGTTGGATTTATGTATGTACCTCATTCTGCAATAATATAATATTTTGTTGTTTTGTGTGTACAATCAAGGTGCTTAGAATTCAATTCTGATATCAAAAGGAATTCAGAGGTATTTTTAAAATTGATATGTCTCTAATGATTCGGGTGCAATACAAGATTTTGATTTGTTAAACCAAATTATGTATTTAAAAAGTGAAAGCATTTTATTAGACCATATTCTCCATCTTAATTGAAATAGTGCAACCCCAGCAGTATACTTACTTTTTGTATTTTATTTATATTTGTGAATATGGTGTAATATCCAGTCATTAATTTATAACAGTGAGTTTATAGTAGCATTAATCTCTTGAACTCAAAGAATCACACAGTTGTTAACTGGAAAAAACTTTTCCATTGAAGCACAAGGCACATATTTTCTATTTTATGACAAAAAAATCTACTTCCGTACTCTATCTCTTTGTGCACTGTAGTAATATTATATTTTGAGAGTCTGATACGTGTTTAACATTTGCATGATTTTTAGGCTGTTGATCTGTTCTTTTGTTCTAAACCAATGTAAAAGTTAGCCCATATTCCTTTTTCCTTCCAATATTGTGAATAGGTTTTGTGATTGAGATACAGTGTACAAACCAGAATTGTTTTGTACAGAGAATATTTGTTTTAATTATTTTTCTCATAATTATAAATAAAGGTATATGTTGTTGTAAATAATGTACAAGTGATGCTGGTCCTGTAAGATATGGTGTTGTAATGTGCACATAGTTGCAATGTGAAATACAAATCTTTTTTTAGAATGAGAAAACGAATGGTATGCATATTTAATATGTTGTCACCACCCTTTCTAAAATGAACTCAACCTGCCATCATTGGTTTTGTGTTTTGCTGTGCAATATTACTAAATAAAATATTCTCTGTGCCAGAGATTAAAAGGCAGTCATTAAAGGCTGTGCATTCAGTGAACAATAGTGAAAGGTAATAAAGTCTCACTTTCTGAAAGATAAATTTATATCTCATCACATTAAAATATATGTACCTGCCTCATCATAAGTGTCATATATGTTTCTTGATTTTATTACTTGTCATCCATATTCTGCAGCATCTCTTGGATGTACTATAAAAACTGACACTCGAGATTCATCATGTACGAAGAACATTCATCAGGATTCAGTTTACCTCATCAGAATCACATTAATGACTGCTATAAATGAAGTGAATCTGTGATCTGTAGTATGTAGGTATTCAGTAGCCTTTTACTATAGCATTTATTAAACATAGTTATATAAATTTGTACTTTGACAGTGGTGTTGCGCAACCATTACACTGTATAATTCAGAAACTCTTGCAACAGAACACTGAATAAATATCTGAATTATAATGAAACTTCCCTACCTCACAGTTTTTGTTGTTTATCATGAGTTGGTCTTGGAAACTGATTTCTTTCTTTGAAGCTTGAAAGTAAGTTATTTGAGTCTCATTATAATGATCATCTATATTTTTATTTGCCCTTTTAATGAGGGAGGTATAATAATGAAAACTTACTTACCAATTTTTTTTTTAATATAATGTGCATGCTAATGATGTTACTGACTTCGTCACATGGCTGGTGTAGCAAGAATAAGTTATTAAACATTTTTGTTAATATACAGAACGATGTATTGCTGTCTGTTTTTATCCCCATATTGGATAATATTAGTATATCCCAATCATTCTGAGGACTCCCTGTAAATATTTTCTCAGTATCTTCCTTAATCAGAGCTTAAGAGAGTTTCATTGCTTACAGACTAACTGTAGACATGCTAACATCTGTGTTGTTCAGAAATATGATAAAAATACCTATTAACAAATACAACAAATGAAGTGTATTTTGTTAATGTACGCAGAAGGAGGAGGATGAGGCATCTAGAGCAGGACCAACCATTGCACAAATTTACATAACATAGTTGAAACTGTTGCTTTTGAATTTGGAGTTTGGTTAAGAGGAATTGAAAGCTGTAAAAATGAGAAGTATGAAAGAGTACGGCTCTTCTGGTTTTATGCATTTCTATTCTGAGAACCATTCTGGCTGGAATGTTAAGATTTCATTTCTTGTCCATCCGATAATTGTAATTTGGAGTAATAATAATTTCAAATCTGAAGCCATATTTACAAACATATTTGGCAAAAAAAAAGTTGGAATCAGATTGATTCCATCCTATGTAGCACTCTTATTTAACACTTCAATGCATAGTGTAGCTGATCAGCTACATACCTATTTTTTTCTATTTTTTTTTCCAATCATCTCTCAAACTGAACAACATTTTAGAACAAATTCATTTGTAGCTGCTTATATACATAGTGTTACACATGCTAGAAGCACATCCCAGAAATTATAAGTTGCAAAGTGCTACTGAACCACTTCGACAATTAGCTGCATTGAGTTACTCATAACATGTGTGTTCATTTACTTTAGTATATCTCCTTTGCCGTTTAAAATTGGTCAATCACATACTACCATTGCATTAAGAGTTACTTTATGAAAAGATCAGCGGCACAATAGTGATGTTTACTGCATCGGGTACGTCATGGAACCACTATATAGCTGAGAAGCTATTGAGTGGTTTGTTGCTAGTAGTGCATAATAATTTGAAGGAAAAATTTTTAAACAATATTTTTCTCAGTATATATTAATTGTGGTAGTTTCTATAGCTTCAAATAAAAAGTTAAGCATTAAAGGATTAAATCTAAATGGTCTTCTTCACTGGCATAACTTCTGCTCATGTTCAATTTCTTTTTATCCTGAAATGGCTTGATGTCTTCTCTATTATAACAAATTCACAAGAGCTTTCTCGAAACCTCTTTGAAACTTTTGATAATCTTATTTTATACAGAACCTACCAAGCTTTCATTATCAAGGTCATTAGCATTTTTCAGTTTGACTTTTGCTTCTGCTAGAACATAAAAAAAATTCTTCCTTACAGCTTTAAACCTTGGAGGTAACATGTTTTCTTCTGCAAACACTCTAGACTGGTGTACTACCATTTTTGGAATGGGTTTACTTTGTAAAACTGCCTTTGTGAACTGTTCAAAATTAGGTCTTTATCTCCATAAAATAATTCTGCTAGTCATTCAAAATCCATATTATACTTGCCTTACTTTTACTGTAATGTAACCTGCGTTAGGCTATAAGGAACAGGAATATTTAAAACATACCTATTAGAAAAACCTGATATGACAGTTGCTGTACACTTGAGTGTAGTGTTATATAAACAAGGTATAAGAAGTCAAGAGACAATATCATTTGTTATGAATGTTTCTTCTCAGTTTTCTTTATGTCTCATAGTGGGCTTCAGAATAAATGCAATAAAATCAGAAACAAACCTCCAACTTAAAAAAATTCTGGGTGGTTAACTTTGGCATACTTATTATGGCTTGTTAGCGAAGTAAGCGTAACCACCACACCATTGATCACTATTGGCTTCTATATTGCCACAGGAAACCATGACTCACTTCATTTTAAAACATGTAAGAAACTCTAGAAAAAAAGTATTCCATTGAGTTTCTGGCTTATTGCAAATAAGTTTTGAAATCTTAGAAGTGAACTTGTGCTATTCTACTTGTTTGTCATGATCTCCTGCAAAACAATTTAGGAAATATGTGGAAAATTTCTGACGGTTGTGACAAAGTACCATTATATATAATCTCAAGAACTCAAATAGAAAATCAATTGTCAGCAAAGAACAGAAAGTTGGAATGAATATATAGAGGGGCTCTTCAAAGAAAATGAACCTGGAGACAATATTGTAGGAAGTGAAGAAAAATTAGATGAAATAGGAGATACTATACTAAGAGATGAATTTGACAGAGCACTGAAAGACCTAAGTCAAAACAAGGCCTCTGGAGTAGATGACATTCGCTCAGAGCTACTGAAGTTTGTGGGGGGACCAGCCTTGACAAAACTGTTTCACCTGCTGTGTAAGATGTATGAGAGGCGAAATACCCTCAGACTTTAATCACCCCCATTCCAAAAAAAAGCAGGTGGAGACAGGTGTGAAAATTACAGAACCATCAGTTTAATAAGTCATGGTTGCAAAATACTAACACGAATTATTTATAGGAGGATGGAAAAGCTGGTTGAAGCCGACCTCGGCTTTTGGGTTCAGGAGAAAGGTAGGAATATGGGAGGCAGTATTCACTTTACAGCTTATCTTTCTTTCTTTCTTTCTTTTTTTTTTTTTTTGCCTCCTACCTCACCTTCAGCCCTTTCTTACTCACGCCATGAGTGCCTTCTTCAGCCGGCTTCATCACCATTAGATAAATTGGAAAATCATAATACCCTGAACAGTATTCTGTTCGAAATATAATGTGAAACCAAAGTGAACGAAAAGGTAAATATGAACATCTGCCTTCCATACCCTATTCCCGAGGAAAGAAAAGAAAAACATAAAGAAAATGCTTTAACTAAAGATTTCATTCTTCTGTGTGTTCGTCCATTCGGAGCTTACTGAATACCTTCATTGCTTATACAGGCCGTCAGATTCGGGATATCATAATGTCCAATATGTTTCCATATTTCTTATGATAGTCCAAGTCAGATCTAATTTTAAATTTCAATGTAGGTACAGTAGTCGGTATAATTGGCGACACGATTTTCAATTAGATAGCCAATGGTATGGCCTAGCATCCAGGTCGCTGTGTTGTTCTTGCTTCTGGGGTAGCGTAGCTTCTGCGGCCACAGAAGTTCGGTCTTGTCAATGTGCGTTGCAGTGGTACGATCCATGATGGCCAATCTTCTGCACAGAAGGTCGGTGACTTGTTTTGCAGGCCCGCAGGTGAGGCAGTGAATTAAAGTATCCACAAAGCCACATGTACCACAGGTCAGCTGATTTGCGAGATGTATTTTGTATAGCTTGTCATTTGTTGATATCTTGTCATTTGCGACTATATACCATGCTGATTGAATCGTGCTGGAGAGAAGGTCGCTAAAAATATTTCTCCAGATAATGTTCCAACTGTGATTCAGCCATTTCCGTTCCACAGGGTTTCGGTTTGAAGTTTTTGTTAAGAATTCATAGACTGCTTTGTTCGTTACCCTGGTGGTTCTTGAATGGGACGAATAGCCTTTATAAACATAGCTAAAATTCAAGCAGTACTGTTGTATGTAAAGAAAGGTGGGAGGAATTGTCGATATATTAACGGGAGGTTCAAGTTGGCCTGGGCTCCATCTAGCGAACAAGATCTTGGTAGTGCTGTCCTGAGGAGCCTCGATAGCCTTCCGGAAGCGATTGATTAGTAGTACTGTACTCTGCACTCTCGCATCAATCAAGTTGAGACCTCCCTTTGTAAGTGGCAAGACCAAAGTCTCAGAGTCGACCTTGAAGATATTGTTCCTCATGACAAACCAGCAAAGGGCCTTCTGAATACTAGCAACTACAGGAGGCGGGGCTGGCAGTATTGTCTGTCCCTGTATATTTTAAGCACTGCTCGAATCTTATTCAACATGTCGCCCAGTTCCTGGTACACATCCTGGCTGGGTTTGTGTCCAGCTGGATGCCCAGTGACTTATGGCTGCTGTTAGCAGAACACCAATCCAGGCCAGCTGCGTTGCGCATACCCGCGCCAATATGCAGGAGGACAGTTTTGTTATCACTCAGCTTGGCCCCTGTGGACACTACGAAGTTGTGAGTTGCTCGGTCGATGGCCATGAGATCTTGTTGAGATGAGACCCCAATGCATAGGTTGTCTGCATAAGCGATACAGCGGTGCCTAAGGCTACCAATCACCAGCCCTGATGTTTCTTCTGTGATAACGGTCAGCAGGGGTTCCACAGCGAGGGCATATAATACCATCAATAAAGGACATCCCTGCCTGATAGACCATTCAATTGATACAGGTTGGCTAAAGTGGCGCGAGACTTTGCTTCAGTGGTGACCTTACGTATGGTATTCTTGAAGCGGGACCCAAAACCCATCTCTTGCATTGTTAGAAGTAAGTACTCGTGACTAATACGGTCATACGCCTTGTCAAAATCCAAAAAAAGAAGCGCAGCCCATTCTTTGGAGTCCGCATAGGTAGCGATAATGTCTCGAAGTGTGCATGCAGTGTGTATGATGCTCTTCCCGGGAATGGCACTATGCTGATGGTCTCCCAGAATCGTGTCTAAGACTCTCTGAATGCGTGTCTTCATAGCTCTTGTGATGATTTTAAAATCAGCATTCAGTAACGCAATGGGACGCATTTTAGTCAGTTGTTTGCTGTTCCCCTTCTTCGGGACAAGAACAATGATGCCCTCCTTAAAGTATGAGGGCACATTGCCCACCTCTGGAATTTCGTATTTCGTAGGGGATGGCAAGTAGCGTGTCACCAACAAGCGTCCAGTAATGCTTGTAGAATTCTGCAGGAAGACCATCTGGCCCTGGTGTTTTTCTTTCTGCCGCTGCACGGACGGTATTGTGGATGTCATCTTTGTCTAATTGCGAGTCAAGTACAGCAGTATCTTCCGGCGAGAGACGAGTGGGTATCCTACGTGTCAGAGCGTTACAGGTTTGCAAGTCGACAGGGTGCTTCCTATAGAGATCACTAAAATGCGCATGTGCGTAGCTGAGTACATCGCGGGTGTTGGTGAGTTTGCGCCCTGCTGCATCCGTAATGTCGGTAAAGAAAGTTGAATTGTGACGTTTTAACGCTCTCAGTAGATGGTATAGAGAAGCTGTACTCGTGACACAACGGTCTTAGGTTGTGTACGGACGATATAGCTTTCCATTTTCGTCCTCTGAAGCATAGTTATTTTAGCTTTACACATCTTAATGTTGCGCGCGGTCATGGGATTGGGAACATTTGCATCTTCATACAGATCACGCAAAGCCTGAAAATACGTTTCAATCATCTGTTTGCACCAATACTCTTTTTGCCTGGAATATAACATAATCGTGGATCTTAATTTAGGCTTAGCAATATTGACCCACCAGTCCAATGTCGTGTTGAAGCAGGGTTGAGTTCGGAGAGCTTGCTGCCAGACACGCGCCATCTCCACATCGAGCTCCTCATCTCGTAAAAGACTAACATTGAGCTTCCAATAATCCTTCCCGCAGTGAAAGGTGGTTTGTTGGTGGTTCACATAGACTTGATAGGCACAATGATTGGAGAAATTTATGGGTGCAATGTCATCATTTAAAACTGCCTCCTGTATTTTGCGTAAAACGTAAATTCTGTCTATTCGGCTCGCTGAGCAGTGGGTAACATGAGTATAGGTGCGTTGATCCCTGTGTAGTTTCTCCCAAGCATCGCAAAGGTGAAGGCCGACAACTAGGTGCTTAAGTTCTTCGCAAATGTTAGAGTTTGGAATCTGGTCCTTGGTGTGAATCGTACAATTGAAATCTCCAAAAAGGATATTATAAGTATGGATTAGATTAGGTAATGACGCAATAAAGGTGGTAGATGAATTTTGTTACTTGGGCAGTAAACTAACACATGATGTTTGAGTACTGAGGATATAAAATGCAGAATGGCGATGGGAAAGAAAGCGTTTTTGAAAGAGAGAAATTTGTTATCATTGAATATTAATGTTGCCTTGTATGGGAGTGAAACTTGGCAGATAAAGTCTGGACAGGAAGAGGGTAGATGCTTTTGAAATGTGGTGCTGCAGAAGAATGCTGAAGATTAGGTAGGTGGACTGTGTAACTAATGAGGAGGTCTGAACAGAATTGGGAGAAAAGGAATTTCTGGCATACCTTGATTAAAGGAAGGGATCAATTGTTAGGACACATTCTTGGACATCAAAGAATCGTGAATTTAGCATTGGAGGGAAGTGCTTGGAGTAAAAACTGCAGTGGAAGACCAAGAGATGAATACGGTAAGCAGATTCAAACTGATAAGTTGCCATTCTTATGTGGAGATGAAAAAGCTTGCTCAGGATAGAGTAGGGTGGAGAGCTGCATCCAACCAGTCTCCGGACTGAAGACTACAACAACATATATATTTTTCTGTACAGACAGGTTCAACCTCTTCTGGCATTGTCGTGAGAATTCATAATTTCATTATAAAATAAACAACACTGTTAATGCACTTTGCATTTAGGCCACAAATTTTGGAATGATGTCAAGTGATTTGAGACTGTTTGCTGCCATAATCTGTTTCACAAAATGTATTACATACATTGTGGGTTTTTCAATTTTGATAATTTTTTTTGAAAACTTTATGTAAGTGTGAATCTGGATTTCTCACTATTATTTCTAATCACACTGATGTATTTGTTTGCAAGTAAGAATACTGCTTGTTTGTTCCCACCATCTTATGCAAAACCAGAGGGTACTTTTGGATATCTTTCATCATTAATAGGCTATTTGATCCTCATTATAATGATAAAGCTACAGCATTGAATTAAAATTTGAGTTGCGACCGGAAATCGAACTCTGACCTCCATGCTTACTAGGCAGACGTCTTACTGCTAGACCACCACATCACTAGCGATTAAGGCACCTCGGAATAGTATAAGCACTATTTCCTTCATGTCACAAACTTTATTTCAGCTTGTGTGTTCCCATGAATTTTGACATGTTTGAGATGAAAAACAGCCTCAGGGTTTGTTAATATCTATTTAGAATGATAAATATATCTCATTATAATAATTCTTAATCGATAGATGGCTTCAAAGTAAAACTTGTCCTATATAGCTACTGATTGAGGGGATGTAGTTGTTAAGATGTCACGGATGTGTTCAGACTCCCTGTCTGAATGTGTCACAATAGTTTGTAGTTAATTACAGTATACACAAGCCAGCATTTAAGAATTTGATACTTTGGACCCTCATTGCTTTTATTCTCTATAAAAGTCAGAAAACTGCTCCTTTTCTTCTCCAAACACAAATGAACATTACGTTTCTTTCAGAAAATTGATGGACTTGCTAAACAGTTAGGCCACCATGCATCTATCTCTCTTCTCAAATGCAAATGGCCAGTGTCTGACATCCTGGTGAACAACCTTTTGGGGAACTGGCTTTGATGCCAGCTCTGTTTTGTTCCTCTTTGCATTTTCATTATTTATACTGGAAATAGGTCTTCCCCTCTTTCATCTAGTCTTGCCATAATCATTTTGCAAAGGCCTTCAGAAATTTCATCTCTCTGCTTATTTTTTACCACACCAAGAGAGTGACATTCATTTCTGTACAATAGCCTCACACTTATTAACATTATATGAAGAAATGAGAAAATGGCCAATGGAAGTACTTCTTTGATCTGATGTTGATTGTCTATTATCGGGGTGTATATAGCGTGGGACAACTGGGAGTTTTTGGAAAAACCTGGGAATTTTTTCATTCAGGAAGTACATGAAAATTTTTTAGAATTCCAGGAGTTTTTCATTGTGTAAGTTATCAGTAATATTTATGTAATTTTTATTGGTAATAATCTTACTTTAGACCACTAATGCATGATAATATTGAAGCAACAAAACATAAGCGAGGCAATACCACCAAAATAAAACTTCAGATGCAAGAAAGTGCGCAAGACTGCAATATGTTTCAAAGGCTTTAGGATGAAGGCTGTGCAATACTGAGTAACAATAAACTGCCTTAGATGTGTGTGGCATCACATCTGTTTACATTTCTAACAGATTACAGGGAAAAAATCGTTTGCTGCATGCATCTGACTCGTGATTTGCCATTTTTACTTTCCATGAATTATCTGCTTCAAGTATTTCATTGGCCTTCTTATCCCAGCTGTTCACCTTAATTGGCGGATCTGCTATTTCAAATGCCAATGCAAGTACTACAGATATTTAGGCACTGATTTTACAGCCCACACATATTCACCATTAGTATATGGCTCTTGTTCATCACATAAACCACTTCCACACTTTTTTGTCCCATTCCCCAAACATCAGCATCAGTACATCCAGGCAATCAGCTAACCTTTGGCCATCCACAAACACACAAAATTTATATGGGCAAAAGCTCTATCAATAATAGATTCTTATAAACTGTCAAAGTCCAAAAATAAATCTAAGACATTACCACATTGAGAACTGCTGCATGTAGCTACCCTAATCATTGGCACATAATCTTCATCAGTATCACCGGAGGAACTCACACAAGCTCTCATCATTTTCTTTACTTTGCCTCATAAGTGAATTCTTATTTCCACAAACTCTTGCAGGATCCATTACCTAAATAGAACTGTTTGCTTGCAAATGCGCAAGAGTACAAATGTTTAACGTTCAAGAAACACACACACAAATTGTAGTAGTAGTTTCTGCCATACTTATTGATTCATCATCATTGCACCTCCATTTTCTTTGATCTGTTGCTTTCGTCTTAGTTTTCCTGTAAGTACTGACATCCATCACGTCAACCAGAATCTAAAATCTCTTCCTTTATCATCGTCCCTTCCACATAGTTCTCTAACACTGTTTTCACAAGCTCCTCCTCCTTTCTCAATATGTGCTCAATCCAGATCCTTTCCTACTTTTTATTCCATGCAATAATTGCTTTTGTTCTCCCATACTTCTCATCACCTCCTCATTTTTCATTCTGTCCATCCAGCTTATTCTTTCCATCCTCCACTATGTCCACATCTTAAAAGCATCTAGCTTTATCCTGTTTCCCTTCCTTAACATCCAAGTTTCAACACCATACAGAACAACACTCCATACAAAACACTTTATTAATCTTTTAGATCTTTGTCCATATTGCTGCAGGAAATTCTTACTTTTCTATTAAATGCTTTTTTCACCGTAGCTACTCTTGTTTTAATTTCTGTGCTACTCTTCCAGTTAGTTTCTTTTTCTGCTTCCAAGATATTTAAAGCTTGTTCTAATTCCTCTCCATTCAGCATTATCTTTACTTTTTTATTTATTTCTACTGCCATTACTTTTTTTTTTGCGCTGATTTTCATTCCATAATTATTTCCTTTATTTTCAATGGTATCCACTTTGTCCTGCAATTCTTTTTCATCTTTTGATAGAAGGATCATGATGTCTCCAAATCTCTAGCACCATATTCTTCTTCCTCCAATTTTTATGCCCTTTTCTTCTAGTTGTCAGGGGTAAATAAACCTAAGTATAATTTGAAATGGGGAGGAGACATAGAGCAGTTTTTTCTAGTTCCTACTGTGTTGGTACTTTCACCTTTACCTTTAATTGGCGTTTTTTATTTAAATATAAAGAAATTATAAGTCTTATGGTTTTGCAATCAACTTTCTTTTCCCTCATTATAGATGCAAACTTATCCCAGTTCACATTGTCAAAGACCTTTCCAGATCTATAAAAAACATATATAACTCCCTTCCCTTTCCAAGAAATCTTTCTCCCAAAATTCGTAAGAGTGTGATTGCATCTCTTGTCCCTGTATTTTGTCTGAAACCAAATTGCTCTCAGATTGAATTCTCCTCCATTATTTTTACAATCTTCTATTAAGGATTCTTAACATAAAGACTGGGCTAATTGCCCAGTGCTCACTGTATTTCTTGGTTTCCTGTTTTTTTGGTATTGGTATCACAACTGTTGTCAAAAAGTCCTCTGACCATTCTCCACTGTTATATTTTTTGTTACATAACCTCCATATATCTTTTGTCCTTCACAGTTCAAACATTTAAGTATTCCACCTGGTATTGTATCTGTACCTACTGGTTTTCCGTTTTATTTATTTTTTTATTGATTGCACTCTTTATTTCCTCCATGATGATTGTTGGTCCTGACTCATCATCATTCATAGTGTTCAAAGATTCAAGTTCCAGCGACACTGGTTTGTGATCTGTGTCATATAGGTCCTTTAAATAATCTTCCCAGGATATCCTCATGATCTTTGTATGCTACTTTTTCGTCTTTACTGAGAATTTCGTTGTGGCACTACTTGGTCTGTGGTGATCCCATGTTGCAGCCTTTACTCTGTTGTACAGTAAATCACATGTTCCCTTCCTTTCTACCTCTTCAGTTTCATCACCCTCCTCTTTCAGCCATTGTTTCTCTAAGCAGTTCATTGTTCAGTCTTGCATCTTCAATGTTCTTATTTTTTAATTTTCTTCTCTCCTCCATCTTAGAGATCACTTCCTGTGTAATCCACGCCTTTTTACCCTCTTTCCTTTTACATATTCTATACTTTCCTGTCCTGTTTTTATGATGGCTTCTTTCAGCATATTCCATTACTCGTTGACATTCTCAGGTGGTTTTTTATTCTGTAAGATATTAGTAATTTTAAGAGATAGCATTTAAGTAATTCTTTCTTTTCCAGATTTTATCTTCTATTAGATCTCACTTCTTCACTGTGGCAGGCTTCTTCAGCTTTTTCATTTTTTATTACAATTTCTGCCATAAGTGAATTACGCTATTAATATCTGCACCTGGTAATGTGTACACCTTCCCGATCACTAGAATAAAATAATTTGGTTTCTGTATTTATCACCTAGTGATTTCCAAGTGTACAGGCTCCTCTTGCCATTTTTGGGCAATGTATTTTTCACTATCAGCTATCTTTTTCTGCAGAAGAAGCCATTCATTCTCCCAAGACCATGACTGCCTACTGTGGTTTCCTGCTTCCCTAAAGACATTCCAGTTGCACATTACTATTTTGTAACATCCTTTATTATTGTCCATTACTTTTGCTGTTATGTTGTGTGTGTCCTCGACAAGCTGGTCATCATGATCACACTTGGACAATCAATACACATTTTTACTCCCTTGATCCTTATTGCAGATATAACTCAAAAGTACCTCTATCACATATTTATTTATTTAAGTTAATAACTTACATTTTTCAAGATCAAGTAATAAATATCATTAGATGAAATACAGACATCCACACTACACAGAACTTCCGAGAGTCAGCTGTTCAAGTAACTCAAGAAATTCTCACAGTGCTGTTTCGCTTCTTATATTTGAAATCTGAAGCATTGCCAGAAAATGCTTCTCACTATGCACACACGGCAATGTATTTTACCTGTTACAAAGTTGTTGAGTTTGTCTGTGTAAATGCAAATTCTGCAATGGTTCCTTTGAAAGACCACAGCCAGTTTCCAAAACTAAGCCAAAGCTTGTGTTCATTGATGACCTCGTTGTCTACAGGACATTGTCCCCCGATGTATTTACTTTCCTTACACACCCTGTGATCATTCTATACTCTGGCCAAACCACTGACAAATAAATACATAATTAAGGGGAAAAAAAGTCTCTGATAATGTCTGTACCTGTTTTGAATTTTATATTGACATGGACTTCATTATGTTCTGACACAACCTTTCGACAGTTTCATTCTTACCACAAGAACTGATTCAAAACCACAGTGCAGATATTAATAAGATATGTTGTATTAAGAAGTTATTAAGATAAAACTCTTTTTTTCTAATACTCATTCTTGTACATGCAACTTAGGGATCCATCCATAACTTTCTGTTTGGCGTTAAACTCATAACCTTCTTTTTATTCTCTCACTCATGATAGATACTTTCACAAAAGTTGTCTATAATCATTACATTAAAATGTCTCTTCTGCCTTCCAAACATACTTAAGAACATAATAGTAGAGAGCTTATTATTTCAGAAAAGAGATTTGTTTATCCCAACAATGCTATTTCCAAAGATGATAATTTTCAGCCCAATTTGCTGGGAAATTTAATAAAACTTCCTGGCCTACAAATTGTTCCATCAAATTTCAGGAGAACTGCTGCTGTTTCTTTTTCAACCAATAATTTCCATAGTCAAAGAGGTTAATATCATTGCTGCAGCATCTGAAAAGGATGTGTGCAGAATCATGGTTTTGGGATTCTTGGTACACGGTGCCTACTGCAAATGCTATTTTGGGGTAAAAAGTTTTTGGTTTAGCTCAGACCAGCACCCTTTTGTGTGGCTGTTAAAACATTTGCTAACTGTAGCTATTTTACAGTATAGAAGCAAAATTTTAACAACAAACCAGAGCTGGCTCCTAGGCTGATTAGACAATTTTATTAATTCCTTTTGCAAAAAATGTCAGTTGGACCAAAATTAATGGTATCATTTTTATGTGCACAATTGGGATTTTATTTTTGGCACAAAAAACCTGTTTTGTGGGAGTTTTATGAAGCCCTTCACTTCTACACTTTAAACTTTTGAAGACCTAATTCACTAACACAACTAAATAAATGTGGTAGATTAGAAATTGGAAGCCAGAAGGGAAAATGTTCCTATCACAGAACAACAGAAGGTAAATGTGACCTGACCAGAGTCAAAGAAGTTAAAGCGGAGGTCTAGCTTCTGGACTTATGTGAGAGCTTCAAAGATATTTAAATTTTAAAAAAATTATGATATATTAACTTTTTCTTATGATTTTACCCCAATTCCCCAATACAGTAAGCTTTAAAAGTGGTGCATCTGTAATAGCCAAATATCTGGGTGGGGATGCACACATCCTTAATGTTAGTAGCATGTAATGTCATATTGTATAACATGAGAAATAAGATTTAGATTATATGCTATACTACATGAATCATGTCATTTTACATATACATGAATATGTGCAAGACATTTTTATTTAAATATTTTTGTAGCTGCCAGATTAGTTAAGAAACTAGTTGTCATTTACATATTTGACTTTGCACAAGACATATTCACTTTTTGTTGTGCTATCATTTATTCTGGTACATAATTTCATTATGTTCATTGTTCATTATGCCTTTCTAGTGTTTTCATTTTTTATTGCCCAACAAGTAAAGAAGAATGTTACAGACACACTCCCACATACACAACATCAACCCATTATTTGTTCAATTGAAGCAGCCATGAAACCAGAACACTTGCAGTTCAAAAGACAGTTTAATTTCAAGAAAGCACAGTGGTCGAAATTCTCACAAGAACTTGATATGGAAGTTCTAAGACTAGACCCGTCACTAGAGAAATATGACAAAGTTGTCAAGTCAGTCCAAGCTGTTTCACGTAAATACATCCCAAGAGGATGCAGAACAAACTATATTCCAGGACTCGATGAAGACTCAAAATCCCTGTTGGAGAGATATGAAGAACTATTCGAAAAAGACCCCTTGTCTGAGGAAACAATCCAAACAGGTGATGACCTATTAAATTTCATATCAGTTTCCAGAAGCAAAAAATGGTGTGATTTGGTATCAAACCTAGATATGAAGCATAATAGCCGAAAAGTGTGGAAATTATTGAAGACCCTCAATAATGACCCAACCACCTCTCCTCCTGATCTATCAAAGATAACCCCTGATCAAATTGCTCACCAGCTACTTCTCAATGGTAAGACTAAAGGGAGATCCGAAAAATCTAAAATCATTAGACAGGCAGAGGAGAAGGAGCATCTTGGCACCCCTTTTACCTTGGAAGAACTGGACACGGTCTGCACGTCTATAAAGAGCAATAAAGCTGCCGGCTTAGACAAAATACGGACAGAACAAATTAAAAACTTTGGACCTGCTACAAAACAGTGGATATTCGATCTTATGAAAACATGTATTTCCAAACTGCAAATCCCCAAAATTTGGTGTAAAGCCAAGGTAATAGCACTTTTAAAGCCTGGGAAAGAGCCAACAGACCCAAAAAGTTTCCGCACGGTTTCCCTTCTGTGTCATCTGTACAAGGTATCGGAAAGGATACGATCATTGCCCATCACTGGCATAATATACATGTGGCGTCTATTCCGAAAGAATAGATGTCACTTCTGATCCTGCAGTTGTTATACTTTCATATTCACAGAATATATGACATCAACTGTGTATGGGCAAAGCTGAATAACAACTCCAGGATAATAAGTGATGTCTGTTCTTTCGGAATAGACACCACAGGTATATAGATAATATGTCAGTGACGAGCAATGATCCTTTTGTTAGTGGGGAGGGGTGGGCAAGTTTGGAGCCCTTACTCTTACAGGAATTAGTACACAGTGACTACGAGCTTGAGTGCTGTGGGCAGGGTAAAGCTGGAAATTTGTGTCTGACGGGAAGTGCGATTGTCCTTGCAACTGTGGTAATCACTGTGTCCTCAGTGGTGTAGTGTTCGCGGAACTGCCTAGAAAGTGAGAGGCCTGGTTTGAATCCTGGCTGTGTATACATTTTCAGCTTTGCCCATTCGCAGTTGATGTCATATATTCTGTGAATATGAAAGAATAACAACTGCAGGATCAGACGTGATGTGTATACTTTCGGAATAGACACCATATATAAGGAAACTTTCCTGATGGGATAAACAAAAATAAAAATAGAAAAGAGATGACTTACCAAAAGACCGGCTCGTCGATAGATATGAATAAAATCACACACAAACACACATACAAGCTTTTGCCACCACTGGCAGCTTCTTCAGGAAAAAGAGGAAAAAAGGGGAGGAGAAAGGGAAAGATATGGGTTTTAAGGAAGTGGAAAAGGAGTCATTCCAATCCCAGGAGCGTAAGGACTTACCTTAGGGGACAAAAAGGAAGGTAAACAAATACACACACACTCACACATATCCAAACGCAAATACACCTAGACGGACATTTGTAAAAAGCCAAAGCTTTTGAATTTTGAATAAGAAGTGTGACATAAATCTTTGAAGAAGTGGCCTGCTCCTGTCCATGCGCGGTAGAAATACAGTTTACTTCCATTTGGGACTCGTCAGAATACGGCGGCTGATCACATGCAGAATTCTGACAAACAGGTGCCACATGGCCTTGTTTACAGCACACTGCGTACAGCGGAAGGATCAGCGTGGACGCTCATGCTCACGAAAACAATCCGGACAAGAGGGAAAGTCGCATTGTCGGAATGGAACAGCTGAAGGTAATCGTGAAGAACACAAAGACGACGAAGAGGAGGGCGAAGAACGACACCTAAGTGGGCGCGAGGACTGTACCGCAGCCACATCTACCATTTCCTCAAACTGATCTGCTGCCGCCTTAGACACCTAAAAAGCCTGTGCAATAGAGAGAACCTCGTCAATGGTGGGACCCAGAACCACAAAGCCTCGCGACGCACAGCCCTATCAGGAGCCGAACGGACAACGACGTCGTGAATTAAGGAATCTGCATACCACTGCTGACAATTTGCACACAAAAAACCACACTTACGACTCAAACCACAGAGGTCTGCCACCCATGACTGATACGACTGACCAGGTCTCTTTTTGCTCCAGACGGGAAAGCACCACATGTGTTTGTTGCTGATAATAAGAACTATGTAATTATGACATACGGGAGAAAGACAACTCGGCGGGCTCCGACAGCGGAGCTAGTTTCGCAGTAAACGAAAAGTATCAGGCTCAATCCACGACAAGAAGAAAGACTTTTTCAAGTCAGGATCCGTCACTTTAAATGCAGCAAAATGCTACTGTAGACGCGGCACATAGGAGTCCCAGTCTTCCTTAGACTCTTGGAAAGCTGGAGGGGCGGGAGGGGGGGTAGGCCTGGGGTGGCAGCAAAGGGGCTGCAGCGGTATGATAAGATGTTGCTGCTGTTGATCTAACTGTTGCTGATGATGCTTTTGCAGTAACAGAAGCAATGCCGAATCCATCACAACTGCAAATAGAAACACGCATAAGCACAAAACACGTCGCCAATTATACTGTTATATTCTTCAAGATAACGGCACTACAACGTATATCAAGTGAGCAGTATAATACAAATGTAAGTCACAGACACTGTGAATGTCTACACATGAGGCTCAGGTGAGAGCTATATCATAACTGAGGCAACGCCTCGCACACCGTGTGCTCACCAGATCGTGATGGTGCTGCATGCCCTCGGAGGCAGCACCATCATGCGCTGGACTCGGCTGTGGTGTGTCTTTCATATGCTGCGGACGGACGGGACGCGGCTTGCAGTGGCGCGCTCCTTCCTATGCCAACCTGTTTATAGGCCATCTAGAGGAAATGTTTGTAGCATCAAAATCTCTGGTCTCATTCAGGTTCAGTAATGTTATTGTCATGATTTGAACTCAGGGCCACGACATCCTATCCTTGTCCCTTCACAATCTCAACTCCCTTACTCCCATCAGTTTCAGCTGGTCCTCCTCAAACTGGCGTACCACCTTCCTGGATTTAACCACCTCACTGATGGCCACACCTCTGTGAACTTTAAACCTACTGATTATCAGCAGTACTTCCACTATGACAGCTGCCATCCGTTCCAAATCAAAACATCCCTCCTACACAACCTCACTACATATGGACAGTGAATTTGCAGTTATGAGAAGACCCTTAATGAATATGCTGAAAGCCTCACCAAGGTCTTCAAAGACAGATGTTATCCTCCTGATCAAGTCTCCAGATAGATTTCCTGTGCCATATCCCCATATGATGCCAGACCTACCTCCATCCCCACTAACCAGTCACAAAGGAATGTCCCTCTTGTCACCCAATACCACTCCGGACTGGCACAACTAAATCATATCCTTTCTCATAGCTTTGATGATCTGTCATCATGCCCTGAAATGAAAGTCATCCTACCCAAGATCCAGCCATTCCTAAAGTGTTGTTCTGTCATCCACCGAACCTCCATAATCCATCCCTATGCCACTCCCAATCCCAACCCCTTACTACAGGAATCACATAGCTGTGGAAGACACCACTGCAAGACCTGTCCTATCCACCCATCCCGCACTTCCTGTTTCAGTCCCATCAGCCTCATCAGAGGCCACATTATCTTTGAAAGCAGCCATGTGGTTTGCCAACTTTGCTGAAATCATAGTACAGCCTTTTACATTGGTATGACAACAAACCAGCTGTCCATCAGGATGAATGGTCGCCATCAAACTGTGGCAAAAAGCAAGACAGACCACTCTTTGGGTAAGATGCAGCTCAGCACAACTCACTTGATTTCAATTTAAATATAAATTCAGATAGAGATGGTTTTTCATCTCGAACATGTCCAAGACATTAAAGGTGAAGCAATGAATTAAAATTTGTTATGCGGCCAGGAATCGAACCCGGGCCCCCACATTTACTAGGCAGACGTCTTACCGTTAAACCACTGCACCACTAATGATTAAGGCACCTCAGAATAGTCTAAGCATGACTTTGCCGGCCGCGGTGACTGAGCGTTCTGCGGGTCGTCACAGTCTGCACGACCACTACGGTCGGGGGTTCGAATCCCGCCTTGGGCATGGATATTTGTGCCGTCTTCAACATTAGCTAGTTCATAAGTAGTTTGTAAGTTTAGGGACTGATGACCCCATAGTTAAGTCCCATGAGCTCTACAAACATTTGGACATTTGAAACATGACTTCTCTCCACTTCACAAACTATGGAACACAGAAGCTGAATTAAAGTTTATGAGATGGAGGTAAGTCGTGCTTAGACTATTCCTAGCACCTTAATTGTTAGTGATGTGGTGGTCTAACGGTAAGATGTCTGCGTAGTAAGTGTGGAGGTCTGGGTTCGATTCCCGGCCATTTCACAAATTTTAATTCATTGCTTCACCTTTATCTTTAATGTCTTGCACTTGATTTCAATGGCTGCTTTTCAACCTGGGCCATGTGGAACTTCCCCTCCACTACAAACTCTTCTGAACTGCATAGATTGGAGTTGTCCCTTCTATAGTGCTACAGTGTGCTATGTTTTACCAGCTACCTGTGTCCGATCCCATGCTTACATACTCACTGAGGGTCTGTTGTCCATATTTGGGCATGTGAATAACTATGCATGACCGGTCACTCAGAGTCTCACCTCAGCTCAACTCACCTCACCTTTCCTCACACAAACATCCTTGCTTCGTCCCGCCCCGCTGCTCAGCACACAAATCCAACATCTCTCTCTCCCTCTCAATTTCTCTCTCAGGTCTTTGCTGCCTTTCTCATTGTCACCCACTTTTTAACATAAAAATAATGTTCTCAATTGCATTTACATCACACAAATAAAGTCGTACAGAATAAATATGAGACTCATTTCCAAATACAAGATTTATTCTGGCATGACGTACACATGTAATGAGCACTATTCCTGTAACATAGAAAAAGTATTATTTATGAAGTAAATATACAAAGGATGTTATATATTTACTGATATAGGTCTTCCCTCTTTTCAGTTGTTCACAATATAAGAATATGTATAGCTATTATCAATGAGCAGCAGGTCATTGACGCACTTAGTATTTAACTGGCTGCGACAATTTGTCAACAGTATGCCTTCTTTATCCCTTTAGTGACCAAATTATTTCGAGAAGTTGTAGAATTTTTATGAATACTACATTGGGCTAAGAAGCCATACATAAAATCATAGTCCAAATCTTGAAAGTGAGAGTTTTGCCTACAGGTATAAAAACATTTGTGGGAACTATTGTTCCCACTGAACTTTGGAGTAACTGGACTTGATAATTTAAAAAATGTACAACCTTTATTTTTAGTATGAAAAGCATATTAAACATTTTATTTACTTTTGTGTTAGTTCATATTCTCCACTGAGTTCACTAAAGCGACATGGAATTTGGAGAAGCATGGTGCTACACACAAAGATACACAGCAGTTGCTACACACTATTTTATCCTCTTTTGTCTTTAGTGCTACATTGGCAGCACATTCTGTTTGTAGTACATTTGTTGGCAAATGAGTTCCAACTTTCGCCAGACGAACTTCATCTCAAACTCCAGTCACACCTCTTTTTGCTGTCTCAAAATGAACGGGTCTTCCTCTTCGCTTACAAATTGAGAAGCCAGAGATGAGCTGCGTTTCCAAATGCAATCTAAATGTTAGCTAGTCTGTTTCTGTCTTCAGTAACTTCCACATAATGAAGGGATTGACCACTGCCAAATCTACAAGAAAGAAAATAGCATGTCTGTCCCACCACTTCCAAGAACGACGACCTACAGCATGCTGTTCATGCAACAGATCAAATCGATCTACTACTTCCACAGCCAATGGGCAGAACACTTCACTTCTATTTCCATCTTTTTTTTCTTCTCGAAACATTCTAATGTTTTTGGGATTGTGGTAAAGCGTACAAAATTCTCAAGACCTTATCTCGCGTGAGTCCAGGCATTCTAAACAAAAAGAAACAGTAACGATGCTGATTGCACAGCCATACACACTACACTTCGCACACCTTCAGTGGGAAACATAGTTCCCACTAACTTACCTTGCAATATTTATGTATTTTCATTTATATCCAGCAAATATACATGAATACTATCCCCTTGTAAAGATAAAAGGAGACAAATACAACACAAGTCACTTCACACGTAGAAATACAACCACTTTCGCGAACTTGTTGACAATCTATATGTAGTTAGCACACTGACAGACATGGTAGCACAAGTTAGAAGTGGGAACATGGATTACCACTGAACTTGTAGCGAGAACAAATAAGTGGGAACTATAGTTCCCACTGGTCACTAAAGGGTTATTCGAACCCCGTTCAAAAGGCAAGCTAATGAAAAGGATTGCATGTAACTACAGATTACGCAGGGCAAGAAAGTCTACAGAATGTTCTTTCTATATGTCACTATCTACATGGGATACTCTGCAAATCACATTTAAGTGCCCGGCAGAGGGTTCATTGAACCCTCTTTATACTGTTCATCTACCATTCCACTCTCAAATAGCGTGCAGGAAGAAAGAACATCTGAATCTCTCTGTTCAAGCTCTGATTTCTTATATTTTATTCTGATGATCATTTCTACCTATGTAGCTGGGAGACAACAATATATTTTCGCATTCAGAGGAGAATGTTGGTGATTGGAGTGTCATAAATAGACCATGCTGCAGCGATAAACACCGCTGTTGTAATGATTTCCATCCCAGATCCTGTATCATTTCTGTGACATTGTCTCCCCAGTATCGTGACAATACAAAACGGGCAGCCCTTCTTTTGACTCTCTTGATGGCTTCCGTCAAACACATTTGGTAAGGATCCCACACTGGGCAGCAACACTCCAAATGAGGATGGACAAGCATAGTGTATGCATTGTCTTTAGTAGTTCTGTTGCGTCTTTAGTAGTTCTGCCAAAAAAACACCTTTCCTACAACATTATCTACATTTTCTTTCCGGTGTAAGTCTGATGTAATAGTAATTCCTAGGTATTGAGTGGAGTTTATGGCCTTCACATTTGATTGATTTATCTTGTAAACAAAGTTTAATGGATTTCTTTTCGTACTTCACACTTCTCATTATTTAGAGCCAATTGCTAATTTTTACACCATACTGATATATTATTTAGTTCATTCTGCAGTTTGTTTTGATCTTCAGGTGACTTTACTAGATGACGAATGAAGGCGTCATCTGCAAACAGCCTAAGAGAGCTGCTCAGATTTTCTCCCAAATCATTTATATAGATAAGGAACAACAGAGGGCCAATAACACAACGCTGTGGAACACAGAATATCACCTCTGTTTTAGTCTATGCCTTACCATTGATTAATACAAACTATGTCCTCTGACTGCAAATTCTCTAAAAGGTAAAGCAGTCAACAATCCGAAGATTGGTTTGAACACCAAAGTGCTTTATTAGGCATGGTCCTGTTTGGAGGTGGTATGCCATTGCCTTCCTCCGACCTTCGAACTGACTTACCCAGCCAGTTATAGGGGGACCTACAGTTTAACACTTTCCTGCCCAAACTATCAAATATTCGAGCTTATAACTTCATATTTGGTTATTTTGCTACCAGAGAGAATAAAAACACATTAGTGTATTCAAACATTTTTTTCCTTATTTGACGCAAAAAAAAATTTAAAAAATAAAAAAAAAATTGAAAAATGGGACTTCAAAGTTCAAGAGAATACAATGTAATTTGGAGACATTATGAAATGCTTATCTCTGTTAACAAAAGGATTTACCAGCAAGAAACAGACAGTAAAATTTCTATATTGAAATGCCGTTTTAGAAATGAAGGGGGGAAAAAAGCAAACAGTAGTTATCCCTAAACCGTATTCATATTTAGTAATTCATAAAAAAAGAAAACTACAAACATTTATTACTGTCACCTAGCAAGAAATAAAACTACAAAAATAGTATGCACAAAATGCGTTTGACACACAGTCAGTACTAAAAACTTGCAGGCACAATTTTGAACAATGTATCAATAAAAAGAGCTCTATTCATTGAATAATACCAGTTTCCATTTGCTAAAACAATAGAAAACAAAATTACCAATGTGAGAACACACAACAGCTTCTTTTTGTGACAGCAGACCTCGCCTGAAGAAATCGTACACACAGACGTAAAACAGCAATACACGTCAGATATCATTTTCCACTTTGTTTTATGACGCTGTAAATAGGCTGGGACTCTTTAAGTCCCGTCGGGCAGGAAAGGGTTAACGTGGGTTCCGAACCACGGTGCTACTCGGTATTTTTCACATGAGCAATACTGCCAGAGGTGAAAGAAGTGGAAAGTGACAGATAAAAATCCTAGGACCTGGCGGGGATCGAACCCGCGACCTATCTAGTCACAAATCTGGGGCGATATTCCATAACCACGCAATTTTATTAAAAGCCGTTTGTGAGGTACGGTGTCAAAAGCTTTCTGGAAATCTAGAAATACAGAATCAATTGGAGATCCCTTGTTGATAGCACGCATCACTCCGTGTGAGTACTGGATAATTTAATTGTGATGTGAATAATGTCGATGTGATAGACTACTGATTACAGATACATTCTGTAGTGGAGCATTGTCTTTTCAGACTGAATGATGTGAGATTACATTACATTCATTGATTCATAAAGAGATTTGCAAATATATTCTACAGTAAACCACCTAAGTACAGCAGTCAACAATCTGAAGTCTGGTTTGAAAACCATAGTACTACACCAGACATGGTCCTGTTGGAGGTCGTCTGCCATTTTTCTTTCCAACCCATGAAATGATTAAATCAGCCACTTGGATGGGACGTACACTTAAATGTAGATTCCTAACCAAGCTGTAACTTATTACTTTTTACTTTTCACATTCACATATATTGTCAGGAATTAAAAAAATCCTAAGTAAAAGATACAATATCCTAGGAATGACCAGCAATTGAACCCTTGATCTTTTCATTTGTAGTTTGACACTTAAACCAGGTTTTTAAAACTTTTAATTTTTTAATTATTTATTTGATTAATTCATCTTTAACTTGGGGAAGATCGGATTCGAGAGATGTCCATGGCGTCGTCATCTGCTGGCCTATGACTGAGGTGGTGGACTGGCACCATTGCGTAAGGCCTGAAGTACTTGGGCAGGACCAGTGATTGTTGCTCTGGCTCCATCTTCACCTCAAGCCCAGGGCTTGGGGGCAGGGGCCCAGAAGGTAATAGTGTGGTAGGAAGAGATGGATCCCGTGTGGGTGTGACTGTACCCACGACAGTGTAGGTCCCCCACAGAAGGAATCAGCCCCTGGGTGAGGCGGACTACTTGCAGGTAGGAGCGGGAACCTCTCTTCAACATGTGGACTTGGTAGTAGAGCATACTGTTGGGGGAGCGTAAGCTGGGTGAGGGTGTGTCCTGCTCTTCTACAAGCAAGTGCAGCTGGTCATGATGACGTGCAGAGATGCTGTCGTCTGTGCGTATGTCACAGAGACGGCAGCCTCGCATCTGATGACAATGGCAGGTGTCCACTTTGGCCAACGTCCAAATCCTTGTGCGCAGACAGCCAATCCTCAATGGAAGCGAGGGAACAGAGGCATGGGCGAATGTCCCTGGCTCAGATGGAGGAGATGGAGCAGAGACCGGGTCTGCCGGCCGTGAAGGGGCTCCAGAGGACTCTTGTCACAGAATGGCGTGAACCGATAGAACAAAAGAAATTGGTCAAGAGTAACATCTGAAGTGTACTGACATGACATAGAGGCGGTTCAGAGACGAGCAGCTAGATTTGTTACCGGTAAGTTCAACCAATGCGCGAGTGTCACGGAAATGCTCCGGCTACTCAATTGGGGATCGCTGGAAGAAAGACGACGTTCTTTTCGTGAATTTCTGTTAAGTAAATTTAGAGGGCTGGAATTTGAAGCTGAGTGTAGTATGATCTTGCTGCCGCCTACTTACATTTCGCGTAAAGATCACAAAGAGAAGATAAGAGAAATTAGGGCTCGTACGGAGGCATATAGGCATTCTTTTTTTTCCTCATTCAATTTGGCCGTGGAATAGGAAAGGAAATGCCTAGTAGTGGTACAGTGTACCCTCCGCCACGCACCTTACGGTGAATTGTGGAGTATGTATGTAGATGTACTGAGCCACATACTTTTTCAACTGGATCTTGAAGGTGCAAACAAATCTTTCAGCTTCCCCATTCGACTGTGGATGGAAAGGGGGGGGGGGGTGAGGATTAGGCAGATACCCCGGGCATTGCAGAATGAGGCAAACTCATGGTGGGAAGGCCTTCAATCGAGAAAATGCGTGACAGAGCTGCAACAGTGGCCGTGGCAGAGGTTGATAGGCAACGGACAACATACAGGAAGATAGAGAATGCATTGATAACCAGTAACCAATAGGCGTTAAAGAAGGGGCTGGCAAAATAAATGTGCAGGCGATCCCAAGCTTGCGATGGTTGAAGCCACAGGGCAAACGTTGCTTGTGGAAAGGCTTGATATTGTGCTCAGTGCGAGCAATAGGTAACCATATGTGACACATCGCCAGCCAGACTCGGCCAAAACACATGACGGCAGGCCAAAGCCTTAGTACAAGATATCCCCCAATGATTGGCGTGGAGCAGTTTCAGGACCTCCATGCAGAGGGCCAAAGGGATGACGACCCAAGGAGAGGACTTCTCAGTATCGAGGAGAAGCACGCCATCCACAACAGAAAAATGGTGTTGAAGTGCATAGTAGTTCCCGAGAGGGTCAGATACCCATGTCAGTAAGGTCTCAGGCCAGCCGTGTTGTACAAAATGGATCACCTTGCAGAGAACAGGGTCTGCGGCACTAGCCTTAACCACCTTGGCACCCGTGATTGGAAAACCGTCCACTGTTTGTTGAGTGACAATGTCACCATGAAAACATAGCAACTCTTCCCGATCAAACTCTGGGTCTGGACCAGCCAGAAGGCGGAAGAGTGCATCCGCATTTGCATGTATGGATATAGGGCAGAACTGTATCACATAGTTATAGGGAGAGAAGAACAGTGCCCTACGCTGAAGACGGTGAGCAGCTTTGTCGGGTAGTGATGCCGAAGGATGAAAGAGAGAAACCATTGGTTTGTGATCAGTTATGAGATGAAATTCTAAGCTGTACACAAAAACATAGAACTTATTCAGTGCATAGACAATAGCAAGAGCCTCCTCCTACATTTGGGAACTTCTGGTTTGGGCCAGATTGAGGGTCTTTGAGGCGAAAGTGATCGGGCGCTCAGATCCGTCTGGATATTTATGAGCGAGCACAGCCCCAATCCCGTGTTGAGAGGCGTCTGTCGCTATGACGAGGGGGAGGCCCGATTGATAGGTTACAAGGCAGGGCGCCAATTGTAGCAACTCCTTTATGTGCGAAATGCTTTTTCACAAGCCAATGACCAATGGAACGAAGTCTCTTTTCGCAACAGGTCATGCAGAGGTTTTGCAACAGACGAAGCCCCCGGCAAGAAGTTATGATAATAAGCCACCTTTTCTAAATTCACTTGAAGGTCCTTGACTGACGTCGGCCGAGGGAGAGACACCACAGGGGACACATTCTTACGGAGGGGCTTGCTGCTCTCACTAGAAACCTCAAACCCCAGAAACGTGATAGAAGCCTGAAAGAAATGGTATTTCTTCAGATTGCATGTCAAGTCTGCCACTTGCAATGCTGTGAAAAGTGCGCGTAAGTTGCATAAATGTTCGTCAGCTGAGGGGCCGGACACTACTATATCATCGAGATAATTAACACGCCCAGGCACCAACAGTGCGAGTTTTTCGAGGAAGCGCTGAATAATTTCTGGAGCGCTGGCCACCCCTAACGGCAATCTCAAATATTGGTACAACCCAAACGGTGTGTTGAGGACCAAGAGCCGTTGAGAGTCAGCATCAAGAGGGACTTTTAAATACGCTTCTGTGAGGTCTATATTGGAGAAGTACTGACCACCCACCAATTTTGCAAGAATCTCGTCAGGGCGTGGTAATGGATAAGTGTCGATGAGAGATTGAGCATTCACAGACCGTTTGAAATCCCCACAAAGGCGCAACAGCCCTCAAATTTTTTTTTTTTTTTTTTTTTTTTTTTTTTTTTTTTTTTTTTTTTTTTTTTTTTTTTTTTTTTACAATGACTATGGGAGTTGCCCATTCACTTGATGGAATCCATTGTACCACCCCGCTTCCTCCAGGCAGTCCAACTACGCTTTGACTTGGTCCCAGAGTACCATTGGAACCGGCCGAGTGCGGAAAAAACGGTGCCTGGCGGAGGGCTTCATAGTGATGTGGGCTTGGAAATTATAAGCGCAGCCCAACTCTGCCAAAAACAGTGCAGAAAATTCGGCACATAAAGAGTCAATTTGTGGGTAAGGCACTTGATCAGAGACAATGTTGACTTCGTCAGAAACAGTGAAACCAAAAACCCGAAAAGCGTCAAGATCAAACATTGTTTACAACAAAAAAGTGAGCCTACGAGTGACAGATTTGCATGTAACAGGGGCCAAGAACTGTCCCAGAATCAGAATATTTTGTTTATTGTAACTGGCCAATTTCCGCGACACCGGTAAGAGAGAGGGAGAATCCAGATCCAGATATGTCTGCGAGTTTAATAAAGTGACGGCCGCGCCTGTATCCACTTGGATACACACAAACCTTGACCTCAATAAAGAGTTTATTGGGTGCAACAGAAATTGATGAGACACAATTGACGTCCATGTTGGCGTCGGAATCTTGGTTTTGGAGGCACAAACGGAAGCAATGTGACCCTTTTTATGGTATTGATGACAAGTGGCCCACCGCTTGTGGCAATCAGGTCTATCATGATCAACAAAACAGGAGGGACAAAAAAGAAGCATTGACTGGTTGTGTGACTGCATGCCGCTAGGCCCGAGTTTAGGCATAACTGTAGACTGGGATACCATCCGTCTGCTTTGACCCATGATGTCATCAACATGTCGGAAATCAGTATACGGGATATCTTAATACTTCTGTATTGTAAATTATAGATAATAGAATGTACCATCGATCACAGGTCTTAGCCCAAAAATTCGCGCCTTCGGCGCTCACATACGGAAAAAATTTTTTTTTAAAAATAATAATAAAATTATAAAAACACTCTCGGTTTTCTTGACGTCTTGGTCAAGAGAAGAGCTGATGGCACCGTGGCTCATAGTGTATATCGGAAGACAACGCACACTGATCTGTATTTACACGCAGGCAGCTGTCACCACCTTCTAGTACATAGGGCGCGCATTATCTCCGACGCAGAGTGTCTACCCCAGGAATTGGAACACCTGAGAACTGTATTTCGAAAAAATGGGTACTCAGAGTGGCAGATTCAGCGGGCTCTCCGCCCAACCACTACAACACAATCTGTGGAAAGGGATGAAAACACGAGGGAGGATGTAGGCACTGCGTTCGTTCCATATACCGGCGCAGTCTCGGGGAAGATCAGCGCATTTTGAAAAAACACCAGGTTGGAACTGTTTTTTGACCGCCGAATAAAATTCGTGCACTGGTGGGGAGCGCGAAAGATGATCTCGGTTTGAGGAAGGCCGGCGTGTACCAGATTACGTGTCACTGTGGAAAGTCATATATTGGACAGACGATGCGTACCGTCGAGGATCGATGCGTTGAACACCAGAGGCACACACGATTGATGTATCAGAGCAAGTCGGCGGAGGCTGAACATTGTTTGTCGGAGAATGATGCGATGGAGTACGAACGCACTAGGATTCTGGTACAGACGTCGAGATACTGGGACTGCGTCGTTAGTGAGGCCATTGAAATTCGCATAAGTGACGACCTCATAAGCCGTGACTGTGGCTATAATCTTAGCAAAGCTTGGGAACCAGCGGTTGGGTTAATTAAGAGTAAATCTAGCAAACGTAACGAAGTGACGACCACGGCGGACAGAGCCCTCACACCGACGTCATCTCAGACGCCGGCGCAATCGGTTCCACTGCGCAGCCGCGGCGCGGGGCGCGGACCGCGGAGAGGTCGCTCCGCGGGCCGAGGGTATTTAAATCGCCCGCTACCGGGGCTTAACGACGCCGCGTTTCCCGACGGACTCGTGCATCTCATACACTCATATCTCACCAACAGAAGCTTCAGCACCGACGTGCAGGGCAAACAGTCTATACGACATGGTATTCAAGCCGGAGTACCCCAAGGCAGCATCCTGGGGCCCCTCTTGTTTAACCTGTACATTAACGATTTTCCATCCACACGTAACACGATGACTGCAATCTACGCAGATGATACCGCCATCATAGCGCAAGTTTGGAAGCCATCGAACATAAATTCGCGCTTACAGACAGCACTCAGAACTGCCGAACCTTGGTTGGAGAAATGGCGTGTTAAAGTCAACTTCGACAAGTGTGAGGCAGTTCTGTTCACACGCAGACCGAAACACCTGCGAAAACACCAATACTGTAGGCCAATTACTCTACATACACGCCCAATACGTTTCCGTGGGAAAGTCAAATACCTCGGTGTCTGGCTGGACCGGAAACTCACATGGGGGGACCACATACAACACATGACCAACCGAGCAAACGCGAGGCTCAAACAACTCTACCCGATGCTCAACGGGGAAAGCAAACTGAATAGCCGGGTGTCGAGGAACCTCTACATGACACATATTAGACCTCTGATGACGTACGGTGCTCCGTGCTGGGCATACGCGGCGCCAACACGGCTGCGCCGCCTGCAGCTCATACAGAACAAGGTACTACGCATCATCAGCAACGCTCCACGATACACACGCACCGTGGACCTTCACAATGAATACCGCCTAGAGCGCCTCTCTGTGGTATTGAAGAAACTCGCCACATGACTGTACAGAAATTCGAGACACTCGAACAACCCCTTCATCCTACGCTTGGGGAACTACGATCATAACCATAGGTGGAAACATAAACGCCCCAAAACACTTCTCCTCAGAGACTAACCACCTACGGTCGTAGGGAACACCAACTCACAAACACGATGAACATGGCAAACCCCTGCAGAACAGCAATCTGACTGGCAATGCCAGCTGAGCCCACAGCCGACCTACAGGCAAAGCAGGGAAACCATATTCAGCGCACTAAACACAAACAAACCTAAACAGTCCCGCACACTTAGCCAGTTCTATGACCGAACTGCCTAACTACCATGACAAACTTGGCTATGTTACAGGTATTCTGCCACAACCGATGTTAACGGGTAAACTGCCGCAGCCGACCCAGGAGACTTCATTGGAGCTCAGCTGCAGCAGAACCTCGTATCAAACGGACTGATTCTTTATGACGAACCTAGCAAAGTTAACGGTACTGAGAAAATACCCATTACTAACATTACCAAACCTTGCATGATCTGTCGCAGATAGCATACCGCTACTGCCCTTCATACCTACCCCACTGTCGCAGAGGGTTTTTTCCCTTGACTCTTGCCTTGGCACTTTTTTCCTCTGCCCTTACATACCTTTAACCTTCGCATACCTTTCGACCAATTCTATCTCCAGATGCAGCGTATTAATGGGTGATCGTGTCCACACGTACGAATAACATCGCGGTCCCCACATCCCGTGATCCACCTTAGCAAACTAACCTAAATGCGGAGGTGACAGTAGAACTTTTGTGATGGTCACCACGTTGGTGTGGGCGTGGAAGGGCCCCATCCTTGAGCTAGACCCCAGTTCCCTTCGAGCAGCCGTAGCGTGCGGATCTCTGTTCCGGCGCGTTTCCAGCAGCTCAGTCCATCAGTTCACCTGATGATGGCGACATGTCACATTAATCTGAAAAGTCACATTAATCTGTTTTGTTTGTAAACAAGGTATCGTCTTTAACTCAACCACCACATAATCACTCACGTCTTCTACAAACACGTATGCACCTCAAAACTACCGCGCTGCGATGACGTCACGGGTCAAAGCTGACGGGCGGTATCCCCGTCTACAGGTAGGCCCGGTTTGTAACGGGGGAGGAGACGTGGGTTGAATTTCCGCCACCTCGCACCAAGCCTCAATTTGGTTGCCCGCCACCCGCGAGACTTCGATAGACTGCGTGAGGTTAAGGACCTCGGAAAGAAGGATTCTCGCACAGTAAAGCTCGCTCGCGAACTTCGCGATCGGGAGCGAGACGAATAATAGCGTTACATACCATTTGATCGGCCTACAATACCTTATGCAAGTCAGTTACAAAATGACAACAACTGATTAAACAACGAATGCCCGATAGGACTGCTGTGGCTGCTACCTGCAGTGATAAAACTCAACACGGGCAGCTGTCACATGAGTCTGTTTGTAGTAATATTATGCAAAAAGGTCTCACATTTGATCGAAAGACAGCGGTGAAGGATCCTGCAAGGACGCAAGTTGGCAAAGGAGCTGATACACACTAGGTGACAGCCACGACAGGAATAACGCGCGGCACAAGGTGACATCAGACCAACCAAAGGCGTGAAAATGTTGTCTTAACCATTTCTCATGGACGTCCCACTCGACACGTCGTACGCCGGAAAAGGTGGTGGATACATCAGAGGGGGCGCGGGAGTGAAATAACCTGCGGGGTGGACGGAGGGTGAGACCCACTAAACAAGCCTGAAGCAAGAGATTGCAATATCTGGTTTTGAGCGTGAATCGCCGATGCAAAAACCTCTGGTAGTTCAACGAGGCATCGTAGAATATCATCGGAAGCACCAGTAGTCATTGTACGATGAAGAACAACCACTTGAGAATAAAAAACGCGCAGAGAACTATACCACACTCGTCGCCAATGTTTTATTCACTAACAAATACACACGTACAACATAGTATAGGGCGTGCACTGGCTATGCGAACACCCACGAGGTAAGCTCGTGCCTAGTCAACAATACACCGAGAGCGCGCGCACACGCGGCACTGTTTATATCAATAGGGGACCTCACACGCCTATTGCCTACTCCGGGGGCCAGGCGCAAATTGTTTCAAAGCGTAAATTCTGGTTTCAAGCGGTGCAGTTACCATACCAACCGGAAGGTATATTATTTAAAATGATCACTTCAGATGTCGTTATGCGTTTCACTGCTTATTACTGCCTAATTATAATTTTTACAAGCAAAAAGAGGTTCAAAAATGTACAAATTTCAAGTTTTTTCACAAACGACTGGAGATATCGCAAAATGCTCGAAATTTTCGCCAAAGGCGAAGGAAAAAACGTTGTTCGAAATTTTTATCTTTGATAGTTTTTGAGATAGTCCAATTTTGTTCAATTTTTAACGCTTAATTCCGCAGGGTTAAAATAAAATTCCGCAATGCGCCATAAATTTTATCATGGTAAGGACTTCCTAAACCCAACTTTTCAAAAAGTTTTGCCGCCTCGGGTTCGTGGAGTTCCCTTGTGAGCACGGCGCACCTGTACGCGCGCAGATCTGTGGCACTCAGGTGCGTGTAGCGAAATTAATGCCCCCGCACACGAGCGACGGATCGACCGATCGCTTCGTAGATCGCACGTGTGTGGACGAATCGCAGCGATCGGTCGCCGATCGCTGATCGCATGGAAATCCCAGGCAATTTGGCAGATCGCATGCGATTCGTCGATGCAATATGGCTGCCTGACTGCTTAGTAGCGATGTGTGCCAATATGCCTGTGACTCGTTTCTTTAGCTATCAACCGTGTTTGAGATTAGTTTCGCTTTTCCACATTCCATAATAACTTTACGTTACAATGAATAATTATTCGGGAATCACGAGCTACTACGACCAGTGGAGGCCAGCGTTTTCACTTATACAGTAAAACTTTTGGATAACGGGCGCCAAAGGGGAAAATAAAACTGTCCGCTTTTGAGAAGTGTCCTCTGTTAAGAAAACGATAAAATACAAACTTTTATCCGAAATGATTGGGACGGCGGCGTTTCGAATAACGAAAATCTCGGCTATGCCAAAGTCCCCTGTTTTCACATGTGAAACATACTGACTGCGTCAATACCGCGAAATATGATCGTAAAACGTAAGAAATCCATGCGGCTTCTTGAACCAATCCAGCCAGCCATCATTTCCGAGGAATTCTTGCTTCTTTCCTTCAGTCAGCTCATAAAAAATCATCGATATTTGACGAAGTAGAGGACCTGAAACTAGCACGCCTTTGGCCTCTGCTAACTGAGGATGTGAACCTTTTCTCATTGTTTTTCGAAATTTCATTGCACTGATTGAAACTTGAATGGCACAAAATGTTTAAATTTCTGATCGATTTGTTTTCAAATCAGTACTCGCACGTATACCGACGTTGAAATCCGCAGCATCTTTTGCGGGTGGTTTATCAGCATCAGATTTCTTCAAAGTGCGAAGCTTTTGGTACAACAAGATCACAACTTTTTAGTTTCCCGCCCGTAGTCAGCGTTTTTTATTTTTATTTATTTTTATTTTCTACCGACACTCGAATGATTCTTTTTTGGTTTTTGGCCACTTTTATCTCTGGACATTTTAAAGCATGTAGTGCGAGCACGAAACTTCAAATCGAAAACACACAGACGAACGAAAACACCCAAGACGCATCAGACAAAGCTTTTGACTTTTGAAACCAGTCTGTGGCAGACATCGAATGGAAACATTCGATACATCTATCACCTCTCTCCTGTCCTACCCAAGCCTACGCTGCAACACAAAAGTGAGATTACTATTAAACGCTTGGCTTCGTCTGATGTACCGACAACAGGCGAAAAGTGTTAGGCGCCGCACTCTAATTGTCGGTTTCGACATGGCTACGTCTGTGCTGCATGGAGCAATACTTTACGTACTGTACTTACAAGAAGTTTAAATAGGTGGCAATGCCATGAAATCACGCAATAAGAACAAGAAACAAGCTAAAATTTCAACCAATACACGCTCGAATTGTCGACTCTCAGACTTTTGAAACGCAAAGTGCACTAATTCTTTCACGCTGTCCGTTATTTGGAAGTTTTGATTGTTGTTGGGGGACATTTACAGTGTCCGTGTCCGTTATTGGGAACGTCCGTTATTCGGAATAATTTTAGCATAAGGGCTAATGTTGTTTTGCTGGGGAATTTTAAAATGTCCGCTATTGAGAGGTGTCCGCTATTCGGAAGTGTCCGTTAAGGGAAGTTTTACTGTACTAAGAAATAATACAAAGTGCACGCTAGAATTTCTGCAGTGATGAGCGTTTTGAAGCTTGTGCTCATAGCACTGGAATTTATAATAATAGCCAAGTAACACTTGAGTTCCGTCTGATGATTTTGATTTATTTATTAAACAATTGCAGGTATTATTAAATATTTTAACTTCGAAACATAATGATTAATATGTGCCATAATATTAAAAGGGTATTAATTGTTAAGGGCATATCAACAAAGCTGTAGTGTACACTCTAATCGTGTCATAGGAACTAGCTCTCCTTTTCACAATTTATAGTCATATAGTCAGCAGTGGGGCTATTTACAACATTTCTGTAGACACATCGACACTGAAAAACGAATTGTGTACAGTGTTACGTGAAGTTAAACTATAAGACGTATTACTACACTAGAAAGATGTATACAACCCACTTGGCGGTACTAAAACTGTAGGTAACCAAAACTTCCTAGGAAAACGAATTCAAAACAAGTATAATAAATTACAATTGCCATTGCTAAAAAAAAAATTATTTAAAAGTAGGCCTATTACTCATCAGGATGCACAAATCAACTGTGACTGCTATTAAAAATAAAAGAGCCTTTTCCATTCTTGAATTTATCTACGTATATGCGTTCGTAATTCTCGTAGAAATTGCTTGACAAATCGCTCATGTGTGGCGAGGTGGAGGCGAGCGACGGATTGCAGCGATATCGCATGCGTCGAAATACTGCGATTCGTCGATCGTGCCCTTTAGGCTACGGCCACACTTGCGTTTTTTGAAGCTGGACGCTCAGCGTCAAAAGACGGCACAGTTATAGGCAGGCTGGAGAAGGCCGGTAGTGGCCACACACGGCGTCTTTTTCTGCCAGCGTCAGACGGGAAGGCGCATCCTCAAGGTTAGACGCCAGTCGGATGGGCCGGCGCCCATTCGTTGCGTCAAAAGACGATTCTCACATTGCGTTCCCACGTGAACTCAGTACTATCTGTGCAGTCTGCCAACGCACAGTAGTGTGTGTAGTCAAGTGTTATTACAGTTTTTTTGATGAGTGAGATGGAAAAAATTGAACTTGAACATGATAGCGAACGTATTATCTTAGAAGTTCAAGCTCGACCATTTTTATAAGACATTCAAAATGTGGATATATATATATATATATATATATATATATATATATATATATATAAAGAGGGACGGTTGGCTAGCTGTCATTTTATGCTATGTAAACAAATAATAAAATAAGTAATAAAACTTCACTTATCTCTGAGTAGTCGAGTATTTCTTCCAGTAATAGCACTCGACACATTAGACAGCAGAGTTTCGTATGACTTAATAGACATCCTGTAGTACTCAAAAAACTTTTCAGGGTTTTCTTTAAGTTTGTTGTGTATCACAGTGAATTTTCCCCTCTCTGATCTTCAATTATTGGATGAATCCAAATGCGTCTTTTTTGTCTACGTCGTCTCCGTCGAATCAGTAACAATGCAGCACATATTATTGTTGCAGACTGTTTCCTTAACTCATTACTGCCCAGAACTTTTTTTGTAAGTAAAATGTTTCATTTTACTAGGATAGGTTCAATAAGATAAAAGCAGCGTGAATAAATTGATTTTTATTTTTTTCTACATATACATTACAAAATATGATGTGGTGCACAAACGCACCACCGAGCATATGGAATATCAAACCTCCTACTTTAGAGAATGAAATGAATAGAAACATTTTTCATGTAAGGCTACATTACATTTTGTGCATTTGCGAGTTGTGTGTGATTTACAAAGTCAACATCTTGTTCTTTTGTTTTGAGGAACAATAAAATGACTTTTTTCATCGAAACGGACCGCCAAAGAAACTCTACTAGCAACTGGAGTGCACTTGGTCCTGGTTTTTATATTTTTGTTTTCCATGTTTTTCCAAGAGTTCTCTTGCTACACTTCTTCAGAATGTGAGTAGATCCATTTCTTCATTGCCAGATTGTCTGTAAAGTAACCCCGAATTTTGAATTATCACATCTAGATGGCCACCACCATTTCTTGGATCTGATATTTGATCTGTAGTAACTCACATTATGGTCCATTCTGTCTGTTCCATCCATATTATAATTGTAAAACTTTATTATATGTGGCTGTGAAACAACAATTTTCTTTTTTAGTGCAGCAGATGATCTTTCCACTTTGCAGGTGGAATCCACACATCATAGCTTGATTTCTTTCAGGCAACTCAGACGCTAACCATCTTCTGTCAACTGTTTTTGTCCTTTGTTTATGTGACATGAGGTACATCTGTTGATGAAGTTCTGTTTTACTGGAACCTAATTGTTTTGTCTTCATTAGTATTTCTTACAGGTACTACTACACCATATGTAGTCAATTTTTCAGTGTTTGCCCCTTGACGTTCGCGTTCAGTGTCACAGAAACCAATTATTTCATCATCGTTAGCCTTTCGTACAACTGCTTCTCATTCTACTGTTACCTGATGGCAATTCAAATTACTGATGTCACTACCTAAATCCTCATCTGCGCTGTCTTCATCTGTGTCGTCCCTGACATCAGGGGGAGCAAAGCACAGATCCAGAGAATTTGCCATTTCAAAATCTTCAATATCGAACTCCTCTAGCAAAGCCAAGATCTCTTCCACACTTCGGCCTCTGCAATCACAATAATAAGCTCCTTGTTGTGTGAAAAGCAACGTATAAATTACGCTATATAATCATTCATAAAATTTGATCTAGAAAGCTGAGTTGTCATTTTGGCAGATTGTATGCCCATGTGACCGGTGGTGCATTAGTGCACCCAGGGTTGCCAGGTTTTTCCATTGCTCTGTCGCCAAATTTTAAACAAAAATAGCCAATATATCGCCATCTTTCTATCAGTAAAATATATCCACCTTTTAGTCAAGTAGGCCTATCGCAATTTATAATCAGTTAATGTCATTGTGCTGTGGTATTATGTCGTGTGTCTCGACAACAACAATTCTGAAAAGTGAGTTGGTTACTGAGTAACAAGTAACACAAACTATGGCACTCTCAAATTCATAGACACCAGACTGGGCATTCCAAGAAACCTCGTTCTTAAAGGAACTAAACCCACACACAACAACTGATCAGCGAATCCAGTCGTAATATAGTCATATTGTAAACGTAAGAGAGAGACTCGAGAGATACAGTGGATACTAAATTTAAACACAGTTACATTTAACTATCATATGTATTAATTTCAGAACAAATAAAATCTTAACATAAAAATATTCAAGAATCATTCTACCAAACCTACACAAGGGAAGATCTGATGCATAGCTTCTGTTACTAATCACTTATATTTTCTTCAAAACTGATATTTACAGGCCATGAGAACTACAGGGAAATTACCGAGTGTTCTACATTGACATTTATATCTGCAAACCATTGTTAACTGCTGTAACGTACATAGCAAAGGGCTTGTCTCACAGTAGCGGTTATTAGGAATTTCTGTTGTGCTGACATGGAGCGCGAAAAAAAAATTACTGGTTAAATGCCTCTGTGCATGCTGTAATACTCGCGATATCTACGGCAGCCATACATATGGGGTTGTAGTATACTTTAGGAGTCATTGTTTAAAGCCTATTCTTGAACCTTTGTAGGCTCCTCGAGGTATTTTACGTCTATGTCTGCAAGTTTAATTTCTTAGCATCTCTATATTATTCTCTCACAGATCAAAGATATGTGCAGACATTTGTGGCAACTTCTACAGTGTGATTACATTTCCCCAGTATTCTAGCGATGTTCAGTCAGTATCATTTATACAATGTTTCAAGAGGGATTGCTTTAAATTCGTCTTATTTGAAGTAAAATAAAATAGCCTGTAAGTCGCCAACTAATTCTTTTACTAGCCACATTTAATCGCCAGTCGCCATAAAGCTAGAATGGCTATTATTCTAAGAAAAAGATAGCCAAGAATGCGAAAAATCGCCACAACTGGCAACCCTGAGTGCACCAACTAAGTTTCAGTAGAAATTACAGCCACAGCATTTTGCATAAGCTTATGCCATCTTACAGAAATATGGTAATAGTCCTCCAAAGGCAATTCAAACAGTAGTTTCCAAAATATATAAGATTTTTAGAATATATTTATCTTTTGTTGTAATGATGTGCAGCCATTTCGCTGTCTGAAACGAACCAACAGATTAAGCCCTGTACAGTACCACACACTTCAACAATTCAGCAGTACAACAATACATCTTTGCTGTACTGAAACAAGAGTAGGAAGATATATCTACTTTCCTTTGTTTCCAAGGTGCAAAAGTCAGAGATAGTGCAACGTGGTGCACAAACGCACCACCGAGCGCTAATGGGTTAATACATTCATTTCTCAATGCTGCGATGTCACCCATGCAGGTCTGAAACGCTACTGAGCCAAATGTGGCCACATTCACGTCTTCGGTCGGCAGGACGCCTGTAAGAAGCCGCTGTGTATACGCGGTCGAATGTGGCCACCACCTGGCGCCTTTTAAAGCTGCTTCTTTAGACGCTGAGCGTCAAGCTTCAAAAAACGCAAGTGTGGCCGTAGGCTTAGGCTACGGCTACACGAACGTTTTTTCACGCGCGTTTCTGCTTGACTTCCCGCCGACATTACGGACCGCTGCCTGTAGAATGGGGCTGGCCACACGACGCGTTTCCGCACGCCGCGGGCCTGCAGACTTGGGCGTGCACGCCGCGCGAACGCGCTGTACTGGGCTCCATCCGTGCTGCGTGTTTCTCACGCTGGCCGCTGTAGCTGGCCACACAAGCGGGAGGCACGCCGCGGTTTTACGACCATCCTGGGGGCTGCCGCCTTCTAGGAACAAGGGCAGTACAGGCTGACTGCCTGTCTACTAGAGCGGAGTGCGTTTTTGCATTATCTAAGGTAAAGCAGTCAACAATCCGAAGATTGGTTTGAACACCACAGTGCTTTACTAGGCATGGTCCTGTTTGGAGGTGGTATGCAGTTGCCTTCCTCCGACCTTCGAACTGACTTATCCAGTCAGTTATAGGGGGACCTAACGCAGGTTCCGAAGCACGGTGCTACTCGGTATTTTTCACATGAGTAATACTGCCAGAGGTGAAAGAAGTGGAAAGTGACAGATAAAAATACTAGGACGTGGCGGGGATCGAACCCGCGACCTTTGGATTTGTAGTCTGGCACTCTACCACTGTGCAACCGAGGCGCACTTGCATTATCTACATTAGCATTAGTATTATTTATATAAGTGTAGTATAATATAGCGTTATTTATATTAGTATAATAGGTCTGGTGAAAAATTATCAGTGTCTGGCACTGATTTTTGCAAGGGATACTGCACGCCTGTTGGAGAAACTTGCGGGACAGCCCGTATGCAGGTGTTCTCGTGACGTAGCTGAGTTAATGGGCTGGGACTCGGCAACTCGCTATTTCGACAGACTTTACCACCCTCGCTTCATTGTCATTGTGCCCGTCTTCTATATCGTGTCAGAATGGAGCCTCTGGACAGTGAAATCATTATTGTGGAAGTGCAGAAACATCCGTGGCTGCACAATACAAGGGATCAGGAATACAAAAACAGAGAAAAAAAGAGAGAGTCATGGCGAGCAGTCACATCAGCCGTTCTTGGAGAAAAGTGGGATGGATTGGATGAGAAGCAAAAATCAGATCAAGGTAATTACAAACAGTAAATAATGTAGTTTATTCATGTATAAAATATAAACTAGCCAATTTCTAAACTACAAAAACTAGTCTTCATTCGATATTGTTCACATAATGGTCTTGCCATGGTACATATCCTTGAGGGGAACAGAAATAATCAGCAAAATTATCTCTGATATTTTTACCACTGTTCGTTCCTTTTGTCCCATGTACAGGAATACTTTCCATTCTGCAAGTCAATGTGTCATCAAAATTGTAGCCGTCATTTTGCACTCCCACAGTAGTTGATACCAAACTGCGCATATTAAGTGTTGCCGCAGCTGGCACGGACGCGTTGCTAATGGGATTTCGCTGGACTTCACGCCGCGTGAGAGAGGCGGCCGTGTGGCCGCCACTTTCTGAGCTCCGCGTGTTGCCCCAATTCCTGCAGAAACACGCGTGAAAAACACGCTCGTGCGGCCGTAGCTTTAGAGGCACGTTCTTGACCGCGCACAAGCCTGCCTTCAGGAGCGTCACGCGCAGGAGTGTACGTGTAAACGGCGAAATCGGCGCGCGGGAACGCGCGTATGCTTGGCGCGTGGAGTTTCGTCAGTTCTGAAATCTTGCGTGGCGCGCGCTCAAAGTGTAGTTGGTTTCAGCCATGTTCCGCGCGACAAGCCGACCGAACACCTGTTGTTATCGCTACTACAGCAATAGGCATTTCAGCTTTAAACATAAATAAATGAAAACGTGATATTTGGGTCAAGGGAGTACAGGTGCCGTCCATACTACTTTGATTAAAGATCTGCGCCACAATTACCCAGAAATTATTTACGAATGAACAGCGAAACACTTGATATATTCTGCACTGACATATTGTACTCACTCTTGTTCTATTACAAGAATTCTTACAGAGTGGGTAAATGCACGTTACGAATTCATTTTTGTTGACCTATTGGAAAAAATGGAAGAGTGTCTGATGGAGGAATTCTTGAGTACACAGAATTCTTTCGTGCTTTAAAGAATGTACAGTTAAATCCAACAAGTATCGACGAAATTATAAAGAATTTAAACTTCGTTCTCTTGGGCGATGAAGCTTTCTCATTGAAAGAAAATTTTGAAATATCTTATTCTGAACGTGAAATAGATAACTATAGATTGTTACGTGCTAGAAATATCGTGGAAGGTGTTTTTGGTATAATTATGTCGCCATTTCGAATACTGCATACTCCAATCAACATCAATGTGGAATGTTTTAATGACTTCTAAAACTACAAAATTCAATATTACCCAAACAATTTCCTGTAAGTTACATAAATTGAAATAATGGAGAATGTATTACGTTTGTAAAGTAGTTGGCAAGGGCAGTGCGTTCCGAGTGTCGAAACTCGCAACAAGTGCATCTGTAAACAGCGCCCCATTCTAGCACACGCCAAGACACAAACAGGAAGACGTCTTGGCTCTGAACGCAGTGTGCCGACAACACTCCCTGCACAGTCTTCTCGTAACCAAAATCAGATTCTATTCTGATGGCTCTTCTTACCGCGCACAGGAAGACAACCTAGGTGAGACCAAAAGTCATGCAACACACACGAAAACAAATAAGGAGCTCTCCCACTCTCGATAGTGGTACACAAGTAATAACCTTTTGTGAGAAGCATATAATAAATTTCCTTCTCTCCTATCACAACCCTTGTGCCAGTGTGAAGTGATAAAATCAACATGCTAGGGTTGCGAAGTCTGACATGGTGCCTTTCCGTATTAGTAATCCGGACCGTAAACATCATAAATTGCAGAATTTTCCTTCCTTTCCTGCATAAATATCCCTCACAACCCTTTATTTATGGAATTGCGGAAATAGATTTTTTCTTGTGACTGAACGTTGTGTTACTTTACTTACTATGGCACTAGCTGTACCCGTCTACGCGTTGCTGTGGGTTGTTACAGATGAAATAGAAAAGAAAGATAAGAGGAACCATGCATTTCTTAGATATGTAATTTCCTACTGCCTTGTGGATGGAAACTGGATATACGTCCTACTTCTTTGCTGCCCTTATCTCCATCCCCTCTCTCTGCACTTCTCCTCGTTACCCTCTCTTTGTCCATAACCTCCTCCCGCCTCTCTGTCTATACCCTCCTCCCCCACTCCTTGTCCATCTTCTCCTCCCCATCTCCTCCCCTGTCTGTCTAACCGATTCTCCTTCCTCCCTCTTTCTGTGCATCTGCACCTCTTCCCTCTCCCTCTACATCTCATCATTACGCTCTCCCTGTTCATCTCCTCACTTCTATATCCTCTTAGAACTCTTTCTAACCTAGAGCCATCTTCAGTGTTGTGTTCAAAATCGTATATTTCCGAAAGTTTTGAAATGCCAACACAACGTTCTAATAAAATATGTGCATGTTTTCATATACAAAATTTTTCAATGTGTCATATATGAATTTGTATAATCTTTATAATTGGAAAAAGGTTGATACGAAAAATCGCAAAAGTAACGCATTTATAGGTTATAAATAATATATTCAAGAAATGTGTACCTAAAAACCTTCCTGGGCTATAATGCTGACTCACAGTTGCCACAACCCTTTACAGAATTAACGAAATTGTCAGATCTTTCAGAGACAGGAGAAGGACTGTAATAAAATTGACGTCGCTTTCCGAGCCATATTCATCCAAAAATTGAATATTATTTAAATCTGGCGAGTGATCCATCAGTTACACTTGTATAATTCCTATGCGATTAATTTGACAGCTGAAAATGTTCGTTAGTGTCGAACTGTCGGGAATTTATTTAGTACAAACTGAAGAATCGAGGCATGCTGAAACAAAAATTCTAATCTGTAAGGCGCTTTTCACATTTCGCGGCAAAGCATCAGCAGCAGTTATATTGTAACCATCGCTAATGTTGGACAGTAGAATTTGTATATCAGAACAGTAGGGATGCTTAGAGAGCGATACGGCGTCACGCTGTCTACCGGCTTTACAACGTGGTAGTGCTGGTGGGTTTAATCTAGCGCTGACATCGTAAGTGTCGGTGGCGTCTTCTCTTCTTATGACCAGCAGATCATCAAGAACAAGCAGAGAATGGAACCACGAACCCTTAACATTTGAAAGAAAACACCCGTTTGTCTGCTCCAGTCCAATATACGATACACCCGTTTGAATAGGACAAAGGAGAGACAAAGTTAAATCGTATGGTAAATAATGAATTTTGCAAATAATTGTTTTGGCAAATTACCGTCTGCTACGTAATTGAAATTACAGCTACTACACAAGTTTATATGTTACAATTAAGCAATCATTTTGCTGCAGTATTTCCACTGTTACGAAATGTATGGCCCATTAGTTATTTGAATAAATGCACTTACCACTCCGAGACACAAATATTTGGCATGTTTTGGCCTCTACACAAACAATTCCCGATGAATGATTACCGTTGAAGTGCCATTACGTTCATTGTCTGAAAACCAGTTAAATATAATTCGTGCGTGACAAGCAATATTCATAGGAAATTTACGTTTTCGACCAAGGAGCTCATCTGAAGAGTAAATTACAATATCTCTCGTAATTTACAGCATGGAAAACCTCCCATTTTCGTAACTCGTTGTTTAGCCAGATAAAGTATGGGATCCCGTAATCATGATTGATCAAGTGGCTTATAAAATGTATATTACACGATGTCACACGAAAACGAACGTAGTAACACTATATGCTACCCATATAGGCCGTGATTTCAGTCAGGACACATTACGAGACATTGCTTTACGCTAGCGAAAGGCACCGCTGGGCATAGATTTCTATTCACTCACTAGCACCACTATTCGGCTGAGACTACAATAGCCACACTAGAGCGGAGAGTGAACAAAACCTATGCTAAGACAATTCCTTTAACTAATGGATCAGTACGCATAAATGCCTGATGATGAGCAAAACGTGCTTGAAATGTGTTGTATTGTGTCAGGGTCTGCTGAGTAGCCAGCAATGGCTGACGTGTGTGGATGAGTTATGCCTGAGTGATTGTGTTTCATGAATATCTGACCTCCGTAAAAGATGCATAAAAGCATTTTCTCCTGTACAACAAGAGACAACTGCTTACTAACTTATTGCATTTCAGGAAGATTGCTCTTTTAAGCAATATCTGACTAAAAATCTAAAGACAACTAAGAATTGTTTGCTATAAATAAATATGGAGATTTCTATTTAATACCATCTTTACGAATTTCACTACACTGAATTATTTTGTGCACTGCCTTTCTACTCAGAGTAATTTGTGTACCACCCTTGTCCGTACAAGGTTTCAGCACACACTCTGCCACACTGTACACACCTACCAGTGATTATCTCTTTGTTCGCCCAGTATTCCAAAGACGAACAACTAAAAACTTACAACAGAAATTTAATAGAAGTAACACAAACGCACTCAACGGGTCTCCCAATACGAGTGAGGGAAAGACAATGGATGACAGGGTGTGTGACGGTGAGGAGGGCGTCAGGGTGAAGCTGCAGGCACAGCAGTCGGCAGCAGTATTGCCAACCGTAGGGACATGTCCCTAGCTTAGGGACTTTTGACTCTTTTTTTCCAGACTGTAGGGACAGATTTTCAAAACGTAGGGGCTTTTCTCAGGGATGATGCAGAATGAAAGTACCTTCTTTTTAATTCAAAACAGTAACAATTCATTGTACAATAATATTAATGAATGAGAAGTCATTCTACATGTAATAAGGTTTTCCTTCTTTTTCTCTCTTTCTATTTTTTAGGGACCACTGATCGTCAGGTCCCTTTTACTGTCTGCTTTGTTCTGGCGGCCGCGCTCTTGTTCCCAGTATTTCTATGCTTTTAACCCTCCGTGCTGGCTCTCTTGGACTACAATACGATTGTTTACTATTACTTTTTATTAAAACTGTTTAGTTATTTCTGTACAATTTCGTTTTTCCAAAATAATTCCAGAAATTTCTACTTTTTCACCTTCCGCAACTCTGAAACCGTTCACTTTAGCAAGATTAAGCATCGGACCATTTATTTTATTTTATTTTATTTTATTTTATTTTTCGCTATTTAATGCACATTATTTTTCTATTTGTCACGTTTCGCGCTAAACCTCATAGTTTCCTAAATATTTAAGAAAACTGATAAATACTTCTAATTTCTAATTTTTCATCCTGTAGGTCAGTTGTAGAATTTTGGAACATGTATTATGTTCGAGTATAATGCCATTTCTGGAGACCAGAAATCTGCTCTGTAGGAATCAGCATGGGTTTCGAAAAAGGCGATCGTGTGAAACCCAGCTCGTTCTATTCGTCCATGAGACTCAGAGGGTCATAGACACGGGTTCTCAGGTAGATACTGTGTTTCTTGACTTCCGCAGGGCGTTTGATACAGTTTCCTACAGACGTTCAATGAACAAAGTAAGAGCATATGGCCTAATGGCCTATCAGACCAATTGTGTGATTGGATTGAGGAGTTCCTAGATAACAGAATGCAGCATGTCATTCTCAATGGAGAGAAGTCTTCCGAAGTAAGAGTGATGCTAGGTGTGCCACAGGGGTGTGTCGTGGGTCCGTTGCTATTCACGATATACAGGGTGTCCCAGCTATCTTGTCCACCCAAAATATCTCTGGAACAATAACAGCTATTGGAAAACGACTTTCACCGGTATAAATGTACGGCTGGGGCCCATGAATGTACATATTTGGAAACATTCTAAAACGAAAGCAAATATGTTTTTTTAACACAAACTTACGTCTTTTTTTTTCCAATGAACACCCATATTTTTCTTCAGCAATCCATAGCATGACAAATCACATCAACAATGGCGTTGATTGCATTGCAATATCCCAATTACGTCCCGAGATATTGAGACGCGAACTTGACGCTTGAAATACGCGAAACGCTCGGCTAGCGCACGTCCTGAGACTCAGGCGAGAACCCCATGCTGCTCAGCGTATTTCAAGCGACAACTTTGCGTCGCAATATCTCGGAATATTGGAATATTGCGATGCAATCAACGCCATTGTTTATGTGATTTGTCATGCTATGGATTGCTGAAGAAAAAAATATGGGGTGTTCATTTTAAAAAAACATAAGTTTGTGTTAAAAAAAACACATTTGCTTCCGTTTTAGAATGTTTCCAAATATGTACATTCATCGGCCCCAGCCGTACATTGATACCGGTGAAAGTCGTTTTCCAATAGCTGTTATTGTTCCAGAGATATTTTGGGTGGACAAGATAGCTGGGACACCCTGTATATAAATGACCTTGCAGTTAACATCGGAAGTTCACTGAGGCTTTTTGCGTATGGCGCTGTAGTATATAGAGAGGTTGTAATAATGGAAAATTGTATTGAAATGCAGGAGGATCTGCATCGAATTGACGCATGGTGCAGGGAATGGCAATTGAATCTCAATGTAGACAAGTGTAATGTGCTGCGAATTCATATAAAGAAAGATGCTGTATCATTTAGCTACACTATAGCAGGTCAGCAACTGGAAGCAGTTAATTCCATACATTATCTGGGAGTAGGCATTAGGAGTGATTTAAAATAGGATGACCATATAAAATAAATCACCGGTAAAGCAGAATCCAGACTGGGATTCATTGGAAAAATCCTAAGGAAATGCAGTCCGAAAACAAAGGAAGTAGGTTACAGTACACTTGTTTGCCCACAGTTTGAATACTGCTGACCAGTGTGGGATCCGTACCAAGTGGGGTTGATAGAGGAAGTAGAGAAGATCCAACGGAGAGCAGCGCGCTACGTTACAGGATCATTTGGTAATCGAGAAAGCATTACGGAGATGATCGATAAACTCCAGTGAAAGAATCTGCAAGAGAGACGCTCTATCGCTAGGTACGGGCTTTTGTCGAAGTTTCGAGAACATACCTTTACCGTGGAGTCTTGCAGCCTATTGCTCCCTCCTACGTACATCTCGCGAAGAGATAATGAAGATAAAATTAGAGAGATTAGAGCCCACACAGAGGCATACCGACAATCTTTCTTTCCGCGAATAAAACGTGACTGATATAGGAGGGAGAACCGATAGTGGTACTCAAGGTACCCTCCGCCACATACCGCCGGGTGGCTTGCGGAGTATGGATGTAGATGTAAAACCGATACTCAAAATTGTGTAATTTTTTACCAAACAATATATGGACTTTATAGAACAGTTTAGAGTTGGGGGGGGGGGGGGACTTTTACTTTGGATGTCAGGGTTAGGCCGTGTTTTGGGCTAACTGCACCGTACTACCACTGTACCTTGGCGTGTGACCTAGTTCCTGGCACTGCCGCGTAACCACTTCCTTTCCAGGCAATACGTATTGTTGAGTTCTCTACAACGAAAACCACGTGATTCGTTTCGGTAGTTGGCCGAGGTAGTCAAGATTGGTCAGAAGCACTTTCATTGCGTTTCGTAAGAAAAGAAGAATTGGTGCATCCGAATTTCTTGCAACTTGGGATGTAATAGGTAAGTGCTTTTCATATAACGTACAATTAGTATCGCACATGCACGTTACTCATAAGTTAGAATTTGTCTCCTTCAAAATTGCAGAATAGGAAAATTTATTTTTCATATGATATTTTACTTCAAAAATTGGCAAGTCGGGAAATAAGCATGCGTCATCCCAATAGCTAGAATGAAAATTATGTGAAGAAAAGTGAAGTGATACGGTAATGACTAGTTTGTTACCTATTATTACATAATTAGACACGAAGGAACTGACACATGGAAATGTCAGTGTCGAGTGTCAGTTATTTGAAATGAACAACTGCAGTGCAGTGAATTAATATATTTCGACTAGCATTAGTACCCGTCGATGCCCGCGTTTTGTATTTATTGCATTATTATGTTACGCCATCTCCTTATTCTTCACTCTTTGACCAATGTTCAAAATGTTCAAATGTCTGTAGAACGTATGGGACTTAACTACGGGGTCATCAGTCCCTAAGCTTACAAACTACTTATGAACTACCGAAGACTAAGGACGGCACAAATATTCATGCCCGAGGGGGGATTCGAACCCCCGACCGTAGTGGCCGTGCAGACCGTGACTGGAGCGCCTCAATCCCATCGGCCACCGCGGTCGGCACTCTTTAACATTATCACCTGAGTCTGTACTGAAATTCGGCCTGAAATTAAAATTCACGTGGCTCAATTCTTATGACTTCATCTCCTGAACAGTGTATCCAACAGTAATATAAGTTTTCACACGTTTGAATATTTTTGTATATTCACAAAGCTTATTAAAATTAGGTAGATTTCCTCAGTCAGGTTTGATTCTATTCTTTGAGCTGGTGCCCAGCGACTGTTTTCTACAAATCTGTAGAGAATGTCACCAATCAGTCGCAATTTTTGTTTTTATTTTCCAGAGCTACATAGATTTCGGGCACAGTGTGGCTATTCTGAATGCTTTGAGTTATGTTTACTATAACGTCATACTGAACGTCAAGGGCGGATTCAAGGGGGGGGGGGGCATAGGGGCACGTGACCCCCCTCCCCCCCCCCCAGACTGCCCGACGAAAAATGAGAGAGAGAGAGAGAGATAGAGATAGATAGATAGAGAGAGAGAGAGAGAGAGAGAGAGAGAGAGAGAGAGAGAGAGAGAGAGAGAGAGAGAGAGAGAGATGTTGAGGAAGGGAGGGAGGGAAAGGATCTTAGCATTAGAATAATTAACTTTTACTTACGGGCAGCATGAAATTGTGAGTTTAAAAATGCAAAATCCCTGTAATTAACGTAACGTAATTTGATATTTTGTGTTATGCTTCCATTTAATTGCTTCTTGCTCTTTTTTGTCAGTAATTTACGATTAAAATAAATAAAAGTTTGTTTATTGTTTCGTGATTGCTTAGGAGATGAATAAGCTATTGTGTATGTTTTACTCAAATAAAGTTAAAGGATTTAACTATGTAATAATAACAACAATAATAATAATAAAACTGAATGTCAAGGGCTCCGTTCAGGCTGGCGTATTCAGATGTGTTCGGTAAACGGTTTATCTGATTCTTTTCCTAGACACTTAGAAATGGTACTCCCCCCCCGCTATAAACTTATTTGAAGCTACGCGTTTCGATTTTCCAGTTATTGGAGCAAATTCGATATTTCAACGGCATTTTTCCACACATCAGATACAAAGGTTTTTATGGTAGTAGTAATTCTTTTTGAAACACAGTAAAGTGTAATTTTCAGAATCAAATTTTCACTCTGCAGCGGAGTGTGCGCTGTATGTAACTTCCTGGCAGTTTAAAATTGTGTGCTGTACCCGAGATTCGAACCTGCTAGTCCTGAAAGGTTGACAGGAGAACTTATGTGAAGTTTGGAAAGTAGGAGGCAAGGTACTGGCAGAAGTAAAGTTTTGTGTACGGACCGTGAAGCGTGCCAGGATAGCTCAGATGGTAAAGTGCTTGCCAGCAAAGGCATCCCAGGTTCGAATCCCGTTTCTGGCCCACAATTTTAATCTGCCAGGAAGTTTCAAGTGTAAGGTTGACAGGAGAACTTATGTGAAGTTTGGACAGTAGGAGGCAAGGTACTGGCCAGGATAGCTCAGATGGTAAAGTGCTTGCCAGCAAAGGCATCCCAGGTTCGAATCCCGTTTCTGGCCCACAATTTTAATCTGCCAGGAAGTTTCAAGTGTAATTTTGTTGATCACGAAAGCTTTCTTGCAAACTTATCTCGTTTTGCATAGCAACTTTACGAAGTATAAAGAAGAAATTGATTCAGTACAACGCAAACACAGGAAATCTGATTCTAGGTTTTGAAGGAGTATCAAACTTGACCCGACATACTCGTATTCACCGACCTTTTGGAAACGCTGTTTTTCCAATTGCTGCATTGTTGGGTAATGACACAGCTACTCCGGTTACAGTATCGTTCATCCACGGTAAGTAGTTGACAATTCGTGCGCTGGCTGTTGACAGCGGCAGGAGCGTGTACCAAAGCTGATCGGCCGGGAGGGGGGGGGGGGGGTGAGGGCATCAGCGAGCAGAAGGCAGCGTCGCAGTGTTGGAAACATTACCCGTAACAATGTATGCAGTAATATTTCGCATCTAGGGGCAGCGTAGCGTTGATAGCGCTCCGAAATAAACAAATGTCTCAGAACTAGTGCAGATGTTTTGCGCTGCTGACATCACCAGGTAAAATCGTCTTCACCTGTCAAATTAATATACTTCCATCTATAATTACCAATGCACTACTAGTTTCGACGCACTGTGGGATCATTCTTAAGTTCCTATGATAAAAAAAATATTACAATGATTCAAGCACATTAAACAGTGAAAAGTTTAATAGTTTATCAAATCATGTGCGCCGCACGGAAATGGCCGTGTGATCTGGGACGCAATGTCGTGGACTACGCGGCCACTCCAACCAGAGGTTCGAGTCCTCCCTCCGGCATATGTGTGTGTGTTGTCCTTAGAATAAGTTAAAGTAGATTGTAAGAGTAGGGACCGATGACCTTAGCAGTTTGGTCCCTTCGGATTACAAACATTTTTTTTTAACAATGTGTTCTACCTTTTGGTACAGTCACCATTAAGTTTTTTGGCTCATTTAATAAGTACAAAACATTTTTCGACTATATTTGCAATTGTTTGAATTTTCAAGTTGTCAGTCTTATTCATATGTAGAGAAACCTATGTCAATTTCGCATAGCTTCCTCTATATAGGTATTCACATATATCCACCTGGCGAAGCTCGGAATCAGTTACACATGGAATTAAATTCAGAGCCTGAATGCCCAGTGTTCAGCTGTTGGTAAGAGTTTCATCCTTTATGATGATGAAGGATGAAACAAGTGTATCCACAGCTGAACACAGGACATTCACGCTCTAATTTTTTTTTTTTTTTTTTTTTTTTTTTGTAAATTTAGAAAATTTACACAGTTTAATGTGATTGAATCATTGTAATATTTTTGTGATCATAAGCATTTGAAAATGCCGCCATAGTGCACAAACTAATAGTGCATTGTGTTTTAATCAGTCTAACAAAGCCCTGAACAACATGTTCACACTCCTCAGGCTTGTGCCCCCCCCCCCCCTCCCTCCTCAAGAAAAAACTTATGTATCCGCCACTGCTGAACATAACTGTCAACATGACGGTTTAAATGTAAGCTTATTAAAACCTTTGAGACTGGGTAGATCTGAAAAGTAAAAACAAAAACTACGATTGTTTTCTGACATTTCCTGCAGATTTGTTTAAATAAAAATCCACAAAACGTTTTGTAAAAAAACTAAAACTTTTTAAAATCCGAGGGGGGCGGCGGCAATTTAGCAACTCGCACGGGACGGCACTCGGGCTTGCGCCGGCCCTGAATTAGACTCTTAAAAACCTAATGTTGCAACTGGTGAAACGAGAAGTGTAATCACTCGACATCACTTGTAGTAGTGTGCACAATTTTGTAATGAATAAAAAGTCCGTACTACAGATTTTACGGAGGAAGATGGTGGCGGATCATTTTTACTCTCCCACCTTTTAGGAATGGTAGTGTACAGGGACAATACCACAACTTTGAGCTTGGTACCAAATTGTTCATTAAACAGGAGTCTTTCCTTCTTTCAGAGAGTTGCTTTAAATGAAGCGGAGCATCGACAAATTGCGAATAACTACCTCTTTCGTTAACTATAACTATCGCACGCAGTAACTCGCAGTGAGTTCACTGCGAACACGAATGTCTGGTCATTTCCTTTTGAAGCAGGTGCAACGCTTAGTCTGCTCTCTAGTGGCAGAAGCGTCAACCATCTGGGCGCAGTGCTGCTGCGAGCGGTCAAGTTGGTAATCCCTTACGGCGGCTTTACTTTGAACACCTCAGTTTACACCTGGGAAGCGGCAAAGCAGGTACGCAGAGTTCGTGATTGTTGTCTGTGTCTTCGCGGTACGCGACGCGTTCAAGAATGCGCTGGAAGCCGGGCAGAAGTGCTGAATGGAACGTGGGTCAGCCGGTAAGAACAAAACCATTTTATTTAGTAAGAATAACAAGTTTATTTTGGACCAATAATATTGTTCCTCCATGTCAACATTCATGCAGTGTTTACAAAACAGTACCGGTACCGTTCATTGGGTGCATAGTATGTGTACACTTTGCTCTTGTATTTTGTCTTAAATACGAGTCATCACGACTTTCCGTCGCAGATAGTAATTCTAATATTACTTTCCGTTGATGTTAACGAAGAACCAGACTGACTTAGTTTGTATCGCTATCGCACACAAACGCAGTAGATTGCTACCAGATACGCGTAATTGAGAACTTAACATTTTAAAGGTAGCACAGACAGTCCAGAATAGTTATCAACAAGTGCAGCACCGTATAAATTCATGGTCGCTTCCAAACTACGATATAAGCTTCTTATAGTTGCAACTATTTACAATGAACACAAAATCCAGTTTCGAAATACTGCAAATATTATTATTATTATTATTATTATTATTATTATTATTAATTGTAGCTTACGCTGAAATATTTATTCTACCAAAATGACTAATTGAAATTTCTATTGTTAGTCGGAGAAGCAATCTAGTTCTATTACAGCTCAAATGGTTAAGGGGTTTCCTTGGTAACCATTGACGTACTTTTGATTTTTTAATATTTTTATCTGTTAATAAGTTTGATCTGCACATCAAAATAAATCTCTTGACGTGCACGCGCGTCTCTCTCTCTCTCTCTCTCTCTCTCTCTCTCTCTCTCTCTCTCTCTCACACACACACACACACAGACCGGTTCATACACTATCGAAACACTGTCGTATGGTTGGTAGATAAAGGAACAAGAAAAGGTGCATGTCCTAAAATACTGCAGATAAGTTTTGTTGTTTACGCTCCTACGTGTGATACTTTATTAGCTGTCAACTGAATATTCGCGTTATTGCACGATCTGTTGGAGAGTCGATCTTGGTGTCTAATACACCTCAGATCGAAAGGGGTTTTCGCTGTACACTTTCAGCTGTTTGGAAGAATTATCCCAATCTTGCTGCTGCTGAGTTCGAAGTGTAGTCCACGACGGAGGAGGTACCCGAACCCTACAAACATTGAGAAGGCAAAATTATTGCCACTACAAAACTCCGGGCGAGGCCAGGAGAGATGGGTAACTGGTGTTGCAAGTGCATCGAACGTACGGTCCTAAATAGGTTACGCGCCTATTCGCTCAAATAATAATTTACGAATGATAAATTGTTCATAAATTAAGGATTAAGACAGTGGTGGATAGTGTACTAATTTTCATAACGAAATGTTTGTTTCACGAGGATAAAAAATTTCTAACCAGAAATACAAAACCTGTCAACCGTATAGCAGGAACAGCATTGCTTATTTCATGTTCATCACTAGGGATTATTTCATCTTATTCTTTGGTAGGGGGTTTACAGAGAACATCAGCACACTACGAAATAAACTGTTTCTATGGTCGACAGGTTCTTTCGTGTACCCATGTTCGGTACGTAATCATTCCCGTAAAGCGAATTATTTCGCTACCAACATCAGCACACTATGGCACCTCTGCAGTAAGTAAAATGTAAAAATCGTTGCCAAGTAATTATAAGTCAGTAAACCTATTTTGTTCTCCCTATAGTGACCAAAGTTAACACATTGACAATAGCCGCATCAACGATCTAGAGTCGCATGTTATATATCGTACCCTGTTGGTAATTTGGTAGAACCCGTGTACATCGAAGAAACGGCATTGCCATCGATATATATAGAATATATACGCGCCCTCACATACTAAATAAAAACTTCTTGTATAACCTATACCTAACCTCCTTATAGCTACGCTACAGATCACTTTTTTAAGTCAAAGTTAGGTTAGGTATAGGTAAGCAAGAAGTTTTTTCTTTAGCACGTGAGGGCGCGTAGCGCCCGAATCTGCGGTTCAGAACACTATTCCAACATTCGATATATATCGATGGCAATGCCGTTTCCTTCGATGTACACGGATTCTACAAAATTACCGTACTTGTTTGAGGCCTGGCGATTTCCATTGTGAATATTCTTGGAAACTACCCAATTCTGCATGTGCCTTTTTCTGATATATTCGGACCCGTTTGCAAAGTGTGTTATGAATAGATACAAGTTAACAGGAATAAATTAAAATGTTATGGCAGATGCAGGAGTTTGCCCGCAGCGGTAACGAAAATGTAGTAACTGTTAAAATTTTTCCTTTCATCATTTTGTGAGGGGCGTCAGCAATAAAAAGTTTCGTAATTAAATGTGAAATTGTTTGAAGCGACTGTCGTACTTTTGAGTCGTGAATAATCAAAACTGGAATATTTCAACACTATCAACTTACAGCCAAACAGTTCTTAATTATAATAATTTTCGTATCGTGTGGCATACCTCTCGATGAATACATTATACTAGCCGGCCGCGGTGACCGAGCCGTCACAGTATGCACGCCCACTACGGTCGGGAGTTCGAATCCTCCCTCGAGGATGTATATTTGTGTCTTCCTTAGTATTAGCTAGTTCATAAGTAGTTTGTAAGTTTAGGGACTGATTACCCCGTAGTTAAGTCCCATAAGCTCTACAAACATTTGAAATTTTTTTTAAACATTGTCCTAGTAAATTTAATTTATAATTCGGTCCATAATCATACGCAATACTGAGACTGAAAATTTTGCAGACTACCCACAACCAAGTCATTGCTGGATCCCTAGAAGCTGATTTTATATTACTATTAGTATAGTAATGGTATAGTAGACCATATCCAAATAAGAGCAGTCACTAAGATGCTCATTCTGCGTCAGCAGCGGACATTACAAATATGCCTTCTGCCATCAATCTGATACCGATAAAATTTCTTCTACTCATAACTCGCAGAAACACCACGAAAGTAAAATTTAAGAATGGAGCTCACAGGATATTGTTTCCCCACGCACTGTTCCCGACTGGGACAGGAAAGGAGCAAGTGATCGTGGCCAGTGTTGCCAACTTTGGTCGTTTTGAGGTATATAAACCGGAAATTTTGCAGTCTGACTTCGGAAAAGTTGACAGTTTCCTCATATTGTTGTATTTAAAAAAGTAATTGAGAGTAATTATGCATTTTACAATGACGGCTTTCACGACCGGATGTTATGTTGATGATTCTTCAGTTGTATGGCAGTGGTCCGTGAAACATTTCTGCTCCTAACGTTTCGTCCAGAACTGCGCTAGGCATCTTCAAGAGGTTCTCCTGGCGGTGTTGAGTCTTGCCTTCTGTTCCTAACGTGTCGGCAATAGTCGGCACCCCCAGAAGTACCTCTGAAGATGTCTAGCGAAGCTCTGGGCGAAAAGGTTAAAAGCACAAATGTCATGTACCATGACCATACAAACCGGAAGTATCATCAGCAATTAAAACATATTAACGTTCAAACAAGGCACTACATTGAGTGAATAGTAGAATTAATATTTTGAATGGAATTTTAGAATAAGTCAATACTTTGTCAGTATTCCGATAATTATCTATTACGTGACGGTCGAGGCGGAGAGGCCAAGCGCATTGAGGCGCTATGCTCCGATGCGGGAGGTCGCTCCTCGTCGGGGGTTCGAATCCCCCCCTCGGGCTTGGATGTTTGTGTCGTCTTTAGTGTAAGGTAGTTCATAAGTAGTTTGTAAGTTTAGGGACTGATGATCCCGCAGTTATGTTTCTTAAGCTTAACAAACATTTTGAGAATTGAGTGACGTCTTTCAGAATAACATACTGCGGCAGGACAATGACTGATCAATAAATAATCGCACTAGTTACAGTACAGTTTACACTGGTTTTATGACCATTCTTACTGTCCACTGACATCAGCCTCTCATCGTTAGATTCCTTTTCTTTGAATAATGCACCTGAAATTACTTTTGTTTCGATAGTGAATTGTTCCATTAAAACTTTAATGTAAAACTTACGAAAAGTATGAAATGTTCATGGTCAGTAGACTAAAAAAGAAATATTATGAAAATAGTATGGCCTCGTGGCGTGGAACGTCTCCAAGACTTTTTACATCATATGAACTCCATACATGAAAACATAAAGTTTACTATGGAGATCGAGAAAAATGGTTGTTTGCCATTTTTAGATGTTTTCGTATGGCGCAGAAGTGATGGCTCACTTGGTCATTCGGTATATAGGAAGCCCACCTACAAGCTACTAGTTGCCACCATCCAGCACAATGGGCGTCCTCAAGACTCTAATCCATCGAGCTCATACCATCTCTGATGCCGACAGCCTTCACACGGAACTGGAACAGCTGCAGACAGTATTCCTAAAGAATGGATATACAAGGAAGCACGTAAATAGTGATGCACACGTCCAAACGACAGAACAAGGAAGAAGAAGAGGCTTTCAAATCGACTGCTTATCTCCCATATATTGGGAACATTTCATCGCAGATAGGCAGAATACTAAAAAAGCATAAAGTAAGTCATCTTTTGCCCTCCTCCTAAAATTTCATCGCTGTTTGGTTCTGTCAAAGACGATCTGGAGCTGCGTAAAGCAGGCGTTTACAGGATTCCGTGCGTGTGCAGCAAGTCATATATAGGGCAGACGACGCGCACTGTGCAGGACCGCATCGTGGAACATCAGCGTCATACTCGGCTACTCCAACCCACCAAATCCGCAATCGCCGAACATTGTATTTCCTGTGGAGGGGCGGGGAGAACGACACTCCCCCTCCCCTGGAACCGCTTATGACATCCTTGTATTAGTAACAAAAATATGTTCCTTGGCTTCATACGATACCGGTTCTGAGCATTAATAACGCCATCATTATTCTAACCGTCCGTCCTCTGCCACAACCCGTGAGATGGTTTGCGGAACTGTATAGAAGTAGTGTAAATGTGCCTCGATCTCAAGAGGAGCACAAGACTGAATGTTTAGAATTGCTGGATTAGGTTTGCATGCTATCAGTTTGCTGTAATCTTGTCTGCACTTTCTTCTGCCTCCCAAACGAACCGAGGCCACTTGAGTTGTGTGCCACTTTGAAGATTAGTTTGACACAGGCACTTATCGTGCTTATCATGCGTCCATGACTCATGACGTCGCTAATTCCCAGTTCTTTTGGGCTCCAGGAAGCTTTCGATAGTATGTTGAACGGGTATCAGTTTACGAGGATACATTCTGTTAGATACGTATTACATCCTATTGTTTGACATGTTAGTTGTAAATTGGAGAGGTATACAGGAACGGGACACAATCTCTAACTGCAAACGGTATCTTAGAAGTTGATTTGAATTTTTGAAAATACGTATTTTGGTGTCATTACCTCACATGTCCATTATTGCTGAGCAGTAAATTGACCAAAAGCGTCACCTAACCTTCTAGAACATATAGTAGCGTAGCAGTAATTTATCAGTTGTAAGTGTAATCGGCTTCTCTCTAGAAGCTACATATTTTTACTTTTCAGTGCGTTTTCCCTTGAGTGCATTAAATTTATTGGGTGCTCGCGTTTTTGTTTGATTCCTATTCGCGTTAAATATCTGGTTAGTGTATTATTCCGCCGTGTGAATCGCGTCGCGACAGTCGTCTGTCTTTATTTTCTGATTAGAAGCGACATATAGTATTTTGATTTTCGTCTACACTTTCTCGTCTCAATTTGTAAAGTTATACTGTGCTGTCGTGCGTATTGGATTCACATCCGCGTTCTAACGAACAGTTTAGTTTGAACGCATCGCGACTGTAGTTTTTGCTTTTGTTGGCATTGTAATCATGAATAGGGACTGTGACTGCTGTATGCGGATGCAGTCTGAGCTGGTGACACTTCGCTCCCAGCTTCAAGCTGTGTTAACCTCGGTTGCACAGTTGGAAGCTGCGATCGATGGGCGTCGTTGTTGTTGGCCGGCGGTGGGGACCGAACGGACTCCCGTCGTCTCCACCGATCGGCCTGCGGCAGCGACATGCCCTGAAACTGCTAGCAGTGAGGCAGACATCCCACCCGTGGTTGCGTGGGAGGTTGCTCCAGTGCGTGGCAGGAGGCACAAGACATTCCGGGGGACCGATCGTGAGACCTCCCCGGTTCGTCTTGCGAACAGGTTTGAGGCGCTGTCTGCTCAGGACGACGTTCCTGAGTCGGATGGTGTCTCTCACCCTGTCACCACCCAGCCTGCAAGATCCGGGCTTTCACAGAGGGTGGGTTTACTTGTAGTTGGGAGCTCCAACGTTAGGCGGGTGATGGAGCCCCTTAGAGAGATGGCTGCCAAGGAGGGGAAGAAGGCCAACGTGCACTCCGTGTGCATACCGGGTGGAGTCATTCCAGATGTGGAACGGGTCCTCCCGGATGCCATGAAGGGTACGGGGTGCAGCCAACTGCAGGTGGTGGCTCACGTCGGTACCAATGATGTGTGTCGTTTCGGATCTGAAGAGATCCTCTCAGGTTTCGAGCGGCTAACTGAAGTGGTAAAGACTGTCAGTCTTGCTTGCAAGATGAAAGCAGAGCTCACCATCTGCAGCATAGTTGACAGGACCGACTGTGGACCTCTGATACAGAGCCGAGTGGAGGGTCTGAATCAGAGGCTCAGACGGTTCTGCGACCGTGTAGGCTGCAGATTCCTTGACTTGCGCCATCGGGTGGTGGGTTTCCGGGTTCCGCTGAATAGGTCAGGAGTCCACTACACGCAGGAAGCGGCTACACGGGTAGCGGGGGCTGTGTGGCGTGGACTGGGCGGTTTTTTAGGATAAAGAGCTTCGGGGAAATAGAAAATGGGCAATCTCAAAGGGTTCAGGTGGATCACAGGAGAAATGTAGATCCGGAAACTATCGGTATAACAGTTGTAAATTGTCGTAGCTGTGTCGGGAAAGTTCCAGAACTGCAAGCGTTAATAGAAAGCACCGAAACACACATCATTATAGGCAGCGAAAGTTGGCTCAAGCCGGAAATAAGTTCAGAAGAAGTATTTTCAAAAGATCTAACGATATTCAGAAAGGATAGATTAAACAAAATAGGTGGTGGCGTGTTTGTCGCCGTCAAAAGTAGTATTTCATGTAGCGAAGTTGAAGTTGATAGTTCGTGCGAGCTATTATGGGTAGAGGTTGTACCCAAAAATCGTAAGAAGTTAATAATCGGTTCCTTTTACCGGCCTCCCGACTCTGACGATACAATAGCAGAAAGGTTCAAAGAAAACCTGAGTCTAATTACAAAAACGTACCCCACTCACACGATAATAGTAGGTGGTGATTTTAATTTACCCTCGATCTGTTGGCGAAATTATATTTTCAAATCAGGAGGTAGGCATAAAACATCGTCCGAAATTGTACTCAACGCATTCTCTGAGAATTACTTCGAACAAGTAGTTCATGAGCCAACTAGAATTGTAAATGGATGTGAAAACACACTTGATCTCTTAGCAACAAATAATCCTGAGCTCATAATGAGCATCAAAACGGATACAGGTATTAGTGAACACAGAGCTGTAGTAGCGAAATTGAATATCGTAAGTCCCAAAGTTACCAAAAATAAACGCAAAGTATATTTGTTCAGGAAAGCAGATAGAAACAAAATACATTGCTTCTTGAAAGACAGCTTCCACTCGTTTCTAACACTAAACGTAGGTGTAGACCAGATGTGGCTAAAATTCAAAGAAGTGGTATCGACAGCAATTGAGTTTTATACCTAATAAATTAATAAAAGAAGGAGGCGATCCCCCTTGGTACACAAAACAGGTCAGGACACTGTTGCAAAAGCGAAGGAAAAGGCATACTAAATTTAAACGAACACGAAATCCCCAGGATTTGCGATTGTACTCAGAAGCTCGAAATTTAGCGAAGATTTCAATGCGAGATGCCTACAACATTTATCACAACGAAACTCTTTCTCGTAATTTGACTGAAAACCCAAAGAGATTTTGGTCATATGTTAAATATACTCGGGGAAAGTCACAAACAATACCATCACTACGTGATAGTAATGGCGATCCTGCCGATGACAGCGCTACTAAAGCAGAGTTACTAAACTTAGCTTTTAGAAACTCATTCACTAAAGAAGACGAAACCAATATTCCAGATTTCGAATTACGAACAGATGCCTTAATGAATAACATAGAAGTAGATATCGTCGGAGTAGTGCAGCAACTAAAATCACTTAATAAGAACAAGTCTTCTGGTCCGGATTGTATACCCATTAGATTTCTATCTGATTATGCTGAAGCGATAGCTCCTTACTTAACAGTCATATACAACCGCTCTCTCATAGAAGGATCTGTACCAAAAGATTGGAAAGTTGCACAGGTCACACCTATATTCAAGAAAGGCAGTAGGAGTAACCCACTAAACTACAGGCCTATTTCATTGACGTCAATTTGCAGCAGGGTTTTGGAACATATCCTGTATTCAAATATTATGAATTATCTCGAACAGAACGATCTTTTGACCCAAGGTCAACACGGATTTAGAAAATATCGTTCATGCGAAACACAACTAGCTCTATATTCACACGAAGTGATGGGTGCTATCGACAAAGGTTCGCAAATCGATTCCGTATTTCTTGATTTCCAGAAAGCTTTTGACACCGTACCTCACAAACGGCTTTTAATCAAATTGCGTGGTTATGGTATATCGCCCCAAATTTGCAATTGGATAGGGGATTTCTTGTCTGAGAGGACACAGTTCGTGGTAATCGATGGTAAGGCATCGACTAAAACAGAGGTGATATCGGGCGTTCCACAAGGTAGTGTTATTGGTCCTCTGCTATTCCTTATTTACATAAACGATTTAGGGGAAAATCTAAGTAGCTCTCTTAGGTTGTTTGCAGATGACGCCGTCATTTACCGTCTAGTAAAATCATCTGAAGATCAAAACCAACTGCAGAACGATCTGAATAAGATATCAGTATGGTGTAAAAATTGGCAATTGACTCTAAATAATGAGAAGTGTGAAGTCGTCCACATGAGTACGAAAAGAAATCCGTTAAACTTTGTTTACAACATAAATCAATCAAATGTGAAGGCCGTAAACTCCACAAAATACCTAGGAATTACTATTACTTCAGACTTAAACTGGAAAGAACACGTAGATAATATCGTGGGAAAGGCGAACCAGAGACTGCGTTTTATTGGCAGAATCCTTAAAAGATGCAAAAGAACTACTAAAGAAACTGCATACACTGCGCTTGTCCGTCCATTTTTGGAGTATTGCAGCCCAGTGTGGGATCCTTATCAGGTGGGCATGACGGAGGACATCGAGAGAGTCCAAAGAAGGGCAGCTCGTTTTGTATTGTCACGATACAGGGGAGACAGCGTTACGGAAATGATACAGGATCTGGGATGGGAATCATTAGAACAACGGCGCTTATCGCTGAGGCGTGGGTTACTTGCGAAACTCCAATCGCCAACATTCTCCTCCGAATGCGAAAATATATTGTTGACTCCCACTTACATAGGTAGAAATGATCATCAGAATAAAATAAGAGAAATCAGAGCTCGAACAGAGAGATTCAGGTGTTCTTTCTTCCCGCGCGCTATTCGAGAATGGAATGGGAGATAAATAGTATAATTGTGGTTCGATGAACCCTCTGCCAGGCACTTAAATGTGATTTGCAGAGTATCCCATGTAGATGTAGATGTAGATGTAGATAACAATGAATTAACGTCACTTAGCCCCCTAAAAGATATAACAGTGAATGTCAACCTATCAGTCGGAAGCATTTCCCCTTTACGGAAAGAGGATGTTACCACAAACAAGCATCTACCGTAGTACCAGGACAGTTCGTGTTTTACGATTTGTCGGCGCTTCGGACTGACAACCGACCTGGTATTTAGAATGAAACTTCACTCTGCAGCGGAGTGTGCGCTGATATGAAACTTCCTGGCAGATTAAAATTGTGTGCCGGAACCGGGACTCAAACCTGGGACCTTTACCTTTGGCGGGCAAGCGCACTACCGACTGTGCTATCCCGACATGACTCACGATGCCGCCTCACAACTTTACCTGCGCCAGTACCTCGCCTCCTACTTTCCAAACTTCCAACAAAAGTTGTGAGGCGGGCATCGTGAGTCTGTCGGGATAGCACAGTCGGTAGTGCGCTTGCCCGCCAAAGGCAAATGTCCCAGGTTCGAGTCCCGGTTCCGGCACACAATTTTAATCGACCTGGTATTTGTTCACACATATAACTGCTAGAAACAAGTACAGAAAGATGATCAGGGTTTAACGTATAGTCAACTGCGTGGTCATTGGGAACGGAGGACAAGCATTGGGAAGGAAACTGACCTTGCCATTTCAAAGGAAACACCCCAGCATTTGCATGGAGCGTTTTCGGAAAGTAAAGGAAAATCTGACGGCCGACGACGGATTAGAACAGCCGTCCTCTCGAATCCCAGTCTAAACACTACGCTACCTCACTCTGGCATTATAGTATAGACGAAACCTGTTTGGACCCCGTTTCTTCTACTGTATGAATACACGTTTTAATTAAAACATGTGGTAACGCCTCTCGCTACCACAGTGAAAAATGTGCCTAATGCAAATTTCCGCGAACGTGTTATCTACAGAGGTTTTCCTGATCAGAGTCCGTGTGACTTCTGACCTTGGGGACACGTTCGGTCTGTACCTGATCTGAAGACCAGTAATACAGGTCGGCGTCGCTCAGTTTCCGGTGGTACTTCTGCTGCCTACTGTCGATGGTGTCGTCTTACGATTTAACATCTCCTCAGCATGTCATTCTCAATGGAGAGAAGTCTTCCGAAGTAAGAGTGATGTCAGGTGTGCCACAAGGGATTGTCGTGGGACCGTTGCTGTTTACAATATATATATAAATGATCTTGTGGGTAACATTGGAAGTTCCCTAATGCTTTTTGCGGATGATGCTGTACTATATAGAGGTTGTAACAAATGAAAACTGTGTTGAAATGCAGGAGGATCTGCATCGAATTGACGTATGATGCAGGGAATGGCAATTGAATCTCAATGTAGACAAGTTTAATGTGCTATGAATACATAGAAAGAAAGATCCTTTATCATTTAGCTACACTATAGCAGATCAGCAACTGGAAGCTGTTGGGAGTAGGCATTAGGAGTGATTTAAAATGGAACGACCATATAAAATCAGTCGTCGGAAAAGCACATGCCAGACTGGGATTCATTGGAAGAATCCTAAGGAAATGCAGTCCGAAAACAAAGGAAGTAGGCACATTACACTTGTTCGCCCACAGCTTGAATACTGCTGACCTGTGTGGGATCCATACCAAGTGGGGTTGATAGAGGAGGTAGAGAAGATCCAACGGAGAGCAGCGCGCTTCGTTACAGGATCATTTGGTAATTGTGAAAGCGTTATGGAGATGATTGATAAACTCCAGTGGAAGACTCTGCAAGAGAGACGCTCTGTAGCTCGGCACAGGCTTTTGGCGAAGTTTCGAGAACATACCTTAGCAGTATACTGCTCCCTCCTACGTATATATCGCGAAGAGATCATGAGGATAAAATCAGAGATTAGAGCCCACACAGAGGCATACCGACTATCTTTCTTTCCGCGAACAATACGTGACTGGAATAGGAGGGAGAACCGATAGTGCCGGCCGCAGTGGCCGAGCGGTAAACGGCATGCCAGTCACGTTCTGCACGGTCACTACGGTTGGGGGTTCGAATTACCCCTCGGGCATGGATATATGTGCCGTCCTTAGTGTTGGTAGTTCATAAGTAGTTTGTAAGTTTAGGGATGATGACCCCGTAGTTAAGTTCCTTAAGCTAAACAAACATTTGAACATTTTTTAGAATCGATAGACTCAAGGTACCCTTCGCCATACATAATCAGGTGGCTTGCGGAAATGTAGTTGTCTCCGATACTCAGGTTGAACAAATGGTGTAAGACGCGACTGATCACGTCTTCATTCCTTCTTTTATGTTTACTGCCCATTTACCTTTTTTAATCCTTTACATATAGCAATATTTTTGTACGTCTTGCTTGCAATCTCATTAGCACATTTCCACGTGATGGCCAAAATGTGACCTTTTCCTAGCGTAAACGGTTACCGCATTAACGCATTTGAATGTCCATGTAGAGTGTAAATATGTGTGGACTGAGCATTAGGAGGCACGGGACGAAAAAAGTTGGTCTAGTTAGGACGATAGTGCACAAAAGAGCAAAACTAGGGTAATGAAGTGCAGTCTAAGAAAATCTGGTGATGCTGAAGGAATTAGATTAGGTAACGAAACAATAAAGGAGGTAGATGAGTTCTGTTACTTGGGCAGTATAATAACAAATGATGGTCGCAGTACAGAGGATATAAAATACAAAATGGCAATGGGTAGAAAAGCGTTCTAGAAAAAGAGAAATTTGTTAACATCGAATATTGATTTAAGCCTAAGGAAGTTCTTTCTGAAGGCGTTTGTGTAGAGTGTTGCCTTGTATGGGAGTGAAACATGGACGATAAACAGTGCGGGCAGGAAGAGGATAGAGGTGCTACAGAAGAATGCGGAAGATTAGGTGAGTGAATCGCATAAGTAATGAGGAGGTACTGAACAGAATCGGGGAGAAAAGGAATTTCTGGTATACCTTGACTAGATGCTATGCCTTGACTAAAAGAAGGGGTCGATTGGTAGGACACATTCTGAGACATCAAGGAATTGTGAATTTAGCGTTGGAGGGAAGTATGTGGGGTAAAACCCGCAGAGGAAGAGCAAGAGATGGATACAGTAAGCAGATTCAGACAGATCTAGGTTGCCGTTCTTATGCGGAGTTGAAGAGGCTTGCTCAGGATAGGGTATTGTGGAGAGCTGCACCAAACCAGTCTCTGGACTGAAGAAGACGACGACGACGACGACGACGACAACAACAACAACAACAACAGTGCACAAAACATTGACCGAAAATTTCATTGACAAAAAATTATAATTAGCACGATTGTGAAATAGGCTATTTAATTGTAGAGGTCGATAGGGGGCGGCAAATGTGAATATCCGCCTCTGCGTCTGAGCTATCCCGGCACTACTGACAGTCCATCCTGACAGCTTTACAACCACCAGTATCTCGCCTTCCTACTTTCCAAACTTCACAGAAGTTCTCCTGGAAGAAAGGATATGGTGGAGACACGACTTAGCCACAGTCTAGGGAATGGTTTCAAGAGTCCCAGGTGTGAATCCCGGTTCCGGCACACAGCTTTAATCTGCTAGGAGGTTCATAGATCTAAATGGGAAACAGTATTGTGGTCCAATCATCTTTTTATTTTATAGAATCGTTGCATAGGGGTTGGATCTAGAGCGATCTGCAAAATTCGATGTTCCCGTATAAGTTTGCCACCGCCGGTGCGCCCAGGTGCGTGGCAGCTCGTGGCTTCCTTTGTCCGGCAGCAAGTTTCCATTTGCAGAGCGCGCGGCGTCTGGCTGAGCGGCGCGGCCTAGCTGCTGCCTGCCGCGCGCCGAAGGTCGAGCAGAAGCGCTTCAAAACATTCCGTAATGCATTTCAAACGGCGGCCGACGCGCCAACCGTCGCCGGAACGGCACCAGTGCTCTGGAACAAAGTTTCCTGGTTGACGGGATGCTAGGTCCACGCTACAGTTACTCCAAAATGTATCCGTCTAATGCATGATTGTACGTCTAAGGGTGTATTAAAGAGTGAAAAAACGGCAGATTGAAATAAAACAAGGACAAGGGCGTCTTTATTTCGCAACTTGATTCCGTATTTCTTGATTTCCAAAAGGCTTTTGACATCATACCTCACTAACGGTTTTTAATCAAATTGCGTGGTTATACTATATTGCCCCAAATTTGCGACTGGATATGGGATTTCCTGTCAGAGGACACAGTTCATAGTAATCGATGGTAAGGCATTAACTAAAACAGAGGTGTTCCACATGGTAGTGTTATTGGTCTTCTGGTGTTCCTTATTTACATAAATGATTTAGGGGAAAATCTCTCTTAGGTTGTTTGCAGATGACGCCGTCATTTACCGTCTAGTAAAATCATCTGAAGATCAAAACCAACTGCAGAACGAGCTGAATAAGATACCAATATGGTTTAAAAATTGTCAATTGACTCTAAATAATGGGAAGTGTGAAATTGTCCACATGAGTACGAAAAGAAATCTGTTAAACTTTGCTTACAAGATATATCAATCGAATGTGAAGGCCGTAAACGCCATTAAATACCTAGGAATTACTATTACTTCAGACTTAAATTGGAAAGAACACGTAGATAATGTCGTGCGAAAGGCGAACCAGAGACTGCGTTTTATTGGCAGAACCCTTAAAAGATGCAACAGAGCTGCTAAAGAAACTGCATACACTGCGCTTGTTTGTCCATTTTTGGAGTATTGCTGCCCAGTGTGGGATCCTTATCAGGTGTGTTTGACGGAGGACATGGAAATATTCCACTTAATGTGATTTGCAGAATATCCCATGTAGATGTAGATCTGTGAAAATGAGAATACAATAAAGAATCACGGATTGCTATTTAAATAAACATGGTTAACCATTCAGAAATACCGATGGGCAATGTAAGAGGCAAAATAATTGTCTAAAATACAATACTGAAAATAACAATTAGAACAGTGTTATTGTCAGCCGTGATGGAGTGGCCGAACGCTCCAAGGCGCCTTGCCGTGGATCGCGTGGCCGTGTGTGTGTGTGTGTGTGTGTGTGTGTGTGTGTGTGTGTGTGTGTGTGTGGTGTTTTCTTTTTCTTGGAAGTTTGTAAGCCTAGGGTCTGAAAACCGAGTCAGTTAAGTGTCTTAAATTTTGTACATGAACATTTGTTGTTGTTAGTACTTCGTAGGGCCTCCTTTTTATAATAGCTTACCTCCTTCTTGGCATTGATTTCACCAGGTATTCTGTTTGTACTGTAATTTTACGCCATTCCTGTTGTAGAGCGTTCTGCAGTTGATTTCTACTGTATATCTGACGTTTCCTGGTGATTCTATCGAGAAAATCTACATTCTCTATACGATTAATAACTGCGGACTGTAGTGGTGTCTGCATCCACTGGAACGTGTTATGCAACAGCCACAGCTCAGTATCTAGAGCCGTATGTTTTGGATAATTATCTTGTTGAAAATATAATCCCCATAAAGACCCACATGATTCACTGTACTGGATAGTTGTTTTTTTTTTTTTAGGCTAATTATGTAGATCGTGTGATCCATAATGCCATCAAATGTTTGTAAATCTATCGGACCAAACTGCGTGGTCATCAGTCCGTAGCTTACAAACTACTTAAACCTAACGTAAGGACACACACACACACACACACACACACACACACACACACACACACACACACACACCAGGGAGAACTGAGGCTGTTATCTCTCTTCAAGATTACAATATTTTTTTTCTCCACACAGTTACTCGCTCATTAAATAACTCAAATCAACTCTCGTCCTTACAACCGTCTTACAGAAATCAAACCCATCTGCTTTATTTTCTTGACAACACACCGCTGCTACTGTTAAAAATTCGTTACTAAGTACTCACGACCGGTTTCGCAAATTAAATTTGCATCATCATTTGCTTATTTAATTCAGGTCATAACCGTAGGTTATATTGACTTTAAACCAGCTGATCCCCATCATTATTCTGGAGTTGCAACCAACTTGTCTATAAAACCATCTATAAAATCCCTTTTGTCCAAAACGTGGGGCTCCGTCAAACATGTATTAAAAACTGAATAAAATCCCATAATTAAAACAGTAAATTTTCATCAGCCAATGGCCTACAGCTGATATAAAACATTACACTGAGACAGGTACTCAGCATAAAAGACCCGTCAGGGGGTAAAATAAGATTTAAAACAGAGTACTGGTGCTTTGCCTCCAGAGGAGACAACTGTGGGAGGAGGCGTTTGTTGTAGCCGGCGTCAGACTGCGTGAGTTCTTAGTAAAAAAAAAAAAAAAAAAAAAAAAAAAAAAAAATTAAAAAGTCGCAGCGGTGTGTTGTCAAGAAAATGAATGAATCCGACTGTGGTTGCCTGATGAATGAAGTACTGCCATCTGATTTATGTTCTCTTGCAAAATGATGTCGCTTCCTTCTGTTGATTTTTATTCATGTACGGTTTTCTACGGGCTTCATGAAGCAAATTTCTTACAGTATGTGCCGAAACAGGCCTTCCTGTACCCATATGAAAAGCAGTAGCAAGATGTGGAACGCTCAGTTTCGGATTTTTTGTGACTTATCGAAGTAGCTGTCGTTTCTCCATGCTGGACAGAACTGCAGGACGACCACTTTCTGATTTGTTTTCGTACTTTAGTCAGGGAAAAAGTTGTAATACTCTCCAATGTACTGGGGTCTACCGACGGTTTCTCCGGTTACTTGAAAAACATTTCCTTGTAAAAACAACCTGACGCAGATTTCGGTCTCTTCTTTTGTAGTTTCACAACGTGTTGGACCCATGTTACGTGAATATGACTCAACAGCTTCCACATCGGAGAGTGCTCGATTGAACACACCTGCATAACGAACGCGAGAAGAGCATGTGTCAGTGTGACCCAACGTCACAGATATTGCTTACTCGGCGAATACTTGTTTGACGACCATCGAGGCGTGCTTTTGAATAGCGTGTTCATAAATTCAGCGACGTATGAACCATGGCTAGAGTTTTATTTCCAAGAGTAGAAATCAACCAGTGTAAGGAAATAATTATTTATTTCACAGCTATATTTGTATGACTGTGCGTATTATTTATAGTCTATGCGTCACGATCGGACGAATACTTCGCGGAGTCACTGTACTTCTCCGAGGTCGTGCAGTCCCGTCGTACATCCTGCAACGGACGTAAACCAATTCTCGCCGGGCTAACTACTGCAGCAGAGCAGTTTGAGATTTTGTGTCTTTTAAGAATAGCTATGTGATGCTGCAGCTGTGCTAAATACAGATTTAGTTGGGGTATTTTTGTCGCAGCTTCTAGTAGGTGATGTAAAGATATAACATGAGCAGACGCCGAAATTGGCGTTCCGGTCCTTCGTCAGCTGTGAACAACAATGTAATGTACACATGTTAGGGCGATCTGATGTGATTTGTTATATTAACTGCCAAGATCGCTAAAGTTCAAACAGTTTCATTCGTAACCATTTCCAGATCATCTCTACACTGTACCGATAATAGATAACAAATAAATGAAGCGAGATGCTTATAATAAGGCATACTGTCTATAAATACATACCACTCCATAAAAATAGGTGCATTGTCGTCATTGAAATGGGAATGTGTTAAAGGTATAAAATGTCACCTTATTAGTTCCTCACCGTATTAAAAACTTATTGTATACATCAATATTGGGTTCACAAGTCCTGTTGAGGAATATGTACACGAATGCTCGTGAACCCAACATTGATGTACACAAGTTTTATTTAAGTATATGGTGACATATTTTATACCTAAAGCACATTCCCATTTCAATGACGAAAATGCATTTATTTTTATGAAGTGGTATGTACTTACACGCAGGTAGTGTTCTTTGCATATAAATATAAACAGATTTCTTCATTTATTTAAGTTATCTGTTATCTGTACATTGTAGAGACTTGGGGATAGCAGCTAATTCTGCTGAAGCTGGTTATGAATGAAATACCGTAAATTGTTCAGTCATAACTAAAAACAAGTTCAAATGTTTGTTAATCTTAAGGGACTTAATTGCGGGGTCTTCAGTCCCTAAACTTATGAACTACTTCTGAACTACCTTATACTAAAGACGACACAAACATCCATGCCCGAGGGAGGATTCGAACCTCCGACGCGCGAGGCAGTGGCGCTCCAGACCGCACGGCTACTTCCGCGTGGCAATCATAACCGATCTTGGCAGTTAACGTAACAAATGCGAACTCCTTTTTTTTTTGTGCGTGAGAAACAATTCTTTCACAACTGTTTATCTACGGTAAGAGACAGCGTTTAGTGCTCAAAAATTTTGCTTTGGTTTGCGCGGAAGAATAAGGGAAAAGTTTACATTAGATCTAAAAAATAAAATACAATAAAAAATCTAATCCTGGCTTTTGGTCCTGTTATACATACTGAAGCCATAGTCTGAAAGCTTCTAACATGTGAAGTAGAGGGTACACGAGAAAGCTCATTTTGTCTTAAAGAAGCTGTTTCGCTGGGATGCATCCCATTGAAGGTGTTTACAACCGAAGGGACAAAACAGGGTTTCCAAGGTAAGGGATTAGCAGGACTGGTCTCAGAGTTTACGGCGTTGCAATATTTGTTCCTGCTCAGCAGCACACGTGTTGGGAGGGGCCATTAGAACAGGTATAGCTTCCTCGTTAAAACTGCATGGCATAGGAATGCTCTGTTGTTAAAACAGACCTCTTGCGAGGAGTTAGGACATTACTGTTAAGCTTTGACTGTGTGTGGAAAAAAAGTCCTTGCGTGGGGTGTTATCAGAAGTAGATATAGTGAAATTGTGATGACGTTTCACCAAAGAAAAAAGTATATTGGCTCCGAATCCCTGTAGATTTTGAAAAAAATAGGCGCAATTTTCATATTTTCTCAGATCTTATGGCCAAGAGATTGGCGAACTGGTCTGATGGTTCTACGGTGAAGGCGACATGCTTCAAATTCTGCCTTCTGATTTTTACGAAACACTTTCTCGCATCAGAATATCTTCTTAACATTTCTACGTGAATTACTTTCGTATGTTAGAAATATTATTATTCGCATATTGATTTCACTTACAGTATGTTCCTTACAACACTGTTACATTTAACCCACATCTATCACTACATAATGCCACTAATTGGCTCTCTCCATTCTTGCCGATCTCCCGATAACTTCTCAAAAAAACTCTCCAGGACATCATTTATGATGCATTCCTAGTATACAAATTTTACACGACAGCCACTTTTGTTTAGTTCTCAGTTCAGATCAAATTTGGGGATCTTCCTTTTCAACATACGTTACCCTTACGTCTTACAAGGAAAGTACTCGGGCTCGAACAAACACAAATATACCAAAATAGTGTGAGAGATAATGTAAAGGTCTCTTACTGCACCAGTGGTACCCTCGCATCTGCAAAACTTCGCAGTCGCCCATTACAGGCCTCTGCATGTGCCACGCAGCACTGCACATTGAGCTGCCGGTACGCCAGTCGGGACCAGTAGGGCAGTGCGGTGTGCCTCTGAAGTTGCATTTTGTGACGTCATTTGTATAGTGAAGCGTCAGATGGGTCGGCGATTGGTAATCAATCCTGCAAATGTATTGAGATTGGTTGAGATGAAATTCCGAAGAGCCCTTCTTCGTGAATACGGTCTTGGTGTAGAAGATGAATCATTCACATGTTTTATGGTATCTATTATAGTGCAGAAATATATGAGCATAGATTAGAAACATAATAGATACCCGGTAACACGCGGATGATTCATCTTCTGCACCAATACCATCTTAACGAAGAAGGGTTGTTCGTAACTGCATCTCAACTCGTCGCACTATATTAGCAGGATTGATTACCAATCGCTGACCCATCCGACGCTTCACTACACAAATAACTTCGCAAAGCGTAACTTCAGAGGCACACTGCACGGTCAGTGTGCAGTGCAGCATGGCACACGCAGAGGCCTCTAATGGGCGACTGCAGAGTTTTGCAGATGCGCGAGTATCGCTAGTGCAATGAAGAACCTTCACATTATCTCACACGATTTTTGTGTATTTATATTTGTTAAAGCCCAAGTACTTTCCTTGTTAGTTATTTCTGCAAAGTTAAAGCAAATACTCTGATTGTTAGCAGCCAATTCTATCTCTTTACTCCTTTTTAATATATTTTCTCTTCTTGAAATTAGCAACCGATCAAGTAATTCTGCATTTAGTTATTTAACTTCTCCGACCTTCGTGTTTCCAGGATACGTGCACCGCAGTTGCATAGTGGACAGTCTCTCGCGTACGGAGAAATACGCTTATTGGCATATTGCTTTGTAGTCAGAGTGAAAGAATACTTGTATGCAAATCGTAAGAGATCTATTCACAAGAACTAGGAGACAAACATGAGCGGAACAGAAAAACTTAGTTGCAATTGCCCAATGTCCGTATTCTCAAACTAAGGAACGTCGAGCTAAAGATCATAGTATGTGTCGGATATTCTTCATCGAACAAATTTCACAAAAACTTGTGAATCACACGCCTGTGAGACATTCTGTTAGTGGGAGAGCAGTGGGCAAAATGCGAAAAGCAATTTTGAGTAATCCTGGTGAGCAATACCAGGTTCTGCGGAGGAAAAAAATCTTGCAAATATTTTTATATTATAATGTACCCATCTGTAGAACATGACTCTTCTCTAAATTAAAAAGTTTGAAAGTGATAAAGGTAACATTGCAGCCTTGGAAGATATTTGAATGTACAAAAATCTATTTTTCGGCCAGGCAGGGCAATACGCATTAAATTGAAGAAACACCACTAATTGGAAACGTAGAATAGTAGGGTCTACATTTTGCAGACTTCTTAAAAGCAGGCCACAGTTAGTATGGAAAACATGAAATAGTGTGCATTTATATATATTAAAAAAAATTAGGACGATGGACCTCCCCAAATTTGGTATCAAATAATCACATAAGATTCCCATACTCACCACTTCTGGCCGCAGAATCTACTCCTAAACCCAACGAGATCTCTAAACTACCTTCTCCTATTCACTTGCCCCACGTCACTACTTGTTTCGTATTCCAGTTAAAAATTCCACTACATTTTCATAGCCTAGTTACAAAATTACTTTTTATAACCTCAGCTGTTTCGCAGCCTGCTTAATATCAATCGTAATAGCTTATTTTGTTTGTTAAACTAGTATTTAAGATAATAATTATATGACCAATTAAGTGTTATAAATTGTAGCTGATTGATTCAGCTTAATCTTACGCTAATATTTTCACATATTGGACCTCTTAAATAAACATGTCAACAAAGCTTGTTATTTCAGTTTGTATTTATTCTGAGGACAGTATTGTTATAATTAATGAGTCACATAGTTTATCTATGTTCAGTAGTTTTTTTGCAGCAATGGCACAATTACTCTCATTTTAGTTATAAACCTTTAGTACTTATCATCTGTAAAACGAACTGTGATACTCCGCATACATAAGTTTTAGTTCTTTGAAGCTTAAACTTTCACAGCTATATGATTATAATCTGTAGTCAAGTACGCGAAGATGGCGTAACATCCGAAAACCGGTTCGCCAAGTAATAAAGATATTAAATATCTACACATTTGTGTTTCGTTCAAAATGAAGATATTTGGCTAACATCTTCAATTATTTCGTCCTGTCTTCCTCAGATGCGTTATATTATATTGATAATCATTACATTTGTCCGTCTGTTGCAACTGAAATATCCAATAATTTTATTTGCTATACGCTTTTCGCATTCATTATATGCAAAACTCTTCAGTGGCAAGTTTTTTGTAAATGGTCTACATCTATACTAACTTTCTGCTGCGCGCCAGCCATGGTCTGCACGGCCACCACGGTCGAGGGTTCGAATCCCCCCTCGGGCATGGATATTTGTGCCGTCTTTAGTAATAGCTAGTTCATAAGTAGTTTGTAAGTTTAGGGACTGATGACCCCTTAGTTAAGTCCCATAAGCTCTACAAACATTTGAACATTTTTTGTATCTATACTGCTACTCCTTCCTCAGTTGTTCAAATGCTTGTTCATCTAGGAGACTTAAATGCTGTGATTATCAGTCCCTAGGCTTACAAACTAATAAAGGACAAAACACACACACACACACACACACACACACACACACACACACACACCCAGGGACGACCCGAACTTCCGACGGGGAGCAACAGCGCCCTCCGCATCAAGGCGTCTTAGTGCGCTCGACCATTCCACCGCGGCCCGCAGTTGCTAAGTTGCTACTGTTCTCCTTTCCTACCACCATAGTGAAATAGAACGTGCCAGAACTGTTTCTAACCTCCATACAAAACAATGTAAGGAAAATAGTTTGTAAAGAAATTACTGTACTGTATATTTCATATCACTGATGACGCCTTGTGTACAGGAAAGGCGAAACGTCTATGGCAAACAAAATTATTGGTTCATTTCGGTTGCAATAGACGAACAAATGCAATAATTATCGATATAATAATTGGCTAATTTGAGTAGTAAGGGGTTTGCCTTTGGTAAAGTACCAAACAGTGGTTAAAAGTTGTTAATGAGTGAGTACTTAGTACGACGCATATTTGGCTTCGGATCGGAGACGTGAAGGAAAGCAGTGGGTTAGGTGTCGGTGCCTGCCGCCTGGAAGCGTGGTGGTGCGGCGGTCAGCGGCTTGGCAACGGTTGACGCGAGCAGGCAGGTAGCAGCCGGGTGTTGAAACTGCTGTTTGTCTCTGGGCGAGCAAACGGGGTCAGTCCGCGGAGAATGACGTACAGAGTGAGCGAGCAACGCTCGTCCGTCGCCCGCACGCGGACTCCTATCAGAGGGCTACTGCGATCCACAAGTCCAGTACAGCGGAAATGACTCCTATGTGCCCTTGTCGTTCAGAAGCACTGATCGTCTACAGAGTTAATGGGCTGTATGTCGCATCTTCCATTTTTGTCTGAAACTTGCATTGCTTCGTATGTTATTGGCGATTCTAGTAGGTTTGCCAACTGAATCAGTTTCGGCAGGAAATGAATTCTTAATCATGCATTAATTCTGTAATGTCGATGGAAACTATGTAAGAGGACTGTTAAAAAAAGTGTAGCACTAAGGGCCGGTTTGTCAATGCCTCGTTAACTTCCAAATAAAATCTTAACTTGTCGTTAACGGAGAATTGTGTTTGTCAATGTTTCGTTCTTAGTTAACCTGACGTTCAGACTTTAAACTGGCTGTTAACGAGTAAAATTCTGCTCGTTATACGGCTAACGACCAGTTAAGTTAGAATCTCTATGAAAACGGCAGGATTCCAAAGCGCTAAAATAGCGCAATACAGCCTATACACGTGATAAAGACCGATTTATCGAACAAAATAAGATGCACTACATTTATGAAAAACTAGTGTAGAAAGCAGTTTTATTGGAAAATTGTATCGTCATATTTCTCGCCCCATCCATGTCAGTAGCGATTAGATGAGTTTCATATATTGTAGATATGCAACATAACCTTAAAATTGTTGTTGCAATATCAAAATACAAACTTACGAGTAACGACTAGATAAGTGCGAATCGGTATGATGAAAATGGCTGGAATAAGAAATTTTGTTGAAAATTACGACGATGTCAATATTCTGGACGATCTAGATGTGTCATTGCCCCTATAAGGCATCCTAGACGTATTTATGTTCGTCCAAATCATTTTGAATGCCGGAATGATGCAGAATTTTACTCGATTTCGTCTTCGAAAAGCCACTTTGGAAATGCTGCATGAAAAACTCTACGACCATCTGAAAAGTATTTTGTAAGTTATCAGTCGTAATAAAACAGAATACATTATTTATGTCTGCAAGCTTATTAATTCAGTATTTACTTACGCTTGTTGCGCCTAGTGTAAGGCCTAAAATGTGATTTCTTGTTCCGATCTACAGCATCAGTGCACTTCCGCCTATGTGCAAGTTATTGCATGCACTAAGATAATATGCACTTTGGCAGCAAGTTATCGTACTTAGCAGTTTTGCTGTTCTACATGTTCCATCGACAGCATTGAATTCATTTGCCACAATGTCGCTTCCTTTTCCGTCCGTCGTTTTTTAATTCCAATGTGGCCTTATATATCTCTATTAAGGACACAAGACTTTCGCACAACTTCTTGTAAAATTAGAGCTTCTTTCATGTTTGTTTGCCAACGCGCCAAATAACAACTGTCTGCTAACCTCTTTTTCTGATAGTCAAATATGGCGAACCCCTGTTTATTCAGACGGCACTAACATTTGTTTCTATTGCCAAACAGTCGAAATATATCGTATCTAGTAGTTTTCTCCAGGGTAGCAAATGAGGTGTATTTGGCAATGACAAACGCAGTGCACTTACGAGCACATTTAACTGGACGTTAGTCATCTTTTAGAAGATTAACGAGAGATGGACGAACCGGCCCTTAGTCCACACAATTTGTCTACGATCACCTTTTACTTATTGTCTGGCCTCCTTCGAAATAGTCTAATCCACAGATGATACACCGTTCCCAAAGATGTTAACACTTCTGGAAACAGTCGTGGTACGCCTCTTGCTGGATCGCGTAAAGCGGTGTCGGCAAATCTTTTATGTCACGTATCGTTGCAAATCTTCCTCCTTTCAACGGCGTTTTAAACTACGAAAATACGAAAAAGACCGCGTGGGCCAGTTGTTGAGAGTTCATTGTGCAGTGCAATAATTTAGTTTTCACGTGCGGGCGCGTTATAGTGATGAGAGGCATAAATTTTCTCGAGACATTTCAGGCCGTTTACTTCTCACATTTTCTCGCAAGCGTCGCAACATGTCCCGATAACAGCATAGATTAACACGTTGTCCCTGTTGCACGAATTCATGATGGACTAAAGAAATTCCCGACGGAGGTTAGAGTCCTCCTTCGGGCGTGGGTGCCTGTGTGTTGTCCTTAGTGTAAGTTAAAGTAGGTTGTAAATCTATGGGGTGATGACCATAGCAGTTCGGTACAATAGCTTTACGAACAGTTGAACAATTTTTGAACTAAAGAAAACTATCAGCTTGGCTCTGACATTTCACCTGACTTCACGAGCTGTTTTTGGTGTTTTAGAAACTATCCCAGCGCATTGTGAAGACTGAAGCTACGTGTCATCACCAGTTATGATTCTCTTAAGGAACGTCACATTCTTCTTTGCGCGATCCATAAGTTGTTCAGATTGCGACACGACGGTCTTCCTGGTCTTCTCTTTTACAGACATGCCAAATATTAAGATTGTTTGTACTTATCAGGATTTCTAAGCAAAAATTACGGTCTTACGGGTGCCTGAGCTATCATCTGTTTTCGCAGACAGTATAATATACACAAACATTGAAATGGAGCCTCGATAACGTCACTTCTGCAGGTGAATAAACTTTGTAAATAGGTAGCGATAATTTTCATTATGCCATTAATGATTGAAATTAGTTTTTCAGTAGCATTTAAATTAGGTCCCGGATATTTTAGTCTCTTTCGGGTACAGGTAAACGAATCTAAAGCGCAGTAATTGTTTCTTCTAAAGTCATGTACACTCTGACAGACGTATTTTTAATTTACGATGCGGCTTCTTGTGTGTTTAACAATTATTTGTAAACGCTACAAATAAGCTTCAAATTGAGATTTTTACTGTCAACTTTCAAAATAAGTTCTGGGGTAGGGGTCTTGTACACACCCATCCTCCTCCAAAATTCTCTTTTCTCCAATACGAATAGCTTCTTTCCATACTTGACATCTTTGCTTCTGAGCCGCAACACTTCCCAAAACGCTTGCAGAGCTGGATATTACACTTGTGGAAGAATGGCCAAATATTCCTCCAGATCTGATTGCTAACCTCATACTGTCCATGCAATGCAGGTTTGCAAGTGTACTGCCCGTCAGAGGTGATCACTCACCATTTTAGAGGCATAGGCGGACCCAAGGAGGAGGACGAGGGGGGGAGGGGCAAGGGTTGTTCGCCCATCCACCCAGCAGCTTTTCTCAGCGGGTGGTTTTTTTAGAACGCGTAGCTAGCGTGCTATCACTGCACTGAGTCCTAAAAACTGTGAGAATTTTATTTGACTGGGCGTGGGGTAAAAAGGGCTGGCCAGTACTAGTCTTTCTACGAGCCAGAATTGACGATGAGAGTTTGAGAATTCTTCCACGGCCCCCACCCCTCCCCCACAAGCAGGCCATCCTGGATCCGCCCCTGATTAGAGGACAAATAGAATGGCTTTTTCACTATTATGGTAGCCGTATGGTGCCTCGAAGTAACTTCGCGTTGCTACCCTACATCGGTTGGTGTAATGTTCTCCACTCCATAGAACCGACAGAAAGATTCATTCTGCCGATGAAAGCCTTTAATCATACTCTACAGCAGCTCGACGTATACGCTCTCTCGGTTGTGCTTTCCCTCTATACTGTAAGTCAGGAGTTTTTTATATTACAATTTAGGCAAGTTCGCCTAGACGACAGCACATACCACAAATTGTATCGGAGTTTTGGTTGATAATCTGTCGATATGCAACGTTTGGTACCGATCTATCTGACAACTGGAAGTCTGGGTGTTAGGTCCCACGGCAACAGCGAAAAATCGGGAGAAATAACGAAGAAATCTGGAGGGAGGAGAAGAAAAAATCTGCAGATTCCCGCCTAAAGGGCCCTACACACGTTCTGATTTATCGCCCGACTAAAAATGTTCAAATGTTTGTTAAGCTTAAGGGACTGAATTACGGGGTCCTCAGTCCCTAAACTTACAAACTACTTATGAACTACCTACAACTAAGGACGGCACAAATATCCATGCCCGAGGGGGATTCGAACCCCCGACCGTAGTGGCCGTGAAGGCCGTGACTGAAGCGCCTCAGTCCCCTCGGCCACCGCGGCCGGCTCTGATTTATCGTCCGACTAATCAACTGACCAATGAACCAAATTCGTAGCAGCCTACACACGTTCCGACCAACTACACGCAGCAATAATAGCAGCAACTGCGGGCCGCGGTGGAATGGCCGAGCGCACTAATGCGCCTTGATGCGGAGCGCGCTGTTGCTCCCCGTCGGAAGTTCGAGTCCTCCCTGGGGCAAGGGTGTGTATGTGTTGTCCTTTAGTTAGTTTGTAAGCCTAGGGACTGATAACCACAGTATTTGTCATAGATGTACAAGCATTTGAACAACTGAAGGAAGAGTACCGGTATAGATATAGACCAATATCTAAAAAAAAAAAAGAGAGAACCTAGATGTCTTAACTGATACCCTGATGAGCTATACATTCAGTGTACTCTTGTTGCAACTTTGGGAGGGTCACAACCGAAATGCACTGAATGTACCTTATGTAACTCTGATTATGAACTGTAAGACAGTTCGGAACCGGTTGTGGCTTATTAAATACCTCCATCAGAAAAGGTGGCTAGTTGCAGTAATTTCTGAAACATACTTTACGTTACATTTGGCTAATGGATATAAACTGTTTTTATGGGAAGGTATCTTTCCACTGGCCATGAGACGGCGAAGACGCAAGCGAAGTGTGTGCGCGCGCGCGTGTAGTAGGAGTGGCTCGGCCCGGTTGCGTGGAATGTGTGCCGGAGCTTCCGGCGCGAGGCGTCGGCTCAGTGAGGCTTGCGGCCGGTAAGGGGAGGGTAGGGTGGGGTCCGCGGCAGTGCAAGGCTTCCGGCCGGAAGCCGCGGCGAGCCCAGCCGAGCCGCCCCACCTCCCTGCTGTGGCGCACCTGCGCGTGTCGTGGCGACAGGGGGCGGGCCGGCCGCCAAGCAGCACGCACTGCCCTCCACCGCTTTTGTCTGCTCTTCGCGCCAAGTGCGGCCGCCAAGTGACGCCTCCTGATAAAGCCCCTCAACCCGCGAGAACTCGCGCCTTTAAAAGTTACACGATCGATCGCGTGTATGGTATTTTTCTGGCAGTCAAAGAACATGTAATTCCGTAGAATTTTCCGGCGTAATAATATTTGTTGTTCTTCATGGGTTTGCAGCCGGATTAAGTCGATCTTCTGATACGATATTTCGGCGTTCCACCTGGCCGCCATCTTCAGGTATGACTGGTGCACAATCACGCCGGAACTGAGGACATATCAGTTACGGCGGCTCCTTTATACCGCGGGAACAGGCCAGTGCGCATGTGCAAGAAGTGAAAGAACGCCTTCTGGGACGTGAAGAGTATAGCAGCGCCACCAGCGATAGAAGTTAGCCGAAGCGAGTAATCGAAAATTAAGAAGCTGGTCGAAAACTAGACCGTTGTTTCTTAATATTAGATAAAATGGGATTCCACGTTTTACTCAATGGAAAACCTTTTTCCCTATTAATAAGATTATCTGATAATCTTATTTCGATCGCTTCCTTAAGGACACAATCCCAATACGTGAGGCTGGAGCAATAATTTGCGTGTCTTTAAATGACATGTTATGCCCTTCATTAATACAATGTTCAGCTACTGCAGACTTTTCAGGTTGGAACAGACGTGTGTACCTTTGATGTTCCACACAACGGTCGTGGATTGTACGAATAGTATGCCCAATATATACCTTTCCACAGTGGCAGGGTATTTTATATACTCCAGGCTTTCTTAAACCCAAATCATCTTTTACCGAACCTAGAAGAGCTCTGGTTTTAGACAAAGGCAATAATATGCTTTTGATATCGTATTTTTGAAGGATCCTTGATATCTTCGATGAAATACTTCCCGCATAAGGTAAAAATGCAACTGATTTTGAAGTGTCCGTGGGTGGTTCACGTGGTGGTCCAAATTGGAAAGCTCGACTGATTTGATGATTAGTGTAGCCATTCTGCCTAAAAACAACCTTAAGATGATCCAATTCTTGCGTCAAATATTCAGAAATGGCATAAGCTCTTTTGACGAGTGTACGTAGAACACCCAACCGTTGATGGGGTGGATGATATTTTTATTGTCTGGCCTCACGGAATGGAAGCGCTCCATCGGTTTCTAGATCATTTTAACTGTCTTCACCCACGCATAAAATTTTCGATGGAAATTGAACAGGATGGTAAATTGCCTTTCTTGGATGATATGTCCTCAGTTCCGGCGTGATTGTGCACCAGTCATACCTGAAGATGGCGGCCAGGTGGACCGCCGAAATATCGTATCAGAAGATCGACTTAATCCGGCCGCAAACCCGTGAAGAACAACAAAAGTCAAAGAAGAATTTGTAATGTACGTGATATGTCTAAAGAAGTATTTCTAGTTGCGTTTATAAGAAAACACACATATTTGACTATTTAAGATTGGTAAAATTCCGATTGTTTTAACATTACTGTGAGCAAAATACTCACGCGCGAATGCTCGCGGATTACACACACCTATCGCAGGGGTGGCCAATTTGATTATATCAAAGACATACCTGCCGTCTCTCTCTCTATTTAAGGCCCCTACACACGTTCCGATATGTCGGGACCAATTTATCGGCGGTCCTTTAAATTGGACTTGTGGAGGCGCTTCCCAACCAACTTTGTTTGTCGGATGGTTGGTCGGCCCTGACCGTCCGACATACGACAACTCCACCCGACAAATTGTGCAGTGTGTAGCCCAACCCGACCAACTTCCTGCCTGCGATCATCTAGTTTATGCACAGCTAACACGCGAAAACAAAAACAGTTCGACAGATACACCAGAACACGGAGGCGCAGCAACGGCTGCGTGTAGTTGGTCGGAACGTGTGTAGGCTGCTACGAATTTGTTTGGTTCATTGGTCAGTTGGTTAGTCGGACGATAAATCAGAACGTGTGTAGGCCCCTTTAGGCGTGAATCTGCAGATTTTTTTCTTCACCTGCCTCCAGATTTTTCCGTTATTTCTCCCGGTTTTTCGCTGTTGCCGTGCGACCTAACACCCAGACTTCCAGTTGTCAGATAGATGGGTACCAAACGTTGCATATCGACGGAGTATCAACCAAAACTCCGATACAATTTGTAGTATGTGCTGTCGTCTAGGCGAACGTGCCTAAACTGTAATAATAAAAAACGCCTGACCTACGGAGTAGAGGAAAAGCACAACCGAGAGAGCCTATCATCTCGAGATGCTGTGGGCAGGTTGGTAGAGTATGATTAAAGGCTCTTTCGGCGTATTTCTGCAATGTTTGTAGGTGTGATATTTCCGTATCACATAGTGGAAATAGCGTTGTATCCGTGTATTAAGTTTCTCTGCGGAAGAGAGAGAGAGAGAGAGAGAGAGAGAGAGAGAGAGAGAGAGAGAGAGAGAGAGAGAGAGCGTTCCATGTCTAAGACGTCCATGTATTTCTCTCTATGCCTGAAACAAAATATGTCTACGGGCTGTATCTCAAATAGTCATAACTAGTTACTTTCCCGCGACCAGTTACCGATAGATGTGACTTAATGTTTATGTTTACCAAATTACTGTTCACGAGAGGGCGCCGCCACTGTTCGATCCCCCGTCTGGACATAGAGATCGAAATATTTCGCGATTTGCCTAAACCGTTGAAGACAAATGCCGTGAAGACTCCTCTGAAAGGACACAGCCGGTTCCCATCGTCAACCTTCTCTAGTCGGAGCTTCTGCTCCGGCTCTAATGACGTCATTATACGCTACACACAAAACACAATCTTCCTCTTCCTTACTTTCCAACGATCAGTGCAGTTTCCTCTCGCAATTTAATTATTGCAACAGGAGAAAGGGCGTGGCGGTACTTAAACGACGCAGTAGGATAATTCTTTCCTGTGTGTCAGTTCTGACGGAAATGACTAGTGTTACGAAATAACAGAACAGCACACAGGCTATGCTCTCAGTATTACAGTCTAATTCAACGGCACGGATGTTTCGCAATGTTGGCAGGTATGTGCTAGCGAGTTGGAGCTGGGGCCATCGAGGAGTTCTTATATCCCAAGCAAAAATTTTTCCTCCAATGAAATTCGCTGTTGCATTAGCCAATGAACGACTACTTTAGAAAGTGACGTGAATTGATATTCATTTGTTCCTTCCATGTCACAGACGCCATCTTAATTTGCCGTATATCTCACAGTTTTGGTTTTATAACTCGCAGTAAACCGTTTCAGGGCTACAGCGAATTAGAGATGAATTAAAAAAAATCATCTCTGGATCAATTTATTATAACTAAATGTAATAAAATCATATTGACATTAAGAAACAAGCATATGGGAATGGGTATCTAAATTGTTAAGAATCCAAAGGTGTCGAGTAGCTGTAGCGTAAAGGGTAGCGTTATGGGTTACCAATCTAAAGGTTCTTTGTTCAAACCTCGTTTCAATAAAATATTTTTTTTTAATCTTATCGTTTGTGACACATTGTAGGAGTTACTTATGCACAACACTGTGGGATTTTCTTATTCACATAACAGTATTATGGTATTCAGTACTCTTATGTGCTGTTTCAGTAGTTAGTATCATCGATGTGGTGATTTATGTGTGACTGAAGAACTGAGAATGAAATTACTGCTGTAAGTGGTACGATCAGCAAAGACATCTGTGTTCTTCCTTCTCACAAATATTTGACTTTGTTCCAACTATGTTGCGATTTTCGAGAATATGGTTGGAGACAAAACCAGGGGAACGTTTAAATTGCTGGTACATAAGTAAATTGAGTATCAATGAGATTTAGCCCTACACTAATCAGAAAAAGTTGGTTATTTATTTCCGAATATGTCGTGATTTACGAGGGTATGGAAAGGCTGACATTTCTTTTCTCCCCAATATTTTGCTGCTTATTTTCGAATGTATCGCGATTTCCGAGAGTGTGCTTAGACCGATCCTTTACTTGTCACCAGTAGCCGGTCGCGGTAGCCGAGGGGACAAAGGCGCTCCAGTCACGGTCTGCACGGCCACTGCGGTCGTGGGTTCGAATCCCCCCTCGGGCATGGATATTTGTGCCGTCCTAGTTGATAAGTAGTTGGTAAGTAGTTTGTAAGTTTAGGGACTGATGACCCCCTAGTTAAGTCCCATAGACTGACAAACATTTGAACATTTTGTCACCAGTATTTGGTAGTTTGTTTCTGAATATGTCACGATTACAGTGTGTATGGATAACTAAGATCCTAACAGGGTAAATGTTATTTCTGTTGCAAGTGTATACAAAACACTCAGAACAACGTCGTCTGCTGACATCTCTACATCCGTACTGCATGAAAGTTTTAGATATTTGCCTAATGCCAACAGGTAGTATCTCTGAGAAAGATTTTTTCGCTTGGGATATAACACACACATATTACTAGACCGGCAAACTTGCCTATTTGACTGAAGCCTGATACCGCCATGTTGTCTCACTTCAAAAAGTTGCCATACGGTAATTTATAAACTTCTGACACGATACCATGCTGTAAGCTTTAACCTACTAGTTAGTTTGAATATGATTTGCATTTGAGCTAACACATCCACGATAGTTAAATTTAACAGATGGGCCTAGACTGTGGACTCATGTTTTGAGAGAAACGTGTTACGTACGCTTAAATGTCTGTGGGAAATAAGCGCACGTGGGCCATCGTGAACACTTTCCCCGGCTCGGAGTCTCCAACGGTCGCTCTGAGTGGGCAGGGCTTTACTGCGCATGCGCGGCCGCGGGACGGGAGGGTCATGAGGCGCGGCGCAGACGCTACTCCCACGCCACAAGGCCGCCGGCCGGCGGTCCCACTGCAGGCAGGGCAACCTCAGCCGCCCGCGTTCACCTTCCGCAATGGCTTTCGGTTACTTTCTGCCGCTCCGTAAAGAAGTCCTCACACGGGGCGTGTTCTAATACGCAGCGCTCGCCAGACTTGCTCTATATCTACACTGGTCAAAACAATTAGAGGATCAGTTGATACACCTAGGACCTGAAGTACTTGTCATCGACAGAATGATCTAAAATGGTTAGACATCTTGCTGTCGGTTCTACGGAGTGGAGACATCACGGCAACCGATATAATTGCTACGGAGGGAGTTAGTTGGTGTTGACTTGTTTTCACCAAACGAATTACAAAGCAGTTCAAATTCAAATGTTTGTTTACCTTATGGGACTTAACTGCGGGGTCATCAGTCCCTAAACCTACAAAGTACTTATGAACTAGCTTATACTAAAGACGGCACAAGCATCCATGTCAGAGAGGGGGCCGGCCGCGGTGGCCGAGGGGATTGAGGCGCTCTAGTCACGGTCCGCACGGCCACAACGGTCGGGGGTTCGAATCCCCCCTCGGGCATGGATATTTGTGCCGTCCTTAGTTGTAAGTAGTTTGTAAGTTTATGGACTGATGCCCCCGTAGTTAAGTCCCATAGACTCTACAAACATTTCATTTCAGAGAGGGGATGCGACCCTCCGGCGGGTGAACGGCCTCGCACATTGTAGCATAGCGCCTCAGTGCGCTCGACCGCTCCGCCGCGACCAAAGCAGTTAATCTACATCTACATAGATACTCTGCGAATCATATTTAAATGCCTGGAAGAGGGTTCATTAAAAACTTTCATAACTTTTCTTTACCGTTCCATTCTCTAATAGCGCGTGGGAAGAAAGAACACCTAAATCGTTCCGTTTTCGATCTGATGTCTCTTATTTTATTGGGATGGTCATGTCTCCCTAAGTAGTTGGGTGCTAGCAAAATATTTTCACATTCAGAACTAAAAGTCGGTGATTGAAACTTCGCAAACAGATCACGCCGCAATGAATAACGTCTTTCTTTTAATGATTTCCACCCCAATTCGTGCAACATTTCCGTGACGCTTTCCCCCCCGTAACGTGATAAAACAAAACGAGCTGCCCTTCTCTGAATCTTCTCAATGTCTTCCGTCAATCCCACCTGGTGAGGGTCCCACAATGGGCAACAGTACTCCAGGAGAGGACGCACAAATGTGATGTAGGCAGTCTCTTTGGTGGAGCTGGTGCATCTTCGAAGTGTTCTGCCAATAAACGTAACCTTTGGTTCGCCTTCCCCACAATATTTTCTATATGTTCTCTCCAGTCAAAGTTGTTCGTAATGATAACTCCTAGGTATTCGTAGAATCTAAGACCTTAAGGTTCGACTGATTTATCGTGTAATTTAAGTTCAGCGGTACTTCACACTTTTCTTTATTTAGTGTCAATTGCCAATTTTCGCACCATGCAGAAAGTTTGTTTAAATCGCTTTGCAGTTGCTTTTGATCCTCTGTTGACTTCACTAACCGATAAACGACAGCATCATCCGCGAACAGTCTAAGGAAGCTATTCAGATTGTCTCCTAAATCGTTTATAAACACGAGGAAGAGTAGGGGACCTATAAAGCTTCCCTGGGGAATGCCAGATATCACTTCTGTTTTACTCGATGACTTACCGTCAATTACAACGAACTGTGTCCTTTCTGACAGGAAATCGTGAATCAAATCGCACAATTGGGGAGATATTCCATAAGCACGCAATTTCATTAGAAGCCGCTTGTGGGGTACAGTGTCAAAAGCCTTCCGGAAATCCAGAAATGTGTAATCGATTTGAGATCCCTTGTCGATGGCACTTATAACTTCAAGTGAAAAATGGCATGCAGTTCGGTTCAGATAGTGTAGGAAAGGTGGCTGCAGTTATTAGTGTGTCCCAAAGTGTTATTTCACGATACCAGACACCAGGAACCATTAAGAGAAGGCAAGGCCACGATCGTCCATGGGTAACACAGCAAGAGATGACCATCATCTCCGGTTAACACCCGTCGAGACAGGAGGCTGAATGCAACTCAGCTGCAATGCGCACTACAGGCACCAACAGGACGCGCTATATCAACACTCAGTCCGTAATCGCTTTCGGGCGTATGGCCTCTAAACACTCAAACGTTACCACCTTCCAGTGTTCTGTTCACTGACTCAGCTATTGTGGTCTTCACGTTTTAATAAATCTCCTCAGCATAAAAGTTCAGGACAGTTACCTTGATATCTCGTGGATGTAGAATCTTCTTAAAACACAGCATCTGCAAAACTTGCTTACAGGAATACCTAGAATTCATTCAGAATACGTGCAGCTAGAGAAATGTTCTCTATTTTGTGTGTGCGTCAGAATTAAGGCGAGAACTCAGAGCAAACACCAGGTATCTGAAAAGCTGTTTAATTTCATTACTTTTACCCTACAATGCATTACAATAATATGTACATCGGTGTCCAAACTGGGAGAGTGGCGGCTTGGAAAGCTGTTACAAGACTGCCTTTTTCGATCTTTGTGTGGCCTCCTTTTATAGTCTGGCCTAAAACTAATACAGATATGAAAAACAATTAGTTTGGCCATGTTATGGCAACATAACTGCTTTACATTCAAAATTAAGGTATCAATTTACATCGATTCATAATAATCCTGCTTTCATAATAATCCTGCTTTGATATGTTGGGTTGAGGATCTGAAATATGCTTAACTATAAAATAAATACATTGTTTGTTTATATTAATATCTTGAAAGATAGTGAACGGCAAATGTTCCTACCATGTACTGAATAATGAAATAAAGTATTAGTTGTATACAAGAACACGGGAATATTTCATATAGGCTTAGTTAATCTACAATGCTGCCTGTGCTGGCAAGTTTACATTCGAAACATTTGTTATATTTGTGTTTTCATGGCCAGATGCTACTCAAATATACAATAGAATATATCTCTAAGCATACTATTTCACTTTGTTTTCCTATAGTGCATATTAGCAGGTTTTAGTTTCATGGCCATTTGCTCTTGTTTATTTTCCTATTTTATGATGAAATAATATTTGTTTTCCTAGCAATGGATGTATCTTCTCTTTTATTACTTTATCTAGAAATCATGTTTCTTATATTACACATACTCTGAGATCACGAACTGGCGTTTAACAGTTGAGGTTCTAATAAAATAATTTATTTTGTTATTTGGGAGATGGAAGCAGTAAACATTTAGCTCTGTAGCTTGCCTATTACATCTCAACACGGAGGTGTATGGTGTGTATCTCATTAAAACCACGACACCGTTTAGTACACAGAAACTGGCCGGGGGAACGTTACGATTGGAGTTGTAATGAATGCCGTCTGGTTCTGATCACAGATGAGTCACGATGTTGTGTTCAGCCTAACAATGGTCGTGCACTCATCTGGAAAGAACGTGTAACAGGGAACAATCCTACTTGTGTCCAGGAAACATCACCATATCATGGTGGTGGACGAATGGTGTGGGCAGTCAGTGCCGCGGTGGAGAGGCCGAGCGTTCCAAGGCGCCTAGCTGCGGAGCGCGCCGCCGCTGCTCGCCTTCGGAGGTCCGAGTCCTCCCTCGGGAATGGGTGTATTTGTTGTTTTGGCATAAGTTAAAGTACTTTGTAAGCCTAGGGACTCATGTGCAGTGTAGTTAAGTCCCATAGATTTATAAACATTTGAACATTGTATGCAGAGTCCGTATTCGCTTAGGTACGTTCGATGTAATTCTGAATGGCGCTTTGAGTGCTCAGAGGCATAGAGGTCATTCGACGTTTTGTTGTGCCCTACGCTAGTGCTATAGATGGGTTCTTTCTGGTGACCGATAACGCTCATCCTCACAGAGCTGCACTGGTGGCAACACGTTTGAAGCTGAGGGAATTGAACGAATGGCGTGGCCAACTTTTCCACCGGACTTAACCCTGATTGAGCAAGTCTGGAATGGATTTGGCAGACTTACTGCAGCCAGACCAGCACCTCCCACAACGGTTGAAGAACTGGATATTGCACTCCTGGAAGAATGGCAAAATATCCCTCAAGAGCTGATTGATATAATACTGTCCAAGCCACACAGGTGTGCAACTGTATTGGCCGTCCTAGCTGATCAGACACCATATTAGAGGACAGCGAGAATGACTTGACTTCTTTGGTAGTCCCAAGGTGACTCGCTCTAAGTAAATGCTATGCAAACATGAAGTAAAGATCTAAGGCAGCAAAATATTGTACTGTATATCGCACAAATAAATTGTAATCAATACCTGAATAAAATAAGTTACCACATGTATATTGTGTATATTAAGTGTAGTTGCTGCATGCTCTGGAACGACATGCTACATCCCACGTTATACACACACACACACACACACACACACACACACACACACACACACGTGTCCTAAGGAGGTCTCCAACTTCCGGCGGAACGTCCGCTCAGTCAGACCACGCGGTCATTCCGCGCGACTGTATGCGTTTAACAAAAACTATATGTAAACCATAATTAAACCAAATCGTGAAACATCTGTGAGAGTGTAGAAGCAGTTTTCATCTTTTACTCCACAGCTCATGACACCAGCACCGCGCTAATTTTTCTTAAGGTAAAGCAGTCAACACACCGAAGATTGGTTTGAACACCACAGTGCTTTACTAGGCATGGTCCTGTTTGGAGGTGGTATGCTGTTGCCTTCCTCCGACCTTCGAACTGACTTACCCAGCCAGTTATAGGGGGACCTACAGTTTAAAGTGGGTTCAGAACCACAGTGCTACTCGGTGTTTTTCACATGAGTAGTACTGCCAGAGGTGAAAGAAGTGGAAAGTGACAGATAAAAATAGGACCTTGCTGAGATCGAACTCGCGCCCTTTGGATTTATAGTCTGGCACTCTACCACTGTGCAACCGAGGCATTTTTCTTATTAAAAGTAATAGGGATAGTTTAAACTTAGAAGAAATATTCAGAAAAGTTTAGAAAACAAAAAGGCGAAAAATTGTAGTAGGTAGACGCGAACTCGTTTCAATTGTGGCTTCTTCAATGTAGCTTTTAACGCTGCGAAATACGATATTTCTCCACTATCTTTGGTAGGCTTGATAGGTCATAAGAACTACAATGTATTCACCTAAAAAAGTGGCCACAATGAAAGAAGGTTCGAACAGAGTTAAGTTTGCTATATAACGGCTCCAAAGTTCCGCTTGACACGTGAAAACCAAGTCGCATCTCATTGGCCACGTTAACTCCACGACTAACGTACCAGATTCTTCATTTCACGCTTTGCAGGGTAGTGGAGCGTGGCATTCCACACTGTGACGTCACCAGATCCTTGTCCACTTACGTTACGCGGCGTAACACTTAACGCTCCTACTGTAACACGAAGAGTGTAATTGATCATGAGAATAGACATTGCTCATTGGCAGAGAGAAACGTACCATTCATGGCACATTCGAAGTATATTTGTGTTTGTTGTTCTACCAGCGATAGTAATTGAAAAAAAGATAAAAAACGAATAAAGCACAGAATCAACTTATCACATTTCTCAAAGACTGCGCTTGGCGTTTTCCTAAGCCTAACAGATTCCTAGACTGTCAGTAATATTGTGCAATAATTTTGCGCAATAAATTGATGGTTCTTCGGGTTCCACGCAACGAATCGCTATTGCTCAGTATTAGTGTCAAACGAGTTGCAAAAATGGCGGATGTTGATACCAGCTGTAGTTTCGCTGTTGGCTTGGCTATGTGGAAGCGAAGATGGATGAAGGAATGGTGTAAGAGGAAGATTAAAAGTTAAAAATTTACTGAGTGATCTGACGCTAAGCAAGCATAATGATCAGAATGAAGTGCTCATTAGATGTGCAAGGTTACACCTATAATTGTGATTATATCTGCATAATATTTATTTACAGTCAATTTTAAAAACAATTTTATTTTCATTGTTGTAAAAAGATCCTTGGCTTTACAATAATTTAAAGTAACGAACTGTTGGCTCCGGTATTTTGTCACATTAGGCTCTACTTTTCGTTTGTCATAATTATTTTGAGTTGTTATCTATAATTAGTTCACAATGCATTTTATTTACTATAATAATTGAAGCTCATCTGCTTCCTGGTAAATTTTCCTATATTTAGATCTCTATCACATAAAGCTGGCAATCCCTTAAATACTTCCAATAATTACGAAAAAAAGGTCCTGTCCGCTGATTTCAATAAGTTCAAAGTTCGTGTAACTCAGGGACCACATTATTTGGTCATCGGTCCATACACGTATATAATTTAATCTAAAGACAACACACACCTATTCCAGAGGTAGGATTCGAACCTCCGCCGGGACCAGCCGTTCTAATCGAAACATGGCGCATCGATAGCATTTTAACTGTGAAGGGACAGATCAAGATGAGAGGGACAAATTATTACGCACTCGGTTGTTGAAGGAAAACAACAGTGCTTTGTTGGTGGGTGATGTCGACGCCAGGATAGAAATGGGACAGAATTGTAAGAAAAGTTTGTGGGTAAGTTTCGAGAGAATATGGCGATCGACAGCACCGGAAAACAGCTCTTGGATTTCCGTGCAAATGGGGGTTTAGTTGCCACAAATATAAGAACATTTATCGATATACTTGGAAGGGCAATGGAACCAGGTGTCCCATTGGCTATATAACAACAGATCAGGCAGTCAGTGACGCGCGTGTATTCAGAGGATTTTTTTTATGCACTGATCATGAATCTGCAGCGGAGTTGGTTTTGTGAGGCTAGACGTGCATGAAGTTTGGTCTATATGTAAGAGGATATGAGTGGAGAAACTTCAGGACAAGGAAATTAGGCACAAATACTTAATAGTGATCTCAGAAGGGTGCCAGTTAGTTGAATGTAGTCATTTACAGTCCTTGGAAGAGGAATGGACAAGACTGGCTGGAGAATGTCTTGGTACATTAGCGTGTAAAGCCAGGAAGAAGTAGACAGCATGGTGGAATGACAGTCAAGACAGCCTCTAAAAAGAAAAAAAGAAGGCATTTCAAAAATGGCTCCATACTAGAACACAAACTGACAAAGAAAGCCAAACAGGTAGCTGCAGCACCCAAGCGGAAATCATCGGAAGAGTTTGGAAATAGATTAGAAACTCGGGTCAATCCGCTAGAAAACCATTCTGGAGCGTCATTAGTAGTCGTCAGAAGGAAGGGAAAAAGGAATTAACAAGTGTTTTGTTCAAAATGTTCAAATGTTTGTAAAGATTTTGGGACTTAACTACGGGGTCATCAGTCCCTAAACTTACAAACTACTTATGAACTAACTAATTCTAAGAACGGCACAAATATCCATGCCCGAGGGGGGATTCGAACCCCCGATCGTAGTGGCCGTGCAGACCGTGACTGGAGCGCCTCAGTCCCCTCGGCAACCGCGGCCGGCAAGTGTTTTGGAGAGGTCAGGAAAGCTACTACTTAATCGTATGGCTGCCTTGGGCAGATGGAATATTTTGAAGAGTTGCTTAATGTAGGTGAAACGTTCAATGATGTTTCAGATTTTGAGGCAGAATGGGATAGAAACGATGATGAAAACAGGATTACATTTCTGGAAGTGGAGAGAATGGTCAATAGATAGCAGTGCAGTAAATCTGCTTGGGTAGATGAAATTAAACAAAACTCATTAAATACAATGTAAGGTCATGTCAAAGTTGGTTACACATGCATAATAATTAAAGTGGCGTGGGAGTCGGGACAAGTTCCATCTGACTGGATGATAGCAGTAATCTCATCACCAACTTTAAAGAATGGAAACAGAAAAGACTGTAACAACTACAGAGGTATGTCTTTAATTAGTGTTGAGGGAAATTTTTTTTTTCAGTTATTACTGAAAGCAAAGTGCGAGTATTGGTGGAAGGCACACCATTCGTCCACCACCATGATATGGTGATGTTTCCTGGACACAAGTAGGATTGTTCCCTGTGTGTTCAGGCTCTTAGAGGCTGTCATGACCAGCTCTTTAGATTACGGTAGATAATGGAAAGTGCCATGAGAGGATCTACGTTTTATAGGACTACAAGATATGAATTGGGAAGAAAAGTTCTACAGGTAATTTGTTATCTTTACAGTTGGAGCACAACACACGCGCACGCCGAGGGAGGACTCGAATCTCCGAAAGGAACGGCCTTAGATAACGAGGCCAATCCGCGCGGCGTCATAAAACAGTTGACTGGATTTGTGATCCTTCCGTTACTTAACAGCCTCGTTTTGTAAATAGTTATGGTGATGACGTAGAAGTTTTCAGTGCGTAAATATCGTATCCTTGTTTCCAATTATCGCTGCAGAAGACTTGTTTTCGTTAAGTTATCCGACGTCATTTTGATTCATTCAAAAAACGCGCCCTTCGCGTGAATCAGCGGTTGTTCGCCTTCCAAGAGGCGCTGAACCATTAAAGCCGTCAGCATCCGGAATCCTCTGTGGGAAACGTGCGGGATAAAAGCTACAGATCACAGGACCACTTTCAGAGATGACGTCAACGATCAGAAAGCTAACGCCAGGCAGACCGTTGATGATTTGACTCTGCGATGGCGCATTGAGTCAGAAGGCGTGATGCGTCGTGCGTGCTGGCTACGTCACTGACTGCGGGCTGCTTCCTCCTACATCAAATTGTAGACGGGGAAATTTTCCATTAGTAGGTGCTATTTACGTAAAGAGTACATAGAGCAGCTCTACAAAGGAAACGAACTTAGAGACGATGTTGTAGGAAGGGAAGTAGATAAAGATGAAATAGGAGATACTATACTGAGAGATGAATTTGACAGAGCCCTGAAAGACCTAGGTCGGAACAAGGCCGCAGGAGTAGATGACATACCCTCAGAGCTACTAAAGTCTCTGGGAGAGCCAGCCCTGACAAGACTATTTGAACTGGTGTGTAGGATGTATGAGACAGGCGAAATGCCCTCAGACTTTAAGAAAAATGTAATCCCCATTCCAAAGAAATCAGATGCAGACAGGTGTGAATAATACAGAACCATCTGTTTGATAAGTCATGGTTGCAAAATTTTATCACGAATTATCTACAGGAGAATGGAAAAGCTGGTAGCTGACCTCGGAGAAGATCAGTTTGGATTCAGGAGGAACGTAGGAACCCGAGAGGCAATACTCACTTTACGTCTTATCTTAGAAGACAGATTAAGTAAGGAAAGGCAAGCCTACATTTTCAGCTTTTGTAGATTTGGAGAAAGCGTTTGACAATGTTGACTGGACTACACTCTTTCAAATTCTCAAGTCAGCAGGGGTAAAATACAGGGAAAGGAGAGTTATTTACAACTTGTACAAAAGCCAGACCGCAGTTATTAGACTCGAAGGGCATGAAAGGGAAGCATCAGTTGGGAAGGGAGTAAGACAGGGTTGTAGCCTTTCTCCGATGTTATTCAATTTGTACATCGAGCAGGCGGTGAAGGAAAGCAAGGAAAAATTTGGAATAGGGATTAAAGTTCAGGGGGAAGAAATAAAAACATTGCGTTTTGCTGATGACATTGTAATTCTGTCAGAGACAGCAAAGGACCTGGAAGAGCAGTTGAATGGAATGGACAGTGTGTTGAAGAGAGCGTATAAAATGAACATTAACAAGAGCAAAACAAAAATAATGGAATGCGTCTTAGAAAATCAGGTGATGCTGAAGGAATTATATTAGTTAACGAAACAATGAGGGTGGTAGATGAGTTTTGTTACTTGGGTAGTAAAATAACATGCGATGGTCGCAGTATAGAGGACATAAAATGCAGAATGGCAATGGGAAGAAAAGCATTTTTGAAAAAGAGAAATTTGCTAACATCGAATATTGATTTAAGTGTAAGGAAGTCTTTTCTGAAGGCATTTGTGTGGGGTGTTGCCTTGTATGGGAGTGAAACATGGACGATAAGCAGTGCGGACAGGAAGAGAATAGAGGCTTTTGAAATGTGGTGCTACAGAAGAATGCTGAAGATTAGGTGGGTAGATCGCATAACTAATGAAGAGGTACTGGACAGAATTGGTGAGAAAAGGCATTTTTGGCATACCCTGACTAAAAGAAGGGATCGCTTGGTAGGACACATTCTTAGACATCGAGGAATCGTAAATTTAGCATTGGAGGGAAGTGTGTGGGGTAAAAATTGCAGAGGCAGACAGAGAGACGCGTATAGTAAGCAGATTAAAGTGGATGTGGGTTGTCGTTCTTACGAGGAGATGAAAAGGCTTACTCAGGATAGAGTAGGGTGGAGAGCTGCATCAAATCAGTCTCCGGACTGAAGACCATAACAACAACAACATTTACGTAAAAGTTATGCGTTATTACAAGTAAACCTACCCAAGGGATACACTTAGATTTGGATCGGCTTTAAATATGGTTTCATGTAGAGCAGAATAATACACCTTTATTATATTTTTATATGGCCATTAAGGAGGCGATAGTCTTTCAGAAAACTGAGATTAATAGTTTAAATGAATACCGATGAAGCTGAAAAGGTATAAAAATCACTTGAAATGAGGTATATGGCTTTTTATTGTACCAGGCACACCCAGAAAGTAAGTTTCCCTATTTCTTATTTTATTTTTCATAAAGGTAACATATTTACGTGACAAACTTTATTGGCAGTGCGTAGAGCAATGTTTGAGCTATTTTTCGACTTAGTAAGCAAAGTAATTGAGACCTTGTACATGTCTCTGAAGTCTTCTGCCCGTCATTGGAAACATTGTGTGACAGTCGTCTTCAGTTCTTCGTCTTTGTCAAAAGCTGGCCAGTGGACAGGAATCCGAGTTGCAAAAATAGACGGATAGTATCGTGTTTGATTCCGAGATTGAAAAGAAAATTAAAAAAAAAAAAATTCCAAGCTGTCTGTGGTACCATAAGCAGAACATTTGGCCATAAAGTACCAAAAAAAAAAAAAAAAAAAAAAAAAAAAAAAAAATTAAAATTCTAGAAAGTGATTCTAAAAAGTGATGGCAGTTCCTGTACTATCCTATGGAAGCGAGTGCTGGGTTACTATAAAGAGCCAAGAAAATAGAATCCAAAGTGCACATGAGAAAGGAATTAAATATTTTCTACATCAACGAGAAAATCCAACAATATCAAGAATACTGGTGGGCACACCTTCGTAGAATGCCAGAGCACAGAATCCCCCAGAAGATCCTGGAATAGAAACACAATGGTAAGAGATATTGGAAGACCTCGGAAAAGATGAGAATGATTGAGTTCGGAACGTGCAACAGCCTAATCCTTGAAAGAAAGATGGTTATGATGATGAAGAAATGACTGAGCAAGAGCAGGGCAGTATGTTAGATAATCTAATAGCTCCCAGCCGAACTGCTACAAAGCAGTTGCTGTGAGCCGAGCATTGTCATGGAATAGTACACACCTGCAGTAAGCATTCTACGCTTCTTGTTCTTAGTGCCACGCTAGCTCCTGCATTGTTTCACAGTAAGAGTGGAAGAATTGTCACACGTTGATTCCATTCGTAGGCGGCAGACTTCTACGACTCTGGAATATAAAAGTTGATGCCTTGATATAAGAAGTGCCTCATTCCTTTTGGTAACTATGTCAAAAATAGCTGAAACATTGCTTTACCTGTTACCAATATAGTTTTCAAATGTAACTATGTTTGTTGAAAAAAATGAAGTACAATAAAGCTTACTCTCCGGATGCACGTCTTACGTAAGAACGATGCACGCACATTGGTAGAAGTAGTTTCTTTCGAAATCTTTTCCCCGTTTCCACTGTTATCTTTCTGAATTCGACATGTCTAATAGTAAAGCTCACCGCACCGTAATCTCATTGGCTAAAAATGTTACTGCGAGCACGCCCGTTTGTAACTGTGACAGGGACACGGCGATACAGAGATTACTTTCTATCGGGAATAAATCTTTCACTCTGCAGCGGAGGAAACTTCCTGACAGATTAAAATTGTGTGCCGAAACCTGGATACGTACCTTGGACCTTTTCCTTTGGAAATTAGGAGGCGAGGTACTGGCTGAAGTAAAGTTGTGAGGACGGCCCGTGAAGCGTGCCGGGATAGCTCAGACTGTACAGCGCTTGCCTGCGATAGGCAAGGGTCCCATGTTCGTATCACCGTTCCGGCACACAATTTTAATCTGCTAGGAAGTTTCATTACTTGATACTTTCCACAAATGCGTCTTTGGAATATCGCATCATATAATATCGAAATTTATATGAAGAATGAGATACGTTTTTCTATTAGTCAGGGTAGAAATAAAAATGAAAGAAGAACGAAGGGGGAGGAATTTCGAAAAAAAAAAAAAAAAAAAAATACATTTTCCACAAATGTACTTGCGCCGTTCTGACGTACATTAAAAGTCAGACTTTTATCAGATTTTTTGTGGTACCGTTTAAATGGTGTTTATTTGGAAATGTTAATCATTTTTCTCTTGAAGCAAGATTTTCACTCATTTAACGGCCGTAGGTAACGTACAAAAAAACCTGCACTATTTTGCTGTACAGTGTTCAAAGCTGATCAAAATCTTACTCTTTGGATTGTTTCACTTGTAAGTAAGTCACGCATATATCCACTTAGTAATAAAAGTGAAAAAAATACTTTAATCTGATTAGGAAGATTTTGAAACTGGTAGCAATGATAACGTCGTTAGTGACGGAGCGAAAACTGGAAGGAAATTTTGTTTCATGTAACAGTTGGATTTTCTCATCTACCGCAAAAATCTTCGACAGATATTTTTATTTTTATTTATACGTGGGCATGATGCATAAACTACGCTGGGATGAAACTTGTATTTTATGACCAGTGTGTCTGCCACAGTCGGTAGTTTTACGCAGTTGTATGATGACTTGGAGGCCTCCGTCTCATTGTGTACCGAGTTCCCAGAACATGCGCCAACGTTCCGATCCTGCTTCCTGCACGCGGCCTTCCTGGCTGGATTCTCTCCCGCGCCATCCATTCTATCTGAAGCCGCTTAATTAGCGTAACAGTCGGGAACGGCGGCGACTATTTCGCAATGACTGTGTTCTACCAGGGCGACGGGAAGAGCAACACCTGCGACTGCCATAGCCGGCAACACAAAGCTGCTTGCGTGTACTCGTCCCAGCATCAGCGAGTCTCGAGGTCTTCACGTAACTTATTTGCTAGACCGTAAGACGAAGCGCTCCCCCGCCCCCCCCCCCCCCCCAAAAAAAAAATCGCTATTCAATAAGCATGGTTCATCCTACCGTCGCAGCTGAAGGGCGTAGTTATCAGTGTGTTTACCATGTACATTAAGGGCGGAGAAAAACCTAATAGGTTCAGAGCAGGGTAGAGGACATCATTATTTAAGAGTGGTTATGCCATTTAGCGTTCAGTCTCGAGCATATTCCCCCTTATAAAATTCCTTCTTGATCACCTGTTCAGTGTTAACTGTGAAGCCTTGTCCGATGTTGCCGGCCGCGGTGGCCGAGGGGATTGAGGCGCTCCAGTCACAGTCTGCACGGCCACTACGGTCGGGGGTTTGAATCCCCCCTCGGGCATGGATATTTGTGCCGTCCTTAGTCTTAGCTAGTTCATAAGTAGTTTGTAAGCTTAGGGACTGATGACCGCATAGTTAAGTTCAAATCAAATGTTTGTAAATCTATCGGACCAAACTGGTGGTTATGCAGTCCTTAGCTTACAAACTACTTAAACCTAGGTAAACTAACCTAAGCACACGCACACACACACACACACACACACACACACACACACACACACACACAGGACTCGAAACTCCACGGCGAGCAACCGCGCGCTCCGCAGCGAGACGCTTTAGACCGCTCGGCTACTCCACCGCGGCCATAGTTAAGTCCTATAAGTTCTACAAACGTTTGGATTTTTGTCCGATGTTAATAATTTTACTTCAAAATCGTTCTTAACCGAATCTAAGTACTTCGTACTTGGTCTACCCACATTGCTCTTTCCGTCTACTGCCTAACCCCACGAGTCTCTTAGGTAATCTTGCTTGTCACATGCGTGTAACATGGCCGCAACATCTGTCTGCTTGCTAGAACTGCTTCGTTTAAGGTGGCTATTCCCAGTTTTTCTTTTAATTCTTCATTATGGACTCCCTTCTGCCGTTATTTGCATCTATTAGTACATGCTATAGTCCTTGGTACTCTCAGATCTGTAACCTCAACCTTATGAAAAGGTACCCTGTATCCGCCCAGTTTTCGCTCTCGTGCAACATCTTTGGTCGAAACATTGAACTGTGCACTTCTAAATTAGTTTTGGTACTGACTTCTTTCTTGCAGTAGAGAATAGATCGTAGCTGAGCGCTTTAGTTTAAGTAATTTGTAAGTGTAGGGACCGATGACCAGAGTAGTTTGGTCAAATAGGTTTACAAACAACAGCGCTATGTCGCGGTTTCTCACATTCGCAGCATTCATTATTCAAACTGTATATTTGAACTAATCATATTTTCGAGATGAAAACTCACGGTTAAATTTTCATTGACAAGCTAACAATGTTTGAAGCAGTTGAGATATATCACCTTAAACAGGAATGTTCCAATATGTCCATTGATGAGGAGCTATTTGATCCTGGCGAGAAATCAGTACTTGGATACTGGAACTTTCTTAATGAACGACACTGCGTCCTAACCCGTAACCCAAAGTACCAGCAATATTTTTCCAATTTTTTACGGAGTGCCTTTCACGACCCACCTCGCAGCTGGAACGTCCAAGCGATAAGATAAATCTTAACGCAACCAACCTCAACTGAACAGGACCCACAACGGAACATAATCAACGAGAAGACACGTTTGGACGATTCTAAGTATGCCGGCGGCAACACTACGGCGCACCTCTTATTATATATTAAATAAATATATATACATAAAGAATTAAAAAAAAAGAAAAAAAAGCGGTAAGACATCTGCCTACTAAGCATGGAGGTCCGGGTTCGATTCCCTATCGCATCACAAATTTTAATTCAATGCTTCAGATGTATCATTAATGTCTTTGACATATTAGAGACGAAAATCCGTCTCGGGGATTAATTACTTGTATTTACACTGATATAGTTGAAAGATCGTTGCCGATGCTAAAAATTCGGTCTATCGTATATTTGTCATTAAAGTCTCACATTTGGCGATAACTACTTATTTTTATGCACTTTTAAGTTAGCGGTTGCATTCCGCTTACAATGAAGTGAGATAGTTTGGAAACTGTTTCATTCGCTCTAGGATTTCAAACGACAAACAGAAGAGGGGAAAGAGCTCCCAAAATCTTCTACTTTGCAAATTACCATGCTTGAGAATTCCTTATCTTTTCCTCGCGATACTGAAACATTGTATTCACCAAACAAATTCTGGCAGACAACGTATTAGAAAAATAAATTACATTCTGCTAAAAGCCGCTAATATTAACAATTAATTCCAAAATTAAGTGTAGCCTTAACGCAACAACTTTTTACATGCGTGATGTCAATAACGGATCCAGCAACTTCAGTTATTAGTTGTTCTGTGAACGTCTGAATTCGTCTATATGTCTGTTTTTAAAAGCTTAAAAATATTAAATAAAAAATTGACACTCTTTGAACTTTGCTTATAAATGTTACGGTCAGAACAGAAAATCACACTCAATAACCCACTAAACATCCACAATTTACCAAGAAGAAGTAGCAGTCATTGCGTGATGGTGTGCGTATTACCTTACTATTGGGTAACGTCCTACATATGTGCAATGGGAATTTAGTCATCAATAATATATTCTCCTTTACTGTTTAGTTTCGTTAAGGCGTTTCAACGTTCATTACACCCCGAAGGTCTTCAAAACGTTGTGCATTAAAATATAACGATCCCCATCAAAACAATAGAACCAAATTAATACACAGCTGAAATTATCCGCTTCGGTTTTAAGAGTTTTCTAACTAACTCCTAACTCAATAAACTCAATAACTCAAACAATATGTAAAGTTGTCGCCAGATATATAAAGCAATTTGATCACTTTAAGTTTAAAGCTTAGTTGTCCCATAGGCTCATTTATTAATAGTTAACTCGTTGTCAGCTGAATTTTCTTCATCGTTTGTGGTACGTAATCTGTCGATTTTTGTTGTAGGACTTTTTGCAGAATCGGTGCTTTTCAGCAGAGTTTTCCCGTAACCTTCCTGCCAAGCATGGACGTCCCTGAAAGCGAGCTTCCAGAAGTACTTTACATAACCGTCGTCTCGGAATGGGTTTCCGGCAGATAACTGCGTAACTGCCCTATGAGAACAGAAAATACAGTAATTTTGACGGAAGCCTTTGTCAAGGAAACTGGCACTTCGCTGATTTTGAAGTGTTCTGTTTTTACTTTTTTCTGTATCGATTATAGTAATTATTTTTACGTTGGAAGAAACAGCGTAAAGGTGACACCGTTCTCAAAAAGTTATTCTTAATAAATTAGGTATTGTTCCTCCTTGAAAATACCTGATGGTACCTTGAGTCATTCGTAGTTGAAACTCCGTACCAATTAGGGGGCTTTCTTTAAATCCAAAAAAACGTTCAAATGTTTGTAAATCTGTCGGACAAAACTGAGTGGTCATCAGTCCGTAGCTTACAAACTACTTAAACCTAGGTAAACTAACCTACGGACAACATATACACCCATGCCCCAGGGAGGACTCGAACCTCCACGGCGAGCAACCGCGCGCTCCGCAGCGAGACGCTTTAGACCGCTCGGTTACCCACCGCGGCCTTTAAATCCATATATCGTACATGGGATGAAGCCGTGGCATCGTTTACTATATGCGTTCTGTTGCTATTATGAGTATGCTAAAGGTAAATGCTATGTTAGGTTGAGTGGTCATCTTCGGCAGCAGCGGTTAGGTTAGTGATGTGCGTCTTTTAGATTGTACGCGGCTAATTTCGCCTTTCTGTTTTCGTTTCGTTTCTTGTTACTTCCTACATTTTGCACATTTCCCCCCCCCCCCTTTTTTTGTGTGTGTGTGTGTGTGTGTGTGTGTGAGAGAGAGAGAGAGAGAGAGAGAGAGAGAGAGAGAGAGAGAGAGAGAATGATATTTTGATCTTTCAACTCTTTACTTTACACAATACCATATACATGGAGTTTACTTAGTCATTCTTGTTGCCCTCTAATATGCCGTGTGATAACCTCGTACGGCCAGTACATTTGCAAATCTGCATGCCATGGAGAACATGAGGTTATTAATCAGCTCTTTATTCTTCCACGAGCGCAACCGTTGTTGGGAGGTGTTGGTCTGGCTGCAATGCGTCATGCAGACATGCTCAACTGGGTTTAAGTCCGGTGAACAAGCTGGCCACTCCATTCGTTCAGTTCCTTCAGCTTCAACCATGTTTTCCACCAGTACAGCTCTGTAGCGACGAGTGTTATCGTCCACCAGAAGGAATCTATCTCCTATGACACCAGCGTAAGAGAGAACAAAAGGTCGAAGGATCTCGTGCGTGTACCTCTGAACTGCCAAAGCGACATTCTGAGGGACGTAGAAGTCCTTACGTCGTCCAGTACTGACTCCTGTCCACACCATTCGTCCACCAACATGATATGGTGAGGTTTCCTGTACAAAAGCAGTATTGTTCAGAGTTTTGTTTTGAACACAAAATGTTGACTCTTTTGTGAGCAGAATCCGGCGCCATTCGTTACAACTGCAATACTGATTCCCCTCGGCTCAATTTCTGCGGGATAAACGGTCTCGTGGTTTTAATGGGACATACACCACAGGCCTCCGTGCGTAGAGGCCATATTTCCGAAGTCGATTTCATACCGTTTGTGTTGATCTAGCGCGTCCTGTTGCTGTCTGGAGGGTGCGTTGTATCTGAATTGCAGTCAGCCTTTTGTTAGGATGGGCTGTTAACCGGAGATGACGGTCATCTTTTGCTGATGTTCCGCGTGGAAGATTCTGACCTTGTCTTCTTTTAACGCTTCCTGTTGTCGGAAATCCCGTCCAGTTCTTGGAAATAACACTTGGGAAAACTCCAATAGCTGTAGCCACCTTCCTCTGTCTCTGTCCCACTTCTAACCTTCCTATAGCTCTCCATGTAGAATTTCGGGTAAGTCACCTGGTTGTTGCATTGCACTTCCTGCTCGCTACACTACCTTGTGTTTGATAAACACAAGTCAACACCAACTCCCTCTGCAGCAAGTTTCTGTTATTACCACCATCTCGGAGGCCGTAACGTTGCTTTATCCACTCAGCAGAACCAGCAGAAAGACGTAGAACTATTTGAGTTCATTCTACCGATGCCTATACTTCAGACCCTAGATATCTGAACTGATCCCGCAATTGTTTTGACCAGTGTAGATTCCAGTTTTGGTGAAGGAACGTGAATATGATGTGGGTAGTTCATAGACACGTCATAATTTGTGTGGGCGTGTATTTATCTTGTAATACTGTCCTGTGTGCCACTATGGATAGAGCGTGCGTACACAGAAGCTCTGTGACCTCAATGTCTACCGACTAGAGGTGACTTAAAATGCATATCCTGTGGCTCCGCACACCATGTCTCCACGAAATTGACAGTGTGAGCTCTCTGCCGTAGACTTCGTCAAACCCGAACAAGATAGGCAGAAAACCATCACCGAAAATGCCACGCCATTCGTCCTCTGTCCATGCCTCTCAGGCACGGAACTACCCCAAATGTTGTTCTGTTGGTGTCAATGGCAATAGAGACGGGGGTAGGGGAGGTAGGACCACCAATCTGAGAGAAGAGTCATCGAGAAACTGTAAGGAAACTCAGTGGATGTTGTTGGGTCCCCAGCAGATGTGGGCGGATGGCAAGTGTCGAGGGCATGACAGCCCACATTGCTTGGTGCACCATATGATTGTCCCTCTGGGTTGTTTTTCTTACAAGGAAGTACTTAGGCTCGAACATACAGAAATACACCAAAATCGTATGATAGGTAATGTAAAGGTCTCTTATTGCACTAGTGATACTCCCGCATCTGCAAAACTCTGCAGTCGCCCATTAGAGGCCTCTGTGTGTACCATGCTGCATTGCACTTTGACCTGCCGTTACGCCAGTATGGACGGTGCGGTGTGCCTCTGAAGTTGCGCTTTGTGATGTTGTTTGTGTAGTGAAGCGTCAAATGGGTCGGCGATTGGTAATCAATCCTGCTAATATAGACTGGTTGAGGTGAAGTTACGAAGAAACCTTCTTCATGTAGATGGTATTGTGGTATTGGTGCAGAAGATGAATCATTCGCATGTTACCTATTATCTGTTATAGTGTTTCTAATCTATGCTCATATTTCTGCACTATAATAGATACCAGAAAAATGTGACTGATTCTTCTACACCAAGACCGTATTCACGAAGAAGGGCTCTTAGGTATGCCATCTCAACCAATTGCAATACATTAGCAGGGTTGATTACCTATCGCCGACCCATCCGACGCTTCACTACACAAATGACGTCACAAAGCGCAACTTCAGAGGCACACTGCACCGTCACTACTGGCGTACCGGCAGGTCAAAGTGCATTGCGGCATGGCACACGCAGAGGCCTGTAATGGGCGACTGCAGAGTTTTGCAGATGCGGGAGTATCACTAGTGCAATAAGGGACCTTTACATTATCTATCATACGATTTTGATGTATTTCTGTTTGTTCGAGCCTAAGTACTTTCCTTGTTAGTTGACCCAAACCAACACATCTGGCCACTGTCATCTAAATGGCTAATGGCTTCGTAATCACGCTGTACGACCACCTCGCTTCCGCAGTCCAACAATGTGGCCCCCGTCATCAAATGCATTCAGCTGATGAAAAGGCTGTTAACGAGTCTGCGAGCCGGCCGCGGTGGCCGAGGGGACTGAGGCGCTCCAGTCACGGTCTGCACGGCCACTGCGGTCGGGGGTTCGAATCCCCCCTCGGGCATGGATATTTGTGCCGTCCTTAGTAGTAGGTAGTTCATAAGTAGTTTGTAAGTTTAGGGACTGATGACCCCGTAGTTAAGTCCCATAAGATATACAAACATATTTTTTTTTCTTTGTCTGCGAGGCAACGCGGGGGCTTCGTAGTGTACGTAAACGTCCTGCTTCACTGCCTGACTCATGGCGGTCGACTGATAACTTCGCAAATCTGGTGGGCCTTGTACATATTAGAGGGCCTCGTAAAACTAATCATTCACTCACACATCTGTGATGTGCTGGCTTACGGGCAGTGCGCAGAAGTACAACAAAACAGGATGAAAATAAGAAAGTTTTCGTGTACATGTCGGAAATACTTCGATATTAACGAGTAGTGCTCGTACATTTGTCTTCAGAGTGATGTGGCCATTTTGACAGTCCCAGGTACACAAGAGGTTAGTCTTCATTACGTACTTGATAATAGAAATTGCAATTTCGTCAATCACTAAAAATTTTTCGTTGTATAGACCTTAGATTACGCAACGTTTCATGTACATGCTGGAAAAAATCATATTTGCATTCGAAATTCAAAATGTGGTGGCTTGTGTGTGTTGGTTCTGCACAGAAATTGTGTAGGTGAGCAACCGTAAAACTCTTTATTAGTGATTCTGGCCGCATGCCAGTTTCGTGTCGGTACTTATTAGTTCTTAGTTAAATTTCTAAAAACGCGCTTAATGCAAGACGCGGTATCACGATGTGTAGCGCACGCAGAAACAGCGTGTTTCGATAGCTGTCACTTACGCGGTTAGTTGTAAGCTGAAGAATGTAGCACACGTCAGAGCTGCCATATCAGCTTCAGATAAGAGCAGCGGATCTGTACCTCGATAGTACAGACGCAGAAATCGATTTTCGTGAAAGATAAAAAGTTCACGGCGTATAAGATTCTCAATCCCATTCACTTTATTGCTTAGTTTTCTAAAATTTGGCTTATCCAAAGACGTCTCTGAGCACGTCAAGTTTCAGTGAAGAATTGAAGGTGACAGAAATAATAGCGTCACTGCATGTTATATGATAAGTTAAATTAGTACACAAGGAATAATTAGTGAGAAAATGTTCAAATGTTTTTTTTAATCTATGGGAATCAAATTGGTCACCTGTCCTTAGACTTACTTACTACTAAGCCGCTGCAGAATAGCCGTGTGCACTAAGGTGACCTGTTGCGGTGCGGACGGCATCTAGTCTAACCTGACACACACACACACACACACACACACACACACACACACACACACACACACACAAAACCATGCCTGGAGGGCCGGAGGGAGGATTCGAACCTCCGACGGGGACCAACCGGGCACTCCGCAGCAATGCAATAAGACAACGCAATTTGTATCGGATGCACTATTTTCAAGAGATATAGGTAGAATTACTTCCTTCCAACATTTGTTATATTAGGATGTAAAACAGATCATGTGAGTCTACTAATTTGTACTAAACTGAGAATTGGCACCTACTCTCGCTCATACCTTCAATTAAACTTGTCCCACCCTGAACAGAATGACAATGACGTGACTACTCTCCGCAGACGCTCCCGACTGAGTCTATTGTCCTACGAGACCATAAAGAAATAATCTGCAACCTCACAGAAAATAACTTATTATAGAGCCTAACGCCCGGTAAGGACACACCTACGGAATGAGCGAGCGTCTGTTTTAAGAGATTTTGATAGCTACTAGGAAACAAAGTATGAAGTACGTGATTCATGATTTTTATTTGGACTATGTTTTAAACAGACTAGAAGGACCGAATAAAGAGACTGTTACATTGGTCCAGACTACAAATCCAAAGGTCACGGGTTCGATCCCCGCCAGGTCCTAGGATTTATATCTGTCAATTTCTACTTCTTTCACCTCTGTCAGAGCTGTTGATGTGGAAAATATCGAGTAGCACCGTGGTTCGGAACCCACGTTAAACTGTAGGTCCCCCTATAACTGGCTGCGTAAGTCAGTTCGAAGGTCGGAGGAAGGCAACGTCATACCACTTCCAAACATGACCATGCCTAGTAAAGCACTGTAGTGTTCAAACCAATCTTAGGATTGTTGACTGCTTTATCTTTTTTACATTGGTTGCCCACAAAGTAAAAAGTAAAAAGAAAAATAGGCGTACACTTGATGTGGCGAAACATGCGATATTCACCCGAAATACTTGCAATGAGGTGACAAGTCATGGGATAGCGATATTTACATATATAGATGGCGGTAAAATCGCGTATATATGATATAAAAGACGGAGTATTAATATCACTTCTGTGATTCATGTGAAAAGGCTTCAGACGTGATTACGGTCGCATGACGGAAGACAAGACTTTGAACATGGATTGGTAGTTGGATGTAGCTGTATGGGACATTCCATTGCGGAAATAAAGAATTCATTATTGCCAGATCCACAGTGTTAAGAGCGTGCCGAGAATACCAAATTTCAGGCATTACTTTCCAGCAGAGGCAACGCAGTGGCCTATGGTCTGCAGTCAGTGATAAAGCAGCGGCATTTGCATTGAGTTTTCTGTGCCAACAGACAATCAGCACTGCTTGAAGCCACGGCGGAGGGTTAATGGGCTACGGCAGCAGACGGCAGAACAGAGTACTTTACAAATAATGATAACTACAAAAAGTAGCATAGTAAAATATTTTGAATTACTCCGCTAATAACTAGGTTCGCGAATGAATTTTTTTGTCATCAGAAAGATCCACATGCAAATTGGCTGAAATTTCTAGTGATAAACCCTGAGTTATTTAAATTGGGTAATTGACGTCAGAGTACGCTTTTGGCAACGGAGACTGGGTTAGATATTTCACTAGCCTGTATGTTAAATACTAAAGATTCTCAAAGACAAAAAATATGCATCACAGAAAAGTTAACGCAAATTTCTCACAAATTGATAATGATACACTTGCAAGACCTATGAGACAGAGGAACAACATTAAACTTAGAGGAAAATATAACGATTTCAATTCCAAAGTCAGGAAGTGCAGAAAAGTCCGAAAATTACAGGACTGTCAGTTTAATAAGTCATGACTACAACTTACTAACTTGAATTATTTACAGACGAATAGAAAAATTAGTAGATTGACCACGGGAAGTATCAGTTTGGATTTAGGAGAAATGTTAGAAGCTGATTACTTTTGGTACATCTGTGTACCTATAGGTCAGTCAAGCTTTAAAAGAAACAACATAAGAGTTGAATTATAAATCACAAACAAACGGAAGTATAAATAGATGTATTGTTACGTTATGAGCTACCGGGGAATTTTGTCGTTACAGATGTAATGCGAGAGCGACAAAGAGTGTGTTCCATTGCGACTAATTTGTATATTGAGAAAAAGTATGAATTTTACCGGAGGCTGTAGAAGCAGAGATGTAAGAGTAGCGGGCAGAGCGGAAACCAGAGCTGCGGGTGTCGTGGCGGAACCGGGCCGTTGTGTATCGATAGTGGGAACGGCGCGCCGCCGCGGTGTCGGGTGTCGCGAAAGCTGAGCCGCCGCCCAGCGCCGGACACCAGCCGGGCGTCGAACTCGAGACCCTCTGGCCGGGGATCGCTTCTCACCGCAGCAGCAGCATCGCTGTCAGGCCAGCGAATGCGCCGCTGTAATTGGAAAGACCGAATAGTGCAATGACACGCCTTAACGAAGTGGCGCTTAAGTTTAATTACTTAAGAGACGGCAAGGGTATCGGATTTTATAATTTCTTATATATTTATTGTTCGTGAAATTCAGAACTTACGTAACAATCAGCCATAGCCATTCTACACAACTCTAAAAAATTGTCGAAAATCGGCTTTGAAGTCCTGCAAATACTCGGAAGTACCAAGAATTAAATCAGTTGTAGAATCTGTGGTGTAGCTCAGATGGTAGCGATCGGGCTTGCAACCGTAGGATCGATGGTTCGAATCCTGCCGTAATAGTTTTTTCTAGTTTTTTCGTAGTGTTCGAATACTGTTTTAGTATAAATGCACTTTTTTATGCTTCTATCTAATATATAAAGCAGTGTGTCCTTATATTTGTACGTGTTGCATACAAATCTACAGTTTTGTTCCAATCTTTATGAAATTTTGTGCAGGTAAGCTTCAATCCATGAGGACGGTCGCCGTAAGTGTAAGAATTACGTGCAACACATAGTTAACGAGATATGATGTCATAAACAATGAGATGCGCGGAAAACTGCTGCATTTAGCGACAATACTGCTCATTTTCTCCTAAACCACTGGACCGATTTCAACCAAATTTGGTACACACGTTCCTTGCCGTGAGGTACAATTGCTGCAGGGTTCAAAAGATATTACGTCATATCCAATAGAAATCGCAAAAAATGCCATAATGCGGCGAGACTTTCGAAATACACTGTATGAGATTGACAGTACTTACTGACTTGCAACACACTTTAAAAATTTCAAACCCTTATTAAACTTTTTCTCGCTGACAACCATAGCAAAATGATGAAAGGAAAAAAGTTTCTCGCTTACTACTTTTCCGCTGTTTATGGACTAAAAGTACGGCATTCGGTATGGCATTACAATTTGTAATTTGTACACTACAAATTTTAGCCGCAGGAAATTTTTAGACATTATACATACATATACACATATACTTGAATCTACCTTTTAAATTGTATCACAGTACGACACGTACTTCATGCGGTATGCGCACACAAATGGTAACGTTCTTGGACAACTGTCCCATCACGCACCACGTTTTAATCCGTTACTTCTTTACTACTAATTGCAATCCATAGGAGATTGTACAGACATACAGCCGTGATACGAATGAGTAGATACCTGAAAAATGGCCGGAATGAATAACTGAATACCCGGGCAACGCCGGGTTTTCAGCTGGTATTTGATAAAAGGTCGTTAATAATAATGGTTTCAATAAAAAAAACATGTTACATTTAAAAAAAAAAGTATTGGCTTCACTATTTGTTGACGACAGTTGTCTTGGATTGTTCAGTTTGTGAAGAACTATGACGCTGTTTTTGGAAACTCATCCCCATACCTACTAAGGGCTTTCCAACCAGCTAACCTAATCAACCATCGTTTTAGGTCACAAGGAGTTCAGCTTGTCTACGCGCGCGCGCGCGCGCGCGCGCGCGCGCGCACACACACACACACACACACACACACACACACACACACACACACACACACAAAAACCTGACCAACACGTGGAATTAGAGATCCCAAAATATTTTATATGTTGTTGTTATGGTCTTCAGTCCGGAGACTGGTTTGATGCAGCTCTCCACCCTACTCTATCCTGAGCAAGCCTTTTCATCTCCTCATAAGAACGGCAACCCACATCCACTTGAATCTGCTTACTATACGTGTCTCTTGGCCTCCCTCTGCGATTTGTACCCCACACACTTCCCTCCAATGCTAAATTTACGATTCCTCGATGTCTAAGAATGTGTCCTACCAAGCGATCCCTTCTTTTAGTCAGGGTATGCCAAAAATTCCTTTCCTCGCCAATTCTTTTCAGTACCTCTTCATTAGTTATGTGATCTACCCATCGAATCTTCAGCATTCTTCTGTAACACCACATTTCAAAAGACTCTATTCTCTTCCTGTCCGCACTGCTTATCGTCCACGTTTCACTCCCGTACAAGGCAACACTCCACACAAATGCCTTCAGAAAAGACTTCCTTACCCTTAAATTAATATTCGATGTTAGCAAATTTCTCTTTTTCAAAAATGCTTTTCTTCCCATTACCATTTTGAATTTTATATCCTCTGTACTGCGGCCATCGCATGTTATTTTACTACCCAAGTAACAAAACTCATCTACCACCTTCATTGTTTCGTTACCTAATCTAATTCCTTCAGCATCGCCTGATTTTCTAAGTCCGCATTCCATTATTTTTGTTTTGCTCTTGTTAATGTTCATTTTGTACGCTCTCTTCAACACACTGTCCATTCCATTCAACTGCTCTTCCAGGTCGTTCGCTGTGTCTGACAGAATTACAATGTCATCAGTAAAACGCAATGTTTTTATTTCCTCCCTCTGAACCTTAATCCCTATTCCAAAATTTTCCTTGCTTTCCTTCACCGCCTGCTCAATGTACAAATTGAATAACATCGGAGAAAGGCTACAACCCTGTCTTACTCCCTTCCCAACTGATGGTTCCCTTTCATGCCCTTCGAGTCTAATAACTGCGGTCTGGCTTTTGTACAAGTTGTAGATCACTCTCCTTTCCCTGTATTTTACCCCTGCTGACTTCAGAATTTGAAAGAGTGTAATCCAGTCAACATTGTCAAACGCTTTCTCCAAATCTACAAAAGCTAAAAATGTAGGTTTACCTTTCCTTAATCTAACTTCTAAGATAAGATATAAAGTGAGTATTGCCTCCCGGGTTCCTACGTTCCTCCTGAATCCAAACTGATCTTCCCCGAGGTCAGCTTCTACCAGCTTTTCCATTCTCCTGTAGATAATTGTTGTTAAAATTTTGCAACCATGACTTATCAAACTGATGGTTCTGTAATTTTCACACCTGTCTGCGCCTGATTTCTTTGGAATGGGGATTATTACATTTTTCTTAAAGTCTGAGGGTATTTCGCCTGTCTCATACATCCTACACACCTGTTCAAATAGTCTTGTCATGGCTGGCTCTCCCAGAGACTTTAGTAGCTCTGAGGGTATGTCATCTACTCCTGGGGCCTTGTTCCGACCTAGGTCTTTCAGGGCTCTGTCAAATTCATCTCTCAGTATAATATCTCCTATTTCATCTTGATCTACTTCCTCTTCCCTTCCTACAACATCGTCTCTAAGTTCGTTTCCTTTGTAGAGCTGCTCTATGTACTCTTTCCATCTTTCAGCCTTCCCTTCTTTGCTGAGAACTGGTTTCCCATCTGAGTTCTTGATATTCGTAGAATTGCTTTTCTTGTCCCCAAATGTCTCTTTGATTTTCCTGTAGGCGGTATCTACTTTCCCCTTCTTATACATTCATCTACAGATTTGCATTTGGGTTCTAGCCACTCCTGCTTAGCCATTTTGCACTTCCTATCAATCTCATTTCTTAGTCGTCTGTACTCCATTTTGTCTGTTTCATTTACTGCATTTTTATATTTTCTCCTTTCATCAATTAAATTTAGTATTTCCTGTGTTATCCAAGGGTTTTTCGTAGGTCTTGCCTTTCTACCTATTTTGTCCTCTGCTACCTTCACTATTTCATCTCTCAATGCTACCCATTCCTCTTCTACTGTTTTATTTCCCCCTGTTTCTGTCAATTGTTGCCTAAATCTCCCTCTGAAATTCTCCAGAACTTCACTTTCCTTCAATTTATCTAAGTCCCATCTCCTTATTTTCCTACCTTTCTGCAGTTTTTTCAGTTTCAGCCTACAGTTCATGACTAACAAGTTATGGTCAGAGTCTATATCTGCCCCTGGGTACGTCTTACAGTTTATCACCTGGTTCCGGAATCTATGTTTTACCACTATAAAATCTATCTGATACCTTCCGGTGTCTCCTGGTCTCTTCCACGTATACAACCTTCTTTTGTGATTCTTAAACCACGTGTTTGTTACGATTAAATCATGTTCCGTGCAAAATTCTACCAGGCGACTTCCTCTTTCATTCCTCCTGCCCAGTCCATATTCACCTATTATTTTTCCTTCTCTTCCTTTTCCAACTACCGAATTCCAGTCTCCCATAACAATTAAGTTTTCCTCTCCCTTAATTGTCTGAATAATTTCCTTTAGCTCCTCATATATTTCTTCGATCTCCTCATCATCGGCAGAGCTAGTTGGCATATAAACCTGTACTACTGTTGTCGGTGTTGGCTTCGTATCTATCTTGACAATGATAATGCGATCACTGTGCTGCTCATAGTAGTTTACCCGCATTCCTATTTTCTTATTCATTATTAGTCCTACTCCTGTGATACCCCCAACTGATTTTGTATTTATAATCCTGTACTCACCTGACCAGAAATCCTGTTCATCCTGCCACCGAACTTCACTAATCCCCACTATATCTAACTTCAACCTACCCATTTCCCTTTTTAAATTTTCTAGCTTCCCTACCCGATTAAGGGATCTAACATTCCACGCTCCGATCCGTAGAATGCCAGTGTAGTCTTTCCTGATGATCACATCCTCCTGAGTAGTCCCCGCCCGGAGATCCGAATGGGGGACTATTTTACCTCCGGAATATTTTACCCGAGAGGATGCCATCATCATGTTTTCATACAGTAGAGCTGCATGTCCTCGGGAAAAGTAACGGCTGTAGTTTCCCCTTGCTTTCAGCCGTTTGCAGTAACCGTGTGGCAAAGCCACATTAGCTGATGTTACAAGGCCAGCTCAGTCAATCATCCAGACTGTTGCCCCTGTAACTACTGAAAAGGCTGCTGCCCCTCTTCAGGAACCACATGTTTGTCTGGCCTCTCCACAGATACCCCTCCGCTGTGGTTGCACCTACGGTACGGCTATCTGCATCGTTGAGGCACGCAAGCCATCCCACCTCGGCAATGTCTGTGGTTCATGGGGGTGGATATTTTATATATCAATTTGAATCCTGTTGTGACAGATTTCTTTTTCTTTATATTAAATTGATATTTTATATATCAATTTAATTGATATTTTATATATCAATTTAATATGAAGAAAAAGAAATCTGTCACAACAGGATTCAAACCACCTCATCTATGGTTGTGATGCCACCACTCTACCACCTGAGCTTCACCGACAGGTGCTGCAACTCTTTTAATTTCTCGTACTTAAGTGTAATTTGCAAAAATTTAAAAGTCGATTTTCTCGAGAATTTTTGAGAGTTGCGTCGAATGGCTTTGGCTGATTGTTGAGTTTTGAACTTCACATACCAGAAATATATATATATATATATATATATATATATATATATATATATATATATATATATATATATATATTCTACAATCAGATACCCACGTGGTGTCCTCAGATTACAACAAAAAATGAAGAACTAAAGCTTAAATAGTTAATGGACGTGGAAATTTTCATACTAGACCTCTGTAAGTTGAGTACGGAAGAGAGTAAATTGTTCAAAAGTCCATGCTGTGATGCACAATGCTTCTCTCCAGCGACTGCCCCTGGAGGTGATCGTTCATAGGACCATTGCTCCTGACGCTTCACGCTTACTACAAAAACCTGTAATAAAGTCTGCTTGAAACCTGTAACGATTAGGGCCAGCTATAAGTGTAAATCTCGATACCTACTCTGATTTTCCGTACGCAATTCATTAGTCAAGAATCCCAATACCCTCTCCTCTAACCCATGCCTTTTTTCATCTATCTTTCTGTCACAACGTATTTACAGCTTGAAATAATTAACTATCTCTAATATTCATATATTTCATTTGTTTACTAGTTTGAATAGATTGCATTTATTCAAAATCATTAATGGCATGTAAATCAATCAATGAATATTAAGGAAACCATGTTTGAGAAAGGTCATTGTAGAGCCAATAATTAATAACGTGTAAATTTCTTATTTCAAAAGAAATTAGCAAAAAATGCAAATGCAAAGTATATCAGGAATAATTCTGTAACCTTTCTGTACCGTTTACATAATGTATCGTAATTAATTCAATTCAAAAATGCTCATTGCCCATGTCGTCAATCTATAATACGTAGAAAATATTTAACTTTTTCATAATATAATTACATTTCGAAACATATGTTTTATCTTTTGATGCTGTATTTTCATAAAGCTATGTTATGTTCATGTTTGTATTTCTGTAACCACATTCGTTGATAAAATATCAATTGTGTAATTATAAACAATACGATGTAACTATACTAATTGACATGAAGATATAAATGCTTAATCTGCCGCTATTGTAGTTAGTCATTCAATCATTTTTGTCAGCTCAGTCTTAGCGGCACAGTCGTGCAGTGTCTTTGTATACAGTGATGCAGAATAAATTTTAAGTATTCTTTTCATAAATGAGTATTTTATCTAAGAAATTTGTAGATATTCTACCGGTCGCAAGGACATCGACGTAGTGTTAGAATCCTCTCCCCCCCCCCCCCCTCCAACAATCGTATCTTGTGTCCAATGCCATCTGCCGCAACTGTCATTCCTTACGCGTTCCTAAGGATTGGAAAAACCGCAGGTCATTTCCTTTTACAAGAAGGGTCGTCGATCAGATCAGTTGCAGAATTTCGGAACACATGTTCGAATATTGTCATTTTTGGAGACCGGGAATCTCCTTTGTAGGAATCAACACGGTTTCCGATGGCACCGAACTTTAGTCGTCTTTGGTCCCGTTGGTGCATGATCTTTTTTCCAGGCGTAACGATTTCGAAGCTCTGATGTTTTATCGGATTCCCGATATTCTCTTGTATAGCCCTTCCACTTATCCCTTCTTAGTTTTAGAGGTCCCTTGTTTGCTTGGTACTGGTTTGCCATGAGAGCTCTTGATATTCTGAGTTTATGTTCTAGGAGGCGATCCAATTATGATATTGTAGAAACATATAAAAAAGCCAAGATCGCTGATCATCAATTTTTATTTATGACGACCGGTTTCGCTGAACTACGTCAGCAGCATCTGGTCCAATAAAATCATTTTACAAGGCCATAATCTTGTAATGTCAGTCAGTTGCTAAATAACATAATTTACAGTGCATGGGTGCACTGTCATTATAATAAAACATAATTATCCTTAATATTCTTACAGCTACCTTCCATTAATCCACGCTTCTTTGATTTTTCTATAAGCGTGATACAGCTTTCTCGTAGTTAGATACCCTTCTTTATTCTTACATTTATTCTCTAGCCTTAGCTAAGTTTCACGTTCTGCCAATCTCATTTTCTTGCTATTTGACCTCATATATATGGCCAGAATATCAGTGTGTGTGTGTGTGTGTGTGTGTGTGTGTGTGTGTGTGTGTGTGTGTGTGAAAAATTAAATGTTTTGTTAAGATGTACAACGTCTCGCTGACTTAAATTCCAGACCAATTTTTCCCAGTTTCGACGTCTTTTAGATCGTGTCCTGTTATAATTATTATTATTATTATTATTATTATTATTATTATTGCAATCGGAGACTTACTTACGTGGTACGGTAGGTGACACCAGAGTTACAGAAATGAAAACATGTACTTGCTTTTACCACTCTTTAACGGGTACGCAGATACATTAGTCTTGCATTGTGCACATATATGGCAATCCACTGGCCTCGTTGTACAATTAATATCAAAATTCGTGACTTCAATCTTCATTTTCACATACTATTAAGATTTGTTTTTGTCTCCCCTGTTAAAAGTCCTTAGTTCGAAATGTGTTCAAGGTTATTCTTTCACTCTAAATAGTCAACAATTACCTCAATGCTTACTGGTCTCAAGTTATATTGGACGTCTTCGGTAATATCTACCTTCGTTCATTCGCAGCAGACTTCCCTCCCAAGCAGTTATTTCTGATTATTTTCTTACCTGTAGAATACACTGATGGGGAAATAGAGATGCCCTATGTTGACATGCGTTTTCAGAAGGTAACGAGCGAAGCGACAAGAAGTGCGCAAAATCATTGTGATGATTACCATTGTGTCGCGGTCGAGGCCATTAGCAAATCTTCGCACATAGTGCTTCATTTTTACTCTATGGGCGCCTAGTAACAGCTGCTGCGTTTCGTCTTTGCAGAATGTAAGACAGAGGCGCTTGATATCGTGCAGATGTTAGGAGTCTAAAGTACTTCGTAAGTCTAATTCCGACATGTCATAATTGTTGCACGTGGCTGTAACTGCTTCCAAGGCCGGTCTGAAAGTAAAATCTAGCTCCATGTTCTGTCGAGTCACTTTATAAAACACTTCAGATACTAACAGACAAAAACACCAGTCGTTTCTACAAAGTTTAAGGGATCTTTATCTGGGTAAATAGTAATTACCCTCCATTCCCCAAATATTTAGTGGTGGCAGTGCACCCAGGTGTATTCTGATAATAGTACCAAAGCAGATACTGCTATATTTACTCTTTTCTGTCAGCTATCCAGTCTTCTTGCGCGATAGTGGGATGATATAACCTTTTTTTATGTCTGTACGTAGGTTATTTATCAGTCGCCATGCAAGTGCTGGCCAGTGCTCCCGCCATCTACGTGTATTTGCGTGCCTCTGCAGTCGCTCGGTGGTGACGTGCAGTTGGCACTTGCCTGTGGAGTTAATACTGTCGTGTAGTGTGTTTGGCAAGCCACCTGGCTGCAGCGCCCGGCTATATTGGAGCGCGAGTTGAATTGCCTGTGACAATGACGTTTATTGCGCCACTGAAAAGTAGAAACTGGCATCTTAATGGAACGTCGACCACCTATGGTTCATCCGGGGACAAGAAGGCGCTGCAAGGATTAGAACTGGAACCTTCTTACGGATTCTCAAAAGTCTGCATTCGTGGTCCAAAACTGTAAAAAGTACTCTAAACCCCCCAAGTGTGCTCCTCCTCCCTATAACATCTCGTATGGCCATGGGCGCTGTTGCGTCCCGACTGATTAGAGGTCATCGAGAAATGTGTAGCGATCTCGAGGATAAACGCTAAGATTTATTTGCTGTAAAACGTATATTTCGTTGAAGGACGTCGCTGTAGCGCATAGCCTCTAGTACACGAGCGAATTTTTCGGTGAAAACTGACTATTCATTGTGCACTCCTTTCGTGCCTGACTGTAAATCAGCAGCCATCCCATCGCGAGTGCGTCTGAGACGTTAATAACCTGTAGATTATGCCGCCTATGGGCTCTCAATTGACGAGTGTGCTACACAATGCGCATGCGCAGAAGCAAGGAAATCTACTAACGTCAGGAGTCAATATCGATATCACTCTCATTATAGATATGCTTCCGCATTTTCTCAATCTTCAGTTTCTTTTGTGTTTTCATCAGACTGAAAAGGTTGCTATTCGAATGCCTGCAACGTCTTCAACCTATGTCATCCACTACGATCTTTCACATAATCGACATCTCTTAGTTTTCAGAATGAAATTTTCATTCTGCAGCGGAGTGTGTACTGATATGAAACTTCCAGGCAGATTGAAATTGTGTGCCGGAACTAGGACTCGAACCTGGGACTATTTCTCTTCGCAGGCAAGCGCTCTACCACTGAGCTATCCCGACACGACTCATGGCTCCGCCCCACAACTTCAGTTCTGCCAGTACCTCGCCGCCTCCTTTCCAAACTTCACAGAAGTTCTCCTGCAAGACTAGCACTCGTGAAAAAAGGATATGGTGGAGACATGGCTTAGCCACAGTCTAAGGAATGTTTCAAGAATGAAACATTCACTCTGCAGCGGACTGTGCGCTGATATGAAACTTCTGTGAAGTTTGGAAAGTAGGCGAGATACTAGCAGAATTGAAGTTGTGGGGGCGAAGCCGTGAGTCGTGTCGGGATAGCTCAGTGGTAGAGCGCTTGCCCGCGAAAGGCAATGGTCCCAGGTTTGAGTCCCGGTTCCGGCACACAATTTTAATCTGCCAGGAAGTTTCGTCACTTTCTTTGTTTGTCATTGTCATTGATATCCTCCTCGCGCTCGGTTACCGGCAGGGGACTGAATGTTGCATCTTGTCATCATTTTCATCATTATCGCCACACAATTTGCCCACGTTGCGTTAAAAAGTACCTTAAACTAAGCGGCCGAAAAAGCTCTGGTCTCCTGGCTAGCATTGTCATACTGTCATTTCATTACGTACTAACTGAATACCCGGCGTCGGCGGGCTACTTATTTATCCTAGTCCTCAGTCCTTTACGCTCATTGTCCACCTCATCTTTCCTCCCCCCCCTTTCTCTCCTCTCTCTCTCTCTCTCTCTCTCTCTCTCTCTCTCTCTCTCTCTCTCTATGCCTATCTAGCTCCTTCTCTCTTCCTCGTATCCCTCTCTGTGCCCATCTCCACCTTCCCCTTTTTCTGCTAATCATCTCCTCCGCCACTTCCTCACTGCGTTGCTTCCTCCATCTGTGCGATATTATTTAGCTCCGTTAACTTTCGTGTTTATCAGTAACGTGGTGTCTAAGTTTATTGCAAGGTACCTTCTACTGTCCAGCGTATGGAATCTTCGGTAGACGGTGATGTTACTCTTGTTTCGAAAGTGTGTATAATTTCATCAGTAACTGAATAAAATCGCAGGTTTCTCGAAGTTGGTGGATAAAGAACAGTCGGCCATGAACCAAACAACTTAACGTAGTGAGTTTCCTCTAGATCAGTGTGCGAAGTTTCACAGCAGTCGGACGAACGGGACAGCAGCGCATAAAATAGAAACATTTTTCTATATTTTATTATTATTACTATTATTATTATTATTACGACAATCGGAGACTTACATGCGTGATACGGTAGGTGACACCAGAGTTATAGAAATGAAAACGTCTACTTCCTTTTACCACTCTTAACGGTTACTCACATACATTAGTCTTGCATTGTGCACATCAATGGACTATGGCAATCCACTGGCATCATTGTATAATTAATATCAAAATTCGGGACTTCAATCTTCATTTTCACATATTATTACGATTTGCCTCCCTTCTTAAAATTCCTTAGTTCGAAATGTGTTCAAGGTTATTTCACTCTAAATAGTCAACAAGTACCTCAATGCTTCCTGATCTCAAGTTACATTGGACGTCTTCGGTAATATCTACCTTTGTTCATTCGCAGTACCGGTAGTCTTCTGTCGCAAGCGCACAATTATTTTTCTTACCTGTAGAATACACTGATGGGGAAATAGAGATGCCCTATGTTGACATGCGCTTTCAGAAGGTAACGAGTGAAGCGACAAGAAGTGAGAAAAACCATTGTGATGATTACCATTGTGACGCAGTCGAGGCCATTAGCAAATATTCGCACATAGTACTTCATTTTTACACTACGGGCGTCTAGTAACAGCTGCTGCGTTTCGTCTTTGCAGAATGTAAGACAGAGGCTCTTGATATCGTGCAGATGTTAAGAGTCTGAAGTACTTCGTAAGTCGAATTCCGACATGTCATAATTGTTGCACGTGGCTGTAACTGCTTCCAAGGCCGGTCTGAAAGTAAAATCTAGCTCCATGTGCTGTCGAGTCACTCTATAAAACACTTCAGATACTAACAGACAAAAACACTAGACGTTTCTACAAAGTTTAAGCGATCTTTATCTGGGTAAATAGTAATTACCCTCCATTCCCCAAATATTTAGTGATGGCAGTGCACCTTGGTGTATTCTGATAATAGTGCAAGACCTCTTTGTGTTTATCGTTTAACGAGGTATTTCTTGGTACTCCGTCAATATTAATGGCTCGCGCGTATGTGAAACGCCACAATACAGTCCTTACGTTAAATGTATGAAAGTGAGAACGAAGCAATGGAATTTTGATAACGTAAGAAATAATTTAACCCTCTGAACTTAGCAAAAGGATTTTATGTAAGAGTTGTTGTTGTTGTTGTTGTTGTTGTTGTTGTTGTGGTCTTCAGTCCGCAGACTGGTTTGATGCAGCTCTCCATGGTACCCTGTCCTGTGCAAGTCTCTTCATCTGAGAATACGTTCGGCAACTTACTTCCTTTTGAATCTGCTTACTGTATTCGTCCCTCGGTCTCCATCTACGATGTTTTACCCCACACACTTCCTTCTAATGCCAAGTTGACAATTCCTTGATGTCTCAGAATGTGTCCTACCAATCTATCCCTTCTCTTAGTCAGGATATGCCAGAAACTCCTTTTTTCCCCAATTCGGTTAAGCACCACCTTATTAGTCACGTAATTTACCCATCTAATCTTAATCATTGGTCTGTAGCACCACAATTCGAAAGCTTCTACAATCTTGTCTTATCGTCCAATCTCTAGTTGTTTCATGGAAATAAAATTAGAACAGTCATTTTTCATTAATTCTACCTTCTAAACTGTATATACTATAACCCATGTAACACGCTGTATATTTCAGTTGCATGGGTTCTAGGTTGCTTAAACAAAGTTCGAGATTACATGTTAGACATTATTGCAGCCAAAGGATAACGTTCTGCAGGTAGTACGCTGTGTGTAAACGTCTTGGAAGCTAGCGACTGAAACCAGTGCTTTGCACAACGGTCTCGGGAACGTCTTGTTAGTGCCAATTAGCACCCCCCCCCTCTCTCTCTCTCGTTATGAATGAGACGACGGGCTGTATATGTGAGCTAACGAGAGCTTAAGCTGAATCACAAATTGCGAAATCTCATACGTAACTTGAAGAGGGCGTCGACCAACATCTGCAGGTTAACTAGAAACATCGTTCGTAATTCTATATCACACGTTATTATGACGCGATATAATTAGATAGGAATGTCGGTGGCATTTCCTCCGTTGAGAAGTAAGGAGAATACCTGAAATCATCGAAGAATCAAGGCAAAGCACAAAGTCCGAGATTCTTGTTCATAGGAGTGTCTACACTGGGTAGGGGGAGGGGGGATAGAAGTGAAGGAAGGAGGCATGTGTTTTGTAAGGACAGTGAACTTCGCTTGTGACCAGAATTAGCGCAAGATGAGATCGAAATTTCAAGGGCTTTAAATAAGCACTTCAAGTATGCGCACAATATTTATCAGCAATTATTCTGAACGTTGCAGTCATGCGCGTAATCTGTCACAGTTCAAGAAATGAGTGATTCGTTGCTCTTGGCAAGAGATTGAGGATGGACACGACCCCATAGGATTATTTGCTTATTACAGCTGGAGTAATTTTTTGAATGCCTTCATTGCGCAATTTCTCGAGTCAAACTGCGTTTGAACATCATAGGTACGCTCGGTGTTTCAAACCACTGAAGACCTCATCCAGCTACAGACAAAATCTAAGAAACCTTCGCGTAAACGAGAGATCTGAACTGATGGTGTAGAATACACATCAGCAACGAAATTGAATTCCTCGGCGATGGCATGGATATGGTGACCTTCAATCCGCTTCAGCACCGCCTTGCACTCTCAATAATCGCACATGAACGCGAAAACTGAAGTACCATTCATCAATATTAATTATACAACGAGGCTAATGAAACTTACATTATTCGAGAGAGACTTTGCCGAAGATGTGCACAACACAAAAATCATGTGCTTGCGCAGCCATTAAGTGGTTAGACGCAAGTAGTTCTCATACGTAAAGGGGGTATTAGACGACGTTTTGCCGCGAAAGGCACAGTTCTAGCCACGACAGCAACTAGCGGTGGAATAGGTGGAACTACGCTGCATAGCAGCAGTGGAAATCAAATTTCGCGCTGACTGATAACGTTTTCTCAGCGTCGCTATTTCACGTATTATACTTGAAGAGTAATTTCGTGGTCCTCTGCTGCTGCTGCTGCTGCTGCTAAGATAATTCAAGTAAGTTCCTTATTTTAAAGTAATTTTTAATAGCTACGATTTCATACTTATCTCTTTCCTCCCCGACTGGACTTAAAAGTCCGTGCCCATTTACAGCGTCATAAAACGAAGTGGAAAATGGTATCGAACTTGTGTTCCTGACGGGACGTTTGGGTCCCTTTTGAACGTATGAAACTCTCTGGCTGAGATTGTTCAGTGTCACTGGTCACAGACAGCAGTAAACAACCGTCTAACGTCTGTGTGCACGATTTCGATAGGCGAGTATTCTTGTCACAGAAAAACCCTGTTGTGTGTTCTCAAGTTGGTAATTTTTTCTTTTGTTTAGCTAATGAAAACTTATATTATTCAAGGAATAGAGCTCTTTTGTGTATATAGCGTTCATAACTATGCCTGGAATTTTTTGGTGGTGACAGTGTCAAAGACATTTTGTGCGTGTTATTTTTGTAGTTAACTTTGTTGCTAGGTGTCAATAATAAATGGTTGTAGTTTTGTTTTCTATTGTTCACGAATTACGAAATATGAATACGATCAGGGATAATTTCAGTCTCCCCCCCCCCCCTTCAGATCAATATCTAAAATGACATTTCGATATAAAAAAATGTTCTGTTTGTTGCTGGTAAATCCTTATGTTTAGAGAGACATTTCATAAAGTCTTCAGATTGCATTATATCATCTTTGACTTCGAAGTCCCATTTTTTATTTTCTTTAATTTTTATTTATTTATTTATTTATTTTTTTTTTTTTTTTTTTTTTTTTGCGTCAAACAAGGAAATAAAAAATGTGTGAATACACTAATGTGCTTTTATTCACTTTGGCAGTAAAATAAACGAATATGAATTTGTGCTCTAATATTTGATAGCTTGGGCAGGAAAGCGTTATTATATGGAAATACGTTCAGGTAGGAACTAAAATCTGCATACCTATAAATTCCATTAATATTTAAAAATTGAGTTTCGTATTTTTGTTAACAGTTTGGTCGAAATTCTACGGCAAGAGATAGTAGTAGCGCATAAAGTGGCTGAATATAAAGTGTGCACTCAGCAGAAATGGTCTTCACTGGATACACTGTTATGAGGACGTAGCATTGATATGAGCCCTACTACGATGTGTTCCGAGCGATTAAATCAAAAGACTCCTGCGATGCATGTAGGAAGTAGACATCTCAAAGGAATTCCGCCGGGGTTTGTTGCGTGATAGGCAACCTGAACCAGATATTGCCGTTTCAGCATGTTGCACTACTCGCCCTCTAGACTGACCTCTAGGTTCCTGGTAAATTACCAGTCTCTTTGGAAACACGTATCCGCTTGCCAGCGTACTGGTTTGGGTGTTGTAAGGAAGAGTTCTTGCATGATTACTTCAATGCGATTTCTCTTTCGTGCAGAGTTAGCAATGAGTGAAGTTCTTTCCGAAAGAAGGAAATACGTTTGGGCTTAACGTCCACTCAGTTCAAAAATGTTCAAATGTTTGTAAATCTATCGGACCAAATTGAATGGTCATCAGTCCGTAGCTTACAAACTACTTAAACTAAGATAAACTAGCCTAAGGACCACACACACACACACACACACACACACACACACACAGGGGCGCTCGCGCGCCCCGTGGAGGACTCGAACCTCCGACGGCGAACAACCGCGCGCTCCACAGCGAGGAGCCTTAAATCGCTCGGCTACTCCATCGCGGCTCCCGTCAGTTCTTTCCGTATACCACCACTTTAATCGGTATTATAAATCTATATACGTTTCATAGTGTTCTTTAAGGACATAGCTTATCTACAGAAAATTTGTAAGTAACGATGTCAGGTATAGTTCACTGTGACTGGAATATTGCATCTTCGTTACTTGCAGTCTAATTCGCTATGGCACTTACTATATTTCTGTAATCAGCACCTCGACGATATTCATGTAAAGCCAACTCAAGTGAAATTGAATTCACAACTTGCGTTAAGATATCTAGGTTCTGAAGTATTCGCATCGAACCGACTTCTTTCGATCGACTCTACGGAGTTGAGAGAACAACGTTACGGCAACCGAGATAGTGGTAATAACAGTATGTTGCTGCAGGGGGAGTTGATTTTGACTTGTGTTCACTCTAAGAAACGAATTACACAAGCAGTTAGGTTCAGATAGTGCAGTGAGTAGGCAGTACAATGGAACAGCCATGTGCATGGAGAGCCGTAGGAAGTTTGTAAGCGAGACACACAGAGGGAGGTGGCTGCAGGTATTGGAGTGTCCCAAAGTGTAATTTGCAGGATCTGGACGCGATTTAAGACTATAGGAACCGTTAAAAGAAGCAAGGCCAAGGTTGTCAACGAGTAACATTTACAACAGATGACCGTTATCTCCGGTTAAACAGTCCGTCGAGACGGGCGGTGAATGCAACTCAGCTGCAACTCCAGGCAGCAACAGGACAGTGTGTTGTTTTTATTTGGACTTTTGCTATGACTAGGACATGGTCTGCGTCTCCCACACTGATAATCAATATTGAAGAATTTCTCAAACGGGTGTTTTGTAAGCTACTTTATTGTTGCTAGACTACACTTCCTGAGGATTCCAATGTCCCCGATTGGTATGCCAAATCGACGAGTAATTTTATGTAGTCGATCCACTAAAATCGCTTCTTACGCATATTGCCCAGACATTTTAACGAAGCAATTGTTTCCAGTTAATGTTCTGCAATCGTGTAATCACAAAGTAAAGAATGACCATCGATTCTCAGTACGTCTGTTGCTACACCCACTACCTAGTGTTCATACGGTGCAGATGGTCTTTCATTTCGCAAACATTTTCCAGGTTTACCATAGTTACCTGATCGTAAAATAGCAGTTAGAAAGTGGATATGTTAGTTCCCAAACTACCATTTTAGGTGACGTATGATACAGTAAATCTAGAGTTGGCATAAATTTCGGAGAAGCGCACTTGCAGCGATGAAAGAATGTTGTGCAATTGGCAAGAAGCCAGTAGTTAATGACCCGAACTTGCAAACTACTCCCTTAATTAGCAATTTTCACGTTAAACTTTGTAATTCATTATGTCTACCGTGGGAATATACAGAAAACAAACGAAACTACCCAGAATTTCAATGAACGCAACAATGCTGCCTTACTACTAAAAGCAATCACTGATTACGATGCGACTGAGATAGGTTTCTCCTGGAAAAATGTTACTTCCTCATGTTTCAGTGCCTCCACGCCAGATTATGTTGATTGACAAGTTTAGATGGGCGTGGTTCTACTAAGATACAGAAGCTATCAGCACTTACTGAGGAATTGGTTTCCATTTAATAATCGGGCATTATCAGATGTGGAACATTGCTTCCTAATCGATATTACAAAATTTTCTTTGTCGTTCTCAAGTTTTAAGTTTCTTGTGTAGATCATTTGTTGAGACAAGTGGAATTCCCCCACGCCTCTTCTCTCTCTCTCTCTCTCTCTCTCTCTCTCTCTCTCTCTCTCTCTCTCTCTCTCTGACATATTTCATTTGCTTCCGAAATATATTCGCTCCAAACAGGGACACCTGTTCAATAATGTCGTGCCTAATGACCATGATATCACACTTGTTAACCCCTAATGGCGTAACTTACTTCTTGAGTCAAATTTTGAAATGTTTGTAAGTGTATGGGACTTCTGTGGTTATCAATCCCTAGGCTCACAAACTACTTAAATTAAGTACAACACACACACACACACACACACACACACACACACACACACTGCACTTCGCAGCAATGCGCCTTGAAGCGCTCGGCCATTCCACAGCAACACTTCTTGTTCATTAACGCGTACTCACCTCTTTAGAGTGCACTAAAACAGTGAAACACCGAGCACTGGAGAAAAATCAGCTGTCTACACGCAATATTTTATAATTTATTTTAAATCGGTGGCAAAACTATTAACAAATCTATACATGATCTCTTCAGATCCGTACTGATGGACAATGGCTTGCGACGATGCAGTTGACCCATTGTTTTGTAGTGTTGCGATACCACTAACAGTTGCACGGAAATGGTACAAGAGTTTGGGTGGGAGTCATCATCATTATTACAACAACGGCGTTTTTCATTACTACGATCTCTATTTACGAAATTTCTATTGCCGGCTTTCTCTTCCGAATACGAATTGACTCCCAACAGTTGGAAGTCCCTACGGACCGAACTGATTTCTAAAAAACAAAACCTATTTACGTATTGCTTGACTTTCCCTTTATTAACATTATTGTGTAATGAATTGTTACTGTTTTGAATAAAAAGAAATTACTTTCATTCTGCATCCGTGAGAAAAGTCCCTACTTTTTGCAAATCCGCCCGTGCGGTTTGGAGGGGGAATCAGGGGGCCTCCGCATGTCCCGATGGTTGGCAACACTGACTCCCAAATACGTAAGGGGGGGGGGACTTATTCTTTTTATTCTCCACTCCGAGGAGTGGAGCGGGCTGTTTGAGATCCGGCCCATAAAGAGTCGCGGTTCTATTCAGCCAATTATCAGACAAACTGATAGTGGGGCAAAGAGGGATCCCAATTGGGAATAAGTGGGAGGGGCTTACCAGTTCCGGCATACGCCTTACAACCAAGGAAAACCTCCCGAAAACCTTGGTCGGAACCGGGGTATTGGGACCAATTTATCTTTGGGACGTTGCTCCAGATTACAAATGGATTATCGGGAGAGCACGAGTGCACTCACGACAATCAAGGATCGGACGCCCGAGTTACTCTCGTAAGTTCGTAGAGATCAGCTCAACCAACAGTGGTCAAGCATCCCACTAAAGGAACCGCACCCGTGAGCACAGTATCCTCTGCGTCCCAAATACGTAAGGAGAAACGATCGACAATAAAATACGAGAATTCGGAGTTCCAACAGCGAGATTCATCTGTTCTTTCTTCCCGCGCGCTGCTAGAGAATGGAATGGCGAATGAATAATATGAAGGTAGTTCGATGAATCCTCGGCCAGACACTTGGATGTTGTTTTCAAAGATCCCATGTAGATTCAGAAATGGTATGATATTTTGGAACGTCAGCGCAAAATGACATTTGAAATGCTGATTTTCCTGGCTACCTTTTGTTGTGGGTGATGCGTCACGGCTTCGTGACTTTAAAGATTTTGAATTTCTGTTGATATGTTAAGATTAGAAAATGTCAACACAATCTATTGCCGGCCGCGGTGGCCGAGGGGACTGAGGCGCTTCAGTCACGGTCTGCACGGCCACTACGGTCGGGGGTTCGAATCCCCCCTCGGGAATGGATATTTGTGCCGTCCTAGTTCGTAAGTAGTTCATAAATAGTTTGTAAGTTTGGGGACTAATGACCCCGTAGTTGAGTCCCATAAGCTTTACAAACATTTGAACATATTTGAACAAATCTATTGAAACCCCTCATAGAAAAATTTTTCAGTGTAAGCGATCTTAAGCCAAACCTGATTTTTCAGAGTTTTGAAAGATGTAACCCCCACCTGACATAATCTCAGAAAAATAATTATAAAATCTGCTTTCTCGTAAATATAAACGAAATGATCTTATGACACCGAAAAGAATGTGTACAACGCAGAGTACAGTTTTTCACTAAACTGCGAGGGCGACAAATGGAATATCAACATGTACAGAAAGTACAGTGTAATGTTATGCGCTGAGGTCTTTCATTCCGTGTTAAGGTTGATAAGTAGTAAAGCAGTCAACAATCCGAAGATTGGTTTGAACACCACAGTGCTTTACTAGGCATGGTCCTGTTTGGAGGTGGTATGCCGTTGCCTTCCTCCGACCTTCGAACTGACTTACTCAGCCAGTTGTAGGGGGACCTACAGTTTAACGTGGGTTCCGAACCACGGTGCTACTCGGTATTTTTCACATGATAGCGAAGTTATATACCGACTAAATTGAAAAGATTGCTATTTATATTAAAAACTACAATATTTGTTACTGAAAGTCCGTCTTGTAATTATACATTTACTATAATATCGCAATGGATTCGTTTGCGGAATCATTTACACATCTTCACTTCTATCGTAGTACACTTCACCTGCCTTTCTTCGCTGTTACGGTGCACACTGTATAAAAATCGTATATTCTTATCTTCAAAATCGATTGGACACGTTCTGTGTGGACTGATGGTGTAATTCCCAGAGAGTGAACTATGTTGTATGAACTTCTACCAATACTAAACGCAGAATCCAGCTGCAGTTCTCATTGACCTAAGAAGCTCCACATGAGAACAAATGGAGTTCGATGTGCCGATCTCGACAAACAAGGATATCATGTCGGTCTATTCAGTGATACAGTTGAATTTGTTGAACCTCTTCGTGTTTTACAGCGAATCGGTGGAGAATAGTGAAAGTCTCTTCTGAAGGTTTCGAATCTGATGTTGTCCAGACTAGTATACGTTTCGTTTAGTGTTTCAAGGCAACTGTTTCTTACATCAGAAGTCGTCGGCCACAGATGCCGCATTGGAGAACTTTGTACCAGCTGTGGACGGCAGCTGTTGCAATGCCTGCACGCAGTTGGTGTAATGTGGTACAAGTGTGTGTCTGAGTTTTCTTAGTATGCAGACGTCATCAGAGGTCGAGTTGCGCGAGTCTACATGTGTTCCGTTTTACCTATTTCAGTATTCTGTAGGTATGGAGACACCTGGCAACGTTAAACTCTGGCCTTATCCGACGCATGCAATTGCATGTTGCAACAATTCAGCTACCAAGTATATGATCTCATCATAGTTGCTGTTGACAAACACTGAAATTCACTGAATTTCGGTAACAAGTCAGCTAATTTCGAGTTGAGACCCATACCCCAGGGAATTTTCAAACCGTGGGTCGCAGCACTCAGGCGTTGCATATACTTCATAAGAACAGTCGTTTTGATTTTTTCGCTTTCTGAGGAAAGAGACAACGTGTATATACAGGCTAGAACAAGGAATCGTTACTGTGACAGCATGGTAGATGGCAATCGAGTCATACTACGTGCTTCATTTGTATTTTATTTAGTAAACAGAAAGTTTTGTGGGATTCGGATGTTTTTTAACGATCAATCTTCTGTGAATATTTTACTGTCAGCATGGACAATTTTTTTTTAAAGTTGTAAGTGCAAAACGTGATACAAGTAACGTAACGCACCGTTATATAAACATCATATGCATGAAGTAGGACGAAAGTTCCTTTATCACTCGGAGTTTTGGAGTTTAATCAAGCAAATTACCTTTAAGCCGGTAACGAGGCCCTAAAAGTTTGGATACATTTTTGCATCTTTCTACTTACGAGAAGTAGGTTTTGTAGCGTTGTTAGCCTTCAACACAAAATATAGATAAAGAATAGATGTGCAGAATGAGCAACATATTCCAATCATGTGCCGAGATCTGAAGAACTGATGTTGAAGATAAAGATCAACCTTCAATTTCACTTAGTTCATCATCATCATCATCATCATTAGAGACTGATTATGCCTTTCAGCGTTCAGTCTGGAGCATAGGACCTCTAATAAAACTCCTCCATGATACCCTCCCTATTCCGTGCTAACATTGATGCCTCTTCTGATGTTATGCCTTTTACTTCAAAATCATTCTTCACCGAATCTAAGTACTTTCGTCTTGGTCTACCTCGACTCCTCTTACCCTCCACTTCCGAGTCTCTTTAGGTAACCTTGCTTCTCCCATGCGCGTAACATGGCCCCACCATCTCAGTCTGTTCGCTCTAACTGCTTCATCTATGGTGTTCATTCCCAGTTTTTCTTTGATTTTCTCATTATGGACACCCTCCTGCCATTGTTCCCATCTATTAGTACCTGCAATCGTTCTAGCTACTTTCATATCTGTAACCTCTACCTTATGAATAAGGTAACCTCTATCCACCCAACTTTCACTCACATTCACTTAGTTAAAACAAAATTTTTTTTCACATTAATAAGTTGATATAATGAAGATATTACTATTCCTATTCGTGTTTTTTTTTCCTCGAAATTCGTTTATTTGCCCTACACAAAGTCGGATGTAATCCCGTTGTTCATGTTCAGCACTTAGTTTTATGTTGTAATTAAGAGTATTTCAAGTAAAAGCATCTGTGGCAATGTGGAATCCTGCAGTGTATCTTGTGTCGCTGTACACTGTCATGATCATGGTGGTTGGCATTTTGAAGAACACCCGTAAAAGAAGTGTTCTGCTGTAGTGTACTGACGGAATAGACTAAGTGTGCGTTTGCATTGTTATTGTTTTTATTGAGGAGACGAAGGCAGGAAGGATGATGAGGGGAAGGAGTGACTTAAGCTGCTCTAGGGCATTGAAATTACCACAGATGTAAAATGAAAATTTGAATCCCGGCGCGATTCAAACCCGGGACAGCGGTCGCCTTAACCACTTGGCTCCCCTTCCATTGGTCTCAAATTTCCGCAAGTCACACATTACGGCCGTAGTGCCCAGTCCAGAGTGCCGTCTTATTTTCGTCATCTCGGGTTCTCATTAGACTCCGAACATTATTACCCCATCTGCGATTAAATAAATGAATGTTATGCCGACATCGCGTATAATATATGTGTGCGTCTGAGGGAGGTTGTAGTCATTTCATATTACAGACTTCTGCAGTGTTGTATTCTCACAGAAACAAGAATACCGAATAAACAAAATTTTCAAATGTTTGCCGCTAACTCTGCAGCAAAGCACCTTAGTGTGTACGACCATTCCCGCGCGGCTTCTAACAAACCTTAATGAGAATAGTGTATTACTCTGTAGCAAGAGAGCGTAGATATCAGCCCTTGGGGTCTCATCACTCTTTCGTGAGAATGTGCGTTGGGAGCACAGGCTCCAACCTATTGCGGTACTTGCAGCCATTCTAATTTTCCTGGTTCCCTCTCTCCCTGTTCTCTCTCATTGCCGCCCCCCCCTTCCCGCCCATTTCCTCTCATGTCGTTTAGTGGGCTAGAATTGACCGAAATTCTTTCGTTGTCGTCGTCGTAAGAGCCGACTGAAGGAGTCTCTAGGTCAGACATGGCCAACATTTCCGCCGGCGGGCGCGCCCGCGGGCGCAGTACACTGTAGTTGACCCGCCCGCCGCGACCGTGTCGCCAGTGCACAGTGCGCGGGGCAGGGGCGCGGCAAACATAGACTTAATAAATATTAGACCGCTCGCTGGCGCTAGTGTGATAGAAACCGCCATTTACAGGGAAACAGTGCGTAAACATGGTTCATTCGTGTGCTGCTTTTAATTATAACAGTAAGAATGGAAGCAAATACGAAGACGGAAACAATGTTATATCTTACATGTCAGTCATTATTTGTGTACCTTATAGTATTTTGATGGAGAAATAATAAATCATGAGCGTTTGGTTTTCTTTAGGTTTCCTCTTACAAATGATTCTCCAAATCTGAGGATAGTACTTTGTTGCATGTCAAGTACTTCATTGTAGTTGCATATAAATTACTAAAAACACTAACATGATTAACATACTAAGAACTAGTCATATGAGAGGTATTTAGAGTTTTAATCATATAAGTACGATGCATAGGTAGGTACAATAATTACTTTTAGACGTTGGTGGTGATTGTACTTCGTAAATGTTCAAATATTTGATCCAATGTTCCATAATCAACCACTTTAAGAGGTACTATCTCTGTTAAAAAGTAGTGTGCGAATGAAATGCCTATTTAAAGTTATATGGGTTATTACAATTATTCATACCCATATTTGAGCAAGTTGAAAGAAAAATTCTATGTAATACGGAAAGGAATGTAGACAAAAATTGTGCTATACAACAATAATCCCCCCTCGGGCATGGATATTTGTGCCGTCCTTAGTATTAGCTAGTTCATAAGTAGTTTGTACGTTTAGGGATTGATGACCCCGTAGTTAAGTCCCATAAACTACACAAGCATTTGAACATTTGAAGCAAAACGTACAGAGTAGTCGACAAAAAATAAAAACGACCTGATAGAAAATTACATGAATTAAAAATAGCAGAATCTGCTACTTTACCAGTTTCGTGGAATCATCTCATTCAAATAACTCGATGCAAAATCGCCCCACCTTGTAAGAAAAAATCCCTAAATTTCGTTTCTTTATGCAGACGTATTTCGGAAATTAGGAAACTTCATTTAAGAATACTTTTTAAACAAACCGAAATACTCTGTAATTTCGTTTGAATAAACATGTATTTTTTGTGCTTCATTTTGCTCTTATGCATCTCATATACCTCAAATGACAACCCCAGTACTAGGATTCTCCCTGCAAATAGGGTTGCCAGGTTGAACTCGAGGCTGGCCCGGAGACCAGACCTGCCCCCCCCTCCCCCTTGGCCAATGATTCACTCCTCCCCCCCCCCCCCCCCAACTGCGACCAACTGCCCCCCCCCCCAACCAGGATTACACGTGAATTCTAAAAGTATCTGCCCCCCCCCCCTCCTCCCCGTGGAACATTGCTAGGGGTGGCCTTCGGTTTCTCTCATCTTTACCGAGTATGTTCCAAATGTAATTCGTTGTTACCCGATCATTTGTAGGGCCACAAGGAAATCCAAAAAATTCCAGAAAAATAGAAACACCGCAATAACAACTTAAGGTGTCACACCACGGAGAGCGCATTGTAAGCTTTGTTTACCATATATACTGTCTTCTTAACACAAAATAAGCCCATGTACCATTATAACTGTTTTTAATTCCGCCTTGTAATTTTGTGTAAATTCTGTCACGCAGATAATCTGAAGATGCCCTGCTAAAGGGCGAAACGCGTCATTAACTAATAAAGAAAATTTGCAATCAAGACGGTTTGAAGGAATAGAAATAATAGACGTCGCCAGTTGACACGTTGCCGCAACAGTGTCGGCTTAATAATATGCTAGCCAATTACTACCGACGCAACAATGAAACGTTTTCAGAGGAAGAATAGAAAAGTAGCGTTTTGTTGCAATAAGAAATTGAGAGGAGCCGGCCGGGAATGGCCGAGCGCACTGAGGCCTCTTGCCACGGCGCGCGAGGCTGCTCCCGCCAGAGGTTCGAATCCCCCCCTAGGGCATGGATGTTATGTTAGTCCTTAGTTTAAGTTACGTTAAGTTCGATGTAGATCGTCGCTACATGAGCATATTACTTAAAAAGCTTCGTAAAAAAAAAAAGTTAAGATGGTTACATTCAAGCCCGGAGATAAGTCATTGGCCCGTAGACCCGGAGAATTCATTCCAAACCCGGGCACTCCGGGCGGCGCCCGGAGATCTGGCAACCCTACCTGCAAATGGCAGAATGATTCTGCTGCCGCCAACTAAACTTTTCTCGTAAAGACGAAAAAGATAAGATTAGAGAGATTAGTGCTCGTACAAATACATAAAAGTATTACTTTTTCCCTCATTCTAAATGGGACGGAACAGGAAAGCAAGTAACTAGTAGTGGTATTGAGTACCCTCCGCGACGCACCTTTCGGTGGTTTGCGGAGTATATACGTATATGCAGATGTAGAGCTGCACTGTGCTTCTCAGTAATGCAGACTTCAGGTTTCTCTGAAGCTGGCTGGATGGGTGGGATAGCTCACGTTCAGAGGAAGGGCATATCACCTCCAATAAGACCATGCCTAAGACAGCACTGCGTCACTGAAACCATCCTGCAGGGTGAGGACAAGTTCACACGACATCTTGCGAGCCATGGATGAAGGGCAACAGGCAGATTGTGTTTTTCTCGGCTTCAAATAGGCGTTTGACGCTGTGCCACACTGCAGACTGCTAACGAACATACGAACTTCCGGAATAGGTTCACAGATTTGTGACTGGCTGGAAGACTTCCTAAGTAGTAGAACGCAGTACGAGTGTATCGTCAGGCGTGCCCCAAGGGAGAGTGATAGGACCGCTATTATGGTCTATCTATATAAATGATCTGATGGACAGACGAACTTGTAATTTGCGACTTTGCTGATGCTGTAGTGTATGGGAGGGTGTCGTCGTCTTTGGCTGTAATAGTATATAGGATGACTTAGACAAAATTTGTAGTTGGTGCGAAAAATGTAAGGCGATGCACATGAGTAGGAAAAACAGTCCCATAATTTTGGAATACAGCATTAGTAGTGAGCTTCTTGATGCTGTCGCGTCGTTAAAATATCTAGGCGTAACATTGCAGAGCGATATGAAATGGAACAAACATGTAAGGACAGTTGTGAGTAAGGCGGACAGCCGACTTCGGTTTATTGGGAGAATTTTGGGAAGATGTACTTCACCTGTAAAGGAGACGGCGTATAAAACGCTTGTACGACCATGTCTTGAGTATTGTTCAAGTATTTGGGACCCGCAGCTGATCAGTTTAAAGGAAGACATAGAAGCAGTTCAGAGGCAAGCAGCTGGGTTTGTTACTGGTAGGTTCGACCAATGCGCGAGTGTCACGGAAATGCTCCGGCAACTCAATTGGGGATCACTGGAAGAAAGACGACTTCTTTTCGTGAATTTCTGTTGAGTAAATTTAGAGGGCCGGAATTTGAAGCTGGGTATAGTAAGATTTTGGCGCCACCTACTTATATTTCGCGTACTGATGACAATGACAAGAGAAATTAGGGCTCGTACAGAGACATAAAGGCATTCTTTTTTACCTCGTTCTAAAAGATAGAAATTAGAATCTAATATAGATGCTGGAAAAATGTACTGACATTGTAAAATCAGAATAATAATAATAATAATAATAATAAAAGATGGAAGTTATGAATCACAGAAATTTCTGGCCCAGATCAATAGTCCCTCCTGAGCGTGTCTGACGCGATGACCAGGTACTTCCGTTGATGGTAGAGTTTCGCTGTAAACGTTCTTGGGGAACCACCTGACCGCAATACGCCTCGGGCCTGGCAAGTAGCGGGAGAGTCCAGAGCTTCACGCACACAGGCAGTGAATCACGCCCACGTTGTCTGCGACAGCCTCGAGTAACGGCCGCCTCTCGACCCCAGCTGACTGCGCCTCGGTATCGCCTGACTAGCGCGGATACCAGGCCGAGATAAGCACACGGACCGGCCTATCTGTCATCTGATAGCGGACGTTCCAACAGGTCCAGCAGTGACTGCACAACAGCCAGTGACGAACGTTATCACTCCACACCCCCATTCTGTCTCTAAAAACCTTCTTTCGAACACGTTTAGCCATGCTTAAAAAGGTAGCATTATTCTCGCTTTGCAGCGTTTTCCCGAGTTTCGATCCACCAACTCGCACCCAAACCTTCAGATGACCGATACTCAGATCGGTACCAAATGTTGTATATCGATAGAATATCAACCGAAACTTCTAATTCGTGCTATGTGCTGCCGTCCAGGAGAACGTGCGTATATAATACCTGTTTTACGGAGCACAGGAAAAGCGTATCTGTAGGAATCTGCAGCGTTGAACTCAGGTGGGGTAGTTGATACCACGAATGTTTGTTGTTACGAGGGTCCTCGATTCAAACCCTGTTGGCGCGAATTTTTTCTTCTTTTTTCCTGTATGACATTGTAAATTGTTCTACGTCGACAAAGGTACACAGTGTGTTACATGGGACAACAACTTCCTTAAAAAAAAATGTTCAAATGTTTGTATAGTCTATGGGACTTAACTACGGGGTCATCAGTCCCTAAACTTACAAACTACTTATGAACTACTTACGAACTATGACGGCACAAATATCAATGCCCTAGGGGGGATTCGAACGCCCGACCGTAGCGGCCGTGCAGACCGTGACTGGAGCGCCTTAGTCCCCTCGGCCACCGCAGCCGGCAACAACTTCCTGAAATGGAAAGAGGACTGTACGGATTTCATAGCACAGTGTAATCGGCAGTTTGCTTCTGCTTCGTTTTATTTGAAAGTAGCAAACCTGTAGAGTATATTCGTAGAGAGAGAGAGAGAGAGAGAGAGAGAGAGAGAGAGAGAGAGAGAGAGAGGGGGGGGGGGGAAGGAAGGGGTGTAGAATATGTATCCAATTAGCACGCATATTGCGACCATTGCTGTGATCATTACTTTGTAAATAAAAATTTGAGCTGTGATCATGGGTGAATAGTTTGTTTTAGTCTGGTCCAGCACCAGTTTCTATGCTTATTAGACATCTGTCGTAATATAGCCATATCACACAACATAAGCAAATTTCGAACGACGAACCTCGGCTGGGATACACGCAAAGTAAGCGAATTATTTTTATATGCACAGTTCGTAATTTAGAGCAAAAACCTGTTTTGATGGAGGTTTATTTAAGGGCGTAAGTTGTACACTTATCGAATAATTATCTGATGTAGAAATTTCGTAGTTAAAAGACTAGCCAAAACTCTATAGACATAGAGACGGTGTTAATTGTCGTTTTATTGTGTACTAAATAATCGTAAAGATTGAAAAATGCTCTTGTCACGGAGCAACAGACTGCGTATATCTCCTGACCAGCAACAAATTACGTTTGTGAAAGAGAAGTGCCTTCTTGATGTACCTACCACGTTCAAAAATATTAAAATAATAATAAAATTTTACATATTCCCCCTTGGTCATATTACACGATCTTAGAATTAACCTGTCGGGTGCGAATTACGTCGTGTGCCACGTTATACGATATGACATTATGCATCATGTTTCTCTACATATTCGTGGACATTTCAAAGATTTTTTAAATTTAAATTGTTTTGAAGCTATCGAATAATTCTAGAAGCTATTTCTCTCGTTTTACATGTGAGACTCTGGCTGGGACATATTCGTCTTTTGTTATTCTGTGCTAGTGCCTTCAATTCTGGTATAAATCAAAATCAGTTCGTGTTATATGCAATGAGTTCAATTGCGCATTCATCTCAGCTATATACGATAGGGTAAGGTGGTAAGAACAGCCTTGTGGCAGCATCCGATATTCCGCAACTGCTGCAATCGTACTTAACACCAGATGTGTTCTCGGTAACTTTAATGGTGTTCAGTCGTTCTTTGTCTAGGTTACGACAATACCTCGAAACAGCAGTTTTACTGGTGTCGACAACAATCACTTGTTTTTGCCTTCAAACGCCAGGAAAAACAACTGAAAGCTACTACTGCGTTACATTAACTTCGTTGTATTCTTGGCGTGTTCCACAGCGGTTAAACGCCCATCTTAAGCTGTAGGTCAGTTGAAATATTGGAGGAACGCAGCAGCTTCTAATACTACCTGCTTATAATAGGGATGTGCCCATAAAATATTGTTATAGAAGCCCTTCCTAGAGTGGCTGAAACCCTTTCCTGTACCTTACTGCTAATTACAAAATAATAGAAACATTTATTGAGGGATTTCCTTGATGTTCTTCAAACACTTGAGTTCTTAATAAAGTTGTTCAATTGATACTTAAACTCCACTACAATATCTACAGGTAATTAAATATCCCAGGGCTGTTTGTTGACGAATGTGTACCCAGAAGTCTTATTTCTGTAATTCCTTAAGGTGCTGTGCAACGTGCAGAGCTGTGGCTGGTGGTGTTAGGAGGATGTAGTTTTGCAGTTGCTGCTGTACACACATTGACACTGGGAACATAATTGTACTAGTACTCTACTTGCTAGCGCAAATTGTAGTTGATTTCTTTCAGCTTTGTTTCTTTTCCACGCTGATCTTTTCGTGCGTTGATACAAAACTATTTTTCGCATAGGCGATACTTTATTTTAAAATGTTACTTTTTGTGTTTTGAAATTCCAGAAGTGTATGTTGGAAATATTCTGGCAGCTGTAGAGGAAGAACCTACAAGAGAGGTGGTCTGCATGGGCGTGTGGTTTACTGATAAAATTTTGAGAGCGTACATTCGTAGTATCGTAGTAAAGATCAAACATTGCTTGATCTTAGGTATGTCTTGCGAAAACACCGTGAACTTATATTCGAATTCTCACAGTCTTACCAACAAGTTACTCCCGGTTCAGCATCTCAATCAATCCACTGTATATGTACGATGCTATACGAGAAAATAAATTGCTACTCTGCGGTAATGTGCGTCCACCAGTCATGTTCACTGTGACGCAGCGCGTGTATTTTAAATCTCTGACAAGGCATATACTTATGCCAGCTGACTTTCTTCCCCCCTTAGAGGAAGACAAAGAAAAATAGCATAGCGCAGTTAACTAGCCATTTAAAGTTTGGGGACAAAAAATACTGTATTTCCTACCCTCCATCATCATCGTGTTGATGAAGTCCTGGCATAAGATCTCGGCGGCAATGCGATGTATGCCAAGTTCGTTCCACGGCTCATCGGTCAAGTTCAAAACACCATGACCTCGCAATATGTGAGCGGAATGTTTACAACGATAGATAAGAGACAGCGCTTCGTGCAATCAAGCAAAAGAAGTATGCTTCCGAAAGTGGAAACGGCATTGGAAGCGGAGTATCAGTTGTGGAGGAGACTATTTCAAAAGAGACCATGTGCAGTAAGTCAAAGGAAGGCGTAGAAAAAGTGTGTGGATTAAGTTGTAGACGTTTTTGAAGAGACCTCGTATATATGTCTTGACAGGCAAACAATTTCAGCGCGGATCAACACAAATCAGACTTCTTGACTGAAACTAGGTGCTAGCAAAGGGGTATATGGACGAGGGACACTAAGGCAGTAGTGTACGTCCTTTCAGAATTGGGGTTGGACTGAAAGTGTGGCCGAATAGTCGAAGACTTAAACGCTTCCTCTCGCGTAAGGCTGCGGGTCTGGGGTCAGAATCCACTTCTGGCACCAGTTTTCAAATGTCGCCGTTGAATTTATTTAAATGTACTGAATGATCTAATGTCAGAAATGTTTCCTTAACCATTAACGTATTATGGCTCCTGATCCCATCAATGTTTTCTGTTCTAACGGTTATGGCCGAAAGAATCGACACCTCACACACCCGCCTGAAAATAAATTATACGTCGTCGATTTTGATCTGCTGACGGCAGATACCACGTAGGGATAGCTTGTATCGATAAAGCTTTGAAGGTCATTCGCAATAAGCGTAGTGACGGAGCTGCCAGGGCGCGAATCTTGTGTTCTGTTTTCTAGGGAATGTTTACTTGCATAAGGCTCAGTGTCATGTGAATGTGTGAAGGAAAAAAAAAGGCGCTCTGTCATGGAGACACGTACGTGCTTTATACAGCCAACTGAGCGAGTTTGAAAGGGCTCCATCGTAGACGTGCTGCGTGAGTTGTGCAACGACTGTGGTTGCAGTGGTCACGTGAACATTCTCTCACGCATAGACGTCTACGCAACACAGTCGTCCGCCAAGATAGCCGTATTGTAAGGGCAAAAGTTGCAGATAGTAGAGCTACCACAGGACAGATAGGATTTGTGAGCCCAGAAGTGTCAACACGAATTGCTGCCAGTTGGTTACTATCAAAGGGCGCTAAAAGCACGGCCGATCGCCATCGGGGGTTAGTCCCCCCCCCCCTCCCGCCTCGAGCATGGGTGTTCGTCGTGTTGTCCTTAAGTTAGCTTACCTTGGTTTAAGTAGCTTGTAAGCTACGGACTAATGACGACTCAGTTGAGTCCGATAGCTTTACAAACATTTGAACATTTTGACTACAAGCATGCACACCTCTAGCCCACCTTCCAGTCTAGGTACAGTATCGACGTGCGTGTGTCAACACCGTCAGATGATCACTTGAGTTTCCAGCGATGAAAGCAGATTTTCCCTCCACGGAAGTGGGAGTTCGCGCGTACGACGTAGACCTGTGCTGCACTGTCTTGTAGGGTGCATTCGTTCGACACATGGTGGCCCCATCTCAGGGTTTACGGTCTGCGATAAGCTAAAACTCTCGTCAACGTACTGTGTTCGTTGACGGAACGCTGACCAGCGCTCAGTACACGCGGAATGATTTAAGACCAAGGAACAGTTACTGTGCCAGTCTTGCTGTAGGAAGGTGCTGCTCCAACGGGAATGCTTACGCTCTGTGCGCAATACTCTGCATGAAGTGCAGCAAATTTCCTGGAGTCGCCCAAGTGGTGTCACCTGAAGACTTGCACCAGCAGGCCGAACACGATCCCAGCTGAGGTGTAACGGACAAAAATGGCACACGCAATCATCATGCACTAATATCTGCGTACACCATGATTGGCACCTGGCATTTCAGTACGACTTGAGTTATTGATCTGGAAATGTAATCATTCCATGTACTTACAACGGGATAATATGTACAGGGGTATGCTAATCTCTCCTATATCATTTTCGTCCCTCCTCCATGCTGCCATGGATGAAGCACAACAGTTTGCGTTTGTACCGTAATGACAGTGTCCTCGAGAATTGTAGTTACTCCCTACTGCACTGTGTGAAGAGTAGAAATTCTAAACTTCACCAAGCTGACGTCGTCTATAGATGTCCCCATGAAGATGGTAGCACACAGGTCGGAGTTCTTGAAGTGAGGCTGAAATTATTAAGTATTGGCAGGAAGTGATCTAATTACGGAACGATTCTGACGTTCCTGGGATGCTAGCTAATTTATTTAAATAATGCAGAAAACTAGCAAACCGCATAATAGTATACACTTCACGCACATTGTCTCAACTGAAAGGTTGAAACATTGTTCTAAAATGATAAAACTAATTCTGATGACCGCCTACATATGCGAGAGCTACTTGTTGCTCCTACGAGTGCGTGTTCTAGACTGAAATGTGGCGGCTCGATGCAAGGCTCCCTTCGCTCCGCAGTTTCGCGCGCAACATGGCCGCCGTGCATCGTCCGTCTTATATTGTTTTATTTATTAATTTCCCAATAGTGAACATACGTTATTTAGTCCGGGCATAGCTTGGCTTTGAGAGGTTTCCCAAGTTGAGTTTGACATGGAATAAATAATTAGTTTATTAACTATTGATAAAAATCGCGTTTTGGCAGGTACTACAGCCAATCGGCGTTCAGTGCATGCCACTCAGTGGCTTCCCTAGAATTCGTGGAAACACGCCAGCACTCATTCCCATTGGAGCCCGACCTACTGGTAGCACCTGTCGTGGTTCTCACCAGCTTCTATAATCTGTCGTCTACTGGTTCTAACCTGCCGGAAAACTCAAGTGGGTGTATTGATTATTGTTATGACATTAATCTCCACACTTTTGAGGCAGAATCTCGGATCTGAATCCTAAGGGCATGATGAAACTGTTCAAATTAAAGAAATGTCACGAGGAAGTCGTGTTGGTTGCGACCAAAAAGGTACATAAACAACATAGAGAGGCTACAGACAAGTTACAGCGCTCTGGGTGGCAGCACTAAGCAACACTGGGCGCCATATTTGAGAACGTCAGTTTGAAGCAGCAGCGTGAGTAGATAAGCAGACACTTCTGTTTGTAATCTGAAGTGTAAGCGCTATTATTAGTGGTAAATCAAGCCCAGTGTGTGTTCGGCATACAATTGCAACAACAGCAGCGATAAAACTGTTGGAATATCATACATAAAGGAAGAGATATGTAATTATATAGGTCGTTGTGTATCAACGTGTATTTGCCTATAAACATTTATTACACTTAACTTTCGCATTTACCATGTTTCAAAATTATGTTTACTTCACGACCATCAAAAAGGTAGGAAGAGGACGGATGTATTTGGTGTGTTTTAATGCAATGACACTTGTTTATATAGTGTACGAAAGCGTATTAACCATTGGGTAAATAGCCTAGGTATATAAACTGTAATTAAACTAATCTTTATACAGATTTCCTTTGAAAAACGAGTTGCTAACCCAATGGGTAACCAGTGTGAGACGTGATTAGTGGCAGCCTACAAAGTATAGTTACATATGCTCTTGTCATTTTGAAGAAAAGTTAAGGATGCTACCACTGATCGAAAGCGGCTACTTACAAATGCCATTCTAACACTATTTTTGTTTCCTGAGCTCTTACAGAAACCAAAAGCTGTAAGGAGAGTACCAAGGAAACGTCAAATTGTGGAAAGCTTGATAAATACGAAATGTACTTCAAAGCACGAAACATAATTTGAACAACAGGCAGAATAAAGGTAATAAAAGATTTTAAAGAAATTCGCCTGTATTTATAGGGAAGATATGTCACCAAATACAAACGATTGATTATTGACATTATAGTAACATCAAATAATGCAGCAGTTCGACGGTTATAAACATTACACTTAGGACGCAGTAGTAAACGAGAAATGCTTATTCCTGGTGGGAATTACTTTCCAAAATGCGTCGCCCAGAAATTAAAGAAAAATCGGGACTGGCAAAGTTTATATAAAACCTGTGATTCAGCGTTAGCAGACGCCCAGTAACACCTGGCGTGACACTTTCCAATTGGCTTCAACTATGGCGGCGCTGTGGCCAGTCTATGTTGTTTATGTAGGTCTTTGGTTGCGACAAAGCAGAGCAGTGTGGCGCAACGGGAGGGACACGCCGTTGCGTGGGACGCAGGGCCACCACGGCAGCGGCAGCGGGTGTTCTCAGAAGACGTTTCCCGAGCGTTCGCCAGCGGCCGATCGCGCCGCACTTTCTCCACTCACCTCGCCGGCGAAGGCGTCCAGTCGCAGACGCACTCCACTGTACCGCACTGACGCAGTCCGCAATAGCGAGAGCACGCGACGCTCCCATTCCGGGTGCAGCGACCGGCGTCCGTCTCACCTCTCTTTCAGCGAGCGGAACTACTGTGACGTTTCTGTGGGTCACTGGCCACATGGGAGTGTTGGGGAATGAGTCTGTCTGCGGATACGGCTGCCAAGGAGGCAGTTCTCCCTCGGCTGTCTACCTTTTCTACTACCTCTGATGACCTTCGTGCTGGCGTCTCTCGGCGTATCATCTCACGTTGGGTTTTTCATTGGTCATCCCTGACAGGGAACAAATCGCGAGCCGTTAAACGTGTGCCTGATGTTTGGTCAACGTCATCTCGACCCTCTCGCCGAGATTGTTCTGGCCTGGCTTCGTACTGGCCAGCCGCGGTGGCCGAGGGGACTGAGGCGCTTTAGTCACGGTCTGCACGGCCACTACGGTCGGGGGTTTGAATCCCCCCTCGGGCGTGGTTATTTGTGTCGTCTGTAGTCTTAGCTAGTTCATAAGTAGTTTGTAAGTTTAGGGACTGATGACCCCGTAGTTAAGTCCCATAAGCTATACAAACATTTGAACATTTTTGCTTCGTACTGGCCACTGCCGTTAAGAGGCACCAGTATTTACTTCGTGGTGATCCTGCTCCCTTATGTGAGCACTGTGATGCACCTTTTACTGTGTACCACCTTTTAGTGCAATGTCCGATTTAATCGTCTACGTCATGATCTATGTTTACCATTTGAAATGTCTCATATTTTAGCTGATGATCCGCATTCTGCAGACAGAGTTTTACTTTTTATACATCGTGCAAATATGGCGAAAGCCATTTAAGTTCTAACCCCGGTTCGATTTTACTATGGGCAGTGTTGGGCGCTAATGACCTAAGTTGTTTTGCGCCCTAAAAAAAATTAAAACACACACACACACACACACACACACACACACACACACACACACACACAAATCCTTCCCACTTACTCATTCTTTTCCTTTCTGACTCGTGTAAAGGCGATGTACGAAAACCAGTCAAACTGATTACATCATGCTAATCAACCTTATGTTATTCTAAGACGATTCCCACAAATAGTGGCAACTATTTATTCACTACCGATACAGAAGCGTTACATGTTTGCACCTCTTACTGTCTTTCAAAGTAGTCAACAGTGTTGTGCAAACCCATTGCCAGCGATGTGGAAGGCGTAGTATACCGTTAGTAGAGCCTTTTCTGTTGATGGTGCGAATGGAGCGGTCTACTGCTTGTCAAATCTTTGGAACAGTTCTGAAGCAAATGCCACGAAGCGGTTCCTTCATCTTGGGAATCAAATCAAAGTACAAGGATTCGAGTCCAGGGAGTATGGTCGATGGTACAGTACTTTCCAGTCCCATCGACTGAACAGAGCAGCCACAGCTTGAGCTGTATGCGCCATCGCATTGTGCAAAATGATGGGTGCGCTGCTCAGAAAGTGCTGCCGCTTCTTTCGCAAAGCTGGTCGCAGGTGATGCTCCAAAAATGACCAGTAATACTGTGCACTGAAGGTTTGCCGTGGAGGAACCTAATGCGTTAGGGCGCCAACATCACAGTCGCACACAGGACGATTCCTGTCCTCCTTTTGAAAATCTTGATGACACTGTCATGCTGTACGATCTCCGGCACATTCAATCTTGACCGAACTCAGTTTTTCCTTTTCCGAAAACACGTGGGTAATGAATGTCGTGTCAGAAAATCAGGCGATGCTGACAGAATTAGATTAGGTAATGAGACAATACAACTAGTAGAGTTTTGTTATTTGGGTAGCAACATAGTTTCTGATGGCCGAAGTAAAGTTTAAACTACAGAATGGCTATGGGAAGAAAAGCGATATTGACATCCAATATTAGCTTAGATGTTAGGAAGTCCTTTCTGAAAGGACGTCTGTAGTCTGTAGTCTTGAGTGTAGCACTGTGTGGGAGTGAAACGTGGACGATAAGTTCAGACAAATAAGATAATAGTAGATTCCTAAATTTGCTGCTACAGACAAATGTTGAAGATTAAATGGGAAGATCGCGTAACTAATGAGTTGCCCAACAGAATTGGGAACAAAAAGTGTTTCTGGCATAGCCTAATTAAGAGAAGGGATAGGTTGGTGGAACACATTCTGAGGCATTAACGATTCGACAACTTAGCATTAGAAGGAAGTGTGTGGGGTAAATCTCGTAGAGGGAGACAGAGGGACGAATACAGTAAGCAGATTCAAAAGGATGTAGGTTGCCTTTCGTATTCTCAGATGAAGAGGCTTGCACAGGACAGAGTAGCATGGAGAGCTGTATCAAACCAGTCTACGGATTGACGACCGCAACAACAACAATAACAGTGACACCCTTACATTAGATCGCACGCTCCCAAGTGACTGTTTCCCTCGATTCTGCGCACGCCGGTGATGTGGGACAGGTGAGTCCATATGGTTTAAAGGCAAGGTAGGTATGTCAAAAACGTTTGCTATCAGCGACAATTGTAGATTCCATTGCATAGTGTCTCCACAGCAGTGTTGCTACTATTAAAGTTCCAACCCTCGTATATGTAATGGGAAGGAAATATAATACCTTGCAGGGACGTTGAAAGGGAATCGAACCTCACGGAAAGAAATAAAACCATAGAGGTTTGTAGATAGCTCTGTCGGAGGCGGAATAGAAAATGACTGTTCAATAATGAGGAGACAGATTCGAACTGAGCCCGCGTTTGTTCATTGAAAATGTTGCTGAATTACATAAAAAGTTCTGGGATCTCTTTCCGCGGTGAGCTTTGCCGTTTGTGTAAAAGCTGTATATGGTGGCACCACGTTCGTCCCTTGGGACGATGCGGGGCAGAAGCGTTGCACAGTAGCGCCCGCAGCGACCCTGACAATTGGAGCAAGGCTATGCTTCAGCTATTTGGTTTGGAAAACTCTGCAACACCCTCCGTACAGCCCGGATCTTTCGCCGCGTTATTTTCACACCTTTGACGACCTGGAGGGAGACTTGCGTGGACGTCGGTCTCGCCGGCCGCGGTGGCCGAGGGGACTGAGGCGCTCCAGTCACGGTCTGCACGGCCACTACGGTCGGAGGTTCGAATCCCCCCTCGGGCATGGATATTTGTGCCGTCCTTAGTGTTAGCTAGTTCATAAGTAGTTTGTAAGTTTAGGGACTGATGACCCCGTAGTTAAGTCCCATAGACTTTACAAACATTTGAACATTTTTATTCCGTGATATTAAGTTTTCAAATTTAAACTGACTTTTTATCACCCGGCAGGTAAATTTTGTTTACAATTAATTAGCAGTCAAATGGTAATATTCTGAACAGAAAATAAACTAAATTTGATGACAAGTGGTACAGGCAGCGCTTCGTAGCGTATGTATTTCCGCAATAAATTGAATATTATAAACAGCTGATATCATAACATACTTTAGCCAAGCGTAACAAAAAAGGGACTGTCCCGGGAAAAACCTAGCTTAAAAAAACTACCTGTCGTACTTGAAACAGTGCGTATCCGTATCGCCTGTGGACAGTAGCTGCTGCGAGCCACCTGTTGCTTGGCAGTCCGCCAGTGAAGCGTCGTACAAAGTGGCCGACTGCGGGGTTGCATAAGCGTTGTGGGATGCGTCCTCCCGTAATTGGGTTTCTCCGAGAGAGCGCCGTTACATAAGGCGTGGCGCGTGCTGCGTGGGACCCACAGCCCGCTCCTCCTGTCTGTCCCACGGCGCCGTTCGTGTAACGCTCGGCAAGGCCGCCAAGGAGAAAGTGCAGCCCAATCTCGCAGCAGCTGTGCTCCATTCATCAAAGCCAAGATGAGCTGACGTGACGTCACAAACGCAAAGCTACGGCCGCCATCTTATATGCCCCAAAACAATAACAGCCTATACTGATTAATCCTAGTCAACTAGTTCGGAAGAGGGCTCCCATAGGCGAACTACGCTGACTAGTTCGCAGATCCCTCGCCTCTTAGTTCGTCCGCTCCTTTACCGAAGACTGACAGGTAACACCGAGAGGACGCGAGATCGCGCAGAATCGCGAGATTACCTTTTGAGTTGCCGTCATTTCGAGCTGAGAAGCAGCTCAGCTGTAGTTTTAGGTCGCGAACTAAAAGGTGCGCGGTAGGTCGCGAACTAAAAGGTGCGCGGTAGGTCGCGAACTAAAAGGTGCGCGGTAGGTCGCGAACTAAAAGGTGCGCGGTAGGTCGCGAACTAAAAGGTGCGCGGTAGGTCGCGAACTAAAGTATGTGCGAAAAGATGCGCGATTGGTCGCGAACAGAATTAAAAATCACTTGTTTGCCTTCTGATGATGAGAGCCATTTCGGCGTTATCGTCTGCCTACTAGATAACATAGTTCAGTGCTAAAAAATTTCTGCTTTGAAATATTCTGCACTCTGCAATATCTGACTAATAAATTCCATAATGCCAAGATATAGAGATAACTCTAAACTTAAACGCGAGAAATTATCTACAAACTGTTTCTTTTGGTTTGCGTGATTTCGTTAGCGGCTCAAGCAGCAAGCCCATGAAGCAGCTAGGTGGGGGAACTTCTCCCTCCACCTGCATGCGCAGACCACGACGCTCAGCCGTCACTGGGAGCGGACGAACTAAAAGAACGAACTATTTCGCGGCAGAGCGGCGAATTAAAGTGAACGCTCCCGATCGCGAACTATTATGCGCAAGTCTACTTAAATGCCCTGCCGGGGTCATATTTGACCCCAATGTTTTAAGGTGACATGGTGGGAAGCTACTGGCTCATGTAACCTCAGTTCCCGCCAGACAGCGGTAGTATACCGTTCGGCTGCCTATTTCCGTGTGTCATTTACTGTCCAGTGACCTCCGGTGTCTCCTTTGACCCCGCCAGGTAGCCTTTAACTGTATTCCAGTTGCGTTGCCTGTGTGAACAGGGCTTAGGTCGTTGCTAGGGTTGCTTGTTACTAAAGCACTCCAAACCACACAACGAATAAAACTTCAAAAGAGGGGGGAAAAACACCCTTAGTACTGTTCTATCGTGAGGTTTTTAACTCACGATCTTTAATATTTCCTATGAAACGTCACACAGTACTTCAGATTTTGAGACATGTTCTTTATTTCACTTATTTTGAAAGTGAAAAGTAAATTTGTTTTATAGAACGATAGCCGGCCGCGGTGGCCGAGCGTTCTGCGGCGCGTCAGTCAGCACGGCCACTACGGTCGGGGGTTTGAATCCCCCCTCGGTCATGGATATTTGTGCCGTCCTTAGTCTTAGATAGTTCATAAGTAGTTGTAACTTTAGGACTGATGACCCCGTAGTTAAGTCCCATAAGCTTTACAAACATTTGATTTCGAATATTTATTTCTAATATACATTATAATTTTTGATGCACTTTTGCACAGATATACTAAATACCATAGAAACTAATTTTGTAAACACTATACGCTGAAAGCACTTGTAAAATGGAATAATCCATATTATGTAACTTACTACATTCTAGTTCATCGCATATTGACTAAGTAAGTGTAATCAAACAAGTATACAAATAATTTAAATTATGTTGTTCACATGTTTGATACGTGTCACACGTACATAACCTATGTTGCTTATTATAATTAAATAATGTGAATTAAGACGATCTGTTCCATTATACCTAGACAAATATGAAAAAGCTAAACATTAAAAAATAGAAAACATTTACAAATAATACTGTGCTCACTTGTAAATACCATGATTTCCTCATTCTTATAATAATGAAAAGAAAGTATTACACAAAACTGTATAGTAATCTAAAACCTCCCACTTAGGTAAGAAAATTCAGTTTATATATTAATTACCTTACATCATTCGATATGTAATATTTTACTAGAGCCCAAAGCTATTCAGATAATGTGAGATATGCGAGGATTAAACAGTTCTTGCCCGCACATGACAAATCAAGAACCAACAGTCGTAAACAATCATCTGTTGCACAATCTAAGTAGAGCTCGGTGCGCTGCTAGATAGGAGCGACCGGTAATGCATCTCCAGTTTAGTCACCCCCATAATCCACTCCGCCGATTTTTGTGTGGGCAAAATGTTTTGGGGGAAGGTTCGATCAATGCGCGCTAGTTACGGATCCTTCGGGAACGCAAATGAAACCGCTGGTTTTTCTTTGAGGAACACTGTTTAGGAAATTTAGAGGGCCTGAATTCAAAACTGACAACAGAACGATTCTACTGCCACCATCTTACATTTCGCGTGGAGAAAAGACAAATTAGAGTTGTTACAGAGGCATATAGGCAATCGTGCTAAATGGAACGGAAAAGAAAATGACTATGAATTACCCTCTGCCAAGCACCTCTCAGTGGCTTACGGAGTACGTATGTCGATGTAGATTAAAGATGGCGGCAGGCCCCACGCACTAGCTTCAAAATAAGGTGCAGGTTAAAGTTTGTAGCGCCATCTTCCTTTCTCATTAAACCTACATGGCTCCATTCTTCCCCCCTTAAACCGTTCTCACGTGAACCGTGGGCGTGTAGCGTGACGATTTCGGTGACGTCATAACGCGGTGTATCACATTGCGCAGCATTTCTGAGAGAGCGGCAGAACAAAGTCGGATTATCTGAAGGTGCTGTGTGAGTGCGTCATTGTAGTGCACTGCTGCTCGCTACGTCACGGGCCGAACACTTGATTCAAATCCGGCAGTCCGCGACGTAATTTTACGAACTGATGGTCGTCGTAATTTTACGAACTGATGCTGTTTCAAAACTCTTGGTCATGGGACGTATCAGGAAGATGTGTATGTAATGAAATGTTGTGAAATGGCTGTCAATGATTCAGCCATCAGATGAACAAAATAAGTATTTCCAAAACTGGCACTTAGATATTGTTCGTGTACATCTCTACCGGTTATGTTTCGACATAAACTACAAAGGGAAAAATGGAAAGAAATAACGAGAACAAACGGAATTCCTCATTGAATTTACAGAAACTATTATGCAAAACTCAATGTCTTGTATCTAAAAGGAAGTATTAAAACATTCTGGATCGCAGAAGGTAATTTTTTTTGCCGGTTTCGACCTGTTATAGGACATCCTCAGGTCTAATGATACAGCCCATGTGACCGGTGCTGCCAGTCAGTGTTGGAGAGCAGCCACGACAGTCCTTCAGAGCTCACAACCGGTCACGTGGGCTGTATCATTAGTTCTGAGGTTGACCTGTAAGAGATTGAAACCGGCCAAATAAAAAATGTTTACCTTCTGCGAGCCAGACTGTTTGTACTCGCGCGCGCGCGCGCGCGCGCGCGCGCGCACACACACACACACACACACACACACATATATATATATATATATATATATATATATATATATATATATATATATATATATATATCTCAAGGACGTTCACTGTTTATTCCTAGAACAATGTTGTCCAAATTAATATTTAACGGTTTCCTGTGAACGAAGCAAATATATCATTATTACAGACATGGAGAACGTCCTATATGTAAATTAGTTTTCATGTACAATTATCTTTAGATATAGATAACAAGACGATTTGGTGCTATGAAGTTTAAGGGTGGCTTCCTCAAAAATCTGCGACAGACTACACTGCCAGGAAATATGTAAACCACCTGGAAAGACGACGAATTTGATCAGATGGCGGCAGATACCTCATGGGGGATAATAGCTGCACTGATAATGCCTTCAACAGATGGCGTAGTGACAAAACTACCAGAGCGCTATCAGGGAAGTGCTATGAGGAAAGTTTACAGCCATAACGTTCAGTGTGATATCAACGTTTCATACGTGGCACCATGTTGAATTTGACCTAAGCATCATGAACATAAATGGCTTAGTCTAAAAATTACTAAAACATCGACCGAAATGGAAATCTAAATTATGAATAATTAAAGCCTTGATGTAGACAAGTATAAAGTAGAAGCATACCTCATAAAATAAAGAACAGAAAGCAATATTTAGATAGGATGGCTTAAAGATTGTTAATAAAATATGTGTGGACGAAGTGCAAGTAAGACCTTGGGACAAGAGGATAAAGCATTAGTCGAAATCAACGGTGTATGAAACAAGAAAAAGGTCGAATAATTCAAGATAACTAAAGTGTTTTGCACCACAAAAAGTTGGATCTATAGTTGTCCATATGTGCATACATAAAAACAAAGTTGGAAAACCAAAGCGCGAGTGAGATTTAGATGTAAAAAAAGTGCCTGAATATATTATTCTGATATTGAAACCTGGTGCGTAAATAAAACAATATAATTTGGTGGATGTATAAATACCCTGAATTAAAACTAGACCAGCTGCCGTCTCAATCTCCATTACAATATCATACCTGCCAACTCTACTGATTTGAGCAGGAGTCTCCCGATTTTTCACTTATTCTTCCGCCTCCTGACTTTTCCATTATTTCTCCCGATTTTTAGTTTTTATCGTGGAACCTATGATTCATTTTAAAATGACAGCAATTTTTATCGCCAGTGGTCGAAACCCCTTTGATCACTTGTCAGTCTAATTGACATACGTATTGAAATTCATAGATATTAGGAGTAATGTGCGACTTGAATATAGATTATTTTTGCTCTTCCCTGTGCTGTTTACCAGACATGAGAGTACGCTTCCAGTGTTGAGCTCTATTTGGTGGAAATGTTTTGTCGTTGTGCGGTAGTGAAGTTGCTTGAGGAAACCTTTCGAGTGGATAGTTGACAGTGTTTCATAGGCTAGTTGCGGAAATGCAACTTCGTGTCGGCGATTTTACGTGCGGTATTTGTTCAAATATGGCAAAAAATAACTGTTTTTGAAGCTGTTTTGGTACGATTTGAACATTATTGGATCTAGGAAAGGTATGCCATTTGAAGTTTATATCGTTTTTCCCTATGACATGATAGAAAAAAAAATGTTTCATTTATTAAATTTGGATGCAGAAACGGGAAGACACTGTCTGGCATTGATGATTATTTCCATATGCTATTTTCTTCAAAGAAGGGCGAGGAGAAAAGAGAAAGTGATAAATTTTGAAGCATGTGTGCACCTGGTTTCTTTCTGTGATCAAATGCTTATTTTGGTTATTCGAACTGTGGAAGCCTTTGATCAGCTTGCTGATTTAAGAGCAAGTGTTTTGTTTTTGTACCCATTATATAGCGTTGTGAAATCGTAGAAAAACGCTAAAATCAGTTATGTTAATCTTTACAATAAAGTTACCAACATTTTTTTGATCATATCTCCTGACTTTTTGAAGAATCTCCTGAGTTTTTGAACTGGATCTCCCGATTTTTACGTTTGTAAAGTTAGCAGGTATGCAATATGTAGTTAACATAGATTAACTCTCGATGGTGGGTTGTGGATTTGAGCCACCGTCCTCTGGAATGCGAGTCTAGTGTGCTAACAACTGCGCCAGGTGGCTCGCTGCACTCCGGTATTAGACAATGGGACAGGAGGAATGTTGCAGAGATTTTTTTCTGTTGCAAAACAACATATTGACCATAGCTGTTTATTTTTTGTCTCAATGCTACCGGTTTCGATTAGTTTACCATTATCAATCGTCAGCAGAGTTTAGCTAATAGCTTATGTCGTAACACAAAAATTCAAAATTGTAAAATAAGTATCTGTTGTCATTACTGTACTCCTTATTGATATTACCACAGTGGCTGACTGTTACAAACTCCTGTAATGACAACGCGTGTGACTCAATTGCTACGGCAGAAATTTTGAATCTGGAGTAACGTTGAGTTATATAAGGCATTACAGAAGCAGCAGCAAGGTTATTATAATAAAACACAGTAAACAGAAGAAAATTGATATTAATTAAACAATGGTAATCAACAACCTACTGACACAGAATGCATCACTTGATCAGGCAGCTACAGTGTTGCAACTTCGCGATCGCTGAGGGTAAAGCAGTATGGAACCTAGAACAGTCTACACAACATGAACTGTTGGTATTAACGATTAGTGTTTGTGGTTCAGTAGCAAATTTATCGCGCCCTTATTACTACTAGTCTGTTGTGGGCGTATAAATTTATGTAAGCTACCAATTTGTAATTACACATAAGCGACTCGAGCTACCGTCTCACAATTGCAGTAATGTCTCCCGAGCAATAAAGCTTAAAAAGCACCACTCCAGAGACCTTAATGGGACATCAGCAGGCAGTTGAAAACCTTGTACAACGGGAAAAATGTCTACAGGCGGTATGTTGACCGGTCCTACATAATTTCCTTTCCTCCTCCATGTTGCCATGGATAACGCACAAAAGTTTGCGTTTGTATCGCAATGACAGTGTACGCGAGGGTTGTAGTTACTCCCCACTGCACTGTGTGAAGAGTAGAGACTCTTAAAAGTTCTACAACCTGACGTCTTCTATAATGTCCTCACGCAGATGATAGCACGCAGGTCGGAGTTCTTGAATGAAGCTGAAATTATTATACTATTGACAGGAACTGATCTAATTACGAAATAATACTTTCTTGTGGAATGCCATTTAGTTTATTTAAAGACTGCAGAAAACCAGCGAACTGCATAATATCAACTTGACACGCGTCTTAAATGAAATTAAATATGAAGTCATTTCCTTTTATCTAAGATGTTTAAACAATGTTTTATGTCGTCCTACGTATGCATGTTACTCTGCCGAGCGCCTGTTCTGAATTGGAGTAGCGGCTCGATGCAAGACTTCCTTCGTTTCGCAATTTGGCGCGCAAACATGGCTGCCGTGCATCGTCCGTCTGAAATGTTTATAGAATTAGCTATTATTAATATGTTTTACCTAAGCAGGGCATAGCTTAGCTTTGAGGGGTTTTTATGAACTGAATTTCACATTGAATACATTATTAGTTTATTAAAAAAATAGATTGCGTTTTGGCGTGTGACTGCCAGTGCTACAGCCAATTGGCGTCCAGTGTCTGCCGCTTGGGGACTTACCTAGAATTCGGGGAGGTCTGCCAGTGCTCTTTCCCATGAGAACCCAACCTATTCTACCATCTGTCGTGGTTCTCACCAGCTTTTACCATCTGTCGCTTACTGGTCCTAACCGGCTACACTGAAGCAATACTTCGAACTTATATTTCTGGCTTAAAGCCATTATATCTACAATTGTTTGCTTCAGTTTCTCCTTGAATACTCGTAAAATAAAATAGATCACACGGTATCTGTATTGCCTGTTATCTATTGCTGTCTGGGACGTACGTAAAACAGAGAAGAAGAATTAAATCTGTCACCTCATCATTATTTCCGAGCAGCGCCGAATATTTCACGCTTGTTAATCTATCTTCCGATGGAACCAAACCAGAGGGATATAAAGTATCACTAAAATGGTTTCATGATGCCGACGGTTTCCGACCTGCCCTTCAACCTACCTCCGATATGTTCCAGCCAGTGTCGCCCTACCTACGGATTACACGTTTCATGAAACCTAAATAGCCCCAATCTAAAAATAAACTTCAATCAAATGTATCAACATATTTAGAGTTGAAACCAAACTATTTTTGTTTTATTTACCTCTATTTTCCCGCTCATTAGGCCATCATCACGAAACAACAGTTGTGGTTTCCTGATGAAGGCATAATAAGCGGGAAACTAGTTCCAAGTAAATAAAAATTAGTAGATCAAAAGCAGTTTGTTTTCAACCCTAAATATGCAGTTGTTCTACCAAAAAATGACGGAAAAATCCATACAAAAGACTTTAACATAGTCGTTAAATTCAGTACTTTTATTAACAACACAAACTTTTAGTAGAAAATTTAATTCGCTTTGCAGCAATGTGATTTTAGGGCTTTCGTCGTATTTTAAAGTTCAGAAATCCTAGGGCTATTGCCGTTCTTCAAAGTCTGGGATTTAAGCTGGCAAACCGTGTTCACGTAAATAAATCGTGGAGAAAATCTTAAAATAGCGGAAGGTATTTTTCGCACTGATCGAGCGAGGTGGCGCAGTGGTAACACACTGGACTCGCATTCTGAAGAATCGTGGTTCAAATCCACCTCCGGCCACCCAGATTTAGGTTTTCCGTGATTTCCCTAAATCACTCCAGCCAAATGCCGGGATGGTTCCTTTGAAAGGGCACGGCCGATTTCCTTCCACATGAAAGTGCGCCTGGTTGCACAGTGGTAGAGTGCCAAACTACAAATCCAAAGGTCGCGGGTTCGATCCCCGACAGGACCTAGGATTTTCATGTCACTTTCCACTTCTTTCACCTCTGGCAGTATTGCTCATGTGAAAAATACCGAGTAGCACCGTGGTTCGGAACCCACGTTATACTGTAGGTCCCCCTATAACTGGCTGGGTAAGTCAGTTCGAAGGTCGGAGAAAGGCAACGGCATACCACCTCCAAACAGGACCATGTGACTAGTAAAGCACTGTGGTGTTCAAACCAATCTTCGGATTGTTGACTGCTTTACCCTTACCTTACACAAAAATCCGAGCGTAAGCTCTAATGACCACGCTGTCGACGGGACGTAAAACTCCAAGCTTCCTTCTTTTCTTTTTCTCACTGTTTTCGCACTGTTATTGCATGATTATGCAACAAAAAACTGCCCAAGAGGATGAATTCAAACGCTTTCTTTGTTACTTTGGAATTGAATAAGCATTCTCAACATCAGGAGGGAAATAAATACATTTCAAATTGTACCAATGTTATCCTCTTCTGACATCACCAGTGAAGATGTCAAGTTATCGATTGACTGACTGCGTAAGGAGGAATTAGAAATTGCTTAGGAGGAAAGTTCATTATCTTCCTCGGACCGTATTTTAGCTCTTGCGGGCCACAGATTGGGCAAATCAAATGTCTGTAAATCTATCGGACCAAACCGCGTGGTCATCAGTCCGTAGCTTACAAACTACTTAAACCTAGGTAAACTAACATGCCCCAGGGAGGACTCGAACCTCCACGGCGAGCAACCGCGCGCTACGCAGCAAGCTGCTTTAGACCGCTCGGCTACTCCACCGCGGCGACAGATTGGGAACCACTGGTTTGAGCTGAACGCTTGCCGTTAAAAGGCAATTAGTGGAGAGGAATTCCATATTTTGGAACAGTGTGTTTGTGTTTACCATTATCTGGGATTGCGCGCACATTGGGAAGTGTGCCGGAGGAGCTTGGCTGTCGGTCGCAGTCGCAGTCGCGTGCCTGCGGCTCGGTATCTAATCTGCGGTCGTGACGCACGCCACGGCCGCGCTGTTGTTCTAGCCTACTCACCTGGTTCTCCTGTCACCGTAGCGGTCCGCAGGTATTGCATTCTGAGCCGTTTCTTGAGATGTCACTAATCCCTCGGCGTGGTGCAAGCGAGACTGAATCACAGGAAATAAGGCAGGGTTGCGTAGGAGGAAATAATTCGTAAAGAGCGTGGCTGAGACTCGGTCTGCGATACAGTCGTGACACACAGCTCCAGCTGTGGTCGGAGAGTCGTCTTCAGAGACGAAGGCGTCATAAGTGTAGTTGGACTCCTCTTCGCCCCACATCTTGTAATCTATACACGACGGCGTTTCAAAAGTTATGGCTCTAAATTTTTAAGGTCAGAGCCCGTAACGTTCTTTTCAAATAAACCAAACTGTGCTCAGACAATGAAGGTTTTCACGGCCGGTGTTGTCATCTGGGCTTAGATGCCGTGGTCCATACATTAAACTTTCCCCTGACGTTAAAAAAATCAAATGTTTGTTAAGCTTAAGGGACTTAACTACGGGATCATCAGTCCCTAAACCTACAAACTACTTATGAACTACCTTAGTCTAAAGACGACACAAACATCCATGCCCGAAGGGGAATTCGAACCCCCGACCGTAGCGGCCGTGCAGACTGTGACTGGTGCGCCGCAAACCGCTCGACCACTGCGTCTTGCCGACGTTCCTTCTACGATCCGGGGTGAACCGACAAACTACAGGACGCAGCTAATCACCACCACCACCTAGAGAGAAGGCAACGCCACCTAGATACAAGGCCTGTCAAGACTAGTCATAACACAAGAAAACTGTTTGTCTTACGTAACTTTGCACTGAGTTTGGAAATAAAAGCACGTGACACGGTGTTTTTGACAGTGTTCTTAACGTTACTTATATGATTCACAGACAAATTTGTGTTGGTATAAGATTTTTATGAACTATTAGTAAGATATCTTACAGATATTGGAATTTTGTCTCATACCAGCTAAAATTTACGCGGAGAATTACGTAAATGACATTAAGGACTGAAACGCACTGTGCAACGTGCCCGTATTCCCAAACTCAACACAGCGCTACATAAGACAAATAGTTTGCTTGTCTTACGACTACTCTTGGCAGGCAGTGCACAGGCCTTGTATCTAGGTGGTGTTGGAGAAGGCCGCGGCCCTCTCGTGTGACGCCATGTAGAGTAGGCTGCACGCGCGTAGCTGACTGGCCGGCCGATTCGGCATAGTGGGCCGTGTCCCAGCGGACACCCAGTCATCTACGCACGCGCAGCCTACTCTGCATGACGTCACACGAGAGGGCCACGGCCTTCTCTCTGGGTGCTGTTCGCCTAATACGAGGGTAGGAACGTAAACAGTGGCGTCTATTTATCCACAACAGATATCAAAAGTCGTCACCGGCGTTGTGTAGAACGCGTTGCCAGCGATGTGGAAGGCTTAGTATACCGTTAGCAGAGCCTGTTCTGTTGATAGTGCGAATGGAGCGGTCTACTAATCTCTGGAACAGTTCTGAAGCGAATGCCACGAAGTGGTTCATTCATCTTCGAAATCAAATCAGTATGGTGAATGGTACAGTATTTCCCAGTCCCATCGACCGAACAGAGCAGCCTGCGCAATGTCGTGCAAAACGATGATTGGATTGCGTAGAAAGTGTTGTCGCTTCTTTCGAAAAAAGCTGGTAGCAGGTGATGCTCCAAAAACGAAGAGTCTGCCGTGGAAGAACGTAATGCGTTGGGATAACACCATCGCAGTCGTACACGAGAATCACCATAATGCTGATTCCTCGCACTCCTCTTGAAGACCTTGATGACACTGTCGTACTGTACGATCTTTGGCATATTCAATATTGATATAACTCCATTGTTCTGTTTCGAAAACACCGTTACGTTAGACCGCTCGCTCCCAAGTGACTGTGTTCTTCTCGATCGTGCGCACGCCGGCGACGAGGGACGGGCGAGACTATTTGCTCGAAAGTAAGGTAGGTATGTCAACAACGTGTGCTATCAGCGACAATAGTAGATTCCATTGCGTAGTGTTGCCACTATTTTCCAACACTCGTATATAGGCCGTCCAGAGTGTGCCACTGTCAATCACGTGACATCACCTGTGCTACGGCCTTAGTTATGCCATCATTTTCGATTGAAAGTAATCTGTTATGTTAACGCTGCAACGTAAACGTCCAAATTTTATACCGATAACACGTTACAATGTCATATTAAAATGATTGCATTGTTTGAAAATCTCAGTGGTCCCTCTACAAATCTACGCGTAGGAAAGCAATGTCTAGCTGTGATGCTCGTCTCGCTGAATTTAATTCATGATGACTCTTTATAAAAATTTGCCGTTACGGTCGATTTATCCATATGTACTAGGCGCCAATTCCTTTGATGTTCACCCAGACGGGTGTTTCCACTTAGTTTTGTTGCACCGATATAAACCTGTCCACAAATACAATGAATTTCATAAAGCCGGCCGCGGTGGCCGAGGAGACTGAGGCGCATCAGTCACGGTCTACACGGTCACTACGGTCGGGGGTTCGAATCCCCCCTCGGGCATGGATATTTGTGCCGTCCTTAGTATAAGGTAGTAGATAAGTAGTTTGTAAGTTTAGGGACTGATGACCCCGTAGTTAAGTCCCATAGACTCTACAAACATTTGAACATTTTTTGAATTTCATAAACGCCTGATGTAGCCAGGTGACGTCGCCTATATTACGAGTCTGTTTTTAATGTAGAGTTCAAATAGGTTTTTTAGACTCATCTGATGCTAGGTGTTCATACAAAAAGGACACATTAAAATTTGTGCTCGGACAGGGATTCGAACCTGTGACCTGCTTCTGCTTCTACATCTACATTGATAGGCATTCTCTGCAAGTCAGTTTTGAAGTGCATGGCAGAGGGTTTACCGAACCACTTTTGACATTTCTCTAATAGCTCGCGGGAAAAAGGAACAGACAAACCTTTCTTTTTCTCTTATTTTGCTATGACGAACATGTCTCCCTATATAGGTGGATGCTAACAATATATGTTTGCATTCGGAAGGGGAAGTTTGTGAAAGAAATTTCGCAAATAGCTCTCCCAGCAAGGAATAATGCCTCTTTTTAATGACATCCAACCCACCTCGTGCATCATTTCCGTGACCCCCCCCCCCCCTCTACCACGATAATACAAAACGAGCTGCCCTTCTCTGAAGTTTCTCTAAATCGTCAGTCAATTCCACCTGATTTGGATTCCGTAATGCGCAGCAATACTGCAAAACAGGACGCGCATGTTGGTGTGGGCAGTTGCGCTAAACCCTTCCGCCACACCAGGCATACATCCGTAACACACCTGCACCAACTAACCAAGCACGCAACCCGTCCGACCCAAACCTCCATTTGTCCTGCTCTTACCATTGAACTCCTTGGCTCTTAGCTGGGCATGTATTCGTGCCACGAGTCCGGTCATCGCGTGCACAGGCATTCTACACATCTACATCCACATGGGATACTCTGCAATTCACATATAAGTGCCTGGCAGAGGCTTCATCAAACCACCTTCATACTTTTCATCTCCCATTACATTCTCGAATAGCGCGCGGGAAGAAAGAACATCTGAGTGTTTCCGTTCGAGCTCTGATTTCTCGTATTTTATTCTGATGATCATTTCTACCTATGTAGGTGGGAGTCAACGACATATTTTCGCATTCGGTGGAGACTGTTGGTGATTGGAGTTTCGTAAGTAGACCACGCCGCAGGGATAACCGCAGTTGTAATGATTCCCATCCCAGATCCTGTATCATATCAATGACGCTGTCTCCCCTGTATCGAGACAATACAAAAAGAGTTTCCTTCTTTAGAATCTTTCGATGCCCTCCGTCAAACCAACCTGATAAGGATCCCAAACTGGGCAGCAATACTCAACAAAAAGGACGGACAAGCATAGTGTATGCAGTTTCTTTAGTAATTCTGTTGCATCTTTTCAGGGTTCTGCCACTAAAATGCAGCCTCTGGTTCGCCTTTCCTACGACATTATCTACGTGTTCTTTCCAGTTTGTCTGAGTAATAGAAATTCTTAGGTATTTTGTAGAGTTCAAGGCCTTCACTTTTGATTGAAAATCAGAGAGACTTCACACTTCTCATTATTTAGTCAATTGTCAATTTTTACACCATACTGATATTTTACTTAAATAGTTCTACAGTTGGTTTTGATCTTCAGATGACTTCACTAGACGATAAATGACGGCGTCATCTGCAAGCAACCTAAGAGAGCTGCTCAGATTTTTCCCCAAATCGTTTATGTAGATAAGGAACAGTGGATGACCAATAACACTACCCTGTGGAACGCCGGGTATCACCTCTGTTTTAGTCGATGCCGTACCATCCATTACTGCAAACTGTGTGCTCTCTGACAGGAAATCCAGTCACAAATCTGGGGGCGGTATTCCATAACGACGCAATTTGATTTGAAAGCCGTTTGTGAGGTACGGTGTCAAAAGCCTTCTGTAAACACGGAATCAACCCTTGTCGATAGCACTCATCACTTCGTGTGAGTAAAGATCTAGTTGTTTCACGTGAACGATATTTTCTAAATACGTGTTGACGTTGGGTACGCATCTATCCTAGACATGGAGACTTATTGTCAGGTGCCCACGGATCCTTGAGTTATTGTAGTCTTTCTTCTCTTCCGGGTTGCATTCCATTCCCCTAATCTTTTATTTCCCATCCCAGTGCCTTCCCCTCCTGACCTCTCCCTGTGGTTTTTCTTGGTTAGATTGGATCCGTGCTTACTCAGTCAGAGGTTTTGCCGTTTTCTGCTGTAAGACGCGACTATAAGGAAGGAGGCCTACTCAGCTTGAATTTATCGCGAATCTTTGATTCAGCGATAGTTCCAAGTGACTGAAAAAGGCCCAGGTAACACCCTTCTATAATAAATGCAGAACAACTGACCCACTAAATTACAGAAAAATCGCCATGTTTGAACATGATTGAACCGCAATGGAGAGTTTGAGCCGTAAGTCAGAACCAAATTTACAGCACCAACATCGTCAACGTAATTGGCGTATGTTTTGATAAAATAATGAACAATATGCTTTTGGAAACTATAAAGACACTGTAAGAGTTGCAACTGTTCTGAAAGTAAATGGTGGCCCAGTTTCTTACTAATATTTTTTTTTTTTTCATGTCATCCATCGGTTTCCTTTCTGTTACGTTGTCGCCAATATTAGTTGTTCACAGATATGAATTTTTATTGCTTCGAGTTACGTTTAATTGTATTAACCATTTTTCCTTTAATATGGTACTTCTTATGTTACATAAAAATGTAACATTGACAACCACAAATTGACTGCTGATGTTACCATTTTCCGTTTCTACTTCGACAAAGCAAATAATTCATTTTACAGTATTTAATTGCTGTATTACCTACTGTTCTCATTGAAGGTAGCTCTGTTTTCACTTTATACTACACGCTACATAATATGCTTCTCTTATCGCTGCCCTTGTGATTTCTACAATGCACCATGACGTTGTTACTAACAGCGAAGGAATGAGCATGGGAAACTTCGCAATTGTAACATTTTATAACATGACAGATCAATATGAATAAAACGGTCTAGATGCTAAACCGTACTTCATTTTTTATACAGATCTAAAAACTTGTGAAGCAAAGTTCGGTGCCAAAGCGCCAGAGATGTCTTCCTATTTTGTTAATTGCATTAGGAAATCAGGGAGGTTTTATGCAGAGGCCCTATAGTTCTTTTTACAGCATACATCACAGCCGAATCTGCAAGTTCTACTTTAAATGAGCGTTTACATTTCTTCTTCTTCTTCTTCTTCTTATTATTATTATTATTCTTATTATTATTATTATTATTATTATTATTATTATTATTATTAATATTAGTGACCTGCCAACTGAAGTGTTGTTGTCTTTGTTTCAGGTGAGTACGATTTCCCGGAATGTCATGACAATACCGCCTCTGATTATTGTAAGTACAGGCACGTTTTATACCTCTACGGTAGAGTATCCGCAACTACCATTAGGAGCATAAGATTCTAAACCATCATATACATTATGGTACAGTACCAAAAGTTTTCCGGTGTGTGGCTTACAGAGATTATTAGGTCTGCACGAAAAAAAAAAAAAAAAAAAAAAAAAAAAAAAAAAAAAAAAAAAAACTTGCCTAAAATTTATTTACACTGTGCTTTTCTTCGTTTTCTGCACAGCTCATGCAACTGACCAGCCACGAATTAGCGCGTACCAACCTCCTTTGTTTTGACAGTGTCACCATTTTCTGAGGACAATACACAATATCAGAAGCACTGCAAACCAAGCGAGAGAAAAATTTTGGATAGTATTGGAACACATACAAACATAAATTTAAGTAGTAGATCTAGAGTGTAGTCCATAATGTAAATGTTCAGCACGTCCAGTGTTGAATGGTGCAGTGATTCGTTGCAGTATTTACTCCCTGACACGTGGCATATGTCGTTGGTCACGGTCATCATGTGTGGCTGAACGGCCGACACATCGTTTGTTGTGAATTGCCACTGAATGATACAGTCCTTCAACAAACCCACAGCAGTATATTTAATTTTACTGTTGGCTATATAACATATTTTTGAATCTACATTTCTGAATTTTGCATATTTGAAGAAAGCTTTTGACAACATTGACTGTAATACATTCTTTGTAATTCTGAAGGCAGCAGGAATAAAATATAGGCAACAGAAGGTTATTGACGACTTGTACTGAGGCTAGGTAGTAGTTAAGAGTCGAACGACCTGAAAGGAACGCAGTTGTGGGGAAGGAAGTAAGACAGGGTTGTAACCTTCCCCAAATGTTATTCAATCTGTACGTTGAGCAGGGTGTGCAGGAAAGCAAGGAAAAATTAGGCGAAGAAATTTAAGTTGAAGGAGAAGAAATAAAAACTTTGTAGTTTGCCGGTGACACTGTAATTCTTTCAGAGCCGGCAAAGGACCTATTAAAGCAGTCGAATGGAATGGACAATGTTTTCAAATGAGCGTTTAAGAAGAACGTTAACAAGCGGTATGGAATGTAGCGAAAGCAAGTCAGGTGATGCTGTTTGAATTAGATTATAATAAATTTCCTTGAGACTGAAAAGTTTCTGCACGTGCACCAGCACTGCTTTAGGAAGCTTGCCGTTTTCTCTCGTGACATCTTGCGTGCTGTGGATGAAGGGCAGACTTCATATTGCTCCACTTTCGAAGGCGTTTGACACGGTACCGCACCACAAACTATGGTACGAGGTTATGGAGTAGGTACTCAAATATGAGTGGCTCGAGGACTACTTAAGTAATAGATCTCCGTACGTTCTATTCGATGGCGAGTGTTCATCAGGGGTGCCCCCAGGGAATTGATTGGACCGCCATTACTTTCTATCTATATACTCGTAAATGATCTGACAGACAGAGTGAGTTGCAATCTGAGACTGTTTGCTGATGATGCTGTGGTGTACAAGAGGGTGTCGAAATTGAATAACTGTAATAGGGTGCAGGATGACTTGGACAAAATTTCTAGGTGGTGTGAGAAATTGCTACTAGCGCTAAATGTAGAAAAATGCAAGGTGTTGCAGGAATCAATCCTGCAGTGTTCGAATACAACATTAGTAGTGTGATGCTTGACAGTCGCATCAATTAAATATTTAGGCGTAACGCTCCACAGCGATATGAAATGGAACGAGCATATAATGACAGTCGTGGGGAAGGCAAATGGTCGACTTCGGTTTAGTAGGAGTTTTGGGAAGGAGACTGCATATTAAACGCTTTTAGACCCCATCTTGAGTATCACTCAAGTGTTCGGGATCTCCACCAGATCGGTTTAAAGGAAGATATAGAGGCAGTGCAGTGGCGGGCGGGTAGGTTTGTAACTGGTAGATTCGATCAATGCGCGAGTGTCACTGAAATACTCGGGAACTCAACTGGGAGTCGCCGGAGGGAAGGCGACGTTCTTTTCGAGAAATCCTGCTGAACGTCTCTATTGCCGCCAACCTCCATTTCGCGTACAAGACCACAAAGATAAGATCAGAGAGATTGGGTCTCGTACGGCTGCATACAAGCATTCATTTTTCCCTAGCTGTATATGGGAGTGGAACAGCAAAGCAAGTAACCGCTAGTGGTACTGATTACCCTTCGACACGCATCTTCGGATGGATTGCGGAGTATGTAGATGTAGGAAGGAAGGAAAATAGAAGAAAGACTAGTGTTTAACGTCCCGTCAGCATTGTGGTAGTTAGAGATTGAGTACATATTGGGATAGTTTTATCACTGATGAAGAAGAAAAATGGCCGTACTCTTCGAAAGGAACCATCCCATGTCTGGAACGATTTAGGAAAATCACGGAAAACCTAAATCTGAATGGCCGGAGGGGGGATTTGAACCGCCTTCTTCCTGAATAGTTTCCTCTATTTTACCATTTTAAATGTAGTTTGAAAGATAGTAAAGCTTATATGATACCTAGTTGATTGATTTCGGATACCAGCTGGTTTTGGCATATTTCGTGATATCGTGTCCGGTTGACGCCTCTAGCGGTTCATACACCATTCTCGGAACTGGGGACTGATCAGTTTTTTTTAATCCTCTCCAAGCAACCGAGACGAACGGTCGACGTCGGTTTACTAGGTGAACTCCAGGAAGACGTAGCTTATCTTTAGACCGCGTATAGATCACGCGAAGAGCAAATTTTTCAGTACCGCTTTAGTGTATGGGAATTTTTACTACGTCTGCTTAGAGGAATTCTGAAGCATGCTGCCTGATTAGTTACCGGTAGATTCAATTAGCACGCTAATATCTCTGGAGTGAAAGTGACATATGTTTCGCGACACATTATTGAGGAAATTTAGGAAACTGTTTGTGGCCAACTGCAGAACGGTTCTACTGCCAGCAATGTACTAGTGTAAGACTAGAGAAATTACGGCTATTACGGAGGCATATGGAAAGTCTTTTTCCGTCTCTCTTTCTCCACACACACACACACACACACACACACACACACACACACCTACCTTCATTAGTGAGTGGAAAGGACGTTAATGCTAGTAACGATACGCGGTACCCTCCCCCATTCACTGCAAGGAGGCCTTTGCTGTAGATGGAGGTGTAAAACGATATTGTCCATATCTTCCAGCTAGGTAGGAGGCAGGCATTTTCTGGAAGTAAATGCGTTGACTAAAAGAAATGTGTTCCACTCAAAATCAACGCTTCAGTGTGATCTCTGGCCTTGTTCGTCTAACTGATGTTAATGCGTTATCGCAGAGATGGGTATCTTATAAATGCTATACGACACTACAAGAAGAGCAGTTACCGTAGGTCATAACGTCAAACGGCGCTTCGCAACAGCGCAACATCAGATCTAATCTTCGTCATACATGTGTACCACAGCATTCCTTTTGCTTGTATTCCCTCCTTCTCTGAACGGATACCTGTTGCATTACTTCTCGACTTAAAACGAAATGAGGGACACGAACGAAGTTACTAAACAGATTGTAAATAAATAAATAAATAAATAAATAAAATTGCGTTTCTGTGTTTGTAAACCTAATGGACCAAACTGTTACGGTTATCAGTTCCTGAACTTACAGACTGCTTAAACTAACATAAGGACAATACAACCACCCATGCCCTAGGGGGACTCGAACTTCCTACGGCGAGAAACCGCGTTCGCTCCGCAGCAAGACGCTTTGGAGCTCTCGGCCACTGCACCGCGACATTGCGTTTCTCAAGAGTTTGTAAACTGTCTGATCTTTGTTTCTGCAGGAGGACAAAAAAAGGAAGAAAAAATAGTTATTTCACTGCCTTATAATAAATTACGCTTTCTGGGAAAGCGATCTTCTAAATTTCCTTTCATTCCACAAAGCCACAGCAACCCAAAGCAGAGTATTGATTTTTTTTTCCGGTGATTTTACGTTCACAAGAACTATTTACTTTCCCATTCTTTTTCCCATAAGACTAATCCACAGTGAAGCATAGCAGGGTTTAGCTAGTAATTAAAGAAGAAAGGTAAAGATGCTGGTGTAAGTGTTTCATGTGTTCTACATATTCTCTTGCACCCCCCCCCGCCCCCCCTCCCCACTTCCAATCATACACCTGCGTGTGAAAAGAGCTACTCTTTGATGATAACGCCTTTCATTTCCATAATAATAACGTGTCAAAAGAGCTACTCTTTGATGATAACGCCTTTCATTTCCATAATAATAATAATTTCGTGCGGCTCATTGGCCTCGTGCAAGTCTTTCAATTGGACGCCACTTCGGCGACTTGTGTGTCCTTAGACTACCCCAGTTATCCAACCGGGAAATATTGGTTATGCCAACAAAGCAATGAGTCATGTGAATTTTTGCACATTGTACATTTGCGGTACGTTCGTATTGATAACTCCCGTGACGTTTTTAAATTCTTGTTCAGGCTTTTTTATATTTCAATCGAGCCACGGCAGATATCTTAGTGGTGCGGTCTAAGGCGTCTTGTCACGAATTACGTGGCTGCATCCCGTCGGAGCTTAGAGGTACTGGAAGCACTTTCAAGCGGCGACTCTGAAATAAAGCAGGCGCATAATAGACTAGCGTGGAGAACTGTGTATAATCAGACTGAGAAAAAGTAGACGAATCTTGTCGCAGATTGCAGCATCATTCCTACTTAATTCAAGCGCAGAACGATGTCGACAAGTGGAACTACCGACAGCGCAAATTAAAGTACATCGCGTGTAGAAATTACTCAGAAAAAAGATCTGTAGATGTAGTCGCAGCGAATGTGGCGCATTGTAGACGGTCAGATTTCTAGCGATACTTAGTCAATAAAATTACAAAAGTAAATAGTAGAAAGATTGATGTTTAATCTGTTACAGCCCCGTAACGTTACATTTTTAATCGATACGGAAAGAAAAGATATTTATAACACATGTATTAACAGAACAGCATCTTGTGAAATGCAGGCCCGATGTTTGTAGAAGACTAAGTTCAAATCTGTAATTAAGTGCAAAGTTCCTAGCGCCGGTGACACCCGTTTATAAGAAAGGTAAAATAAATGATCCACATAATTACAGGCAAATATCGTTGACAAGTTTCCTGTGTAATTTTGGAGCATACTCTCAGCTGGAATATAGTAAATTTCCTTGAGACGGACAAGCTTCTTTCTATGAATCAGCACGGGTTTAGGAAACATCGTTCGTGTGAAACTCAGCTTGCGAGACATGGATGAAGGGCTACAAGCACATTGCGTGTCTCTCGATTTCAAAAAGGCATTAGACTCAGTGCCACACTGCAGACTGCTAACGAAGATACGAGCTTATGGAATAGATTCACAGATTTGGGACTGGCTGGAAGACGTCCTAAGTAATATAACGCAGTACGTTGTTCTCGACGGCTACTGTTCATCAGAGAAGAGTGTATCGTCAGGCGTGCCGCAGGGGTGTGATAGGACCGCTATTATTTTCTATCTATATAAACGACCTTATGGACATAGTAACTTGTAATTTGCGGCTGTTAGCTGATGTTGCTGTGGTGCCGGCCGCGGTGGCCGAGGGGACTGAGGCGCTTCAGTCACGGTCCGCACGGCCACTACGGTCGGGGGTTTGAATCCCCCCTCGGGCATGGATATTTGTGCCGTCCTAGTTCGTAAGTAGTTCATAAGTAGTTTGTAAGTTTAGGGACTGATGACCCCGTAGTTAAGTCCCATAAGCTTTACAAACATTTGAACATTTTTTTGTTGCTGTGTTGTATGGGAGGATGTCGTCTTTGACTGTAATAGCATACAGGATGACTTAGACAAAATTTCTAGTTGGTGTCAAGAATGGCAGCTACCTCTAAATGTAGAAAAATGTAAGGTGGTGCACATGAGTACGAAAAACAATCCCATAATGTTCGACCAGAGTATTAGTAGTGAGCTTCTTGATACAATCGCGCCGTTCAACTATCTAGGCGTAACATTGCAGAGCGATATGAAATAGGACCAACATGTAAGGACAATTGCAAGGCGGACTGCCGACTTCGATTTATTGGAAGAGTTTTTGGAAGATGTACTTTATCTGTAAAGGAGACAAAGTATAAAACGCGTGTACTACCACATACTGAACATTGCTCAAATGTTTGGGACCCGCAGCAGATCTGTTTAAAGGAAGACATAGAAGCAGTTCAGAGGCGAACAGCTAGGTTCGTTACTGGTAGGTTCGATCTTGCTGCCGCCTACTTCCATTTCGCGTAAAGGTCACAAAGAGAAGATAAATTAGGGCTCGTACAGAGGCATACAGCATTATTTTTTTCGCTCGTTCTATTTGGAGTGTTAGAGGAAAGGAAATGCCTAGTGGTGGTACAGTGTACCCTCCCGCCACGCACGTTGGAGGAGGAAGAAGATTATTCTTTAAGGCCCCTTCGACAAACGTGTTCATTAGAGGCGGAACTTAGCTCGGGTTGTTTAGGCAAGGATAGGGAAAGAAATCGGCCGTGCTCTTTGAAAGGAACCATCCCGGCATTTGCCTGGAGTGATTTAGGGAAATCACGGAAAACCTAAATCAGGTAGGCCGGAGATGGATTTGAACCACCTTCCTCCCGAATGCGATTCCAGTGAGTTACCACTGCGCCACCTCGCACGGTCCTTACGTTGGATTGCGGAGTATACATCTAGACGTAGAAATTCTTCAGTATGTTGGATGTAGCAGAAAAGAGACAAAAGTACAATTAAAGGCCAAATAAACCAGAAGCGCGAAGACTGTGTTTTTCGTAAATTTGTCCGCATTGTATCCAGTATTAGCGTCCGAAAGTGACTGTCGTTTGCCCAAATACACTGTATGACAGACTGAAGAGGTTACTTATATTGCTTTACGTTTACCATCGTAGCCAGATATCAAGGAGGGTGCATTCATTCTTATACCACAGTGCTTTTAGATGAGATGCCTAACTGATGTATAATTCATGGCACACGTAATGCGGGAAATATGTCGCTCTTCAAGCTCCGCGAGAGATAAAGCAACTCCGCTCACGGGGATTATCTTTAAATAACAGCGCGGTTGAGGACTGCAGAATGAGACATCGCCCACTTTCTTGGAAACGTCAGCACATGTCTTTGCATTATCACTCTTGTATGACGCTCTGTTAACAGCAGCCAATTCCGCCACTGTAAAGATTTTCATTCTTAGGTAGTATTTTCGCAACAAGTGCCCAGTTGCAAAGCAAAATACATTACTCCCTTGACCTGTGCTCCCACCTTCTTTCACCAGTACTGAATTTTTATGTTCAAATGTTTATAACTCCTTTGGTTATTAATCCCTAAGCTTCCAAATTGCTTAAACTAACTGTCAAAGTATTTTCGGGTTTTTGGCCGCATTGTCAATATGTAAAATTCCGACGTTTCGGCCACTTGCAGCAGTGGTCGATTGTCGAAATTTTACATATTGACACTGCGGCCAAAAACCCCGAAGAATTTTATTGGCCGACCGCGGTGGCCGAGGGGACTAAGGCGCTCCAGTCACGGTCTGCACGGCCACTACGGTCGGGGGTTCGAATCCCCCCCCTCGGGCATGGATATTTGTGCCGTCCATAGTATAAGGTAGTTGATGAGTAGTTTGTAAGTTTAGGGACTGATGATCCCTTAGTTAAGTCCCATAAGCTTTACAAACATTTGAACTTTTGAATTTTATTGATAGTGACTACGGCCGCGGAAGCCTTCGTTTACACTGTAGTTAAACTAACCTAAGGACACACACACACACACACACACACACACACACACACACACACACCACCACCATGTCCGAGGGAGGACTCGAACCTCCGACGGCGAGCAACCGCGCACTCCGCAGCTAGGCGCCTTAGAACGCTCGGCCGCTCCACCGCCAATTTTTCTGTTGCATAATCCTTTGCCAAACCTACCTCTCTCTCTCTCTCTCTCTCTCTCTCTCTCTCTCTCTCTCTCTCTCGTGTGTCGTGTGTCGTGTGTCGTGTGTCGTGTGTCGTGTGTTGTGTGTTGTGTGTGTGTGTGTGTGTGTGTGTGTGACCTTGAGATTTTTTACTTGCAAGTGAGAGATTTATTGGGGATTGAAGTTGTTTAAAATGAATGGGTAGAACGGTTGAAGTCACTCGTATCTGGGGTATGAGAGACATCTTCCTAACCTAGATCTCTGTGGACAGTCGCTTCATTGACGTTGTTACACGCGGAGAGATAGGATTTTATTACTTCTTGCTTCGAATGGGCCTACTTTGAACCTTTGGATTTGATCTTTGCCCAGTACTGTCGAGTTTTCTGCTAGTGTAACTCTTTCCTTTCTTCTGTCCAGGGGCTAACTTACACTAAGGACAAAACGCACGCACGCACGCGCGCGCGGGCCGCGGTCTAAGGTGCCTCGCTGCGGAGCGCGCGGTTGCTCGCCTTCGGAGGTTCGAGTCCTCCCTGGTGTGTGTGTGTGTGTGTGTGTGTGTGTGTGTGTGTGTGTGTGTGTGTGTTGTCCTTAGGTTAGTTTACCTCAGTTTAAGTAGTTTGTAACCTGCGGACTGATGACCAAGCTGTTTGGTCTGATAGATCTACAAACATTTGAACATTTTGAACGCACAAGCGCCAGAAATGTTCAAATGTTTGTAGAGCTTATGGGACTTAACTAAGGGATCATCAGTCCCTAAACTTACAAACTACTTATGAACTAGCTACAACTAAGGACGCACAAATATCCATGCCCGAGGGGGGATTCTAGCCCACGACCGTAGTGGCCGTGCGGACCGTGACTGGAGCGCCTCAGTCCCCTCGGCCACCGCGGCCGGCCACGCACCCGAGGAAGGACTCGAATATTCTACGGATGAGATTGCCCAGTCCGTAGCATGTCGTTTTAAACCACGCGGGCATTCCGCGCGACTTTCCTTGAAATCTTAGGACTTCCTTCAGGTGCGGCTCGCAGGCTGTATGTGCTGGAGATCATTTATTCCTAATTCTTTAATGTCTTTCTCGGTTTATGTCAGCCAAGTGGTGGGAACCATCTTGTAAGCAAGCTACCCTACTTCATTTTTGCACATTCAGATTATCTCTCGATGTGTTCATTATTCTTTATTATTCCTTTGATTCATCACGCCAAGGAGTGGAGAGGACCCGTAAAGAGTTGCGGTTCTGTACAGCCTAATATCAGACATGCTGATAGTGGGGTAAAGGAGATCCCAATCGGGAATAAGCGGGTAGGCTTTAAATTGCTGCACGTGGCTTACAACCAAGGAAAGCATCCCGAAAACCTTGGCCGGAACCGTAGTTAGAATTTCAAAATTCGCCAATAATACAACATTGTTTCTTATACATCGCACTGACAGAAAACAGATGCTTTCCACCCTGATTTGAGAACAACTAATGGGGAGACACTTCACAATATTTCAATGCACTCTTAATCAGTTACCTACATAATTCTACAACTCTGGGACAATATCTCGATATGTTATGAAAATCATGATAATGGACCTATAACTAATCAAATCTTTCCGTGTCAACGTTTCTTAGAGACTAAAGAAAAATACGTAAGAAAATGATTTGGGCAGAGAGATGCCTTGGGGATATGGGTCTGTCTAATGTGGCACGCTGCTGCTTATCTCGGGCCCAAACGCTATCCTCCTGGCATGAAATCCGAATAAAGGTAATTGACAAGATTATTGCTTCATTCTGTAGCACTGCGCCTAAAGGGAGGCAGTTTTCCTTCTAGAAGACAAGGGTATTGGCATGGAATTGGACAGGAACCTTCCAGATACTCGTCAAGAATTCTTCAATTGAAATCAGTTTGGTTGCACCGTTATTGGAAGTCTTCACGTACTCCGCATGTCTTAATCTGTAGGCTTAAACTTTATCCAGTAGTGTATATCAAATAAAATATCTAATCACACCTGTTCTTAAACATGAACAAATATCATCGGGTTCTCGGCGTTTTGTCAGACATTAACTGTTTAGTTTCCGCCTGAAATAACACACAAACGCACGCAGTACGATAAAAAATTAATGGCCCGTACACAATCTGCAAATTCAAATGTTCAAATGTTTGTTAAGCTTAAGGGACTTAACTGCGGGGTCACCAGTCCCTAAACTTTCGAACTACTTATGAACTACCTTATACTAAAGACGACACAAACATCCATGCCCTAGGGGGGGGGGGGGGATTCGAACCCCCGACCGTAGCGGCCGTGCAGACTGTGACTGGCGCGCCGCAGACCGCTCGGCCACTGCGGCCGGCCACACAATCTGCGTGACAACATACTACATTTTAACTTATAATTGCTAGTGTCGATATTTCTACAAAGATTGGAAGTTAATCCTTTGGCCAGAGTAAAAAAATTCCTTAAAATTATTCAGTACGAGCAACAATAACTTTATAGCTGGTAAGCTATATAATGCTTCCGTGATGTATCGGATGCAGTAAATGTCACTATTATGCCTCTAATCTTTCCAGAAAGTAACTCATAAAGCAACAGTAGTATGTGATTGACTACTTTTACATGACAAAGGAGGAATACTAAAGTAAGCAGACGCACATGTTAGGAGTAACTCAGTGCAGCTAAATAGCTGATTCAGTAGCTCTCTGCAATTTATTAATTCTAGAACGAGCTACCTGCATGTGTAACACTCTGTATAGAAGGAACTACAAATGAATTTGTGGTAAAATATTGATCAGTTTGAAAGATTGTCGAAAAAATAAGGTATGACGCTGATCAGCTACACTAAACGTTCAAGGATTAAAGCTACTTCGAACCACGGTGCAGTGGGGGTGACTCAATTCCACTAACATGCCGGTGTTGAAAGAAGACATACTAGGGAAAATAAAGAATAAAAAATAAAATAAAGAATAAAAAATTGAGCCCTAGGACTAACCAGTGATAGGTCCCGGAGCCTCTGCAATTTGGCAATGAGCCACTGCAGTAGTTTCCTACGAAAACTACTCATAATAACATTGTAACTTTTCCTCTATGTTCAAATCCTTTTTTTCTGTGAATCATTGTTACCATCACGTCATTAAAAACATTCAGGAAAATAACGGCGAAGTGAGAAAGATGCGTAAGGCTTTTCGCAGGGTCGGCGGGTGAGAGACCTGGTTGAGTAAACGCGGAACTAGTGACGCGGTTCAAGAGGTACGCCTCAGAGAGGTCTGAAAACACCTGTTGTTGCTGCCGAAGCTAAGGTCGGAGGGGAGAAACGTTGGGGCCACAACCTGATGTTCGCGAGTGATTCAGCCGTGACGAACGGCGTATCGCTGCAATTGCGAAATCTCCATCTGACGTCACAGGGGCCCTTTGGAGGGATAGCACAACACGTGAGCCAAACGTAACGTCAGTTGTAGCGTCACACGCTCCATCTGCGGGGCTCTTTGTACACCTTTGAGATCGCTCGGTACTTGGGAAACGGCTCATTGGATTCCGTTTTCTGTATTTGAAGCTCATATTTGTTGAGTTTTATATCTCATGATTCACTTCCTAATTGCATCACGTTAAGAATCTCCCAAAAACGCGCCGCTATTGATAAGATTTCTTGTAATAGAATGAAAACGTAATACTTGGGTCAAAATATTTTTTTTTCGTATTATAAATTGCATGTTATTGAAAATATTCCGTTTCAAAGCATCAGCGCATTAAAGATTTGTATAAAAACATGTTGTACGAATTGGTGTTACAAAGTGTAGAGAAGACGTTGCATGTCTTGCTGTTTCCAGACAGTTTGTCTATTACATTAATAATAAAGTTCTAGAATATGTAGAGTTGTTTATGTAAAATTTGATTGTTACTTATCCCACTATATAAAGACAAGTAGTCGCTTAACATTGTCTGCAACTGATCTTCGGGAAGAAGACCCTCGATCAATTACCTTCAAATTTTATTCGGTCGGTCAAAGGTTATATAGTGTCCCCTTAGGGTAAACATGGTTTCGATTGTGGAACCGATCACAAAAAAGAGGGGTGCTATGGCCTAGTATAAACGTTGTCTGACACAGGCTGTATAGTTGTTCAATATATATTATGTCTCCTATATACGCGCGCGCGCGCGCGCGCGCGCGCGCACACACACACACTGTGTAAAAGTATTTAATGTATGTAATTTATAAACATATACATATGCATGTAATTAATATATAAATGGGAAACGTTGCCACAAAAACCTCGAAACATTCTCGACAATTTGTTACACTCGGAGATCTATCGCGTGGATAGGTCTGTGATACCATGTGAACGAAAAATCCCAATCGATTACCCACTCACTTTCAGCAACTTCAATTCCAACCAAGGGTTTGTTTGCAATAGTAATAAACAAGTTTCAAGGTTAGAGTGTTAAGACGACAGGAAGACAGATGGGTTGGATGGTAATTGGCGGCGGGGGAGGGGGCAGTTTCGATACACATTTAGCAATTGGAAAGTATTACCGCGTTCATTGATGCGAAAGCTCCAATCAAGGGTGACTTGTCACTAATTTACATATTAAACATTAAAAAGCGAGAAAATATTGAAGAAAAAACCAATTTTCTAGCGAAACAACTTACCATTCAGCATAAGAGCCACAGGAAAGTCACAAGTGCCAAATAATTAAAAGTTAACATAGTATGATCTGTTTATGAAGTATAAAAGAAAATCCGAAAGCTTATTTTTAGAAGACATTTTTCCAAAAATGTCAACTAAAGTGTTCAGATAGCTGTATTACGAATATATTACATAGTCAGGTCGTGGTTTGAGGTACTGAAACACTAAACTGTCGGAGTTAACGTTTTGTAATCTGTGTGTGATACTAGTATGTTCCCTCCGTGATTCCATAAAATGACAGAAGTAGAGGAAGCTGAGTAATCGAGTATTTTCAACAACAAATACGACGCTTTTCGTAATTTGATTATAGCAAATTATACTAAAATTGCAAGTTTTTCAGAGATGATCAATGTGCAGGTGTACAGAAATAGCATTCATTTATAGAAGTTAAAATGGCCGCTGCTCTCAGTCCTCTCTGGAATGGTTACGTTGCCTTTCTAACAGCAGTTCCTGCATCTGGTTTTAAGAGTTTCTAAAAGTGAACTTTCATTTTTAAACGCCTTAGACAATATATGCCGTATTGGATTCATTGCTAGCTGACATCAACTTTTTAACTTGAAATCTTTCTGGGTACATTCCCGCAGCGTTTGAAAGAAACGGGTGGATTTAAGGTGTGGCCATCACGATCCAGGACTTAACAAACCTCGAATTTTTCTTTCGGTGTTATGTGAAGCATCGTGTGTACAATGTTTATCCCCAAAAAAAGAGAATCAGAGACGTTATTCACTTCATAAACCTGATGTTCTTCATAGTGTTCTGAAAGAACTAGAATATCGTTGTGTGTAGAGGACAAATGGAAGCCTTATCGAACTGCACTGAACAAGTATGCAAACTTGAAGACTTTTTTTGGTGAAGGTTTCGCTTTGCTACCTTATTTCGTTGGTTAAAACTGCACCATAATTCTTGGACACACTGTATGACGTTCCTCGGTTATATGTAGCCGCCGTATCAGGGCTTCAAACTTCTTAGTTATGCAATCAGCTTCAGTCAGCAACCGAAGCACCGTCGTCACTTCTCCAGCCTTGAACTTCCCCGTACAGTGACAGCGATACATTATATGTTCGACAGAGGCGTACACGTGCTGCTAGGTCGGGGGAGAAGAAAGAAAAGGAACAGGAGCCAAACTTGAGAAACTCGTTAAAGCTAAGTGTCGCTCTGCGTCGGAGATTACCATTGTGATTGCTTCATTATAACTTCGTACATTACCTCCTTCCTGGTCGTACCAATTTCCCGTTTCCGATCATTTATACCGCCGAAGAAGGGTCGAAGTTTCCAAATTAATAGAGATGAATAGCCTTAAACTGTAACAGTCTTGGATAAAAGTGATCGCTAACTCACCGGTCGTGAATTTAGAACCGATGTGTTCTAGAGCAATGGCTCCCTAATGTACGTCACGGGATCTATTCAGCTGGGTCACCGGACGACTTTGGAAATCTCCAAATAAGATACTTTACAGATTGAAACAAATGTGGAATTTGGATGTTCTTGACATTATTAAAGACAGGGGGCTATCTAAATTGTTATTTGTTGTGAAATATGCCAGGTGATCAAAAATTCAGTATAAATTTGAAAACTTAATAAATCACGGCATAATGTAGATAGGTAAAAACTGACACATGCTTGGAATGACATGGGATTTTATTAGAACAAAACAAAAACAGAAGTTCAAAAAATGTCCGACAGATGGCGCTTCATCTGATATGAAAAGCAATAATTAGCATAACAAATGTTCAAATGTTTGTTAAGCTTATGGGACTTAACTACGGGGCATCAGTCCCTAAACATACAAACTACTTATGAACTACTTACGAACTAGGACGGCACAAATATCCATGCCCGAGGGGGGATTCGAACCCCCGACCGTAGTGGCCGTGCTGACCGTGACTGGAGCGCCTCAGTCACCTCGGCCACCGCGGCCGGCAACAAATGTTCACCATCATTCCTCAAGAATAGCTGTAGTCGAGGAATGATGTTGCGAACAGCACTGTAAAGCCTGTCCGCAGTTATGGTGAAGCATTGGCATCGGATGTTGTCTTTCAGCATCCCTAGAGATGTCGGTCGATCACGATACACTGGCGACTTCAGGTAACCCCAAAGCCAATAATCGCAGCGACTGAGGTCTGGGGACCTCCAAACCACCACCAAACGACGCGCTAGAGATCTTTCACGCGTCTAGCAATACTTTTTTTTTCTTCTAATAAAACCCCATGTCATTCAAAGCATGTGTGTCAATTTTCACCTCTATCTACATTATTCCGTGATTTATTAAGTTTTCAAATTTATACTAACTTTTTGATCACCCGGTATATGTCTAGTGACCAGGAAGTTTTGACAAAGCGGTAATATGGAATAAAATATTGAACAGCTATCTTGGCATATATATTTCCACAACAAATGTGAAAATGTATTTGAAATGTCTTATTTCATAACATTTTTCTTCAGAGGTAAGCAACAATTACGTTTAGTCTACCACTTGTTTATTTTAAATGATTATAGTTCAGAGATATTTTGAGTTAAAAATTTTTACAGTTTTTAGTTTATGGAAGAATGACATGAAATTTTTTGTTTGAGGACTTACTTTCCGAGAATTCTTGATGAATATTGTTATCGTTAACAAATTAGTTTGTAGAAGACGACCTTATAATCTAAAAACTGGCGCCGGCCGCGGTGGCCGAGGGGACTGCGGCGCTTCAGTCACGGTCTGCACGGCCACTATGGTCGGGGGTTTGAATCCCCCGTCGGGCATGGATATTTGTGCCGTCCTTAGTCTTAGTTAGTTCATAAGTAGTTTGTAAGTTTAGGGACTGATGACCACGTAGTTAAGTCCCATAAGCTATACAAACATTGGTTAGTTTTTGTAAAAACTGGCAGCATATGAGGAAAACTAACTAACGGAAGTATCATGAGTCTTGTTTCAAAACACTTCTTTAAAGGCTCAAGTGTAATCCAAAAATGTTCAAATGTTCGTAAAGCTTACGGGAATTAACTTGGGGTCATCAGTCCCTAAACTACTTATGAACTAGCTTATACAAAAGACGACACAAAGACCCATGTCCGAGTGGGATTCGAACCCCTGACGGGGAACGGACTCGCGCATCGCAGCGTAGAGCCTCTATGCGCTCGGCCGTTTCGCCGCGGCAAACGTAATCACATTCTGGATTAAAATAAACGGAGGGCTTTGATTACTTTGGAAATGCAGCTTCGAATGAAGTAATATGTGAGATATATTTGTGTGTGTGTGTGTGTGTGTGTGTGTGTGTGTGTGTGTGTGTAAACCTATTGGACGTAACTGACACACACACAAACATTTGAATACCAAGACTATGCAGACGACACAGTTATCCTGTCGAGAAATAGATTAGCTCTTCAGGCTAGCTTGGACAAACTTCATGACTGGGCGTACAGGAACGAATTAGAATATAAGGAGAGAGAAAAAAGTAATGAAATTCAGGCAAGGAGGCACTGTGAACAAGGAAGACATCTTCAAATTCGGAAAATCCCGTGAGGAACTTGCTAAGAGCTACAAATAGCTGGGTGTAACTTAACAAGTTTCTGCGAACAATACGTAACTAGAATAGGAGGAAGAACCGATAGTGGTACTCAAGGTACCCTCCGCCACACACCTATCGGGTGGCTTGCGGAGTATGAATATATATGTAGAAGTCCTTCACGAAGCATATCCAGGAAAGATGCAATGCGTCAATAATATCAATAATGTTGAAAAGCTAGCAGTTAAAAATGCAATAAGACTAGTTCACATTAAGATTTCTCCAATAGCGTGCTACGCAATTGCCACAATCAGGACTCGGTTAAACGCCACAAACCTGAAAAAATCTAAAGCAGTCAAATACGTCTTCCTACGTCAAGAACTCGGGATACCTAGATCAGCGAGAACGAGAATAGTTTTCACCTGGCCAACACTGACTTCTTCATAAAGGAAATTGCATAAATTCCCCATCTGCCGCACTCCGCGGCCTATGAAGCGCACATGTAAGGGAGATCTGAAAAAGCTGAAGATGAAGATAAAAGATTCTTCTTGATCCCAGCGATGAATACTGAAGATTGGAAGGAGCCTAACTTTCCCCTACGACACCTGTTTACGAGGACTGCTACACACGGATTTCACTACAGATTGTGCAACCAGAAACTGTCTCATCTCGCATCGAATATGTGTCAATGCCTTGATGTGGCCAACCATGTGGTCAGAACCATTGAACTGACTGTACAGCAAGAACAAAGTCTCTTAAATTTTACGCAGATAACAACTTCAAATTTTTCATGTTATCTGACAAATTTACATAGTGTGTTTAATAATAAATCTCATTGAGTTTACTATTAATGTTTTATAAAATAAATTTATTATTGGTCAAAATATAGTTTTTCTTTCATAATGTTCTCATCATTATTTTCAAATTTCTTTTCAATAAAGCATTTGATTGTATAAAAATACCTTAAATTTCTACATCTATTAAATGTAAATCTATACCACTATTAATTGCTGTGTAGTCGATGCAGTGCCACCAGAAAATGTCCAGAAAAATTGTGAATCCCCAAGCAAAAAAAGATTGGTAACCACAGTTCTAGAATAAATACGTGCCGCAGAAGTACCCGTCTAAAGAAGGAAATCTGAGCTGGGCGAACCGAAGCAGGTAAGAGGTACGGATCTTAGCACCTCGTATGACCAATTTCTAGAGATTTGTTTAGGCATTAGGAGTCCTTATTAGTATAAAAGACAACATACATGCAATGTAGAGAGACTCTGGAACTTTGCAACTTAACCAGCTAGTCGTGACAGTGTGTGTGATTTCCACTGCAATTTACAAGAAACTTTGTGTGTTTTTATTTTTCTTACTCGTGCTTCTTGTAGCGCCTTATATATATGCCAACAGAAGACTCACATCTCCTATATAACATGTGGATAAACATTCTAGTCGCCAGGAATTTTATAGGGAGTGTGCTTCTCTGAATGCATGAAAACAAAACCGTCTAAGACAATAACAAACAGGTACAGTTTGTAAGGAAAGAATCAAGTAAGGAATAATAATTTCGTGTGGCTCATGGCCTGGTTCAAGTCTTTCAATTGGACGCCACTTCGGCGACTTGCGTGTCCATGAAGAGTACGGATTAACGTTTTCATTGAATAATGGTTCATTAAAGACAGGGCAGGTAAAAAAGCTGGTTTGTCCTAAACTCAACAAATGTCGCCAGCACATATTTTAATCCTCAAAATCGACGACAGCAGTGTTTTATTGCCCTTCTGTTTTTCAACGCCCCAATTCATATGTTTCTAAAGTCAACATTCTTTCTTTTATAAGCAAGTGTCAATAAAGATTCCGATCCAACAGAGCTGTAAGATAACGTGGTTCGGTTTCGAAAATGGCGGCGGTTCAAATCCCAGTCCAGCCATCCACGTTTGTTTTCCGTAATTTTCCTAAATCGCTTAAGGGAAATGCTGGAATGGTTCCTTGAAAAATAACACGACTGAGTCCCTTCCCTAATCTGAAATGGTGCTGAATCTCCAATGAGTTTAACCTTTAACTGGGGATGTGGGGTGTCCACAGCACCCCAGTTCTAGTTCTGGTATTTAGTGAAGCATCTTGGTCACACTGATGAGCGGCTTGTTACCTTCGTTCAAAGGGATGTACATTGTGGCGAAACCATTGTTCATGTTTTTAAAAGTACGCAACACTGTACACAACAAGTTTTAAACTCAGGGGTGCTGATAACACCCCACGTACCTTGTAGTGCGACTTTGTGTCGAATGGTGCACATCATGATGTCATATGTGAAGAACCAAAAACTTCTTAAAACGATGTTGGAAGTAGTTTTTAATGATAATGAAGGCTGTGAGATTCCAGAGTTTGAAGATTCCGATGACAATGAAGAAGGAGCAATGCGAACTGAAAGTGATCAGTCTCTTGAAGGTGTTGCTGGAGATATGGCATCCTCCTTTTCAGCAACACCGGAGAGGTTTATGCTTAGTGAGGATAAAGTAACTAAATGTATGACTATACCGAAACCTAATAATATCCGAACAAGAAAGAAAAATATTGTAACTCAGCTTCTTGGTACCAAACTAATTGCTAAAAACTGCAAGACTGCTGTAGAATACTTTGCTGTGCTCACAAATTCGCAAACAGTTCGCTCTGTAGCAGAGTGCACCAACCTTTATATTTATCCTCAGGTCTTAAAAAGAGCTACAAATTCGGCTGTACCAAGATCCATCCGACTGAAGGCAGCTAAGGTCTCAAACACGGAAGATTTTATTCTGGCAGATCAAAGATTGCACAGTTTGCACAAAAAATACTGACAAAAAACCAAGCTCTTCTGTTGCAAACGTAACTAATTTGTGTGTTTAAAATCATTTGAAAATCATCTGCAGTCAATATATTAATTCATCATCTTCTTCGATTGACGATGAAAATGTTCAATGTGGAAATGTGATTTTTCTCCAGTCTTTTGACATGAACTATTGTTTTGAGTTATATATATATGTCTGTTGCTTTGTCTGTTAGCATCTCTGTATTATTTGAAAGTGATTAAAGATTTTCTTATTTGATTAATTTGAAAAATAGTATGTATACGAACATTTGAAACCATTTCACACAAGTTATTGATTTATTAGTTATGGATAATTATTAGAGTACCTCAGTGATTAAAATTGTTCTTAAATGTGTTAATAAAAGACAAAAGGCTTTGTTTATTGTATAATAAACAATTTAAAAATAAATTAGGAACCTTAGTATATTTATGTAGAGTCCTGTGAACACCCCACGTCCCTAGTTATGTTATGAATGCTCACCTCTCCAGTTGAAGGTTAATGTTGCTAGGATGCTACCCCGAAACTTTCCTCCGTCCCTTGCGTTAGTTCGATTCTAATTAAAGCTTTTCTTACTTCCTAAAGCATTAGAATGTTAACGACAATTTAATTTTATTTATGCTGTTTATATTTGTAAATAAATCGTCTGGTCATACGCTCGGTCTGGCAAGCCAACGTACAATTAAACTTGCCAAGAACAAAATATCAGTCGCCACTTTTTCTACACTGAGCCTCAGTTTCCGCGGAAATCTAGGGTTTCATCGACGTCTACAATAGACAATGGCATTTTTTTTTCTTGTCACTAACCGTGGTCAACTGAACGTTTCGTCAAGGATTCCTCATTTCAGATCGCCTTCCGTAACATTATCTACGGAGTCTCACAATGGCAGCCGTAACGTGACTAAGAGCTTTAATTAGCGACAATAATGACAGCCCCTGATTCGTAGTGCCCATTGACATCGCACCAAACTAAATCCAAGTAAGTTAGCTGCCTTTCATTCTACACCAGAGTGAAGGTGCACCCCACCCCCATGCCTCCAAACATCCTTTATATCTCGTAAATTCTCAGATTTTCTCTTATAGAAAAGGACATCACTTTAACCTGTGCCTTTTCTGTCAATTTAACAGAACTCTTCCACCACTTGGACGAGGTGCTACCTTTCCTTTTTGCTTCTTAACTATACTGAAAAACTCCGCAAGTTACTTTACGGTACGTGAGGGATGTTATTTTCTAACTAAGATTCTGCCCCCGCCCTGTCCTATCCACTACCGTCCCTCCTACATTTCTGTTTTTAGTTTGCGAATGTTGTATTTGGAAAAAATCGCAACGATAAATTTCAGTATGACTTCTTACATCTTTGATTTTGTATGTCCTTTCTTACGAAAGTAGGTAGTATGAGACACTCTAAAACATGAAGAAATATTATTTTCGATACGAACTTATGTTTTTTTTAAGTGGATAGCCTACCCAATATTATTTCTTAAGCAATCGATAGGATGAAAAATCACAAACAGAATGGCGTCGATTGCATCGCGATGCGTCAATTACATCCGGAGAAACAGCGGAGCGAAGTTGACGTTGGAAATACATGAGGCGCGCTGCTAGCTCATGTCCGAGACTCTAGGGACTCACGCTTGAGCCTCGCACACGCGCTAGCAGGGATTCCATGCGACGGAGGGTGGATGCATGTATCCTCGCTAACGGAGGACATTTTGAACATTTCCTGTAACAAAGTGTTTGAAGTCACGCTGGTACGTTCTGTTGCTGTGTGTTTCCATTCCATGATTAATGTGATTTCAAGAGAAGTAATAAAATGAGCTCTAACATGGAAATTAAGCGTTACCGGACACATGCCAACATATTTTCTTTCTTTGTGTTGTGAGGTGTTTCCTGAAAGTTTGGCCGTATCTTTTTGTAACACCCTGTATAAAAACAGTGTACTCCAGCAGGTAGACATGTAAATGAATGTGTGATCAAAAAAGGTTCAAATGTTTTTAATATTATGGGACCGAACTACGTTGACCATCAGTCCTTAGTCTCACAAACTACTTGAACTAAGTTAAACTAACTTAAGTACAACACACACACACACACACACACACACACACACACACACACACACACCCTTGCCCGAGGGAGGATTTGAACCTCCGACGCGCGAGGCCGCACGATCCGTAACGTGGCGATCCAGACCGGTCGGCTACTCCCGCGCACCGAATGTATGATCACCTAAAGATAACGGAAAGATTGTTTCATTCCGGGGATGTTTTGTATTGAAACGATCAGCCGGCAGTTTTGTGCCGTTGCACAGGGGACGAACAAGTAAACGACAACTTATCCACTTCTGACAAGCACCCGCTATAGGGCCACAAACCTCCTCGTCCACGTCTGAAGTCCAGAAAGAGCTTTATGCGGGCAACAAGTATGACCACTGAACAGATGTGTACCCGGCTAACAACGTGAAAATCTAACTGCTGGTTTCACCGAAGAATGGCCTGTGTGGAGAACCTTGAATCGGCTCAGAACGGCTGTCGCAAGATCCAGAGACAACCTGCAGAAGCGGGGTTACCCTGCACCATCCACCCTTTGTAACTGCGGAGTTGAGCAGACTACAGTCCACTTATACCAGTGTGCACTATGTCCATCAAGATGCACCACTGATGATCTGATGTCCGCAAGGCCCGAAGCTGTTGCGACTGTCAAATTCTGGGCTAAAGTCGCCTAAATTGTCATCTTTGTCTAATATTTTTCCTTACTAGACTTTCTCCAATCTTATTCAGTTTGTACATTGAGCAAGCTATAAAGGAAAGCAAGGAGAAATTTGGAGAAGGAATTAAAGTTCAGGGTGACGAATTAAAAACATTGCGTTTTGCCGACGACATAGTAATTGTCAGAGACAGCAAAGGACCTGGAAGAGCAGTTGAACGGAATGGCCAGTGTGCTAAAAGATGCATATAATATGAACATTAACAAGAGCACAACTAGGGTACTGGAGTGCAGTCTACGAAAATCAGATGATGCTGAAGGAATTAGATTAGATAACCAAACAATGAGAGATGAGTTTTGTTACTTGGGCAGTAAAATAACAAATGATGGTCGCAGTACAGAGGATATAAAATGCAGAATGGCAATGGGTAGAAAAGTGTTCTTGAAAGAGAGAAATTTGTTAACCTCGAATATTGATTTAAGCCTAAGGAAGTCCTTTCTGAAGGCATTTGTGTGGAGTGTTGCCTTCTATGGGAGTGAAACATGGGCGATAAACAGTGCCGACAGGAAGAGGATAGAGGGTTTTGAAATGTGGTGCTACAGAAGAATGATCAGATTAGGTGGGTGGATCGCGTAACCAATGAGTAGGTACTGAATAGAATTGGGGAGGAAAGGAATTTCTGGTATACCGTGACTAAAAGAAGGGATCGATTGGTAGGACACATTCTTAAACATCAAGGAATTGTGAATTTAGCATTGGAGGGAAGTGTGTGGGGTAAAAACCGCAGAGGAAGAGCAAGAGATGGATACAGTAAGCAGATTCAAACAGATGTAGGTTATGTGGATTTGAAGAGGCTTGCTCAGGATAGAGTTTTATGGAGAGCTGCACCAAACCAGACTCCGGACTGACGACTGCACAACGTCACAACAGCCGCCGCCTTGTTTATCATTTCTTTCACCTCTAAATGTAAACCAATGTAAATTATGAGTTATAATATGTAACCTAGTTGTAACTTCAGCTAATGATGATTATACATATGTCTATATCCATGTACCATTGTACACTGTAGTTTGATGTTACGACACAAATAAATAAATAACCTACAGATAACAGAAGCCCGAAACGGACCATGGATAAATAAAACTGGTAGCGAAAATTATTCCAAAGTCATGGATAAAATTCGCTTTGTTCTTTGCCTGCATCTTTATTTCTTAGTACAATCACCCTGGCGACGAACACACCTCTCGCACCAAAATTCGAATTGATTTCGTCACTGTAGAATGTTTGTTGACGGATTCCCTACCTTATCTCTGCTTGCACCGCTTCGTCATTATCGAAGTGTTCACAAAAGTATAAGATTTTGAAACAGATGAATACTAATGAGGTTAAGTCGGCACTGTATGGAGGATGCTCGATGACAGTGAATGCTAGACGTCAACGTCGATCATGTGTGTGGCCTTGCTTTGTCATGCTGCCAATGCCTCAGGAGGAGGCAAACGCCCGAAAAATCTTTTTTTTTTTTTGCAGCTAACTTCACAAAGGAAGTACCAAAAGCCGTCATCGGGAGTATCAAATCGAAGAAGGCTGTCGAGCCAGACGATACCTAAAACATTCAAAAGATCGAAAATACTGGCAATTGTAAAACATGGAATAACACCTGACAAGCCATTAACTTTCGACAAATCTCTCCCCTGTGCACCTACTCTCTGTAGATGGAATAGTCTTGCATGGCTGGTTCATCCAAGACTTCAGTAGCTCTAAGGAAATATCTAATTCAGGGGTCTTGTTTCGACGTAGGACTTCATTGCTCTGTCAAATTCTTGTCACAGTTTGTTTCTCAATCTAATTCCCCTTCTCTTTCTGGAATACTGCCTTGAAATTCATCTCCCTTGTATAGCTTTTCTATACATCCCTTCCACCTCGCAGTTAGCTCCCTTCTATGCTCAATACTGGTTTTTCATCCGAAGTTTTAATATACATAAAGCTGCTTTTTTGCTCCGAGTGGCCCTTTAGATTTCACTCAGGCAAGGTAGAAGCAAATATGTTTCTGTAATCGTCACTAATGTTAGAGAGGACGGTAAAAGGGAATGATAACTAGGCACAATATTTTGTATACAGACGATGCTGTTTTGTGTTGTCCCTTTACGCACCATCAAGGTTCAATGATAACACCCTACGACTGGATTTGCGAGTGAAGACATAATTATCTCGGACTGACGCCCACAGCCTGGCTTTACGTAGGGAAGGACAAGGCTTTGCAGGTACCGCTAGGGCGCAGGTAGCAGGACACCACACAAAGCGCAGGGTCCAGAGGCAGCTGTGTTCCGTTAAAATACATTCCTCCATGCACAAAACGTGTCCACTACCAAAGAGTATTGTTTGTGCCGCTAGCCCGCAGGAAACAAATGCTTCACTTCAAGGGATAGGCACTACGCCTGTTCGGAATTCACACAGCTCGCTTTCATCTCTGTTTTGTCGGCTTCCCTACATTTCTTCTTTCCAAGGGTCTGTAGTTGTTTACGACGACTGGAATTCTCTCTCCATCCTTTTAAGGTGTTGTCTCCATTCAAACTGTTTCACAAAAAAAGCTCGGTGTATCTTTCAGCTAACGCCTGGTAATTCTAGACGAGCAAAGGTAGGAAATATGAGGTTAGGGCGGAAGAGGGACTGAATAATAACACTTATCCATTATGGATAACGAGCACTGCGACTGTGGTGACTAAAGGTATCTTGAATAAACAGCAACCAGTCGACTTTTATATCTAAGTGTGGGAACTGTGCTTCAGTGTGTGTTATGTAGCTGCAAAGCATAAGCCTGTGGAATAATACTATACCACATTGGATGTATGGCTGTTACCAATTGACCAATGTTGAATAAATACACCATAATGGATGTTTTGATGTTATTAATTACAAATTCCACTCTACACCAAATGAAATAGAAAAAAACTGTTTTGCCATCTGTTGATATGCTAGTCATATCGAAACCGCTAATGAAAAAATGGTAATTCTATATAAAAGTGAACTGGTTGCTCTTTTATTCAATATACCTTTGAATTGAATGATACGAAAAGAATATAAAATTGACGTAGTGGTCAAGACAGTAGACAAAAACTGCTCATGGTTACCTTTCCAACGGATAATATCCGATGTATGTATTAACAAATACTAGCACTCTCGTAGGCGCATTTTCAAACGTATTTCAGATGAAACTAAGGAATTTAATTTAGGAGAGTTGTAACGAGGTTCCTTTGCCAAGTGGTGGACAGGTACCTTAGGATAAAATATCTCTAAAGCTTTAGCAGCCATGATCATGTGTACTGCTCAACTGTTACTATGACCAAGATCATACCCTCGTTTTCTTTAGCGGGCGAAAGAACACAACATAAAACAATATTTAAAAAAAATCCCAGCAATCCCTGAATGGTTTGTTTCATCCAGTACCCTGTAGACAGTGAGATGGTTCCGATTCATTTTTTTCCCTTACACTCAGGACTTCCTGTTGAGACACACACACAGTAAGCGGAGGGTGTGGTTTGCTACAAAGCTGGAAGCTTTTAATCGTAAAAACTGCGTAAAAGAGAAAGGTATATTACGTGTTGGTGGGACTGATCGGAATAGCGCTATTGTAGTAGAGGCAATGCAGTATAATTTTATCAGTAAAAATTAACAGTGGAGATGATAATTAAATTTACGAGTAATAGAGGAAAGCTACTGCCAGAGTTCAAATGCACCGAAAACCTGGGACATTCTTAGGTGTTAATATTAGAAAGACTAACGAGAAAGAGATTTGTTTTCACAAAAAAGTGAGACACATACTAAATTCCTCGAAACTTCGTTGTGTATTTCACATGATATTAATTGCGCTATGTGCCTTGCCGTGATATATCAAGGAGATGGGGAAGTGTAGTTCATCGACAAAGTAAGTAGCTTACAAAATAGTCTGTGGATCAAAGATGAATATCGCTCGTCAGCGGTGCATCCGTACTAGGTGAAATGATACAAGAGTTAGTAAAAATCCAGCGAAGGACAGTACGCTTCGTTAGAGGTTTATTCAGCAAGCGTGAAAACGTAAAGATGAACTCCAGTGGCAGTCGCTGCAAGAGAGGCGTTCTATATCACTGTATGGACTATTCTATTGACAAAGCTACGAGAGCTTACGATTCTGGAAGTGACATTCAATATATTGCTTCCTCCTTCATATACCTCTCTCGAGAACTGGGAAAAAAATTAGAGACTGGGGCGTGCTTATCGCCCCATAGGGGATTTCCTGTCGGAGAGCACACAGTTTGTAGTAATCGCTGGTAAGGCATCGACTAAAGCAGAGGTGATATCGGGCGTTCCACAGGGTAGTTATTGGTCCTCTGCTGTTCCTTATTTACATAAACGATTTAGGGAAAAATCTAATTAGCTCTCTTTGGTTGTTTGCAGATGACACCGTCATTTACCGTCTAGTAAAATCATCGGAAGATCAAAACCAACTGCAAAATAATCTGAGATATCACTATGGTGTAAAAATTGACAACTGACTCAAAAGAAAGAGAAGTGTGAAGTCATCCACATGAGTATGAAAAGAAATCCATTAAACTTTGTTTACAAGATAAATCAATCAAAAGTGGACGCCTAAACTCCACAAAATACCTAGGAATTACTATTACTTCAGACTTAAAGAACACGTACATAATGTCGTAGGAAAGGCGAACCAAAGACTGCGTTTTATTGGCAGAATCCTCAAAAGATGCAACAGAAGTACTAAAGAGACTGCATACAGTACGCTTGCCGGTCTTCATTTGGAGTACTGCTGCTCAGTGTGGGATCCTTATCAGGTGGGTCTGACGGAGGACATCGAAAGAGTCCAAAGAAAGGCAGCTAGTTTCGTATTGTCACGATACAGGGGAGACAGCGTTACGGAAATGATACAGGATCTGGGATAGGAATCATTACTACAACGGCGCTTATCGCTGCGGCGTGGGCTACTTATGAAACTTCAATCTTCAATGCGAAAATATATTGTTGAGTCCCACTTACGTAGGTAGAGATGATCATCATAATAAAATACGAGAAATCAGAGCTCGAACGGAGAAATTCAGCGTGCTGATCGAGAATGGAATGGGAGATAAATAGTATAACGGTGGTTTGATGAACCCCCTGCCAGGCACTTAAATGTGATTGGCAGAGTATCCCATGTAGATGAAGTCACTGAGGCTCTGTCAGTTGTTTCTTCCACGAATCAGACGCGGAAAAGGAGGAAGTGACACCTAGTACCCTCCACCACTCACCGTGAGCTGGTTGTAGATATAGGTAGTCTGATCCAAAGAAAGAGTTGTTCACAGGAAAATTAAGACGCTGTAGCCGACAATTCATGGGTATGAAACTACTGTTAGGGAAATCCTGGGCTTGACTGAATAGCCTTGAAGGAGCTTGGTAATTACGGCTTCCCGAAAGAAAACGAGAATTTTATCGTGGGGAGAATTGCGCACAGGTTTTCCAGGAAGGCGCGGATCTTCCTGCCTCGGAAGACTGCCTCGACCACCGAAGGCCTTCTGCCATGCGTTTCTTTCCTTCAGTGGGCAGAGCGACCGAGACGGCCACAAGTGAAGCAGCGAGTCCAGGTAACGGCTCCCCAGCTCTCAGTTATTCCCAGTAATTATGCCTTCGCCAATTTGTGAATATGCTTGAAAAATTCTAAGACCTATTTCTTCCTAAAAGAGACACCGGTGACTATTTCGTGCTTATGTTACGTTGAATTATCAGGCAGATTGTGTTTTCATTTCAAAAAGGCGTTTGACACGGTACCACACTGCAGACCGCTAACGAAGATACTAGCATATGGAATAGCTTTACAGATTAGTGACTGGCTGGAAAACTTCATAGGTAATATAACACAGTGCGTTATTGTCAACGGCGAGTGTTTATCAGAGACGAGTGTACCAGGGGATTGTGATGCGACCGCTATTATTTTCTATCTATATAAGTCATCTGATGGACAGAGTAACTTGTAATTTACGGCTGTTTGCTGATGATGCTGTGGTGGATGAGAGGGTGTCGTATTTGTCTCTAACAGCATACAGGATGACTTAGACAAAATTTCTAGTTGGTGTGAATAATGGCAGCTAGCTCTAAATGCAGAAAAAAGTAACGTGATGCACGTGAGTAGGAAAAGCAATCCCATATTGTACGAATACGGCATTAGTAATGAGCTTCTTGATGCAGTCGCTTCCTTCAAATATCTAGGTGTAACACTGCAGAGCGATATGAAATGGAACGAACATTTAAGGACAGTTGTGCGAAAGGCGGACTGCCATCTTCGGTTTATTGAGAGAATTTTGGGAAGATGTACTTCATCTGTAAAGGAGTCGGCGTATAAAACGCTTGGACTACCACATCTTGAGTATTGTTCAAGTGTTTGAGACCCGCAGCAGATCAGTTTAAAGGAAGACATAGAATCAGTTCAGAGGCGAGCAACTAGATTTGTTACTGGTAGGTTCGACCAATGAGCGAGTGTCATGGAAACTCCGGGAACTCAAATGAGGATCGCTGCAGGAAAGACGACGAGCTTTTCGAGAAATTCTGTTAAGGAAATTTAGAGGATCGGAATTTGAAACTGACTGCAGAAAGATCTTGCTGACGCCTGCTTACATTATACCTTCTTTCCCCTCGTTCTATTTGGGAGTAGAATAGGGAAGGAAAAACTTAGTAGTGGAACAGTGTACCCTCCGCCACGCACTTCACGGTGGATTGCGGAGTATATATGTAGATATTATTGAAGCAGTCAGAAACAAAACTCAAAGCCTTGAAACAATGACTTACCAACTTCTCCGTCAAATCTGAGAATTACTGCAGATTTATTCCTTTTGAGTCTAAAATGCGCAACGTGGAATTACGACGGCCTTTCTGAACTTCACAGCGAAATGCCACGTAAGTTGCCATCTAGTACAAGAGTTCAATGCGAGTATGTGCTGTCATTTTTATGTCTGGTCTTTTTTTTTGTAAAAATAATACAACCTCCGTCACAGCTCTCATCTACGTATGTGCCTGACAAACTTTGTACATTAAAATTTGATCGTTAGACCTCCTGTTCTGAGTTCCAGTAGTGAAACTTTTCTGTGTATTTTATGTCCTCCCTCTTCTGATTGCGACGTTCTATATATGCAAAGGTAATATGAGTGCTAATCGTTTTAGGTTGGAAACACATTACAGCAAAACCACTTAATAAAAAAAACTTATTTGTGTTACTGTGCGCACTGAGTTTATCGTGATATAGAATCCCCAATAGTACAAATATGTTGAGAATAACTTTAAATGAAATTTTACTATGTTAATGTGTGGGATGTAAATAACTCTATATTGAACCTGATAATATATAACCAGGGCCTACAAAAACCAATGTGGACGCCCGAGTATAGGAAAAAAAAGTGTTGTCCCCACTGACGTGCAATAGTTTAAAACATTTGTGTGAAAGCACCGTAGGAAATTTAAGGAAATACACTTGCTCTAACTGCGTTAACTGGCTGTGCAGACGGTTTGGGTAGAATAGCCGATTAATTTTGAGTGACACAATTTGTATCATTCAATAATATTTTTATTGGTTTTTTCGGGTATCATATATAAAAAGATGCGTTTATTCCAGGGCAACATTCTCAAAATTTCAAAGCCTTCAGTCAACTTTCGGAGATTAACAGTTCTAAATTTTCCAGATACGTAGCCTACAAATGTGATGTCCGAAAGTTCTTCAAAGATTGCGTTGAAATTACGACACAATGTTGCAATCGATGTCGCAAATGTTTTAGCTTCCAACTGGAACGCCGTCTGGAATATGTGTAATATATATCTCAAAATGGGAAACATAATGTAAATGTTAAAAGTTCAAAACTGTTAATCTCTGGAAAAATTTTAATGCAAATTATATTCTGATACAGGATGCGTTTTACGTACTTATTTCTTTAATATGTAATATATAACTTGTCTATTTAGAACTTTTTGCATCATCGCTTCCCCATTATAATATTTATATAAGTTCATAAGACCCCTAATATAAAGAAATACTCGCATATAACAATGAAACGTTGGGACCCTAGTAACATGTCTGCGTGTAAGGTCAAGTGTTTGAAAGAGGCCGTACGAGCTGGCGACTATCATAGCGTGTTATTCGAACTTATTCAAAAGCAAACAATAACGGCCGCATTTGTTCAAGAAGAAAGTGTTGTCTCTTTAGGACAATACACAAACTCAAACATCCGTTATTACAAAGGTAAAAAATGTACAAAGTTTATCAGGCACGTACGTAGATAAAGAGCTGTGAGGGAGGTTTTATTATTTTTTTAAAAAGATCAGACAAAAAATGACAGCACATGCTCGCATTGAACTCTTGTACTAAATGGCGACTTAAGTGGCATTTCGCTGTGAAGTTTAGAAGGGCCATCGCAATTCCACGTTTCGTATTTTAGACTCAAAAGGAGGAACATCTACAATAAATCTCAGATTTGATGGAGAAGTTGGTAAGCCATTGTTTCAAAGCTTTGACTTTTGTTTATGACTGCTTCAATAATATCTACATCTACATATATACTCCGCAATCCACTGTAAAGAGCGTGGCGGAGGGTATACTGTACCACTACTAGGCATTTCCTTTCCTATTCCATTTCCAAATAGAACGAGGAGAAAAAGAATGAAATAAAGTTTGAATTGCTACATCATGAACCCTATTCTACAGTTTTTGCCCCCCTCAGATTAATGTCCGATCCTAAACTTGAAAAAAATGGCTCGGTGGTGGAGGGTTAAAAACAGCTGGGGAAAAGTGTAGTCAAAGGAGATTACGTTGTAAAATAAATATTTTTTTTTAAAAATGGATGCGTCTTCTTTCTTGGGTCGGGTGCTTATGGAACCACCCTCGTACACATAGATTTTATAGATACACAAGGTAAATTGCACCCGTGAGAAGCCGGGACGAGCTGCTAGTGTGCATGTAAATACCGTGAGGCGTGAGTGCGTAACATGAGAGAATGGAAGTGGGCGGCACCGCCGTGCGCCTGGCGACGTGACGCGCAGTAGCCAGTGTCTTGCGCCCGCCCGCCCGCCCGCCCTTGTCCGCCTGTGCGGCGGCCTCGCGCACGCCGTTCTTGCAGACAGACGGCTGTGCTGTCTGGCTGGGGCGACCCGACGCGGCTTCCAGGAGGCGGAATGCGCGCCGTCGCCGCGTTGTCGCCTGCCCCGCAGACGTGTCCTGCCGCTCGCTTCGGCCCCGCCGTCTGCAGGGGAGGGAAGGCGCGGCGTTAGCAGCAGAGAGAGCGCAGTGCTGGCAGTGAAAAACTTCTTATTTTGGCACTACGGAAGTACATGGAAGTTGCGGGAAAGGAAAAGGATTACGTATTCGTCGAGACAGCTCTTACAAGCGCCAATGTTTTTGTACTGAAGAAAGAGCGTACAATATTTTAATAACAAAACAGTTGTTTGCCGATGCGGGAAAGCTAAAGGAATTTTTTTAGATTCACTCATAACCAGTTTTAGTGTTTTCTGTCGTTACTTGGACAAAACCTGAAACGTCAGGTTTGATTCCATCTTGAATCCAAGTGCTCAGTGGCTGTTAACATATACGGATGTTGAAGAGCAGTCAAATATTTCTTTACTGTCGAAAAATTTGATTTTGATCGCTGTCAAACTCTCATCAGTGCTTAAAACATAGTTTCAAACGTACAAAAATTTTCAGTCTTCATATTGAAGATGATGTGATCGTCATCATGAAGGCTGAAAACTTTTCTTTGTTTCAAACTGCGTTTCAAGCATTGAGAGTAGTCACACATGAATTATTTGTAACAAGACTAAAAAAGTAAATGAATACAAATAAAAGTCTACGTTTGTTTCACTCACAGAAATTTCATCTTTTGTTTTATAATAAGAGTGAACCCCGATGTATAAGACACTACTGCTGGCGCTCGCTCTTACATGTACATGCTAAAGAATATTGCAGATCATGCTTCTCTTACACGACTGGAAACGTGTTCCAAACAAGATGACTGGTGAAAAAATATTTTGCACCAGGAAAGATTCGAACCTAAAACACTTAGGGTAGGACGGTGTCGCCTTAACCACAGCGTCTACAAGAGAGGCCAGTCTTTGTTTCCATTGACTTCTTTGTAGAATGATTATCAGTTATTTATACTGCTGCTAATTTGTATGATTTCCACTATCTAAACTTCACAAACTTCCTTTCCATGTTAACTTAAACGTTGTAAGAGTGTTTTCTGTAAGTAATAAATACTCAGTTTGTACGGAAAACTACGGTAAAACACTACTAAGTACCGTTCAGATACGTCGGTAACGTGCTTGTTGGCACAAGAGGTCTTAAGATTGCGGTGAAAATGGCTCATTTTATGAAGATTTTCAATGCGATGAAGTATCTGGAGTGCATATTTGAGTAATTTTCACGTACAAATACGAAAATTTGCCAAGTACGACGCGACAGCTTTGCGAATGGTGAAAACGAAGGTGACGCCGTACTTGATGGATTTCGTATTTACACTTCCGTAATATGAGAGTTTGCAGGATAAATGAAACGGCGCATTAAAGACATTACCGAGACGCGAATTTTAAGATAAAGTTTATTGCAATAGAGTTTACAGAAGTGCTATGTCGTTATATTAAACTCTAGAACGCTAGCAATTTTAACGTAATTCTGATAATATCTGTAGACAACCTTGAAAATTAACGTTTTAAAGTTACTTATTACTTAAAAAAACAACAGATGTATCATTATCGAAATTTAAAACGACACAGCATTGCTAAAATAATAATTTATCTTTGCAATCCAAGCCCACCGAAACGAACCAAACGGCCTCACCGAAACCTCAGCGGCTTTCGGTGCAGCGCTCGAAATTTCGGTGGCTGTTTCGGGCGGTAGCAGGCCGCAAAAACGTAGAGAATAACCATTTTCGCTACCGAACCGAAATTGACGTCACCACCGAGAAAAACACACCGAACCGAACGGTAGGAAAGATACAGAATAGGGCCCCAGCCACAGGCAGCCCCTCGACCAGCATCGCCTACTCGCCGCGGAGTGGCAACTAGTTATACACTCCTGGCCATTAAAATTGTTACACCACGAAGATGATGTCCTACAGACGCGAAATTTAACCGACAGGGAGAATATGCTGCGATATTCAAATGATTAGCTTTTCAGAGCATTCACATAAGGTTGGAGCTGGTGCCGACACCTATCACGTGCTGACATGAGGAAAGTTTCCAACCGATTTCTCATACACAAACAGCAGTTGACCGGCGTTTCCTGGTGAAACGTTGTTGTAATGCCTCGTGTAAGGAGGCGAAATGCGTACCATTACGCTTCCGACTTTGATAAAGGTCGGATTGTAGCCTATCGCGATCCTATATATGCGACATTCCTGCTTACGTTGGTTGTCATCCAATGACTGTTAGCAGAATTTAGAATCGATGTGTTCAGGACGACAATACGGAACGCCGTGCTGAATCGCAACGGCCTCGTATCACTAGCACTCGAGATGACAGGCATCTTATCCGCATGGCTGTAACAGATCGTGCAGCCACGTCTCAATACCTGAGTCAATAGATGCAGACGTTTCCAAGACAACAACCATCTGCGCGAACAGTTCGACGAGGTTTGCAGCAGCATGGACTGTCAGCTCGGAGACCATAGCTGCGGTTATCCTTGACGCTGCATCACAGACAGGAGCGCCTGCGGTGGTGTACGCAACGACGAACCTGGGTGCGCAAATGGCAAAACGTCCAGGTTCTGATTACAGCATCATGGTGGTCGCATCCGTGTTTGGTGACATCGCGGTGAACGCACATTACAAGCGTGTATTCGTCATCGCCATACCCGGCGTGATGGTATGGGGTACCATTGGTTACACGTCTCAATCACCTCTTGTTCGCATCGACGGCACTTTGAACAGTGGGCGTTACATTTCAGATGTGTTAAGACTCGTGGCTCTACCCTTCATTCGATCCCTGCGAAACCCTACATTTCAGCAGGATAATGCACGACTGCATGTTGCAGGTCCTATATATGCCTTTCTGGATACGGAAAATGTTGGGCTGCTGCCCTGGCCAGCACATTCTCCAGATCTCTCACCAATTGAAAACGTCTGGTCAATGGTGGCCGAGCAACTGGCTCGTCGCAATACACCAGTCAATACTCTTGATGAACTGTGATATCATATTGAAGCTGCATGAGCATCTGTACCTGTACACGCCATCCAAGGTCTATTTGATTCAATGCCCAGGCGTATCAAGGTCGTTATTACGGCTAGATTGTTCTGGGTACTTTCTCAGGATCTATGCACCCAAATTGCGTGAAAATGTAAACACATGTCAGTTCTAGTATAATATATTTGTTCAATGAATACCTGTTTATCATCGGCATTTCTTCTTGGTCAAGGAATTTTAATGGCACGTAGTATATAACGACTCACTGGGCTTACGTTTAGGTCCATTAGAAGTAGAACATTCTTTTCTTACTTAGACCATCTGGTGTTTTAATTTTTCAGTTTTGTGGTACAGAATTAAAGGGAATTAGTCCACTGAGAGGGAATAAAAACCTAGCTGTTTGCTGACGACATAGTAATTCTCTCAGAGATAGCAAAAGACCTGGAAGAGCAATTAAACGCAACGGTCAGTGTCTTGAAACAAGAGTAAAATTAGGGTAATACAAGATAGTGTCAGAAAATCAGGTGATGATGAAGGAATTAGATTAGGGAATCAGACGACAAAAATAGTATGAGTTTTGTTATTTGGGCTGCAAGGTAACTTTTGATGGCCGAAGTAAAGGAGATATAAAATGCAGAATATCTATCGGAAGAAAAGCATTTCTGAAGAAGCGAAATTTGTTGACATAAAATACTAGTCTAAATGTTAAGACGTCCGTTCTGGAAAGGATTTGACTGGAGTGTAGCATTGTATGGGCATGAAACGTGGACGATAAGTAGTTCAGACTAAAAGATGATAGAAGCTTTCGAAATGTGGTGCTACAGAGGAATAATGACATGCGTAAATCACAAAACTAATGACGAGGGGGGCGTGTTAAAGTCCCCCCTCGGGCATGAGTGTTTTTGTTGTCCTTAGGTTAGTTTACCTAGGTTTAAGTAGTTTGTAAGCTACGGACCGATGACCACGCAGTTTGGTCCGATAGATTTACAGACATTTGAACATTTGAATATAAGTAGTTTGTAAACTACGGACTAATAACCCAGCAGTTTAGTCCGATAGATTTACAAACATTTTAACATTTTTAATGAGGAGATGCTCTCCAGATTTGGATAGAGGACTTCCTGGCGTATCCTAAGAGAAGGGGCAGGTTGGTGGGGCACATTCTGAGACATCAAGGAATCTTCAACGTAGCATTAGAAGTACGTATGTTTGGTAAAAATCGTAGAGGGAGACCAAGGGACGAATACAGTAAGCAGATTGAAAAGATGTAGGTTGTCGTACTTACTCTCAGATGAAAAGGCCTGCACACGACAGGGTAGAGCGGAGAGCTGCATCAAACCAGTCTGCGGACAACATTATGAAACTTGTCGATAAACTCGCACCTATCTATATGAATAAAAAATGTAAATTTTCTAAATGAATTTACTTCAAGATCTTACGTCGCAAAGCCAAGATGGTATTGTAAAACAGTTAATTCGTCATTGTCTGACAGTAAGAAGACAGTGCGTTGTCATACAGTAAAACAGAAGTGATATATGGTGTTCCAAAAGTCTTATAGGGCCCCTATTGTTCCCTATCTTTATAAAAACTATTTATGAGAAAACGTGAGTAGCTCTCTTAGACTGTTAGTGGATTATGCTGTCCATTATCGGTTAGTAAAGTTTCCCGAAAATCGAAATCAGCTGCAGAACAATTCAAATGAGACGTATGCAATGTGCAAAAAATGGCAATTAAATATTCAAATGTTTGTTAAGCTTAAGGGACTTATCAGCGGGGTCATCAGCCCCTAAACTTCCAAACTACTTATGAACTAGCTTATACTAAGGACAACACAAACATCCATGACCTAGGGGGGATTAGAATCCCCGACGGGGATCGGTCTCGCGCTTCGTAGCATAGCGCTTCAATGCGTTGACAATTGAGCCTATATAACGAGAAGTGTGAAGTCATCCATATGAGCGCTAAAAGCCGTTAAATTTTATTTACTCGATAAATCAGTCAAATCTAAATACAGTAGGAATTACACTAACGAACAACTTTAATTGAAGAGAACACACAGAAAATAGGGTAGACTAATAAAAGGTTACGTTTCACTGGCGGAACACTTAGAAGATGCAAAAGGTCTTCTACACAACCTTCCTACACTTGTACGTCCTAATTTGTATTTCTGCACATTGTGGAATCCCCACAGTGGTACAAGTGCAGTGCAGAATATAAAGTTCAGAGAATCGCGATATAGAACAGACGGAGTCGCGGAAATGATGCAGGAGTTGGGGTGGAAATTATTTCCGAAATTCCTTACACCAAGGTCCTCCTCCGAATAAGAATACGGACACACTTGGTTAGCACCTTCCTACGCGGGGAGTCATGTTCATCAGGATGAAATAAGAGAAATCAGATCGAAAGAGGAAAGATTTAGATGTTCTTTTTCCCAGGACGCTATTGGAGAATGGAACGGTAGGTTTATATCATAAAAGCGGCTCGATGAAACCTCTGACATGCACTTAAACGCGATTTGCAGAGAAGGAACGTGTTTTGCAGATATGTGTGAAAGCAGATGAAGAAATGTTGGGTTTTGTGGCAGAGATTATGCTGTGTAATAGAGACGAGGGACCTACTGTGTCAATAGTTTTGTTTGGCAAAACACAGGCTATTTTCATACGTTTCTGCTTTAGTTGCAGTCGATTTTATGTCGTTAGCTTCAGGCACAGTTCTCGAAATGAAATACACCAGGAAGTATATTTTGTTGCTGTAAAATTGTATTCCCTAATGTAATAAATACAGTATATCAGCTGAACTGCGGTTTTATATTTACTAAATCATAGTGTTAAGATTTAAAGGTAAAGTAGTCAACAATCCTAAGATTGGTTTGAACACCACAGTGCTTTACTAGGCATGGTCCTATTTGGAGGTGGTATGCCGTTGCCTTCCTCCGACCTTCGAACTGACTTATCCAGCCAGTTATAGGGGGACATACAGTTTAACGTGGGTTCCGAACCACGGTGCTACTCGGTATTTTTCACATGAGCAATACTGCCAGAGGTGAAAGTGGAAAGTGACAGATAAAAATCCTAGTACCTGGCGGGGATCGAACCCGCGACCTTTGGATTTGTAGTCTGGCACTTTACCACTGTGCAACCAAGGCGCACTGTTTTAGCGATAAGTTATTCTTGCGGGTTCATTTCGTTTCTGTAACTGTGCAGAAGTACACGAATAGAATTTTTGCGAATTGAAAGCTGCATACAAAAAAAAAAAAAAAAAAAAAAAAAAAAATAATAAATCAAAGTAAAACTAGCTTATGTGCTGTAAAATAAAGGGCCAATCCAAAACAAATCTTGACGTCCTTGTTGACGACACTTTTCCAGCAGAAATTAGCATTTTAAAGTTCTCGGCCGATTGCCTAATAGTCTTGCCACAGACGTTGAGTCGCATGTCAGGCGTTTCTGCCGACCCTCCCGTCGCACGACAGCATCCAGTGTCAGCTACTGAATGGAACAGCTGACTCACCGTGTCAGACTCACCAGCGTAAAATCGGGCACTGAAGAGCGAGCGTCTCGCGACAGTTCGGCAGGCAAGGACATGACGTGTATTCAGAATGTGATGTGTCCAGACTGGTGATGGCACGCCACGGCCCGCTAGGCACGTCTTACCTTCACCTTAGGAAAGGTCGAAGAAGTGTCCTATTAAGGCTAACTGGGGCCTTCAACACTACCTCAAACGAAGCACTCTGCGTGGTACTGGAGATACCACTAATAGACCTTACCATACGACTAAGAGCTGCTATGTACTGGCTGAAGGCGGGGAAATACGACAAGGTCCACGAACTTGTTGGACAAGAGATAACAGAACGGAGGCAACTAATTAAATGGAGAATGGACACATGGCAAAGGGAATGGGAAAACTGCGAGAAAGGAAGACGCGTCTATGACTTTTTCCCGAATATAAGGGAACGTCTTCGAATGGGTCATATCAATCCCAGCCAGGGTATGATCCACTTCCTAACGGGACACGGCCCCTACCCCATACACCTCACACGTGTTGGTCTCAGTGACAATCCATGATGTACGTGTGGAGAAATTGGGACCCCAGAACACACTGTCATACACTGTCAGCTCTACAAAACATACACTCACACTATGTTTGACACGACTAAAGACCTAAACGAACTAATACGAGATAAGAACGGATGGGACATAATGAACAGGCTGACGGACGAAGTCTCACTACGAAAAAAACACGAGTACACACAGAACGTAAGACGTAATGCAACACGAAACGCCCACAACAGAAGACAAAACACTTATGATGAATCTGACACTGAAAGCACAAACAGTACAGATTACACCACAGATGACAGCCCCGACACAGAGGACGATATAAATACTTGCGAAATGTAACCTACAGATATAGCCAATCATAAGAGTCTCAAAATGAGAAAACTCCAGGATGGCAGGGCTCGAAGTAAATTCCGAGGCCTCCCACCCTGGACTTTCCTGTCTTATTCTTCAGACTGTCACTCAAACCAATCTTTCCTATCTTCTATTATTCTCTTCTTAAAATAGTTGATGTTTTTAAGTTGCCTTTCTATTTTCCTTATGATAAGTTTTTACGCTTTTCTTTGTATTATTTATCTAATTACTGTAAATGTATAAAGAAAATAATGTATCATAGTCGCATAAATGTATCACATAGATTTGTAATCACGACCAGCTATATACCCAAAGGCAGCTGGTCCGCAAGAAGGGTAAATAAATAAATAAATAAATAAAAATAAATAAATAAATAAATAAATAAATATTCACCATACCGCACACAAGCGCGCGTCTCTCTGGCGTTGCGTTGCCCCTCAAGGGTGACAGTCGAATATTAACTCAACAGATTTCCGTAGCCAATCGCGCTGAAGCAATCATCACCCGATACACTAAATGCAGATGGCAGAGAGAGAGTCTTCAGAATTTTAAACGTAATTAATACAGTTGATGACGTCCGTGTGGCAATTTTGGCCGCTAGTCCCCAGCTGGGATCGGGTTCGATCCACCCGGTGCAAGTCTTTTGGTGACGCCACATGGGCGACTTGCCCGTAGATGATGAAGAGATGACGACACAACACCCAGTCGCCAAGTGGAGAAAATCTCCTACCCGACCGGGAATCGAACCCAGATCCCGTGCGTGGCATTCTACCACGATGTGCAATGGACTACGGAGAAGGATATTAATGCAGTTGAAACTGTGTATAACGACTTTGAAGTGACCGACGGTCTTTATTTTTTTTTCTCTCCAATAATGTCTTATCTGTAGATTTAAGGCTACCATGGAGTCAGTTTCAAAAAATAGCAGAAATACCTTACACCTGCTGTATATTTGATACGTTACTTTTACGGAAAGGAACAGAAGAAGTATTATTGTTGTATTTGTGCTGTATGTACACGAGCAACATGCTAGCAATATGTAACAACCTTTAGATAGTAAAGTAAGAAAAAGGAACAATACAAATTTAATAATTATGAACACAGTCGTAGATAATAAAAATAAAAATTGAACATTTTTAAAACATATTGTAAAGTTTTGTATAATAGTATGTATTAATGATTGAAAGAACTTTCAGTTAGTCTTGTAAAAATACATTAATTAAATAAAAAATGCAACCTGCAGTATAAAAATGAAAAGACGATGTTCTACACATAAGTACGTTGTTATCGAAATCGAGTTTACTGTTTGTATTGACAAGTAATCAGTGAGAAAGTCAAGGGAAACGGCATTTTTTATGGTGAGCACCTTTATCGATTGTGTTCGCCATAGCCGCGATGGAGTAGCCGAGCGGTCTAAGGCGCCTCGATCCGGAGCGCGCGGTTGCTCGCCGTCGGAGGTTCGAGTCCTTCCTGGGGCATGGGTGTCTGTGTTGTCCTTAGGATAGTTTACGTTAAAATAGTTTGTAAGCAGTTAAGTCCGATAGATTTACAAACTTTCGTTTCATTGACTTTCACCTTTGAAGCCCTGTGTTAGTTACACCATGTATTGGCACTTCTGTCACACGTATTTCGTCTAACAGAGATGGAAAATTTTAGTACATAATGTAAAGGGACACTGCTGAACATTCACATTACATACAACTATTTTTCCCCTGAATTGAATACGTGAATTTCAAAGAATGATTTAGTCAATATAAACAATATTTCAGTTCCATCCACTTCTTAATCGAAGACAAAAGTGCTAAAAACATGCACTGATAACAATTAGATACTGGTGTCAGTATATTGTTGAATAATTGCTGTATTTAGCACTACAGACTTAATTGTACAAATTGCAATCTGATGTTGCTCAGCTGCGCAAGTCATCACGCAGTAGGCAATAATCACAATACTAACCTACCTGTTCTAAAACTCCATCCAAAATATTCATCCAATTATTAAGTTATTGGAATGTCTTGTTTGAACGTTAATATTTCAATAGCAATGACAATTAAGTTAAATGATTCCATATGAGAAAAAACTGCAATTTTTTCGGTTGTCGGCCAACTAGGATATTTTCCGGTTTTGTATTCCTGAAATCTGCTACAATCCGCGGACAATCGGCTGAGTTTTGTAGGGCAGTGCGCTGGAGATGATTTGCATTTCGTACCAGCTGAAAACCTGATATTTACTTATTCCAGTCTATTTTCCCTTCGCCCCCCCCTCCCTCCCTCTCTCTCTCTCTCTCTCTCTCTCTCTCTCTCTCTCTCTCTCTCTCTCTGTGTGTGTGTGTGTGTGTGTGTGTGTGTGTGTGTGTGTGTGTGTGTGTGTGTGTGTGTGTTTGTTTTCATCTCCTTCTACCCTTATGCCCATCCACACCTTCCCCTTACTCTGCCAATCACCTCCTTGTCTCTGACAAACTCCTCGTCAGTCCATTTCTTCCTTCATCTGTGAATAATTATATAACTATTTCTGTGATGAGAAAAAGTGGTGTGTAAGTTTATTGCAAGGTCCCCTCCAGGCAGCGTAATAAATCCTAAGCAAACGGTGCTGTTGTTTTGAAGGTTAAGTGTGCAAAATTGTATCGAGATAGGTAGAAAACTGTCAAGTTTATGTTCTAGGAGGCGACCAATTATGATATTGTAGAAAGATATAAAAAAAACCAAGATCGCTCATCATCAATTTTATTTAAGTCGACCGGTTTCGCTGAACTACGTCAGCATCATCTGGTCCAATAAAATCATTTTACAAGGCCATGATCTTGTAATGTCAATCAGTTGCTACATAATTTACAGTGCATAGGTGGTTTTATTATTATGACATAGTGCACCTATGCACTGTAAATGATGTAGCAACTGATTGACATTACAAGATTATGGCCTTGTAAAATGTTTTATTGGACCAGATGATGCTGACGTAGTTAAGCGAAACCGGTCGTCTTAAATAAAATTTATGATCAGCGATCTTGACTTTTTTATATCTTTCTAAAAAACTGTTAATTTTAGCAAAGATCGTATGTAAAGTACCCTCTGCCAGGCACCATACAAAATTTTATGCAGACAATGACTTTCCCCCTGTTTCGAAGATCACGTGTGCAAAATTTCGTGAAGATCGGAACAGAATCGTTGATTTGTATGCAATACAAACACTCTACTATATCAAAAATTCAAGCTTTGCGTTAGAAGAAAATAATGATCTTGGTTTTTTTATGTTGTCAACATTGTATTGTAGTCCCGCAATTTCTGCAATCCGATTTGGAATTGCGGTAACCCTGTTTCAAAATCAACAATCTTGACATTTTCGTCTCCCGTTAGAGAGATGTGGAGAAATCACTTAACAGTCGCTTGAGTTTTAGGTATGCGTATCAACTTTCTGTGGACTCGACGTTTCACAGCGCGACTTAAACGTATCGCAGCATAGCGCCGACTCCTTAAGGAAAGCCACTGGTCAAGGCAGCGTTAATCAGACCGTGGCGCCTCTGGTGCTTCAGGCGCGTGCTTAAAGACTTTAGCGAACGATGCTCACTTAAACTCGTCTAAGAGGCTGTTAGTGAAAGTTTCACGACACAGCCGTTTCCGCCTCACCCCTTAAACATGTTAAGAAACACCGGCACCCTTACAACAGCAGTAACCATTTTTGCGATGTTCATTCGTCATACACATTACTCGGAAGTACTATGCAAGCCGCGTGGGAATGGCAGGGCGCGCTAAGTCGCCTTGCTGCGGAATGCGCGGCTGCTCCCCGTCGGAGGTTCGAGCCATCCCTCGGGCATGGGTGTGTGTCTTGTTCTTCTTCGCTCTTTACATCGGCCATCAGAAGTTATCTTGCTACCTAAATAACTCATCTACTACTTTTATTGTCTCATTGCCTAATCTAATTCCTTCAGCATCGCCAAATTTTCTGACATTACATTCTATTACCCTCGTTTTACGCTTGTTAATGTTCATCGTATACCGTCTTCTGAAGACACTGTCCATTTCGTTTAATTGCCCTTCTAGGTCCTTTGCTATCTCTGACAGCAATGTGTATCCCAAAAATAATCAGTAGAAAACTATATAGTTGAGAAAAGATTATAACAAATGTATATCTCAACAATGGATACTTCAGTAATATGTAAATTCATGAATATTTTAACGCATCTTGCTTCACTGTATGAAATCGTTTCACAGATAAACAGTAAAAACTTCAGTGATTTGTTTCTATATAAACGTTGCACTCCATTAGGGAGACACATAGGGGGGAGGGGGACGGGAGAGGAAGCTCGCGCAAGAACTCGTGGCCCTAGCGCAAAATCGCTATAGTTTTGAAAAGAGTTGAAAGTACCTTCGCGCAGGGACATGTCCCTACGGTTGGCAACACTGGTTGTGCGCAGGGTGATGCCTTTCCTGCATAGGCGCCGACTACGGGTATGCTCGGTCGCTCAAATATTCCCCAAAGTTTGAGCTGATATGCTCGGCATACCCCACTGAAAAATTTGGTAGAATTTTTTCTTTAGGATATATTTCTTGACTCATTTTGTCGAGACCTATGATGCCGTATAGCACCTGATGCTGAAGTATAAATACAAAATTTGACAAATACGGCGCGAGAGCTTTGTGAAGTGTGAAATCGAAGTTCCGCGCTGTGATGTGCACGTGTTATGGTTATCAAATCAGAAGGAAGAGTTCGAGTAGAGCATATTAGCTGTAGTTAGCTGATCAGGACACAGCAGTAGTTAAATTTAAAAATATTCTAGTCACGAATGTTCATTGGGCAATTTCAGCCTTCAGTTACAACCTAACAATGACCTAGGAATTTGCGATATAATAGGAAAAATTATTCAATTTTGTTCCTGCAATCCTGCTCTATGGTTGACAGATTATTGCATGTAATCTTGTCAAATGTTTGTATAGTGTATGGGACTTAACTACGGGGTCGTCAGTCCCTAAACTTAAAAACTACTTATGAACTAACTAACTAATACTAAGGACGGCACAAACATCCATGCCCGAGGGGGGATACGAACCCCCGACCGTAGTGGCCGTGCAGACCGTGACTGGAGCGCCTCAGTCCCCTCAGCCACCGCGGCCGGCTGTAATCTTGTCCATTCAATAAATTTATTATCCTCGTATAGTGCATCCTTTAAAAATGTTAGTAAAAAATATCTAGTTTTGACAAGCAAGACAGTAAATATGTTAATTTCACTGCTATCAATTTAAACTGTACTCTCAGGTCCCTGTCTAAACAGGAACTCTGAAATAGTGTCTCATTCTCATACACCCAAGTATATATGCCGGAATAGCATTTGAGGCTCTACTGTACAATATGCATAGCCCTTAGTTACCATCGTTGGGTCATTTCTGACCCCAGCATGAATCAGTGATCTCTATACAAACTGGATGTATAACTCTGGTGTCTGAGCATAGAACTTCAGCGTGCCTGCACAGTCACATGTTTTGCACACGATTTCGCATTGTCCGTCATGTTTAAATTTGGCAAACGAGTTTCCATCAGTTATTACGCAACAAAGAAAAGCTTGATTACCTCTTGATTTGGAATTTAATTATTATTCGATGTAGTAAGCTGATATGGTAGCGGAATCGAAACATATTTTCTTCCCTTTTTTTGTAATGTGTCTTGGCAGCCATGTTTGAATTTGGCAAGAAACTAAATATGAATATCTATGGCTGGCACGCTAAGACAACTGAAGTTATACATCCATATAGTATAGAAATAAATGGCATGAACTTATCTAATTTTTCTCTGGAATGGCGCCGCTGTTGCGGAAAACGTTTTATGTATTCTTAGAAGTCAGTTGTCTTAAAGCAAATCGTGTTTGTCACATTTTTTCATCCTGTTTACTGAATTGATGTGTGATGTAACAATCAGTTGTAAATCCAGAAGTGCTAGTATTGCAAGTTTCGCGTGAGAACTTCTGTGAAGTTTGGAAAGTAGAAGGCGAGGTACTAGGAGTCCCTACGTTTTGCAAATCCGTGCCTACAGTTTGGAAAAAGTCAGACGTTGTACGTTGCCACTGGGGCGTACGCTCTTCGTCTGTCAGTCGGCTGCGCCCCGCGACCAGTAGGCAACACGCAATCGAGGCGGCTGTGTCTCCATGACAACGGAATGGACTCGTCTATTTTTCTTATAGCGCCCAAGCGAGTGCCAGTGAGAAAGCAGGGACTAAAACTTCTTGCTCGAGCTCTAACTGAATGTGTGGCCGAAAGCGGTCATGAGATAAATAAAAATCTCTTAAACTGTGATTGGTGCCGGAAGTTACCTCATACCCTGCAAAGAAAAGTAACGCAGATTCACTGCCTCAATGATGGATAAAGTTCATTATTTACTTTGTGCTATGGCTCTCTTTGCCCTTGTTTGGCGGCGGCAGCAGATGTAACACGCAGAACAACTGTTCGCAGGTGTCTCGCGAGTTCTCGTTCTCGTCGACGAGCCGCGGCGAGGCGTCGCCGGTGCAGTCGCCCCGGGCAGTCCCCCTGCGCGCGGCGGTCCCCGTGCCGCCCCCCACCGCCCCACTGACGCACACGTCGACGCCGTCGCGCGTCACCGCTGGGCCTGGGCCTGCGCATGCGCGCTCGTCGCCGGTCTCCACTCTGTCTCCTATCGCCCCCACCATGCGCGACGGCAGTGCCACCCAGAGACATCTGGCGGCGGACGGGGACAACAGCGCGCACAAGTTCGTGCTGCAGGAGCATCAACACCACCAGCTGCGACAGGTAAACGCTCCTCTTTTCCAACTTTATAATATAGTAGGTTTAGCTTCACGAGGCATCCTTTCACCAATATTAATAAAACAGATTCTATTTTAACAAATGCTGTGTGAAGTAAATTGATTTTTATATTTCGTTTTTACTTCCGATGTAATACGTTAATCACAGTTTTTCAAATACAAAACTTTTTTCGTCGTTAGTATGAATTCAACGGCGAGCATCACAAATCTTATAACTTCGATGTAAGACAAATTCACACGAATTTTCTCCTGTAGCTTGCAGAAATTTTCGCGCTTAACTGTTTTTCTAATTCTTTCTTCTTCTTTTTTCGTTTTGGTCGTCTGATGGCCACGTTACTAAACAGCTTCGTATCTTGAAATCTTTTGGAAAAATCTTTCAATCTTTGCAATCTTCTTCGCTATTCCGTCCATGCCAAATTTGTTATGGGTTTAGTTTTCTGAGCGAAACCTATGAAGGCCAGTTTATTTATTTAGAAAGCCTCTCCCTCTTATTTCTAGATCCCATACTCCCATTTTTTTCCGTACCTTTTTGTACGACATCTACATAGATACTCTGCAAATCACATTTAAGTGCCTGGCAGAGGGTTCATTAACCACTTTCCTAATCTTTCGCTACCGTTCCATTCTCTAATAGCGCACGGGAAGGAAGAACTCCGAAATCATTTAGTTTTCGATATGATTTATCTTATTTTATTGTGTGGTCATGTCTCCCTAAGTAGGTGGGTGCTAGAAAATTTTCACATTCAGAAGTAAAACTCGCTGATTGAAATTTCGTAAATAGATCTCACCGCAACGAATAACGTATTTCTTTTAATGATTTCCACCCCAATTCTTGCAACATTTCCGTGACGCTTTCCTCCCTGTAACAGAACGAGCTGCCCTTCTCTGAACCTTCTCAATGTCTTCCGTCAGTCCCACCTGGTGATGGTGTCACACTGGGAAACAGTACTCCAGGAGAGGACGCACAAGTGTGATGTAGGCAGTCTCTTAGGTGGAGCTGTTCTGCAAATGAAACATAACCTTTGGTTCGCCTTCACCGCAAATTCATAGATCTATCGTACCTTGGATCTCTTGTTTATCATGAATAGTGTAATTTACTGTGTTAACCTTTTCAGACTCAAAGCTGTGATGTGACATTAATATAGAGTGGTACGATTAAGATACAAAATACAGTAATTCATTACAAAAAAGAAAATAAATCAATTAAAAAAAATTGTAGCCACACAATTGTCTGTCTTGGGCCTTCACTACAAATTTTTATGATCTGCACCATCGATGTTCCGACGCTCAACGGGCCATGCAGAATTTCGCTATTCGTCTGCACCACATTGTTACCACGAAAGGCAGGCACATCGGACACGTCATAACTCAAATCTGAATATTTATAGTGAGGTTTACATGTTCAGTACAGTATTTGCATGTCAACTTTAATTGTATTACTAACTAGAATTAAGTTTTTTAACTTGTCAACACGATTAGAATGAACATTTCAATATTTGTCAAGTAGTGGTACCAGTTGTCGAGGATCAAAGAACTTTGCCCTCTGACGTCACATTTTTTCTGGTGCAGTTTGTCGTTAACATTGTGATAATTTACTGATCTTGAAACTTGTGCAAATCTCTGAAGCCGATCATTAGTAGCAGAGCGCCTGTTTTGATCTGGGCGATCTACCGTCATGAATGAAGACTTGACATGAGAAGTTGACGCAGTTCGCCAAAAACAGGCACTTCAGTGTTGACGAGCTGCATGAGTAATTTTCTTGTTTGAAGATTAGTTGCTACTGATAAACGTAACTACAAAAATGTGACGATTAGGCGGCAGGTTTCTTTCACGCTGGGATCCAAAAGCTGGTACCAAAACTTGAGAAATGTTTAAATGTTCATGGTTACTGTGTTAAAAACGGAAAAATATCTGCCTATTTTAGTTTTTGATATAATTATCGTCTTCTTACTGTATTACAAATCAGTTCTTACTTTAAAAATAATCCTTTATATATAACGTTATTATCGAGTAAATCGGCACTCTTCCGAGCGGGCTGGTGGGGATCATATTTTCATGTTCATTCAGTTCAGTAACAAAAGTTCCTGAAACTCAACCGTCCCACCCTTCCCCATTATCTATGCCCTGGTGGATCAGCAGTTGATCGGCATGCATACTGTCACGAAAAGACGCCAACATAAGTAAAAAGATCTGAATCAGCCGATGGTTAATTAATTAGATTAATAGAAAAAAAATCGTTATTTGGAAAGCAAAATAATTGACAGTGGACGAAGTAGAGACGATACATCTACATCTACAACCATACCTGTGACCATACTCCGCAAGCCACCCGACGGTGTGTGGCGGAGAGTACCTTGAGTCCCACTATCGATTTCCCTCCTATTCCAGTCACGTATTGTTCGCGGAAAGAAGGATTGTCGGTATGCCTGTGTGTGGGCTCTAATCTCTCTGATTTTATCCTCACGATCTCTTCGCGAGATATACGTAGGAGGGAGCAATATACTGCTACACTCCTCTCGAAACTTCGACAAAAGCCCGTACCGGGCGACAGAGCGTCTCTCCTGCAGAGTCTTCCACTGGAGTTTAGCGATCATCTTCGTAACGCATTCACGATTACCAAATGATCCTGTAACGAAGCGCGCTGCTCTCCGTTGGATATTCTCCACTTCCTCTGTCAATCCCACCTGGTAAGGATCCCACACCGGTGAGCAGTATTCAAGCTGTGGGCGAACAAGTGTACTGTAACCTACTTCCTCTGTTTTCGGACTGCGTTTCCTTAGAATTCTCCTAATGAATCTCGGTCTGGCATCTGTTTTACCGAAGATTGACTTTATATGGTCGTTCCATTTTAAATCCCTCCTAATGAATACTCCCAGATAATTTATGGAATTAACTGCTTCCAGTTGCTGACCTGCTATAGTGTAGCTAAATGATAAAGGATCTTTCTTTCTGTGCATTCGCAGCACATTACACTTGTCTACATTGAGATTTAATTGCCATTCCCTGCACCATGCGTCAATTAGATGCAGATCCTCCTGCATCTCAATACAATTTTCCATTGTTACAACCCCTCTATATACTACCACATCATCCGCAAAAAGCGTCAGTGAACTTCCGATGTTATCCGCAAGGTAATTTATATATATCGTGAACAGCAACGGACCCACGACACTCCCCTGAATGGATGGTAAAACCAGCACCAGTATTGCCGCTCGTGGAGGCTACACCCCGCATTAATATGGCTGTTTCACCATGGTTCAACTACTGATTCAAAATGGAAACGGGCAATACCACCTGAGAAACTGTGATTTATTAACACCGCTTCACGTAAAGGGCAAGCCATCCACGCTCCTCTACTGATGCAAATAACGAGCTACAATTTTGGAACATTGCAAAACAATTAAAGATATCTTACCCCCCCCCCCCTCTTTTCTCTCTCTCTCTCTCTCTCTCTCTCTCTCTCTCTCTCTCTCTCTCTCTCTCTCTCTCTCTCTCTCTCTCAAAAGTAACAAGATGGAACTGTATATGAACTAAAACTGTTGTGTAGGAAAGATGTTCTTAGGTATGTAATAAAAGGCGTTATTACGTGCCTAAGAACATCTATCAGGGCATTTCTCAAACTCGAGTTTTTAATCCATCAGAAGGTGGTGTAACACAAAATATATTTTTATGATACTGATAAGTTCATTTCCACGCACTACTAGAAGTATGGCATGTTTATTTACTGATCGTAGAAAAGCACTCCAGGGACCAAAAAACGTATATATGTTGCACTGAAAACACTTTGCGAGCCACAATACGTCTCTGCGTACTTGGTACTATAAGGCAGCAGCAGTTTATCAGCACCTGTTTGAGCATTGCATTTTAATGCATTTTCGAAGTAAGACACTAAAATACATAAGGTAGCAAAAGCGTTCTACATAATCATTCATACGACCTAAAAGTACACGTGACCCTTCCGCGGCGGAGCGGCCGTGCGCATTGAGGCACTATGCTGCGATGCGCGAGGTTGTTCCCCGTCGGGGGGTTCGATTCCCCCCCTCGGGCACGGATGTTTGTGCTGTCTTTGGTATAAGGTAGTTCATACGTTGTTTGTAAGTATAGGGACTGGTAACCCCGCAGTTAGGTCCCATAAGCTTCACAAACATTTGAACGTTTTGAGCACATGACCCGTGTCTATATTGCAACTACGTCACAACACCGATGAAAACGATTCAAACACTTATGTAGCTACAGAGATTCTCTCACGGACAAACGCAGCAGTGAAGATGGCGTTGCAATAATTTATGACTAAAGCATGTGATATAATGTGCTGCTGATGTCTAAGACGTTAAATGATAGTAAAATGTAAAGTGAAATGTGTGTAAGAGTTGCAGATGAAACGGCCTTGGGACGGCTTCTGCGCTGAGTCAGTAAGCTACCTGCGCCAGAACTGCTGGACGATGTCCCAGAAATATATTCTTTCTCTCTCTCTCTCTCTCTCTCTCTCTCTCTCTCTCTCTCTCTCTCTCACACACACACACACACACACACACACACATCCACACAGCGGGAGAAGGACCTTGTAGAAGAGTTATTAAGACGGCCCTTTCCTCCTTTTCCCCTTCTCATGTGGCGTTTCTTGCCGCGTGGGCAGCTCTTCTTCTAAAGTCATATCCCTATTCATTCTTGCGCTTTCAACCAATACAAAGAAATTGAATCCAGGACTGCTTAATAAGGTAAAATTCCAGATTATCCGTGGATATAGTTCGGAGAATAGAACAGCGGCTTCCTAAGTAAAACGCCAGTGTCTCAAAGACTCGGGTCGCTGGCACCAAATAGCTTAGTTACTTTTTGGCACCGAACGATACAGCTGTGCAGGCTCCCGTTCCTTTACTTATGCAACTTCCGGGTAGTCGGGACGAAGCTGCCGAGGCCGTCAGTCCTTTGACTTTCAAACTACTTGAACCAGCTTATGTTAACGACAAGGCACAAACCCATGCCCGAGGGAGGACTCGAACCTCCGAGGGGAGCTGCCGCGCATTCCATGACGGCGCCTCAGACCGCTCGGTCATCCGCATAGTTTGAAGCGTTTGTTGAGGTAGGTAGGGGTTCAGTAATCACATGGCATAAAATAATCAGCTTTTTCGTAGAGCTTCACGACGTGTCCGAAAATGAGGAGAAAATTTCGGAAATAAGACATTAATTTTAGGCGAAGAAATTTTTTCAAGAAGGTCGTCAACGTCATCAACTCTAAATTTAGGTCGACCTTCACCAGACGTGTAGATCTATTGCAGGTAATGAGTTCTTGACTTTCATCTCTTACCTCTTGGACTAACAAATTGTGTCACTGGATCAACGGCGCGACTGGTTGTAAACTCAAGTTACACTATTGCTAAAATACAGTTTTAGAACTTGCAGGACGCAGGTCTTTGGTAATGTGTGCTACCGTGAGAGCATTCGGGGAATCATTCTATTAAATACAAAACAAAAAGAAAAAAGAAAAAAAATCTCTAAAGCGATAGTCATACTGAAAATTGTTTGGAATACTACAGCGCTGTATGAGGCCGTGGTTTCTCGTTGCCTACCTCCTATCTTAGAAATAATATCCAGCCAGTTGAAGGGGGTCTACGATTCCGAACCATCGTGCAGTTCGCCATCTTTCGTTGCAATCAAGTTGAAACAAATGATTAACAGAAAAAAATTAGAGGACTGACCAGGGACTAAGTAATAAACGTATATAAAACCCTTACTTACCTTCGCTGATTTGTGATGCTGCAGTCACTGGCTTCTAACTGCATTCAATCTTTTGCTGTTTGTCATTACAGAAAATAAGATAACATTTTCTTCGGAGCAATAGTCTCACATAACTGACTTCTCATTGCAATTTATAATCATAGGATGAGTATTTTCTGGGTACACTATTGCGTCAATTTAAAGCCATAAAGAGCCCCACAAAAGATGCTACAACAGCGAAAATAAAAACCAATGTTTTGCTCAAAGCAGATCCTCATAGTGAAGAAACGAAAATGAAATAAAATTTTCATTCTTACTAATTATGCCATACTGTTTACTGGATTACCTAGGGATAAGGACTGACTTGTCAGTCCGTAGCTTACAAACTACTTAAACCTAGGTAAATTAATCTAAGGACAAACAAAACACACACACACACACACACACACACACACACACACACACACACACACACACACGCCCCAGGGAGGACTCGAACCTCCACGGCGAGCAAACGCGCGCTCCGCAGCGAGACTCTTTAGAGGAGAGGAGGCTATGGGGCTGCAGCCCTCGAAAGCTTGAGGAAAACCTCCTAATAGCCGGTTCTTTTCTTAAGGAATATTTTGAGGTACGATGCGTTTGCCACAATTTCTAAGAGTTTAGCCCCTCCCCATATCAAAATCCTGGATTCGCCATTGCAGAGAGGTAAAACAGCGAGCAGGCCGTTGGTTCGAATAAAGATTCTCCGTTGACATCCCTTATGAAATAGCCCGATGTCAACGCGGAACGGCCAGCTGGTGCACAAGATATTTCGTACCGCTAACTGCCATATACCTCGGTGTGAGAACCGTGCTCATAAAAAAGGTCCTAAGCGAATGGGACAGTGACAGGAGACGGGTGCCACGCATTGCCAGTGACAATCTTTCACAAACCCGACAGAAACTGCTGCTATGGGGAACACGCAGTGGATATTTATAGTCAGGCAATGGTTCACTGACGTCCGTAAAGGGGTTAGAATCTCTCAAACTAGAAAGCGGTGAAGGAATTCGTCGCGATTTTGCCTCTCTGAAAGCATTCTAGGTGTCAAGTGTTCAGTCGACCCAGTGGTTGCGCTTAGCCTACAGTCTGCAGAGCCTATACTTCAGGCTGCAGGTGGTTATGTTGCTTTTTTAGATTTTTCACGCATTGTGCGTATGACCTCCAGGATTCTCCTTGACAACATGTTCTTCTATGTCGGGCACTCATAGTCGTGTAACACCGAGCGAGGTGGCGCAGTGCTATCACGCTGGATTCACATGCAGGAGGGCGGTGGTTGGAATCCACCTTAGGCAATCCAGGATTTACGTTTTTCATTATTTTCGTGAATCGGGTAAATTCCGGGGTGATTCCGTTGACATGGCACGACCGATTTCCTTTCCCATACTTAACCAATCAGAGCCTTAGCTCCTCCTTCAATCACTACCAAGTCGACGGGGCGTTAAACCCTGGTCTTGCTTTCTTATGATACAGGGACACTGGTATGGTAGCTCAGCGCGTTCGGTCAGAGTTGAGAACTCAGTGATAAACTTACAACGATAGGGTTTGACATGCGGGTCACGGATTTTGTACGGACATTCTATATCTTTATATTGGGGCGTTTGTGACTATATTTCACTCTGCAGCCAAAACTGCACATCGCAAACGAATAGTGTTTGTATGTGGAAACGGGTATCATTCTCCCATGTGCACTATGGTAGTTCAAAATGTTTGTAGAGCTTATGGGACTTAACTGTGGGATTATCAGTCCCTAAACATACACTTATGAACTAGCTTATACTAAAGACGGCACAAATATCCATGCTCGAGGAGGGATTCGAGCCCCCGACCACAGCGGCCGTGCAGACCGTGACTGGTACGCCGCAGAGCGCTCGGCCACTGCGGCCGGCCACTGTGGTGGTAGAGGGTTGATAATGATAAGGGAGTGGAAGTTACGAAAGTGGAAAGGTACCGAATTATATAAAATTCTACGTGTGGGGTGTCAATATTTTGCTCTTCAGCAAAAACTAGACTATGGAGACGAACAATCTCTGTTTTTCTTGTACAAAGTCTCCCGTTGTACAACATAGGAGTTCCGTGTCGATAGCTATAACAGGGTGGAAGATATAGTGGTTGAAAGTTGTCAACTTATATAAAATTCGGACTGAAACAAGGATGGCTTTTGACACTATAATAGCAAAGAGGTTACATACAGCGAAACGTGATGCATATTATCCAGTTGTTTTTCTGCCAAAAGCGTTCAAAAAAAAAAAAAAAAAAAAAAAAAAAGTGCATATTGCAGTTTGAAAAGTAAAACTACCAAGAAAGATGCCAAAGCTAAGAAAGAAATTTCGCGCATCGATCTTTTCCTAAAAGACAGCAAACGGTGCTGAAGAGTGTATCTACAGACGATAGAAACAAAATCTGCAGACGTTGTTTCTTACACTATAGGAATCAGCGATTTTTCGGTATTTCCGTCCATAAGGAGGTGAAATAGGGAAGGAACGGTTTTTTAATACTCTTTGCCATAAAGGCAATTTTGAAGCTAGACATTAAAAAATTCGGCTTTAGGTTTTTGATATTTTTGGAAGTTCAACCATTAAGCGAGTGAAATAAGGGAAACTCTTTTAAGGGTGCTACTATATTTTGATGCTACAAACGCGAAAATTTGGATTTGGAACTATGGTTAGAATTTAAAAAAAAAAAAAAAATGCTTCGGAATGTTTTGAATCCTGCCGTCAATTGTGCAATAGTGGGTGATAAGTTGTGTAAAAATACTGGATTAGGAAAGCATTTTAAAGCGAAATCTAAGAAAATTTATATTTAGAACCAGAAACAACCAATGCAGACCATCCAGTCTACGCGTGCGAAGCAGAGGGAATTGAGTGTGTGCCGGCCGCGGTGGCCGAGGGGACTAAGGCGCTCCAGTCACGGTCTGCACGGCCACTACGGTCGGGGGTTCGAATCCCTCCTCGGGCATGGATATTTGTACCGTCCTAGTTTGTAAGTCGTTCATACGTAGTTTGTAAGTTTAGGAACTGATGACCACGTAGTTAAGTCCCATAGACTATACAAACATTTTGAATTGAGCATGTATCGAATTTTTGCTGGACAGTAGTAATTTTTCAAAAATGATCAAATTTGATTATGGAAAATCGCGTACTCAATGTAATACATTGAAAAATGAGCATTTTTTACTAATATGTGCGTCCAAAAGGTAATGACGTTGGAATAATTAACTTTTCTCCGTGGCTTTGAGTGCTCTTGAACATGAGCGACTTTCCAACTGTCGTCGCCGGTCAAGCGGCCTGCCGGGTGTGCGCTCGGTCAGAAGGCTGAACGCTCTCTGTAATAAAAATACTGAGCCAAACACGCAAGGGACAAGAACACACGACTGCGTATAATCGCTCTACCCCTGGAGAAACACACACACACACACACACACACACACACACACACACACACACACACACACACACACCTGCGCGCACACCTGTCCAGGGCACTGACTGTCAAACCGTGGATCCAGGTTCGTCCATCCATCGTGTTTTTGTTTGAATTTTCGATGTATTTGATAATATTTTAATACTTTCCTGCCTTATTTTGAAGTAGAGCGTAGTTATTATTACATGTTTACAGCTGTGATGCACAGTTCAATAACAATAAAAATAAGACAGTAAATAAACTTCTAAAGTATATTAGTCCGTAATTCCAATTACTGGCCGTCTATTCGTCAGCGTCCTCACGGCCAGTAGGGTGATAACATTGTTTCAATTGTGTGTGTGTGTGTGTGTGTGAAATCAGGAATGTTTTTGTCCTGCATGATGTGAAAAATAGTTGTTTTTATGATAAGTTGCACCCTACATCTACATCAATAATTGAAGTGCATGGCAGAGGGTCCATCCAACCGCTTTTATGTTTCTCTTCAGTTCCACTCTTATAACTCGCGGAGAGAAAGGAACACCTAAATGTTTCAGTTTTCGAATTGATTTATTTTGATGATTATGTCTTCGTATGTAAGTGGACGCTAACAAAATATGTTCGCATTCGGAGGAGAAAGTTGTTGAAAGAAATTTCGCAAATGTATCTCGTCGCAACGATTAACGCCTTTCTTTTACTGATTTCCACCCCAACTCGTGCATCATTCCCGTGACATTAACTCTCCTATATCGTGAAAATACAAAACGAATTGCACTTCTGACTTTCTCTAAATCGTCTGTCTGTACCACTTGGTGGGTATCCCACAATGCGCAGCAATACTCCAAAAATAGAACGGACAAGTGTAGTGTAGGCAGTTCCTTTAGTAGAACTGATGCATCTTCCAAATGTTCTGCCAACGAAACGTAGTCTTCGGTTCGCTTTCCCTGCAACATTTTCTGTGTGTCCTTTCCAATTTAAGTTGTTTGTAATTGTTACTCCTAGGTATTTAGTTCAATTTATGGCCTGTATGTTTGACCGACTTATCGTTTAAATGAAGCTTAAAGGGTTTCTTTTAGTGGTCATATGGATGATTTGACATTTCTCATTATTAAGGATCAATTACCCGTTTTTTCACCATTCCGATATCGAAATCATTTTGCAGCTCCTTTTGATCTTCTGGTGACAGCGACGGCGTTCCGCAAATCGCTCGTGTTCACAAATACCCAAGCTACAGCATGAAACGACAAATGTTAATTACTCGAACGTTATTAACGTTTGACCTCATGTCTAAATTAGTAAAAATAAGAATATCGAAATCATTTTGCAGCTCCTTTTGATCTTCTGGTGACAGCGACGGCGTTCCGCAAATCGCTCGTGTTCACAAATACCCAAGCTACAGCATGAAACGACAAATGTTAATTACTCGAACGTTATTAACGTTTGACCTCATGTCTAAATTAGTAAAAATAAGAAGGAAGAAGAAGAAGAAAGCAATAAGAATGTATGCTCATCTTAAGTCGATCTTTCGATGTATCGCATTGAAAACTTGATTTTTTGACATTGATTTTTTCAAAAGCTGAAACAAGTGTCTATGTTCAATATAGAGCGTCATTGCAAATTTTAATCGAGATCGGTGATCCACATTTCAGACCCTCTCCTACTTCCGCAACGGGCCGAAGTGCCTGAAAGGAGAGAGAGAGAGAGAGAGAGAGAGAGAGAGAGAGGGGGGGGGGGGGGGAGGAAATATAAAACTAATATCCAGTTGCGGTGTGGAGGGTCATTTCATCTACCTCTATATCTACATAATACTCTGCAACTCACATATACTGTAAGTGCACGGCAGAGGGTTCATCAAACCCCTTTTATGATATGTCTCTACCGTTCCAATCTCTAATAGCGCTCTATGATCATGTCTCCCTACGTAGGTGAGTGTTAACAAAATATGTTCGCATTTGGAAGAGAAAGCTGGTGAAAGAAGTTTCTCAAATCTCGCCGCAACGTATAAGGCCATTGGTGCATTATCTGCAGGGCCTTCAAACAGTGCATAAGGGTCTAAAGTGGTCCAGTGCTTTCGTTATTTGACTTTTGAATCCATGAAGCACTTTTTCTGTGAACACGTACTTCACATCTGTCCATTTTCCGTCCCCTTTAGATACTTTAACCTTTTCTGCGTCTGATTCCAAATGGCATCGTTAAGTATTCGTGGCTTCTTTGAGCTTCCGAAGTTTAAACGACGCCATTTTACACTGCTTCGCGTAGTTCTGGGTTAAAACTACATAACTACGCGAAGCGGTGCCAAACGACATCATTTAAGCATTCGGAAACGCAAATAAGCCAGGTATACTTAACGATGCGATTTGGAATCACACAAAAAAGGTTAACCATTTAATGCAGGACTTTTTATTTGAAGCTATAAAAACTACCACGATGAATGTATACTGTGTATATACTGAGAGAAATATTGAAGAAAAAAAATCCTTAAAATTATTAAGCACTACTAGCAACGAAAAGTTCATAGCTGGTCAGCTATATAGTGCTTCCATGATGTACCCGATGCAGTAAATGTCACTATTCCTCTAATCTTTCCAGAAACTAACTCATAATTCAACAGTAGTATGTTATTGACTACTTTTACATGGGGAGGAGGAATACTAAACATACGCCTACGTTAGAATTAACTCAATGCAGCTAACTGTCGAACTGATTCAGTAGCACTGTGCAATTTATAATTTCTACTACGAACTACTAGTATATATATACCACTATATACAAGCAGCTAAAATGAATTTGTGGTAAAATGATCAGTTTGAAAGATAATGGAAAAAATAATGTATGTAGCTGCATTAAAGGGTCATTCTGTTTCTTCCGAAATAACAGCTTTGTTCACAGGGCTGCACAAGTACGGGTACGTTAACAGTTAGGACGCCTCTCAGAGTTCCTCTATCACATCTCAATTGATTCACTGAATCAACCAATGGTATTTCCGACGTAGGTTTGAATCGTCCTATGGGCGTGTGTGTGTGTGTGTGGGGGGGGGGGGGGGGGCGATTGAAAGATGGATATCGAGTAAACAGATCAGATTATCACTGAGTAGTTTCATATGACTGTGGCACACACATGAAGAAACCGGTGGTTTTCTTCTGTTGACGAATCGAGACGGTAATCCATGCTGGAGGCGGTAGTGGCGTCACGTCTCTTGGAGGTGACTAAGTTTTTGTATGCACAATATGGCAGTGAATCACTGCTATAGAGAAGAAACAAAGGCCTGGAGTGAAATCTCCAGCAGTAGTTTCCACCGCCTCCGCGTTTCCGTAGGTTTCGCTGTTCGGGTGGAGACGGCAGGCGTCTCTTCGCCTCCCCTCCAAGAAACGAGTAAGGCCACTGCGTAGGTGTCATTATCCACGGCGTGGCGGGCGTGGGAGCGACAGATATAAATAACGCCACAGACGGCCCAAGTCGTAACTGCCTGCTGTCACAGCTGACTCCTGCTGACTCTCCCTTTCTCAGCCCTCTGCCCCCCCCCCCCCCAAACCCCTTGCTACGACTCCCACAAAAAGCCGTCAGGAGATTGTTTAAGGTAAACCAAAATCTGCATACTCTGATGCCGTAATATACTGCCAGGGCAGAAACATGAAGCGGCCTGTATACTGTAAATAAAATTGAAGGTTGTGCATTATATTGACGGATCTACTGAAATTTGATTTTACTGAGCTCACTGCGTTTATTGCACAGGCTCTGGCTGAAACTGTATATCTTTCTTCAGTTGAACTGTTTATTTTGTAAAGTTTCTTGTGAAGATGAGGAGGAATCGAAATCAGTAAAAGGAACGTTCATTTGACAATCATTGGAAGTATTTGTTTTCCCTGCATCATGTGTCAAGTGAAGCAGATTACAGTAATCTGCAGAAGAAAATAGAGGAAAATCTACCAAAAATAGTTACATTAAATAAATTGCGAACAAATTATTGGAAAGAATGGAAAATAATTACGATTGCATGGAAAACTAGAGCTAATGGTTGCTTTACTTGAGATTGTTGTAAAGCGACGAAATCTTTTACCCAATGAGAATAAAACTGTACTTGTTGGTTTTAAAATTAGATGTGTATAAATATTACGCAGATATAATCAAAATTGTAGATGTAATCGTGTATGTCTACATCTAAGGAGCAAGCGCCCATCATGTTTCTGATAATCATTAGGCTTGCTTATCTTCATATCACTCAGTTTCCAGCTGTCACTCTTCCTCCCTTGTACCATTCCTTCATCCATCTACGGTTCCGCTTTTCCTTACGTGATCGTAAAGCCAGGCCATGAGCCAAATAACAGTTGGCATCAGCATCCGCCGTGTCAGATATTTTGACTCTAATATTGCGAAATATCGATTTATTCTCTGAGGTAACCAATAGTACATATATTTTAGAATATATTTGAGTGTAGAGGCCGCTTAATAAAACTTAGTGACTATTTTCGGTAGAAAATGATCGTCAAAATAAAGAAAATTTGCCAACATTTATCACATGCCAGAAGTTTCATTCGATACTGAGTAGATGTCATACCTGGTTTATGCAGTGGATAGAGTTTTGCGTTAGAATTCTAGATACCTCAGGTTCGATTATTGGTTCAGTAACTCAATCGATTGAAATTGAACTTATTACTAACCTCCAATTATTGGGCCACATGAACCGCAAAGCAAGTATCAGTGCAGTCCAAGAAATCATGTCACATAAAAACAGAAGAAAATTGCGGCAAGCCAACTGATAATTGCATAGTGACATACGCAAACCCCTTTGATTTAACTAAACGGATTGTTAGCTCATCAAAGTGAGCCCATCTGCCCTCTGACAAACGTGTCGCATACAAACTGAATAAAATATTGAGGAGCCAGACTAGATAAAATATTTCCCTAGTTCCTTAAACACATTGGTCTTAAAAACAATATTCTGGTTCTTTGTAACACATATTAGCCACTGGAAACGGGCCAAAGTTATTTAAAAGATAAAAAATAGCCATTTTAAAGCCAGGTAAAACTCAGATCGAGCTGAGAGCAACCGCCCCATAGGTCTAATAAGTGTCTACTATAAGCTGCTGGAGAGGTTAATCTATAACCGGATATCACAGATTTTTGATGCCAGCATTCCCGTCAAACAAGCTGGTTTCAGGTTGAAATTGCTGTGACCTGGTCCTTTCTCTGGCATCATTCATCGAGAAAGGTTGTGAAATGAAAAAGAAAACATCAGCAACCTTTATTGGTGTTTCCGGTGCTTATGACACGGTTTGGAGAAAAGAACTGTTACTGACATTTTACAATATCATTCCGTGCCCCCCCCCCCCCCCCCTTATCTTGCGCGTTTTGTATTCCACCCTCAATAACAGGCTAATTAAAGTTTACTTGGGTCTAAGGAAAGTGTTTTTTTGACAGCTTAATGATGGCCTTCCCCAGGGGTCCGTTCTTGCACCTCTCTTGTTCAATGTATACGTTGCTGTCATCCCAGCAATGCAGTCTAAGAAGTACATTTACGCCGATGACATCGCTTTAGCAACCCAGCATACTGACCTATCCACCACAGAAGCAACAATCACGAATGATCTTGCCATACTCAAAGAATATTTCTGAACTATATGATATGTCAGTACTATATGATGTGTGCTACACTTTTAGTGTACTTGTTTTACCTGTAGTATTACAGCGATCTTCCCATATTAATTATCTCCTATGATCCCCTACTCGCCGATATACTGTGAAAATTACAAGAAATTGTATTAATAACGACGCTTTTGGTATGTACTTTGCGCGGTAGTGCTTTGAAACAGTATTTACTGAAATATGAGCTTTATTGACTCGCAGTGTGACGCCTCCACAAGTTCTGCTCGTGACGCGGACATGACGTAGTCCTGACGTACTATATAGGCTCCAGCTACTGAGCCTTGGGAGGCCCATAAAAGCCATTGACCAAACACTGCGCACGAACCTATCTCTGCTGTGTTGTGGTATGAAACCAACTTTAACGTTCTATCTCGACTCACGTGATAGTTTTTGTTATTACGAGCAATAGTTTTTATCACTTATAACTGAAAACACAACTTCTCGTATTACTATTACACATGTAGTAGCAAAGGTAACAAAATTTGTCCAAAATAACAAATACGAATCCCATCATTATCATTTTAATATGTTACGACATTAAACGTGTTCTTTTACAAAAAATATATTTACGGATCATCAGTGTTTGTGTTGCATTATGAATCGTTTATTTATTTATTTATTTTCAAACTGATGAATGTGATTATCGCCGGGAGGACTACCCTAGCTGATCTTGACTGAATTAATATTTCAGTAAGGTATTTCTCGTGTAGACCTGCTTGTTAATATCGTTGTAAACGGCTAACAGTAGACTATTATAGTTCTAATGACAAAGTGCACCGATGTTTTCTCGTCACATTAATTTATTATAAATATCAAATATTTTGTTTTTCACTAAAGGTGTAGAAGACGTAAAAGATAAAAGCTTACATTGTGCAAAGATCGGACGTTATGGATACAAACAGATTAAAATTCTTATAAAAGCGTAATAAAATGTTTCACATGTAATACTGAGGAATTATGTAAGAAAACGGATGCTGCTTATCAAACTGATATTTAGTCTTCTACTCCTGTGAAAGCTGCAAACTAAAGGACTCTTACTGAACAAAAACAGGTATTTACTTCAGAACTGTGTGTACGTTTCACCTAGTTCAAAGTAAAAACTTTCACCATCGCATTAATATTAACATCTGCGGAGAAATAACGTTAACTGTACTACTAACTGTTTAATAAGAATGCAAGAAATTTTCTTGTTAAAATGAATGCTTAATTTCCATCACAAGTGAGAAAGACAAATATCGGCTTCACTTTTCATTGCTTGGCATGAGGGAAACTGCTTCCCGCCTGATTCACGTGGCTTGAATGTTGGTTTCAGTATAATGACGTCTGTATTATCTTTGGTCTTATAAAAACTGTACTGCGTAGAACAAGGTGCGAAATTTCAGTTCAGAAACCACCCGCCAGTCTAACAACTTTTCTCAATATATTTAATAATTCCCCTTCCACCTTCCTGTCGCTGTTCGAACAATATCTCTACACATTATACCATAACAAATTGTTTAAAAGAACCAAACCAGTACCATAGTCTAGCACTTCATTTTTGTGTAGCGTTGTCCTTCTGCTGAGAAGTAACACTTATCAATGGCATCTTTCGATCAAACTCAGAGATGGTCCATTCACAGATACTACCAGCAAATCCAGCATTGTATCTGTCTTCATCCAAGTCCTGTACGCTGCTTTTAGTATTTAGTACTTGCTCTGCTAATTAGTTTTTCGCGCCATTTCTGGTTGAATTCTCGCGGATGAATCAGCTGACGACGTGTAAAGGTGTTTTATAGGATTACAGAAAATACTTATCTTACAATTGGCTATGAAAAATAAATATTAAATAGCCGAACGCGGGAACTGCAACAGCTTTCAAGACCTTTAAGAACCCGCCACAAATAAAAACACAAGTCAACACTTCCACTCGTACAGCTCTGCGCATTGACCGATATGGCAGCTTGGAAGCACCAGAAAAAAAAATTATCAGGTTGCTTGCTGTCATTGCTTATACAGGAATAGCAACACAAGTGGACAGTTGCAGGGGAAGGCGCAGCTTATAGACAGCTCTGCGCATGCGCGTGAAACCGCTGACAGCTGCTTGAACAAACCGAAAGTGTACCGAGAAGGTACGGTACCGTGATGTCAAAACAAACCTGGTGTTCAATGAGATCTATTATTTGCACTAATACTAGATGTTAAATAATAAAAAATACTGATAAAATTACCTGGAAATGCAGGCTGGCACTATTCATCGATTCTTCAGGCTTGTACAAGTCTTAACCTAGCTCCTGTGTTTTCAGAAAATAAAATTTATTATGTACGCTCATATCGCCAACTGCCAATTTCCGGCCGCCAATGGTGAGCGGGCGACTGTAAATTTCTTTAAGTATTACCTGTTGGAAAAACACGTATCGATACCAACATTTCGAAAAAGTTGATTGTCGTTACGTAAATTCACCCTGAAAATAGTAGAAATGCATCCCGGTAATTTAACGTGTATGTTTTGCGGTGGCTCTGTCTCAGTGGCTTCAACTAAGAGCGGCGTCTGCGGTAAGGGTATCAAGCAATAAAAGCATTTCTCGAAGACAGTACTTCAATGACTATCGTCATCCTTGACAGTTTCTAGCCTCTGGCCGCGTCTGCTTCGAACAAAAGCCTCTCCATCGCCTTCTGTCTTGCCACCATCTCTCCGTCTTCACGTTGGTCCAGTCTTCCCTTTTCTTCCTGACACATTCCTCCACTCCTTTCAGCCATTTGTCTCTCGGTCTTCCTTTTGGTCTTCATCTCGTGTATCCTCCTTGTTGTCCTATTCCTTTTATATACCCATACCATTTCAGCCTTAATTTCTATTTCCTTTTGTAATGGTTCTACCTTTGTCTAACTTCGTCACTTCAATAGCCGGCCGCGGCGGCCGAGGGGACTGAGGCGCTCCAGTCACGGTTTGCACGGCTCCTACGGTCGGGGGTTCGAATCCCCCCACGGGCATGGATATTTGTGCTGTCCTTAGTTGTAGTTCGTTCATAAGTAGTTTGTAAGTTTAGGGACTGATGACCCCGTAGTTAAGTCCCATAGGCTCTACAAACGTGTGAATTTTTTTTTAATATGCTGCAGAAGAATGCCTAAAATTAAATGGCTAGGTAGAATAACTTAGAGGATATGCTGAATCTAGTAAGAAAGAATTCGACTAAAATGGATCAAGAAATGTGAGTCACGCAAGTTTTCGAGGGAGATGTAAGTGTAGCGGTCATGCAAAGGTGCTTGGACATGGGGCACGAGTCTTAGCTGTATGGACGACGACGACATGCTACATATGAAGTCATTTACTGGGCTATCAGAGCTGTTGTCTGCGTGAACTGAGTGTCGCCCTGGAATTGCATGAAACATTACACATCTTTCTGACGCAATGCGTGACACACTGTTTGGCGCCAGCAGTCTTGCAAAGCTGCGGTAAACAAGACTTATTTACTCAGGTTTGTTTCTTGTTGTTACGCAATCTATTCCCGAAAACAAATGCTTTTCAAAGGTAGTCTTCCCGCTGTTCGTGTAGGAGAGAAACAAACGATAGTTTGCACTATTAACTGAAGTCAAGTAAATAGTAATAGCTTATTTGCTGCTGTTATTAATCGAGAAGTGGCAATGCCTGACGAATTTCCCGATAATGTGTAGCATATTACGAAGGGCGTGTAAGTAGTAAAATGCATTTTTTCTCTGCCAGTTTCGTTTAAAATACCTTCACTCCGAATTTTACTTTTTAAAATAGCAGCAACTGGTTGCTTCCATTAAAAAAAATGGTAACAAAAGGAGCCTTAGAACGCTCAGCCACTCCACCCCGGCAATTCGGTAACGTTAGTAACTTGGCGCCAAAGGAGTTTTGGAGAGAAATGCTGTTTGCATCCCTGTACATCAGTGTCTTGAATGTTTAACTGCCGAAAGTTTCAATATTTTATCCCTGTTAGTATTGCTCACTGCTGTATAGTTAAATAGAACGTGGCTTAGCACAGTTTGCGAATTTTGAGGTCACAGTCAGCTAGAGGTACAAAACGTCTGCTTTAAATTTTGCACGAAACTCAAGAAAACCATTAGACACACTAAATCATGAAGGAAGCACGCGGTGGAGAGTGCTCAGGCCATACTCTGTATTACACGGCTAAAGAATGACCGGTCGGAAGTTAAAGACGATCCTCGTTCATTAACACCCTTAGACGTCTACCGACGGTGCTCATGTCAGGAACATCAACGAAATTGTATACGGCAATCGAAGAATGACGGTCCGAGAGACGCGTCGTGTTGCCGCCAAGTTTGTCCCACGGCTCATGACTCAAGACTAGACTATCGTCTATGGCACAAAAAGCGAAACCCCTGTGCGACCTCATTCGGACCAGACCCCGCGGACTTATTTTTATGAACAAATGTTAAAATGTTTGTATAGCTTATGGGACTTAACTGCCGGGTCATCAGTCCCTAAACTTACAAACTACCCTCCTGGCCATTAAAATTGCTACACCACGAACATGACGCGCTAAAGACGCGAAATTTAATCGACAGGAAGATGATGATGTGATATGCAAATGATTAGCTTTACAGAGAATTCACACAAACTTGGCGCCGGTGGCGACACCTAAAACGTGCTGACATGAGGAAAGTTTCCAACCGATTTCTCATACATCAACAGCAGTTGACCGGCGTTGCCTGGTGAAACGTTGTTGTGATGCCTCGTGTAAGGAGGAGAAATGCGTACCATCACGTTTCTGACTTTGATAAAGGTCGGATTGTAGCCTATAGCGATTGCGATTTATCGTATCGCGACATTGCCGCTCGCATTGGTCGCGATCCAATGACTGTTAGCAGAACATGGAATCGGTGGGTTCAAGAGGACAATACGGAACGCCGTGCTGGATTGCAACGGCCTCGTATCACTAGCAGTTGAGATGACAGGCATCTAATCCACATGGCTGTAACGGATCGTACAGTCACATCTCGATCCCTGAATGTGGACGTTTGCAAGACAACAACCATCTGCACGAATAGTTAGACGATGTTTGCAGCAGCATGGACTATCAGCTCTGAGACCATGGCTGTGTTACACTTGACGCTCCATCACAGACAGGAGCGCCTGCGATGGTGTACGCAACGTCGAACCTGGTTGCACGAATGGCAAAACCTAAGTGTTTTCTTTTTTTTCTTTTTCTTCGGATGAATCCAGGTTCTGTTTACAGCATCATGATGGTCGCATCCGTGTTTGGCGTGATGGCTTGGGGTGCCATTGATTACACGTCTCGGTCACCTCTTATTCGCATCGACGGGACTTTGAACAGTGGCTGTTACATTTCAGATGTGTTACGACCCAGGCTCTACCCTCCATTCGATTCCTGCGAAACCCTACATTTCAGCAGGATAATGCACGACCGCATGTTGCAGGTCCTGTAGGGGCCTTTCTGGATACGGAAAATGTTAGACTTCTGCCCTGGCCAGCACATTCTCCAGATCTCTCACCAACTGTAAACGTCTGGTCAATGGTGGCCGAGCAACTGGCTCGTCACAATACGCCGGTCACTACTCTTGATGAACTGTGGTATCGTGTTGAAGCTGCATGGATATCTATACCTGTACACGCCATCCAAGCTGTTTGATTCAATGCCCAGGCGTATCAAGGCCGTTATTATGACTAAAGGCAACAGAAACATCCATGTCCGACGCGGTTTTACTTAAGAACCCCGTTGTAAAGTGGAAGACTTGCAACGACAGTCGAAATAAAAGGAAATTAGCAAGATTGTGCTTCCAGCATGTAGCCTAGGAAGACTGCTTCCGGAAGTGAAACGGCGTCGGAAGCGGTGTATCAATTGTGGAGAGACCCTGCCCTGTGAGAAAGACAAGGAAAATCTTGTGGAGTCAGTTCCTGATTTTTAACAGACCTTGTTGATTGGTATATTACTAGGTGAACTTGCGTCACCTTTGTTCGATGTGATTTTAATGTAATGAAAATACTGGGTGCGGAAGCTGAACGAGCTACACAACTCTCTATGCCTTACTTAGTCAGCAGGGGTTTTTCGTTCTCTTTTCTTAGTCTGATTGCTCCAACGACAACGTTTATGATATTTTCTTGTAACTTCAGCAAACAAAAACTCGCCATTTGTCACCAACGATTATTATCTGTTGCTTTTGTGATGCCCATTCGTGTCTTGCCAGTGGCGTTTCTCAGGAAAGTAAATTAGGAACAAGATGTTGTTTTTATACTCTGAAGGTGAAGTGGAAGTTCTTTCGGTCTGGCAGTGACAAAACATCTGAGTCCTACACATTTACAAACATTTGATTTTTTTCAAATACTTTTCCTGACGTGTTACCGAAAATAATTGCCAGATTACCATGTTGTCTTGTTTACCAAAACCACCAGATCCAACATCCACGCACTGCTTAGATTGATGTTGCAGTCTGAAGTCAATGTATGGAGTCCCTTTTTACATAGTGGCAAATAAAACCAGGAATATTTTAATATTGTCAAACTTATATGAGAGCTCAGTGGATTTTGTCCAGCTTTAAACATTCGGAGCACTCATTACGGACAAAAAAATCCACCAAACCTCTCTCGTATACGTAGCGTTCTCATCATACGCATGGATGCATCGCATCGTCCAGCAGCTCCAATGTGGTGCAATGCGCGTCCCTTGGATAGGAATTTCCTGTTTGCGGTTTTCTCGAAGGAGTGATGTCCCTGAGTCAGATGTATATATACAAGGATGAGTTGTTCCATGTTGCCATGCATTTTTCATCAGCACGATTTGCGCGCATAGTTTTACAAAGTATTATAAACGGTTATAAGGGAAACCTCTTCGAAGAAACTAATACATTCAACATGTGCCTACAGAATCTCTGCTCTTCGCTGAGAAATATAAATTACGGTTTCTTTTAGTCTTGGTTGTTACTGTTTGTCAAAACTATTTTTAAGTGGACAGACATTTTTATTATTTTAAAGTGTTCCGTTCTGCGCTAAATGTATGACCTTTTGTAGCTCTTCCGTCACTGTGATTGTAACGGTAAAATATGAAGAATGTCTTGATAGACGTCTAGTACTTCCTAGTTTTGCCAGTATAAAGAAAAAAAGATCGCTCTACATGCAGGAGGTGACGAATCATTTCTACAAGAATCTGCTGGACTAATACTGAAAATTGACCATAGAATTCGTATTTTACTAGGTTATTTCGCCGTAAATGTAGTAAATTGAGCTCATTGTTATTGCGACAAAGTTTCTCTGCTTCAGAAATTCAGGTAATCTATAATTGACCATGGCGATGAGAATGGGTCGGTGCTTCGAACGTGTAGCCATCAGGCCAATGTCTATCTGCAGATTCATTATCAGAGCAGTAATACAGGATACAATACGGGGTAAGTGGCGGTTTCCACATTAACTTCTCAGATATTGCCTCAGAGCAGTAATACCCTTCCTTCCACTACATAGGCACGCAGTTAGAAATCGATACATTTAAGAATATTTATTTAACATTTCGTAGACTCCGTTTGTTGCAAGAAAAAATTTTGATAAAATAAAGCTTTATTACTAATTTTCAAGTTGTTCACGATGACTAAAAGTCGAATTTATTTTCCAAATATGTTCCGTATGTGAATAACGGGACAAATGAATGAAGAAATAAATCAGAAAGGCGTAGATGGCAATGAAAATCGTGTTCAGATATCTAATCACCGATAAAACCGTGGAGAATTCAGTGCAAATCTGTTCATCTACATTAATACTCCGTTAATCGCACTGAAGTGCCTCCACATTGTCTTGCTGGTTCAGTGATAGAAGGATCGTCATTGAAAGAGCAACGACGAGTGCGATGTACGCCGGAGAGAGAGAGAGAGAGAGAGAGAGAGAGAGAGAGAGAGAGGGGGGGGGGAGAACAGTAGCGGCATACCGGCGTGCCAGAGGTACTTGTGACAAGAAACCTGGCCCCGGATCGCAATAAAGGAATAGTAATCAGCCTGCATCTCTCGAAGCGGGTGCTAAGATTCAAGGCCGTGACGTGAAGCATCCCAACTCATTAACGAGGAAAAAATTCAAAGTTTCACCCTCCGCAGGAAAGATTATGGCCATAGTTTTCTAGGACGCGAAAGTTCGAGGAGGTTGCGAGAGTTCTTTGCATCGCAGGTCATCGAATTTATACTTTGAACGGATTGCACACTATGACAAATGTCTGTCGTTGGTGACCATCAGCATGTGTTGCAAGGTATATACAAACATATATTTTTGACGACATTACAGCGTTCAAATTAATGAAATAATTCGCAATTTGCGATCAGTTATGGCTTCACTGTACTAGGTTTAGATGAAATACCAAATCGCGGCGAATGAAAATTTGTGCCTGGCCGGAATTCGAACCCCAGATATCCTGCTTACTAGGCAGACGCGTTGACCACTCCGCCACCGAAGACGCAGTAACCAACCCGACTGCAGAGGACTCTTCCCTGCACGTCTCCCGCCACACCCAAATCTCCATTCGCCACGCTCTCTTTCCTACAACCACAGCCTATTTGTTCTGTAATGCTCGCAACCACAATACTGTATTCCCGCATCAGGGAGAACAGACCATGAGGTATCGAGACACAATTAACTGCTGTCAGGAGCCCAGTCTCGGTTTGTATACAATTATATATTTTTGACGACATAGGCTATGGTTATAGGAAAGAGACAGTGTGGCGAATGGAGATTTGGTTGTGGCGGGAGACGTGCAAGGAAGAGTCCTCTGCAGTCGGGTTGGTCTCTGTGTCCTGGGTGGCGGAGTGGTCAACGCGTCTGCCTAGTAAGTAGTAGATTCCGGGTTCGAATCCCGGGTACGAATCCCGGCCAGGCACAAATTTTCATTCTTCGCACTTTGGTATTTCATCTAAACCTAGTACAGTGAAGCCATAACTGATCGCAAATTGCGAATTATTTCGTATGTACAACAACGGACAATAAAATTCGGTGAATAGACCTGTAACATTAACGTAGACTATGAACTACAGTTACCTTACTGTCTTTGAGACAGACATCTGCCATAACTATGTTCCACTAAGCTGTGCGATACATGTCCTGGAAACTTTGCACGAAAGTCTTCCTTTGGGATGGTGTTTAAAAGCCTCGTCAAGTTTCATTGGATGTCGGGAATATCGTCAATCTCAAAGCGAGTTTGAGTCGAGGGAGTAGGATGGTGTCTGGAGGATTGAGGTCCTTTTTTACCAGGAACTGTTGGAGGATATTGGCTGCTTGTGGGTGAGCGTTGTCGTGCAACTTCAACATCCATCATAATCGTCGGATCTCAGGCCTTCAGACTTCTTCCTGTTCCCTCGACTCACTCTCTTTGGTAGGAAAGATTTGACGACATTCTTGACATCCAACGAAACGTGACAAGGCTTTTGACCATCATCCCAAAGGAAGACATCGTGCTAAGTTTCCTGGACATATATCGCAAAGCTCAGCGGTGCACAGTTAATAGAGATGACTATTTCTAAGGATAATAAGTGTAGTTCATAGTTCATCTATGTAAATGTTACAGGACTATTCACCGAAATTTGTCAGAGTGTAGTTCACAATACTACGCTGTAATTGTGTTCGTCAGTAAAGTTCCGCATAAATTTACTATCGGATCGTCCTAGTTGGTTACTCCCAACGTTTCTTAGACTTCGAACTCTTTTGCGAGCAGGGACCACAACGCTCATGGAAAAATAAACTGTAATAGAACTTAACGAATGTTAAAACTCAAAAGTAGAATACTTAAACAGTACAATAATAATAACTTTTAACAGAAAATTCAGTCTGCAACAAAGTAATTTTTAGTGCTTCAGTTTTTTCAAGTTCAGTGTTATAGGACGAATACTGATGAAAGCTGCGCATATTGTTATTTACTTTAACTCTAATATGAATTTGCTTTTATGCAGTAAGTGCTTCTTCGCCTAAATTGCGGAGAAAATCGTGAGATAGCAGAAAGCGATTTCAGGAAAGTTATTGAATGATTTTTGCTTTTTTACAAAAAAACTGCCAAAGAGGATCGATTCAAATTCGTTCTGTTTCTACCATTTTTGGATTTCATTAAACGATTTGCAATACTAGGAGACAAATGGCTATGTTTCTAATAGTACCGGAGTCATCGCCAGTGAAGTTGTCATGTTACTGTGAGCACGCAATACAATTGACCAACCACGAGAGAGAGAGAGAGAGAGAGAGAGAGAGAGAGAGAGAGAAGAGAGAGAGAGAGAGAGAGAGAGAGAGAGAGAGAGAGAGAGAGAGAGGAGGGGGGAGGGGGTTGAAGCAGGAAGCGTGTGTATGAAAAGTGAAGTAGGTCTTATGTATCTATGACGTGCAGATACAGTTAATATCTTAGAGTGGACTTCAGGCGTATAAAAATTCAGGAGAGATTGAAATCAATGACTTAAAACTTTTTAAATGTCAGAAGCCGATTAACTTATCTTTCCGTTTTTATATAACTCGATTTATTTAGACGTTTAGTCAGAATAATTACCATTGAAAGTAGCTGCTGTTTGTGTCCGTTTCTGTGGGGTAAACTATGAGAGCGGCGTTGTTTACTTACAGTGGCGTTATCTTTCGACAGAGTCCAGAACTGTGAAATGTACTTAGTCGTCCGAAAATAGAGAAATCCATTGATTCTTTCATCAGCTAGTGTTGCATCTTATCGACAGTAACGGTGCCTCCTCAATAACCATGGGACTGCGAAGAGTTGTTTTGAAAGAAGGGCTACGAAGGTGGTGTTGGCACTTTACATGTCGTACAAAATGTGGGTAAATCCGTTGGCTCTGACTCCCTAATGTCAGTGTGATGTATTGTAGACTCGAAACATAATAATAATAATAATAATAATAATAATAATAATAATAATAATAATAATAATAATAATAATAATAATAATAATAATAATAATTATTATTATTATTATTATTCTACGAACACTTCATTTCTGTTTACAATACAAACTGATCAGTCTGCGTTCAACCTTCCACCTACCAAGCCCCATGATTTAATAAGAAAAAAAAAAAAAAAAAAAAAAAAAAAAAAAAAAAAAAAAAAAAAAAAACATGGATTACTCTATTATAAGTTGATCGTTAGTAATGGCAACTGATTGGTAGAACGCTGGCGAAGGAAAGTTTTTTTGCGCGTAATTGAAAGTTTTAGTTTTAGTTTGAGTATTGTATATGTTAAATCCCGCATTCTGGGTGGGTCGGGAACAGCAATTTCTTTACCATTTATATTAACAATTTAAAACAGTGAAAATCGTCAATAAAAACCCAAAATTAGCAACACTGACTGTTTTGACATTAATATTATATTTTTTAGAAATGTTGTTTTACGCGTTTTTTCCCCTTCCTTCTCCTCTCGTTTAGTGAGTTTGGGTCAAAACAGATGGGTGGTATCGGTTCCTTAAGTACGGCCCAAAATAGCGCCGCCAAGTAGTGGCTCAGCTGACATTTAAACTCAGTGTTGAAGGGAACTCTGTGGACGCTGGCGGATAATGAAAGACTACTTCGCAGTGAAACTGAAACCCATTACCGCAGACGGTCCTCGCTGACGTCACGGATAGCTGGTAATGGAATGCAGACTCCAGTGTGATGCGCCGCGCACTTTAAGGACGCTGCCTCGCTACGGGAGAGGAAGGCGGTCCTTATCAAGGAGGAATATAGCGGTGCTACCGTCACGGCGATGCTATCGCGTCGCGGCGTCAGATAACGCATCCTCGCACTAATCCACTGCGCGAGGCTCTCCTTTAGTCTTGGTCCAGTTACGGCCCGCGCCACAGCTGTGCAGTGTCAGCAGGGAGCCGACCCATGCCGGTCCACTTCACCGAGGACACCAAAGAGGTCAGTGAGCACAATCGTGTAAACAGAGGGGCTGGTAAGTGCGCAGTGCACGGCGACGAGTGGTCAGTGCCGTGTTTATGTACTGTCAGAGACTGCAGCAGTGCTATCCTGTCAGCTAGTGAAAAGGTTTACTAATATGCGGAGTATCAGACAACACATGCGAACCGTTAGAAGTTATGTGAAAGAAAGGCAACTGAATGTTCGTACATTCTATGATTTTAATTCCCGCACAGGGACATTTGTCGCAAGCCATGCTGTGACTTATTTAAATACGATGTACAGAGTCTGTGTGTCTCGAACTTCACTGCCCACAATGGAAAACTAATGCCATTATATGGCTAGTAGGACAATACAACAGCAGCGCGGGAGTAGCCGAGCGGTCTGGAGCACCACGTTGCGGATCGCGCGGCCTCCCGCGTCGGAGGTTCGAATCCTCTATCGGGCATGGATGTTTGTGCTGTCTTTATTATTAGTTTGTTGATAAATAGTTTGTAAGTGTAGGAACTGATGACCCCCGCAGTTAAGTCCGATAAGCTTTACACACGCTTGAAATGTATTTATTTATTTATTGACAACAGTTTGTAAATAAACTCTGCGTTGACAGTGTTAGAGTTTGACTCACATGGAAAAAGGTGTGTCAAGTTGTGTAATTATGAAGATCACAAGAAGAAATGTCAAAATGCACTTCATGTAACTTTGACGGACCACTGCCCTGTCCTGTTAAAATACTAGATACGTGGATGTCTAGAAAACCTACAAAACTCCTCGTCAGGTGGAGGGACGACCTCATACCGCCAGAATTTGGACCCGTGATCTCAGTCCAGACAGTGTTAATTTCTGAAGCCTTACTGTTTCTTGGCTTGCTTCGTGTCCAGACTATATGTATTTGCTAATGTGATGTTTCGCTTATCGTCCCTATTCGTCTACTTTGTGGAGCTAGACATGGTATTGCAAATTATGTTGTCGAAGGTTCTCCCGCATTCAGAATATATTGCAATAGATATTGTGTCGACTAGCGTGTTGAGTACGTTGCAAGTGTCTTCGTTACGTACTGTGTTGCGTATTGTCATGTCTTAGTGCAGGGAAAATTCCAGAGTTCCAAGCGCTGATAGAAAGTACTGAGGCACAAATCGTTATAGGTTCTGAAAGCTGGCTGACGCCTGAGATAAATTCGGCCGAAATTTTTTCAAAGGGCCAAATGGTCTTCAGAAAGGATAGAATAAATAAAACAGGGGGTGGCGTGTTTATTGCTGTTACAAACGGTTTATCCTGCAGCGAAATTGAGGCAGATACTTCCTGTGAATTGGTCTGGGTAGAGGTTATACCTGACCACCGGAATAAATTGATAATTGGATCTTTTTATCGGCCCCCTGACTCAGACGATGCGGTTGCACAAATGTTCAAAGAAAGCTTGAATCATATTTCAAATAGGTATCCAAAGCATACTGTTATAATCGGTGGCGACTTTAATTTACCCTCGATATGTTGGCATAATTACGTATTCAAAACTGGGGGCAAATATAAAACATCGTCCGAACTAGTTCTGAATGCTTTTTCTGAAAACTACTTCGAACAGTTAGTTCATGAACCCACTAGAATAGTACGTGGTTGCGAAAATACTCTTGATCTCCTAGCTACAAATAATCCCGAGATAGTAAAGAGCATCAAAACAGATACAGGGATTAGCGAACATAGAGTTGTAGTAGCGAGACTAAATATCGACATTCCCAAATACACCAAAAATAAACGAAAAATATATCTATTCAATAAAGCAGATAAAAATTCGCTTCACGCTTTCCTGAGTGATAGTCTCCAGTCCTTCAAAACTAAAAATGCGAGTGTAGTTCAGTTGTGGCTTACTTTCAAAGACATAATATCAGTAGCAATCGAGAGATTTATACCAAATAAATTAATAAAAGAGGGGGCTGACCCCCCGTGGTACACAAAACAGGTCAGATCACTGTTGCAGAAACAAAGAAAAACGCATGCAAAATTTAAAAAGACACAGAATCCGCAACACTGGCAATCATTTACTGAAACTCGCAACCTAGCGCGGACTTCAATGCGAGAAGCCTATAGTAGTTTCCACAACGAAATCCTGTCTCGTAATCTTGCAGAAAATCCAAAGAAATTCTGGTCATATGTGAAGTACACTAGCGGCAAAACACAAACAATACCTTCACTACGCGATAGCAATGGTAATACTACCGACGACAGTACTGCTAAGGCAGAATTACTAAACACAGCTTTCCGAAATTCTTTCACCAAAGAAGACGAAGTGAACACTCCAGTATTCAATCCAAGAACAGCTGCCAGCATGCGAAACTTAGAAGTAGATGTTCCTGGAGTAGTAAAATAACTTAAGTCACTAAACAAAAATAAATCCTCCGGGCCTGTTTGTATACCAACTAGATTCCTCTCAGAGTATGCTGATGCAATAGCTCCGCACTTAGCTATCATTTACAACCGACCACTGAGCGAAAGATCCGTACCCAAAGTCTGGAAAGTTGCCCAAGTTACTCCAATATTCAAGAAAGACAATAGGAGTGATCCCCAAAATTACAGGCCTATCTCATTGACGTCGATTTGCAGTATGATTTTGGAACATATACTTTGTTCGAATATTATGAACTACCTCGAAGAGAACGACCTATTAACCAGTGTTGTTGTTGTTGTTGTTGTTGTTGTTGTTGTTGAGGTCTTCAGTCCAGAGACTGGTTTGATGCAGCTCTCCACCCTACTCTATCCTGAGCAAGCCTTTTCATCTCCTCATAAGAACGACAACCCACATTTATTTGAATCTGCTTACTATACGCGTCTCTTGGTCTCCCTCTGCGATTTTTACCCCACACACTTCCCTCCAATGCTAAATTTACGATTCCCCGATGTCTAAGAATGTGTCCTACCAAGCGATCCCTTCTTTTAGTCAAGGTATGCCAGAAATTTCTTTTCTCCCCAATTCGGTTCAGTACCTCCTCATCAGTTACGCGATCCACCCACCTAATCTTCAGCATTCTTCTGTAGCACCACATTTCAAAAGCCTCTATCCTCTTTCTGTCCACACTGCTTATCGTCCATGTTTCACTCCCATACAAGGCAACACTCCATACAAATGCCTTCAGAAAGGACTTTCGTAGGCTTAAATCAATATTCGATGTTAACAAATTTCTCTTTTTCAAAAACGCCTTTCTACCCATTGTCATTCTGCATTTTATATCATCTGTACTGCGACCATCATTTGTTATTTTACTGCCCAAGTAACAAAACTCATTTACCTCCTTTATTGTTTCGTTACCTAATCTAATTCCTTCATCATCACCTGATTTTCTTACACTGCACTCCATTACCCTTGTTTTACTCTTGTTAATGTTCATCTTATATGCACCTTTCAGCACACTGTCCATTCCGTTCAATTGCTCTTCCAGGTCCTTTGCTGTATCTGACCGAATTACTATGTCGCCGGCAAAACGCAATGTTTTTAATTCTTCACCCTGAACTTTAATTCCTTCACCAAATTTCTCCTTGCTTTCCTTTATAGCATTGGGGAAAGGCTACAACCCTGCCTTACTCCCTTTCCAACCAATGCATCCCTTTCATGCCCTTCAACTCTGACAACCGCTGTCTGGTTTTTGTACAAGTTGTAAATAACCTTACGTTCCCTATATTTTACTTCTGCTTGTTTCAGAACTTGAAAGAGTTTATTCCAATCAACATTGTCAAAAGCCTTCTCCAAATCTACAAAAGCTAGAAATGTTGGTTTGCCTTTTCTTAATCTATATTCTAGGATAATCCGTAAAGTGAGTATTGCCTCCCGTGTTCCTACATTTCTCCTGAACCCAAACTGATCTTCCCCGAGGTCAGCTTCTACCAGCTTTTCCATCCTTCTGTATATAATTCGTGTTAATATTTTGCAACCATGACTTATTAAACTGATGGTTCTGTAGTTTTCACACCTGTCTGCACCCGCTTTCTTAGGGATGGGGATTATTACATTTTTCTTAAAGTCTGAGGGTACTTCACCTGTCTCATACATCTTACACACAATGTGAAACAATTTTGTCATGGCTGGTTCTCCCAGAGACTTCAGTAGCTCTGACGGGATATCATCTACTCCAGGGGCCTTGTTTCGACTTAGGTCTTTCAGAGCTCTGTCAAATTCATCGCTCAGTATAGTATCTCCTATTTCATCATCATCTACATCCTCTTCCCTTCCTACAATAGTGTCTCGAGTTCATTTCCTTTGTAGAGCCCCTCTATATACTCTTTCCACCTTTCAGCTTTCCCTTCTTTGCTGAGAACTGGTTTTCCATCAGTGTCCTTGATATTCATAGAGCTGTTTTTCTTATCGCCAAATGTTTCTTTTATTTTCCTGTAGGTTGTATCTATTTTTCCCCTATTTATACATTCTTCTACATCCTTGCATTTGCCTTCTAGCCATTCCTGCTTAGCCATTTTGCACTTCCTGTCAATCTCATTTCTTAGTCGTCTGTAATCCATTTTGCCTGTTTCATTTACTGCATTTTTATACTTTCTCCTTTCATCGATTAAATTTAGTATCTCCTGTGATATCCAAGGATTCTTTGTAGGTCTTGCCTTCCTACCTATTTTGTCCTCTGCTGCCTTCACTATTTCATCTCTCAATTTTACCCATTCCTCCTCAACTGTTTTATTTTCCCCTGTTTCTGTCAATTGTTGCCTGAAGCTCCCTCTGAAATTCTTAAGAACTTCAGGTTCCTTCAATTTATCTAGGTCCCATCTCCTTATTTTCGTACCTTTCTGTAGTTTCTTCAGTTTCAGCCTACAGTTCATAACCAACAAGTTATGGTCAGAGTCTATGTCTGCCCCTGGGTATGTCCTACACTTCAAAACCTGGTTCCGAAATCTATGTCTTACCATTATAAAATCTATCTGGTATCTCCCGGTGTCTCCTGGTCTCTTCCACGTATACAACCTTCTTTTGTGATTCTTGAACCAGGTGTTTGTTATAACTAAATTATGTTCTGTGCAAAATTCTACCAGGCGGCTTCCTCTTTCATTCCTTTTGCCCAGACCATATTCACCCACTATCTTCCCTTCCCTTCCTTGTCCTACTACCGAATTCCAGTCTCCCATAACAATTAAGTTTTCCTCTCCCTTAATTGTCTGAATAATTTCCTTTAGCTCCTCATATATTTCTTCGATCTCCTCATCATCGGCAGAGCTAGTTGGGATATAAACCTGTACTACTGTTGTCGGTGTTGGCTTCGTATCTATCTTGACAATGATAATGCGATCGCTGTGCTGGTCATAGTAGTTTACCCGCATTCCTATTTTCTTATTCATTATCAATCCTACTCCTGTGATACCCCCACCTGATTTTTTATTTATAATCCTGTACTCACCTGACCAGAAATCCTGTTCATCCTGCTACCGAACTTCACTAATCCCCACTATATCCAACTTCAACCTATCCATTTCCCTTTTTAAATTTTCTAATTTTCCTACTCGATTAAGGGATCTAACATTCCACGCTCCGACCCGTAGAATGCCAGTATTGTCTTTCCTGATGATCACATCCTCCTGAGTAGTCCCCGCCCGGAGATCCGAATGGGGGACTATTTTACCTCCGGAATATTTTACCCGAGAGGATGCCATCATCATATGTTCATACAGTAGAGCTGCATGTCCTCGGGAAAAATAACGGCTGTAGTTTCCCCTTGCTTTCAGCCGTTCGCAGTAGCTGTGTGGCAAAGCCACATTAGCTGATGTTACAAGGCCAGCTCAGTCAATCATCCAGACTGTTGCCCCTGTAACTACTGAAAAGGCTGCTGCCCCTCTTCAGGAACCACACGTTTGTCTGGCCTCTCCACAGATACCCCTCCGCTGTGGTTGCACCTACGGTACGGCTATCTGTATCGTTGAGGCACGCAAGCCACCCCACCTCGGCAATGTCTGTGGTTCATGGGATTAACCAGTAGTCAACACGAATTCAGAAAGTATCACTCTTGCGAAATACAGCTTGCCCTTTATTCACATGAAGTGTTAAGTAGCATTGACAAGGGATCTCAAATCGATTCCATATTTCTGGATTTCAGGAAGGCTTTTGACACTGTACCCCACAAGCGGCTTCTTTTGAAATTGCGTGCTTATGGAATATCTCTCCAATTGTGCGGTTGGATTCTAGATTTCCTATCAGAAAGAACACAGTTCGTTGCAATTGTCGGTAAGTCATCGAGAGAACAGAAGTGATATCTGGCGTTCCAGGGAAGCGTTATAGGTCCCCTACTCTTCCTCGTGTTTATAAACGATTTAGGACACAATCTGAATAGCTCCCTTGATTGTTCGCGAGTGATGCTTAGTGAAGTCAACAGAGGATCAAAAGCAACTGCAAAGCGATTTAGACAAAATTTCTACTTGGTGCGAAACTTGGCAATTGACACTAAATAAAGAAAAGTGTGAAGTAATACACATGACCACTAAAAGAAATCCGCTGAACTTCAATTACGCGATAAATCAGTCAAACCTTAAGGTCGTAAATTCTACCAAATACCTAAGAGTTACAATTACGAACAACTTTGACTGGATAGAACACACAGAAAATATTGTGGGGAAGGCGAACCAAAGGTTACGTTTCATTGGCAGAACGCTTCGAAGATGCACCAGCTCCACCAAAGAGACTGCCTACATCACACTTGTGCTTCCTCTCCTGGAGTACTGTTGCCCATTGTGGGACCCTCACCAGGTGGGACTGACGGAAGATATTGAGAAGGTTCAGAGAAGGGCAGCTCGTTTTGTTTTATCACGTTACGGGGGGGGGGGGGGGGGGAAAGCGTCACGGAAATGTTGCACGAATTGGGGTGGAAATCATTAAAAGAAAGACGTTATTCATTGCGGCGTGATCTGTTTGCGAGGTTTCAATCACCGACTTTTAGTTCTGAATGTGAAAATATTTTGCTAGCACCCACCTACTTAGGGAGACATGACCATCCCAATAAAATAAGAGAGATCAGATCGTAAACGGAACGATTTAGGTGTTCTTTCTTCCCACGCGCTATTAGAGAATGGAACGGTAGAGAAAAGTTATGAAAGTGGTTAATGAACCCTCTGCCAGGCTCTTAAATGTGATTTGCAGAGTATCGATGTAGATGTAGATGTACTGTGTTGTGATTAGCCGGCCGCGGTGGCCGAGGGGACTGCGGCGCGCCAGTCACGGTCTGCACGGCCACTACGGTCGGCGGTTCGAATCCCCGCTCGGGTATGGATATTTGTGCACTATATTTGTCCCGTTAGCTAGTTCATAAGTAGTTCGTAAGTTTAGGAGCTGATGACCCCGTAGTTAAGTCCCATAAGCTATACAAACATTTGAATTTTGTTGTCGTGATTGCCCTAGGTGGTTGAACAGCCGACATGTCAGGACGGTGTGTTTTGGGGTTCCAGTTTATCCATGTGTACAGTTTGAGTCGTTGCTCAATGTCATACGATGTTAATGGATAAGGATCGTGTCCGGCTCTTGAATATTTTGGACTACGTCGTATACCTGGAGCCCCTTTTCTCTAACCTCACATTCTTCTTTTCAGATCTCCACCTGCCAGCGTTGTCGTTAATTGCTACTCCAGTGATGATGTATCGTGACACGTAGACAAGTTGAGAGGTCTAGTTTTCACTGCTCATATCAGACTCCGAGCGGTACTTAACGATGTTGCAAGCGGTGGGGAAATGGCTAATGAGCCACATTAGTGGGGTCATGCCGAAGCCTACGCCCGAGAGTACAGGCACGGTACTTATTCTTCTACTGATAGGTTCGGTACTGTCACTACATCTGTGTTCATGATGCAACTGGTAATGGTCATAATATAGACGAGACGTGTTTCAGTCGCAACTACGAAGATTCTGATACTAATGGATCGGGGAGGAGAAAAAAAAAAAAAAAAAAAAAAAAAACATGCAACTGTTGACTGATAATCAGTCAATATATCATTTCACAACCGGTAAAGTCCCTAGTTCTGTAACACACTAACAAACGTCGCAGTTCATAGCAAGTAGGTCGCAACAGTAAGGCACTTTCAGACCGAAGGTTGCAGGTGATGTGATATTAATATAGAGGGGGACGTTTTTGATAACGACGTACATACAGTAATTAATTTCAAATATATATTCAAAAATTTTGTACCCACACAACTGTCTGATTTGGGCCCTCACTACAAATTTTTATAATCAGCAACATTTTACAGACACACAGCTTTGAAAGAAATGGCGTAATAACATCGCAGGCTCATATAAAATCAACTGGCTGCTGATATGATAGCTTCACATGTCAAAAAAAGGATACCAACACCTTGTCAAGTCTTTCTTGCCGCCATTATAAGTGTACTGAAAGTTTACCGACAGTTGGTGTCACCCAGTGTAGAAACATGGAACTAAAAAACGTTGCGCACGTTACCACAATCCAGCCACGATTGTGAGATGCAGGTTCGAACATCCTAACGTGAATCACACAGAAATAAAACGAGCAAAACCAGAAACGCATAACTGAGCGTGCAGGGCCTGAAAGGGTTATTAGGAAAAAGCGGTGCGACTTGAAGTTACCTTCCAGTGTAAGCAAACGCAGCTCATGGACGCAATTGTGCGAAGAGGCCCGATATGGCGTGATTACATCACTGCCGATCAATCAGCAGGATCTTGTCCGTCAAATACCCATCGGTTTACATCTGGAGCGATCGAAGCTGGGAACGGCAGTCGCCAGGCTGTAATTGCTAACAATTATAAAATAAATTGTTCACTGCCTATGGAATTCGCTGAAAGAATTTTAAATGAGGCTGTTGCACGGTTTAACCGACAGAACATATCTAAAATCCTTCAATCGCCCACGCCATTTGGTATCGATTTGTCCGCTCGCCGCGTTGTCACGTGGTCACAAAGCTGTAGTGCCAAACACTACTAAAATTCAATAGGAAAAAAAAATTGGTGAGTTAGTTGCGTTGAAAAGCTCACGTTAGGCTTAACTGACTGTTGTGCCGTTTAAAGTTGACAATGTTTCGACTAATGATGAAAATTGTGCAGGTGTTCAGATTCGTGTCCGTCCTAGACCACCCATCTCTATCTCCCATTATCCCGACGAGTGTTGAGCTAACAGTAACAAACGCCCGGGAATAACTGAAACAGTTTTGTTTTGCACTAACTTGAGATTGTACATTTGTTGTTCTCATACAGATTGGGATGATGTGAGCTCGTAGAGATTTGTGTACTCGGATGGACGGGTATACGAACGCCTGCCACCTACTAAAGAGCGGAGGCTAGTAAGAGTTTTACCAAGTCGAGGTATGAAATTGTAAGTTGTAGCAGGCGCGTAATATATTGATAATGTTTGACCTAGAGTGGTGTACGATTTTAAGTAACATGGAGCTCGGTTTTATTTTTTTATCGTTCCACTTTAGGTTAGTGACGCTGAAAGTGGGCCGTTTCCGATGGCCTATTGTCACCTTGAAATGTATTTGGAAATAGCGCCTTAAGTGTTCGCCTAAGAGGAAAATTGAATAAACGGACTGAGGAGAAAATTCTTTGCAGACTTGTTCCATTATGCTTTTTCCGTGCCTCGCACCGATTCAAGGATATTTGTGTTTAAAAAAATTAATATTGAGTAACATTTGTTAGAAATTTTTTCAGTATTTTGACTCTGAAAGTTGGTACAAACGTATTGTGTGGCTCTACCATGATCTTTTTTGTAAGTTTTTTAATGAAAGTTCGAATAATTGGTTTGAGGTTCACTGTCTCCTGGTAGATTAAGACTGACTGTCGGATCGGGATTCGAACCTGGAAAGGCAAAGGCTTACGGTTTTAATCTGCCAGGAAGTTTCATATCAGTACACTCTCCGCTGCAGAGTGAAAATGTCATTCTGGAGGAAAATACCTTTCTATAAAGAAATTAAAAATTTATAAAAATATGAATTATGAATATTTGGACTGGTTTGGTTATTTCTGAACGCGGCCTAAAATATTTTGCCGTAACTGAATTTCTTTCAAAAGTCTCCCAAAAACATCGGAAAGTAAAAGAAAGTATAAAAATTGAAATCACACGTGTCTGTTTTTGGACCCTCTTTTGCCGATATTTTGGCAAAAAAAAAAAAAAAAAAAAAAATTAATAACTTAAATGAAAATGATACAAAATTAAGCATATAAATACGTGTATATTTAACTTCCTTTACTTTATTAAATATTATTTACCATATATTATTACCTACTAGCTGAAAACTCGGCGTTGCTTGGGTATTTATTTATTCAGTATCTCTCTCTCTCTCTCTCTCTCTCTCTCTCTCTCTCTCTCTCTCTCTCTCTCTCTCTCTCTCCTGAATATATCGTTTTCTACCCTCTTCATTTCCCGCTCCCCGTCTATCTGTCCGTTACCGCCTCTACTCTCTCCCTATCCGTCTCCTCCTCCTTGTATATGAAAACACATATATATGCGCCAAGTTTCGTGGTGACTCGTCAAACGGTGTCAGAGTTGCAAGGTACCCTCCACCATGCTGATTTCAGTATCTTTGATTATAAAACTCTCCTTGAAAACATACATTATGTACTGACTTTACTGGTGACTGGTCAATTTCGATGTTTGTTGTAACGTACCCTCCACCATGCACCTACGGAGGCTTACGAAAGGTAGCCCATGTATTTAATTCGGGGTATAAGGTAGCTACAATCCACATTTCATTCGATTAGCTCCATCCGTTTCAGCGTTAAGAGAAGCAAACCTATTAACCCATTGTAAGATACTCTCCGCTACACAACATACGGTGAGTTAAGAAAGGTAACCCATGTCTTAATCAGTATAAAAGATCTCTCTCTTCCGAATTCCATTCATTTCTGGGCATTTCAGCTTGAAGGCGTAAGAAACGAATGTACAAATTTTAAAGTACCCTCCTCCATGCACCATACGAAGTTAATTTTAGTATGCGTATAACCTTCATGTGAGTGCAAGCAATCAGTTGACAAAGTCTTATTGCAATTTGATGGACGGTATGGTCGTCCATAAAATACAAACAAAAGACACACTCACATTCATATATGTTTAATTTTATATTTATATTTTTCTATTTTTTAAAAATATTTGCAATTTTTTTTACTGTTTTCTTCTGTTGGTTATTTGCAGTTTTTTTTGTTTTTCTCCCTTTTACCTCCTCTGCTTTTTCTTTCTTTACCTCCTCTGCTTTTTCTTTCTTTACCTCCTCTGCTTTTTCTTTCTTTACCTCCTCTGCTTTTTCTTTCTTTACCTCCTCTGCTTTTTCTTTCTTTACCTCCTCTGCTTTTTCTTTCTTTACCTCCTCTGCTTTTTCTTTCTTTACCTCCTCTGCTTTTTCTTTCTTTGCTTCCTTTGCTTTTTCCTACTTTATCTCGTCTGCCCTTTTTTGTTTTTCTACTTTACCTCGTCTGCCCTTTTTTGTCTTTTTCTTCTCCCTGCTCTTTCTTGTGCATTTCTCACACAAGGAACTTCTGTTTACCTTCCGCCTTGTTCGGGTTTTTTGTGAGACGGCCTCAGAGACCTTGTTTGTTTTGCAGGCGTCCGGCAGCGAAACGGGTCGGTCGTCGCCGTCGCAGGCGGCGCCGCAGCAGCTGGAGCTGGCGTCGGTGTGGGTGTCGTCGTCGACGATGACGGCGTCGGAGGGCTCGTCGTCGGCGGGCACGACGGCGACCACGTCGACGATGGCGCTGGCGCCGCCCAGCCGGCCGTCGTCTCCGGGCAGCTGGGCGTCCAGCAACCAGCAGCTGGTGGCCGCCGCCGCCTCCTCCGCCTCCCCCTCGCCCGTCAGCCCCGCCGTACACCCGCCCGCGCCCTGCTGCCAGGTACGCCTCGTTTACCTACTGTCTCTAGCGGTACAGTAGTCCTGTTTACACTTTGACTGCTCTGAACGACGCAAGACCGCACTGATCGGAACCGCACTGCAGCACCACGATCCAGTACGATGGAGGAAATTTTCCGTTTATGAAAATGTGAGAGTTACTCAATATTAAATTCTGAACAACTGTTACTTAAAAATTTTTTCCCTTCAGACACGTAATAGTGCATAGTACCACCATCTGGCGGTATTAGGTTATGGCGCCAGAGGGAGGTTCTACTCGCTGGCGGTCCAGAAATAGTAAAATTTGGTGCCGATCGGTGGAGTGTCATGAGCTAAAAAGTGGGAACATGTTAGACACATAAAGAGTCTGAGAGACCCCTTTTCGGCACATCATGTTGTGCACCGAATCAACCGCTCCCTTCAATCATTGGCTGCCGACGGCCCTGGCGTTCACCTCCTGTGGGTACCTGGCCACGCAGGCGTGCCTGGTAACGAGGCTGCCGATGCCGCGGCCAAGGCCGCAACTCTCCTACCTCGGACAGCTACGTACTGTGACCCATCGAATGATATTCGAGGGGCTCTTTCTTGTCGCTTTAAATCGTCGTGGCATAATGTGTGATCCTCGCTTACAAATAATAAGTTTCGAACCATTAAACCGATCCCGATGGCTTGGAAGACCACCTCACGCCGCTCGCGACGAGAAGAGGTCATCTTGGTCCGGTTGCGGATCGGACATAGCCGGTTAAGCCACCGCCACTTGCTAACTGGTGACCCCGCACCGTTATGTTCCTGTGGTCACCTGCTGACGGTGCGCCATGTTACACTGTCTTGTACAAATTTTATTCCTGTTCGGATCGCACTGAATCTACCGAATACACTGGAAGAAATTTTAGCTGATGACACAAGAGCTGCTGCTCGAGTCGTGAATTTTATCAACTTGACCAATTTGTCAAAGGACATCCAGCTCTTCCTTTTGTTGTATTTTACCCTATGTTTTAGCTGTTTTTATTTAGGCTTGTTATCATTCGGTATATCTGTTTTGATTCGTGCGCTAATGACCTCAGAAGTTGTGCGCCCTAAAAGCACGCAAAAAAAAAAAAAAAAAGAAAAAAAGAGTTAGACACACAGTTACTTTTGCAAACTGAAAAGTTGCGAGGTATAGAAAAATAGTGCAAAGTTGTAGAGAATTTTCTCCTCCACTAAGTTCTTCTTTCTCTTAAATTGTCGTCTTAAATGAATGGTTAAATCGTTATTTCCAATTAAATCGCGAACTATGAAAAGGCAATGCAGGCGCTCATTCTGGCATCCTTGCGCCATACGGATGGCGAATGCGGTCTTGGATACATTTTTCAATACTCGACATATTTACGTAGTTGCGGGTTGGCCAGTCGCACATTGTTATCCCATCATATCTCATGCACGCTCGGTTGGAGAAAAGTCCAGAGATCGCTCTGGCCAGGGAAGTTGCTGCAGTGTGGCAGAGCAGGCCGAATGTCAGGTGTGATGTGTGTGGGCGAGAATTAGACTATTGGAGCATACGTTGCAAGAATGACAAAACATAGGGTCTTACATCATTCTGTACGTACTGAGCGCCAGTTAACATTCCCTCCACAAACATGAAAGGGGATTCAGTATGGCATTTGTGGAAGTTAGACCCCAACTGTGTTCGACCTGCCTAGTGCAAGTCTGACGCCACTTCGACGACTTGCGTGTAATGATGATGAAATGACGATCAACACAACACCCAGTCCCCGAACGGAGAAAGTCTCCGACCCAACGGAGAATCGAACCTGGACTCCCTGCAAGGCAACCCACCACGCTGTCCACTCTAGTTGGCGTCATGTAAGAAGGCGCTTCCGCGCATAGAGACGGAGCGTTAGGGGAAGCTTGAAGGGGAGGAGCTACGGCCGAGCTCAAACAGTAACTGCACGGCCGCTACAGTCGGGGGTTAGAATCCCCCCTCGGGCATGGATATTTGTGCCGTCCTAGTTCGTAAGTAGTTCATAAGTAGTTTGTAAGTTTAGGGACTGATGACCCCGTAGTTAAGTCCCATAGACTATACAAACATTTGAACATTTGAATCAAACAGTAACTAGAGCCAGAGGGCGAAACATTGCGTAACTCGCGGCCAGCAATGCGCCTAGGGAATGAGTATTACTGGCTGCCAGTGCGCTAATGGAGGGGGATGCTCAGAATGGCTGAAAACTTAGTATGTGACGCGGACTGTGCAGACGGTTAATAACACACCAGCCAATCAGGCCTGAGGTGGGGCAATGTCTCTTGGATGAATGCACTCTGAGACAGCACTCGCCATGCCCACGTCATATGCGCGAATAATCATTTGAGAGCCGGTAGAATCTGCTTTCGTCACTGAAGACTACAGCTCGCCATTCCGTCTTTCAGCTGAATCTCTGACTGAACCAGTCGATCCATCTACGTTGGTACCGTAGAGCGTCTGCAAGACGGTGTAGTAGAGGTGTGGATGCCTGTAGTATGTAACAGTGTTTACACTTTAAGCTCACAAATCCTCTTTCATGTGCTATGGTAGCTGTCGTTACAATACGGCGAACTTGTCGGATGCTTGTGTTGCGTGGACGTTTACATCGCCGTCCATGGGTGGGAAATGTCACGTGACCATTTCAACCAGCATCGATGCACAACTGACGAAGCACATCCAACGTGAGTGGGTTGTCTCCGAAAGGACCATGCCGCCACTCGGTATGTCACAGTATGACCCCTTCTAAACTCGCTTAGTTGGATGTAGGAATCCTCGAGTGCATCTCCGTGGTATGGCGCCCGTTCGCGTCACACGTTGATATCACACTGAGAGCCATCTGGCTGCAATCATTCCCTATTAAAGGATATACACAGGTATTTCACCTGTTGTCGGACGACGCTGAAACTGTTACCAATACATTTACTACTACGGATCAAAATCGACGTCCAAGTGTACTACTTTTTTTAAAAATATATTTTTCCGAATATGAGTTAAGCGATTTTAGTTGCTCACAAGAACTCATTACACAGCAGTACAGTACAACTTGAGGTTGTAGCGAAGACAATAATCCGTCCCACTACACACTCCCTATACTCGACTATGGCGATGTTATTATTCAAGAAATTTCGTATGAAAGCTCACGTAGACTAGAATTGTCGATGAATGCTTGTGTAAGATTCATTTGCGTCATACGGTATTTCGACTACATCACTTCAGCTCACAAGCAGTTGTCATGGCTTCGTGCTTATAAGCATAGAGATTATCATACACTATACCTGGTCTATCGTTTTCTTAATATTTACACTCTCTCCTCTTTATCGTCAACTCTAACAGCACAACAGAACTATCCGTTCCCAGCAAAGTAAAATCCTTTCTGTACCATCGCACAATACTGCCATGTTTTCTAAATCTTTTTCTATATCAGGAACCAAACTACGGAAAAACCTTCCTCAAAATATCAGAAAAATCGGATACCTCCCCAACTTCAAAAGACAACTAATAGCCCACATACTGTCACAATAGCCATCTCTCTGCTGCTTACTCTGGCCAGTTCCCGCTATTCTTTAAACTTTCCCTTCCCCTCTGTTGTCAATGTCTCTGTTTCCCACTTTTTTCTAAGACCCTCTGTCACTGTCTTTTCTTTCTCCTTCTCTATATTTGTCCCTCTAAATTTACTTCAATGTTTCAACGTATTTTAAATGCCCTGTAACATTATATAACTACCACTACTTTATTATTATTATTATTATTATTATTGTGTTATGACTACTCTTGGCAGGCAGCGCACAGGCCTTTCTATCTAGGTGGCTTTGGTTCTGGGCAAGGAATGTCACGTGACGTTTCCGAAGGCCTGATTTACGTAAAATAAAGTGACGGTGTCAAATTGTCGCCATTTCTGCAAATATTTCTATAACGGTGTGACTTATGGATAAAAAAAAACCATGAGAGACCGAAGTTGTAGAGAATTTTCTCCTCTAGAAATTGGTGTAATTCTATTGTGTCAGATGAATAGTTTATTTGCAATGTCCTGCTGTCGAAACGCCATCACAGACGGCCTTTTCTCTTAGTGTTACTAATTTTTTTGGTAAATCTGAAGCATTGAATTAAAATTTGTGGTGCGGCCGGGAATCGAACCCGGACCTCCATGCTTACTAGGCAGACGTATTAACCGTTAGACCACCACACCACTAACGATTAAGGCGCCTTGGAATAGTCTAAGTACGATTTTCCTCCACGTCACAAACTTTAATTCAGCTTCTGTGTTCCAAAGATAATTTTAATTCAATGCTTCATATTTACCAATAATGTCTTTGACATAATCGAGACGAAAATCCGTCTCAGGGATTGTTTATTTATATTAAATTAACTTTTTTTGTCAGAAATATTTTAAAAAAGGGAGGTTCTGGTCTCTGGTGGCAAACAATTATCTGTAAATTTAGCTGGCGATCGTTTCAACGTTTCGACCTAAAAAGTGGGAACACGCTACCGTCAGACAGACGGACATCGCCACATCGCCGTTATTTTTGCAAATATCTCAAACGATACGAGACATGAAAAAAATATAAATATATTTGAAAATACCATAAGAGGGCAGAATTGTAGAGAATTTTCTCCTCTACAAATTCATTTATTCAATTTTCGTATCAGATGAACGGTTAAGCCTTTATTTATATTTCTATTTAAATTTCAAAAGTCGATCGCAAAAGCCCACTTTAGATTACGGTAGGAACAGTAAAAGGGGGACAGGGGGGTCGGTCGCTATTGACTCCCCCTTGTCAGGAGCGAAAGGCCCGCAGTTGTCGGTGGGTGGGCTGTGCCCGCTTGTGCACTGTGCGGGGGCGGAGCTGTCGGTACCGGCGCGTGCCGGCCCGACAGGTGCGTGGGGAGCCGCGGCTGACTCACCGCCCCCGCCCCCGCCACGCACCACGCACGCACGCAACCTGCGGCGCCCACCGCCGCGGTCGAAGTCTGCCCAATCTGGCCACCACCCTTGCCGCTCGCAGCTCAGTGCGCCTACGCTATTATTGGCCGGCTCCGCGGCGGCAGCAGCAAACTCTTTAACAATAGCGGCTTCTCAGAAAGGTGAGGCTGGCTGTCGCTCGGCGGTCTGTGAATGGTGGTCGTAAACGGAGCTTACGGTACGGCAGCTGCGCTGGCTGACATCAGCTCGCCGTCAACGACGTGGTGACAGAATTCATCTCGCCGAGTGAAAAGTCGACCACGGATAGTTGCCGGCAACGTATGGTTCCCCTTAGTCCTTTCGACTCATTTTCACTAAGTTCTGCTACTTACTCGAAATATTTCCACTGAAAACAGTTACATACACTGGTCATACAATTAGGGGATCATTTGAGTTCTGTAGTTACCGAAGTATTATCATCAGCATAATGAACTAAGATGATTCAGTGTCCTTCTGTTGGTTTTATAGAGTGGAGGGAATTACGGCAAACGAGATAGTGGTTGAATGTGTTTAAGTTTATGGGACGTAACTACGGGGTCATCAGTCCCTAAACTTACAAACTACTTACGAACTACCTTATACTAAGGACGTCACAAATATCCATACCCGAGGGGGATTCGAACCCCCGACCGTAGTGGCCGTGCAGACCTTGACTGGAGCGCCTCAGTCCCCGCGGCCGGCGAGATAGTGGTAATTCAAATGTATGTTTGTAAATCTATCGGACCAAACTGCGTGGTCATCAGTCCGTAGCTTACAAACTACTTCAAATAAGGTAAACTAACCCAAGGACAAAACACACACACACACACACACACACACACACACACACACACATGCCCTAGGGAGGACTCGAACCTCCGGCGGCGAGCAACCGCGCGCTCCGCAGCGAGGCGCCTTACAAGTGGCAGTAACAAAGTTGCTACAGAGGAGTGCGGGATTGATTTGTGTTTAGTTTACCAAACGAATTAAACAAGCAGTTCGGTTCAGATAATGCAGTGAGCAAGTAATGCAATGCAACACCGACGTAACTTCAACATCTACATACATACTGCGCAATCCACCGTAAAGTGCTTGGCGGAGGGTATACTGTACCACTGCTAGGCATGTCCTTTCCTATTCCACTCCCAAATAGAACGAGGAAAAAAGAATGCATATGATCCCGTAAAAGCCCTAATTTCTCTATTTTGTTTTTGTGATCACTACGCGAAATATAAGTTGACGGCAGCAAGATCGTACTACAATGAGCTTCAAATTCCGGCCCCTTAAATTTCCTCAACACAAATTCACGAAAAGAGCATCCTCTTTCCTCCAACGATCCCCAATTGTTGCCGGAGCATTTCCGTGACGCTCGTGCATTGCTCGAACCTAACAGTAACAAACCTAGCTGCTCGCCTCTGAACTGCTTCTATGTCTTCCTTTAAACGTGACGTAAAAGCGTTTTATACGCGGTCTCCTTTACAGATGAAGTACATCTTCCCAAAATTCTCCTCCGAAGCTGTGGCATGAAGAGTCATAGGAAAGTTGGAAGCGGGACAAACTCAGATGGAGGTGGCTGCAGCTATTGAAGTGCCCCAAAGTGTAATTTTCAGGACTTGGAAGCGATTTCAGACAACAGGAATCACAAAGAGTGTAAGGCCAAAGTCGTACACGGGTAACATCAGCAAGAAATGACCGTAACTCCGGGTAGCAGCCCGTCGAGGCAGGAGGCTGAATGCAACTCAGCTGCAACGCACCCTTCAGGCAGCAACAGGACGAGCAATATCAACACACACTCCCAAATAGAGTTCGCGAATTTTGCCTCGACGCACGACACTGTTTAGCCCGCAGAAACTGGCCAGGGGAACACCAGGTAAGTCTCTTAATGAATGGCGCGGCTTCTGTACCCAGATGAGTAAAGAGCTTGTGTTCAACTGGACAATCGTTGTTTCCTCATCCGGAGATAACGCGGAACTCTGAACAATCTCAGTTACGCGCAGGAAACATCACCATGTCATGGTTGTGGACGAATAGTGTGTGCAGAGCCGTGCTGAAGAGGCCGAGCGCTCTAAGACGCATTGCTGCGGAGCGCAAGTCTGCTCCTCCAGTCCTCCCTGGAGCATGGTTGTTTGTGTTGTTCTTCGACTAAGTTGTTTAAGATAGTTTGAGTAGTTTGTAAGCCTAGAGAATGAAAGCACATAGTGACGTACAAGAAAACGTAATTTCATACATTTACGAAACTTTGTCGCTGAGCACCCTCACAAAATGAAGAAAGGTAATATGTTTATCGCTTACTATTTATTCGCTGTTCATGCAGTACATGAAGACGACATTCAGCAAAAGTTACAGTTTATTACTTCTACAATTATTCGCGATACATTTTTTCAGGAACTACGCACAGACACCAAATCTACCTCTGAAATTATTTCGCTATATGACACACAATTCAGGAGATATGAAGTAAAAACATAATTAAATGCATAAAAAGTCTGCTCCAGCAAGCATGAGGCTGTAATTTGTCGTCTTTACAACCAACTCCATTTGCTGCTCACTTCGGAAACAGTTTGCTAGTAATCTACTGAACGGATCCGGAAAATATTATTGTAGCACAAATAGTACAGGAGCTATGACGTTATAAAGATTGAGCTGCTTGTAAATGAAACTGAAATGGATAGAGAATAAGGTAGAAGGCGATGATGGATAGAGAGGGAAGAAAATGGACTATACAGAGAAAATATACACCGGAAACTAACATTAGTTTTAATATAAATTTCATTTTTCTAATTCCTATGTTTTTGTATTACGGAACCCATAATATTCAGGCAGGCAAAGGATTGATCTTTTTATAGCGCGTCTGCTACCTTACGCGACGGAGGTAGACATCAAAGGGGATCCTAAGCAAAGTTTGTAAGTTTAGGGACTGATGACCCCGTAGATAAGTCCCATAATTTTTACAAACTACTTGATATGGAGTCAGCCACATTTTATTTAACAACCATTTTAATTTGAGCTAAAAGTAAGTACATTCTCATCTAATGCTGTAGTTTTAATTTCTTACGTATTTTAGAAACATTTATGTATTTTATTACTACTAATATGATTTGTGTATTATATTTTATTAGGTAATATTTCTGAAGAAGGCAAAATTACTTTTACCGAAACCTAGGTCAAGGTTTACGCATGTAAGCCATTTTTAACTGCTCGGCTGAAATTTTATTTTTGGATCGTGTTCCATGCCATGTTTAAAATTTTAAAACTTATGCACTGGATTATACTAAAGACGGCACAAACATCCATGCCCGAAGGGGGATTCGAACCCCCGACGGTGAACGGCCTATCACATCAGTGCGCTCGGCCGCTCCGCCGCGGGAGGGGATCCTAAGGTTGAAAACACACTGAATTAGAGAAATGGCAGAATACAGCCTGACAGCTATACTTCCGGGAACTTACTCAACGGAACAAAATTGGCGATGCTAGCATCACTCATTCGCGTAGCGTAGAGGCCGGAACTTGCTTTCGTAATATGATTTGCACAAGGCTAGGTTAGGTTATATGTGGCCAGGGCACACTGTTCGATGTGGTGGCCATTGGGTAAGCGCACTCACAAGACTCCTAATAATTAATTAGCAATTAGCGCGCCACGTGTATTACCGACCCGTGGTCGTGCCGATTAATCTCACGCCCGCGCTAAGTGCTGTACTGGCTACTGGTGTGGGTAATTCAGTCGTGCGCTGCCGTTACCAGGTAAGGCCGTGGTCTGATGCACTTGCTTGGTTATTAATCCTACTAGCGAAGGTAAGAAAACAAAGTTTCTCGTAATCAAGTAATCTCCGTGCAGTTCTCACGCAATTGGCAGTTCCCAAGGTGGTTCCAAAGTTGCCCGAAGGTTGCCATTACGTAACAGGCACACTGGATACCCGACTACAGGTCTCGTGGGAGAGACTGCCTGAAAACAGAGGCTACAGCTCATACAGGGCAGTGTGTCAAAGTTCCGTCTTGCCACGGGTAGCTACAAAACTAATTGACTGCCAGGTAACCGTAAAAATGTCTCTTAGCAACGTTTTCAAAGCTATTCCGAGCAGTTGTTGACTGCACTGTGCATTCCAGTACTTTTAGTCTCATACGTATTGCTCAGTTGACATGTGTATCCTACTGGATTCGACTCGTCAGATTTATGAACATTCCATCGTGATTTTCTTATTTAACTGCAATGCTTCCGGATTCGTCCCATATTCAAAACTAATTCGTGATTTGTAGGTAGTTATCGATTAAAACTGGTTCCATTCTATGCTAGTGGCTGATACAATACCAGATTATGAATTTATCCCGAAAGTCAGTCTCAGTTGCAAAATTTTCGCGTTTCGCCCTTTTAAGGCATCAGCAAATAATCCGGAACTGTGAATAAGGTTTACGGTAGCAAATTGTTTATTGGATGCAGTACTCATGAACAACAACAGAGCAAAGATGTAGGATTGAAAAATGACAACGCTTTGCTGCGTTATTGTTAATGAGTACTGCATGAAATAAACATAATTTGCTACCATAAACCTTATTCACAGTTCCGGATTATCTGATGATGCCTCAAAAGGACGAAACGCGTCATTGAAATAAAGAAATTTTTGCAACGGAGACAAGACTTCCCGGATAAGTTACCGACTAGCTAATCGCAGCTACGCACTATAATATTGCATAGCTACAGGAGATGTACTCAAAATCTTATGTTGGTGACGCGTTATTATACGCTATACCGTGTATAAAATAAGTCAGTTATTATTTCATGCCGAGGTGACTGAGGCGCTCCAGTCACGGTCAGCACGGCCACTACGGTCGGGGGTTCGAATCCCCCCTCGGGCATGGATATTTGTGCCGTCCTAGTTCGTAAGTAGTTCATAAGTAGTTTGTAAGTTTAGGGACTGATGACCCCGTAGTTAAGTCCCATAAGCTTTACAAACATTTGAACATTTTTTTATTATTTCATGAAATTTTTTTGCTGGGCCCCTTGCTTATGTGCAGCCCGGCGGAGAATGTTCTTGCTCTGTGCATCTGGAGCGTAGATAACGGGGGGGGGGGGGGGGATAGGACAAAGGTTCAAACACCCCCACACCCAGAGACAGATCCTTCGAGCTCTTTCTCATCTATCTAACACAAACAATACAACCTATGGTGCAGATTAAAACGGCTGTAGAAATTTCGGATACTTATCTGAGTGTACTGGAACACTAAACATCCCCTGTCACCTCAGAATAATATATTACATACGCCCCCTCCAAGAAAGGACACACCTGACAGGCAGAACAGAGCTCTACGTAGACCACACACAATCATCTATGACGAGTTCCTGCCATTTGCCGACCGGTTTTATCAAATGATACTCGCTATCACAGCAGCCCCTGCATGCTAGAATTCTTCCAAAAATGCCGATCCAGTACCTGCAACATAGTGACTTCTGTGGCAATAGCGTCCGTCGTCCTAAGAAATGGGAATAAATTCATAGACGCGGGTATTTTAGGAGTGATAGTCACGTCCTTGCGTTTACACACGTTTCCCTACAGTGTTAGCTTGAAGTATAAATTCCATTCGAGCTTAATCCAAATACTGTGCTATCGTTCATACCATTCGTTTAGATGTAGAAATTGCTTTTATTTCCACCGACAACTTTTATTTTATCACGCAATGAGGGTGGAACAGAAGATTAGGGGTGGATAAACTGGCTTTCACAATGAGTCACCACTACCGAACACCCCAACGTAAAAGTTTTCTGTAGAGGTATACCAATCATAAAAAGAGTAATCTTGACAGATATGGCAGTGGTTACTTGTAAGGGAAACCCAGAGCAAGCATTAAAGGCCGCAATCACTTGCGTGTTAGGTGCCAGTAGCGTATATCACGTGCTATCTTCCATCTCTGATGGCCATTTAGTGACTTGTGTATCTCTTATACAGGCTGTTCATTTAGTACCTCTTCTCGGCCCCCGCGAACAGGAATATTTAGTCCGTTGTTAACATTCTGCTTGACACTGACAGAAGTGGCTTTATATTTGCGATGAGTTTTCCATTAATAAACAGTTCAGGTGATAAACTTATTGATTGTTACTTTCTGAAATTTATTAATCTTATCTAAGTTTGTTCATTGAGCTAGGTATACTGATTTATAATGGTTTCAGAGAACTAAAAATTCAAATAAATTTGACGAGTGTTGGGCAAGCATGTCGGCAATTTTCATCTGTGGGTAATACTTTCATCTACGAATAAGCTTACCTCTGTTTCTATATATAAACATTATTTACGTCGGTGATTATGGTTACCTAACTCGTTTCTGTGAGAGAGTGAGTAGTGAATGTGTTAATACTTCGAACTGCGCTCGACAGTTGAAAACAAATCTCATAACGCTGTAAATGCACTGTGATGATGTTGTCAGTCTTAGAAACTGTTTCAAGGTTTGTCCTTAAGGAGTTCTTGTGTGAACACCAAATGCCAACTTTGTTATGCGCTTCTCTGCAAAACACACATTTCTGCTCAATAGCAATAATTTGTATATTATAGTTGGATAAAAATGTCCACCTGATAATGGTTTACGTTGTACGGGACTGGTCTGCATAGGAGTCGGCTAGGTAATGAAAATGGTTTTCAGAAAGTATAATTTTTCAACATACACTCTTTTAACATTGTTTCCAGCCAGCGATGTTCCAGTGGCAATATCCCCTCACCGTTGTGTGTGTTGCAAAGTTTCCGTCTACGACAGCGATCGCTTCTTGATCGGGCGAAAAAGCTGATCAAATAGTTTTGAATTTTGGTAAGAGATCTAATGTGGATGTTTCAGTACGTCCTAGTGGAAATTAACTCAAGTTTCCCAACGCCAAGACACTCTTGTGAGCAGGTGCATTGTAATGATTTTTTAGCAGTAACTTGGATCTGCTTTCATAGTCATCAACATTGATTTCTTTCGCATCCAAAAACACTGACACCATGAACTTTCCCGCCGATGGCAGTCTTAGACTTCTTCGGAGCTTAATATCCAACCTTTGTTCACTGCATGGCCTGTTGCTTCGGTTCTGGCGTGTGGTGGTGAGTCCATGTTTCATCCGTTGCCACACAGCGACGCAGAAAATTTCACTTTTTCTTCGTAAAACGTGCCAAACAGTAAACGGAAAATTTCTAACGAATACGTGCGACACCAATCATGCGTATCCTGGTGTAAAATGTGATCGCGTTATTTTGGTATCTCTACATTCCAAAACACGTGGTGTTATACTTTTCAACCTTCCTTTCCGTGGATCACCTTTGTAGCTTTCACGCGCATGTTTAAACTGGACTGCTCATTCTTCGTAGCAGATGTTGAAGGAAAGGAGTCACCATACACACAAATTTTCGGTCGACGTTGAGCCTTACTGTAAGAAGAATTTTCTCTCTTCACGATACCCGATGTTTTTTTCAAACAACACAGGCACCCCAAATGATTCAGACGATTGATACAGCTTACTGATCAGTGTTACCAGCTCTTTCAAGTAATGCCTGGATTGTTATTGTGGTCTTCAGTCCACAAACTGGTTTGATGCAGCTCTACACGCTGCCTTGTCCTGTGCAAGACTGTTCGTCTGAGAATACGAACGGCAACCTACATCCTTTTGAATCTGCTTCCTGTATTCGTCCCTCGGTCTCCCTCTACGATTTTTACCTCACACACTCCCTTCGAACGCTGACGATTCCTTGATGCCTCAGAATGTGCCCCAACAACCTATCTCTTAGTGAGGATGTGCCAGAAACTCCTTTTCTCCGCAATTCTGTTGAGCACCTCATTCATTGCGTGATCTACCCATCTAATCTTCATCATTAATCTGTAGCACCACATTTCAGAAGCTTCTATCATCATTTTGCCTTAACTCCTCAACGTCCACGTTTCAGTTCCGTACAATGCTACACTCCAGACAAATGCTTTCAGAAGACTTCCTAACATTTAAACTAATATTGGATACAAACAAATTTCGCTTCTTTAGAAACCCTTTTCTTCCCATAGCCATTCTGCATTTTATATCTTATTTACTTCGGCCATCAGAAGTTATGTTGCTACCCAAATAATAAGTCATCTACTACTTATATCGTCTCACTAGCTTAAACCCGCGGCTCCGCTCGCGTGTTGGTTGATTGTAATAGATAAACTATCTTTCAGTAGTGTGCTATGAGTCTGATTGTGAAGGATGAAATACAATACCTTCTTTAGAAACAAAATTTTTAATCGACAGTGGGACACAGCACTTTCAGAAGCATCTACTTTATCGATCCCCATTCAAATGCGTTTTCTATTCGCAATAATTTTGACAACCTGTGCTCCGTCGGATCCGAAGGCTCTGTGGGAGAAGCATTGCGATTCTCTAAGTGAACTGAAAAATATTCCTATCAGATTGCAGAAGTCTATGCATTTACCGTTTATCAGGAAAGTAAGTAGTGTAGATCAAATCACACGTAAAAATGCTCTCGTTTCGAAAAATCCAATCACGAAATTCAACAATAATGATTGTAATAATATCACAGATCGATCACTTGATGTAATGTGCGAAGCGTCAAATCGATTTTTTAAAGAGATGTATTAAAATAAAATTCTTTGTTACTGCTTTATTTATTTAGAGCTGAAGACATTGTAGCACGCAAAGACCGAAGATATGGTGTGTGGCACCACGTTTCGCTGTATGTAACCTCCTTGCTATAGAATTGCAAACGTCATCGCTGGCCTTCAGTCCGATTTTTTTAATAATATGTCGACTTTCAACCGCCATATCTTTCACCCCCTTATAGCTATCGGCATGGAACTGCTATGGTGTATAACGGGAGACTTCGGACAACAATTACACACAGACAATTCGTACGCGTTCTGTAGTTCTCTCTACACAGCGAAATATTCACACACACACACACACACACACACACACACACACACACACACGTAGAATTTTATATACACCGATAAGTTTCCGTCCCAATATACTCCGCCCTTTTATCATTCTCAACCTTCAAACAACAATGCAACCAATAAAACCATTTTCGAAGAGTAAATATAATTTGCAAAGAGTAATTATTGTTGCGAATTTCGCGTTATATTATTCAAATTACTAAATATCTATCAGATCACTATATAACTGTGCCTATAACCTTCCTCGGGTGTAAATTAGTAACTGTACTGTCTCTGCGTCTTGTCGTTCGGACGTGATAAGCGTACACCGAACAGACATTCACATTTATAGATATAGATAACCTAATCTAAATCCTTCAACATCGCCTAATTTTCTGGCACTACATTCCATTACCCATGTTTTACTCTTATTAATTTTCATCTTATATCTTCCTTTCAAGACTCAGTCCGTTCCATTTAATTGCTCTTCCAGGCCCTTTGCTGTCTGACAGAATTACTATGTCATGAGCAAACCGCAAGTTTTTATTCCCTCTCCCTGGACTTTAACTCCCTCTCCAAATTTATCCTTGCATTCCTGGATATCATCTTAAAAATAAAATAAAACATTATTGTACCAAAAATTGTCACATAAATTGACGTCTCTACATGCCCCATGTAGAAAGTAAGTTTCCCTATTTCTTAAAACACAGTTACTTGAAAAACTTTGACTACAGTTACAGCAATGTTTGAGCTATTTTTCGGTGTAGTCACAAAAAGTGAAACTTGTCACATCGTGAAATCTGCCGTTTGTGAATGGGACTAGCGTATGACAGTCGTCTTCAGCACTTCGTCACTGTCAAAACGCTGGCCGGAGGACACGAATTTTTAAGATACCAAAAACAAGAATGGAAATGGCCGGGAGCGAGATGAGGACTGCATGCTGTCTAACAGCTCCCGGCCAGCTGTTACAGAACAGTTGCTGTGCCCCGTGCCGTATAGGGAGCAGCATTGTCAAGGGACAGCACAACACCTGCAGTAAGCGTTTCACGGCTCTTGTTCTCATTGGCACGTCAGTTTCCGCATTGTTTTACAGTAAGAGCCGAAGACAACTGTCACACGCCGGTTCCAGTCGCAGGCGGGAGACCTCTATGATACAGGTATACGAAAGTTGATCCCACGATATGACAAGCGCTTCTCTTCTTTTCGTAACTGTCGAGAAGTAGCTTAAACTTTCTTTTACCTGTTTCAATGAGATTTATGTTACTAGTTGCCTTTGTTTTAAAAAAATTGGAAAACTTTTTTCCTGGATATGCCTCGAAGAATAAGTTTTACGTTTTGTTTGCACAAGTTCAGCCCATCAGTAAGTTAAAACTATCACAAGATCATAATGGTATAGTAATGAAACAATGTAAAATTATCAGTGGCGGTCTAAGGGGGTGGACGGGGGGAGGGGGAGGGACCGGCCCGGGCCTCTCCTCTCGTCTTGCAGGGCCTCCAAATACTTGAACAAATACCTAATAATCACTTTTTTCTTTTTTTCTTTTCTTCACTTTTTCTTCTTCTTTTAGACTGTCCCGTGCCTCTCTTCGTGGGAACTTCCATATCTCAAAAGTTACTTTTTCATGCTAATACATATATTAGGACGGGGGGGCCTCATTTTGTTTTGCTTCCGCCCCGGTCCTCCTACAGCCTGAGTCCGTCACTGAAAATTATAACAAATTTTATGTAGCGCTGACAAGGTTTGGTTGTGGTGTCCCTAACTTCTTAAAATCTTGTTTCATTTATTAATATTTACGCTAGTTAGTACCTCTATGAAAAAATATGAAAAAAGTAGTGCAAGCAGGACGATGTTATAGCACTATTAAAGAAACTTTTGTTTTGTATACATACACTCAAATTCCAAAGGTAACTAGCAGTGCCTAAGTGGATTACTGTTTCTACATTTATCGTCTGATACTGCAATGTAAACATATTTTAGATTACTATCTTTCTCGTTTTCCTGGAGAGCAAGCGAAAATATAGAACAGACATTGCAACCTTTAAACTGATGACAGTTCAGTCTGTAATTAAGTGGGGAATAATCATTATCAGCAAGTTCATATTGCACAGTAGAAGTATTCATACTATTTAGACTGGTTTGTTTGCGTATGGGGTTTGTTAAATCATTGTATATTACAAAAATTGTGTGTGTGTGTGTGTGTGTGTGTGTGTGTGTGTGTGTGTGTGTGTGTGTGTGTGAGGGTCTATACTTTGTATTCGCATTCCTTACTGTCAGACAACAATCGCCGCGGGAGGAAGAACCACAAACGACGTAGTTCAGGAAATACGGCGTCATAAACATTGGGATGTACTTAAAACTACTGCATAATGCAACGCCTGAATAACTAGACTTTATTCATTCACTGTTCGAAAATGAGGGCTCGTAGCAATTGGCAGGAAAAGCTTTACATACAATTTCAAACTTTTACGAAACTTTATTTTTGCTGATAACTCCAACAAAACGGAAAGAGAGAGAGAGAGAGAGAGAGAGAGAGAGAGAGAGAGAGAGAGAGAGAGAGAGAGAGAGAGAGAGGGGGGGGGGGAGGAGGAGGAGGAGATGGACAAATGGGGAGTAAACGAAATAACACACAAATTGCAACGCTACGCCGGGAACTAACGCCAGTAGGCTATAATCTGGTCCTTAAACATATTCTGCTTTTGCATGGCTGAATTCTCCTGTGAATATGGTACAGTCATCCAGAAAACGACATAATTAGCAACACTGCTACCCTGCTGCCGATGTGTGGAATGGCTTTTAATTTCCCTTGTCGGCTACTGTTATTTCAAAAAATGTTTGTAAATCTATCGGACCAAACTGCGTGGTTATCAGTCCGTAGCTTACAAACTACTTAAACCTAGGTAAAATAAGGAGCACACACACACACACACACACACACACACACACACACACACACGCCAGGGAGGACTCAAACCTCCACGGCGAGCAACCGCGCGCTTCGCATCGAGGTGCTGTAGACCGCTCGGCCACTCCACCGCGGCACTGTTATTTAAACATTAGGGGTGAGGGTGAAAGGCTGCTATTTAAGGCCCGAGAGCATTTGACTCTCTCATGTAGGGGTTTTCTAATTTGGTCCTGATTTCCTTCGTTTCTGTGGTCCCGGTTTCCTCCGTCTCTGTGGTCCCGATTTTTTCCCTGTCCCACATTGATGATTCAGAGTGTTTGAAGTGCTACACACATTTCTGCCACACATCCGGCGTTCCTTCGGTGACAGCTACAACCAGAATACTTTCTTTTGTTTTATTCTTTGTTGTAACATAACTCTTTAATCAGTTCAGTAGCGTTCAGTTCATAGTGGAGTGGTATAATTATTAAAATGTTTTGTCTGTAATATACGCATATTCCCGATCTCGCTCCAACACATCACTTACAATTCATGTTTTCCTTTCGAAATCTGGTCTGTAAAATTAGAATTCGTAAGTTTATTCTCTGTGACAAAGTTGATGCAAGTGACCGCAGTGATGATAACAGAGAGCAAACGGTCACTTAGCCGGCAACTCTGTATTGCTGTTGATGGCAACTAACCATCTTGGTGGTGGTGGTGGTGGTGGTGGGGGTAGGTCATTTTGTATTGCTGCCACAGGCCTCCTACCACGCTTAGTCCAACACTGCTCCTTTCCTGCTTTATTCTTTGCTTGTTTGCATCTTTGGTTTCTTCCCCTTGCCGCGGTGCAGTAGCCGAGCGGTCTAAAGCGTCTCGCTGCGGAGAGCGCGGTTGCTCGCCGTGGAGGTTCGATTCCTCTCTGGGGCATGGGTGTGTGTGTTGTCCTTAGGTTAGTTTACCTAGGTTTAAGTAGTTTGTAAGCTACGGACTGATGACCACGCAGTTTGGTGCGATAGATTTACAAACATTTGAACATTTTTTGAATTTGTTTCTACCCCTTGCATGCTTCCTTCCCTCATTTCCTTGCTTTCTTCCTTCCCTCATTTCTTTGCTTGCTTTCTTCCTCCTCTCATTTCTTTGCTTGCTTTCTTCCTTCCCTCATTTCTTTGCTTGCTTTCTTCCTTCCCTCATTTCTTTGCTTGCTTTCTTCCTTCCTTCCCTCGTTTCTTTGCTTGCTTTCTTGCTTGCTTCCTCCCGTCATTTGGTTGCCTGTTTTCGGACGGTGCCGCTACCGCCGCCGCCAGCAGAGGGCGTGGCTTGGTGAGGTGTCGGGTGTTTGGCCGGCGCAACCAGATCCGCCGTGACGCGGCAAGGCCGCAGCCTGCCGATACCCACACACCACACCACCAGCCAGCAGCCGCGCCGTAACGCTCCGCCGCGCCGGCCTGCGCTCTGCCTCTTCTGTTTCCTTCTCACCACCCTACCACTGCCTGCCGATAACCGATACTCCGCTTCCGTGACTGTAAATAAAAAAATCGCACTGACGTGTTTTACGGCCCATTTTACATTTATAAATGTTCAAATGTTTGTTAAGCTTATGGGACTTAACTACGGGGTCATCAGTCCCTAAACTTACAAACTACTTATGAACTACTTACGAACTAGGACGGCACAAATATCCATGCCCGAGGGGGGATTCGAACCCCCGACCGTAGTGGCCGTGCTGACCGTGACTGGAGCGCCTTAGTCACCTCGGCCACCGCGGCCGGCTTACATTTATAGTTTTATAAGCTTTTGCGAACATTTTGGACCAAAATATTAATCTAAATAATAAAAAATTAATTAATAAGTATCTGAAACCCTTTTAGGAAATAAAAAAAATTAACTAGTGGCGAGTTCCCAGCCACTGACCTTTAGAGTCATAGTCTAACGCCTTGCCCACTACGCTACGGCTATCAACCAAAAGTTGTGCCTTTTAATCTCCTACTATTAATGGCCGTTGTGCTCTGATGCTAATATGGCATTTATAGACACTAGATTATTATTTATCTTACGAAGAACGATGTGTTTTCGTTAATTCATAAGTGCGCCATTGCTTTGAAATGACAACGTGTAAATTAGAATAAGAAAATCATCAAATACGCAACGCAAGATGCCAGAGAGAGTTCTGAGTGAGGTATGTCACGTGACATCTCTGAACGGCTGATTTTCGTTAATTCAATGGAGGGTGCCAAATCTCCGTTATTTTTGCAAATATCTCTCAAACTATGACATATGAGAAAAAAAAACCATAAGGGAACAAAGTTGTAGAGAACTTTCTCCTCTATAAATTCGGTTATTCAGTTTTCGTGTCGGATGAACCGTTTATCTGCAATCAAAATTACATTACAAACGGCTTTTTTTGATGTTACTAACGTATTTCTTGTCCGAAAAATTTGAAAAAGGGAGGTTCTGGTCTCTGGCGGCCTACAATTATGTCTGTAAAATTTGGTGCTGATCGGTTGGACGGTTCGTCTTAAAAACAAGAAAAACGTTACAGACATACAGACATACATACATACATACATACGAAAATCGCCGTTATTTTTGCAAATATCTCTGAAACGACCCGAGATCTGGAAGGAGAAGGAGGAGGAGGAGAAAAAACTATAAGGGAGCAAAGTTGTGGAGAATTTTCTACTATATAAATTCGGTTATTCAATTTTCGTGTCATGAATGGTTAAGCCGTTATTTGCATTTAAATTTCGATCTGTCAAAAGACGATCGCAAAGGCCAACTTTCAGTGTTACTACCATAACCTGAAGTGGGCCAAAAGTACGCGACCATTATCATCGGTTGACTCTATAGAACGCAACGAGAAATTTGTTTAAAATGCTCAGTGAAGAAAATATCGGCTACACCCTCATTAAAAGAGCACAGTAGTTGTTTCAGAGTAATGTTGTAAACACAGTGACAAAATTTTATGCCTTTTGTGGTAGATATTGTCACGACACTTCCTCGTCAGTACCTATACTTTGGTAGTAAACATTCTCGGACACCTGCGCTGATATTAAAGGGAGAAACAATGAATGAAACAAGGAAGCTTCGGGTTCAGTCGACGGTGTGGTCATTAGAGACGGAGCTCACGCACGGATATTTAGGAAAGGATGGAGAAGGAACCATCCCGGCATTTTTCTGCAGTGATTTACGAAAGTAACGGAATATCTAAATCTGGATGGTGGGAGGTATATTGAACCACCATCCTGGCGAATGAGAGTCCACATGTGTTACCACTGTGCCACGTCGCTCGGCAGTATAAAATGAGACGGTAGTTTTGTTAATAGAGAAGCAGTAACAGCAAAATGAGTTGGTTAGAGCCGGCCGCGGTGGCCGAGCGCTCTGCGGCGTGCCAGTCACATTCCGCACAGCTACTACGGTCGGGGGTTCGAATCCCCCCTCGGGCATGGATATTTGTGCCGTCCTTAGTATTAGCTAGTTCATAAGTAGTTTGTAAGTTTAGGGACTGATGACCCCGTAGTTAAGTCACATAAGCTCTACTAACATTTGAACATTTTTTGAGTCGGTTAGAAAGTCCCATAGCTCTTTGAAAATGAGCTAAATGTTTCTAAATGAATACTGTTCACTCGGTAACAGAAAATTTTCGAATAAAAGTTTTATGGCATTTATGTCACAGCGTTTCACCCAAAATTGCCGAAAAGTCATTTTTGAAATCCTCTCCTCCCACTATTTTATTCTACAATCAGTGCTTCAGTTTTTATGTTCACGTATTATTTAATAATATTATTACTATGTACTGATCTTGCATCCGATTCGAATTACTAATACTGTTACACTAGCGATCACAATATGTTGTTGACTGAACAGTATTAGTAATTATAATTAGAATCAGAAGCAATATCAATACATGTTAATAATAATTCCATTCTCTCTCTCTCTGTCTCTGTGTCTCTGTCTCTCTCTCTCTCTCTCTCTCTCTCTCTCTCTCTCTCTCTCTCTCTCTCTCTCTCTCTCTCGTGTGTGTGTGTGTGTGTGTGTGTGTGTGTGTGTGTGTGTGTGTGTGTGTGTGTCGTCCATCTCCTCGCCCTCTCACTGTTAATTCTGCTTCTATATTTCATCTGCTCTCCCTATTTATGAAAACTCAAACTGTAGATTTACGTCGAAATCTGTTAGTAAATTACCTTCCGCCATCCTAAAACTAACTAAATTACGTCCGACATGTCTAGAGAGGCCCAGTGGGCAGCCTTTCCATACTCCGATGCGGTTTGGAAACGAACGTGGTCGGCACCCCGCACTCCCGGTCAGTTTTCGTGAGCAGAGCCACTACTTCTCAATCAAGTAGCTCCTCAGTTTGCCTCACAGGGGATCCGTGCCGCCGGCCGTGGTGGCCGAGGGGACTGCGGCGCTTCAGTCACGGTCTGCACGGCCACTACGGTCGGGGGTTCGAATCCCCCCTCGGGCATGGATATTTGTGCCGTCCTTAGTCTTAGCTAGTTCATAAGTAGTTTGGAAGTTTAGAGACTGATGACCCCGTAGTTACGTCCAATAGACTATATAAATATTTGAACATTTGGGGATCCGTGTACCCCGCTTGCTAATAGCGCTCGGCAGACGCGGACGGTGTTAGCCAAGCCCGACAGTGCATAACTTCTTCAGTCATATCGCACTGAATGTAGAACAAAATAGTGGGAGGAGGGATTTCAAAAATGACTTTCTCGGCAATTTTGGGTGGAACGTTCCGACGTTAATTCCAAGAACAAAATAGTGGGAGGAGGGATTTCAAAAATGACTTTCTCGGCAATTTTGGGTGGAACGTTCCGACGTTAATTCCAAGAACAAAATAGTGGGAGGAGGGATTTCAAAAATGACTTTCTCGGCAATTTTGGGTGGAACGTTCCGACGTTAATTCCAAGAACAAAATAGTGGGAGGAGGGATTTCAAAAATGACTTTCTCGGCAATTTTGGGTGGAACGTTCCGACGTTAATTCCAAGAACAAAATAGTGGGAGGAGGGATTTCAAAAATGACTTTCTCGGCAATTTTGGGTGGAACGTTCCGACGTTAATTCCAAGAACAAAATAGTGGGAGGAGGGATTTCAAAAATGACTTTCTCGGCAATTTTGGGTGGAACGTTCCGACGTTAATTCCAAGAACAAAATAGTGGGAGGAGGGATTTCAAAAATGACTTTCTCGGCAATTTTGGGTGGAACGTTCCGATGTTAATTCCAAGAACAAAATAGTGGGAGGAGGGATTTCAAAAATGACTTTCTCGGCAATTTTGGGTGGAACGTTCCGACGTTAATTCCAAGAACAAAATAGTGGGAGGAGGGATTTCAAAAATGACTTTCTCGGCAATTTTGGGTGGAACGTTCCGACGTTAATTCCAAGAACAAAATAGTGGGAGGAGGGATTTCAAAAATGACTTTCTCGGCAATTTTGGGTGGAACGTTCCGATGTTAATTCCAAGAACAAAATAGTGGGAGGAGGGATTTCAAAAATGACTTTCTCGGCAATTTTGGGTGGAACGTTCCGACGTTAATTCCAAGAACAAAATAGTGGGAGGAGGGATTTCAAAAATGACTTTCTCGGCAATTTTGGGTGGAACGTTCCGACGTTAATTCCAAGAACAAAATAGTGGGAGGAGGGATTTCAAAAATGACTTTCTCGGCAATTTTGGGTGGAACGTTCCGACGTTAATTCCAAGAACAAAATAGTGGGAGGAGGGATTTCAAAAATGACTTTCTCGGCAATTTTGGGTGGAACGTTCCGACGTTAATTCCAAGAACAAAATAGTGGGAGGAGGGATTTCAAAAATGACTTTCTCGGCAATTTTGGGTGGAACGTTCCGACGTTAATTCCAAGAACAAAATAGTGGGAGGAGGGATTTCAAAAATGACTTTCTCGGCAATTTTGGGTGGAACGTTCCGACGTTAATTCCAAGAACAAAATAGTGGGAGGAGGGATTTCAAAAATGACTTTCTCGGCAATTTTGGGTGGAACGTTCCGACGTTAATTCCAAGAACAAAATAGTGGGAGGAGGGATTTCAAAAATGACTTTCTCGGCAATTTTGGGTGGAACGTTCCGATGTTAATTCCAAGAACAAAATAGTGGGAGGAGGGATTTCAAAAATGACTTTCTCGGCAATTTTGGGTGGAACGTTCCGACGTTAATTCCAAGAACAAAATAGTGGGAGGAGGGATTTCAAAAATGACTTTCTCGGCAATTTTGGGTGGAACGTTCCGACGTTAATTCCAAGAACAAAATAGTGGGAGGAGGGATTTCAAAAATGACTTTCTCGGCAATTTTGGGTGGAACGTTCCGATGTTAATTCCAAGAACAAAATAGTGGGAGGAGGGATTTCAAAAATGACTTTCTCGGCAATTTTGGGTGGAACGTTCCGACGTTAATTCCAAGAACAAAATAGTGGGAGGAGGGATTTCAAAAATGACTTTCTCGGCAATTTTGGGTGGAACGTTCCGACGTTAATTCCAAGAACAAAATAGTGGGAGGAGGGATTTCAAAAATGACTTTCTTGGCAATTTTGGGTGGAACGTTCCGACGTTAATTCCAAGAACAAAATAGTGGGAGGAGGGATTTCAAAAATGACTTTCTCGGCAATTTTGGGTGGAACGTTCCGACGTTAATTCCAAGAACAAAATAGTGGGAGGAGGGATTTCAAAAATGACTTTCTCGGCAATTTTGGGTGGAACGTTCCGACGTTAATTCCAAGAACAAAATAGTGGGAAGAGGGATTTCAAAAATGACTTTCTCGGCAATTTTGGGTGGAACGTTCCGACGTTAATTCCATAAAACTTTTATTCGAAATTCTTTGTTAACGAGTCAGCAGTATTCTTTTAGAAGCATTTACCTCATTTTCAAAGATAATCACAATAATCGTGACGCTATTGGGGCTTTAAGTACCTACAGTTAATTATAGAAGAATGAAATTACTGGTAAGTGTCGATGTCCGGGGAAATCTGTTTATGAAACGTGCCCGACAGATGTAGGAAAACATTAGACAGTACTGACTACGAGTTAATAGTCTGAAGAAAATAGACTTATCTTTTCAACATTTGTGGACTAGACAACCATTAAGAGTGAAGTGCAGTCTTTCACATTCTGAAGATATCACGAATAAAATACAGGTAGTGAAAGGTTTCCTAAAGCTTGCACAGAAACCATGCTGCAGTTAAAAAGATTTGAAGGGCACGAAAGGGAAACTGGTTCTGAAGATAGAGAGGCCTGCAGCTCAATGCTACTGTTGTTTGATATGTACACTGGGCAAACAGCAAAGAAATCAAAGGACATACAATGCTCTAAGACTAATATGAACAAAAGTAAAACAAAGGTAATGCAACACTTGAGGGACAGACAATTAAGTACTTCAGTGTTTTGCCATTTAGGCAGTAGGATAACTAATGCTCACAAATAAGATAAAATTTTGAACGCACACGTAAAACAAGAGGGAATGCATTTTTGTAAACGACTTGTTAGTTGCCCACTTATTCCAATCTTCTCTTAACCCTACACTGCAAGAATTATATATTAGAAAAGTTCACCAATGACGGGGAAAATATTGAAGGAATATAATAACTCATATAACAATGTGAAAGTCTTTTATTTATTACCTGTTGCCATTTGTCAACATCATGCATTTAGACGCAACTCAGTCTGGAGGAAAAATATTGGTATCTAACATGTTTTCTACTCCTATTAGATGTCTGTAGCATGATATTTTTTTCCACTACACATTAGTAGTATCAGTTTGTAATTACATTACACAATTGGTCAACAGTGAGTAAAATCCACTGGAGCGTAATTTGTTGCATTTCTCCACAATTCATGACTACGCCACCAGCTATCGAGGAAACGATCAAATATATGCTTAGAACAATGTATACAATACGCATGGTTTTTCCCATCTATCAACAAGAAGTACGCCTGAAAGAAGTAACAAATTTGCGTTGCCAAACGGGTACAGTATGCAGTGTAGGATTAATGCATCTCGTTCTCTTTCCCATTTCGTCGTTTTCTCCCTCGTCCTCTTTCCCATCTTGATGAAATTTTCCGCATTTGATATGCAAAGCAATAGGAAGGTGACTCCTACATAAAAATTCCATGTCGTGGATGGCGGAAGGTGCCAACGGCCGTGCCGCAGAAGACACACCGGTTCCCGGTAGATCATCCGACGTTAGGCACTGTTGGGCTTGACTAGCACTAGGATGGGAAACCGTCCGGGTTTGCCGAGAGCTGTTGGAAAGCGGGATGAGATACTTGATTGAGAAGAAGCGGCCCCGGTCACGAAAACTGACATAACGGCCGGAAGTGCGGTGCGATGACCACGTTCCCCAACACACCGCCCTCGGGCGGAGTATAAGACGGAGGTCGGTCAGTACCCAGTGGGCCTCCTGTCGGAGTTTAATTAGTTTTAGGATGGCGGAAGGTAATTTACTCAAAGACTTCGACGTAAATCTACACACACACACACACACACACACACACACACACAGAGAGAGAGAGAGAGAGAGAGAGAGAGAGAGAGAGAGAGAGAGAGAGAGAGAGAGAGGGGGGGGGGGGGAGGGGAATCGGAGAATGGGTACGCACAGACAATACGGAATAAATAAATACCCGGTAACGCCGGGTTTTTAGCTAGTCTATATCTATAAATGTGAATGTCTGTTCGGTGTACGCTTATCACGTCCGAACGACAAGACCTAGAGACTTAAATATTTGCGCAGTTACTAATTTATACCTGAGGAAGGTTTTAGGCAGGGTTTTATAGCTATCTGATATTTAGTAATTTGAATAATATAACGCGAAATGCGGAACAATAATTACTCTTTGAAAATGGTTTTATTGGTTGCATTGTTGCTTGATGGTTGATAATGATAAAAGGGTGGAGTATATTGGAATGGAAAGTTATCGGTGTATATAAAATTCTACGTGCGTGTGTTACTATTTCGCTCTGCAGCGAAAACTACAGAACACAAACGAATGGTCTGTGTGTAATTGTTGTCCGGTCTCCCGTTGTACACCATATCAGTTCCATGCCCATATCTATAAGGGGGTGGAAGATATGGTGGCTGAAAGTCGTCAAATTATTAAAAAAAGAAAAAAAAATTCTGACTGAAGGCCAGCGATGACGTTTGCGACTCTATAGCAAGGTGGTTACATACAACGAAACGTGATGCCACAGACCATATCTTTGGTCTCTGCGTGCTGCAATGTCTTCAGCTCTTTCTCTGTAAGGATAAGAATACAAATACGGAAGTATAAGAATAAATAAAGCAGTAAAAAAGAAATTTCTTTTAATACATCTCTTTAAAAAAATCTATTTGACTTTTCGCGCATTACATCAAGTGATCGTAATATTATTACAATCATTATTGTTGAATTTCGTGATTGGATTCTTCGAAACGAGTGCATTTTCATGTGTGATTTGATCCACACCACTTATTTTCCTGATAAACGTAAGTGCAAAGACTTCTGCAATCTGATAGCAACATTTTTCACATCCGCTGTATCAGCAACATGAGTGAAACTAATTACATTAATTTAATTGTTATTTAAACTTCGTTACTTATATATTCTCCAATAATGTTTTCGGAAAGATGGAAATGGACAGAGAAGGCATGGGAGAAGTATTTTACTCAAGGCAGGAACAAATAAATAAATGCCCGGACAACGCCGGGTTTTCAGCTAGTATATTATAAGAATATATGTTTGTATACTCAACATCTGCGTGGAAGATTTCAGCCAAACTTGCTGCACATATTCCTTACAATCACACAACAATCGCTGTAGGGATTTGGAAATATGACGTCATAAATCATGAAAATTACGAGAAACTGCCCCATCTCCTTCTAAGCTAAGGGCTTAATTTCTTTTCAAATATTGTACAAATATTCTTCACCTTCGGGAAGCAATTGCTATGGGGGTAAAAATCGCCTACGATATGACCTTATAAGGATTGATTCATGTGAAAATGAAATTGGAATGGATAGTGTATACGGTAAAAGGAGATAGACTCCCACACCCTGGCATGTTAAGTAGATTTATACATCAGTGATGTGTTAACAGATAGGAAGAACTTTGCAAATGTGTGCGAGCGTGTTGAAGAGTTTCCTGCACGGGGAGGCTCACAGACTCCGATTCGGACCCATCTGTCGTAGTAAAGGCGACGGCCGGTGTGATGGTCAACCAGAACGTGATTTTACCCAGTTTTCCACACCCCACTAGGTGAATAGCCGGCTTGCACCAAAGTCCTGCCCCCCTCTCCCCCAAGTTACACAATTCACAAACATTTAGAAAACACTCTTTCGTATGTGGAACACTATACTTAGACAGTTGGGGTGCACGTACTTGTTCCCGGGGGATAATGGAATGGGGATAAGAAGGGACAAACCTTAAACATGTTAAACCCATCGTAACGACGCTGACTACTCTGCGTCAATGCAGTATAAAGGCAAGAGGAGGAGGAGGAGGAGGAGGAGAGGAAAAAAAAAAAAAAACCGTTGTGTGTGTGTGTGTGTGTGTGTGTGTGTGTGTGTGTGTGTGTGTGTGTGTGTGTGTGTAGGCGGGGGGGGGGCACCGGTGGCAGGTCTTGACTACATTATGCACAATCAAATGAATGTACGTTGCAGTATATAGAGAGATGAAGAGGCTTGAAAATTTTATAGTACCGGAGACAGCTGCATCTATTAAGACTTCGGATTGAAGCAAGCTACTTCAATAATAAATCTACAGATGAACAGCAATCGGTGGCAAATATATTCTTTATTATATCTAGATTTTGGCCACTGTGAGTCAATTATCAATGCTTAAAATGTTGACTGCGTTCATGGTCAAAACAATTTTTTATGTTTTAAACTTGAAGATTCAAAAAATATGCAGGCTTTAATCTAAATTATAAGCCTTGATAAATGTCACATGAAAGGTTATTTACAACTTGTACAATGGTTTGTTACAACTTGTACAAAAAGCAGACAGCATTGGAAAGTCGAAGGGCGTGAAAAGGAAGCATTGTTCGGGTTATAGCCTTTCTTCAACGTTATTCAATTTGTACATTGAGCAAGCTACAAAGGAAAGCAAGGAGAAATTTAGAGAAGGCATTAAAGCTCAGGATGAAGAAATAAAAACATTGCATTTTGATGATGACAATGTAAAGGACAAGGAAGAGCAGTTTAATAGAATGGACGGTGTGTTGAAAGGAGCATACCCGATGAACATTAACAGGGGTAAAACAAGGTAAATGGAATGTAGACTAAGAAAATCGGGCGATGCTGAAGGAATTAGATAAGGTAATGAAATAATAAAGATGGTAGCTGAGTTCTGTTACTTGGGCAGTAAAACAACATATGATGGTCGCAGTACAGAGAATTTAAAATGCAGAATGGCAGTGGGAGAAATGCGTTTTTGAAAAAGAGAAATTTGCTGACATCGAATATTGAAGTGTTTCTGGAGGCATTTGGGTGGTGTTACCTTCCACGGGAGTGAAACATGGAAGATAACTAGTTCAAACAGGAAGACGGTAGGAACTTTTGAAATGTGGTGCTACAGAAAAATGCTGATTAGATGGGTAGATGGCGTAACTAATGAAGAGGTCTACATCTACATGGGACACTCTGCAAATCAAATTTAAGTGCCTGACAAAGGGTTCATCGAACCACCGTTATACTATTTATCTCCCATTCCATTCTCTAATAGCGCGCGGAAAGAAAGAACACCTGAATCTCTCCATTCAAGCTCTGATTTCTCGTATTTTTTTTTATCATTTTTACCTATGTAAGTGGGAGTTACAATATATTTTCGCGGTTGTAGTTTCGTAAGTAGCCCACGCCGCAGCGATAAGCGCCGCTGTACTAATTAATCTCATCCCAGATCCTGTATCATTTCCGTAACACTGTATCTCCTGTGTCGTACCAATACGAAACGAGCTACCCTTCTTTGGACTCTTTCGATGTCCTCCGAGTAACCCACCTGATAAGGATCCCACACTGGGCAGCAATACACCAAAAAAGGACGGACAAGCTTAGTGTATGCAGCCTCTTTAGTAGTTCTGTTGCATCTTTTAAGGCCAATAAAACGCAGCCTTTGGTTCGCCTTTCCCACGACTTATCTACTTGTTCTTTCAAACTTAAGTCTGAAGTAATAGTTATTGCTAGGTATTTTATGGAGTTTACGGCCTTCACTTTTGATTTATCTTGTAAACAAAGTTTAACGGATTTCTTTTCGTACTCATGTGGACGACTTCACACTTCTCATTATTTAGATTCAATTGCCAATTTTTACACCATAGTAATATCTTATTCAGATCGTACTTAAAAGAACTGGGGAGAATAGGATTGTTTAGCATACCTTGACTAAAAGAAGTGATAGATTGGTAGGACACTTTCTTAGACATAAAGTAATCATGAATTTAGCATTGGAGGGAAGTGTGAGAGCAAAAAATCGCAGAGGGAGACCAGATTCTTATGAGGAGATGAGCCGGCCGCAGTGGCCGAGCGGTCTGCGGCGCGCCAGTCAGTCTACACGGCCACTACGGTCGGGGGTTCGAATCCCCCCTCGGGCATGAATGTTTGTGTCGTCTTTAGTATAAGATAGTTCATAAGTAGTTTGTAAGTTTAGGGACTGATAACCTCGTAGTTAAGTCCCATAAGCTATACAACATTTGAACATTTTTTAGTTAAGTCCCTTAAGCTTAACAAACAATTTATGAGGAGATGAGGCTTGCTCAGGATAGTGGGGTGGAGTGCTGCATCAATCAAGTCTCCGGACTTAAGAGCACAATAACAGGAAATCTAGATTTTCCACAAGAAAGAAAATATTTCCAACTGGTTGCTGTTCATCTTCTGCATATTTACAACAGTCGCTGAGTACTAAGATTTCAACATGGTATGAAACCAAATGAAATCATAAAAATACATGGGTTTCAGGGTTATTACCTTCACACAGTAACAGAGCATATTAGGTTGTGTATGTGGTGTGCAATACCTGGAAGTTTGATGTATGTAAGACATGTTAGTGTTGTGAAACACCGGTTGGCTGGTGGAACACTACAGCCTGCCAACTACTTCCCAGTAGTCCTCGCTTAGCGAGCTGTGCCGCCGTACTCGTAAAGATAACACAGGCCACGGAGTTTATGCTCCTCTGCAGGCAGTTTGTGTGTTTCTATAGAGTGCTCGTGTACTGGTCTGCACTTACGAATTTGTGCATTGCTGTCTTTTGTAGTATTCACACACGTAACAGAAATCTTCCGCCAGTAATTTGTATTTCAAAATTATTAGCAATCGTAAATGGAAAATTTTTAGAAGTTTTCTATTGAATAGCTCTTTCTACCGCGCAGAAGAAAAGGAGAAAGCGCATTTTTGTCCTCTTTTGGTTAGTTAAACGCTTCATAATTTATTGCAGTATCCGTAAGTTCAAATGTTTGTAAACCTATTGAACCAAACTGTTATGGTCATCAGTCACTGGGGAGCAGCCGCGCTCTCTGCCACAAGATGCCTTCTCCGTGCGGCGATAAGAATTATCCACGATTATTAACAACAGTTAATAACAATTATCTGTTGGAATTCTGTTGCGTCCAACACTTGCCAAAAGCGTAAAACTATAGCAAGAGATGCTCGTTAATGTGAACTTGGCTGCAGATGAAAGAAGACATTGAAATACATCTCAGTATTTAGACACAAAAAACTCTCTTGTTTAAAGAAATAAGGTATATTATGTTTACTATTTTTTGTCAAATATTCTCGTAAAAGAGTTTCATAATTGCAATTGGCCCTCCACTAAAGATAAGTTTCTTCATTGTAATTAACATTCTTCAAAATTTTGAATCAGTGTTTCAGAGAAGTACTGAAACGCACAGTACCATCAGACTTCATTGCGTCCATTTACATTAAGCTTTGATGACATAAAAGGAAGAGGGGTAGACATTATCACTATGATTTGGATCGCCACTAAAACCAATCACGACGTACTGTAGTTGATTCAGCGCACAGTGCTGCAACATTTCGCGCGTTTATAAGTAGCAGAAGTTTTATATTGGTACGCCACTCATTCATTTGAACCATTGTAGAACGTAAAATTCGTGCACAGGCACCAGTGGAAATACGATCACAAATGACAGAAACACTCGGATCGACGAAGTTTCCTGCTTCAAAGTGGATTTTTGGTGGACAATTTTGCGCTGTTTAGGAGTGTTCCTTCGTATACAAAGCAATATATATTAGCTTTAGAGACGACGATTTGCAATAGACGATCAGATCAATGAAGTACTTATGGAACACCATCTTGTGCGTCACGCATCTGACAGCTTTTATACATACACTGCTCAAAACAATTAGGGGATCGGGTGAGATATCACACACAATTTACATACGATAACGTATTTTGAGATACTGTTAAAATTGTAATTTGTATTACCAGTCAATATATTGCTGTCTGAACTATTTAATTCATGGAGTTTACTTAGAGCGAGTCACCATGGGGCTTATATAAGTGAAAAAGTCGTTCTTGTTACCCTCTACTATCGTGTCATGACCTCGGATGGACAGGACGGTTGCACACATGCGTGGCATGGACATTGAGATTATCCATCGACCCTCGAGGTGATATTTGGCCATTCTTCCGTGAGTGCAATATCCAACTCTGAAAACGTTGTTGGAAGTGCTGATCTGGCTGCAGTGCGTTTGCCAAATGATTCCCAGACAAACTCAATCGGATATAAGACCGGTGAACAAGCTGGCCACTCTAGTCGTTAAATTCCCTCAGCTTCAAGCATGCTGTCCATCAGTGCAGCTCAGTGGGGACGAATTTCATCGTCCACCAGAAGGAACCCGTCTTCTATGGCACTAGAGTAAGGCACGACAAAAGGTCGAAAAATTTCAGATGAATGACATAGAGGTCCGTTCGTCCGCCAATACTGACTCCTGCCCACATCATTCGTCCACCACCCGTGATATCGTGATGATTCCTGCACATAAGGAGGCTTGTTCAAAGTTCCAGTTCTCTGCAGATGAGGGAACGACAATTGTCCGGCGGAAAACAAAATCTTGACATATCTGTGAACAGAACCAGCGCCATTTGTTACAACAATCCTGATGTTACTCAACCCAATTTCTTCGGCCTAAACGGAGTCGTGATTTTAGAGGAACACACACCGTATGCCTCTGTGCATAGAGGCCACATTTCCGAAGGAGATTTCGGTTTGTGTTGATATTGCTCGCCCTGTTGCAGCTTAGTGGCATTCAGCCTTCCGTCTCGACGGGCTGTTAAACGAAGATAATGGTCATTTCTTGCTGATGTTACCCGTGGACGATCTTGGCCTTGCCCTCTTTTAACATGCCTTTTGTCTGAAATCGCGTCCACGTCCTGGAAATTACACTTTGGGACACTTTAATAGCTGCAGCCACCGCCTTCTATGTCTGTCTCGCTTCCAACCTTCTTACGGCTTTCCATTCCATAGCTTCGAGTAAGTAACGTTATTACTGCATTGCACTACCCCAAATTATTGTGTAATTCGTTTGGTAGACACAATACAAACCCCCTCATCCCCTCTCTAACAACTATGTCAGTTGCCGTAATATTGTCTCCGCTTCGTAGAATTGACGGAAAGACGTCGAACTACTTTAGTTCACTCTGCCGATGATAATACTTCAGAATCTCGATATCTCAACTGATCCCTTCTATGTTTTGACCATATATATAACTCGAACAATTTATTTGCTTTAGAAATACTATACTTCAAAACTAATAAACTGAAGTCGCATTTGTAAGAAACAGTTGGAAATATTTTGGTTAACAATGAGGAAGCTAGAATTATTGCGCCCGAAAATCTTCTGAAGGCTCCGTCGGCTGCTAAACGCGAGGAGACTACGAATAACGACGAAACAATCTAAGACGATAAGAAAACGAAAATCCTTGTCCTAGACTGTAGGCTGATAGGGAAGTACAGTAATTCAGTGCTAAATCATGTGTCAAAAATATATGCATCAAGTAAAAACGAAGTACGATCAGGTCGTTTTCTACTTCATGGAACTACCGTCGAATAGCTAGATTATTTACTTCATAAACAGGGAATAGACCTTAGGACAATTGCCTATCTCAGGCAAGTTTTTTTCGACCGAACTGTTAACTTCATGTAAATTCTCCTGCATAAGTCGTGAGACTAACACTCCTGGAAGGAATGAGTGATAGTACCATAAGGTATGCAGGGGAATTTGTCCGCGGCAGAAAAGGCCCCAGCTAGGCCTCGTCTGGCACGGACTTAAATTTATTTATTTACAGAACAGCACATGGCGTCAAACATTAGGAACGAGCGCACTTTACCTTATTCGTAACAGTACACTTTTGTCTAAGCGTGCATTGCGAACTCTTATTACTCAAAATTTCGTTTGCTGTTTATTGTATGGTAAAATAATGTTAGAAACTGTGAGACCACACAGAATACACAATATGTAAACGTTGGTGTTAATAGTAGTGGAAAGGCGAGTTTGACGAACGTGTGTTAATCCCATCCAGAGCCATTTGCAGAAGTCAGAGAGTGAGAGTAAAGGGAATCCAATGATGGAATTTGTAAAATAGAAAGTCGGTAGAACAATGTCCAGAATTGATAAAACTGACTCTTTATTATTATTATTATTATTATTATTATTATTATGGCGCACAACTGCTGAGGTCATTAGCGCCCGATTAAACTGACTAGGAAATAGGTGACTGTGAAAAACAGTAGGTAGGCTGCTCATACAATAATCAAAGTGAATGGGTGGCGTTGATTTGACATTCGCCCGTTAATTATGGATATCACGATGGTAATTTCGTGTGTGTGTTTGTTGCGTGCTTTCGCAGATGTGCACTTTGTTTCTAGGTTCGATGCTAAATCTACGCAGGAAAACATCTTGATTCTGCATTGGGTATCGCCTGCTGTAAACGTTAAGAGAACCGTTGGCCCTGTATTGTCACCCTTGGGCCGCTAGCCGTCCGTTAGCAATACGTGACAGCCATACTCCTCACTGTTTCGCCTCCGCTTTTGCGTTCGGAGCACGACCGTCACGTTATGTGGGTTGCCTATCGCCAGGGGAACGGCCCTACATATACGGCACATGGACGGGACGGCGTTGAGGTGCCAAGACCAACGGAGTTTTTTCTTTTTTTCCCTCAAGGTCTGCTGCATACTATTTCTAAAAGGTTACCTGTTCGTTCAAAGAAAGACGTACGCTGGTACTTGTCCAAAATATGAAGTAAATCTTTTATCAGATTTTAGTGCTTCTCTCTAAGCGTGGTTCTGTGATACTGTAACCTTTCTCCGACCTTCATAATAACTTATGCAGCCATTGAAACTAGAATTCTGATTCACGGCGCATCTCACCATTTTTCACATTAACATTGTCAACAGTGAAAAGGGACAGATAAAAACTTTAGGACTTGGCAGGATCGAACATCAGAACTTTGTCAACAGCCTGACACATTACCAACGAGACATAAGTCTCAGATACAGAAGGTTTAATTTGTAAGACAAGACGTTTCCTTAATATTTTTCGCAGTTTTTGACTTCGGGCAGGTAGCTACTGAGTTTGCACACTTAAGACAAAGAAGCTACGTTCATCGAATAGTTTGATAAATGATTCTTTTAGGTGTAATTTTTTTTACGTTAATTGTTCTAGTTTCTACCATAATTTTACCAAGGCGGTATTAACATTTTGTAACGTAATTCCTTTAAGTACGCAGCAACATGAATAAAATGAAACACACACGGTTATAAAACGATGTAGGTAGTGTGTTAACAACGTCACAGTTCTTCAACTTAGTGGAACATATGTTAAAACTAAAATATAGTGACGGGAAGCAGTAAACAAAAAACGATGTAGTCAAAGAAGCTGATTTGCCTTTCTACCGTAGTAATTCTAAACATAACGACGAATCGCATCCTCGGCAACCTAACCGATATTAGTAATCTATTTATCCATAAGTTTTTCCCGCAAGAGTTTAAAATTTCTATGTCTTATTTCTCGAATAATCTCAGTGGTGTTTATGTTTATGTACACAGCTGCAGCGTTTATATAAATACATAGTTGATGAAAAGCAGTGGCCGAAGTAGGCACGAAACGTTGGCTTAACGTTCATGTTGTGATCGGGACCTCTTCGTAGCGCGCATGCTCACACACAGTGAATGCAACATTACGAAAAACAGACGAATCCCAACCCATTTGATTCTCATGGGTTCTTCCTCTCTCATTATGGTTCGAATATTTATTTTTCCTACTATATATTGGTCCGTACGTCGCAATGGTAGTTAAATGAAGACCTTGTACACTGTTGCGTTTCAGGGTTCCGGCCCTCAAACTGTAAAACTGGAACCCTTATAGGATCACTTAGTCAAACTTTTTTTTTTCCTTGCCAATCTGTTGTTGTTGTTGTTGTGGTCTTCAGTCCGGAGACTGGTTTGATGCAGCTCTCCACAATACCCTATCCTGAGCAAGTCTCTTCATCTCCACATAAGAACGGCAACCTACATCTGTCTGAATTTGCTTACTGTATCCATCTCTTGGTCTTCCTCTGCGGTTTTTACCCCACACACTCCCTCCAACGCTAAATTCACAATTCCTTGATGTCTAAGAATGTGTCCTACCAATCCCTTATTTTAGTCAAGGTATGCCAGAAATTTCTTTTCTCCCTAATTCTGTTCAGTACCTCCTCATTAGTTACGCGTTCCACCCACCTAAGCTTCAGCATTCTTCTGTAGCACCACATTTCAAAAGCCTCTATCCTCTTTCTGTCCACACTGTTTATCGTCCTTGTTTCACTTCCATACAAGGCAACACTCCATACAAATGCCTTCAGAAAGGACTTCCTTAGGTTTAAATCAATATTCGATGTTAACAAATTTCTCTTTTTCAAGAACGCCTTTCTACCCATTGCCATTCTGCATTTTATATCCTCTCTACTGCGACCATCATTTGTTATTTTACTGCCCAAGTAACAAAACTCATCTACCTCCTTTGTTTCGTTACCTAATCTAATTCCTTCAGCATCACCTGATTTTCTTACACTGCACTCCATTACACTAGTTTTACTCTTGTTAATGTTCATCTTATATGCACCTTTCAGCACACTGTCCAGTCCGTTCAATTGCTCTTCCAGGTCCTTTGCTGTATCTTGCAAGCTCAGGGAAGGTTTAAACGGTGATAAAATATGGAAAAGTTTTCCGGAAAAGAGGAAAATCGGGTAAAACTGAAATAGCTTTTTCCAGGTAGCTATCAATACCGTTAGTCCAATTGTAATAAAAATTTGTACATTTCATGTTGAAAGCAAGAGGAGGGTTCGCATCAAATAAAAATTTGGAAAAGTCGTCCGGAAAGTAGGAAAATTCAAGAAAAAACGAAAGCGATTTTTTTCTATGAATGAAAATCAATTGCTACATGATTGTAAGTGCATCACTTGAGTACGGTTTGACAGGACAAGGTTTGTATGAAATAAATTTTTTGGAATATCTACCGGAAAATTGGAAAACTTGAGAAAAATAAAGTCCGTTTTTCAATGTGTTTTTGATTGAATTCGGTACTAGAACATTATTAGCACCACGGAGAGGGGTAAATCTTTTGTTTTGTTTAACGAAAGAGGAACATTCTTATGAACTAAAAATTTGGGAAAGTTACCCGGAAAATTTGAAAATTCGCGAGAAACTGAAAGAGCTTTTTTCAGTTGAATATTAATATCATTCGTCTGATTGCGATACAATTGTACACATCTGACGTTCAAAACTAGAGTACATACTTATTAGCAATTGCAAAGCATTGTCGGGACGACTAGTAACCTACTAAAAACCTCGAAACATTAGTGACCAACTTCCTATACTGAGACATCTAACAGCTAGATAGGTCTTTGAGGCAATGGTCACTTTTTGATGTCATTTTATGTTTGTGCCTGCGAACGGTTATTAGGAACTACAGGCATAAACTTAAAAAAAAAAAAAAAAATCTTTCCCTGAAGACAATGAAACCATGTCCGTATTCCGTCGGTGTTGTGCACACGCGCCACCTTTACCGGTGTCTTGCGTCATGGCGCGAGAAGATAGGTACGGATGATTACTGCTTTACTGGCTGCCCTTGCTGATACCGAACACGACCTGGTTATGCTTCCACGAGGAAAGGAAGTGTGTGGCGGAGGAGGGGCAGAGCGACCTGCAGTCGCTCATGTAGAGTTTGTTTATTGATTTTTTTTAAATCCACGCTGTCAGTAGATACACATTTAGTCTATGTATCATCTTAGTTTCGAAAACTAACAAAGTAATATAAAAACAGTTAATTTTTTTCATATATATGACATAAAGCATGCATAGAATAAACTCTACAATTTCGGAACATGGTACGGGGACTTAGCTGTCACTATAGGAGAGTGCGAGTATTAATTGAGGACAAGTTAGACGAAAATCAGTGTGGGTTTAGGCCTGTTAGAGGCTGTCAGGACCAGATCTTTACCTTACGGCAGGTGATGGAAAAGTGCTATGAGTGGAACAGGGAATTTTATCTGTGTTACATAGATCTAGAAAAGACTTATGATCGTGTTCCTAGGAAGAAGCTACTTCAGTTCTACAAGATTATGGTATAGGACGCAAACTTCTGCAGGCAATTAAAGGGCTTTATGTAGACTGTCAGGCAGCAGTTAGAGTAGACGGCAAATTAAGTTCGTGGTTCAGGGTAGTGCCAGGGGTAAAATAATGCTGTAACCTGTCACCACTGTTGTTCATACTATTCATGGATCATATGCTGAAAACAGTAAACTGGCAGGGTGGGATTAAAATAGGTGAAAACAAAATGAGCAGTCTCGCATATGCGGATGACTTAGTTGCAATGGCCGATTCAATTGAAAGGTTGCAAACTAATATTTCAGAGCTCGATCAGAGGTGCAAGGATTATGATATGATCAGCATCTCCAAAACGAGAGTAATGTATGTGGGAAAGAGATTTGAGCAGATTGAGTGCCAAATGGGAGGAACAAAGTTAGAACAGGTAAGACAGTTTCAGGTACCTGCGATGTATTTTCTTACAGGATGGCAACATAGTGAAAGAACTGGAATCGAGATGCAGAAAAGCTAATGCAGTGAGTGCTCAGCTTAGATCTACACTCTTCTGCAAAAAGTAAGTCAATACCAAGACTAAGTTAGCGGTGCACCGCTCTATCTTTCGACCAACTTTGTTGTATGACAGTGAAAGTTGGTGGATACAGGTTACCTTATTCACAAGGTAGAGGTTACAGATATGAAAGTAGCAAAGAATGATTGCAGGTACTAATAGTTGGGAACAATGGCGGGAGTGTGTGCATAATGAGGAAATCAAAGAAAAACTGGTAATGAACACCATAGATGAATCAGTTAGAGCGAGCAGACTGAGATGGTGGGCTCATGTTACACGCATGGGAGAAGCAAGGTTACCTAAGAGACTCATGAGCTCGGCAGCGGAGGGTAAGAGGAGTCGAGGTGGACCTAGATGAAAGTACTTAGATTCGTTGAAGAATGATTTTGAAGTAAAAGGCATAACGTCAGACGAGGCATCAATGTTGTTGTTGTTGTTGTTGTTGTTGATGATGATGATGATGATGATGATGTGAAGTTACTATCTAATAATTTGTGTGAACAGTTACATGCTGATGAAAGCGTTAGAATAAACTACATAGTGCGGATTACCTACAGCGGTGCTGTGTTACCAACGTATTCCTTCTTTTGAGACATCAAATTCTCTTTACAAATAGAACCCTTTATTAAAGTTTTTGTCGGAGCAAAACGAATGTATCACTAATCTGTTCTCGCAAGTTGACCCATGCAAATAACTCTCACTCTATCCTGATCAGTCACAAAGATAGTAATGGAGAAAAGGCAGATGCAAGTATATGCCTAAAAGATAATATATTGCACGCACTGTAAAGTAGCGGGGAATTAAAAGTTAAGTTATTATAAGTTACAATAGTGAGCGGTACTTTCATGATGAACGTTGACGTAATTCAGTTCATTCGCGCAGTACACAACGCTTGCTTGAACAAAGTGAACAACTCCAACAGCTTTTGACGTGTGAAACAGAAATCTCGTGATGAACGAAGCTTGCGTAAAGAATCTGGGCAACTGCAATAGTTGTCGTGCTAAATTGTGTATTTTTCGTATTGACGTGTACAACCGAAATCGTGTGTAAGCTATGATTTTCATTGACGTGTGTAACTGAAATCGTGGGATAAACTATACTTGCATCAAAGGAGGTCTTTGGCTTGCATCATTCTACCACTGTCTAACATATTCTACTCTGTGTTGCATAAAAAATCTAAAAAAACTGCAAGAGCTATCGTTCATGTTAGTTAACCAGATTGAACTTAAATAGTGGCAACTATTTATTCACAACCGATACAAAAGCGTTAAACGTTTGCACCTGTTACTGTCCAAAGTAGTCACCAGAGTTGTATAGAACACGTTGCCAGCGATGTGGAAGGTGTAGTATACCGTTAGCAGACCCTGTAGAGTTGGTGGAGCGGTTTACTGCCTGTCAAATCTCTGGAACAGTTCTGAAGCGTAAGTCCGGGGAGTATGGTGGATACTACAGTACCCATGATTTTGCACGACAATGGGCGGGCGCTTACAGCGCAAGCTGTGGCTGCTCTGTTCGGTCGATGGGACTGGTAAGTACTGTACCATCCACCGTACTCCCCGGACTCAAGTCCTTGTGACTTTGATTTGATTTGATTCCGAAGATGAAGGAACCACTTCGTGGCATTGGCTTCAGAACTGTTCCAGAGATTTGTCAGGCAGTAAACCGCTCCATTCGCACCATCAGGATAACAGGCCACGGAGGAGTAGCCGTCTCGCTGCGGAGCGCGCGGTTGCTCGCCGTGGAGGTTGGAGTCCTACCTAGGGCATGGGTGTCCGTGTAGTCCTTAGGTTAGTTTACCTAGGTTTAAGTAATTTGTAAGCTACGGACTGATGACCACGAAGTTTGGTCCGATAGATTTACAAACAAACATCAGGATAACAGGCTCTGCTAAAGATATACTACGCCTTCCACATCGCTGGCAACGGGCGCTACACAACGCAGGTGACTATTTTGAAGGACAGTAACAGGTGCAAAGATGTAACGATTTTGTATCGGTTGTGAATAAATATTTGCCACTATTTAAGTTCCAACCCTAGTAAATATCTGAATGTTAGTTTCTCTTATAGATTCGTTGCACAGGATCGTGTAAGCTAAGACGGCACTGCCGATAAACGTCCCCCCCCCCCCCCCCCCCCATGTACTTCCGCTGCATGTTGGAGGTATACTCGTCCTGCTATTGTCCCCAGATGGTCTACAGCTGACCATCAGAAGCACCTAAAGTGTTGCGCGAATAACCTGATACACCGGTACCTGCCTGCGGCGCTGTTCTTTGTAGCCATTGTTTTGGGTTGATTTCCCGGAATAAAGGAAAGCAGCTTCGTCTTTCGGGACTGCATAGCTAAACAGTTGCCACGCGACCCTCGTCACAAGTTCAAAGTTGCGGACACGACTCGCGCATTGACTAACTTCATGCTTTCTCGGTACTTCATTCTAAACTGAGCATGGAACACAAAGGCACCTTTGTAGTATTTGATCTATTCATAAGCTGAGATTAATTCGCTTGCGCAGATGCATATTAAGAAGAGCTGCGCTTTACAAATATGCAGCATATTTGACATTTGTCTGAGCAAAAGGTAGTGCCAGGCAACAGATCTTTCGTGAATAGACGTGACTAGTAGGAACTGCAGTTTTTACACAAGAGTCAGGCTGCCTTTTAGTATTTTGACTATTGTAAAATTCCTTTTAACACACATTATTAGACTCCAGATCACAGGTGGTCAGATCTATCCCGCGGTGGGTTTCAGTCCAGTCTGCAGAAGGCGAGAGGAGTAAGAGAGAACAAAGTCTTGACGTTGTACTTTCTTTACAGTACAACCCACATATACGAAGTTAAAGTGATTTTAAACTTTTTAAAAATAAACAGAATGATGGTGATAGCTTTATTATGGAAACAACTCGTGCGTATGCACTGAGTCATTGAAGGTTCTTTGGACGAATATTATAAAAAGCTTGAAAATAATTTTTATGGAAATTACCACACTAAATATTAATGGCCAAAAATAGCGAAGTTACTCCATTGCTTCTCGACTGCTATTGCCGTGTGTTGTATCCCCGTTACTTTTCATATTAACAATAATAAACAATTGTCCATTGTGGGCACATTAGAACACTGCAACTGTAGGCACTGTAGGTAGTTTACAGTGAATTAACTCGTCAGTCCACGCTACCTTTGTCCCTGATATAAGCTCTCTGAGCCCTGGCAGAGATATGTACCCTACAGCGTATATTGGCGAAGATTGTGTGCTTTTGGTGGTTTCTGCACCCCGTACAAATGGAGGTTAGAGAGAGACGTCGTCGTTTCTTAGCAGTAGTTGTTCAGCTCTAAACTGAAGAGTGAATAGTAAAGCATTGTGGCCAATTTGTTCAGTTGTAGCAGCTGTGGCATGTTATTCCACGCTCAAAGAAATTTTGTGCCACTGTGCAAACTCCAAATTTCCTAGAGTATACAAAGTAGGTTTCTTAATCTGTAAATTCTTTCCTTACTCTCTCTCTCTCTCTCTCTCTCTCTCCCTCCCATTCCTCTTTTTCCACCCTATGCCCTTTTCCACCCCCTTCTTTTTGTCTTTGTTCTTCTCATGCCTCTCTTCCTGTACTTCTTCTCATTCTTCTTCTTCCTTCCTCTAATTCTGTCTTCTTCCTTCCTCTAATTCTGTCTTCTTCCTTCCTCTAATTCTGTCTTCTTCCTTCCTCTAATTCTGTCTTCTTCCTTCCTCTAATTCTGTCTTCTTCCTTCCTCTAATTCTGTCTTCTTCCTTCCTCTAATTCTGTCTTCTTCCTTCCTCTAATTCTGTCTTCTTCCTTCCTCTAATTCTGTCTTCTTCCTTCCTCTAATTCTGTCTTCTTCCTTCCTCTAATTCTGTCTTCTTCCTTCCTCTAATTCTGTCTTCTTCCTTCCTCTAATTCGGTCTTCTTCCTTCCTCTAATTCGGTCTTCTTCCTTCCTCTAATTCGGTCTTCTTCCTTCCTCTAATTCGGTCTTCTTCCTTCCTCTAATTCGGTCTCCTTACTTCCTCTAATTCGGTCTCCTTACTTCCTCTAATTCGGTCTCCTTACTTCCTCTAATTCGGTCTCCTTACTTCCTCTAATTCGGTCTCCTTACTTCCTCTAATTCGGTCTCCTTACTTCCTCTAATTCGGTCTCCTTACTTCCTCTAATTCGGTCTCCTTACTTCCTCTAATTCGGTCTCCTTACTTCCTCTAATTCGGTCTCCTTACTTCCTCTAATTCGGTCTTCTTACTTCCTCTAATTCTGTCTTCTTACTTCCTCTAATTCTGTCTTCTTACTTCCTCTAATTCTGTCTTCTTACTTCCTCTAATTCTGTCTTCTTACTTCCTCTAATTCTGTCTTCTTACTTCCTCTAATTCTGTCTTCCTTTCTTCCTTTACCCTTCCTTTCTTCCTTTACCCTTCCTTTCTTCCTTTACCCTTCCTTTCTTCCTTTACCCTTCCTTTCTTCCTTTACCCTTCCTTTCTTCCTTTACCCTTCCTTTCTTCCTTTACCCTTCCTTTCTTCCTTTACCCTTCCTTTCTTCCTTTACCCTTCCTTTCTTCCTTTACCCTTCCTTTCTTCCTTTACCCTTCCTTTCTTCCTTTACCCTTCCTTTCTTCCTTTACCCTTCCTTCCTTTCTTCCTTTACCCTTCCTTCCTTTCTTCCTTTACCCTTCCTTTCTTCCTTCCTTTACCCTTCCTTCCTTTCTTCCTTCCTTTACCCTTCCTTCCTTTCTTCCTTCCTTTACCCTTCCTTCCTTTCTTCCTTCCTTTACCCTTCCTTCCTTTCTTCCTTCCTTTACCCTTCCTTCCTTTCTTCCTTCCTTTACCCTTCCTTCCTTTCTTCCTTCCTTTACCCTTCCTTCCTTTCTTCCTTCCTTTACCCTTCCTTCCTTTCTTCCTTCCTTTACCCTTCCTTCCTTTCTTCCTTCCTTTACCCTTCCTTCCTTTCTTCCTTCCTTTACCCTTCCTTCCTTTCTTCCTTCCTTTACCCTTCCTTCCTTTCTTCCTTCCTTTACCCTTCCTTCCTTTCTTCCTTCCTTTACCCTTCCTTCCTTTCTTCCTTCCTTTACCCTTCCTTCCTTTCTTCCTTCCTTTACCCTTCCTTCCTTTCTTCCTTCCTTTACCCTTCCTTCCTTTCTTCCTTCCTTTACCCTTCCTTCCTTTCTTCCTTCCTTTACCCTTCCTTCCTTTCTTCCTTCCTTTACCCTTCCTTCCTTTCTTCCTTCCTTTACCCTTCCTTCCTTTCTTCCTTCCTTTACCCTTCCTTCCTTTCTTCCTTCCTTTACCCTTCCTTCCTTTCTTCCTTCCTTTACCCTTCCTTCCTTTCTTCCTTCCTTTACCCTTCCTTCCTTTCTTCCTTCCTTTACCCTTCCTTCCTTTCTTCCTTCCTTTACCCTTCCTTCCTTTCTTCCTTCCTTTACCCTTCCTTCCTTCCTTCCTTCCTTTACCCTTCCTTCCTTCTCTCTCTCTCTCTCTCTCTCTCTCTCCCCCCTTTGTTTTAAGAGGAACATATGTAGCTCTGAAGGGATGGCTGCAACATCATGCCCTTCTCCCCTATTTCGCCTTATATATATTTCTAAGCATTGTTTTCTGTGGTTCAATTGTTGGAAAAAGAAGGGGCCCCTTATTAAGAACGGCCCACTCCTGCGACGCACAGAAGGTTTCTATTTGCAACCTCTACAAGCACGCTCTCTAGCTCCAACATAGCAGTCCTCCAATAGTGCAATTAAACAGTCGAAGAGCACATAGTTGCGATGTGATGTCTATATTCTGATAAGGGAAGTCGTAGTTAACGGAAAGTGGCCATACGGACGTCTGTGTCATTTGGAGTGTAAGTAGTGAGGTACCGGGCAGTGCGAATCGCTGGCAGGCGACCTTGACCAGAATGGCGGTCCCGGGCTTTGCTCGCGCGGCACGTTCTCTGCGCGACACGGAGGACGCGGGCCGTTTGCTGGAGGCCGTCCAAGGTCTCCGCCTGCGTGCAGGTACCAGTGGCCGCGCAGGCGGCAGTCGCACACGTCACGAGCCGAGCAGCAGCAGCAGCAGCAGCAGCAGCAGTGCCGTGCTCGCAGTTTTGTGGCGTCCGAAATGAGGAGCATTCCCAAGCGCGAAAAGCAGAAACTCAAGTCGTCACACTGTCGCTTCGCGGTGGGGATGGCCGAAGACGACCACCATGGCTCTCTACGCCGCACGTCGGACTTGGGAGACTCTCAACAGGTAATTTGCCGTTGAAGCCCGATATTTGTATTATAATTTACGTTTGAAAGCACCAGCGCGTTGAGAAGCTCTTCAAAAACACGCCGTTGTGGTGCGATTAGTTATAACAAACTGACAGGAATTCAATTGCCAAAGTGATAATTTCGTCCTGTAGCGGAGTGTGCGGTGTTACGAAACTTAGATTAAAAGTGTGTGCCAGACCGGGATTCGAACCTAATACCTTTGAACTTTCCTGGAGTGCTAGTCTTGCAAGATTCACAGGTGAACTTGTGTGAAGTTTGAAAGGTAGGAGGCGAAGTAGCGACGAATCTAAAGCTGTGAGAACGGAGCATAAAGCTCGTCAGGATAGCTCAGTCGGTAAAACTCTTGCCCCTGAAAGATACAGGTCGCAGGTTCGAATCCCGGTCCAGCACACATTATTAATCTGCTAGGAAGTTTCAGTATTAGAACTTTTACATGGGAACTTTGAAACAACTTTCAAGGTAATGGCTCACTGAAGATTTATTAAACACGCATTCGAGTAAAATTTGTTGTACTCGTCAGTTACGGACGTAGTGTTAGTTAAAATGTTAAGGACATACGAAGGTCAAAGTATGATCTAATTAAGAAACCCTTGAGCGCGAGGACTCAAGTTCATTCTCTAGTAACACTCCTTTGAAAGTCTTGAACTAACAATTATGACAGGAAAAGTATTATCTGCGAATGATTCATCATGTCAGTGGAGGGTGGGCGACAGGAAACATTCCTTTGAAATGTGTGTATTATACTTCACAAAATGAACATCGTCGACATGCAAGCACTGCTTTTGACCAATAGCTGGTCCAACTGATTTCTTTCGTTTTACTTCTTATCTGCTTATAAAACTCATGCTCTTTTTAAGCAAACTATCCCTCCTAACAAGTGTGTTACAACTCTCACTACCCGGAACCACCGGGCAAATTAAGCTTCTGGGTGTTGTTTTTTCTTTTTCCCCGTACAGAGTCGCAGCCTCTACAACCGCGCCTTAAAAGGATAGCTGGTTTCACGATATTCTCCACGTCAGTGTGTTTCGGATTCGGTTGGATGACATCACATTCTATAATACATCCTCTACACCAATACAACCTCTACACCTCTACACCAATATTATTTCATATACATTCTTAAATAGTCGGTACCTAGCCGAACGTCCTGTAACTCCGAAGTAGTTCACCTTCGACCGTGGTGGTGCGAACCTTTGTGATCACCATGGCGCTAAATTTTTCCTTCGGTGTTCATGGTGGAAGTTAATGATTTGTTTTGAACATTTCTTGCACAGCGACTAAGTCCATATTGTGAAGTGTAATATGTACATTCATAGGAAGTGCATACCATCTGGGCACTGATGCACATGATGAATCATTAGTGGCTAATATTTTTCCTGTCATAATTGTTAAAACACCACTTCAAATGCGCGTTATTAGCGACTGAACGTCAGACCTCCACTCAAGGTATTCCTTGTGACATCTCCTGGTTAGTGATAGGTGAAGTTCCTGTATGTAAAGGGGTGAATGAAACCGCCACCTACTTAACGCCAGTTTGTGGTGCGATGAACAACAGAACGACATTCTTAACAGTCTTTAACTTGACTTCTCACCTCTGGATGTGATAATGTCAAGAACGTAGAGTTGCACCGTGCTTCGGAATCCACGTTAAGCTGTAGGTGTCTCTATATCTGGCTGGGTGAGTCAGTTCATAGATCGGAGATGTTCTAGCCACCAAGATTTTAATGTAATCATTTTAAGATTCGTAAGCCATACAGATCTCGCACTTTTTGATGGCCCCTCTGTGATCGGCGAACGTCGGCTGAGTTCGTGTGTCTACGGAATGTTTATGCTCTCTACCAACCGTACCTCATAACAGCATTGTACACCCTAGACATCAATTGATTTGTGCTTGGTATTGATTGTCTTCCATTTTATTTGCTAAAATAAGGCCACGTACCCCGACAATTTCTTTTAGAATAAGGAATGCTGTCCTTCAAAGTGGTGTGAGGATTGTAAATTCCGATTGTTATTCATGCTACACCTGCTTACTAAGTCCCTTTGAAATATTATTTCGTAGATATCGGTTCCAATTTTCTATTACTCAAACATCAAAGTTATAATTTCGTGTGCCATCTGTGACGCTTTAACCCCGTACATGTTATTTCTTTTAAAACCTGTAAGCTATACGGTATGCCGTAAGCTGGCGGCCCTGGGAGAAGAGGCGGAGCTTGTTCTAACAGCCAATGCACTACGAGCTGAATGCAAGCTTCAGCTCCCAACATACTCCGCTCAAGGGCCACGTTTCAGTGCGTGAAATGTATGTATTGTGTGTGTGTGTGTGTGTGTGTGTGTGTGTGTGTGTGTGTGTGTGTGTGTGTGTGTGTCTGCACAGTTTATATGCAGTCCAATAGTATTGTTACTCTTTATACGAAAGGTTGCTCTTTATTATTGGGAAGTCTTTAGTACATGATCCAGTAATAAGTTACGTTGTTGTTCCCTTCTTCGCTGTTGTCTTTAGTAGTTTAAATGTTTCACTGTTTGCGTTGAACGAAGAATTTATATTTCGGCAGTTAGGTGAAAACGTCGTAGAAGAAACAAAAGAATTGTTCAGTACACTTCCCTTATTCATTTCTTTGGAGTAACTCGTTTCTTTTACAAGCTTTTTCTCTGCCCAATACCTCCCTGTCCTTTTCATCCAGCAGAAGCTATAGTACGTTTATTTACCTGTAACAAAACAATGCATGACTGGAGTTCAACCTACTTATGTCTTACTACCACCTCTCCATCTGTTTCGCTGAAAGAACCGAGGTTACCAAGCAGCCCGCTCTTCCCTTGCATGAAAGAATTAAGGAACAAAATAAAATAATAATAATTTTCTTTTTTACGAAAATATCATGCTATTGATGTGATATTATTTTAGAACCTAACCCATTACTTTAAAAAATGTTTGTAGAGTCTATGGGACTTAACTACGGGGTCATCAGTCCCCAAACTTACAAACTACTTATGAACTACTTACGAACTAGGACGGCACAAATATCCATGCCCGAGGGGGGATTCGAACCCCCGACCGTAGTGGCCGTGCAGACCGTGACTGGAGCGCCTCAGTCCCCTCTGCCAACGCGGCCGGCATTACTTTACTTTACTTTAAAGATCCGCTGTGAAGCTACTGTTCAGTGGAATAGAAGTAGTTGCGCAACAAAACGCTTTTTTTCTCTCCAAATTGCAATATATTTTTCATGTAATAGTTAATACTTTGTGGTAGGCTGTAGGATCATCGGTGTATGAGGATCCTTTCTGTACTTATGCCAGCCCCGAGAAATTCTTGAATAGGATATTTTAAGACCTTTTGAACAATTTTTTGAGTAAAGAAAAATTTGCATGGACTTGAATGAACATACATATTGTCAAACAGTTTTCAGAATGCCAATTCTTATGTAAGAGATATCGGCATGATACAATACTAATGCCATATGTGACTATAATTCTTGAAGAGCGCGCGCGCGCGCGCGCGCACACACACACACACACACACACACACACACACACACATTTCTCAGAAAATGACAGTAGCCACGCAACCTCTCCTTACAAAAGGAGATAAAATTTTTGACTCATTTCTCGGACCACGCATACTAGATGATGTTTACGCTACCAGACCCGGATGCCAAACATGTTGCTATTCGAACGCTCTTGTACCTAGCTTTCTCGCATTCACAAACAGGGGTGACGCAACAGAACGCTGCGAGTAAACAGCATTTTCATGTTATCGGATATTCTAATTACCTGTGCTCGAATCAGACTTTCTGACGACTAGTAAAAGGTGTTAAGAATCAGCAGGTGTTTCATATTAATAGCTGGCGCATAAATGCTGGTATTATGACCCTGAATGCCAAAGCAGCTGACGAACTTAAAAAATTGGCACTTATTAAATCAAAGCATCTTCCGTGTATTAGGCAAGCGACCATTCAGAATTGGCTCTTATTAAACGTAGTCGTGGTCGCAGTAATCATTATTACATATTATGCGTTTTGGTGTCCAATCGTCGGATATCAGATGGAAATCTGATATAAATTCCAAGAAACAGAGCAAAAGATATGTTACAGTTATTAAATTCTTGGGGTTAGGTAGATGCTACTATTCAGATTACATTGCCTCAGGCATGGAAGATGTTTTGAATCAATATACTTAATAATTGTTTGTTGTTTAGCTTAGATTTACACACCTAACAACTTTTACGATTTATCCGTAAAATTTAGGGAAACGTCAACATTTTACCGTTTTACGGATAGATGGTATCGTTTTACGATTTTGTTGACAAAAAATTCAAATATTTACATTTACTAATCACCCCACGTCCGTCCATTCGTGTTTTGCATGAGTTGAAGATATGTTTACGATACTTGATAACTCATTCTGCGATACGTTTGGTGCGATGCGTGTGTCGTCACTGGAATTAAATTCTTCCGTGTTAACCTTAGGTTTCGGCAGCATCTGTTCGTCAAATTCTTTACTCTTCTCCGTTCGCTTGTTGTGATTTAAATCACAATATTTGACCATGTGAGTGATATTCTTAGTTGACAATGATAGCGTTTTTATTGGTAAAGTTTACTATCATATCGTACAAGGCAGACAATGAAACCAAGTGGTGAATTAGCTTCAAGAGACAGTTCGCAGCTCTTCAGATAAATTACAGTTTGGTTGCAAATCAATATGCTTCAAGTGATCCAGCTGAACACAAATATGAAGAATTCGAGTAGTAGAGGGACCTCTATTCTCGCCACGTCCCATTACAATGCAGAATGTGAGCGTGTTTTCAGCCTCGTGAGGGGGGGGGGGGGGGGGAGAAGAGCACAGTTTAAATCATTCATGTCCAATGAATCTGTGGATTCTATCTGTATTTGAATACCAGAAGTTCTGGTCCACGATATGGATTTTTTTCAGGCAGAGAAAAGGTCACAAACATGAACTCAAAGTCGAACTTTCATGTGATTTGGGGTGTATATTACATTACTTCCTGCCTGTGTTATCGCATATCTGCGTAGTTTATCAAGGAAGACCCGCCATGAATGCTTCATACCGATGTTCACCAAGCCTCCTGGGGCGTAACATGGAATCAAATTCAAATGTTTGTAAATCTATCGGACCAAATTGCGTGGTCATCAGTCTGTAGCTTACACACTACTTAAACCTAGGTAAACTAACCTAAGGACAACAAACACGCCCATGCCCCAGGGAGGACTGGAACCTCCACGGCGAACGCCGCGGTGGAGTAGCCGAGCGGTCTAAAGCGTCTCGCTGCGGAGCGCGCCGTGGAGGTTCGACTCCTCCCTGGGGTATGGGTATGGGTGTGTGTGTTGTCCTTAGGTTAGTTTACCTAGGTTTAAGTAGTTTGTAAGCTACGGACTGATGACCACGCAGTTTGGTCCGATAGATTTACAAACATTTGATTTGATTTTCCACGGCGAGCAACCGCGCGTTCCGCTTTAGACCGCTCGGCTACTCCACTGCGGTTAACATGGAATCATTGGCGCATGACGTAAGTAGATGTGACTTCACTGAAGTATCCTGTTTAATGCATGAATTATAGTAATCGAAAATTGTTGCATATTTGACACGGCGTTTTATTGACGGCCATTTTCAAAAATTGGCAGGTATGGATCTACTTTAAGGAAATCGTATCTTTAAGCCTGCACTGGCATCATTTACAACTCACATCGGAAGTGTTCCATGTCGTCTTGTATTTCCCGAGAGGAGTAACTGTAATAAGTTTTGTAAAAAGAAGAAGAAGAAAAAAACTCTTTCGCTTGACAGAGAACAAATTTTCCTTTGTCGAGGAGGGATATATATAAAGAGAGAGAGAGAGAGAGAGAGAGAGAGAGAGAGAGAGAGAGAGAGAGAGAGAGATAATGGGGAGGGAGGGAGAAATCCCCCTCCACATAATTAATAATTAAAAAAAATCAAATGTTTGTAAAGCTATAGGACCAAACTGCATAGACTTTCAAACTACTTAAAATAAGTTTAGCTAAGGACAACACACGCACATGCTCGCGCGCATGGAGCTCTCGAACCTCAGACGGGGATCAGCCGACCACTTAGCAGCAAGGCGCCTTTGAGTGCACGGCCATTCCCGCGAGGCTCTGCCACAACCATCCATTAATTCGAACCCCGCTGATCCATGTTTCATTTTAACCTTTTGGTTCGCCTTCCCCACGGTGTTCTCTCTGTTTTTTCCAATTTACGTTGTTCGTATATGTAAATCGTAGGTATACAGTTGAATTTACGTCAAGGACATATCTAAATTGCAGTTGTTTTTGATCTTGTGAGTTCACCAACCGCGAACAGTCTGAGAGGTGCTCAAATTGTCTCCTAAATCGTTTATTCAGACAAGGAACAGTAGGGACCCTGTAACCCTTCCCTGGGGAAGCAGTCAGTACATCAGATTGTAAGAAATTTTTGTTTTACTCGATACTGACACGAAATGACGAATCCAGTCGCACAACTGCATAACTTTTGTGTTTGAATCCATTGTGGATCGTTATGCAGCAGCTGTTGACAGACAGGAAAACAGCGATCTTTGATTAGATTAGCTGTTCGTTCCAGAGATCCATATTGAGTACATAGTGGAATAGAACATGTCAATAATTTTTCTTTTTTGTTGGCCAAAATAATACTAAAAGTATGAATACATAAAATACATGATTTGGTTCTATTCAGAAATGCATCAATGGACTAGGAGTTGGCCACCAATAGGTCTTTCAGACGTCTCTTAAAATGATCTTTATTTGTAGCTAAATGTTTTATGGTTGCTGGCAAATTATTAAAAATGCGTGTTCGTGAGTAGTGAACCCCTATTTTTTTTTTTAAAGAAAAAACTAAAGCAAGCGTTTTTAAGTCATTACGTTAATTTTTTTTGTTCTTAGTATTGTTATGAATTGAGCTGTTTCTTGGAAAAAGGGATATATTTTTAAACAACTTACGGGTATGCTGTCGCGTGACGTCGTCGACAACCGACGATATTTCGGCAGGAGGACATCCTGCCATTCTCAAGACACAACTGCACTCCAGTAAGCAATGTGCAAGCGCATTTAATACCTCGGTTTGCAAAGGGTAAACAAGGAAGATACACACACAGAACAAACCACTACAGAGTCAACACAACCAGAGATGATCAAACATAAAAATATCGACAGTGACAATTAATCAGCAGGTGAGGCAGCATAATTTTTTTTTAGGAGAGACAGTGCCGGATTCAAAGCAGAATTTAAACAAAAACCACCGTCTCTGTTTATAAGGTCGCTTGCTAATTTAATTTCAACAGCTTCCTTAATAACACTATCCCAATACGTGGAAGTGCATGCCAGAATTTCCTGTGTTGTTGTATTCCATAGACAGTGTTCTGCAACAGCGGATTTGTTTGCGTGGTGTAAGCGTGTGTAACGTTTGTGTTCAATACACCGGTCTTCCGCAGTCCTGATTGACCAATATATGACATGCCTAGCGTGACCAACTTTTCATCACAGGTTTAAGGAAGATAACCAAAATCTGACCCTGATTGTAAGGGAGATTTTGTCACAGTAAGTTGAAACTACACAAGTATACGTATTTCCTTGGAATTCAAAAAAAGTTTGTAGAGCTTATGGGACTTAAATACGGGGTCATCAGTCCCTAAACTTACAAACTACTTATGAACTAATACTAAGGACGGCACAAATATCCATGCCCGAGGGGGGATTCGAAGCCCCGACTGTAGTGGCCGTGCAGACTGTGATCTGCATTTGATATATCTATTTTTGTTATATAATTATTCAAGCAAAGATAGAAGTTAGTAAAATCATCTTGGAAGCATTCTTCCATAGATGCACTTAAGCTGTTCATTGTTTTTACTCCTCGTTGAATCTTTTCAGATATATATTTCATTACTTCATAGTGTTCCATGATGTAGAAATTTGAAGTTTTTAAGAGTTTTTCGAAACTTAAAGCACCTATATTAATAATAATAATAATAAAGTAAATTAGATTTGCCTCAGTAACACATTTCTTTTGTTAGTATTATTCGACATTCACATTCTTAAAATAACTTTTAATGGGTAGCCAGTTCTGGATTAATCTGTTCACAACATATGTTAATAAAAGCCAATGAATAGAAACCTGACGAAATATCTCCAGCCGCTCAGATAATGAAATGCTTCCTTCAGACTTTAACGTTTTTGTAATCCGCCTTCGCTAATCATTTTTTTAAGTCTGTTGTTGTGGTATAATGAATTGAAATGAGCGTATGGCTTTCTTTCCGGGAGATCCCTTGCGGTATTGTTCGGCCGCCTTAGTGTAAGTCTTTTTATTTGACGCCGCGTGGGCGACTTACGTGCCAATGATAAGATAATGACCACACACAACATCCAGTCCCCTGCCGGGAATCGAACCCGGGCCTCCTGCGTGGTAGTCAGCGACGCTACCGCTGAGCTACGGAGCGCATTCTTGAGTTAGCAGGACTGACTAATAAACGAAGGGGGAAAAAAGGAGAGGTTTTTCAGATATTTTGATGAGGGAATTTTAACTGCCCATAAAACCTCCCGGGTTTCGGGCTATAACTGATGTCATTCAAGAAATTACGCGAGAAATTTTTTAAAATGTGCTAAAAATATGGGAGAACCCATATACGAGGCGCGTCCAGAAAGTAAGTTCCTTTTCAATTTATCTCCGATGCAGCGCTGCGATTGCAGTTCCGCGCATGTGCTGTAACGAGAAGAACGTGCGCCATCTGGAGGTCGCTGTCAGTTACGTACGCTTTGTTGTGCTTGTTTGAAATGTCGGCGTTGATTGAAAATCCCGCCGCCTGTGAAATCATGAAATCATGTCGGTGATTCGGTTTCTGAATGCGAGGAAAGTGAAACCAAGTGAAATTTACCGGGAAATTTGCGATGTTTACGGACCAAATACGATGAGTGATTCGATGGTGAGAAGATGGGCCCGACAGTTCAATGGCGGGCGTAGTGATGTGCACGATGAAGAACGAAGTGGGCGTCCACCTTTGTTTGACCATCCTCCGTACAGCCCTGACCTCGCTCCTAGCGCCTTTCATCTGTTCTTACATCTCAAGTCTTTCCTTGGCGGTCATCAGTTCACCAATGACGACGAGCTGAAAGAAACTGTTTCCAACTGGTTGAAGACACAGGCGGCAGATTTCTACGAAGAAGGTATACAAAACCTGGTGCCACGCTATGACAAATGCCTGCAAAATTTCGGCAGTTACGTGGAAAAGTAGTATGAGTTGAAACTTCCTGGCAGATTAAAATTGTGTGCCGGAACCGGGACTCGAACCTGGGACCTTTGCCTTTCGCGGGCAAGCGCTCTACCGACTGAGCTATCCCGACACGACTCACGATGCCGCCTCACAACTTTACTTCCGCCAGTACCTCGCCTCCTACTTTCCAAACTTCACAGAAGCTCTCCTGCGAACCATGCAAGACTAGCACTCCTGGAAGAAAGGATATGGTGGAGACATGGCTCCTTTCTTCCAGGAGTGCTAGTCTTGCAAGTTTCGCAGGAGAGCTTCTGTGAAATTTGGAAAGTAGGAGGCGAGGTACTGGCGGAAGTAAAGTTGTGAGGCGGCATCGTGAGTCGTGTCGGGATAGCTCAGTCGGTAGAGCGCTTGCCCGCGAAAGGCAAAGGTCCCAGGTTCGAGTCATGGTTCCCGCACACAATTTTAATCTGCCATTAAGTTTCATATCAGCGCACACTCCGCTGCAGAGTGAAAGTTTCATTCTGGAGTTCGAGAGTTATAGAATTTTGTGCAATAAAAATTTCTTCTGTATCTGTAAAATTTCATTTTATTACCAAACGGAACTTACTTTCTGGACACGCCTCGTAATACGGGAGAGTTGGTCACCTTAGACATGCCACAACTGCAAAGAATAATATAAACACCGGTCTTACGCAAACAAAGATCATCCTTAGACTGTGGTATTACGCGGACTTATCACCTCCTTTCACTTTCCACATCAGAAGATAAATTCGCAATAAGCGAACAAGTCTTCAGTCGTCGGAGCTCTAAATATTCGAAGCACAAACTGGCGCTCGTCCGAGGATGCGTGTTCTTTGTGCAGGCGAAGGGTACTTGCGCGCGATTGCGCAAAGCGCGAGATGGTAACGCTTGCAGTTGGGTGTGTGGCCATCTGGATGCCAGTTTACGGGCGGATCGCTGACGCGTGCGCCGCGAAGTGCTTGGTGTGCGCGCCGTTGCGCCGCGTCGGTTCGGCAGGTGTGCGCGCAGCACAGCTGACGGATACGCTCGGCCGCCCAGAGGCGCCGGCAGCGCGTCAGGGGGCGGCACCGCGCGCCCAACGTTGTCACTGCCGTGGCACGCGCGACCGCCACCTCGCCATGGCCGCCGGTCATGAGCCCTCACCTGCACACCTACCTACACCTACACACCACTCTGGCGCCCACTCTCAACTACAAGCTACAATTATTTTACTCTCTACATTAGCCAACTCTCCTCCTCGTGTTGGCCACATACATAATGTCGGAGAAGTTGGAACAGCATGGAGTAAGGGGGTAGCTCACACTTCAGAACGAAACTTTCACTCTGCAATAGAGTGTGCGCTGATATGAAACTTCTACATCTGCATACATACATACATACATACATACTCCGCAATTCACTGTAAGGTGCGTGGCGGAGGCGTACACTGTACCACTACTGGGCATTTCCTTTCCTATTCCACTCCCAAATAGAACGAGGAAAAAAAGAATGCCTATATGCCTCTGTACGAGCCCTAATTTCTCTTATCTTCTCTTTGTGATCATTACGCGGAATGTAAGTAGGCGGCAGCAAGATCGTACTACACTCAGCTTCAAATTCCGTCCCTCTAAATTTCCGCAACAGAATTTCAAAGAAAAGAACGTAGTCTTTCCTCCAACGATCCCCAACTGAGTTGCCGGAGCATTTCCGTGACACTCGCGCATTGGTCGAACCTACTGGTAACAAATCTAGCTGCTCGCCTCTGAACCGTCTCTATGTCTTCCTTTAAACTGATCTGCTGCGGGTCCCAAACACTTGAGCAATACTCAAGACGTGGCCGTACAAGCGTTTTATACGTGGTCTCCTTTACAGGTGAAGTACATCTTCCCAAAATTCTCCCAATAAACCGAAGTCGGCTGTCCGCCTTACTCACAACTGTCCTTACATGTTCGTTCCATTTCATATTGCTCTGCAATGTTACGCCTAGATATTTGAACGACGCGACAGCATCAAGAAGCTCACTACTAATGCTGTATTCGAATATTATAGGATTGTTTTTCCTACTCATGCGCATCACCTTAAATTTTTCTATATTGAGAGCTAGCTGCCATTCTTCGCACCAACTAGAAATTTTGTCTAAGTCATCCTGTATGCTATTACTGTCAGTTAAAGACAACACCCTCCCATACACCACAGCATCATCAGCAAACAGCCGCAAATTACAACTTACTCTGTCCATCAGATAATTTGTATAGATAGAAAATAATAGCAAATTAAAATTGTGCTAGAACTGGGACTCGATCCTGGGTTAAATTGTACGACGCTTTTCGCCGGACTGCAGTGGTCATGTTGGCACCAATGGTAATGACGGCAAATCAGATGACCAATAAATGTTTTTTTCATGACAACTGCAATAAAAACGAAAATTATTTTTTTCTGGACGGACAAGGGTACATACAAGAACCTGTCGATCATAGAGAAGGTACAGTATTAAATTTGCTGCAAGTGAAACGAGCAGCAATAACATTTCCAGAATGAAACTTTCACTCTACAGTGGAGTGTGCGCTGATATGAAACTTCCTGGCAGATAAAAATTGTGTGCCGGAATCGGGACTCGAACCTGGGACCTTGCCCGTCGAAGGCAAAGGTCCCAGGTTCGAGTCCAGGTTCTGGCACACAATTTTAATCTCCCAGGAAGTTTCATATCAGCGCACTCTCCGCTGCAGAGTGAAGTTTCATTCTGGAAACATCCCTTAGGCTGTGGCTAAGCCATGTCTCCACCATATCCTTTCTTCCAGGAGTGCTAGTCTTGCAAGTTTCGCAGGAGAACTTCTGTGAAGTTTGGAAAGTAGGAGTCGAGGTACTGGCGGAAGTAGAGTTGCGAGGTGGCATCGCAAGTCGTGTCGGGATAGCAAAGTGGGTAGTGCGCTTGCCTGCGAAAGGCAAAGGTCCCAGGTTCGAGTCCCGGTTCCGGTACACAATTTTACTCTGCCAGGAAGTTTCAGCAGTAACATTTACTCTGCAGCTAGTGAAAAATATTAACGCAATTCTACACTTCATTGTTCATCTGTTGCCAACATAAGCACTGGACCCTGGTGAGAAGTGTCGTAAAATTTTACCCGAACCTGGGACCTTTGCCTTACGTGGGAAAGTGCCCTACCGACTGAAGTATCCTGGCATGCTTCACAATCCATCCTCTCAACTTTACTTCTGCCAGTACCTCATCTCCTACTTTCCAAACTTTAATAGAGGTTCTCCTGCGAACCTTGCAGAACTAGCACTTCTGGACAGTGGCGGACTAAGGAAGGCGGAGGAGTCAGACTGCCCCGGGCCTTCGGCCTTGGGGGGCATCCCCAAATACCTCGAAAGCATGTTTTTTATTTTATTATTATTTTATTTATTTATTTATTTTTAGTGCACTTGGAATCTCATTTTGCTGGGGCCCCCAAATCTCGAAAGCTATATTTAGACTGTCCCATGCCTCTCGTCCTGGGGGACCTCGAATTTGTTTTCATAGTAATACATGTATTTGCAATTGGCCGGGGGGGGGGGGGGGGCTCATTTTGTTTTGCCACCGCCCCAGGCCTCTGACAGCCTTAGTCCGCCACTGCTGCTGAAAGAAAGGATATGGTGGATAGGATACATGGCTTAGTCATAGCCTAAGGGAAAGGCAAAGGTCCCAGGTGTGAATCCCAGTTCTGGCACACAATTTTAATCTGCCAGAAAGTTTCAGGTCACCCTTTGTTCACGCCGTAATTTAATAACAGACAGCAGAAGGTGATCCTCTGCAGTGTTGAAAATTGCAAATCCGACTTAAAGTCCTAGTAGAGGTAGGCAGCCATTGTTAATATGACAACACAAAGGATTCTAAAAAAAAGCTGATTGGCTGCGAGTGCCTGGTGACAAAGCACAGGATACAGTATATAGTTACAAAGCCCTTTTTTAACCAATCTTTGGCATTTACAATTATAAGGTACATACGTCTCCTGAATGGAGAACGGAAAAAAAGATGCATGTAAAAACTCCTAATACATTAACGGTTAACATCAGCTGTACTTGTAACATAAGTTGCTAGCTCAGTGTATCACATGCAAATACCACTGAATGGAAAGTATACTATCGAGCAACATAGGCCCTCTATGTATGGCCGCAGAAGTTACCATAATTTAGAAGGATAAAAAGAACTAAATGGCGAATTAGTGTTGAGAATGGTTGTGATAGTGCACAGAATTGTTGGATTTTATTCCTCCCAAAATAACTAATGAAAAAAATAAAGTACAAGAAATATGTGTCACACAATGAAATGTAGGTACATAAAATTTGAACTTGCCTGCTCTAAATAGCCAGTTGTTACTTTCAGAATGAAAGAGCAAGCAAATAATAATGGTGTATAACCAAAAGATACAGAAGAAATACCTGATAATGCTAACAGTTAAAACAACAGATAACTGGTCCTGTTGCAAACATGAATGAAGGGTTGAAGGAAGAAAGACATAATGAGCTTTTTATACAGATATAGTTTCCTATTGTAGGAAAGGAAACTGAATTAGAGACTAATTTTTAAAATCTCTTTTGTAACAAAAATATTTTCATTTGTTTCAGAAATCCTGTCAATGTCTTTCTGCTGTGGTCAACACATTGACAGCACTTTCGTTTGCTGCTAGCTTCGGAAATATTACGAGACTGCCACGTATTGCCATATTAGATGGAGGTGGTAAGTTGGCCTTTAAACATACTTAATATCATTTATCACTTCAGCAGACTAGTAATGTTTCTTACTAATATGCAAGACAGCATAATCAAATGTACACTGTTGGATTTGTTTAAAAGTTTGACATTTAATTCAATATATTGCAGTTTATTTTGGCATATACTTTACCATAGTTAAAAAATTATAAGTGCTTTAAAGATAATTTCTTCTTCTCGGTACACACTAAAGTCACAAAGAATTCAAAGGAAGGTGTTGCCATGGAGTTGTTTAATTAAAATAAGTACCTCATTTAACAATGCTTGTAATTTCCAAGGATTAGCTTATCTCCTTGCAGATGGCAATACATTATTTAAGAAATTCAATTCATTAGGAAGACCTAATGATACTGTGGGCTAGCGGTAGTGCAGTAATCAGAATGCCTCAGGTTCTGGGCTTGTATGCAGCCAGTGATTTAATTTGTCATAAAATTAATTAGCAATGGCATTAAAACACTTCCAAAAGCAGATTTATCCTTATTCTGCAAATAGGGCAGAATAGTGGAGTGTTTCAAAGCAGTCTCCCGGCATTGGGTGGGTTTCTGCCACTAAAAGGCAGAACAACCACCATTTATAAATGTCATCAGAATGCAGAAGGCATTGTAGATCATGGCATTAAAAGCACACAATATTCTGCATGCAGTTGAGTAACATACATGATGATCTCCCTGTTGACAAGAGCTTCTAGATTAGCTCCCCACTAAAGTTTCGGGGAGAAGACTACCAAAGTGAAGTGGCATGAGAAACAGATTTAATAATTAATGAAAGAGTCAACTTACTATGAATTGGAGCAGGGAACATCAGAAGTTTGAATGTTATTTTTAGAAAAAAAAAAAAAAAAAAAAAAAAAACTGGGTTTAACTAACTAACCTCTTCTTGAGAGCTGTGCCCCATTTAGCCACGTACATAATTCCACTCATTTTGTATATCTAAACAAGTAAAAATGCACCTGTCAATCTTGATTATAAGCAGTCATTTATTGAATAGAAAAACAGGATGGATTTTATGAATTTTGCTGAATTCTTGTAAAGTATTAATTTCTTCTGTTGGTTGTGGATACAGTAAGTGAATTCCTACTTTGTGTAGCTTGAACCATTTTTCCTCAATTACAGATTTTTGCAATGTTTTCCTTCTTGGTGCAGTTGTACAATTACTCCATAAATAATGTTGTTAATGTCCCCCACATCCCTGCTCATTTAATGTACACTTCTGTTAACTTAGTTTACTTCACAATACAGTAATATGGGTAGTTTACAACTCACCACCACTCACGCTATCACACAGGCACACAACTGTCATCTCTGACTGCCGCACTCCGAAACTTAGTTTACTTGAATTTGTTATAGTGGTAGGCCTACAAGGTTGTTGCCTCCTGTGGTATGCTCACATTGTGGGTGAGCCTTTTACATTTCAGGCTCTCAAGGCAACCAAAGAATAACATTCTGTCACACATTTTTTGCACGCAGCATTTTTGAAGACAGTAGGAGAGTACACAGTGTGATTAATAGTGTAGAGTTAATGTTTTCTCAATCACTCAAGGAAATGTAGGTAAAACAGTAGGCCTAAATACAGTTAAAACAATACAGTTTTTTGTTTTACTATGTTTAAGAAGTTAAGTTCCTGAAAATTTGCTGACATATTTGTTATATCAGATCAGTAGTAATTATTAATACAATGTACAGTAGTAGTTTATGTACATCTTTCCATTAAGATACCTTCTGCTCTTTCACCTTCTTGAATATATTTTTGCTTTGGTAATTATATAACTCAAAATTTTATCAGTATAGCAGAAGCTGGAGGGGGGAGGGGGTATGTGAAAGGACAGGGTTAGGGTTTAAGTGAAATTCACAGATTTATTTGTGCATTAAAAAGCCCCAAGCCATTTGCTTCACCTAGAAACTCCAAGAAATTCAAGAACTAAGTTAATTTTTTTCTCTTGTATTTTGATGAAGCTACAATGTATTTATTACAGATGACAGTATGAAAACATTTTTAGGCAACTTGTAACATGTCTTTTCTATTTTTTTCTAGTGCCTTTTCTAGTGGCATATGCAGTTGTGATGTTGATTCTGGGAATACCATTATCATTCTTGGAAATTGGAATTGGACAGTTCTGTCATGAGGGACCTATCAAACTTTGGAGAGCTGTTCCACTTTTCAGAGGTATGTTTCATGATGGTTACCTGTATGACACTAACAAGATAGAGTTGCAGTATGTATCTGTTGACAAGTAGTTTTCTTCACATTTTTTTTATTCCAACACAAAACAATGGCAAGTAAAATTATTTATAAAACAAGTTAAAGATAAAGAGAAAATAAATTGTCAAAACATTTATCATTCACTATATTGTGCTGTACAGAGAGAGTTGCCATGCTACTATAATGAATAACACTAAGAGCAGACATGTTATTTGAGAGGTTCAGGTGCCATCACCTGTTAAGCTGACCTTTCATAATCGATAATCAAAAATAAATTGTAAATTTAAGACACCTGTTCTCAGTAGATAACTCTTTAATATGCAAAAATAAGAAAATTAATTGATGAAATGAGTCAGCAAAATGTAAATATAATATCAAAACTAATTGTTGCTTAAGATTCTAGAAGAAATAGTTTTTCAGACAGCAGTTAATTCAAAAACAGATAAACAAGGAAGCACATACAAAATATGATGCATGATTTTGATTACTCACTTACCCAAAATGCAGTTCACAAAACTAACATAACTAAAAAATTAGTTATAGAATTATATGCCTGACAACTGGTGCCTGATTTGCTCCAGTAGTTGTTTTTTCAAACTATGAAGGTTTTTAGAAACTACTGATTTTACATTCTTCTGCAAGAGGAGATCAGGTACAATAGTAAAAGTGCAGTGTGTGAATCATGAACCTGGTCAGAATAACAATATGGTAGTCTTAAACAATGGTTTTATCCCAAAATTAGGTTGTACATTGCTATAATGCAACAGTATTGTGTAAAATATCTTGTGATATGATGTTTGTCATGATGATGCTAGACAAACTTAATGCAGGGAATAGTTACTAACAGTATCAGTGAGGCTCTCACCCTATTTTGACACTCTTTCATTACAGCTTGTTTATTAAGTTACTTTTTTGCTTTGTTACAGGAGTTGGCTATGCAAAACTCTTCCTTTGTGTATTGACTGGACTGTATTATTCACTCATTGCAGCAATTGCACTATTTTATACAGTGTGGAGTGCAAAGGGACCATTTCCATTTTCAGAATGTGCGTTAACTGACAGTGTAAGTAATGCTTACTTTTATTAACACATTTGATGATTTGCATATAAAAAGTCAAATTTGATTTTATCACAATTTGACTTTTAAAACAGGAAGCTTAATAATGAACTTAAAATGTATTATGTCATGTGTACTTGCAAAATAACTTAATCCAAATGATGATAATCTGTGACTGATTCATTGACAGAAAAAATGCAATCTTTAAAGTGAAAAATAATATAGGTGAATTATTTATTGTATCTAATTAGCGCCACACCGTTAAAGGTCTAACAATGTCAACTGAATAAATATGTACTGAAAATAAGCTTTCAATTATGTGGACATACATTTGAATATGATAGTGTTTTACTAGTGTTTGTTTTGGAGGAGGGGGGGGGGATACGGCATTTTCTAGAGACAAGGCGTCACACTGAGAGGCCATAACTGTTACCTGACTGGCTGGTCAATATGAGGCAGTGGGATGTGTCCCAACAGCCAACCAGTCAGCTAATGGTCATGACTTATTGGTGTGACATAACGCCAACTGTTGCAAGATCTTGTTGCTAGGTCGTGTTGGGGAATATCCCTCACCTTTTGTTGCTCCATATTATTCAGTTACAGTATGGGAATTGCAGTTCCACAAGGCATTTACACCCCAATGTGGATGTCACAGCAAGTGTGGGACTGAACACTTAGCAAACAATGAACATATAGATTTAAGGTTCAGCATTTATCACATTTCATGTTCCAAAGACAGACCTATCATCAAGAAAATAACTCTTGAATTTACTGACTAAATAATTGAGGTACCACAAAACAAGACTTAATATTTAACATGCAATCAGGAACTACTGCTGTTGTCCTCCTTATCAATTGTTTAGTACCAGATAGTTTTATGATGTGTCACACTCACACTCTCACTCAAGCCGCCAAGTGCTAGTGTTCAGGGGTGTATCCAGAAGAGGGCACAGGAAGGGGGAGGTCCTAGAAATTCAAAGATATTAATAAATTTTTGGCCTTCACATGCAGAAACAGATCTCTTAAATATTATCTAACCAATCATCCACCACCTCCTACATACCTATTGTCGAGCCACAATTGGGAATTATTCCAATGACTTGCCCAGGACTGCAGCAGGGGAATCACTTTTTCTGCCAATGGTTTGAATAACCTCATTCTGCCCACAGGGAGGAATATGCTTCCCATTATCCTCCCCAGCCCTTCCATAGTGGCATTCTGCTGCACCTCAAACCTACACATCATCTTAGTTTGTCCCAATTGCACCCTTGATTCTAACCCTTTGCTATAAGGATCATATATCTGCAATAGACCTAGATGCAAGACATATCTGTGGCACCCACTCCAGTCCATTCATAGGCATATTGTATCCTGTCAAAGGCTGTGATGTAATAACTAAGCTGTAGCCACTTCAATATCTATTTCCTGTTAACTAACTTTCAATTTGCCTGAATGGCCTTTTGAGAAATTGTGGGCAAGAGACAACTGGACCACACAGTAGCTGAACATGCTTCCCAACTGTATGGTTCACTTCATCCTACCTTCTAGCATCAATTTTACTGAATTGCACATATGGGAACTACCTACAATATATCCTTTATTTCTGTAATTCCTCTAGACTCTTCCACCCCTCTCCCCTCCCTGGCTTGCACAGCAGCCCTATGTTTATACCTTCCACACCAACATACTCTTCAATCTCTACCCCTTCTCAACAACTTTCCACTTGGCTTCTTCTTCTCCTCCTCCTCCTCCTCCTCCTCCTCCTCTTTCCAAACCTCCTACCCCCAAACATTCTCCCCATACACTTAACAACTGTATCATTCCCCAGCTGTAGTCCCAGCTGCATGTCTTCCACACAGCACTAGCAAGGGCACCAATACCCAGCAGGATTTGGGATGGGGGGATCAGGATGAGAAAGAGAATGAGGAAACTAAAAATATTATGGTACAGTGAATAATGCAGGAAAATTGTTTAATGCTGAGAAAAGTTAAAAACAATGTATTTTATGACTTAGTAAAATTTTTTAATAAATTCAACTAAAATATCATCTCCTCAGATTTTTTGTAAATTCTTCCACCCTCATGAACTACAGACATTGCTGAGGTGGTATGGCTTGCATGTTTTGACCATACACATAACTGTACATTAGGTGAAACCAAAGCAGAGAGGTATATACGGAGAGGCCAGACAAATATGTGGTCCCTGAAGAGTGCCAAACAATCTTTTAAGTAGTCATAGGGGCAACAATTTGAATGATTGACTAAGCTGGCCTTTTCTGGAGTGTAGCCTGGTAAGGAGTGAAACATGGACAATGAGTTAAGACAGAAAAATGACAGAAGATTTTAAATTTGGTGCTACAGAAAAATGCCGAAGATTAGATGGGTATATCAAATAACTAATTGGAAGTTACTACACAGAAGTGGGCAGAAAAGAAATTTCTGGCATATCTTGCTACAAGAAGGGATCAGTTGGTAGCACATATTCTTAGACATCAAGCAATCATCAATTTAGCATTGTTGGAAAGTTTGTGGCAGTAAAAAGCACAGAGGGAGACTGAGAGGCAAATATAATACACAGATTCAAAGGGGTGTAGGTTGCCATTCTGGTTCAGAGAGGAAGAGGCTTGCGCAGAATAGAGTAGTGTGGGAGCTGCATGAAACCAGACTGAAGAGGATGACAACAGCAGAAGTAACAACAACAACAACAACAACAACAGTTTAATGTTATCTTTGAATTTCTAGACACACACCTACCCATGCTGATGGCTTTTCTGTATACTCTGTGGCCAAGTTTTCCATTAAGCTATCAGTAGACTTCCACATTGAGGAATGGCATCACTCCATTCTATTCCACCTCCATTGTGAATTTTAATTAATTATGCTGTCAATTTAGATATTGCTGAAATCTTTGTAGCTCTTCTTCCCCATGTGGCCAGATGACGAAGGTGTCATCAACATATCACAGCCAGAGTTCTGGGTGTAGTGGTGCTGACTGGAGACATGTTCTTATTGCTGGCTGCAATATGTTGACACCTTCCTTATCTAGCCACATGGGGAAGAGGAGCTACCAAGTTTCCACTAACATATACATTAACAACATAGTAAAATAAAATTCACAATGGAGGTAGAAAAGTATGGAGTGCTGCCCTTCCTTGACGTGGAAATCTACCAAAAGCCTAATGGAAAACTTGACCACAGAGTATAAAGAAAAGCCACCGTCATGCCTTCTGTCATTAAAACCCCATGCAGAAGAAATCTGCCATTCACACATTAGCTTGGAGACCCACAAGATCAGCGATGCTGAATAGCTTATGACAGAACTAGAAAATCTCAGATCCACCTTAAGCCTTCCTCAAGTGGAACGTGTTGTCCCAATGTGAGGCAGGCCAGACATTGTAGTGTTACTGGGAGAATTGTGAACTATTTGGGAATGATTCTTGGTTGATGATGTGAAGATCAATACTATGTCACTATTTTGCATTAAAATTGTCTTCTTCTTTTCTTCTTTCTTTCCTATATAGGATTATGCCATCAGAGGTCCAGCTAGACTGTACCTCAAGCATATACCTCTAGTTTTTCACCTAATGAAGACATCAGAATTTCTTCTCTAAAGATTGTTTCAGCATGAGAAATAGAGAGAAAATAAATTATTATAAATAATTTGTCTTAAACTCAAATTTTAATCTTTCACAAGTCTTTTATTATCTCCTGTAACTACAAAGAGGCACTTCCATGCTTTTTACAGAAGCAAATTACAATAGTAGTGTTAGTCTACTAATAATGGGACAATCTCCACATAATATCTCAATAACAATTTTAATACACAGAACTTATATACTCCATCACAGAATAACAGTTTCTGTTCCATCTTTCTCAGTCCATGGAACTTCCAATTCACTAAAGCAAGTGGAAATCGTCCACTATTTATCTGAAAACTAGAAAAAATGACCAGAAAGAAATATTTGATGACTAACATCTCCTAAATAAATATATTTGACATTCTTATGTCGAGTCATAGGTTTGCAGTGCAACTCATTACACTACAATGTTCTGTCTACCTAGCTACAGCGTGCTCTGAAACGACCTGCTACATCCCATGGAATGTGCTGCAATCATGATTTGCAGCACTCTACAGTGCCCGTTGTGGGCTGGTGCATAGATAATTGTGTCTACAAAGTTGGATATGCGTAAAATTACACGGTATCTCTGGTAGCGATCGTCGGAAAAATACAATAATGTAGCTTTCTTATGCTTGCATGTGGCATGCAATACTCACAGAAATTGTATTTTTTTTCTTCAAGAAGTACAAAGATGATACATTTATCTGAAAGCGGTTGAGAATACTAATGAAATTTAAGACAAAATCACTTTTGGAAAAAATTCCTTAAAAATTGTCAATGGTGAAATATATATTCTGCACCAGCTCCAATTGTCTTCCTCTTAAATTACCATTTTCCACGTTGTACATATTCTGCATATTGGAGATAATAGGTTCTGACCAATATATTTGCTCAAACATGCAGGACAACACATCAGCTCGACAATGTTTGTTATGATGATTTTTGCCTTTTAGTGTTGTACATAAACACTGTTCCTGCTACACTGCATCTGCTTCCGTAACCACGGCTAGCCATGTTAACTTTGCACTGTAAAACTGAACTGTTCCAACAATGTACTGAACTGCAACTTAATTCATAAACCGTGGGGAAAAACAGAGTGATGTAGGGTACTCTCTAGAGTTTTATTTGTTCCCATGTCCTAGTACGAAAAACTCTACAAATTCTCTCGTGAACAAAGTTTGTTCTTGTTTCTAATAATGTCAAATACCAAATATTATTATAGTATTACATTAACAAATAAGTTACATAAACCATAATTAAACCAAATTGTTAAAAATATCTGGGAGAGTGTAGATACAAACCTGTTATTTACATCACTTTTCCTCCACAGCTCGTGACACTAACCACCAAGCTAATATGTCGTCATAAAAAGAAATAACAACATATATCAGATATTATACCTGAATTAGCAAGAAAGAACCAGAAAGGTCAAGGAAACAAAAAAGTAAAGAAAGAAAAATAATTCAGAAGTGCACAGACAAGAAAATATTCTGCTTGCTACCTCTACACCAAACCTGCGACACTAGCAACAACACTATTCCCGTACTTGAAGTGTTTCTATTTTTACATATACTATGCTTATAAAACATGTTGTAATATGTTATTTATGTATGACATAGCATCACAAAGATGTTTCTTTGATAGAATACGTTATACCGTAGCAAAGGAACGATATTCTTTCACATTATACAAATTATAACACTAACACACATTAAATACAAGAACCTTTAAAGCTATGAAAATGTTGTTTCTGGTAATTTATTATAACAAATCATATCTAAAATGACGTGTTTTCAAAAGTTCTTCAGTATTCTGGTGCTTTAAAAAAGATTATATTCATACATTGTATGCTACAAACAAAGAAGGAACGTAATACCCAGTTCTGTTTGCAATATGGCGGCTCAAAAGTTCTGCTTGTCATGTGCAAACCAGGCTGCTTCTCATTGGCCATGTTCCACTCCACAAAGCAAAAAATCTAACATGCCAGATCCTTTATTCCCTGCTTCGCAGGGCAGTGGAACGTGGTATTCGACGCTGCGGCCTCACAACTTCCTCCTCCACGTCAGTTTCCACATCCCTTGAGAGGACGGCTTTAGTGGCAAATGGCTATAGGATGAAAGATAAATAAAACTGTCAATAAAGGATGAAGGTAACAGGGAAGAACAGGGTGAAGCAAAAAGCATCACTGTATTACCATATGTACAAGGGATCACTGAACGTTTAGGCAAAGTTCTCCATTGGGCAGGCATTAAGCCAATTTACATAAGCAACAAGAAGGTAAAGGCTGTACTTGGCTCCATGAAAGATGCAGTTGACGAATTAAGTAATACTGGTGTATGTGAAATTAGTTGCAAGTCTGATATTGTATATGAAGGTGAGACTGGATGACCAATTAAGACTAGAATTTCAGGACATGAAAGATATATCCAGCTTATACTGCACAAGGTCAGCAGTGTCAGAACATAAAGAGGAGTTTGGAAGACAAGTATTTTTCCATGAAGACCTCATTATGGTGGAACAACCTTTTACAATGAGGAGGGAAGATCAGAGAAGCCATCGAAATAGCCAAGCAACCCACCAATATGAATAGAGAAGACGGATACAGACTGTACGCGTCGTGCCTGCCAGCAGTGGCAATGCTACGAGATGACAGTGCACACAAAGTGACTCACAAAGGTACATGGGAGACAACTGTGGTCGTACATACACAGAGCGTTGGCTCACCGCTACCTGCACCAGTCAACTTGTAAACGATGGCACAACTGCTCCCCTCTCTATTCGCCTATTCCAGCCAATGGCAAGGAACTATGCAAACATAAATTGTTGATGTCTATTTCCACCACCAAGATGGAATAATGCAACCACTAGTGACAAGAAAAATATTCCATATAAACACTAATCAGTGAAGCCCATTTCCAGCAATTGTGTGAAATATTGCAAATTCCAATAAAGAATGACCGACATCGTCCATCATCCTATTATGCTATTGGCAATATTATATAAGAACAAAGCCTTCACTCATTCAGCGGTCAGAGAAATACCCAGGAGGAGCTCACTTACAAGAGTGGCCAAAACATCGGGCAGATTCTTAACGATTGACACTGCGGTCTCACACCCAGAAAAATTTTATTGGTGTATTTTTATGATCACTTCCTAGGAACTTTTAGACAAACCTGCAATATATTTTTGTATTTTTCAGTGTCATTTCATGAGCTGAATTAGGTGACTCATCGAAAAATTAAATACTTACCTTTTGTGTACCCTAGCAAGTTTTTTAAATGGCAGATCTGACAAGTGGTTGTTGGTTGTATTGCGTGCATGCACATTACATCTTGTAAGGCACATATCCCAATTTTCTCTATTTTGTACGTATTTGTGGTGGTTGGTGCCTAAAATGACTGGGGTTTCACTTGTGTTCCAAGATTTAAGCCAAGAAATTTGTTCCTGAAAGATTATGAATGCTGTTAATTATTCTGTGAAAAGAATGAATATGCACGTCATAAAGGACGGTAAATAACTGAATACACCTTTAAACTATCACAAGAAAATATCTCTGTTAAAATGGTGCACAAATAACTTTGGGTCACGGGAAACTGTAGCAAGCACCAGTACTTCATGTAAGTATGTGCAAAGGCACCTGTCCCCCACCTTTTCTCAAACAACTAAATATTTGTGACAATGAACAATATAAAGATCATTGAGCCTTGAAATCGCAATATATTTGGAGAAGAATGGCCAAACCTTTGTGACAAGTAACAATAAAATAGGCTACTGCATCCAGAATCTGTTAAAAGTGCAAGGAGGAGGAAAAGATTAATATAACTTTTAGCAGGATATGAACCCTGTTCTCCTAACTCCGTAATGAGACGACTTTAACCACATGGCCAGTCTCATAGTGTGTGTCTAGCAACCCTTTTATTTTTATTATTCGTCTCAGGATCTGAGGGCTTTTACAGCTGATGTGCCATTAGTTGACATTTATTTATCAGCAATTGTACCAAATATGACATGTTTTTGATAAATATTCAATGCATCAAAAACAACTGTGAGGCAGGGATGTTGGCTTCAGTGAGGATTTATGAATTTGCAAGATGAGGTGTGGGTACTATAGCTACATTGTCATGTGTTTGTGTCAGTATGTGTGTTTTTCTGTCAGTCAGAATAGTATAGGAGCTGGTGCTTTCACAAATGTGCATGTTACTAGTAATGTTTCCCCTCACCCCCACCCTGCCGAAGGAGAGCCCATAGGCCAACTCGGGAGGTTCTGAACCACAGCATTGCCTGCGAAATGCTGTGGCACATAGTCGTGCTATTTGCATGACTTAAAAAAAATTATCATGTGATAAAAATACTTTGAAAATGGAGATATAATCTGGTATTAGAATGAAATGAATCCTAATTTAAAGGTAAAATATTATTTTGCACAATCAGCTTTTTTGTTTGGGGGACGGGGGGGGGGGGGGGGGGTGATGGTCAGTCTCTGAACCAGAGAAAACGTAGAACACATTGCCATAGGTAGCACATTTGTACAGGCTAGTCATTCTCGTTATACCAAGAAATTTAAAGTGGATTCTGGTGAAATAACTTCAAGTGAATTGTAATTACATATGATTAATTTTTTCTGCCCTCTGAAAACCTGGAGAATTACCTCAGATCAGTATTGCATATTGCAGATGGAAACTGTAGAAAGCAAAGTATGAGTGGAGTAATAATTGTTTGTTCAAACTTAATTTAGACAATAAGTGTGTACATTCTGCCAGTTTACATTCTTTCATTACAAGGGTGGTTTTGGTTGGCTTCTATGGTAGTCATTTTTACCAGCATATCTTTCACTGTCAGTGTTAAATTGCCTGTGTGAGTATTTTTCAGGTCACTATTTGATTTGTAAGGGAAATTTACCAATCCTGTCAATTTTCATAAAATTGTTTAAAAATCCACTTTATTTGGTGTATTAAAACTGGTATTTTCTTATTTTTACAGAATAGTACTATTGAAGTTCCTGGCGAGGACTGCTTACAGTAAGTTATTTCTTTCAAAGTAAATGTAAAGTTTCATCATTGTGCTCTTTGTTACACAGTCAAAGAAAAAACATTCATTTATACAATTCTAAGACAGATGAACCACAATGAAGTGGATAAACTGTCATTACATTCCACTCTTCACGTATACAATATAACTGCATTGATGAAAGTACCATAAAAACTTTGGTTCTTGCACAAGACTTGAGTGACTAAAGTATGCCACACAATCAGAGTTTTGGTGGTGCTTCCATAGTGCTCATAGATTGGCAATGCACTAAATTTTGTGTAACCAATGGCCTACCGCTTTCATGTAATGAATGAGAGGCAGGAAGAACAGACTGAATTCAAATCACTGTATCTGAAGAGTGTGTGTGTGTGTGTGTGTGTGTGTGTGTGTGTGTGTGTGTGTGTAACATGTCATTACTTTTTGCAATACAGCCTGATTGATTTACATTCAAGATCTACCTACTGAGCCCCATGATGTAATTTAAAGATCTTAATCATTTGATACATTGATCATTTGCAACAGAGATTTATCTTTTGTCAAGAACAAGTCATTACTTTTAACAATACAAATTGATCCATTTACTTTCATGCATCCATCTACTGTGCCCTGTGATTTAATTAAAAATAATACCACTTGAAACAATGATCATCTTCTGTGGAAACTACATCATGATTATTATTTTTCAATGACACATGGCTAACTGACTTGGTGCCCAAAAGCAATTGACTCGTGCTGCCTCATGCCATTATGCCACACAACCACACCAGCATTGATGCACCATAACACAAAGTACAGTACACTTTTTGACTGTGTGTCTGAGATGTTACATGTACTGATCATCAACCTTGCAACAGTAATTATTACAATAAAGCACTTTTGTGATAACTTAATAGGTATATTATTTGTACCATTTGTGCAAAGGGGGTGTGATGCGGAGAATAGCCATGCACACTAATGCGCCTTGCTGTGATACACACCGCTGTTAACTGTCGGAGGTTAGAGTCCTCCCTCAGGCATGGGTGTGTTCATTGTTCTTAGGATGAGTTAGTTTAAATAATTGTAAGTTTATGGACTGATGACCACTGCAGTTAGGTTCCAAAACTTTAGAAACATTTGAATTTGCAAAGGGGTGTGTAATTAGTAGCAAATATTATATGGCACTTTGATAATGTTTATTGATACTCTCTACCCAAAAGATTAAGTGTAACTGTATTTGTTTGGTAATTATATTTTGATTAAGTCTACCTTTCTGGAAGTTTTCTTTAAAAGGTAAAATCTATAAATGAATAACCCAATATCTTTGACACTTTGCAACAAAAATCTGAAATGTTGACTCAATCAATGCAGTGAAGATCATGGAAAAAAACATAGTAATTTTGTAAAGACAATGAAAAAACTGTATACCCCACAGCATACCTTAACATGTACCAGAACCTTAAGTAGGAATAAAGCATCACTTCACACTATACATTTTTGTAAAATAGAATTAAGATATCATATGTGCTGATGGTGAAATCTGAGTTAAGAAGCTATATCATATTATTTCTCTTTATTGAAAACTCATGGATGGAGAAATAAGAAAACTAGAGGGAAAGCAACCGCTCACCAACAGCTGACAGATCTTTGAGCCACAGAAACATGCAACACATACTAGCAGGAGATGACAATGTATGTATGCTTTTGGGTATCTGGTTTTGTACATGAATGTGTGTACTTCTGTCAGAAAAAAAAACAACAGTTTAAAAAGCTAGTGAAAAATACTGTTTTATGTTGGTTGTTTCTATGGGCCACACAATAGTCAATTACAGGTGAGTGGTTGCCTTTCCTTTATTTTGTATTGATTTTTCTTCAAAATTGAACATTTGAAATATCATACACCAGATTTTGAAAAGGAATATGACACAGCATAACAACTTAGAATGTTCACCTTCAATTACAGCACATATAAAAATCTGTAGACTTATGATACATATTGGTGAACTAGGTATCTTCAGTCTGAGCCCATAAAAGACTCATTCAGAAAATATGTAATAACAAATTATTTTTGTTGTTGTTGGTTTTTAGGGGCTAAACAGCTAGGTCATCAGTTCCAATAACAAATGACCCTTAACATTACAGGCATACCGTTCTCACACCAGTGCAGATAGACCCACTGTGGTTTGGGATCTTGGCTGCTTTACTATTCTTGTTCTGGATAATCCGCACATTGTGGTAAGTAATTATGTCTATTCAGTGACTAATCTGTCTTATGATAATGTGAGGGAAATTTCCTTTTAATTTAGAGGTTAAGTTATTGGTTTTTAATTTGATCATGTTGGTTACACAATGCCATTTTAATTATATTTTTTCATATTTCTCTTTGTAGCATATGTGGATCAAAGCAGTCATACAGGGTAGCAGCATCAGCACTACTACTGTTTACTATTTCTCTCCTGGTTGCACTCCTGTTTGAATCATTTCTTAGAGACACAGATATCACTGGTCTTAAAGAATTCATAAAAGTTGACTGGAATGGCCTATTGGATTTTAGAGTAAGTGGAATATCAAACAATACTTAAAGTTTATTTATTAGTGTTTGTTTCAAATTTGAGATAAGGCTTTCGTATAGGATGAATGATTTTGAGACTTGCACATGAATACTACTACTACTACTACTACTACTACTACTAATAATAATAATTTATTATTATCTTTTTATTTTTGAATTTTTTTTCCAAGTGGGAATTATTTACAGTGTTTGTAAGTTCTACCGCAGACAGCATTCTCTTTATTTAAAAAATAAAAGTTTACAGAAACTGATGACCGAATAGCATGATAGGCATGGTTCAAATGGAAATAATTTGTTGTACTAGAAACAAGCATCTGAATTATGATTTGGTGTGGCAAAAGAATATTAAAATATCACCATTGGCTGCAGTATGACAGAAGACACTTGGACAGTTACATTTTTGTTAAGATTGTAAATCTAATGGTGTGAGAACCAAATGTGTTATTAAATTAATTTATCCCTTCAAGAATAACAAGAATTTTGCTCTTCTTCATTTCAGGTATGGTACATGGCTCTAGTGCAAATGTTCTTCTCTTCACATCTCGGATTTGCAAGCATCAGCACACAGGCTGGTATAATATACCCTAAGCACAGTGCTCTATGGTAATTAATATTCATTCTAATAATTCTGTTACTCTAAGAAATTAGGTAGGTTTTTTAATTAAGTATAAAGGCACAGATAACTATTGAATTTGGGCTGTAGTAGTCAGTATGCTGTTTTTGCTTGAAGTAACTGGTAGGAATATGTTCAACATTTGAGTACTGTCTGATTGATGCTACCAATTAATACATATTGACAACTGGTAGACAATATTGCTTTTTCCAAATGTAAAGCTACATTTTATTAGCTAGTAAATGTCTAAAAAGGAATAAGAATTAACAAACAAATTAATTAGTTAGGATGAAACATCGTCTGTTGCAAGATGCATAAAGGTTCTGTTTAGGTTAACAGTGTATTTGAATAACTCCTGCTGTCCACAAGAGGTGCAATGGCCAGGAGTACCCAGGATATTTGGGAATGCGTGATCTCTGTTCTATTTGTAGTTGTTGAATTTGATATGACTAGAGCTAAGTGAAATTTGAGTATGCTATAAGCACTAAATAAATGCTTTAAATGCTTTAAGTGCTATAAATGCCAAATAAGTAAATTAGATTGACATTTACTGAAATTTTTTATTTCAATGAAATTTATTGTTCAACTGCTAAAACATTGTAATGAACAGACAACAGACTTTTGCCGATTATAAATTGTCCACATTTGTGTGTAAAATGACCAGATAAAAATGCCAAAAGAGTGAAAATTCAGATTGGTAATAAATACTTGTTGTATAACTACATATGTGCTATATGTGATGATCTGCTGAACTTTGCAAGACATTTTTATGCACTACCAAGCTGCCACATAGGAGATACGTCTCTGTGATATTTAAAATAACTGAAAGACCAAAGATATTTCATTTATACATGGCAGTATAGAGAAGCATCAAGGTTGATAAAAGCTTGCTTCTTGCTTTGGTGCTTGTGAATATATGTCAAATTTTTGAATTTGATGTTAACAAATGATTCACTTATTATCTGCTTAATTTCTTACACAGATATAAATTCAGCATCCTTACACTATACACAGAAATATCTGTTTGGAAAGTGGTTAATATATACTGGTTGCTTCAATTTTGAACTGGCTGCTGTTTTCCCCCTTTTGTCAGTCCATAAAATTACATTGCATTTCAACCACTACTGGAAGTTGCCTTCCTCCACACCCTGAGGGAAACTATTTGCAGTAGTGGCCCTAATAAATTTAAAATGCATGACATAGCCTGAAATTTTTACTGACAATGACAATGGCCACACAAGCCTATGCTCACATTGATTGAAGTGTGTTAAAATGGGTACTCATGAACTGAATTTGTAGGAGTGATGCAATGCCTATCTGAAGGAAGGTAGCTTCTATGTTCTTAAAGAAAGAAAGAAGAAAAAAATATCCTGTGTGTCAATTTCTAATAATGGAAATGCCTGGTTGGAATTAACAATATAATGAGGACAGTTTAAAACCACTGCAAAGACGTAACAATGAGTTGCAACAGGCACATAAAGACAACATACACATACGACACTTAAGGTATTGGCCATGGCCTTCTTCAGAATATATAATATTCACGAAATCACACATGCACACAACATAGTCACATAACCGTCATCTCCGGCTATTGCACTCTGAATTTGGAGTGTGGTGGCTGGAGATGATGATTGTGTAACTGTGTTGTGTGCTTGCGTGACTGTTCTATATTCGAAGGAGGCCATGGCTGATAGCTTAAATGTTGTATATATGTGTGTGTCTTCTATATGTGCCTGTCGCAGCTCGTCGTCATGTCTCTGTGGTGATGTGTGAACTATGCTTATTATGTGTCACTTTCGTAATGTGAAACTCAACTGAGAGAACACCAATGTAGAAAAACATATTTCAAAATATAAATGCTTAGTAAATGCTAAATTTGAATCCTAAATGCTAAATTTGCAAAGTTTATTTGCTAATTTCACATAGCTCTAGATATGACCAGGGGTTTCTATGGAGCCATCTGCCTTGGTGTGTTTCCATGTGTATTATGTGTATATATGTGGATGTGTGTGTGCTTGTTTACCTTTGCTTTTTCCCCCTAAGCTAAGTTGTTCCACTCAGAGGACTGGAATGACTCCTTATCCACTCCCTTAAAACCCGCATCCTTTCCATCTTCCCCTCATTCCTTCTTCTTTTCGTGACGAAGAAGCCAACAATTGTGAGAGCTTGAATCTTTGTGTATGTGTGTGTTTTTATCTGTCAATGAGTATGTGCTTTGGGTAAGTTAAACAATCTCTGTTTTTTATCCAAGTGAATCATAAATTAAAAGGTAGTTTCAAAGAAGTCTTCTAACAAACCAAACATTTCACAACACTAAGGAGTTTACACTGTTACTTAAAGATAAAATGTTTCCCAATGATGATTAAAAAGTGATAGGTTTGGAGAATCCTCATCTACAGTGTAAAAACCAACTGCCATTCACTACTGTAATCCAAATTCTGCTGTAATCAAATTGCAGTGTAGTCTATCAAAACAGATTTTCTTATATAAATGCATCACTCAACAAGACCTAATGGATATTTACAAAAGAAAAAATGTAAGATATTATCATTTGTAAACTGGTAGTAAATAGAAAAATTAGGCACTTTAAGAGTGAAAGATAAGGGTGTCTTTTATTTTCCAGGTTGTCTTTCTCACAGATTTTCTTATCACTGGCAGTGGGATTGGCAAGTGTAGTCATAACAGTGTTGTGGCAGGGGCAGTTGAGTACATCTGCTAACATACAAACTAGTGATCCACTTTTTCCTGAAGTCTGGTTCTTGACACTTGCATATACTGCATCAACTAATGTGATGAGTGCTTCAAAGCAGATATGGGCTGTGTTTATTTTCCTTGCCGTTGTTGCTTCTGGACTTCTGTCTGTGGTAGGTCTCATATCTTTCTTCCTTCATTTATTTAGCATTTACTATAGAAATCAGTGTGTTCAAGTGACTGACTAGTGCTTTATCAATTTTGGACACAATTCTATTTCACTTTTCCATGGTTTGTGGTTTTTGCTGTATCTGGCCAATTTTCTATGATTTCTCAAGATTAAGATAGTTAATTAGAACTCGTCCCCATTTTCCATTCCTTAAGGCCAGATCCACATAATCTGTGTCCTGTGACTTCAAAAAAAGGGTCACCAATCCATTATTGATAGAACATTCGTCAGGAACATGATCTCCCCCCCCCCCCCCAACTTTTTTTAAATTTTAAAGATTCTGAAAATGAAAGTTCATTTCAATAAACTTTGTTTTTATTGGCAAAAAAGATAAGGAAATAAAGAAAGAAGAAGTAGTATTGTGTACCTGATTCCATAATGCACTTGAAATATTACTCTAGAAGTTGAGGATGCTTATCTGTAAAGTTGTAAGACTTTTGAAACAATTATACTTCACCAACAGACAATGACCAAAAAAAATGTGTTATAGTTTGGACTTGATGAAAATATTCACCTTGTTGCTTGAAAGATATTAAAACTTACCTTTATTAATTGTGAAGGAGAACCATCAGGGCTGTGCAATGAGTCATGGTACACAGTTACAGGCCATTGCAGACTATATTTGTGCAGTATAAAAGTAACAAATTGCAGTGAGTGCTGATCTAATGACAATGTTAAGTGTGAGAATTGTTTAGTATACTAACATGCATAGCTTTGAAAATTTAAAATTGATATTTAATCTTGGCCTTCTATAGATGACACTTTACTTACCTTACTATAGGTATATAAGTAACTTCTCATCCATTTATATTAATATGGTGAATTTACTATCTAATTTTGACAAATGAAGAATGAAGAAGTTAGGTGTATTGTAATTGTGAATTTTGTTCCAGTGTTCATTTTCTATTGCCGTGACACTGGGTATATGTGGTGAAATGAATAAAAATTGTAGATGGTGGCAGACTGTAATTTTAACATGTTTCATCATGGGAGCCATTGGAATACCTTGCTTCCTTTTGGTATGTATATGCATTGATTAAGATTCCTCATATTTAGTATTAATGTTGTTGAAGAGTAATGCCTTCACAATTTTAAGTGAAAACTTGTGTAGCATTTTAAATAAACCAAACTTTATTGTCAATACTGACCATAAGTACTGGTAAATTATTTTTGTAACTTTGTTATATACATTTTCCTGTTCCAGTAAATTATATTACTTTCTTATTTTTTAATGAAGATGATTAATTAGGTATTTTCTCATTCTTGCAGAACAAACTTGAAATTGTGCATATCCTAGACCACTATGTTATTGGAAGAGCTGTCATAGCACTGACTGCACTGGAGCTGATAGGGCTAGTATGGATATATGGTGGGTACAAACAAAGTAGCTAGAATAGTATAGAGTATTTTTTAATTTCTATTATCTATGATCAAGTTTTTCTCTTTATTTTTCAGGTAGTACAAATGTCTACAATGATTTTGAGTTTCTCATGGGTAACAAATTAAACCCACTTTGGAAGCTTTTGTGGTACATCATTCCAGTTTTATTAATAGTGAGTATGGGCAGATTATAATTATAGAAAAGAACTAAAGCTAATTAATTATTGCTTTGAGAGAGAGAGAGAGAGAGAGAGAGAGAGAGAGAGAGAGAGAGAGAGAGAGAGAGAGAGAGAGAGAATGAATCAGATGTGAAATACTCAGAGGAATAATGTTGTAATAAGGATAGTGGCGCCGAGCTGCAACAAGCACATACAAAAGACACACACGTACAACACTTTCAGCTATCAGCCATGGTCTTCTTCAGAAAATAGAACATTCACGCAATCACACAGACACACAACAGTCATACAACCATCACCTCTGGCTGCTGCACTTTGTATCACAATGACACTGTTGTGTGCCTGTGTGAGTGCATGAATGTTTTCTTTTCTGAAGAAGACCATGGATGATAGCTGAAAGTGTGTGTGTGTGTGTGTGTGTGTGTGTGTGTGTGTGTGTGTGCGCGCGCGCGCCTGTCGCAGCTCGTCGCCATGTCTTTGCGGTGAGTTGTAAACTGTCCTTATTTCTATACTTTTAATTCCAACCTGTACTTTCCATTATTATACTCAAACGAATGTATTATTTAATTTAATATGCTAGGTTCATGTTCAGAAATTGCCTTTGTCTGCTGTAATATTCTCATTTCATGCCTATACAGATTCAGATCAGTGTCTATGGCTTTTAAAGTGTGGTATACATATGCTTCCTTCCTTCCTTCATTTCATGGGCATTGACATCTTACTGACAAAATTACATATTTTTCTGGGAGTTTATAATACACAGTGGATGGGGTGACATCTGTTGAGGTATACCTTCACTTAAAGAAAAGTTCAGCCCTGCGCTGGAGTGGTGGATTACTCGTGACCTCTGGGACGTAGTGAAGACAAGTGTCTTGTCAACCACTGTTAAGAAATTTAAAAATATTATCTATTCTCACCCTCTCTGTTTATGAGATGGCTTCTCCACCATACCATCACCACCTACTCCAGTCCTATCTCACAAAAGGCAGTGCAACCTGTAAAAGCAATCATGTTATCTACAAACTGAACTGCAACCACTTGGCTTTATATGTGGACATGACTAGAAACAAGCTTTCTGTCCACATGATTGGTCATCATAAAACTATGGCCAGAAGACAACTGGACCATCCTGTTGCGGAGCATGCAGCTCTGTAGTGGCTCACTTCAATGCTACACAGCCTGTGTGATATGGAACCTTCCCACAAACAGCAGCTTGTCTGAACTGCTAGTTGGGAACTCTTTCTACAGTATATCCTACACTCCCACAATACCTCAGGCCTAAACCTCCATTAATTCCTGCCCCCACTACCCTCCCCTTCTCTCTTACCCCTTTCCTGCCCACACTCTAGCCTAATTTACGTTTCCCCATTTTGTCAAACACTCCAGTCCCTCCCATTTCCTTCCTGTCTAACAGACAGCACTGGTGTATTTCCCTACTTCTGCTGTGCTGTGCATACTCCCCTCCCTTCCTGGCTTCCTCTCCATGCCGCTTCCTCGGCCTCATTACTGGTTGCTTTCACCCCAGCCATGCCGAGTCCCACAGACTGGCCTCAGTGGCTGGAGACACCGGTCTCGTGTGCGAGTGCGAGTGCGAGTGCGAGTGCGAGTGCGAGTGCGAGTGCGAGTGCGAGTGCGAGTGCGAGTGCGAGTGCGAGTGCGAGTGCGAGTGCGAGTGCGAGTGCGAGTGCGAGTGCGAGTGCGAGTGCGAGAGAGAGAGAGAGAGAGAGAGAGAGGGGGGGGGGGGGGAGATTGTTAGATTGTTGAATCCTTCCTGGAATTTCTATTGTTTAATTTTTGTCTAACAGCTATTCTTCCTATCCCACAACCTAGTCCTGTTTTCCTTTATTACTATTCTCTTATGTATTTCTATCCTCCCCATTCTTTTTTGCTTCACTGTGTTTTTAACATCCCTCAAAACACTTATGCTCTGACATCAGAGAGTTTTACCAACAATACCTTCCACTCACAACTAACACCTATATGACCTTTTTCAATACAATGGACTCGCAGCACAGAAAATGTTTCTAAGAGACATCATATAAATATATCAATGTGCTGCTACTTTATAGCTTTTTATTATAATGTTATGGACCCATTTCAGTTAAATAGCCATAATTAGACAATCTGTGAAATATACACACAAATTTTTACAATATTCACTGTTTTGTTTTTGTGTACATATAAATTTGTCAGTATTTTGTAGCTCGTTGTTTTGACAGTTGGCCAAAGATGCTATATCTTTACAGTTGCTAAGGTATTTTTTATTTTTGTCTGTGGTTGATGTGTAAGTAATCTTCTGTAAGTTTAATCAATAGCAATGGTAAGCATTTTTTAATAGCCATTCAAAGATGCTACATGCTTATAATTACTTTGATATGTATCGTTACTATTGAAAGTTTATTGATGATATTTGTAATCGATATGCCTTAAAAATATATTACCAGTCCCACTCCTTTGGTTTTATCCATTAAATCCTTATCATCATTATCCCTGCATGAATTGTCTCACAATTTTCCCACATTCTTAAATGTAGTTCAAACATTCTAGACTTTTTCCCCCCCCCACATTCTTAAGAGTTTTCAACGCATTCCTGCTGTTGTCAAGTTTCCAAGTTTGACACATTCCCCTGGACTTCTCACACATTTCTACATGTTTGTCATGCATTAATTACTCAATTTTCACAGTTTTTATGTATCATTTACATGTCTCTACAATCATACTGGGGCTTACTCGTGATCTTGCGTTTTTGTGTGTGATTTACTGTAGCATGTTTTTATTTGTTTTTTAATACCCCAGCATTGATTTTTGCCCCCTTCTATCTGTGCCAATACAGAAAAGTTTCTCTGTTTTCACAAGGTGCAGCACGGTCGTGAATTTATATTGGTGATCCTTTCTGTAATTACTTTTAATATCTTTTTTGTGTGTCAATGATTACAAAATTTCTCTTCTGTTGCTAGGCTGCTTGTATGCAAATTAATGCCATGATAAACTCAAGTTGATGCAGAAGGAAAGTGTAGTTTATTTTGTAACACTAACAGCGATGACCATTTCAAGTCTGTTGTTACATTCCTTAATGTAGTATAGCCACAATGGCATCAAAACAGCATAAGTATATTTTCATTAATGCATCCTGATATTTAAAATAAACATCAAAATGGGCCACATAGTTGGTGACAACATGTTTGCTATGCTACTGTGCAGAACAGAATTAAGAGTTTGTTTCGCACAATAGAGTAGCAAACATGTTGTCACCAACTCTGTGGCCCATTTCGATGTTTAAAATAAGCATCACAATGCATTAATGAAAATACACTTGTGCTGTTTTGATGCCATTATGGCTATATTACATTATGAAATGTAACAACAGACTTGAAAATGGTCATCGCTGTTAGTGTTACAAAATAAACTACATTTTCCTTCTGCATCATGGCATTAATTTGTATACAAGGAGCCTAGCAATGCAGTAGCTACTGCGAGGATCTTTGTTGCAGATATGAAAGTCACTGCATATTGGATGCTAGGAGAAAGTGAAGAGAGTTCACAGAATAGACGATACATAAACTCTGTTTTGTGTATAAACTCTGTGCATTTTATCTTTTCTTTCAATTATTGCTATTGGTCTTTTAATAAAGGAAGTTGTGTAGAAGCAGATACATGTATTCAATTTGGCCCTGTAATATCGGCCAATAAAGAACCAAAGTGAAGAATTTCAAGACTGACGTGTTGTGTGAAATTATTGAATTACTATTTTCACTCTCGTATTTATTTTAGTTTCTGCTCAATAGAGAAATGAGTGCCTACAACAAGATTTTACTAGCAGCAAACACAGATCTTAGATGTGTTTTTCCTGTTTAATGCTGAGTGAATTGGTATCCAAGGGAAATGAGGTGTAGTTGCAAATGCCAGTAGTGCTCTTTACACCCAGGTCATTGTGCAACAACACAACTGACCGAAACCGGTCATCAAAATGACAAGAAATTTTGTGATCGTTGACATAAATAAAGATATTAAAAGTTTCTCTATCCCTAGCCAGAACCAGTCTCACATAATATTCCTTTGTCGATTAAAATAATTTCGAGCATACAGTCAGAAGTCATTGCTTACTCCGCATGATATTTTGATCAATAACCCCGTAGCCATATTCAGTCACAGCCGAAGACTAGTGATAGCGGCATCTGCCCATCACTTAAATTCTGTAGTACTAGGCTGTAGTGCATGCACATTAACAGTATGTGCCTCCTGAAGCAGCACCATGGTCAGCAGCGCCCTCTGCTTTTTCATATGTACTGTACTGGATGCAATGTGATCTTAGAGTTCTTGAAATGGAAATTACTGGTTCCCAAGCTTTATTCAGCTGAAAGCCACTGCCTCTATTAAGTCCTTCTACCAATTTAATTTCAACTGATTCAAGCATTACAGACTGCCTAAGAGTTGAAGTCTGGGCTAAAATTTTTGTTCTTGGGTAATCCATCTTATGTCCAGTTGACACACAATGCTTACCAATGGCAAATTTATCTGTGGTTGCAGAAGGTTCAGCACAACAGTCTGCCACTGTTCACGTAGTTTATGTATACCAAGCCACATTTACAATTAATTCTGTAAACACTCGCCTTACACAGTCCAAGATCATCTTTGATTGACAATAATTAACAGGGTAATTGAATTTTCTGCTACCAGTCACAATGTATATAGCTGTTAAAAGTTTTATTTAAGCTACATGTTTAGAGGCATGTGCCTCATCTTCAGGCTATTTGGCACACACAAAACTATTACTACAGGTATATTATATTACATTCTTGTGGACTGTTGCAATGGACCTGTGAAAACACAAGTAAGACTTTTTGAGAGGATGTCTGTGTGTCCTGAATTTTCGTTTGATTATGAAAGTTTATATTATTAACTCACAATCTTTATGTGAAGTAGCATTCTTCTTCTGCTGCTGCTTGGAGGCATAATTGTAGGACTTCTTGGCTTGCTGTTCACACAGCATAAGATTTAGTCACACGATTTCACTGTCAACACAGCTGACACTCTAAAGATGGTGGTCAAAACAAAGGATGTCTCGACTGTTTTAGTATCGATATATTAATGTTTAGCATTGAGAACCGCTTGGAGTGTCTTCTTTGTCTTTTGCTGGTCTTGCCGTTACTTGATAGACTAGATTTGTGGCATTATGGTGTGTTTTGTCACATTTGTATTTAAACAGAATAAATATATCTTACAAACTTACATCCTAGAGGTATAAAGTTCACTGGATAGAGAAAACTTTATAAATTTAAATGCTCTTATTTCACATTGAAATTGAAAAGATCCTAGGGAATTGGGAAATCTTGAACTATTTGGATGGTGTAGGAATGGAGTTGTTGAAGAAACAGGAATTAATTGACTATTTTGACAGTAAAGAGGTAAAGTTGCTGAAGAAATGGGAATTCTTGAACTAGTCATTTCATTCAGGGTTCCATTGCTGTCGTTTATCAAAGATGTCTATTTTCCAGCTTTTTTCTAGAGCATGCAGAATTGAGAGGTCATTGTCTATTGTAAAGCTGTGTCCTGTTTTGTATACGTGTTTTGCTATGGCTGATTTGTGGTGTTTTTCTAGTCTGAAACAGTCAATATTTTCTTTGAACCATGTTTTGAAGTTTCTGCCTGTTTGGCCAATGTAGTACTTGTAAGTGATTTTGTAAACTGCTGATTTATTAATTTTATCTGTATGTTCTGTTATGTCATGAATGAACTTCTGCCTCAAATTGTTGGTGGTTGCAAATGTGATCTGGATATCTGTATTTTTGAAAAGTTTGGCTATTTTGTCTAAAATGAATCCTAAGCATGGTATGGTTATGTTTCTGGGCTTTTGCACTTCATTGGTGATGGGGTTTTGTACTTTGTGGGTAATAGCTTTAGCAGTTTTTTTTCATTTGTCGTGAGTGTATCAATGTCCTGTTCATTATAACCATTGTTGTATGCTATCTTTTTTAGTATCCTTATTTCTGTCTTGTAGTCCTGAGGAGTGAGTGGGAATTTCTCTGCTCTGTTTAAGAATGCTCTAAAAGCAGCATGCTTGTGTGAATTGGGGTGTGTGGAAGATACATTGTTAACAGTGTCTGTGGTGGTTGGTTTCCTGTGTACATTGATGTTCAGGGTCTGATTCATGTTTGTTATTGTCATGTCCAAAAAGTCTATTTTGTTTTCTTTGGGGGCAGTCAATGGTAAATTGGATGTTTTTGTGCAAGTTATTGAATCTGCTTAGCAAGGTGTCTAATTCCTCTTCAGACCCATCGTAAATTATGAGTCTGTCATCCACATACCTGCAATAGTAGACGATTTTCTGTGTGATGTGGTCATTACTTTTCAGAAGTTTGTTTTCTAGGTGGTTGATGAAAATTTCAGCAATAATTCCACTGAGAGTGCTGCCCATTGCTAGGCCTACATTTTGTTTATAAATTTTATCATTAAATGTGAAATAGTTGTGGGAGAAGACTGGATCTAGTAATTCTATCATCTCCTCTACTTCAGCAGTGGGCAAGGTTTTGTGTTTCAGCAAGTTATTTTTTATTGTTTCTATAGATTCTTTGACAGGTATGCTGCTGTACAGATTCACTTTATCAAGGGACACAAGTTTTGCATTGATTTGGATCTGGAGTTCTTTGAGGCCAGGGATTTTTTGGTAACTGTTTCTCACTGAGAATGAGGTTTGAAATTTGTAGTGTTTCTGCAAGATAGAATGTAGCTTTCTCGTAACTCTGTAAGCTGGATGGTTTCTAGCATTCACAAGAGGTCTGACTGGGATATTAGGTTTATGTATCTTGGGTTGAGCCTGTAATTTTGGGGCTGTTGGGTTCATGATTGTCAATCTTGAAGTTTCTTCCCTGGCAAATAGAAAACATGTCTTATTTAACTGTTTCTTAAGTTTAGTATGGAATTTCTGTGTAGGGTCATTTGAGATTTCTTGTATGTGATTGCTTTGGAAAAAGTATAGTGTTTTGTTTACATAACAATTCTGGTCTCTGATGACTTCTGTGGATCCTTTATCAACTTTTACTGTTAGTGCAGTGCCCTCTTTGAGTTTAGTGTTGATACTTTTGAGTAATTGGTTCTTGTCTATTGCAGCTTTTGTTTGATTATTGTTTAGGTGTTCCTCTATTATTTTATACGCTTTATGACCTATTACTGTTTGGTCATTTTTGTTGAGTTTGACCACGTGAGCTGCCATTTTTACAGAACTGATGAGGTTTTTGATGGTGCAAACATGCAGACATTCATTCTAGGCTCTTCTACAGAGAAACATTTGTAGCTTCAGTTTCAGTGCAGCTCGGCAGTACAGTGGTAGTGTCATACTATTAATCCAAAAGTCACATGCTCGATCCCCGCCAAGTCATAAGATTTTTATCTGTCACTTTCCACTTCTTTCACCTCTGGCAATGTTGCTGATGTGAAAAATATCAAGTAGCACCCTGGACCAGAATCCACGTTAAACTGTAGGTCCTCCTATAACTGGCTGGGCAAGTCAGTTCAAAGGTCGGATGAAGAAAACGGCATACCACCTCCAAACATGCCTAGTAAAGCACACTGGTGTTCAAACAAATCTTCGCATTGTTGACTGCTGTATCTTTTTAATATGTTTCAAATGTAAGTTCTTTCTCCTTTTAAATCCATAAGTACTCATGATAATTGACAAGAACAAGAAGAAGATAAAGAAGAGCCAAAAAAAGTTTTGTTTATTTCATTGTCTATTACGGAGTATTGCTGTCCATATATCCCTTTACTCTAAAACTCTTTTGCTACACTGAATGAGTGGATATAGCATTCCCACAGTTAATTATCAAGCAGCATTTTAACTTAATAAACAGATATAGTTAGATTATTAATTATGATACAGTGACCTCCTTTTGTGTTATTTATTTTAATGATTTTTTCTTTCAGGCTATGGAAGTAGCATCCTTTGTATTAATGCCTCTCACAGGACCAAAAGAAATGGTTGCAGACCAAATTTGGATATACTGCACTGGATGGGCAGTATATGCCATTGTGTGGATTGTTGTTATAGTTATGGCTGTACGACAAGTGGCAGTTCAGGTTGACTACAATCTGATTCAAGTAAGTTCTTTTAGTTCTTTATTTATTTATTTATTTATTTATTTACTTTTGGTCTTCTGAATCATACATTGTACAGACATGCACATCATGATATAGGACAAGTCAGAATAGGTGATGTGATGGAAGATGATGGAGATGCCATGATGATTACATTTAACATAAGGTAGAAAATTAATGCTATAAAATTATACATAATTACATGTTTGAAAGGGTACATCATTAGATGAGGATTCAGTGTAATTTTTACATAGCTCTCATACTTATTCAATATCAGAATTTAACATTTTACATTCATTTATATTACATTTCCTTCGAATGATGTTAATGACTGATATACATTGCCTGATGTTCTTTGAATGTGAAGCTTCTTATGACAGGTTGGTTTCAATAAATTCCTGTATGCTGTAGAAGCAATGTTTACTTATGAGTGACCGCAGTTTTACTCTAAAATCCTTCACTGGTCCAATATTCTTCACTTCTGGTGGGAGATGATTGTACAGTTTTATCCCCATACATTTTACACCTTTACTGTATAGCTTTGTTGAATGTGGAACTAATCGTAGGGAGTTTTTTGACCTTGTATCGTGGTGGTGCCAATCTGAGTTTATGTCTAGGTTGCCAATGTTTTTCTTCGTGTAACACAGTAGGTCTTGTATGTACTGGCATGGGAGGGGTAGTATGTTCAGTTTCTGGAACAATGGTTTGCATGATTTTTTCTGTTGTTTGAACAGTATTAATCTAACTGTTTGTTTCTGGAGTTTAAACAGCTTCATTGCCTCTGCACTATTCCCCCAGAAGATAATTCCATAACTTAGTACAGAATGGAAAAGAGCATAGTACATTGATGTGAGTGTGTTGGTACTAACAATGTTTCTTATTTGTCTAATTATAAAACATATTTTACTCAATTTGGTACAGGTTATGTTAATGTGGCTTTTCCATGAAAGTGTGTCTGATATGGTAATCCCTAAGAATTTGGTTTCCTTGACGAAATTTATTTGATCATCACTCAGTGATATAATTGGGATTGATTGGTTTTTATTCTGAACTGTGTGAAAGGTAATACCAACTGTCTTCTTTATATTGAGTAGTAGTCTGTTTGATTCTAGCCATGAGTTTAGTTGGGTTGTGCTTCTGTTTACTGCACCTTGGAGATGGTCTATAGAGTCAGATATCATAACTGTGGTGTCATCAGCAAAGAGAAAGGTTTTGTCAGTGGGTAAACTTAAGGGGAGGTCGTTTACATAAAGCAAGAACAACAAGGGCCCTAACACTGAGCCTTGGGGAACTCCATGTTTTATGGTTTGGGTAGATGACTGTTCAGCATTAGCTATGCCTGGTTGATTGGATTCATTTATTTGACCGTATTGTTCTCGGTCTTTGAGGTAGCTTTTAAACCAGTCATGGCCGGTGCCCCTTATTCCATAGGAGTAAATTTTTTGCAGCTGTATATTGTGGTTAACCATATCAAAGGCCTTTGTTAAGTCAAGAAAAATGCCTATGGCTGGAAGCTTCTTGTCTACTAGTGTTAGAGTGTGATCTAGGAGTTTCTGTATAGCATCGGTTGTAGTTTTTTCCTTTTGGAAGCCAAACTGAGCAGGTGATATGATATTATTTTTCCTCAGGAATGACTTGAGTCTTTCTGCCATTGTGTATTCAAATATCTTGCTGAATACTGAGAGTACTGAAATTGGTTGGTAATTGCTAGTATCATCTCTATTTCCTTTTTTATGTATGGGTATGATTTTTGCAGTTTTAAGTTTGCTTGGAAATATGCCATTGAGGAATGAAGAGTTTATTATGTGGGAAAGTGGTTTACTAATAAGCTTGCTACAATTATGAAGAAGGAAGCAAGGGATCTGATCTTGTCCTGCAGAGGACTTTTTTTAAATTTTTGTTTGAATAATTTTTTCTATCTCTGCTTTTGTTGTTGCTGTTAAGAACAATGTGTTGGTGCAATTATTTGGGTAAAGTTTTGGAAGGTGATTATTTTTTAGGTGATCTGTAAGACTTTCAACAGATTTAATGAAATATGAGTTAAATTCATCTGCTATTTCTTTTTTATTTGAGGTTAACTTCCCATTTATTTTTAAGTTGACATTTTGTCGGATGCTGATTTCTACCACTGTGTGTATTAATAATTTTCCACATGCATTTACTTTTGTTTGCTGATGTTTTGAGGAGGGTATCATTTTGCAGTTTTTTGGCTGCATTTACTACATTTTTAAAGATTTTATTTAGTGAAGTAATTCTTAAATTCTTCAGTTTTGCCAAATTCGGTCTTGCTGAGGGAGAAAAGTTCTCTTTTTCTTTTTGCTGAGGTAATAATACCCGTGGTTATCCACTTAGAGGGTTTACTGTTAGAGCAAATACTTTTTGTTTTTAAGGGGAAATGGTAGGTGAAGTAATAATTAAAAGTATTGAGAAAAGCCTCAAATTTGCCATCTACGGTTTGGGACTGATATACTTCGTACCAGTTTTCTGTTTGCATGTGGGACAGAAAGGTGTAGACATTGCTTTCACAATAGTTTCTACTTTGTGTTGAAAACTTTTTTAGAGGGGGCTTGCTTTCTGGCACATTTATTTGTAAGAATAGAGCATTGTGGTCAGAAAAACCTAGCTTTACAGAACACGCAGTGCAATCTGTCAGTAGCTACTTGGTCTAGACAAGTTTTACTGTGGTTTGTTATTCTGGTAGGAGAGTTAACCTTTAGTTCCAGGTTATAAAGATTCAGAAAATTTTTGAAATTTAAATGGTCAGTATCTTCTACTAGGAAATCTATATTAAAATCACCACAAATAACAATTCTGAAGTTTTTCTGTTTTGTTAGTTTCTCTAGTACTAAGGCCAGTTTGTTATAGAAGCAGCTCAAGTTGCCTGAGGGTGATCTATAAACCGATACTAAATAAATATTAAAGTCAGTGAGTTCTACGCCTGATAATTCTATGTCTCTTTCGGTGCTGTGAGAGTTGCATATATCCAGTGGTAGAGCAGTAATATTATCTTTTGCAAAGAGTGTAATGAATCATTGTGAAATTTGAATTTAACTTTCATGTGTCTATCACACACCAGGAATTTTTTTTATTTTCCTCTCCAGACAGATGTTAATGTAAACATTTTTATTCATTGCATTTTCATTTGTCACCTATTGGTATTTGTGGTCTAGTGGTAAAATGTGTGCCTGGAAAGTAATTCATGGGATCCAGTAGTTGTGACACATAAAATAGTTCAGTCTGTCTTTGACCTACCTGTGGAAGTTAGCTAAGAACAACAAATGATTGAGATTCCATGTTTCACTGTATTTCCCCTTTTCTTGGTAGTACTACAGGATATATTAGGAACACAACCTGCCACCAGTGGTATAGAATTGAAAGACTTGTAGCAAGCTGTTTTGATATGTGGGGAAGTGTGTAACAATCCACCGCGTATCCTCTCCTGATCATGAATACTCTTAGACTTAATTTCATTTTACCATCTGTAGCCAGAAAAGGATCACTGGTTTGACTACTGTAATCACTGGTATTCTGTCACACCCTATTCTACTTTGAGGTGTTTTGTAATGACCTACCAGTGCCTCTTTCTTCCCTGCCCCTTATGTCAAGGTGAACACCTTGCCTAATGTAATTAAACTGAAAGATTAAAATCAATAGGACCGTGTATGTATGACCTGTCCACTTGTATACTCCCAAATCAGTTGTAGTGACAGAAGATATCAGTCATGGTAACTCATAGAAAATATAAACTCAACACTGGCATTGTTTAATGCGAATTCAATCTTAATCATATCACATTCTATAATAAGCTGTCATAGGGCATGGGCACACAGCAGGCACGCGAGCTGTCATGCAGTCAGGTCTTGGCATATGTGATCATACTATCCTGGTCAAGTGACTCTCACATATGCAGCACTGGTGCTACGGGGTTACCTGACAAGTATCCCACAACGGTATCCATGCCCAGAGACTGTATCTGTGCCTCCCATTCGCCCCTAGCTATGAGGGAAAGAAAAAAATGTAATCAGTTGTTTTCTTTCAAGAAAATTATTTTTAAAAACCTTGTTTCAGTAACAGGACTAAGTTTTTAACAGGGTTGGAATTGGTACATTTTATACAGCTAGTTAGAGTTGCCATTTGGCTTTAAAAGATTAAAAATACTCCATACCTCCAGGTCCTCCCCAACCCCAAAGATATCCCCCCCCCCTCTCTCTCTCTACCTCTCTCTCTCTCTCTCTCTCTCTCTCTCTCTCTCTCTCTCTCTCTCTCTCTTTCCAAGCCTTCCAACAATCTTACCATCCCCCATCCCCTCCCAACCTTCTTTTTCCTCAGCATTTCATCACATATAACTCCTCTAAGAAGTCAAACTTCAATCGCATTTCAGTGTCGTCAGCTGGGTCTATGTATCTCTCACCCCTCCTCCTGCATCAACGCCTAAAATTATGGCAGTTTCTTTTGTGAAATATTTACACAGTAACACTGTGTCAAATAATAAAGATGTGATCTAGTATTCTAATCCTAGTTCACAACAGGGTGTTCATTGTTTTTTCTAAACAGATTAAAGCAAATGCCAGAATGTTGTCTTTGAAAACAGATATTTATTTCATCATTTTACATTAACCTGTGATACATATTAAATGATTTCTTTGTCAACAGGACATTAAACCTTCACACTTTATTAAAAAATGCACATATAGTATACTAGAGATTTTGTCATTTTTACAATTATTCTGTTATATTTGTCAATGTCCATATTTTTATGGACAAATATATGAAGAGAGATCAGAAGTATTGAATGTAAATCCAAATTTTAATAATTGTCTGGTAGGGCTGAAAATGATTCTGTGTAGGGCCAATTGTATGCCTCAGGTTATCATGATTTTATCTTCTTCCTCCATTAATATAGACTGCCTGTAAATAGTCTGTAATGTGCAATCCTGATCTCTTATGAAAATTGCATAGATGTGTAAGCAAAGACTTGCTCTGTGTGCAGAAATTATGCAGCACTCTGAAGCCATCTCGTAACTGGGGCCCTGCAGACACACTTTACCGTCACCAATGGCTGAGATGGCGTGAATGGAGCAGCAAACCTGGACAGCCAAAGGACTTCTCATTGAAGCGACAGGGTACCAAGGATTATACACATTCAGTTGTCCGAAATGGTTCCTCATTACAAGTTCGTCCTGTACAAAAGCCACCAATGAATGGTGGTGAGAGGACAGTCACGCGTGAACCATATAAATTGGAAACCAATGGACAAGACCATGTGTGCTGGCGAGGTACAGCGAATAGTAATGCGACTTGATTGTTTTATTTGTGATACATCATGTCACTACCAAATAAAGTCTGTGATACTAGTTCCTTATCAGATCAGTGAATCAATCAGTATGTTGGATTTGGGACATTCACAAGGTGTGAATACATACTTCCACCATTTGAATGTACTATCACAAATAGAACTCAATGAAAGCTGATTGTGCTGAGGACAAGAAAGATTAATTACTTAATTAATCTCACAATATACCAATGCTCAATCATTACAAACTATATGCTCAGTATATTCCAATAAAAAGACTATTTATAAATTTTTTGTTGGACTGAGTAGTGATGTGTCAATTCTTATGGACTTTTGTGTATCAGTCAAACAGCGAGGATTAAGACATGCAGTTTTATGCAAGTCTCTATTACATTCCCTGCTTGCCACTGATATGGCAGGTACTTTACTTGTATAAGTTTTGTATTGAATGTTACTCATATTATTTATCAATTTTTATATCTAGTCACAGCTGTTCAGCATTGAAACTAATCACTGCAGGTAAAAATTTGTCTACTTGATGAGAAATTCATACAAATGCAACAAAAATAAACTACAAAATGGGAAACAAAGTTTTGATACTTTGTGTTACTATATTTGGCAGCAATAACACTGTGATTTTTTTTCTTAAGAAATTAGGAAAGTAACAACTTGTACTGAGACAAGATGGTTAATATGTCACAAAATATAAAGACTTCTATGCTCTCCTGTCTTTATTTTTAATATTAAATTACTGAAAACCATTTTTAGTTACGAAGATGCAAAGTAATAGTTCTCAGATGTGAATTAAGAAAAAAATGTGGGTGAGCATTTTTAAATGATATTTTGTACACAAATAAAATGTTGGAAGCTGTATGAAACAGCAGTGTAAAAGACTTAAATGTATTTTCCTGTCTTGTTAAATTACTCTCAAGAAAACTTACTTAGTTATTTTGTATATCAGTGGACATTATGCTGTCTTGGCAGCTTCTGTGCAGCTACTATTCATTAATGTTTGTAATGTATTTAAGTTTTTTTTTAAGAGAAAGTGAGAGAATATAGATGTATTATGGTACAGTGATTCCACAAACTGTTATACATACAACCTTACTGTAAAGGAATAAAAACTGTTAAAAGATGGACAACAGAACCAAGAAATGTGAAGAGTGAGAAGTGAAAATTATGATGAATGCATACAGCTTTTTGTTTTTGTGATACAAAACTGTGATATCAACAGATAGCTGTAGAAAATCATGTAGCAGAGTCAACTTTGTAAGATACGGAGGTGTGTATTTATAAATAATATATACAAAATTGATTGCATTTCTTTCATTTTTCCACATAATGCTGCTAGGTGGTAAGCACTAACCAACAAGACCACAAACAAGAAATATTAATAATAATAATAATAATAATAATAATGCTTTTACCTAAAGCATAAGCATGTACCTGAAAACTATGGTATTGTTGTTATAATGTTTTAAGGGACAGAATTAACTTATAACAAAAAGTTCTTTCCTTCTGTCATATATTTGAATTTCATAATGAAGATGCCCCCACCTCATGCACACACACACACACACACACACACACACACACACACACACACACATGCACATGCGCACCTGGATTGTGAAGCAGCCATTGAAATCAAGCATAGGATCCGCTGCATGCTGTGCCACAGGGTGCTCCACTTTGTTTTTGGCCACAGTTTGGTACTGGTCATTCATCCTAATGGACAGCTGGCTAGTGATCATGCCAATATAGAAAGATGCACAATTATTGCAGCACAGTTGGTAAATTACATGTCTGCTTTCACAGGTGGTCCAACCTCTCCAGGACTGGAATAGAGGTGCTGGGTGGATGGATTGGAAAGATCTTGCAGCGGGTCTTCTATGTGGCAGAAGGCTGGCATTGGGATGGATTAGGATGTCATGGAGGTTGGGAGGGTGACGGAACACTACTTTGGGGGAGGGGGGAGTGAGGAACTTGGCCAGAATCTCTCTTATGTCTGGGCATGAGGACAGAAAAGCAAAACCCTGAGGAATGATGCAATTTAGTTCCCAGAGTCCAGTGTAGCACTGGGTGACAAGGAAAGTGCTCCTTTGTGGATGTTTACTGGTGGTAGAGGGAGGATTTGGGGTGTGTGGGGTATGGCATGGGGATCTGTTTGCAGACCAGTTATGTGCAGTTTCTGTCTGTGAAGGCCCTTGTGAGACCCTCAGCACAAAGAGAAAATAAGTTTTTGTCACCGCAGACATGCTGTCCACGGGTGACCAGACAGTAAGGGGAGGGACCTCTTGGTGTGAAACGGATGGTAACAGTCAAAGTGTAGGTACCACTGGTGGTGGAGGCAGATATCGAGGAATATGGCATGGCAGGTTGAGGAAGGAAGATAGGGTGTCCTGGCCCCGAGTCCATATCATGAAAATATCATAGATGAACCAGGCCAGGTTAATTCCATCCTGGACTTCCCATATTAGATTAACCCCCCCCCCCCCCAAATTACCAACACTATTCCCACTTTGACTACTACCACTCATTCCAGATCATCCATGTAGCTTGGCCATCCATGACCATCACACATTTTATGATAAGCAGTCCCTCACCAAATATGCCATGGTTCTCACTGAGACCTTTACAGGTTGAAACTATCCTCCCTACATTTCCGAGAAAAGGATCACTTGTGCCTTGTCTGTCTAGTTATCTACCAACATATCCACTCTCCCCAGGGGAGTCAGGGGTTAGAATAGACCAAGGGTTGTTTTTCCTTGTCATAAGTGACAACTATAAAAAAAAATTTATATCTAGTGAAGCTTTTATGTTCACCAGTTGGCTGGTTTAAAAGCACCTATAAAGTTTAGCTCAACATGTATCTAGTTATGGCCCCCTTCGAGGGTTTGAGCTACACTTTTCTAAATGTTAAAGAAGAATGGGCCTTTTTGGAAAGGAGCATCATGTGGTGCATAATCTATACATTGTGCACAGTGATCTCTCATCACTGTCAGGTGGTTTTGCTGCAAATGGGTGGCTTCATGGTGTATGTTTTGCAATGAAACATCTAAAATTAAATAGTAACAATGGCAACTTTGATCTAGCTGTCTCATTAGAAGTATGGAAATTTCAGTGTTGACACTTGTAATGTACCTGCTACAAACTGAAAACTTCCATAAGCTGATGCTAAATGAATGTCACTTCCACGTAGCAAGGTTACAATTACAAAATTATTAAGTTCAACACATTACCAGATTGTCGTAGGTTGGGCGTATCTCGTAGAATATGCTTCGCTCGTAAAGTTCTCCACATGCCTGAAATTCAGGTTAATTTGCATGCTGGGTGATATCTTACAGACCTACATCACTTAATGTGAACTCAAAACACAAGTCACACTTTTCATAAAACTATATTTAATAATACATTACATTGTTGATCTGCATACTGACATACATAGTGACTGCTCAAAGACAGCTTTAATAATGATGCCCCAAGTGTCTCTGCTCGGATCCTTATATACTACTTTTACATGTGACAACAATACATATTATTGTTAGAACCAGAAAGTTATACATTTATCATTAACAATGGATTTGTTACAAGATATACTTAATATTGGTAAGTAGAGCATTAAATGTTTATTCTTTTGAATACAATCACTTTGATAAGAATTGCCACAATTAAGCAATATATGATAGTACATGTATTCAAACAATGGAATTCATAAAGACATTAAATGTTAATAACATGAGAATTGTTATGAATATAATTCCTAACATGTACAGATTTACATTTTTGCAAGCTTAATTATTGACAGTTTCTTTTAGTTCTATAAATATCATAGTTACCAAGTAATGCTAAAAAGCTGACCATGTGGTCATGTTGGTTTCAGATTAAGTCTTCGGAATTCACATGTTGCCAGTATTGCATTAATGCATCAGACGGCATTTTAAGTCCATGTAGCGAGTTTGATGAGAATCTAATATCATTTAATATGTTTTCTGTTACTATCTGTTAATTCTACATGTGCTTGCTTTACATTCCGGAATACAGCTTTAATATGCAATAACTCTGCTTCCTACCAATGGATGAACATTAACTGAGTAGTTATAATTTTCTGTGGCGTGTTTACAATCTCGTAACATTCTTAAACCAAAGTTGTATGATATCTGTAGATCAGCATAGGGCTAATACACAGGGACTGTCTTACAAGAGTTACAAATTGTATTGGTGTTGTCTACATGCAAATGTACAGTCTTTAGGTGTTTCCCTAAGTGGTCTGTTACGTCTCACATTTACAACCCTAAGGCTGGATTCACATGGTAGGCAATGTCACAAACACTAATGGATGTCACACGCAATCAAAAATCCATGTGTATTTCCAATGGCTGGAATATCAAGAGATGTCAAAAAACCAAGCCTTATTTGAAATACACAGTAATGGTTTTTGTTCACAAAAGAGAATGGTAAACATTGAATTTAGTGTTGAAGAACTAGCTATAACAGCAGTGGTGTTAATCGAGTAAAGAGAGCAAAAATTAATAAGGGGATGAATAGGAATTTTGGTTAAGAAAATACTTTTGAAGGAAATGTGTAAAGGTGAATTTCAGACAATGTAGAAAGAACTGGAAGACCTTATTTTACAAAAACCTTTGAATGGCAAAACAACATTTTTTTCGTCAGTTAAATGCTTTCACAAGCGGGAGGATCAAGAATGAGGATACAAACATATGGCAAGCAATTTCGCTACAAGAACACCTGGTGGTGTGTTTGAACTGTCTGGTGTTACAGCTTCATCAGTCCCTTTAAGGGCTGTCTCCTCCCCTAACTAGTCAATTTTATAATTATGTACCTATTTGGGGTTTTAACATACCATGTAAGACAACAGTAAATCTTTATGATATTTAGATGTATATCTGCTACAGTTTGTCCTATATGAATTCTTTACTACGATAATAATGAAGTCTGAAATATTTTCGCTACTCATATAATACAGTTACACATGCTGGAAAACAAGATAAATTAATATTTTGTCATTCATTATATAATAATTGTAAAATTGATTGCTAAGATACGAAAAGAAACTTTTCATGTAAAGAGCACAGCTGTGAATCAAATGCAAGCAATATGAGCAGCTGCAAACCAAACAAAATCATAACAGCCAATTGTAAGCAGTTTATCAACCACATGACCCTTACCGTCAACCGTTCTTTCAAAGCATATTGACTGGCAAGCAAATTAATGCAGGTGTTATATTGTCCATAGTGCAGACCTTACAGTTTGTAAGCATGAGAGAATATTTTGACATTACATGAACAGACTTGAAGTTGATGTGACATAAATTGGGCCTAAGACTTCCCCTACCCTGGCTACCCCATGGTAAGAGTGACAAGCCAGATGCCTGGTGTGAAACGCTTTGCCTAACATTTGGTATATGCTTGAACTGATGGGGATACTTTTACTGCAATGAAATCATTGTTTTGTTGAAAACATTGAAGGAAATTTGGAGAAGACAAGTTTCTGGGAGAGATGTGGAATGATTCATTACTAATTAAAAGCTCTTAAAGCATGAGATTGTCTAGGTGACATACCTTTTACTGTTGCCCAGTACAATATATTGAACATGGTCCAAGGAATTGTCCTCCACAGTGAACTTTCAATCCAAACAGATAGGAGCATATTAGGTGTGAACAAAAAGGGTCCAAGAATAATCATACAGAAACAAGTGTATTTATATTAGCCTTTGAAGTGACATGTTGCATCACTGAAAGTCAGTGGCCACTGGGGTATTCACAACAGGCTCCTAGGATTGAGTCTGTGAGATGCAGAGATTTGACTGTACTGAGAATTTCTTGAGCGGCCAGTGCTTGAGCGATTCTCAAGAAGCTCACGATAAGCCGCACTGCGGCGTGTGTTGCTGTGCGGCGGTTCTATGGGGCAGCATGCCACATGCAGTGTTATTTGCAAAGCTCACAACTCGCTGTGATTATCTATCGTTTAAATATTAGCAATGGATACATGAAAACAGAAAGTCACAAAGCTGGCAGTACTTCACGGAGGATGGAGATGTATGTTGCAAAACTCTGTAGTGTAGAAAAAAATACCACAGACATGAAAGACATTTAAAGTTACACAATATATCTAGCAATCAAACATACGTTCACAGATACAAAAGTGTATTCTTATATTAATACAAGTCAAAGTACCCAGCTATTGTGTTATTTATTCAAACTATATTAAAAGGAAATTTGGTTAAAAGGTTGGATAGTGCCTGAAACAGTCCGCTAGTATCGGAAAACTGTAATTTTTAAATAACATGCAAAATTAACACTACCCAGACTTTTGAACAGAATGAGGACATAACAACCAACAGTCAGTATTGTAGATGTAAATTGTGGTGGCTATGTTTAACACGTTGACTGCTGTGACATCAGAGGTGCGCCAGAGCCATCTGCTATGGCCGCTGGTGACCACACGGCAGCCCAACGTGTTAAGCTGAAATAAGGATGGAACCTGAGGTATGTAACGCTAGATAATACTGTAAGCTCTACTGAATTTCTTTCTACAATTATTAAGTATATGTAAGGAGCTTTTAGGTGTAACATATTGTAGCATTTCTCTCTCATGTAAGTATAAATACATGCAGAATGCAGATTAGTTTTTCATAACAATGAAGTTCTTGTTTCGTGTAAGATACATGTTTTAATAATAGTAACCTACTACTACTACTACTACTACTACTACTACTTCTAATAATAATAATAATAATAATAACAATAACAGTAAAAGTAATATAATTATTATTATTATTAAAAAGAGAAGGCAGGGTCACATGCGAGACAACTGACAAGCGTCCACTGTGCAGCCTTTATGTTGGTATGACAATTTGGCTGAGTAGATGAATGGTCACAGACGGACTATTCACCTGAGGGACACCCTATATCCTGTGGCACTGCATGGTCTTCAGCATGATTCCAGGGACCTCGGTACTTGTTACACAACACTAACACCTAACACCAATGCTAATAATGGAAAGTCCAGGCTGGAATTAATAATTTAGTAATGACAGTTTACAACTCACCGCAAAGACATGACAACGAGCTGCGACAGGCACATACAAACAACACGTACAACACTTTTAGCTATCGGCCATACCTTCTTCAGAAAATGGAACATTCACGCAATCACACAGGCACACAACACAAGTCATACAACTATCACCTCTGGCTGCCGCACTTCGAATTCGGTGAGTTGTAAACTGTCCCTATTACTAGATTATCAATTCCTCAGAGCTACGGCCATGGGAACTTGCCCTCCAACATATCCTCTCCTTCCATCACCATCCTGGCCTCGACCTCGGATAACCTAACATCCTACATTCCATGCCCCACAGACGCCCACGCCCTCACTACCTACATTTCCTTCAGATTCATGCCCCCCTTTCCTTACTGTGTGCTTCCTGTTTTTTAATTTTTTTTTTCTCTCCCCCCCCCCCCCCCAATATCTCCCCCCTTTTTCATACTGCATCTCATTTTTCACCTGACGTCGTCCCTGCTCATTTTATCCTCCCCCCCCCCTTATCTTCCCTCTCCAATTATCCCCCCGCCCCCCTTCCCACCCAGTCAGATATGAGCCTTTATTACTAAAACGGTACATTCCACCATCAGTTTCTCAGTGCACATCATGGGAAAAGAGGAAAGGCAGTGCTATGTTTGACACAAAGACAATTTGCGACATGGTCCACATGTTTTTATCTGTTTTTACCATTTTTATAGGTGCAAGCTTGTAAAGATGGCAAATCAAACTTGACTCAGATAGCTGTGAAGGTAAAATAGTTACAGATTCTAATTTCTATGTTTATCATAGCATTTATTACCACTTTCGTGACAGCCCAAACATAGATTGCACTACGGAACCGCTTTGAAACAACTTTGCCCAAATATAGGTCGGGTGGCCATTGCATACCGCTCCCAGCCTATTAACCATCCGGAAGTCAGTCAGCTACTGTGGTAGTGCAGTGTGGAACAGCTGCTTTGACTGATGCTACTATCTGTGTTCTGGTTTTACAACTATGTCGAAAGAAATGGCAAGACACTCGTAGCAGCTTCCGTTATACACTGCACCATCGTGCATTGATGTAGCCATGAAACTAACATTCTCGTTACTGTTTGCCATTTCTTGTTCATTGTTCTCTCAAATATGTCACTTTTCTGAGTGAGAAGGAAATTCTATAATATAATTTCCTGCACACTAAAAAACACACTATTTTGTGAAACCGAAATAAACATTTAAAATATACCTTAAAGACTGTTCTTTCATAATATGTTTCCTGTTTGAAGATATCTTAAACATAAACCTACCACTGAAATTTGGAAAAAAAAGGTAAAAATGGCCGGTCCACTTGAACCTGTGTGTGTGTGTGTGTGTGTGTGTGTGTGTGTGTGTGTGTCAGCTGCCAGTCTTCAAAGTGTTAAATGCCGCACAGGAGTACCCAAGCGGTCTGGAGCACCACTTTGCGGATCATACGGCCTTCTGCGTCAGAGGTTTGAATCCTCCCTCAGGCATGGATGTGTGTTATCCTTAGTTTAGTTTAAAGTAGTTTGTAAGCTACGGACTAATAACCCATTAGTTGAGTCCAATAGATTTCCAAACATTTGAAATTGTTTTGAAAGTGTTAAGTGGTGTAAATATCAATCATACCTCACTTTCTTGAGTGGGGGACTTTGAGAATGAAGGAGACTCAAATTGCAATCTGATCAAAATGAACCAATATGTTTGCATCCTGTATCAGGTCATCTTAACTGAAATAGGTTCACTGGGAAGGCTTAAACTGTCCATGAAATGAGCAAGGACTTTATACACCTATCAAAAGAAGTTTTACACCACCTGCGTATGCCGTAAACACATTTCTCCTGGACCATGTTGACTGACTTTGAAAAACTTGATCATCTGCACTGTCTTAAAATGTATACAAACTTGTCCATAGCCCCATAGATCAAAAGCCATTTCACTGAATGTAAGTGCGGTAATAACATTTGTGCCTTCATTCAATGAACAGTGTAGAAATAGTACAGGGCTCTGACTCTCTCATCTTGGCTCGCTACAGCATGACAGTTCATGCCGCAGTGAAATGGGGCTCTTTCCTTTCCAGCTTATGGCACAATAGCTTTCCAACTGCCAGCACCCATTTTGCTAAGGTTTCAGGTAGTTTGGAAAATACAAATGGCCACTATCAAACTGTGGCTGTAACGAAGCATGTAGGGATTTTTCCCATCTGCTTGCATTACGGAACCTCCTGATAGCACAGTTGCATAATAATAGAGACAAATATAGTCTAACAAAAGTTTCGAAAAAGAAAATGATAACTCTTTTTTATAACATAACTACCTGAAGTTATTTTCTATTATTTGGTGTTGCAGAAGTTTGTTTAATTATCAAATATTAATTAGTTCATGAAAGATGCAAAATTAGTATTTCTGATAAAACTAAGTAAATTCTTTTTTCATACTATTAAAGAGAAACTATGAACATCAAGGACACTGATGGAAAACCCAGTTCTCAGCAAAGAAGGGAAAGCTGAAAGGTGGAAAGAGTATATAGAGGGGCTATACAAAGGAAATGAACTTCGAGACAATATTGTAGGAAGGGAAGAGGATGTAGATGAAGATGAAATAGGAGATACTGTACTGAGAGAAGAATTTGACAGAGCCCTGAAAGACCTAAGTCGAAAAAAGGCCCCTGGAATAGATGATATTCCCTCAGAGCTACTGAAGTCTCTGGGAGAACCAGCCATGACAAACCTGTTTCACCTGGTGTGTAAGATGTATGAGACAGGCGAAGTACCCTCAGACTTTAAGAAAAATGTTATAAATCCCCATTCCAAGGAAAGCAGGAGCAGACAGGTGTGAAAACTACACAACCATCAGTTTAATAAGTCATGGTTGCAAAACATTAACACGAATTATATACATAAGGATGGAAAAGCTGGTAGAAGCTGACCTTGGGGAAGATCAGTTTGGGTCCAGGAGAAATGTAGGAACACGGGAGGCAATACTCACTTTACGGCTTATCCTAGAAGATAAAGAAAAGGCAAACCTACATTTCTAGCTTTTGTAGATTTGGAGAAGGCTTTTGACAATGTTGATTGGAATAAACTCTTTCAAGTTCTGAAGCAGGCAGGAGTAAAATATAGGGAGCGTAAGGTTATTTACAACTTGTTCAAAAACCAGATAGCAGTTGTCAGAGTCGAAGGGCATGAAAGGGATGCAGTGGTTGGAAAGGGAGTAAGACAGGGTTGTAGTCTTTCTCCATTGTTATTCAATTTGTACATTGAGCAAGCTATAAAGGAAAGCAAGGAGAAATTTGGAGAAGGAATTAAAGTTCAGGGTGAAGAATTAAAAACATTGTGTTTTGCCGACGACATAGTAATTCTGTCAGATACAGCAAATGACCTGGAAGAGCAATTGAACGGAATGGACAGTGTGCTGAAAGGTGCATATAAGATGAACATTAACAAGAGCAAAACTAGGGTAATGGAGTGCAGTGTAAGAAAATCAGGTGATGCTGAAGGAATTAGATTGGGAAACGAAGCAATAAAGGAGGTAGATGAGTTTTGTTACTTGGGCAGTAAAATAACAAATGATAGCCGCAGTACAGAGGATATAAAATGCAGAATGGCAATGGGTAGAAAGGCGTTCTTGAAAAAAGAGAGATTTGATAACATCGAATATTGATTTAAGCCTAAGGAAGTCCTTCCTGAAGGCATTTGTATGGAGTGTTGCCTTGTATGGGAGTGAGACATGGACGATAAACAGTGCGGATAGGAAGAGGATTGAGGCTTTTGAAATATGATGCTACAGAAGAATGCTGAAGATTAGGTGGGTGGATTGCATAACTAATGAGGAGGTACTGAACAGAATTGGGGAGAAAAGAAATTTCTGGCATACCTTGACTAAAAGAAGGGATAGATTGGTAGGACACATTCTTAGACATCAAGGAATTGTGAATTTAGGATTGGAGGGAAGTGTGTGGGGTAAAAATCGCAGAGGAAGACCAAGAGATGGATACAGTAAGCAGATTCAGACAGATGTAGGTTGCTGTTCTTATGTGGAGTTGAAGAGGCTTGCTCAGGATAGGGTATTGTGGAGAGCTGCATCAAACCAGTCTCTGGACTGAAGACCACAACAACAACAACAACAAAGTAGTATTATTATGGTTCACAAGTAATGAATGTTAGGAAAGTTTTGCCCTCATTAGTTTCTGTATAAGTACCTTGTGGTACAACATGCAACTGAGCATATGCTTGATTGCAACAGTTGTTTCACATACACACACACAAAGTGGCTTTTGAAGTGTGGATATACATGTAGAGTAGTGTGTTGCTTCATTTAAATATCAAGATATAATATTGCAGAGTGATACAAAACAGTAGGACCATGCAAGGACAGTCATGGGGAAGACAGATGGTCAACTTCGGTTCAGTGGAAGAATTTTGGGACAATATAGTTGATTTGTAAAGGAGACCACATATAGAAGGCTTGTGTCATCTCTTCTTGAGTGTTTGGAATCCCCACCACACCTATTTAGGAAAGACATAGAAGCAATTCAGAAATGGGCTGCCAAGTTGGCTACTGGTAGGTTTGATCAATGAGCCACTAACAGCCTTTACATATGACCAAAATATCTTTGAAATGCAAGAAATGTATTTGCAATTGTGAATACGAATCAGCATCAGCTGTACAATTTAAAGGTGACGTGTAAAAATTCTTCCTGCTTTTTGAGTGCAATCATGTTAACCATTACCCTATTCGTGCACGCATCCTTGACCAACCCAAACCTTGCCACACATTGCATACTACTTATGAGTGCTCATGTGTTCCACTTTATAAGACCAGCACAAGGAGATATCTGTGTTAAAACTTTAACAAGCCTTGCTGTGACCCATTTAAATATGATGTACAGTTAATGTTAAAATTCTTTGAGATATTTGCAGTGTCATGATGATAAAATCTTTCCAACATTTCAGATCTGTTGCAGGAGCCTTCCTCAGAAGAATTTTAACATTAACAATAATGACTGCGAAAGCCTACATTCGTACATGATGTACAGTTATTTGGGTTTTGTGAAAGATAATTTACAGTATTCTGCTATGGTAGTCACCAAAGTCTTCAGGGATTGCTCTCTTGGCAGCAAAATGCATTTGATTCTGCACCTTTCAATCGTTTATTATACAGAATTCTCTGTTTCTTTACTATGTGTACCACAGAGCGTCCATCCCATTATGAACTGTTTTGCTGAGTTCATATGCATCTAATGCATAGTCACCTATTCTTTTAAACTTTAGCCATATTTCTTCTACATCCTCCTGTTTTCTGCTAAAACTTTCAATCAAGTGCCCCATATTACACAACTGCCTTTCTTTGTGTATCTTTTTCTACCTTACTGAACATATAAAACACTCTACTTGTTTTAGTTGCCCTTTGTTCGTGGGTATTCATTGTTGCTACAGCTGCCTAATGATCACTGACACCTAACTAAATGTAGACATCTTCAAAGGCATTAGATATACTTGTTGCCATTGGGCTTTCATACGAGAAGGCACTTAGCAATGTTTCGTAGGATGCCATGCCCACCAATAACAAAACTTATAATTCTTCCAAATGATTGTTGGATGATAGTCTCCTCAATAGTTATTTTAGCAGAAATTACATCTACTTGCATTACGAAACCTTCAGATATCACTGTTGCATAATAATATGAATGTAATTAATCTATTATCGTTTTGTTTTCCAAAACTTTTGTTATTCTTTTTTGTAACATAACTATTTTCTATTATTTAGTGTCACAAATGTTTGTTTAATTAACAAATATTAATTATTACCAGAGATGTATTGTTATATTTCAGATAATATGCTAATCAGTATTTCTGATAAAACTAAGTAAATTCTTTTCTCATAATATTAAAGTAGGTATTACTGAGATTCACAAATAATGTTAGGAAAGCTTTGTCCTCATTAGTTGCTGTATGATTACCATTAATTATGAAAGTATTGGTGATAAACTTATTTTGTTAAATATGTAAATGAAATACTATTAATTTAATAGAAATTTATAACAAAATTTACTCAGTATTAGTTATGCTTTCTTTTACTGTAACCAATTGTATGTAATTGTTTACTTTTGCATTATAATTAATGTAATGAACTCGATAACAATACACAATTTCCAATATCATTGTTTGAAAGATATAAATAGGATGCATTCATGGCATGTAATAGAATATTGTTTCATCTGTGATCTGAGGCACAATCCACACCAGTTTGGAGTCTTGTTTGAATAGAATGTTAAAAGTTCTTTCATGTTAGGCATGCAGAAAGTGTATCTGCCACGATTAATCCATATTTGTGCCACACTGTACAACTCAGACGTGTGTATTCCACACACGAAAAACTGTGTAAATTTGTATTATTGATGTGTGGAATGTGCATACCTAGTCATATTAAGTGTAATTAATTAGACTTGTAAGCAGGCCATAAAGGGGGACACTGGGCACTTGTGAAAAATAAAAAGTGTCAAAGAACTGCAATTTTTTTATGTTGCTTATGTTATTGTAGTGGATTAGTTTTTGCCCCATGAAATTTCAGACAGCCGCTACTGAGAGCAACGTTCTTCAAGAACATTAAGAAACAACGAACTACAACCGGGTATGTCACAAGTCTAGTGGTTGATAAAAGGATCCAATTACAATTTTATGCTCACCCTGATACTGAGTCTTGAACAAATAATAGCAAAAGTAGCTTCAGTTTCTATCTTGGTGGATTTAAGTTTCTTATCTATTTCGAAAAATACAATACCTGCGTATACCGAGAGACTTTTTGATATAAACTTTTTTTGCAAAAATGTCACTACTGTCAGCTTCAGGTTTCAACCAGCTTTCTGTAACTACCATTATGTGGGCTCTACTGCTTATTAGTAGCACTTCGACACTTAACTGCTACAATTTTAACACACACACACACACACACACACACACACACACACACACACACACACACCTGGAAAAAAAAGGGGGGGGGGGTGTAGAATGCTTCAGTTGTCTTTACTTGGACTGGTTTGAAAGTGGCTTAATCTAAAATTAAAAAAATCCTTGTGTGCATCCTACATACAATCAGCTACCTGGATAACAGCCTTTGGTGGGTAGTGCACACCTGACTCTTAGAATGAACATACAGGTTTCAATCCTTCCAGTTTACTTAGAACCAGAGGGTCACAATATGCTCTGGGCTTCTCAACCTTCACTGCCAGTCACTGGAATGCTCCCAGTGTGACCTGTGTCACAATCTGATGCTGCTTGCATACTGTTCCCTTCAATGACTGCTCAAATAGCCTCTTGAACATAGTAAGGCCCCCGTTCATACACACTGAATTAATCTGGTGTTCTTTCTGTTTCTTGTTGCCACTTCCCTATGGTGTGCCATTATTTTTATTTATATGTCTGAACTGCTGACAATTAATAAAACAAAATCCTTTCATATTTGCCTCCTATTGATGCAGGACAAACCAGGCAGGTTCACCAACAAAGGAAGTGCATCCCACTGGCTCAGTTTAAATTTATAAAAGCACCTCGAACTTGTCTGCTCAGCACAGTACTCTTAGTTGTACCATTGACATGCCACTTACAGTCAAGTGGATGAGTACTGATGGATCTTGTACATCCTACAGAGAAGACAATCTACACCAGATGATAGTCCTAAGTTCTTTGGTACCTGTAGTAATCAACAATATTTTGGAAAGGGTAGGTTGCTACTCACCACAGAGATGCCCAATGAGCCGCAGAAAGGCACACATAACAGAAAGCTTTTTTTAGCTGTTAAGCCTTCATCTGCCACAGAGAACACACACACACACACACACACACAAACTGCCATCTCCAGCCATTGCAGCTGGACAGCAACACAGCTGAGGTGAGAGCAACCAGTGGTGGGGGGAGGAAGCGGCATGGAGAGAGAAGCATGAAGGGAGGGAAGTGATAATGGTGGGGATGGAGCAATATGCTGTCTGACAAATAGGAAGGGATTGGAGAATGTGGCAGAAAGGGAGATGTACGTAAGCTGGACTGGGTGTAGGGAAAGGAAGGGGAAAGGAGAGTGGTGGGAGCAGGAACTAGGAATGGTTTAGGCCTGTGGGATTGCGGGAGTGTAGGATATATTGTAGGCAGAGTTCCCATCTGTGCAATAGAGATAAGCTGGTGTCTGTGGGGAGGATCCATATGGCACATGCTGTGAAACAATAATTGAAATGAGCCACATCATGCAATGCTGCATGCTCTGCAACAGGATGGTCCAGCTGTCTCCTTGCCACAGTATGACCATGGCCATTCGTCCACACAATCAGTTTGTTGCTGGTCATGCCAATATTTGCAGCTCAGTTTCTACACAACATGACTGCTATTACAGGTTGCCCTGCCTTTTATGGGATAGGAAATGCTCGTGACGGGACTGGAGTAGGGCAGTGATATCTGTTTCAAGACAAGATTTGGTGGGTAACTGCGGTCAGTGAAGGCCTTGCATTGGAAATGGAGTGCTCGTCACTGTAGAAGTGATGACCATGGGTGGCTAGGCTGTATGGAAGGGACTTTTTGGTGTGGAATGTAGCTCTAGTAAACGCCTCTCTAGGCAACTCTTTCAACACACCAATTGTTTGGCAATAGTCATTATAAGTTCCAGCTGTTTACAAATGTTGACCAACTCATCTGTGTTTCAGAAGAGCATTCACAATGAGGCTTCATTATCACTTGTGCCCCCCCCCCCCCCTTTTTTTTTTTTTTTTTTTTTTTGGCAAGACAATATGTTTTTGTGGTCTTCAGTCCGGAGACTGGTTTGATGCAGCTCTCCACCCTACTCTATCCGTGATGTCTAAGAATGTGTCCTACCAGTTATCCCTTCTTTTAGTCAAGGTATGCCAGCAATTCCTTTTCTCACCAATTCTGTCAGTACCTGTTCATTAGTTACGCAATCCACCCACAAAATCTTCAGCATTCTTCTGTGGCACCACATTTCAAAAGCCTCTATCCTCTTCCTGTCTGCACTGTTTATTATCCATGTTTCACTCCCATACAATGTGACACTCCACAAATGCCTTCAGAAAAGACTTCCTTATGCCTAAATTAATATTTGATGTCAAAAAATTTCTCTTTTTTCAGAAACTCTTTTCTTCCCATTGCCATTATACATTTTATAACCTCTGTACTGTGACCATCATGTGTTATTTTACTGCTCAAGAAACAAAACTCTTCTACCACCTTTATTGGTTCGTTTCCTAAACTAAGTCCTTCAGCATCGCCTGATTTTCTTCTACTGCATTCCATTACCCTTGTTTTGCTCTTGTTAATGTTTATTTTATATGCACCTTTCAACACACTGTCCATTCCGTTTATCTGTTCTTCCAGGTCCTTTGCTGTCCGACAGAATTACTATGTCATCGGCAAAACACAATGTTTTTCTCTCTTCACCCTGATCTTTAATTTCTTCTCCAAATTATTCCTTGCTTTTTTTTTAGAGCTTGCTCAGTGTACAAATTTAATAACACTGGAGAAAGGCTACAACCCTGTCTTACTACCTTCTCAACAACTGCATCTCTTTCATGCCCTTCAACTCTGACAACTGCCATCTGGTCTTTGTAGAAGTTGTAAATAACCTTCTGAGCCTATATTTTACTCCTGCTTGCTTCAGAATTTGAAAGAGTGTATTCCAATCAACATTGTCAAAAGCCTTCTCCAAATCTACAAAAAGCTAGAAAATGTAGGTTTGCCTTTCCTTAATCTATCTTCTAGGATAAGCCGTAAAGTGAGTATTGCCTCCCGTGTTCCTACATTTCTCCTGAACCCAAACTGATATTCCCCGAGGTTAGCTTCTACCAGCTTTTCCATCCTTCTGAAAATAATTTGTGTTAGTATTTTGCAACCACGACATATTAAACTGATGGTTTTGTCTGCACCTGATTTCTATGGAATGGGGATTATTACTTTTTTTTTTTTTTAAAGTCTGAGGGTATTTCCCCTGGCTCGTGCATCTTACATACCAGGTGAAATAGTTTTGTCATGGCTGGCTCTCCCAGACTTCAGTAGTTCTGAGGGAATGCCGTCCACTCCTGGGGCCTTGTTTTGACTTGGGTCTTTCAGTGCTTTGTCAAATTCATCTCTCAGTATAGTATCTCCTATTTCATCTTCATCTGCTTCCTCTTCCCTTCGTACAATATTGTCTCCAAGTTCATTTCCTTTGTAGAACCCCTCTACGTATCATATATTTCTGCAGATAAAATGAACTTCAGATAAGATGGGATACAAATTTTCAGCAAAATATTACAATTTAATTATATATCTGGCCTATAAGACGACCCCCAGGTTACCGTATTCACCCGAATGGTAGCTACATTTTTTTTTCTTCAGCATCTAAAAAAATACACCTTTGGCTTAGATTTGGAGGAAAAGCTTCAGGAAGTTCCGATAAATGCCACCATAAATAAGTTTCGTGTGGATTTCATCCTTTGTTGCAGTTGTAGAGACTGCAGCAGGCTACCATCTGTTTGTGCGTGTTGTATGCGAGTGCTTCAGTGGATGTGAGTGTTCAATTTTAGATGCTTGCCTGTGTAGTTTGTAGTGATCCACCAGAGCTGCTGTGTTTTGTGTGTCGCGTGGTGAATTTACTCCTTGTTATCGTATATCAGTTATTCTATGTTTTCATGTATTTTATTATCGCTGTTTTATAGATGTTTCTTTACCTAATTAATGTGTCAACATGTTTTAGTAACGACTGGTTTTCTGTTTCTACTGCATGTTTAGTGTTGTGCTACTTGAAATGTCACCTACAAGGCAAAAATAAATTTCTTATCGTGACACCAAGATTCGGGCATACGTTTCTTTACAACGCGGGGCCTGAAAAAGTATCTCAGTGACCACACAGTGTTTGCGGTCTGCTTTTGAACTTTCAAATGTGTAGTGCTACATTGTATCTGATCATGAAGAAGCATGCTCTTTATTTTTTAAATTTTTATTTATTTATTTTTTTACATCGTGAAGTTTAAGAGAAAAGTAATTTCTTTCACCGCAACGACATTTAATTGCGCCAATGCATATATTATGCGGGTGAAACCACATGAAATTGCCCGGGAACAGAAATAAAGGATTTCAAAGGAAATTGCAATTTTTGCTTGTAGCTCCAAAATATTTTAACCCTTTCACTGCTCCATAAGTAAATATATGCTAATACTTTCAATGCAACTTTGGCTCTACTGAGAAATTATTTTTGACAAGTGACATTGTAAAATCAAGCTGTGTTGAAATAATTAATGCTTGTAAAGTGAATATTTTTTAAACACATTCACTGTCGCGATGACACCAGAGGCATGGCCACACGACAGCCACTGTGTTAAAAAATTGTGTAAACCTTTGTTTTCGTAAATCTTTCCTCCACAATGCAAATTTCAGACTAAATTTCAGTCTAATTTTTTTGTACTATTGTGTAAGACGACCTCGGATTTTGGGGCCTTTTTTTATGATTCAGCCATTGCCTTATCTGCAGAAATATATGGTACTCTTTCCATCTTTCAGCTTTCCTTAGAACTGGTTTTCCACCTGAGTTCTTTATATTCATTCAGCAACTTTTCTTGTCTCCAAATTTCTCTTTTTATTTAGGCGCTAACTATTTTCCCCGTAGTTTTACATTCTTCTACAGATTTGTATTTGGCTTCTAGCCACTTCTGCTTAGCCATTTTCACTTAATGTCAATCTCATTTCTTAGTACTCTGTACTCCATTTCATTCACTGCATTTTTATATCTTCTCCTACCATCAATTAAGTTTAGTATTTCCTGTTATATCCAAGGATTTTTTGTAGGTCTTGCCTTTTTACCTATTTTGTCGTCTGCTGCCTCCACTATTTCGTCTCTCAATGCTCCCCATTCCTCTTCTACTGTTTTATTTCTCCCTGTTTCTGTCAATTGTTGCCTAAAGCTCTCTCTGAAATTCTCAAGAACTTCAGGTCCCTTCAATTTATCTAGATCCCATCTCCTTTTATTCCTACCTTTCTGCAGTTTTTTCAGTTTCAGACTACAATTAATGACCAATAAGATACGGTCAGAGTCTATATCTGCCCCTAGATAAGTCTTACAGTTTAAATCCTGGTTCCGAAATCTATGTCTTACCATTATAAAATCTCTCTGATACTTTCCTGTGTCCCCTGGTCTCTTCCATGTGTACATGTTTGTTACGATTAAATTATGTCCCGTGCAAAATTCTACTAAGCATTTTCCTTTTTCATTCCTGGACTTCCCAGTCCATCTTCACCTACTATTTTTCATTCCCTTCCTTTTCCTACTATCGAATTCTAGTTTCCTATCACAATTAATTTTTACTCTCCCTTAAGTGTCTGAATAATTTCCTTTACCTCATCATACATTTCTTCGATCTCCTCATCATCAGCAAAGCTAGTTGGTATATAAACATGTACTACTGTGGTCGGTGTTGGCTTCGTATCTATGTTGACTACAATAATGTGATCACTGTGCTGGTCATAGTATTTTACCCACATTCCTATTTTCTTATTCATTACTAGCTGAAAATCTAGCTTTGTCCAGGTATTTATTTATTTATTCTTGCCTTGAGTTAGTACTTCTCCTATCCCTTCTCTCTCTCTCTCTCTCTCTCTCTGTCCATCTCCTTTTTTCTAAAAACATGCTATATTTATCAAAGAATAGATAAGAAATAAGGCTGTCTTGCATAATGTACAAAAGTGCAGTATCCAAACAAAGAAAGATAGTAATCAAAATACAAATAAAATGCATACGATCTCATAATTATTGAGTTCTATGTTGTATAATTTTTCAGGTATGTATTCATTTGTATAAGTGCTGCTGTATGTCTGTAAAATTTGTTGTGAATACAATTGGTAATAAAGAAGTAATAGATTAAAACTTGCTGCGTGATGAGACGATTTGGCATAAACATTACTATTTATGTGCTCATATCTCATGAACTACGTGTTGTACTGTTACACAATTTTGAAGGTACATTCAGCTATATCTGTGTATACTGTCTGTAGTGTAGAAATTATAAATTGTATCATAATACTGAATGCCGTAGTTTTAATCTATGAACAGTGGAAAAGGTTAAGTGAGAAACGTTTTTCCTTTTATTATTTTGATGTGGATGTCAGCGAGGAAAAGTTTAATAAAGGTTTGAAATTATGTTTAAATTTTGTTGCAAGTTGCTAAGTACTGTCAGTCTCATATAGCATACTTATAAAGTTTCATTGCATTATGTTGCAGTTTTTTTGTGATCCCTATTGTTCATGACGTTATATCTCCTGAGTCATTTTGGTTCATACTCCTACAGCAATTGTTATCTCATGCAAGGAATATTTGTAGCAAATTTGCTTGAAATCGGTCCAGTGGTTTAGGAGGAAATGAGCAGCATTGTCACTTCATGCAGCCGTTTGCTGTGGATCTCATTGTTTATGCTGTCATATCTCATGAACTATGTTGTACACGACTGTTACACTGACCGTCCTTATTGATTGAAGCTTAAGTGTACAAAATTCGAAAAAGATTAGAACAAAACTGTAGATTTGTATGCAATACATACACACAAACGTATGGACACTCTGCTTTATATATAAAGACCAGACCTACTGCTGTAATACCCCAACTGATTTTGTATTTATAATCCTGTACCCACCTAATCAGAAATCCCTGTTCCTCTTTCCACCGAACTTCACTAATCCCCTCTGTCTAATTTCAACCTATCCATTTCCCTTTTTAAATTTACTAATCTCCCTACCCGATTAAGGGATCTAACAGTCCGCACTCCAATCCGTAGAATGCCAGTGTTGTCATTCCTGATGACAGCATCCTCCTGAGTAGTCCCCACCCAGAGATTCGAATGGGAGACTGTTTTACCTCTGGAATATTTTACCTGAGAGGATGCCATTATCATATGTTCATACAGTAGAGCTGCATGTCCCCAGGAAATGTAACGGCTGTAGTTTCTCCCTTGCTTTCAGCTGTTCACAGTAGCTGTGTGGCAAAGCCACATTAGCCGATGTTACAAGGCCAGCTCAGTCAATCATCCAAGCTGTTGCCCCTGTAACTACTGGAAAGGCTGCTGCCCTTCTTCAGGAACTGCACATTTGTCTGGCCTCTCCACAGATACCCGTCAGCTGTGGTTGCACCACCTTGCACGGCTATCTCTATCGTTAAGGCACACAAGCCACCCCACGTCGGCTATGTCTGTGGTTCTTGGGGGTGGGCAAGACAGACAGTAATTTTCTTTTAACCTGTTGAGCTAAAAAATTTGAATTCTCTTTAAGAACTGGAGCAATTAGAACAAACAATGTGGTTTCTATTAAGGCAATAAAAAAACCTGTGACAAAAATTACTAGCTTTATAAAACTTTTTGGCATTATGGTTTCTAACAAATTCTAAAGTAGTTTTAATTTATGACAATTTGAATATTCAATATTTGCGTAAACTGCAGCACTCTACATCTATGAAGTAGTCGTGTTCTGTTTGTACACTGCCATCCATACAAAACATGCTTTTAGTGTTAATTCCTGTACTTACTGATGTCCCTGATTTCGAATTTTGGTTCAATTGTGGTTACAACACAACAATGTGAATAAAAAGTTCACAATAAATAAATAAATAAATACAAAAATTGTATGTTTATTGACTTTTAAATTGGAACATTAATAAGTACAAAAGGAACATCAGATGCAAACCATATGGTTAAATACTAACTAATACAGTCTTCCAAGTCATTATAACTTACAATGAACTATAGGATCAGTTTGCATACACACTGGCTTCTTCATAAATGTCTTTCTTTATACATACTTCTGCTGACAATAAGAATTTACTGGTGATGAAATACTAAATAGTCACTGTCCAGCTTGTGTTCCAGGCCTTGCCATTCACCTTTTTTAACACCTGCAACAAATTTTGAGTTTAATGTTATTATTACTTAAAAAATCGAAGTTAGACTATTAAAATGGCTGAGACCTATATAGAGATTGTACTTTGATTTAGGTAAATTTGTATCACCGTAGCATCAAATACAAATATTGTACTGCTACTGTAAGATTACCACCCAACAGAAATACTGGTAATTAACAGCGTTTGATAATTAAACAGTATGAAGTTCACTGCAAACATTGACCATGCCAATGCACTAAATGTTACACAATTTTAATCTTATTAATTATGGTAGCAATGTATGTACACAGTTGGGTGACAACATTTATAGTTAGGCCATAGGTAGAAATTCTCCACGTTGAGATTTGCTGTATGCTTGTAGCTGACGGGAGGCCAGCGAGCAGGCCGACGTTGGTGACTTGTTCCAGCTTAGGATTTTTCAGTTTGTTTCCGGTGAGGGGAGAGAGGGACAATGGCGAGTGCCAGGCACAGAGCAGTGCACAGTGTGAAATAAAATAATCTAATACTACTGGCATTTGAAGTAATACGATGCAGTTAGGAACCTTTAAGGCCCTCATTACAAAATAGCCTGTTGATAAATAAACAATACATTAGCTGATATAGTCACATCTGGCGTAATATGTTTAATTGACAATGAAAAGTAATAAATTACCAATGAAGACAAGACAGTTACACAACTAGCATGGCAATGTTCGTTTATAAAAATAATATATTAACTATTTCTCATTTTATTTTCAATTAATCTCGTGTATTTTACCTTGAAATATTCAGTTAAATCACTTATCTGTGATATAGGAAATTGCACGATTATAATAAATAGTACGAAGGATGTTTATACTAATATAAAAAAAGTAAGAAGATATTTGTTTAATGTGTAGTGTAATTATTTTTATTTTAAATAAAGTTTTAGAAATGTATTGGCTGAGCGCTGTACGTTGGCAAATCGGTTAGAACAGCTCACATGGGGAAGTTGATGACGTAGGGAATAAACCCCGGCAGTTGAGCTTTTGGCGCGCGCAGGAAGTGACGAGGCGGGAGCACATGGGGTAGGTGGCCAGGCGGTGTCGTGCTGCAATCAGTCGGCATGTGTATCTCCAGGTGGAGACTTTAGATTTTTGGTGTGGCAATTGCCAAGTGTGGTTGCTCGTGGTAGACTGCACCAAGTTGAATCGAGTGCTACTGTGTGTTTGTGAATATTACCCGGCGGAACAAGGTGTGCATCGCATTGAATTAAAGTGACTGTGATTTGTTAATGTAACACATGTCGTCGCATAGGCATGAACATAAACGGTGTTTGAGACAGGCACATGGTGTGAAAACATTTTGCGACAAATATTAATTTTGTCTGGGGGCTCACGAGCTATAACGTTATTTGATAAATGTATCAATGTACAGATGTATCAGCCACAGGGTTTTAATAAGGTATAATAAATAACATAAAGTGAACTTTCACATGTTTTCAAAATTAGTAGTTAGTACACCCTTTTCTCTCATGAACTTACTTTATTATGAATTTGTTTTGTTAATTATATGCAGGGAAGGAAAGCTGCGAACGTGTGATATCATCCCCTAGAAAACGAGTCAAACACCAGTAATCACAGTTCCAGTGTTTTTGCGTGTTTAGGAATTTGGTTCGCAGTTGGTGGTTGTGAGTTTTAAAAATTAAACTTTTCCTATTTTAAACTCTCACCCCCGATCTTCACTCTCGCACTACTAAATATGAAGAGTAAGCTAATATATGGTAGGATGTGCAGATGATGATCATTTCAAGGCAACCACACAAAACAAGTAGCAATAAACATTCAACGTGGTTATACAAGAAAAGATTGTGCAGCAACCATTTACAGGCATTTATTGGTGAGACTGTGGCCCATACAAATAAAAACAAGAGAACCTTTTTTGACAAAGTTCTCAATACCTCCCATTCTTCTAAAGAAAATTCTCAGTGTGTGTTGTTAACACATCCAACACAAAATAGACGTGTAATCTTAGATTTCATTCAACTATTCAGTGTACAAATATAGAAGAGACATCTATATGTTCAGGAAGAGTTATTTTTACATTTAGATTTTAGTTTCATATGTGGTAACAAATTATCAAACCTGAATATGGGCAGTTTATGACACTGAATTTCCTGACAGTGTTACAAAATTTTTGACAACACAGGTAACATTTTTATTATTGAAGTTAAGTGAAAACAATTTTCAAACAAAATCTTAATAATACATTCCATTGTCATCTATCCCAAACCAGTACTCTGTCCAAGTTTTAACATGAAATACTTTTGCTTAAATATGATATACAATAGTCTAGTAGTGGGTCAACTATTAAGCAGTAGCCCATACAGTTGTTTTTTACGATGAACACATCAGCAAGTTTGTAATTAATAATTTATTAATTTTTCTGATGCATCTACTTACTTCAAATATATCATAAATTAAGATTTCAACAATCTGTGACAAGTACATAAAAAAAAAACCATGAACATTCATTAGAAAAAAGAGCATTCACAAAGGCAAACACACACACACACACACACACACACACACACACACACACACACACACACACACACACGCGCGCGCGCTGTTGCACTGCGTTTCGGGAAGGAAAGTATGGATGGATGGATGGATGGATAGGTAGGTAGGTAGATAGATAGATAGATAGAGAGAGAGAGAGAGAGAGAGAGAGAGAGAGAGAGAGAGAGAGAGATTTTTTTTCTCTTTCTGGTGATAGCCGGAATGGCCAGAAACTTGTAATCTTTTATGTGTGACTTTCTGGGTCTCAATGAGATGACTATGTGGTGAATTTGAATCCTTCTTGGAATTTACACTGTTTAATGAACTATATTCTCCATTTTATTCATACAACCACATGTCCTAATTCAAGGGTAACAAGATCGTGGGGGGGGGGGGTCCTATGGAGACTGTGGTTTAGCATTCAGGAATATTGCTATTCACATTGGTTGGCTTCCTTGTCAGTCTGTGAATACAGAATATAGAGGTTAACATATAAGCATAATTTTATCAAAAATTGTATCACAAAAATAATCTCCTCTCCTTCCTTACTTCCTCTTTTTTCCTGAAGAAGCTGCCAGCAGTGGCGAAAGCTTGAATGTTTGTGTGTTTTTCTATTTGTGTTTTTTTTTTTTTTTTTTTTTTTTTTTTTTTTTTTTTTTTTTTTTTTTGTTCTATCGGCGAGCCTATGCTTTGGGTGAGTCAAACAATCTTTATTTTTTTTATACATATTTTTCCCACCATGAAAGTCTCCTTATAATATAATAATAATAATACTTTTTTTTTGGTGCCATACCTGGGTTAAATTTTAATTGCAGTGGCAGCAATTTACTATGTTAACGTTGCAAGCATTCTAGGAAATTACCAGATAAACTGCATTTGAATAATTTAGTGAATAGAAGACGTGAGGAACAATAACAAACCAGCAATGAGGCTATGTCCGAAGTAAGAATATCTGCTGAAAATGTGAACTTGTCTCCAAGCAGCTCCAAGCGAAAAATTAGTGAGGTGAACAGTGTACAGTGATGAATCTCAGTACACTGCATTTTGATTAATTGACCTTGAATTATTGGTTGCAGCAGTGAAATTTTCTTGTGTTTGTAAGATGTGTGGTAGCCACAACATCCAGATTGTTGATCATATGGAAACGGTGCCCTAAAATCACATTTGCCTCAGCTACAGTTGTCAGAATTGCAACTTATGATGCAGTTCTTGTATTTAATGAAGGGAATGTTGGGAGGATGAAGATAGGAAATTTTACTCAAGACATCCTGAGAAAAATAGATTTACAGCGTGTCTGCAGCTTAAGTCAGTTTAAGATCTGGTAAAGGAAAGAAGACAGACAACAAGAAACCAGAAGAGAAGCCTTGAAGGGAAAGACCATCCAGAGTACAAATGTGATGCTTCTGAAGAAATGACATAAGGAAAAAGTTATGTTGAATTTTAAATTGCACTTCCTGAAATGTTTTTTTAAGTTTATTTACTTTTCCTCAGATTCTATGAATGCTAGAATTGTGAAATTTTGTGCATATATTTCTGTAAACCTAATAAATGTTGTCTCATGAGGAAATTTTGAAATTTTGTTTGCAAGCTGAGATATGGGGCAACGTGCTTGGAATTTTACATGAATTTAAAATTGTACTTGTGGAATTACAATTAAGAAGTTATGAAAATTCTCCTATTTGACCTACTCCAAAAACTCACAACAGAAGCTTACAATATATAAAGAGATGAAATATAGAATTTTTTGTAGAAATCTCTTGAATAATTTCTGGAAAATGGAACATACATTTAAAAAAAAAAAAAAAAAAAAAAAGCTGATTGTATATAATCAAAAGATTTCTATATATAAAAAATAGACGTGGCTTACTTACCAGGAGAAAGAGCACCGGTACGTGAACAGAAACATAAATAGACACAGACCTGAGCTTTCGCAACCTTAGGTTGCTTCTTCAGAAAGAGCAGGTAAGGAGAGGGAAAAGGAAAGGATGAGGGCTTTGGGCAACAGGAGGAGAGAATATGTTGAAGGGCAAGTTCCCATCTCCGGAGTTCTGAAAGGCTGGTGTCAGTGGGAAGTATCAATATACCCCGGACAGTGTAACACTGTGCCAAGATGTGCTGGCCGTGCACCATGGCATGTTTAGCCACACAGTGATCCTCCTTACCAACAAACACTGCCTGTCTGTGTCCGTTCATGCGAATGGACAGTTTGTTGCTAGTCATTCCCACATTTACAGCTTCACAGTGCAGGCATGTCAGCGGGTAAATCATGTAGGTGCTGTCACAAGTGGCTCTGGCCTTAATTGTGTACACCTTCTGGGTTACAGGACTGGAATAAGTGGTGGTGGTGGGAGGATACATAGGGCAGGTTTTACACCAGGGGTGGTTACATGGGTAGGAGCCGGAGAGTAGGGACGGTGATTTAGGGGTTTCATAGGGATGAGACTAGCAGGTTATGAAGGTTAGGTGGGTGAGGGAAAGACACTCTTGCTGGAGTGGGAAGGATGTCATGAAGGATGGCTCTCATTTTGGGACAGGATTTAAGGAAGTCGTATCCTTACTGGAGAGCCACATTTAGAGTCCGCTCCAGTCCCGGAAAGTATCCAGTGACAAGAGGGGCACTTTTAGGGTCCCTCTGTGGGAGGTGGGAAGAGGAAGTGGCCCTGGCTATTTGTGGGATGAGAAAGCTGTCATAAGGTTATTGATGTACTGGTTCAGGGATTCAGGACTGAAGCAGACTCGTTTGCCATGAAGACCTAAGCTGTAGGAAAGGAACTGTTTGATATGGAGTGGATGGCAGCTGTCATAATGGAGGTACTGTTGTTTGTTGGTGGGTTTGATAAGTTGTTTCACCTAGTAATTAAACCACATATATGTGGTGTCGCACAAGTACAAAGTGCGCGCCACTTACTTTCGCCGCGCGCCGCCAGGCACGCACGGCGCGGCGTTCTCACGACGACAGCCACGAGCGCCCTCTGCGACAACTCCGCTCGTGGCCACCCCTGAAGGATCGTGCACTTCGCACTGCCACTTCGGACTGAGATAGCAACAAGTTAGGACCTTCGTAATCCGATAGGCACCAGTGAAGACTTTGCTATTGTACAGGCACTAGGCAGGCCTCTAACAACTATGTATCAACATTCTGCAGTACTATGTAAAAGTTAAGTATTGTTACATTCTGTGCAATATATATCTTTTTCTAATTTACTCTAGTGTTTATAGTTTCTGGCTGCTCCCCTCCGTACCTGCACCAGCGTGCTATTTTCGTACTGGTGTCGGTCTTATTCCACTCGGCCACCGACACCTACGACGAGGCTGGGACACAAAAGCGGCGACGAAGTCGGGACATACAAGTGGCGACGAGGAGTGATAGAACCTTGGACCAGCCCGCTTGCAGCAGCCAGACAGCAGTAGTAGTCGGAGCACACAGAAATTGCTCCCGCCCACCCACCCTTATTATAAGAATTTTGGGGGAACATATTCAGTTACGTGTTTGTGGACTTTTTTGTTGCAGAACGAGTCCTCTTTCATATTGCATTTGAGTTTTGTTATAATTTACTTGTATGCGCGGCGCCTAATCGGTCAGCATGGCCACTACCCCGAACCCAAACTTAATGGAAATTATTCAGTTACAGACGGCGCAAATTACCCAGCTACTCCAGGCGGTGGCCCAGCTCACAGCGCAGGCAGCTAACCAACAACAACAGCCACCCCTTCAGCAGCCCACACCTGCCGCTGCACCTCTTCCTACGTTTCGCCAGTACAACGAACGTGAGGAAGAATGGAGTGACTACTTCGCACAGTTTCAAGAACTAGTCGCGGCTCATCAAATTACAGGTCAGAAAGTGAAGCATCTGTTATTATCTGTAGTGGGCCCCCAGACCTTCGTATTGTTGCAAAAACTATTCCCTCACGCATCTCCTCGTGATGTAGACTTTGAACAAATAGTAGAGGCACTAAATGCTCATTATGAGAGAAAAGTTCTCGTAGCTGCGGCTCGGTACCGATTTTTCAGACTTAAAAAATTACCGCAGCAGTCACACCAAGAGTGGATTACGGAATTGAAGGGCTTAACCCGCAAATGTAAATTTACTTGCTCTTGTGGACTTTCGTATAGTGACGTTATGTTGAGGGATGCGATTACGCAGAACATTCAGGACCCCAGAATTAGAGCAGCAATTCTGAAACAGTCTGACCCCTCATTAGACAGTGTACTGCAGCTTATAGAAGCGCATGATACTTTTGACTTAGCTGATGTAGAAATGCAAAGCCACAGTGTTAATTCAGTGCGCCGCAACGGACGCTTTCCTAGCCGTAGTTCTCAATATAGCACTTGTGATTCTTTAAATTCTACAGGCCGTGCTGAACAGACAGTGAACAGTAGCCAGTGTAAAAGTGCGACGCAAAGGTCGCCCCGTAGTGTTAGACACAGTAATTTGAATAACGGGCGCCAACGCTCATTTCAGAAAAATGTACGTAAATCTTGCCCCCAGTGTGTGTCTCGCCACAAGAGTGCTCATTGCCCTAGTCGCAACGCAACCTGTTATCAATGTGGCAAATCGGGACATGTGCAGTCTGTGTGTATGCAAATTAAAAATTCAAAGAACAGTAACGTTGGAATCAGTGCTTCGCGGAGTGCGAGAACAGTTAATTCTGTAAATGTCATACACGCTGTAAACTTGAACAGTGCTTTCCTTGGATCTCAATTGCAAGAAAGTAGTTCTGCGCCTATGGCAAATCTATATAGTGCACCACGTAGCAAGCGCCGACGAGCGCGTAAAACAGTGCAACGGAAAAGGGTTCGGGACAAGCAAAATGACTATGAACAGTGCATTCCTGTAGTGAAAATAGTGCCTTCTGCAACTGCTCCTTGTAATAGTGCCCAGTACTGTGTAGCTAGTGACAGTAGACTTGTTGTAGATACTGAAAGTAATTTTAGTGCAGTAGTTAGTAAATCTGGAGTAGCCTCGCATTGCGCGGACGCCGATCCGGCGGTAGTGCCATCTAGTGACAGTGTTGTTAATCCCCTGTGTGCCGAGTCTGCGCCGCTTACTTCACTCCGCGGCCCGCGCAAGCGCAGTAAACGAACCGTAGCAGACGTTGCCCACATTCGCGCACCTGTCGTGCGCCAGAAGCACAAACTTTTTGTAAATCTCTCCATAGAAGATAAGACTGTGCAATTTCAGCTTGATACTGGTTCCGCTGTCACATTAATAAATAAAGATACTTATGAACTTCTGGGTTCGCCAAAATTGTCGCCGTCACAGCAAGTGTTAACAGCGTACACAGGTCAAAATATTCCCGTGCTAGGAACGTGTAGCCTGCCCGCCTCTTTCCAAGGTGTAACAAAAACAGTTGCTTTTGTTGTTCTTCAGGCCAAATCTACACAGAACATTTTTGGACTAGATGCTTTTGACTTGTTTGGTTTATCAATTCAAAGAGATGTGCTTCAAATTTCGTCAATAGTGCCTCAGGATAAAATCAATGCATTGTGTGACAAATATAGTGACTTGTTTTCGCCGGAACTAGGTTGTGCAAAAGACTTCGTGGCACATGTAACTTTAAAAGAATCTGCAGTTCCAAAATTTCGTAAAGCTAGACCAGTGCCTATCGCCTTGCGTGATACAGTTGCCGACGAACTTAAACGTTGGCAAGATAGTGGGGTGATTTCTCCTGTTTCTGCGAGTCAGTGGGCCTCGCCTATAGTAATTATACCCAAGCCGTCAGGAAAACTTCGTCCCTGTGCGGACTTCAAATCAACAGTGAACAGTCAAACAATTGTAGACACTTACCCTCTGCCCAGACCTGAGGAACTGATGGACAAATTAGGACAGTCTCGCTTCTTTTCCAAGATTGATTTAGCAGAGGCATACTTACAGATTCCACTTGATGACGAGTCAAAAAAATTTTTCGTCATTAATACTCACATGGGCCTTTTTCAATTTCAACGCCTACCCTTTGGCAGTTCTTCCGCTCCCGCTATTTTTCAGCGTTTTTTGGAACAGCTGACAGTTTCTGTACCGTGTTGTTCGAACTATTTAGATGATATTGTGGTATCCGGACGTACAGTTGAAGAACATTTAGCAAACCTGGAGTCTCTTTTCAAAGTTTTGACTGCAGCAGGCCTACGTTGCAATAAAGCAAAGTGTTCGTTTTTTCAAACTGAAATAGAGTACCTAGGCCATGTGATTAATGCCCAAGGAATTCATCCCTTACAGTCACATCTTCGAGCAATCAAAGATTTGCCTCCTCCTAAGAATGTGCATGAATTGCAAGCAGTAATGGGAAAGCTTAACTATTATTTCCGGTTTATTCCCAATGCCTCTCAGATTGCAGCTCCACTGCATCACTTACGTAGGAAGAATGTTCCTTTTGTATGGTCTAAAGATTGTCAGGTTGCCTTTGACAAACTAAAGTCTGCACTACTCAGTGATGCATGTTTGATTCCCTTTGACCCACAGAAGCCTGTAGTGTTAGCAGTTGACGCCTCATCGTACGGTCTGGGCGCTGTAATTTCACATCGTATTGGATGTCACGATCGTCCTATTGCCTTTGCATCCAAGCTACTGACGCCGACGCAACAGAATTACAGTCAGATAGAAAAGGAGGCCTTAGCAATCATTTACGGCGTCACAAAGTTTCATCATTATCTCTATGGCAGAAAATTCTATTTGTTGACAGACCACAAGCCTCTCACGTCGTTGTTCTCACCCACAAAGCCGATTCCGCCCCGTACGGCACAAAAGCTTCAGAGATGGTCCTTGATATTGTCTAATTATCAGTATGAGATTTTGTACCGACCTACCACTAAACATGCTAATGCGGACACACTTTCCCGACTTCCGGTTGGCCAGGATGTATCATTTGATTCTTCAGAAATGGCATGTTGTCAGATAGACTCCAGAGATGCTTCCGCTGTCGCAGACTTTCCTTTGAACTCTCGTCGGGTTGCACAGGAAACAGCTGCGGATGCAGATCTAAGTGTGGTAGCACGTTTTGTTCGCTCAGGGTGGCCTGCCAGAGCCAAAGACATTGATCGGCCTCTGGTTCGACGTTATTTTGCACAACGTCATGCATTATCTTTAAGTCAGGGTGTACTGTTGTTGCATACCGACAACGACCAAGCAAGAGTGATTGTTCCTCGTTCCCTGCAACGAGAAGTGTTACGCCTCCTGCATCAAGGACATTGGGGCATTGTTAGGACAAAGCAGCTGGCCAGACGTCATTGTACCTGGGTTGGTATGGACGCTCAGATAGAGAGCATGACGTCACAGTGTACAGTTTGTGCGGAGCATCAGGCGGCTCCTCCGCAACGTTTCTCAGACTGGCCACGCCCCAAGGGACCATGGCAACGTTTACACATTGACTTTGCCGGACCTTTCTGGAATACGCGCTGGTTAATCGTTGTAGACGCTTTCAGCAAGTTTCCTTTTGTGATTGCCATGAACTCAACGACAGCTTCTAGTACAATCAGTGCCTTAACATCAGTGTTTTGCATCGAAGGCTTGCCTGAAACTATCGTCAGTGACAATGGACCTCAGTTTGTTAGTGCGGAATTTCAACAGTTTTGTCGTGTGAATGGCATTCAGCATATTACCACTGCACCTTTTCACCCTCAGTCCAATGGTGAAGCAGAACGTTTTGTTCGAACATTCAAGTCTCACATGGAGAAGATGAAAGGTCAGCACTCCAGGCAGCAAGCTCTTCAAATTTTCCTGTCTACGTATCGGTGCATGCCACGTGACGGCCCGTCTCCTGCCGAGCTGCTACACGGCCGCCGTCACCGCACTCTCCTTCACCTGCTGCAGCCTCCCACGCACCGAGTCGGTTCGTATGGCGCTACGCGTTTTCAGGTTTCCACGCCGGTGCTGTACAGGGTGTTTGCTGGAAACAAGAAGACATGGTTGCCGGGCACCATTCAGCGCGTGCTTGGTCGCAATATGTTTATTGTACGTTCTTCCACAGGGTCGGAGCTGCGGCGCCACGCAAACCAATTGCGCCTGCACAGGCCGCGTGATCCTGTCTCCGGTTTCTTGATTCCAGACCCAGTTCACCGCCAGGGAGCACAGCCACATCGTTCGTCCCCGGACTACGAGATCCCTATGGACGTCGACGTACATCCGACGCAGTCGTCGCCTCTGCTGTCGCCGCCGCAGATGACAGCGTCACCGAGAGGGACTCCGGGACCGTGCGGGCCCCCCCAGCTTGGGCCACGCACCTCAGAAGAAGATGACCTGCTCCCTCTGGGCGGGGGCGGGCGCCCTTCCCCAGGTTTTGGCGGGTTCCCTGGAGGATCGCAAGGCGGATGCCGGGGCGCGGACGGCGTCTCGATCCCGGCCGCAGCTACGACGCCCGTCCCACCAGTAACGCCCCCGCCCAGGCCCTCCTCCCAGTGCCGTCGCCGTGGCCCTCAGCCCTACGCCACGACGGCGCGGCGGTTTGGGGGGGAGGGGTGTGGTGTCGCACAAGTACAAAGTGCGCGCCACTTACTTTCGCCGCGCGCCGCCAGGCACGCACGGCGCGGCGTTCTCACGACGACAGCCACGAGCGCCCTCTGCGACAACTCCGCTCGTGGCCACCCCTGAAGGATCGTGCACTTCGCACTGCCACTTCGGACTGAGATAGCAACGAGTTAGGACCTTCGTAATCCGATAGGCACCAGTGAAGACTTTGCTATTGTACAGGCACTAGGCAGGCCTCTAACAACTATGTATCAACATTCTGCAGTACTATGTAAAAGTTAAGTATTGTTACATTCTGTGCAATATATATCTTTTTCTAATTTACTCTAGTGTTTATAGTTTCTGGCTGCTCCCCTCCGTACCTGCACCAGCGTGCTATTTTCGTACTGGTGTCGGTCTTATTCCACTCGGCCACCGACACCTACGACGAGGCTGGGACACAAAAGCGGCGACGAAGTCGGGACACAAAAATATATTTTTTATATTTAGTTTTCCTGCTAGGAATTTTTCTTCTATAGTATATCTATAATCAAATGATTTTATACATAAAAGTTACTGTCATGTAAAGTGTGGTACAAAATTTTGTTGCCATAACTCCAAAACTATGGATGTGTTGCATTTTTTGAAATAGTGTGTGTTTTTCATCAACGTCCCCCCTTCAGGAAATCGAACCAGTTAGCTCAGATAGTCTTGAGTTCATAATTGTTTTGAAATTGTTGTCTACCCTGCCACTGTTTCAAATGTAAGAAGAGGAATATTCAGTTGGAACAACTTTGGGACCGTGACAAAAAAGCTCCCAACAAAAATCTTGGCTTTCGCAGCAGTGTCAGGGTGTGCAGTGTCATGGAGGAGAATTATGCCAGACAACAGTTTCTCATGGGATTGGTTTTGGATCACACGTCTCCATTTGGTTAGCATTTCACAGTAAACGTCAGCTGTAATTGTTGACCCATAGTCCATGAAATAAATCAAAAGGATGCCCTTTATGTGCCATAAATGGCAGCTCCACTTCCTCTGGACCCACCAATCTTTGTGAACGTTTATGAGGCCATTTTGATACTGTCAACTTCTCTGTCACTCATTATTTCAGGTCCAAAAAGGTAGGCATATACCTTATTTGTACGAATATAGGCTGCACCTAAACTTTTGAGATGAGATTATAGAAAAAAAATCTCGCATACAGGCTGCAGTTTTTTCACCCTCCTCCTTCTTGTCTAATCGAACTTTCTCATAATCAGAAACACAATGATACGAATCCATCTCTTCTTTTTAACAAAATTAAACAGACACAGAAAACTGTATATCAACCAATAAGAATGTGAGATGACAGGCTGATAGCCTTGCAGCACTTCATATGAGGGGAGGACATACCAAGACATTACCAGGAGTTTCAAGTGTGTATAATGTAGATGTGTGCTACAGAAATATCAAGTATTTCAGATTTTAATATGAGAGAAAACATCTTTTCGTGTGTGTGTGTGTGTGTGTGTGTGTGTGTGTGTGTGGGAAGCTGGACAAAAATTTGATGTCAATTAAAAAAAAAAAAAAAAAAAAAAAAGTTCATTGTTGGTATGCAAGTGAGGACAAACTATTAAACTGTTAAAAGAGTAGCTTTGCATTTTGAGGGCAAAAATGTAAATATCCTAATGTAGGAAAAGACTTTCTTCACTTCGTCATTTGAAACTGGAAATTTGGTTCTGCTGCTACAACAGAAAAGATGTAGTTGCGAGACTGCGAAAGAGCCTAGAGTTCAATATACATTGTTTCTTGGAAATTAACCCAAGGAATGTGAAAGCAGTGAATCTGGTCATGGTAAAATACATTATTTTAAAAGGGAACATTTCAATTCAACATTGGTATTAGCTATACAAACCTCTGTTCCACCACTTTAACCTCCCATCACCGCTTGCGGTAGGCTTTACCAACGTAAATGTCACAGTAGGAACTTGCACAACACACACACTAGACTTTTACCGCAAAGATTATCTTCGTTGATAACATCAAATTAAAATTCTGTGCTTAGGAGGCCTGTGTGTTATGTAATACCACACAGCCACACAGATGTGTTAAAAACACTGTTGTCTGCTATGATTGGCTGCGGTGCAGAATGAGGCCATTTGATGTATATCAAAGCATCGACTTTCATCAATTGCTGTGCCATTTCTATGAACTTGTAAAGAAATGTAGATGCAGTTACTATACATATATATTTAACACTAATTTACAATGATCACATTTCTGCACAAAACTTGTACTGAAATAAAACTGAACACAGTATTCATATTTGTGAATATTATATACAATAACTTACATCAATCACTTCTGGTAAGAACTTCATCAATGGAGTGGAAGGAGTTGGCCACCAAAAAATCCTTTAGACTCTTTTCAAACTGTACTTTATTGTGAGTTAAATATTTTACGGCTGCTGGCATGTTAATGAAAATCTGTACTGTTGAATAGTGGACACCTTTCTGAGCCAAAGTAAGTGACTTTAAATCTTTATGCAAGTTATTCTTGTTTCTAGTATTGATCCCATGAACTGAGCTATTGGTTTGAAAAAAAAAAAAAAAAAAAAAAAAAAAAAAAAAAAAAAAGATATATTTTTAATGACAAATTTCATTAGAGAATAAATGGATTGGGAAGCAGTAGTAAGTATCCCCAGTCCATTAAATAGTCCTCTACACGGTGTTCTTGAGTTGACACCACAAATTATCCGTAACACACATTTTTGTGCTCTGAAAACATTTGCTTGGCCTGATGAGTTGCCCCAGAAAATAATCCCGCATGACATTATGGAGTGAAAGTACACATAATAAGCTAGCTTTTTAATTGTTATATCTCCTATATCTGACAACATTCACATTGCAAACAGGGGCTTGTTTAGACGCTTCAGCAGTTCTGTGGTACGCCCCTCCCAGTTAAATTTATTATCCAGATGTAATCGTAAAAATTTGACACTTTCAACTACTATTTTCTTGTTTTCATACTCTAGGCAAATTTTAAATTTATGTTTTGGCCATTATTGCAGGTAGTCTGCCTCAGAATGTCGAAGGAGGCAACTTGCAATAGTGATTGAAATGCTGTGGAATTTCATAAATTGACAATGCAGACATACATCTTGAAGAATTATATTGCTGCAATATAATCACTTCAAAACATTGTTGAATTTACAAAAAAATACACTGTAATGTATAATTAACATTGTATAACTCCATGTAACATACCCATCTGCTGAAAATATATCTGTAAAAACACAGATCTTTTGTAATACAGAAAATCTTGTTCGGTGATTTTGAAAAACCAAGAAAAGTAATTCTTATTATATTGCTGTGGTGTCTGTTCTTTCGGACAGAACAGACACCATACCTGCTTCACAGCCATACTGCTTTTGCAAATTATTGATAAAGGAGGGAAGGAAGAAGGATTAGGAAAGAAAGGAATGACAGTGGCTGCCTTGAGGCATTGAAATGAAACAATGGCAACAATTGAAAATATAAGCTGGGCCAGGAGTTGAACCCGGGTCTCCCGCTTCGGGCCAGAGGTCAGCTTAACCACTTTGCTACCTGTGCTCACCTCCTGTCTGTCTCAAACTTTCACAAGTTGCATGCTATGGCTATAATGCCCCTATCATCCATTCCCTCTTACAATCGCCATTACGGATTCCCATGGAAGATCGAATGTATGATTGCATCTGCGAAGAAGTAATTGAAGCTGTTACCATCTTCACTTGTAAATACTCATTATCTTGGTGAGGTGTCTGTTCTTTCAGAGTTTGAGACGAACAATAGGCAAGCACGGGTAGCCAAATGGTTACGGCAACCGCTGGCCCAAGGTGGGAGACCCGAGTTCGATTCCTGGCCTGACTCGCATTCTCACTTGCCGCCATTTTTTCATTTCAATTCCCTAATGAAGTCAAGGTCATTCCTTTCTTTCCTAATCCTTCTTCCTTCCCCTCCTTTATGAATAATTTGCAGAAGTAAGTCTGGTAAAGTTAAAAAAAATGTAATAGAAGTATAGATAGGCTATGTATTGTTATTTAATTTGGAATAAAGTTGACAAGAATTACTGCAAACGTTCTGATTACAATGATAGCACAAGTAACTGGGAGAACACACACATAAATGTAATAATTATCACTTTTTGCTATGTAGTTAGATGTCATGTTGTTTCTAAGCCAACCCCTATTTCTAAATGCATGAATGATGATCTTTGTGCCCTGTGAAGCTAAATACTGTCACGACAAGTTTGTACAATTTTCATCTTTACATCAATTTCCATCAGGAAACAAATAAATTGTTGTATTAATTTGCTTGTTCCCATAGTACCTCTCAATGAGTATTACTGGACTCAAACAATACTGGAAAACTATAGCTTGTGGGATATTTTACAAGTAAACTGTGTAGCCACCAATTCAGAGAGTGTGATTAGAAAGAAACTGTATTATTAGGTTTTGTGAACTGTACACCTTTGTTATTCTATCAACTGATTTATACAACTCAGCCAGTTACAGGAAGAGAGTTGGGGGAGTGATGCCAACGAAGGCACAGCACAGTTCACACATAGACACACAGCAAAACGTATTATTCTATGAAAAGAAACAGAATACTTTGTATCTTTTACCTGTCGCAATGAGTCACCTGGACCACACTCAAATGTGCGAGGAAAAGAATCACCAACTGGACGTTCATATAGAGCATGCAGGCTCTGTTCCCAATGAACAGGTTGATAAATCTGTTTTGGAAGCTGACGTTTAACATGGTTTCCATTAGCATAACGTTTTCCATTGACATTGGAAACTACTGTTATAGCTGGGTCATCAACTGTAGTATGGCGAATGGCTTCACGAAATTTTTCTGCTGCAGGGCGCATCAGAGATGAGTGAAATGCACCTGACACTTGCAGACGCTTACATGCCTTCAGACGAAACTGTCGCTTGTTGTCCTCAATGTAGCGTAGTGCCTACAAATTTAAAAAAAAAAAGTAACATTTATGTTAGCTCTTAAAGTTTGGAAAAATATTATTTGTATCATTTCTTTCTTATCTTTTAAGGTGTGCTGTCAAATGAGTCTAAAACCTGTATGTGAAAACTTCATAACAGTAAGTGAATCAAAGTAAGAACTAAATTATTACCAGCCACATGACAATTTTATATTTAGCTGATTTTTAAGCAAATGAAAGTTATCTGCTTCATAACAGAAATGTGAATCCTGACTTAAGCTCCCACCAATAGCAAGATACTGCTTGTTCTACTGAAGCACAGCAGAGCAGTATTTAGTGAAGTGCATTACTGCAAATAATAGTTATTTTCATTTTAAAATCTCTAGAGTATTTAACTACATTTAAGAAGTGACCAACGAGTATATCCAAGGAATTAGAAACTGTAGTTACAAAAGAGTCAGATGGCTGTAGAAGAATGATATTGCATGAGGACTGATCAAGAAAGACAAATCAGCTTTCACATACACCTTCCCTGATAGATTGAAGTGAACACCAAGCACATTCTAAATGAGTGAAATTCTGTCTAAGCCAGCATGTAATGAAGCATGTTGGAATTTATTCCCATCTGTTTGCATTATTGTAGCTCCAAATACTAGTGTTGCATAATAATAGGTACAAATTTAATTAGTCTATTATCATTACTTTCAGCAAAACTTTTGTTATTCTTTTTTCTATCATGATCTGCTGATGTTATTTTCTATTATTTGGCATCACAGAGGTTTGTTTAATTAGCAAATATAAATTACTTCATACCAGAGGCGTATTATTAAAGATCAGCTGTTATTATTATTAGCATTTATGACAAGGCTTACTAAATTATATCTACGAAATATTGAAGTAGCTATTATTATGTTTCACAATTAATGTTAGGAAAGTTGTGCCTTCGTTAGTTTCTGTATAATTACCTTTCATTCCGCAATTATTGTCAACAAACCTATTTCATTAAATATGTCAATGAAGCACTATTAATATAACAGAGACTGGTATATCAATTTACTTAGTATTATTTACACTACCTTCTAGTATAGCCAGTTGCGGGTAATTGTTTACCTTTCCATTATAATTACATTTATGAACATAAGTAACAATACATAATTTTCAGAATCATTATTCAGTTAGTATAAATAGGTGTGCTTTCACACCATGTAATGAGTCTTGTTTCGTGTTTGATAGAAAACACTTTCCACATCACTTTGAATTCCAATTTGAACAGTTATGCTAAAGTTGTTCTGTGTTAGTAGTGTAGAACATGTTTCTACAGTGATTACGAACTAATACTTAATATTTGTGCCATGCTAAATGTACAACTTGAGAACTTTTGTCAGGTTAGGAGTATTTCACAAACAAATGGTGTAAATTGTATTACTGATGTGTGAAATGTGCATAATGGGTTGTAGTGGCTGTTATTGATGAGACTTGTATGCTGGCTATAAAAGGGGACAATTGGGCACTAGTGATTCATAAAGTGTCAATGATCTACAATTCTTCATGTCACCTACATTATTTGTAGTAGACTAGTTTTGCCCCATGATTTTTCAGCCAGTTGTTACCGAGAGCATCGATCCATGAGAATCTACAAGAGGCAACGAACTACAACCTAGGTAAAATGTCACAAGCAGCTTATCCATGTATCCATATTGTTGAAATGACAATAACATTATGTACTGTTGGTCCTGACTTTATTACACATCACACAAGGTACAGTGATTCATCAGATTTCATAGCACTTTTTAAGAAGGGTTATATATGAAAAGAAAGATAAACTCACCAAGTTTCTTGTTCATTTTACAAATTTCAATGTGTGCCCCCTTGGTTACCCGCCACACTTGCACGAGATAATCTAGTTCTGTTGAATAGTATGTTTCACACAATATTTGTCATAATGGCAGTGATGCATTGCTGCTGTGTTGTTGGTACATTAATTTTATCCTTAACACAATCCTGCAGGAGCAAATCACATGGTGTGAGATCTGGTGACCTGGGAGGCCATGGTAACAGAAGATCATCACCCAGACTAACACACCCAATTCAGCAATGTGGCAGTGCTTTGTTAGGAAAGATGCTAACAGCTGTGCTCCAGTAAGGTGGAGACCTATCTTATTCAAAGATGGAGTTAGTAATTTGTTGTGGGAACAACCATGACAAGAAAATATCTGGGAAACTGGCACCTGTCACTCAACTGCTCAATGACAAAAAAGGATCTATAAACTTTCACAGTTTGCCATCCCTTCCAGCTCCATAGGGACTCTCATATCTTCCCCTTACACATGGAAAGTTGCATCACTGAATATCAATATCCCTGTAGAGTCATCATCATCATCATCAGCAGCAGCAGCAGCAGCAGCAGCATCCATAATTTGCTGCATTTGTGTCCAAAATTCCAATTAGTAGACATAATCATCAGGTGTAAGGTGGTGGAACAGTGCAACTAGGAGGGTTCAAAATACAAATGCCGCTGAAAAATATACCACACTATTTTCTGTGGAATGCCTAGTTAATAGCTTGCAAAAATAGTTAATTTTTGTGGGCTGCAGACATAGCTCTGTATCATACATTCCACAACTTACGTCGAGATACATAAACACCCCACACTTCTCCCTTTATACAGACAATCAGTATAATGTAACTGACAAAACAAAAGCATAATGCTGTGGTGACCACATGCTGTTCTGTACTTTACATACGCATAATGAATGCTTGTAACCAACAAACACTTCCTCTTGCAAAGCACTCATCATGTAGAGTTTCATCATGGGCCTGCCATCTAGAGTGCATGCAATCCTCATGCTACGCTATACGGCATATGCCAGATGCCCAACCAAGAGCTGTCAGGCAAATTTTTCTGGTGTTTCAGCATATATTTCCAGTTTCAGTATTGTAATATGTAGATGAGTCAGTCCAAACTAACACTTCTCGTCTTATTAAAAGATTTGGAAATCTTGTACAATTTTTTGGGACATACAAAAATTTATGCTTGACAGAGACTAAAATCTGGATTTTTCCACTTTTCATGAGCTGTTGCTTTAACAAAGAGGCTATCCTCACAAACTTTCTGGACTGACCAAAACCTACATATATCATGCAGTCTCCTCTTACGTATAGGGCTTGCACAGCGTCTATGATTCCCCACATAGGACGAGACAATTATTTATTATTGCAGGCCATATATATAAAAAATACAAAAGAGATGACTTACCAAAAAGGCCGGCTCGTCGATAGAAACAAATAAAATAAAGCTACACACATACAAGCTTTCGCCACCACTGGCAGCTTCTTCAGGAAAAAGAGGAAAATAGGAGAGGAAAAAGGGAAGGATATGGGTTTTAAGGAAGTGGAAAAGGAGTCATTCCAATCCCAGGAGTGGAAGGACTTACCTTAGGGGGAAAAAAGGAAGGTAAACAAATACACACATACTCAGACATATCGAAACGCAAACACACTTAGACAGGCATTTGTAAAAAGCAAAGAAGTTGGACAGAGATACCAATTGAGGCAGAGGCTCTGTCCACAGAACCAAGGCAAAGATGCTAAAGATGGTGGGCGGGAATTTGAATTAGCGGAGATTGAGACCAGGTGGGCAACGGGAGGAGAGAATAAGCTGAAGGGCAAGTTCCCATCTCCGGAGTTCTGAAAGGTTGGTGTCGGTGGGAAGTATCCAGATAACCCGGACGGTGTAACACTGCGCCAAATTGTGGTGGCCGTGCACCAAGGCATGTTTAGCCACAGGGTGATCCTCATTACCAACAAACACTGTCTGCCTGTGACTGTTCATGCGAATGGACAGTTTGTTGCTGGTTATTCCCACATAGAACGCTTCACAGTGCAGGCAAGTCAGTTGGTAAATCAGTGGGTGCTATCGCAAGTGGCTCTGCCCTTGATCGTGTACACCTTCCGGGTTACTGGACTGGAGTAAGTGGTGGTGGAAGGGTGGGTGCATAGGGCAGGTTTTACAACGGGGGCGGTTGCATGGGTAGGAGCCAGAGGGTAGGGAAGGTGGTTTGAGAGTTTCATAGGGATGGACTAGGAGGTTACGAAGGTTAGGTGGGTGGCGGAAAGACACTCATGGTGGAGTGGGAAGGATGTCATTAAGGATGGATCTCATTTCGGGGCAGGATTTAAGGAAGTCGTATCCCTGCTGGAGAGCCACATTCAGAGTCCGCTCCAGTCCCGGAAAGTATCCGGTGACAAAAGGGGCACTTCTGGGATTCTTCGGTGGAAGGTTCTGGATTTGGAGGAATGAGGAGGTGGCTCTGGTAATTTGTTTCTGAACCAGATCAGGAGGATAGCTGCGGGATGTGAAAGCTGTTATTAGGTTATTGGTGTACAGGTTCAGGGATTCGGGACTGGAGCAGACTCTTTTGCCACGAAGACCTAAGCTGTAGGGAAGGGAACGTTTGATATGGAATGGATGGCAGCTGTCATAATGGAGGTACTGTTGTTTGTTGGTAGGTTTGATGTGGAGTTGGCCGTTGGACAGATAGAGGTCAACATCGAGGAACGTGGCATGGGATTTGGAATAGGACCAGGTGAATTTGATGGAACCAAAGGAGTTGAGGTCGGAGAGGAAATTCTGGAGTAGTTCTTCACTGTTGGTCCAGATCATGAAGATGTTATCAATGAATCTGTACCAAACTTTGGGTTGACAGGCTTGGGTATCCAGGAAGGCTTCCTCTAAGCATCCCATAAATAAGTTTGCGTACGTGGGGGCCATCCTGGTTCTCATGACTGTTCCCTTTAGTTGTTGGTATGTCCGGCCCTCAAAGGTGAAGAAGTTGTGGGTTAGGATGAAGCTGGCTAGGGTATTAAGGAAAGAGGTTTTAGGTAGGGAAGTGGGTGGTCGGCGTGAAAGGAAATACTCCATCGCAGCGAGGCCCTGGGCATGTGGAATATTTGTGTATAATGAAGTGGCATCAATGGTTACAAGGATGGTTTCAGGAGGTAACAGGCTGGGTAAGGATTTCAGGCAATCGAGGAAGTGGTTGGTGTCTTTGATGAAGGATGGGAGACTGCACATGATGGGTTGAAGGTGTTGGTCTATGTAGGCAGAGATTCGTCCCTTCCTTATATAGAGGAAAAATTCCTAACAGGAAAAATATACGTAAAAAATAGATGAAGTACACTTACCAGGCGAAGGGACACAGGCAGTAATAGCAACAAATAAACACACAGACAACACACACACACACACACACACACACACACACACACACACACACAAATGCTAGCTTTCGCAGCCTAGCTGCTTCATCAGGCAGAAGGGAAGGAGAGGGAAAAGGAAATGATGAGGGGTTTAACGAAGGGGGTAAGGAGCCATTCCAATCCCGGGACAAGAAAGACTTACCTTGGGGGAAAAAATGGAGGATAAATAAATGCACACACACCCACACATTTACACATTTAGATGTCTGTGTAAATGTGTGGGTGTGTGTGCATTTATTTACCCTCCATTTTTCCCCCAAGGTAAGTCTTTCCTGTCCCAGGATTGGAATGGCTCCTTACCCCCTTCCTTAAAACCCTCATCATTTCCTTTTCCCTCTCCTTCCCTTCTGCCTGATGAAGCAGCTAGGCTGCCAAAGCTAGCATTTTTGTGTGTGTGTGTCTGTGTGTTTATTTGTTGCTATTACTGCCTGTGCCCCTTCGCCTGGTAAGTGTACTTCATCTATTTTTTACGTATATTAAGACGAAAAATTCCAGCAGGAAAAATTAAATATAAAAAATAGACGAAGATTACTCACCAGGCGAAGGAGCACAGGTGTAACAGCATCACAAATAAATAAATGAATACACACACACACAAACGCTAGCTTTCGCAGCCTAGCTGCTTCATCAGGCAGAAGGGAAGGAGAGGGGAAAGGAAATGATGAGGGTTTTAAGGAAGGGGGTAAGGAGCCATTCCAATCCTGGGACAGGAAAGACTTACCTTGGGGGAAAAAATGGAGGGTAAACAAATGCACACACACCCACACATTCACACAGACACAGGTACACCTAGTCAGACATACTGTAGAAAGCAAAGAAGTTAAGAAGTTAGACAGAGATACCACTTGAGGCAGAGGCTCTGTCCAGAGAACTGATGCAAAGATGGTGGGTGGGAATTCGAATTTAGCGGAGGTTGAGACCAGGTGGGCAACGGGAAGAGAGAATATGCTGAAGGGCTAGTTCCCATCTCCGGAGTTCTGAAGGATTGGTGTCGGTGGGAAGTATCCAGATAACCCGGACGGTGTAGCACTGTGCCAAGATGTGCTGGCCGTGCACTAAGGCATGTTTAGCCACAGGGTGATCCTCGTTACCAACAAACACTGTCTGCCTGTGTCCATTCATGCGAATGGTCATTCCCACATAGAACGCTTCACAGTGCAGGCATGTCAGTTGGTAGATCACGTGGGTACTATCGCAAGTGGCTCTGCCTTTGATCGTGTACACCTTCTGGGTTACGGGACTGGAGTAAGTGGTGGTGGAAGGGTGCATAGGGCAGGTTTTACAACGGGGGCGGTTACAAGGGTAGGAGCCAGAAGGTAGGGAAGGTGGTTTGGGGATTTCATAGGGGTGGACTAGGAGGTTACGGAGGTTAGGTGGGTGGCGGAAAGACACTCTCGGTGGAGTAGAAAGGATGTCATGAAGGACGGATCTCATTTCGGGGCAGGATTTAAGGAAATCGTGTCCTTGCTGGAGAGCCACATTCAGAGTCCGCTCCAGTCCCGGAAAGTATCCGGTGACAAGAGGGGCACTTCTGGGCTGCTTCTGTTGAAGGTTCTGAATTTGGGGGGATGAGGAAGTGGCTCTGGCAATTTGTTTCTCTACCAGATTAGGAGGATAGCTGCAGGATGTGAAAGCTGTTATTAGGTTATTGGTGTACTGGTTCAGAGCTTCAGGACTGGAGCAGACCCGTTTGCCACGAAGACCTAAGCTGTAAGGAAGGGAACATTTGATATGGAATGGATGGCAGCTGTCATAATGCAGGTACTGTTGTTTATTGGTAGGTTTGATGTGGACGGATGTGTGGAGTTGACCGTTGGACAGATGGAGGTTGACATCGAGGAATGTGGCATGGGATTTGGAATAGGACCAGGTGAATTTGATGGGACCAAAGGAGTTGAGGTTGAAGAGGAAATTATGGAGTTCTTCTTCACTGTGTGTCCAGATCATGAAGATATCATCAATGAATCTGTACCACACTTTGGGTTGACAGGCTTGGGTATCCAGGAAGGCTCCCTCTAAGTGTCCCATGAATAAGTTCGCGTACGAGGGGGCCATCCTGGTTCCCATGGCTGTTCCCTTTAGTTGTTGGTATGTCTGGCCCTCGAAAGTGAAGAAGTTGTGGGTTAGGATGAAGCTGGCTAGGGTATTAAGGAAAGAGATTTTAGGTAGGGAAGTGGGTGGTCGGCGTGAAAGGAAATACTCCATCGCAGCAAGGCCCTGGGTATGTGGGATATTTGTGTATAAGGAAGTGGCATCAATGGTTACAAGGATGGTTTCTGGAGGTAACAGGCTGGGTAAGGATTTCAGGCGATTGAGGAAGTGGTTGGTGTCTTTGATGAAGGATGGGAGACTGCACATGAGGCGTTGGAGGTGTTGGTCTATGTAGGCAGAGATTCGTTCTGTAGGGGCTTGGTAACCGGCCACAATGGGGCGGCCGGGATGATTGGGTTTGTGAATCTTGGGAAGTAGGTAGAAGGTGGGGGTGCGGGGTGTCGGCGGGGTCATGAGGTTAATGGAGTTAGGTGAAAGGTTTTGCAGGGGGCCTAAGGTTTTGAGGATTCCTTGAAGCTCTGCCTGGACATCAGGGATGGGATTGCCATGAAAGACTTTATATGTGGTACTGTCTGAAAGCTGATGCAGTCCCTCAGCTACATACTCCCGCCGATCAAGTACCACGGTCGTGGATCCCTTGTCGGCTGGGAGAAAGATGATGGAATGGTCTCCCGAGCTATTCGTGATCTGAAGGCTGACCATCCATTCTCCCAGCCGACAAGGGATCCATTAGCAAAGAAAGAAATTATTTACTAACAGACAGTTCTCCCTCACATGACCATAACACACAGTTACAAAAGGTCTATTTAAAACAATCAGAATTTAACTAGGATGGAATGTGACATTATAAGAATGAATGACTCAAAACCATAAGTAAAATTGAGAAGTATTTGGTGGTGTTGTAACCCTTGGATTGGTGTGCTACGTCAGCCTAGTGGTTGTGCGCCATATCAGCAAATGCCACAACTAGCGGCAAACTGACATGCAGAGCGGCAGCTCTGCGCTAGTGTACAGACTTTGTATCTCAGTCGCTGCAGTGGCCCCCACCTTTGTAAATGTGGTGCAGTTAATAAATATAGTAAAGATTAGTCTCTGTGTTGGTGTTTGTGTTGAGATATAACACATACATGCTGAGTAGGGCTGTATGTTCACATCTGCTTTTATCTATGTTGGCTTGGGTGCAATACTTCAACAGTTAGCTAGGCAATAGCAGGAGATCCTTGCCATCATGCAACAAGTTATGCCCATATTGTTTGACAAATTGGCCTCTGCAGCTCACTTTCTGCTGCCTTTCCCACCTTTTATGGAATTCATGGAGGATTGAGAAGCTTACAAACACTGCCTTCGGCAATATTTTTGAACTTTCTGAGTTACGGATGTGGAGATATCTCACACACTTTTTGTGTGCTAGATTTCTCTGTCCTTGTATCAAGTGTTGTGGCAGTTGACCACCTTACAGGAATCATCATCTCTCTTGTTCGATGAATTGTGTGCATTGTCTTCTTATTATCAAGCTGTACTCATGTTGTGGCTGCTAGGGAAGAATTTTACCAGTGCAAAAGAACAACCTAAACAGTCCTAACACACCTATACCATGACTCTTCACAGCTTGAGTCCAGCAACAAGCCCTTCAGTTAGAATCACCCACTCTTGAAAAAGTGTTGTTGATCGCACAGTACTATTAAGTTTCCCAACCTGCAGATAATCAGTTCGACAGCTCATGTGGTATGGGGCGGCCCGTAGTAGAAACCTCTGTACTCGTGGCAGACAACTTTGTGACAGTGCATGCCGGCTGCTCTGGCTGCTCCTGCTCCGTCTGTAACTATTGTGCCCGCTGCCACCCTCTGTTGCCATTATGTGTGACATGATTCACCAAACACAACTGGTCTGAATGCCCCCCAGTGTTAAGACTGTATGCTGTAAATGTTGTAAAAAAAGTTAATGTGGTGGTTGTATGTCAATCCAATGCTCAATATGTGTCTTCAGAGAATCAAGAGATAGATATTCAGGAAGTATTATCATCGGGGCTAGTTTCTGACCAGCACGCCAACAAACTTTTTATTGATGTCCCAGTTTTCTCACTGCCATTGCATTTACATGCGGATACCAGCACTGCTATTTCCTTGTTGAACAATCACACCTATATAGACTTAGGATCCCTACAGTTGTCTCAGGTCGTCAAACTCATTAAGGTAAATGGCAAACATCACATTCCCTTGAGGGCTAGTTCACAGCAGATGTCACCTATAAGTTAGTGACTTGCCCTGCCACTTTCATTGTGGTTCATGACTCTTTGGTTTTTCTGTTGCAGAATACATACAGCTGCTGTCCAAGGAGGTTCCTTAGCAGTCCTTGGAATCACTGTTTTCTTCATTTCAGGATGATTTTGTGGAAGGTCTTTGGTGTGCCACAGATTTTCAGGCCTACATCACCCTGAAATCAGTGTGCCCTCTTTTTCTTTTTGGCCCGTTAAGTCCCATTTGCCCTCTGCACATTGGTCAAGACAGAGTTGGATGGCCTCACTTCTGTCAGGGTGGCAGTTCCCAGATCATCCAATGAGTGGGGCATGCCTCTAGAGATAGTACAGAAACCTTCAGGTAACCTATGCCTATGTGGAGACTCTAAAGCCACCCTTAATTCTCAGATTATAGTGGACACCTATCCTTTGCCCTGTCCTGATGTACTTTTCACACAAATAGCAGGAGGGCAGTTTTTCTCCAAACTGTATTTGTCAGAGGCATATTGTCAATTACCTATGGGTGAGGAATCTAAGCATCTAATGGTTACTAACACGCCTTTTGGCCTATACCAGTACTAATGGTTGATGTTCAGGGTGGCAAATGCCCCAGCCATGTTTCAACGGTACTTGCAGCAGATGATGTTCGGATTGGATACTGTTTCAATTACCTGGATGACATAGTTAGAAGCCATACTATGAGAGAGCACCTGAACAACCTCCACGCCATATTAGAGAAACTCTGGGTGGTGGGGTTATGTTGCAATCTATAGGACTCTAAATTTTTTCAACTGCCCCTGGAGTGTCTCAGTCATATCATGTCCTGTAAGGGTGTTTGCCCCAAGGAGAGTCTAGTCAAGGCCATTAAGTGCCTTCCACACCCCTCACTGCTGTGTGGTCTACAGGCATTTTTAAGGAATGTAGTGTTTTTCTGTCGGTTCATCCCTGGGGCCTCGACCATTGGGCACTCCCTGCAAAGCCTTCTCTGCAAAGGTGCCTCTTTTGTTTGTTCACCAGCATGTGACTAGAATTTCACCATTCTGAAGGAACATCTCAGGATGGCTCCTTGTTTATTGACCTTTGAACCTAACAAACCTTTGATTTTGGCTACCTATGCTTCCCAATACAGAAGGGCAGTGCTGGCTCATCAGAACAGATGGCTCACAACAACCCCTTCCTCAAACTCAGGGGGCTCTCGGATTGTGTATGCTATCACTCCCACTGGGTCCCTGCGGTCATCATGTCAGTATGGCAACCATGTCTGTACCTTGCTAACGGGTGAACAAGATGTATCACGGCATCGCAACCAGCTCTGTACCTGGGTTGGCACCCCGCCTCCAGTAACTCACAGTCCCTGCCAGCTGCAGTGGCCCGTGGGACAGGACTCCGTTGCTCCACCTGGCACCCGACTATCTCTTCTGCCCTTGTCTACACCTCTGCTGGGAGTGCAGCCATCTGCTCAGCTGGCACTGTTAGCACCAGGCTCCTGCCAGACACTTAGGGTAACTCCATATCATAGGGGCCTGCAGAGGAGCCATGACCCTCATAACCTCCAGATGTACTCATGGGACCCCAAGAGGACTGTCTGTTGCCGGTACTGCCATCCCAAGCTCTGATGGTGGGCCATCGATAAGCTCATCAGCCTATTCAGTTTTGACCATACCCTTGGGCTCTGGGCAACCGAGAGCTACTTGTCTCTCTCGACGCACAGTTGTCCATGGACGTGGGCACCATCTTCATGTCTAGGCAGATCTTGCCACATCTGGGCAGCCACTCTCCTCCACTCTCAAGAGGGGAGGGGTTTGTAAACCTCAGGTTGGAGTGCCACATTAGGCACAAGTTGGATCAGCACACTACAGTGAGTGAAGGCAGCGACCACAAGGGGCTTCTAAACAACAGGCAGCCTAGCAGCCATGCATCCTATAAGTGAGCACCACAACTAGTGGCAGACTGTCACAGCTGAGTGATACATAGAGCAGTTCTACGGTGACCCCACTAGTACACAGAACCTGCATTGCAGTCACCCTAATGGGGCTCCCCACCTTTGTACACATTGTGCAATTAATAAATGTAGTTTAGATTAGTCTCTGTGCATATATTGTGATATAACATCATCTATTGCTTTAAACACCGTCAGGCAGGATCGCCAAAATCTTCTCCTATAACGAGGCATCTCTGGAGCCGTTGGATGCCTCGTTTTAGGAGAAGATTTCGGCGATCCCACTTGACGGTGTTTAAAGCAGTAGATGATGTTGATCACTGAATCACCTAGTATGGTGTAATGTTCTTCTATTCCATCTACATCTAAGTCTATACTAAGTAATGTTCTTCTATTACATCTACATCTAAGTCTATACTAAGGAAATCAATATGAAGTGAGTTATAGTGAATATTTATCACTGAACCACTACTATGTCACCTCTGTATGTGCTGTAATTAGTCAAATCATTTTGCTATCTTTACAGAAGTGATAAAGATGGAGTTGTAAGTATATTCCTAGATCAGTGTTTTTCACCCTGTGGGTTTTGACTTCCAGGGGGGTTGCATAGTATTGTTAAAGGGGTTGCTGTAATGATAGGATGAAGTTACGAGCCTACTCCATGTTTAAAAAGTATGGTTTTATAACACAAATCAATGGACAAACAAAATTAAAAATTATTCCATACTAAAATTATGTAGTGGAATTCATGCACTGTGTTAATGACGAAGAAATTAAAAGCCAGAAAACTGTGTTCAGAAATGAATTGATAGTTAAATTAACAAGATGTAGTCAGTAATTTTGACAAAATTGATGAAGAAAGATTTACTTATTTACAAATGGAATCTACAGCAGGACCAGCAAGGATAATTTGATTCTGTATCTTGCCTGCAACATGTAACATTCGTTATGCAACATATATTTTTCTATTGGATTGTATTATGCGACATATTGTTGGTAAGAAGTGCAACTGATTATGGATTATTTACGATAGAGACTTTATGCAATTACTCACCAGTCAAGAGTCACTTTTTTATTTTTATGGTTCATATTTATTTATGCCAATGGCCATGACACAATGGATACACCAGTTCCCGTTAGATCACCAAAGCTGAGCACTGTCTGGCTTGGCTAGCACTTGGATGGGTAACTATCTGGTTCTGCCGAGTGCTGTTGGCAAGCGGGGTGCACTCAGTCCTTGTGATCCTAATTGAGTAGCTACTTGATAGAGAAGTAGTGGCTATGATCACAAAAACTACTTAATGACCAGGAGTGTGGGATGCTGACCATGTCCCCCTCCGTTGACGCCCTCGGGCAGAGGATGGCAGGGCGGCCGGTCAGTAAACCGTGGGCCTCTTGAGCCCTGTCACACGGAGCTTAGTTTAGTTTAGTATTTATTTATACTGTACAACTAGTTTCAGCAAAACTATGCCTCCATTATCAAGTACCTATATCTTACCTAAAAAGTTTATAATAAATCACTTATATGGAATTTATTATGACTCTTACAGGGGTTTTGTATTTAATATGAAATTATAATAATGTGTTCCATTTGTAAAAATAATTTAAAAAATCATCCTATAATGTTTAATACTGTACTTTTTGTTGTAATAACATTAGTACCACTGTACAAAGTACAATTTCACAGGACCAATAAATATACAATACAATAGAGTTTGTATTGTGTTTCTAAGTGTCAAGACATACCTACTATGGAAAACATTTGAAGTATCTACTACGAAAAACATATTGTATATAAAGCAGTATAGTAAGCAATATTATGTTTTAATGTCCCTTCAACAATTACATTATCATAAACACAACACAAAATCAGGTTTAGGAAGAATGAGGAAGAAATGAAAGCAAAAATAATGCCATTTTTCTTGTACAATTTAGGAAAACCTAAACGTGGGCGAAGTTTTCAATACAAGTCCATTGTTTCAACCACTTGTAATGTCTCATCCATTCAGACCATTAAAATATTTGCAGAAAAAATATTTTAATAATTCTTGATAAGCCTTTAAACATTCCAAAAAGTGTTGTGTCATTAAACAAAAAATACTAGTTAAGTTTACAAGATAATATTCAATAGTAATATTTACCTCAGAGTGGCCAGCAACGACCTTGCAGTGTGGAAAGAGGTAAGTGGCTACACAGCATTCTGGATTCTCAATACCTTGTTCTTTACACCATTCTTTAGCACTTGCCATGGCCTTAGTCAGTTCAGAATCTGGTCCATAAAGCACTGTCATCATTCCACTGTCTTCTGCATCCGCTGCTAACTGCATAGCTTCTGCTCGTATCTTCACCAGTTTCAATGCTGTCATCAGTTATTTCAGATGAAATAAAATTTTACTGGAAACCATTTTAACATATACTTACGAAACTATTAGATTTTAATACTCAGCCTTATGTCAAAGTGTTATATTGTCTAAATTTGACACTATGTATTTCCAGCATCTGTCATTAATTTCTTCCTGACAATCTAATGCTGAAACCTTTAGTAATTGAAATTCATTCAAATTATGAATAAATACAACAAAAATGCTGGTGATCAAACCTTTAGGGGTGAGATATTTTCATTCAACAGCTGAAGGTAAAATAAATAGGCGTGTAAAAACAATACATAGTAATAAAACAGGTGCAGAAACAAAGTCAAATCAAATCTGTTATTATTAGGGATAAAATCAAACAATGGAAATTCCAGAAAGGATTCAGCCATGCTGAGTACCACAGACTGGCCACAGTGGTTGAAGATAGTGATCATGTCTGTGTGTATGTTTGTGCCTCTCTAACCAATGAAGGCCTTAATGGCTGAAAGCTCTGATGTTGTATTCTATTACATGTGCCTTTCTGCTGCTCATCAAATGTCTCTGTGGTGAGTAGGCAAAAATATTATTAAGGATAAATATCATCAAAGTGAGAATTTATTGGCACACCTTCTCTGGATCTCTCTCAACAGTGTCACACATAATGATGATCATTCCTAAAATAATTATTGGCAGAAAAATCTCATTCAGATTCAGTCATAAGTTTTATTAAATCCTAGATTATGTCCAACATGACCTACAATCCCTGCTAAAATTCTATGGCCCTTCCCATAACCTCTTCCCTGAAGCCATCTCTCTCCTCACCCTAACCACACCCATACCTTCTACATGCTCCCTAAAATCACAAACCATATAATCCTAGATATTCAATTGTGGCTGCTTACTGTGCTCCCCCTGAAAGAATTTTGGTCCTCATTGACCGACACCTCCAACAAATTGTTAGAGAGAGGCCTCCTGCTTCAAAATACCAACCACCTCCTTCAATGGATCCTTATTCATCACTGTTGATGCCACTATCCTTTACACCAATATCCCACATGCCCATGGTCTTCCCACTCTAGACCACTACCTCTCCCAATATCCTTCAAGGCTCCAAGCACAATACTTCATTAACTACCTTTTCCTTTGAAGGAAAAGTATAGAGTCAAATTTGCAGCTCAGCTATGGACCCTCCTATGCCAAAGTATTTCTTGGCTGTCTGGAGGAAACCTTCCTAGCCTTCTAAAACCCCAAACTCAAGGTCTAGTACAATTGCCTTGATGATATTTTCATGATTTGGACACAGGACTAGGACACTGTGTCTTCATTCCTTCACAACCTCAACTCCTTTTATCCCATCAGTTTCATTTGGTCCTCCTCAAGCTACCTTCCTAGGTGTTAACCTCCACCTCACTGATGGTTCCATCCATACTTCTGTATACATTAAACCCACTAACTACCAACAATAGCTGCACTTTGACGGATGCCATTAAAAAAATCCCTACACAAAAAAAAAAAAAAAAAAAAAAAAAAAAAAAAAATCCCTCCCATAAAGTCTTGCCATCTACAAATGGCATATTTGTAGCAATGAGAACTCCCTTACTCAATATGCTGAAGGCCTCACAAAGGCCTTCACAGACAATTATCTTCCAGACCTAGTTCACAAACAACTTCCATTCAATATTGCCATACACCACCAATCCACCTCCACCTCCAATAAGTAGCCACAAAGGAGTGCCCCTCTTGTAACCCAATACCATCCCAGACTGGAACAACTAAACTACATCCTTCATAAGAACCATGATTATCTGTCATCATGCTCTTAACCATCCATCAGGTGCAATATTATGACAACTGAGTTTTGGTGCAATGAGCCTGACAAGCACAGATTTTGAGATCCGCTATTTACTTCAGCTTTTCAACTTTTGTCCTGTAAACATAATCAGCGACCTTGACTGGAATGTAAACAAACAGAACATGCGAAACTGGATGCCAAAAATACCTTTATTAATGATATGAGCAACAAAATACATAGAACCCTAATTTAGAAAACAATACCAGACAGTTACAGTTTTTAGCACATACGTATTATGAAGCAATGAATTTAACTTAAAAGCTCCACTTTTAAATCTCTGTCTGTCTGTTTTGTTGTCTTTCACACTTAGAATTACCAGAAGGAACACACTGCGCTTAGAGAAGCAAAGTTGATAGTGGCCTGTGACAGGCAGATCACACTTTGGCAATTCTTACATTCATAATTTGACATCCTTCAGCGACCAATTTCTGTAGCGTAGTAGATGCATCAACATCTTTTTGTATGTGAAATAGGTGACAATTTCTCTCTGTGTTCAGTAGAAACAAATCTTCTGAAACGGCTTTGCAGACTGGAGGGGATTCCAATCATCACCTTATTTATTCTGTGTAGTTCTCCAAGAATAAATTGGTGTATTAGACATTTTAAAGTACACTCTGCTTCAAATGTTTTCCAGTTGGTTTCCATGCTAAATAACCAGAGAGTTGACACCACCCACATTCAACATTGTGAAGAAAATTATCATCGGCCAGCACTTTGTATTTCGGCTCACACTGTAACTTGCACATATCTGAGCTGCAGTATGAACACCACCTTTAGTTGAATTGTAGAAAGTGACCATCCTTAGTTTATTTTTCTCTTCAGATTATGTATCAATGACATTGTCACTATGCAGCAATGAAATAACATTTTTGTTCAGCTATATTTTTGAGAAGGATAGGTTGCTACTCACCACAGAGACCTCCAATGAGCCACGGAAAGGCACAAATAATAGAATACAACTTAAAAAGGTTTTTAAGAGGAATTAAAATGGCCTCCCTCCATGAGTTGGCGGGGGGGAGGACTTTCTCATTCTGCCTTGTGAGGTGTTGTGTCATACTGTAGTGGATCCCATTGTGACCTGGACATGTGTCACAAGCTACAGAAAATATAGATTCCAGCACCTACATAAAGAAGGGTCAATTATACTCTTCTTCAGTGCTGGGCTGGAAGTCCAAAATTCCCCTCTCAGCAACCAGCCGGTGGGACTGGAAAGCTGGATCGTAACTGGCAGTGATGGTTGCTGTAGAAAAATAGGCTGCAATATTCTGGAGAATCTCTTGCAGGCTGGTCAGGAGAGTACCATTACTCATTACAGCAGCTACTGGACACCTGCTTCCTCTCTGAGATATCCTCCTGATGGTCTCCCATGTAACTGAAGTCTAATAGTGGAATGGTTAATGGCATTTAGGAACTGTTACCACTACCTGACCACTAGCGCGGTAAGTGTTTTAACTGGTCTCTGTGCCACTCTACTGCATCTGTCTGCTGGCCAATAAGGCACATGACCACTAGGCTGCCTGTTGTGTTGAGGCCTCTGGTGGTCACTGCCCTAATTTTCTGTGGTGGGCTGTTGCAACTCACACCTGACACTGCGCTCCAATCTGACAATTATAACCGTAACCATCTGGATAGTTTAGAAGGTATGTGCGGGATGTTGCTGGGGTGAGGAGGGCCACTTTTGAATGTCCACTATTGTAAGGTCCCAGAACATTAAATAGTGCAATGCTACACCTCCCTGCTGTCACACCAACAACTCCTGTACCAACATTTATTACAGAGTGGTTTTTAACATGTTCCTCTCTACCAACTCATGCTGCCCAAATTGACTGTTATCCAGTCACATATGTTTGTTTAAGATATCACTGTGTGATTACACATTTTTATTTATAATCATGAATGGTCCCAATTGATATGTGTATTAATTTGCAATCAATCTTATACATGAACATTCCCACTACTTCCTTCTTCTTTAACAGATTTTATTAATTTCCTAAACAGTTTGCTAAACACAAAACCATTGTGTTCACCATCTTTAAACAAATTTTCAGTCCTTCATTTTGTCTAAAGGCCGTCAGATATGGTGACTGTAATACGAGGATCAACTATTCACGTCTACTTCTCTCCGTGTTTCCAAGTGTTCTTTGGCATGGGCACAATACTTCAACAGATAGCCAGGCAACAGCCGGAACTTCTTGCTGTCATGCAACAAGTTATGCCATCATTGCTTGACAAATCAGCATTTCTGGCTCAATTTCCGCCGCCATCCCAATGTTTGCAGAATCAGTAGAAGATTGAAAGGCAACATTTTCACGCTTGTTGATTCAGAGGTTATGTCCAGCACTTAGGTCAAGTGCCTTTTTTGTCCTGGATTTCTCTATTCTTGTATAACATGTTGCGCAGTTGGCCCCCTTACAGGAACCGGGAACCGTCCACTCTCTCTCTTCTTCAATGAATGTGTGTGTTGTCTTGTTATTATTGTCGTTACACTCATATAGTGGTCCCAGGGTGGAATTATACCAGTGCAAAAAATACCCGACCAGTGCTACCAAGCCAGGGCTGTGACTCTTCATCGCCTAAATGCCATTTTGCTATGCAGGAATCGAAGGAGTCTTCTCTGGATGTTATTATCCATTCTGTGGAGGTCCGGTAACAAGCCCTTCAGTTACAAGAACCCACCCTTGAAGAAGGGTTGTCGATCGCACAGTGCTATGAGTTTTCCCAAGCTGTGGGTCATCAGTTTGTCGCCTGGTGCAGTACGAGGTGTCCCTGAGAAGTCAACTATGTTCGTTGCGAATGATGTGCTGGTGGTACATGCCAGCCACTCTGAATGCACCCGCCCTGTGGGTAAATAGCATTCTTACCATCAATCCCTGTTGCTATCGTGCAGTGTGCTTCACTAAACACAACAGGGCTGAGTGTTCCCAGCATTGGGCTGTCGTAAATGCTATAAAAAAGGTCATCTGGTGGTCATATGTCAATACATAGCTCAATATGCACCTTCTGATAATCAGGAGATGGATAGTCAGGAAGTGTTGTCATTGGGGCTAGTTTCTGACAAGTATGACAACAAACTGATTATTGATGTCTCAGTTTTCTTGCAGCCGCTCCTACGGCTGTTTCTTGTTGAATCTTCAGACGTATGTTGACTTAGGATCCCCACACTTGTCACAGGTCAACAAACTACTGCGGGGTATGGCAAACATCAAATTCTCTTGATGGGCCATTTCATGGTGGATGTCACCTGTAAAACAGTCGCTCACCCTATCACTTCCATCATGGTTGATGACTTTAATGCAACTAACCTTTTTGGGCTTAGATGCTTTCTAATCATTTGGATTTTCCATTGCAGAATCCTTACAGATGATGTCTGATGAGGTTCCTTATCAATCCTTGGAATCCTGGTATTTTGCATTTCAGAATGTATTTGGAAGGACTGTGATGTGTCACACATTTTCAAGCTCACATCCTGAAACTATCAGCTCGCCATCATATTTTTTTGGGCCCATGAAGTCCCTTTAGCCCTCCTCACTCAAGCCAAGACAGAGTTGGATTGCCTCACCTCTCTCATGGTGGTGGTTTCCATAGTGTCATTTGAGTAGGGCACGCCACTAGTGATGGTGTGGAAAACTTCACGTAAACTACACCTATGGGGTGACTTTAAAGCCACCATCAATTCTCTGCCACATCCTGATGAACTGTCCATAAAAATAGCAAGAAGGCAGTATTTCCCCGAACCTGACCTGTCAGAGGCATATCACCAGTTATCTCTGGATGAGGAATATAAATATCTCATGGTCCTGAACATGTCTTTTGGCCTATACCAATACCAATGATTGATGATTGAGGGTGGTAAGTGCTCCAACTATATTTCTATAGTACTTGGAGTATTGACTCTTGGATTCTGTACTATTTTACTTACCCGGATGACATAGTAGTTACAGGACATACTACAGGAGAGCACCAGAAAAACCTCTATGTCTGGTTAAAGAAACTCCGGGTGGTGGGGTTACACTGCAATCTGCAGAAGTTAAAATTTTTTCAACCATCTCTGGAGTATCTAGGTCATGTCATCTCCTGCCACGGCGTTCTCCCCATGAAGAGTCTAGTCACAAATATTACGGATATACCACACCCCTCCTAACTGTGAGCTCCACCAATGTGAGCCCCCTGCATGACCTTCTCCACAAAGGTGTCTCTTTTGTTTGGTCTCCAGTGTGGGGCCAGACTTTGCACCATTCTGAAGGAAAGTCTCCAATGGGCTTCTTGTTTAGCAACCTTTGATCCTAAGAATCTTTGATTTTCGCTACCGACATCTCTCAATATGGGGTTGGGGCGGTGCTATCTCACATGAATGTAAACAGCTCAGAGCAACCACTGTCAAAATGCCTACCAGAGCTCAGGTTCAGTACTCTCAGATTAAAAAGGAGGCTCTGGCCATTGTGTACACCATCACCAAATTTCACATTTTACTCTATGGCCACAAATTTCAGTTGATTACACACCTCAAGCCATTGTTATTGTTGTTTAGCCCAGTGACTTGTATTCCCGAGAAGGCATCACACCAGTTGCAGTGTTGGACCTTTTTTCTTTCTACCTACCATTATGACATCAATTTTTCGCTTACTGGACAGCACGCCAATGCAAATGGCTTATCCTGGGTTTTGGTGGGTCCAGATCCCTTGTTCAATAGGGAGCAAGTCATGTGTTTACAACTGGATGTAGACGTCAGGCAGTAAATGGCTTTTCTATCACAAGTACTCAGGTCGCCAAGGCCACAGCAGCATCCCAGTCTTCTGGGAGGTGGTCAGCCAAACAAGGCTGGTCGGACAATCCTTTTGGCCGAGCTTCCGAGCCCCTTCGAAACTACTTTGTGTTGCGCCATTGCCCGTATGTCTTTGATGGGATCCTCATGGCAACAGAACATGCTGCTCCAAGAGTCGTCATTGCAGGGAGTTTATGGCAGGAGGTCCTACAGTTGCTACATGAAGGGCACTGGGGATTTCCCACACCAAAGCCTTGGCCTGCTTAACAAATGAACTGGCTGGGTCTCAAAAGGGAACTGGAGCATTTGGTAGCAACCTGTCCACAGTGCTCAAGTCAACAAATATCTCCGAAATTATTATTCTTTCCTTGGCCACTAGCAGCACAGCCCTGGGAGAACAGCCATGTGGACTTTGCCAGTCCCTTGCTGAATGCCTTTTGGCTCATTGTCATTAAATCCTTTTCATATTTTCTGTACATGGTCCAATGCTCCTTGGCCACTATCGAGGTGGCAATTCAAGGTCTCTAAAAATGTTTTCAGTGGAGAGCCTCCCAATTACCCTAGTGTTGGACAATGGAACACAGTTTTGGTCACAGGAGTTTCACAAATTCTGTATGTGGTCTGGTGTTCACCATATCCACAGTCTGCCTTTTTCACTGTCAGTTAAATGGGGAGACTGAGCACATGGTTTGCACTTTTAAAGCATAGATACGTAAATATTAACACAATTTCCCAGCAGAAGAGTCATTGACTCTTTTTATAACAGGCTTTCAGACAACGCCTATAGGTCCCCAAAGCCCAATGGAGTTTCTTCATGGGTGCCAGCGTTGTACACTGCTCCAAGTACTCCACCTTGGTGCCCACCTACCATTGTGTTTAGTCGCCCCACTGGGCCTCCAGCTTTCTCTCCTACCAGTGTCTATGCCTACACTGGGACTGTATCCACCTCCTTAGCAAGTGCTGTTAGCACCTGTGTCCGGCCAGCCAGAGTTTGCACGGCAGTCACATCAGGTAGTGGCATCTGAGCCACTTACGAGTTCCTTCTAAAGACGTACCTTTGGAGGAGCCACGGCTTCCATCGCCTCCTGAAGTACTCATAGGACCCAAAGAGGACTGCCTGTTGCTGGTGCTCACCATCCTGAGCTCCTGCGGTGGGTCAATGGTGTGCTCGTCATTCCTGAACAGTTCTGCCCCTACCCTTGGGCTTTTGGAACCAAGAGCTGCTTATCCCTCTCATCTCAGACATGGCCACCATCTGCACTTCAAGGCAGATCTTGCCACCTCTGGGTAGCAGCTGCTCTCCACTCCCAAGTCCCAAGAAGGGAGAGGTGGTGTAATTCTCAGGTTGGTGCGCTGCATCAGGTGCGAGCTGGATAGGCAAACAAAGGAAATTGACCACCAGAGACCTCCAGTTAACAGGTAACCTAGGGGTTGTGCACCCTATTGGCCAGCACCACAACTAGCAGAAGACCAACACAGCTGAATGGCATTCATACACTGGCCGTGCTAGTGTACAGACCTTGTATCGCAGTCACCATCTGTGGACCCCACCTGTGTACACATAGTGCACTTGTAACAAAATATTTAAGATCAGTTTCTATAGCTGTGTTGAGTTATAAAGGTGACTGTGCCCTCCAACCCACCCTCCGAAATATATCCTACCACATCAAGAATACTAACCACTTAACCACAGAGCCTGGCCACCCATGGATAGTATATTTGCATTAGAGAGACTGAGAAGCACCTTTCTCAATAAGCTAAAGGTCTCACAAAGGACTTTATGACAGACAAATTTCCCCAGACCTAGTCCACACATTTCCCAAGCCATATTCTCACACTCCCCCAAAACTCCCTCTACCTCCAACAACCTGCTAGGAAAAGGGTGTTCCCTTAGTTACCCAGTACCAGCCTGGAATGGAACAACTAAACCACATCCTTTGTCAAGGCTTTGATTTTTTTCTTTCATAATGCCCCGAAATGAGATATCCTATCCAAGAGCCTTACCATCACTCTTTAAAGACATGTTCTGTCACCCACCCACATGCACAACATCCTAGTCCACCCCTATATCACTCCCAACCACGCCCCCAGCGATCATATCCCTGTGGAACGGCCCATTACAAGACCTGCCCAATCCAGTCACCCAGCACTACCTATTCTAGTTCCATCACAGGCCTCTCCTATCCTGAGTCTTGGCTACCTGTAAAAGCGGCCATGTTATTTACCAACTGTGCTGCAATCACTGCACACACTGCTACATCGGTGACTACTGAGTAGCTGTCAATCAGGATAAATGACCACTGTCAAAACAAGGTAGATCACTCTATGCCACAGCATGCAGCCGAGCATGGCCTGCTAGTTTCAATGACTGCTACACAGCCCAGGCCATCTACATCATCCCTCTGACTACCAACATTTCTGATCATATGGGAGTTATCCCTTCGGTACATTGTTTGGTCCTGAAACTATCCATGACTCAACCTAAGGTTGCACCCACACACGATTGCAGCATAGTTGGTAAACACATGGCTGCTTTCACTTGTGGCCTGTCCTCTGATGGGGTAAGATTGTACACGGGTATGATCCCTGTGGTAAGAGGTTGGGACTGGGAGTGGCATAGGGATGGACTAGGATGTTGTGGAGGTTAAGTGCGTAACGGGACACCACTTTAGGAGGGGTCAGAAGGATTTTGGGCAGGATGTCTCTCATTTGAGGGCATGATGACAGATAAAGCCCTGACAAAGGATGTGATTTAAATGTGCAGTCTGGGGAGGTACTGAGTGACAAGATTGTTGTTGTTATTGGAGCTTTAGGGCACTCAACATCGTGGTCATCAGCACCCACTGAATGACAAGAGGGACACTCCTTTGTGATTGGTTTTGGGTAAGGATGGTGGATTGCTGATGTGTGGGGATATGTCACAGGAAATACCTTTGTTGACTAGGTCAGGAGCGTAATGTTTGTCAGTGAAGGCCTCTCTGCCGAATCCATCTCATCTTCATGCCAACACCCTGAACACCTACCTTTTACATGCAGCAAAAAACCATGAACCTATCAATCCTGGGTGCCCAATTGTGGTTGGTTACGGAAAGACTTTCAGCCCTTGTTGACCAGCACCTCCAACCAATTGTTTGAAACCTAGCCTCCCGAATTCAAGATAGTAAACATTTCCTTCTCCGGCTCTCCACCATCCCCACCCTTTTAACTCTTGGATCCTTGATGCCACTTCTCTATTCAGCAATATCCCACATGCCCATGGTCTTGCTACTCTTGAACACTACTCTTCTCAGCATCCTCCAAACTACAAGAACAGTACCTCATTCCTTATAACACTTACCAATTACATCCTAACAATAATTACTTTTCCTTTGAAGGAAATGTAAATATCCACGACATAGCCATGGGCATCCATATCACACCCTCCTAAGTCAAATTCAAAGGTTTCTAAATTTATTAGAATTAAATATTGTGGTTATCAGTGCCTAGTCTTATGAACTACTTAAACTAACCTAAACACACACACACACACACACACACACACACACAAGGGAGGATTCAGATTGAGAGCAACTGCACACTCTGCAGCAAGGTACCTTAGAGCACTTGGCCATTCCACTGTAGCACCTTCCTACTCATGGGCCATCTAGAGGAAACTTTCCTAGCCTCACAAGATCACAAATCTCTGGTCTAGTTCAGGTTCATGATGGTATTTTCATGTTTTGGACTCAGGGCCACAACATTCCATACTTGTTCCTTCACAACCTCAACTCCTTTCCCATCAGCTTCACTTGGTGCTTCTCAACTCGGCATGATATCTTTCTGGATGTTAACCTACACCTCACTAATGGCTCCATCCACACCTCTGTTCACATTAAACATACTAATCACTAACAGTACCTGCAGTTTGACAACTGCCATCCATTCCACATAAAAAAATCCCCCATACATCCTCACCACCTATGGGCAGCGAATTTGCAAAGATGAGAAGTCCCTTATCCAATATGCCGAAGGCCTCATTAAGGTCTGAACTAGTCCACAAACAGATTTTCCATGCCTTATCAACACACCACCGCCAATAACCAGTCACAAAGGAGTGTCCTTGTGGCCCAATACCAATATGACCTGGAACAATCAAATCACATCTTTTGTCAGGGCTTTGTTTATCTGTCATCAGGCCCTGAAATGATAGACATCCTACATGAGATACTTCTGACCTCTCCTGAAGTAGTGTTCTGTTGCGCAACCAACCTCTAAAACATACTTGTCCATCGCTATGCCACTCCCAATACCAACCGCTTACCACAGGGATCATACTCCTGTGAAGACACCGATGCAAAACCTGCCCAATCCACCCACCCAGCACTTTTTATTCCAGTCCAGTCACAGGCATCTCCCACCCTAACCCATCAGAGGTCAGGCCGTCTGTGAAAGCAGCTATGTGATTTACCAATTATGCTGCAATCATTGAACAGTGTTTTACATTGGTATGACAACAAACCAGCTGTCCATCAGGATGAATGGTCACCATCAAACTGTGGCAAATATCAAGATGGATCATCCTGTGGCACAGCATGCAGCTGAACATAACACTCTTGATTAAAATGGATGGTTTACTACCTGAGCCATCTGCATCATCCTCTGCATCACCAGCTCTTCTGAACAGTGCAGATGGCAGTTGTCTTTTCAACATATTATATGACCCCGCAACCACCCTGGCCTCAAGCTAAGATAACTTGTCATTCCTGTTCCCTATGCCAGACATTCACCCCCCCCCCCCAATTACCCACTCATTATCATTTATTCCTCCAATTCATGCCTTTTTCCACTGTGTGACACTCCTTACAATAGCCCTTTAATTACTCTTTTATTATTATTGTTTTTATTAACTTTTATAATAATAATTATTATTTACATTTCAAATCCCCCTCCCTATCCACACACCTCTCTTTTATTCTCTCCTGTCCATTCTCTTCACTATATTCAATGGTGCTTCCCACAGTCCCACATATCAGAACCTTTACAATCCACCATGCAACACAAAACTTGCCATCCCCTCCTTTACCTGGCATCCTTCCCCCTCCACTCTTCTCCTGACTCACAGTCAATATGCTTGTAGGGCTGGAGTGGCCAGAGATGGTGTATGTATGTGTGTGTGTGTGTGTGTGTGTGTGTGTAGTTGCTGGAATGATTGTATGGTGAGGACCATGGCCAAAAATTTAAGTTGTGTGAATGTGATTGTCTATTTTTCACGCTTGTCGGCAACTCAGTGAATGTCTTCACAGTGAGTTGTTATCTATCCTACATTATTGACTTCAAAATTCACTTACTTTGTATGGTTGCTGACATATGTCATAAACAATCCCCTTCAATCATCTTTCAGTCTATATTCAATTAATCTGAAGGAAATTCTCCACCGAGATGCGAAGATATTATTCAAAAGAGAGAGAGTGACTGGCCAATAATTACCTTAGCTCGGTACCGCTGACAATCATACAAAAAAGACGCAAATGGAGACAAAAATATATGTGGACATTAGGTTTTGGAAAAATTTCCTTCATCAGGTAGGAGGAAAGAGAAAGGGGAAATAAGGGAAAGGTTACCCACAATCTAGGTCACGAATTAAGGGTGGGTGATACGTGGAAATCAGAAATATCAGAGATATTGCATGATAAGTACTGAGTCATACCAACAGCAAACCAAAGAGGATGGAGCAAGATGTAAAGAGAAGTGAACTGAATAATGCTAATTGGGGTGGGAGGGGAGGGGGATCAGAAGAGTGGAGGTAGGTAAATTCTTTTTTTCATGAATTAAGAAGAGAGAGATATAAAGAAACATGCATTCTTATTGGAATTCATGAAGACTCATGTGATAGCGCCTTTAATTAAAATTATTGTGTTATTCTTTGACAGTATACTCAGCAAGACTGACTGTATAAAGCAACTTTACAGCCTAACACACAATTGTGGAACACTCTTGTTATCTGTTCAATGACTTTCTTACAGTGCAAATTGGGGTTTTACTGATTTTTTCTTTCAATTATTATAAATAAAACTCCAGCCACATGCTGTAACTTTTATTTGCATGCTATGACTGATTAATTTCTCTCTTCCAAACAGAAAAACCCAAACTTAATTGTCTACTCTCCATAAGCAATCAAAACCACTCACAAGCAATGTAATTCCAATTAGCTGATGGGGAGGGGGGGGCAGGGTGGAGAGAGAGAGAGAGAGAGAGAGAGAGAGAGAGAGAGAGAGAGAGAGAGAGAGAGAGAGAGGAAATTTGAAGGGCACAATAAACTTTACTCAAACACTTTCTTACCTCTATCAAAGCGCAATGCTCCTGCAAAAGTAAGTGCTGTTATCTCTCCAAGGCTGAAACCAGCTGTTGCAATACAACTTTCAACAGCTTTTGGTCTTTCTTCATGTAGGCGCTCAACAGCTGCAAGGGAACAAGTGAAAATAGCTGGCTGACAGTGAATGGTACGGTCCAGTTCATGTTTTGGTCCTTTTAGACAGAGCTGCAAAATGTCGTAACCTAGAATTTCATTAGCTGCTTCAAAAACATCACGTGCAGATGGGAACCTGTATGCATGACATGAAATACTGTCAAGTTCAATTATTAATTACATTTTAGAAGTTTATATTAATGTACTCAGAAATTGCAATTACTAATTGAGGTACAGGAGAAAGAACTGTTCAGTATAAATAGTGGAACATTTTATATCAAACATCACACGATACAGAGTAGGTAGGGATTGTGAGAACAATAGGAAATTTTGAGTGAGCTGGATAATATGGTAGGAAAAAAATGTAATAGGAACAGTGGAAACATATATGTACAAACAATGGAGTCGTGTAGCAATGTGTGTGCAAGCCACACCCGGTACCAGCTCAGTGGGGGAGACCAACTCACTACATTGTGGAATACAAGCTGCAGCTGTAGCTGTTTTACACCTGGCACAAAGGAGTCGATGGGTGATGAGAGAGCTTATCAACTGTGCCTGATACCCTTGCATATGTATATTTTAATGCGAAAATAGCATTAAACAAAACAGTGTATTTTTCTTCTCTCTACAAGTCTGGAATAATGTAATCAGAGTTATATTTTGTGGCACTGTTTCACTGTGTCTGATCCGATGGAAGGGTTGGTGTCCTATTATTATGTGTAAGCATACATGAGAGAATGTTTTCTTGTACAAGATGTATTGTACAGAACAGTGGACAAAATATTTATTCATTTGTATGTCATTTGCCTGTCCAAGTATGGCATTGAGTGCAAAACAAATACATGGTCCCTTCCTACATAATAATTTTCAAACATCACACATTACACTTATTCATTTTGACGCCAGGGTTAGTAAAATGAATGCACAGTTAGCAGATCTTCATGGTGGGTACCGAGAGGGTGACACCCTTCTGCCATATCAACCAGCTGCACCCTCAGTGGGGTTCCACTTCACAGCATTCGGACCTATGGGGTGCCCTCTGGCAGATTTGGCGGATAACTCCGGCATCAAGGTCGCGCCAGATGTCTACCACCGGCGGTCTACATCCAGCGGCCCCAGTTGCGCTATCGCCCCTCCTGCCCCTACAAACAATTTGCTAAGCCGGAGCTAACACATGAAAAGGCTAGTGGGAGGGGCACTCCTAATGGTCGGTCACACCAAAAACGGTTGCATGACGACGACGTCGAAGAGCTGCCTATGTCTCCACTGGTCGACACTCTGCCAGGGCCCCTCCATTGCCCTCGCCTCCTCGGGTGTTTCCCACACCTTCTGTGATGGGAGCACTGGTGGCAGAGACATCTTCTTCAAGTAGCAACATCGAAATGCAACTAGACTCTTTGCTCCCATCATCGGTATTTGTAGGGTCCCTGCCCAAACCTGGTCGCTGCCTTGCTGGCCAGTTTTGACCCTACTTGCCCCTGGACTGGTTGAAGCTTGCTCATAACTCTCCTTTGGACAGACTAGCCAATGGAGGCGCTTGCCATCTCTGGCCGGTTCCCACTCTGATGCGGTCGACCTCACTGGCATGGCACACACCACCGAGTCACTTGGGTGACTCCTGTGGCCTTTAGTACCCAACATCACCACAACTGTTAGTGGCTTTGGTTTCACAGAAGATGGGAGGGACGTTTGGGCATGTATAGCAGGCTGCAGCCTACATGACTGCAGCATATCAAATACATGCCATGGTGGTGTCCACCCCACGTTGGCACCATGTGCATGGACAGGCAGCGTCACCACCTCCTGCAAGCTTTTCTTACGGAATATGATGTTGCAAATTGATGAGTCAGTATATGACTGGTGATAATATGCACAGGCAGAACCACACTTATGACTCAAGCTTCTGAGTTCTGCCAACCATGACTGACATGAATGAACCTGTTTCTTTTTGTTCTGATAAAAATCGATATGGAAGAGCACCAAATGGGTTTGTTGATGATAGTAAGAGCTAAGGAATTCCGACATACGAGAAAAGACAATTCTGCGGGCTGTGACATCAGGGCAGGATTCCAAAGTAGGATCTACGAAAAGTATAAGGGTCTAACCACAACAAAGACTTTTGCAAAATGGGATCTACTATTTTAAATGCTGAAAAATCCTTGTGCAGTCACTGCTTGTAGGACTCTCAGTCTTCCTTAGAAAAGGTGGAAAAGCTGGAGGAGCAGGGGGTAGGCCTGTGGCGGCAGAGCCACCCATTGAGTTTGACTCAAAGAATCGGTGTGTTGTGTAGTAGGCAAAGTAATTTTGACACATTAGATTGTAGATGTCTATTCTGATTGACAAAAGTACTTTAATATTTTTACGGATATGTCATGTCGGATGTAGTTAGGCAGGAACCTAAGAGTAGGCCTACAGCTTAAATTGTTGCAAGTGAACAAAAAATGGTGGCAATGTGATGATCGCAATTTTGAAATATACTGATAGTGGGCGCAACTGTGATATGCAATGCTTTTTCCAAATTTATTAACGAACCCCATGATGTAATTAAAAACACTAATCCATTGAAACGTTGATTATTTTCAGTAGGCTATGCCTGAAATACAGGTTGCCCGACATGCTGATGATGTCATGGGATCAAAGCAAATGGGTGGAATCAAGTCGTAAAATTATGCCGAAAGCTGCATCAAACCAGTCTGCAGACTGAAGATCACAATAAGCACATGTGGTTACCTTAAATCTATTAACTTCACATACATAAATACAAGCATATAGGCCTACACATACAGTGAAGTAGATCTAATGAAGAGATTAGTAGCGTAAGCTGTGACATACAATTAACTAAAATATAATACTCCGGCAAAAAGGTGGCAAGGCAGTTTCTTTTATGGCCTCTAGATGCAACATCTAGTAATTAAAATTTAAACAAACATAGATAACATGCAAAAGTTGCACACCTGAGTAGTTCTCGGCCCATGCCAACATACTGTGTACCCTGCCCAGGAAATAGAATAATGGACGTTTCACGCGGGTCAATCGCTGGATCACGCCTCAGAGCCTGGCTACGACCCACATGCGCCCCTTTTGGATATGGGGATGTCATCCAGTTCTCGTCTTGCTCTGTACTTGGATTGGTCCCAAGAGCTGCTTCTTCCAGCTGCCTTGTGATGTTTTCAACGTCATCTTGTTTCTCTTCAGTTTTTGATCTACACCCGCGTGTCTTTATTGTTAGAGGACAAAAGAGAATTTCCTTGTAAGGTCTTAAGAATGGGGCAAATCTTGTCAGTGCAGACATTGTAGCAGTGAAGACTTCCTTTAGCAGCGGTCTCTCTGTTTCTACAACAATTCGAAAACTAAATCCAACTTCACACGTATATGCTTTATAAACATAGGTGCAAGCACGGCTACAAGAACGGTCATTATCTGGCAAATGTTTAATGATCCTAAATGATTGCTATAAAAGTAAAAATAGAATAGCCTATAAATAATGTGATAATAATGTTAAAAAGAAGTGAAGGAAAATAAATAAAATTGATAAACATCTACTTCATTCAGTGTTCTTGCAGAACAATAGGGAAAATCAAATCTCTGGCAGATAGGAAATTCTTTTTTAGCTATGCGCTCCAACACCACCTATATTAAATACAACACTCCCTGACATTTTGTATATAGACTGGAAATGACACCCGAAATTTATTAGAAATTGTATACTTCAACGACAAAAGCATGCACCATTCCTAAAACCCGCATAAGTCTGTTTCCGCGCAACCTTTCTATTCACATGCGTAAACATGAGTGTTTATTTACATTTGAAAGGAAATATTCAGTGCTACCTGTAGACGCAAATGTCTGCAGTTTCTTCTCTGGAATGCAAAAGAAACTATTGTTTTTGTTACCAGCGCTTATCCCGAAACAGAATAAATAAATATTTTAATATTGGCTCTTATTAAGTTTGGGAATCAACTTTAACATAGGTATTTAACATAATAATGTAAAATTGTAAGTGTGATTGTGTTTTGGAAGGGAATTTTCGTGCCTCACTCCGTAAACTTTGCTTTAACCTTGTGGTAAGACAGGTGTAAACAAAAGGGCAGCGGTTTACATGGATGATGTTGACTGCAGACGCCAAACACTGGCAAGAATAAATTTAGGTTATTTACTAATACAAACTATAGTATTGTAATCTTTCGGTATAAAACCATATTATTTTGAAGTTCTTATGGAGTCTGTGGTGATATAAAAGAATGGCGCAGTGTAAAACATATGACAACACCAGTCAAGAACTGACAGAAGACGGAGATGAAGAAATAGGAGAATTCTATTTTGAGTCTGATGCTGTTGCTCTTAAAGGAAATCAAGATTATATGAACCTTCTCAGGTCCTTGGCAATACTAGAAGCCCAACGAACGAAGTTAATTAAGGTATGAATTCTCATTAATATTTCAGGGATCATCCAGCAGTGTTTCATGTTGTTTAAAATATTTCGAAACCTGAGACTGCTATTGAGATCCACAAACTTTAGCGACGCAGACATACTTAACATACTTGTAAACTTTCACAACCGCGAGCCTGAAATAGAACTTCAAAAACTGAGTGTCCTCTACCATCAGAGAATCTGCTGGGTCCTCTGAACCGGCAAGATATTTCAATAGAGAGGTATGTCAGTTTTTTATGTTGTCTGGTAAAAGTTTGCATTTCAACAAGAATAGTGCATGTGGCCAGTACTATGACGCTTCTTAAATTATGTAGACTGCATAAAATAATTGCAATTTTTGTTGCACATTGTTACTTTTCGCGCACCAAGCCCATACTTTTCATTGTACTGTCATCAGGTAGTCATTCAACGGTAGCAGTGCTTCGTTAAAAACATTCATACAAAACTTTTAGAGTACTTCAGAAAGCTATTCCTCTATTATTTACTGAAGTGCTCATTCTGTAATGTTTTATTAGAGCCATATGTTCTTGGATGTTTATATATCAATTTTTCTGTCAGTTTTGAGCAGTTCCCTCGTACCCCACTAGTGAGTTTGACTGTTAAATTTTCTGTCATCATGTGTCAAAAAGCATGCTGTAATTTTTTGTGCTTCTTAATTGCTACAGTAATCTGTATAGTGTGTATCAGTTGCCCCTGTAGTTAATAGGTGTAACTAGGCTAGAAGACAAGCTGTCAAACTAGTTTTCTTGGTTGTCAGTAGGCATGAAGCAGTGTGTGTGGCATTATTATACATCGTGATTCCACCTATCTGCTTTGACCGATATCAACATGTCGGAAAATCCATATACAGGATAATACCTTAATACTTATGTACTGTAGATAATAAATAATCTGTTGTTATACTTTAAATTACAGATTACAATAACATAATCTACCATCAGTCTGAGGTCTCAGCCCAAAAAATGGGCACCTTTGGCACTCACTTGCAAAAAATAAAATAAAACTTCTCTGTTAACCTATACCTCTATCAAAGTGAAGATTCAGATCACTTTTTAAACACACAATCTTAATCTATAATCTATGTTGTGCTAGTAATAATAATAATAATAATAATAATAAAACTGTGTGACTCATTGTCCTGGTGCAGGTTTTTCAATTGGACACCACGTCAGTGATTTGTGTGTCCCTAACCTACCTCAGTTATCTGACTTGGTAAAGGGGACCTACAACTTAACATGGAATCTGAACCATGTTATGCTTGTAAACAAACTAAAAACAGTTGTCTTTAACTCAGCCGCCACATAATTACTCATGCCGCCTAGAAACACGAACACACCTCAAACAACCATGCACCAATGACGTCACACACAACACCCCGATACCACATTCAAAGCCAACAGGTGGAATCGGGTCCTATAAATGACCCGTCTGTGTCTGTTGTTTGTTATGTGCACTGCATTAGGCAGCAGGACAAAGATGATGCATTAGAACACAAAATAAGATGAATTATGAAATGTTCACTATGCTCAAAAATGTTCCTTCAGCATAAGCAGAGTTGTAGACAGTTGGTGGCAACACCACCAAGAGATTTATAAGAGAAACTAATGGTTTATGGTCATTACTTAAATGAAATTTGGACCTGTAGAGGAAAACAATAATACTTTGAGTTTGTATATAATTCTAAGAGCCTCTGTGACTAGCGCTGTTGCATTATCAGAATTTTGGATGCATATGCAATAGGTCATTAGGAACCGTCCGCATATTTGTGTGCTATGATGGCCCCAAGTCTATACTGGCAAGTGTGCATGGCCAAAAATAAATGTAGACCCAGTTCAAAAGGCACCAAACAAGGTGCTGAGAGGAACTTTGACATGAATTGGAATGCATGCTCACAGAAGAGGGACCATTAGAAGGAAATGCTTGGCACAATTCGGGATGGCTGATATACCACGTGTCATGTTTGAACGTCATTATCCAGAGGGACTATTTACATGATTGTCACATGTATACCATGGAGGTTCATTTATGTTGTTCAGAACAATTAACTATAGAAAAATACCATATATATATATAAAAATAGAAAACGGATGACTTACCCAAAAGGACCGGCTCGTTGATAGACACAAATAAAAATCACACTCAAAACACACTTACTAGCTTTCGCCACCACTGTCTGTCTAGGTGTGTTTGTGTTTGGATATGTGTGTGTATTTGTCTACCTTCCTTTTTTTCCCCTAAGGTAAGTCCTTCCACTCCTGGGATTGGAATGACTTCTTTTCCACTTCCTTAAAACCCATATCCTTCCCTTTCTCTTCCCCATATTTCCTCTTTTTTCCTGAAGAAGCTGCCAGTGGTGGCGAAAGCTTGTATGTGTGTTTGAGTGTGATTTTTATTTTTATTTGTGTCTATCGACGAGCTGGTCCTTTTGGGTAAGTCATCCGTTTTATATTTTTTATATTTGTTTATCCCACCAGGATAGTTTCCTTCTATACTTTTCGTTTCATAAATTTGAATCTAACAATCACGAATATATGTAGATGAAAAATTCCTAGCAGGAAAAAAAAAAAATATATATATATATATATATATATAAAATAAACAAAGATTACTCACCAGGCGAAGGAGCACAGGTGTGACAGCAGCACAAATGAACAGAACACACTCACATACACACAAACGCAAGCTTTCGCAACCTAGTTGCTTCTTCAGGCAGAAGGGAAGGAGAGGGAAAAGGAAATGATGAGGTTTTTAAGGAAGGGGGTATTGGGATTGGAATGACTTCTTTTCCACTTCCTTAAAACCCATATCCTTCCCTTTCTCTTCCCCATTTTTCCTCTTTTTTCCTGAAGAAGCTGCCAGTGGTGGCGAAAGCTTGTATGTGTGTTTGAGTGTGATTTTTATTTTTATTTGTGTCTATCGACGAGCTGGTCCTTTTGGGTAAGTCATCCGTTTTATATTTTTTATATTTGTTTATCCCACCAGGATAGTTTCCTTCTATACTTTTCGTTTCATAAATTTGAATCTAACAATCACGAATATATGTAGATGAAAAATTCCTAGCAGGAAAAAAAAAAAAAAAAAAAAAAAAAAAATATATATATATATATATATATATATATATATATATATATAAAATAAACAAAGATTACTCACCAGGCGAAGGAGCACAGGTGTGACAGCAGCACAAATGAACAGAACACACTCACATACACACAAACGCAAGCTTTCGCAACCTAGTTGCTTCTTCAGGCAGAAGGGAAGGAGAGGGAAATGATGAGGTTTTTAAGGAAGGGGGTAAGGAGCCATTCCAATCCCGGGAGAGGAAAGACTTACCTTGGGGGAAGAAAAGGAAGGTGAACAAATACACACACACTCATACACTCATGCCATGACCTTGTTGAAATTCCTATCGAGGAATTGAAGCTAAATGGGCATCCAAAGGTATTGTGGATGTTCAGAACATTGTGAGGTGAGTGGGTGGCATATTGGTAAAGTCGGAGTCCTTCATCTTTACCTTCAACACTCCGAAGCTGCGACCACGTTAAAGCAGTTTTCTTAGACTAAATGTATTGGGTTATCCAACCCAATGCGCTGCTTCAAATTCCAGCTCTTGGGCACACCACCTTGTGTTGTAAAGGACAGCAAACCTGCGGAAAGTGTGGTGAGGCCGCTCATGAAGAGGATGACTGCACGTCGCCCTTTAAGTATGTCAACTGTTCAGAGGGCCACCCTGTGTAGAGTAGATCCTGTGCAGTGTACCTTGAAGATTGTAACATACAGGAGATAAAAACTTCAAAGCGCATTTCATACGGTGAGGCAAGAAAGATGTAAAAGGCCATGCAACTGCCATCATTTACCACCTCCTTCGCGGTGGTTCTTCAAATGCCAGCTCCAAAAACTGATGCGTCTACATAAATTGCAGTCATTAGTGTCGGCACTGTCACCTGCTCCTGCCAGTACACATACAATGCGTCAGATGTTTCAGCATTTATAGAACCTCCCAAAACGGTGGACCACAGTACAGCTACCAACATCAGTGAGCTCGTGCCATTCTCAATGCCAGAACCAGTTCCATGACTCGTGGAGAGAGGTCATTTTAATTCCTATTTTAAAACCTGGGAATGACCACACTGGTCCAAGTGTTGCTCTCACTAGCTGCTTGGGAATTACCTTAGAGCATATGATTAACCACTGCCTTGACTAGATTCTGGAATCCAGGTAGCTACTCAACTGCTTTCAGTGTCAGAGGTGGCTCTACAGCAGGCTTTCCTGCACCGGCAACAACTTTTGGGTATATTTTTCTATCTTGAGAAGGCCTTTGATACTACTTGGCGGCATCCTATCCTTAGGCAGCTCCACGAATGCGGTTATCATGGTTGTCTTCCCCATTTTATTTGGTCCTTCCTTTCTCCATGTTATTTTAGACATCAGGTCTGTGACGCCCTTTCTGATCGATTTGAGCAGGAGAAGAGTTTCCCCTCAAGGTAGCGTTTTAAGTGTGGCCTTGTTTCCTATAGCCATTAACAGTATTACTTCTGTTGTGAAACATCCTGTCCAGTGTTCCTTATTTGTGGATGACCTCTCTGTCTTTTGGTCATCAACCAATCTGGTAACAACTACACATCAGTTGCAGTTTACTCTTCGGCAGTTGGATGAATGGGTGAGGCTGACTGGTTTTAAATTTCCAACTGAGAAGTCTGTGTGTGTTCTTTTTAATCATTCATGTACTGTTTTTAATCTATCTGAACTGCAGATGAGGGGCTCTGTTCTGCATTTACAGACACAGTGAGATTTTTGGGCCTCATCTTTGATTCTAAACTCGCATCTTTGCCCTACCTGAAGGACTTCAAAACAAGGTGCCTCAAAGCACTGGTGATTTTAAAGTGTCTTAGCCACACTTCTTGGAGAGCAGCCAGAACCTTTTTGCTCTGGGTTTACAGAGCCTTTGTGTGGTCTCGTCTTGAGTATTTATGCCCCTCTTATTTAAAGATGTTGGACGCGGTACACAATGCAGAGATTCGGCTGGCCACTGGGGCATTTGGGACGAGCCCCGTTCCAAGTCTTTGTGCTGAGGCTGCGGAGCTGCCACTGCACATCAGGTGATGGCTACTCATGGTGTGCCAGGCATATAAAATGCTGTCCACACCTTTCACATAGGCATACCACACTGTTGCTCGGCTTCCAATGGAAAGGCTGTTTCATACTCATCAAAGAGTGACAAGACCTAACGGGATTCACAGAAAGAATTTCCTTTTAGAAATGGGAGTGGCTGATTTTAATGTTGTACATAGAGCTTGGAGCAGGGTCCCACCTTGGCTTCTCGAGGTCCAGAATTATTTTATATCTGGCGAGTTTTAGGAAGGAACTAACTTCGAATTTTACTTATCAGTCATTGTTTTTAACTGTTTTAGATAGGTATCACAATTTCACAGTTCTGTACACTGATGGGTCCAAGCATGGCAACTTCGTCGGATGTTCCATTGTGTTCTCCGACTGTGTTATCAAGATTTGCTTCCCTGAGAAGTACTTTGTTTTCTCTGCAGAGCTCCATGCTATCTTGAAGGCACTGGAGCAGTTATGGTGTGCTCAGGGCAAATGATTTCTTGTCTGCTCTGATTCTCTGAGTGCACTTCAGTTGTTGAATGAGCTATATCCATCTGAGACCTTACTGCAGCATATTCACGATGAACTTTCCGGGAAGGAGGTGTCATTTTGCTGGGTGCCGGGACACGTGGGCATTCATGGTAATGAAGATGCTGATGAGGCTGCTCAAGAGGCTTCCAGTGCCCCTGATGTGACACAGTGTTGTAATCCCTTGCAGGATATTACTTCCATGTTGCGGCTGTGGTCCCTGCAGTTGTGGGAGGAGCACTGGCTCTTGGTGACTCATAATAAGCTGAGTTACCTGAAGCCCACTGTCTGTCTCTGGCAATCCTCCTATTGATCTCTTAGATAGGATGAAGTCGCCATTACATGCCTCCGCATTGGGCACTGTCCACTGACACACAGTTTCCTACTCCGATGTGAGGGGCCCACGATTTGTGATGCCTGTGGTGTACCACTTACTGTCCACCACATTTTAATAGAGTGAGATTTATATCATGCACAGAGGGTTGCAGCGAATCTTGGTGCAGATTTGCCCTCTATTTTAGGTGATGAAGTGAGTGTGATGAAAGTTTTAAAATGTTGTGATTTGTTTCAACTCTGACCTAAGCTTTTAGGCTGGTGGTTTTAATATGTTGCAGAGCAGTTGGCTCACCCTTTTTATTGCTGTGACCAGTCAGCCTTGGTCCTCTGCTTAGCTGTTGTAACTCTTTCTCCAGCTTTTCCAGTGGGCTACTTTTCCCATTGTCATCTGTATTGTACACCTTTTGCATTTACCTCAGCTGCACATGTCACTTGCTGGTTGCTCTCCTTGCTTTTATCAGTTTCTTTACTGTTACAATTCCTGCTTGTTAACCTCTTAAATTTGATCAGGAACTGAAGACCTAGATGTCTAGGGCCCAAACCCCTCTATCCATCCACCCATCCATCCATTCTTAAGTCATTCATGATTGTAATATTCCTAGATGTGTAGTTGAATTTTCTGGTCCTTAAAATTGACTGATTTATATCAATAAAGTTAATGAATTTTTTTTAGTGCTCATATGAATGACTTTACACTTTTCATTATTTAGTATCAGTTGCCAATTTTTGCACCATACTGATATCTAAATCATTTTGCAATTGCATCTGGTGACTTATTAAATGATAGAGGACATTAACAATTATGAACAGTCTAAGAGAGCTGCTAAGAATGTCCTCTAAATCTTTAATAAAGACTAGGAACGGTAGGGGCCCTATAACACTTCCCTGGGGAATACCAGATATCACCTCCATTTTACCTGATGATTTTCTATCAGTTACTATGCACTGTATTCTTCCTGATAGGAATCCATGATACCAGTTGTGCAACTGAGACAATATTCCATAAGAATACAATTTGATTAGAAGTCACTTGTGAAGCATGGCATCAGAACCTCCTAGAAAGCTAGATATGTGGAATTTATTTGATATCCCATGTCAAAAGCACTCATCACTATGTGTGAGGCATCCCAAACTTATCAAAACCAGTGAGAAATGTTCTGAACAGAGGGTTCCCAGCTGATTTTAGGACACTTAATCCTACATTAAATGCACTCAGTCTGAAATAGATGATTCAAAAGGGTTAAAGGTGCTTTGGTATCATCAGTGACTAAAAAGGTCAATATGTGAACCACTACTTTGTAAGCTAGCAGAGTGGAAAATTGTCCCATTGTATGTATGTTCAGTTTGTTATAACTCACCAACTGCTGTGAGAGAAGGACAACACCATTGAGACAAGATCCACATATGTTTGTGAATGTATCAGTGTTAGTGCTGTACCCATATCTTACTTACATTTTTAGATTCTTGTCCAACACACACGCACTTCAATGTGAAATTTGTTGTGCGTATGCTTTCTATACACACCAACTCAATGTGTCCTTTGTTCTTGCAGTAGTTGTATGTCACCTGACACTTCAGGCACTCAGAGTAATCATGCTGAGCAAAACAATATGGGAATGACAGCAGGGCACCCCATGACCGCTGTGAAGAATTGGAGTAGCGTTTCTGTTATTTGTGACACAGTTCCATGTGCCACATATGCTGTGTTTGTACTGCCATGAAATCGTCACCCCCCCACCCCCCGGATCTAACAGCACACTGGAGAGGAAGCAGTGGCAGCTGTATCAGACCAAGCTTCTATCTACTTTTTTTTTTTTTTTTTTTTTTTTTTTTTGTTGCTTGCTTTCTTGGTGGCTTGCTTGCTGCCCACAGTACTTCAAAAGATTGTATAATTTAAGAATTTCTAAGAGAGAGTGATTTTCACACTGTAAAGTACTTCCTGTCTGGTGCCAGTTAGATTATAGCAACTCATACCATCGTGTCAGCATACGATTCTTCATGGACATAAGTGACAAACTTACAGTGGCGACTAAGACTTTGCAGTTCCGCTACCGATGCTGGGTACGACTGCTTGGGCCATTTCTGACAAGGGTAGAACTCAAAGCAAGAAGTGACAATCTGCATATGTTTGCAATAATAAGTTGAGAGTAACTGACATATTCCATCAGAAGATAGACTTGCAGGTTCCTGAAAAGAAGCTGACAGACAGAAAAGGTGATGAGCACAATGTGAAATTCAAGGTAAGAATAAGGGCTTACATAGGTTGGGATTGGTGATGCCATGTGCTTATAGCACAAACCACATAAATCACAACCTCAAGATGAGCTGCATGCAGTTAGTGAGTAGTAAGGTGAGGACTAGCCAATAGCAAGCAATCTCCTAGGCCCCGGCCACATCCTAATTGTGTTAGGCTTTCTCAGTTATGCAAGTGCCTATATGACTTACATCTATTTGTGTAGCTCCATTTATAAATTCATTGGAGTTCATGGACATATTTTAAAAACACTCCCAGTGCAGTAAGCTATAACTTCAAGATTGGATGACTACTGAACAGAAAGAAGTAATTGGTCACACGGCTCACTGTAGATAGCTAGCAGTTCATGTGAGCCAGCCTGTGGGCCTGACCTTACTACATTGTTTTTCAATAACCAGTTATTACTGTATGCTGGAAGTAGAATTTCCTGCTGGAGCAGCTCTGGCTGTGTTGTTGAAACAGAAAGAGTATGAGAAAAACACTGTGGCACCACCCTACGACTAACACCAGATTGGACTTTGGTTTGTTTTATTTGCTAAGTGACAATTTTCAGAAGGATCCACAAAACACATTTCAATGTGCAAGATACGAACATGGGATAAAGCTTTTTTCTTGGAGAGGATTTCCGTGACTTACTTATTGCTTATTTTGTACACATGGTGTCAAAATACAATCTTATTTCTTACATGTTATCTAGAATGTACTGAAAATCTATTAATTTCAATGATGTGATAGAACAGGACCTTGAGGCAGAAGGAAAAACAGAATTACTGTGACGTGGTGTTTGTTTCTGGGGCACTGTTGATTGAGGAAATGTCACTTATAATTAACAGAAATAAAGACAATAATTTAAACAACTGATGTGTTTCTTTGTTTCTTCCTTTTTTGAAAATCAAGCAGATTAAATTTGTGATTTACATAATTGAAAGAATAGTCATATTCTTTGCCCCTCCACCTTCAAAATTCTTCTGAAGAGCGAACCATTTGGCAAAGGACACGTTATGTGGTGCACCATGTATTCATCGTGCAATGACTTCCTCTACACCAATTATGTTATGGACTTAAGACTGCAGCTTCTATTCAGCCATTGGGTAGGGCATCTCCTTCCAGTGCAACTCATGACCATTGTGCACTGAGATCCACACACCCTCATCATTATGGTTCATACAGCACCAGAAAGGCAACACAGTCCGTTGTGGTGGGGTCATCAGGGACCCTCTTGGTTGTAGCACCCTGAAAATGCAGGGATTGCTCTATTGATGCCAGAGCTGAGACCTCCTCATGCAAGCCAAGGAGTAGATGCTTTTCCATGTGGGGCATCAGGACTCCTGGCAACAGTCATTCCAGCAGAAGACCTTTGCTGTGGCTGGGTGGCGCCCATGAGGAGAGCCACTGATTGGAGTGGGTGGCATTGGGGCGGATGACCCGCAATGAAGAGATCTAAGTCAGGTTACATTGGAGGTTGTAAAACTGCCGTCTCAATGCGAGGAAAGTTTAGTGCCTCAGTGTACAACCCCCAATCGTTCCCCTCACTGGCCATGCCGTGGGAGGAACGTAGGTCCACAAACCAGGCTTAGCCATATGCTCCAAGATACCTTGTATGTAGCAGGACTGACGGGGACTCTTTCTCAGTGACCGAGCCTCAGTTTTTTGTAGATAACCTTGGGAAAGTGGAGTCGCTGTTGAAAATGCGCAACAGTTCTGTGTTGATCCACATGGTATCCACTGCCCAGTCACGAGCGCTGCTCGCCTGTGACAAACTGGGTGATATTGCAGTGATGATTACTCCCTATAAGTCTCTGAACAGAGTGTTATTTTCCACTGGGATTTGCTGCTTCAAACTGATGACGAGCTATGTGCCAAACTTGTACAGCGAGGGGTTCATTTTGTACAGCACGTACATAGGGGTCTGAAGGATAAAAGGGTTGCCACTGGGGCCTTCATCTTACCATTGTGATGTGAAACCATATGTTCCTCCCTCTCTGAGCTGCTTCAAATGCTGGAAGTTCAGCCACATGTCATCTTGCTGTATTTCCAGCACTACATGTAGGGACTGTAAGCGTCCAGTACACCACTTCCCATCTGCATGAATTGTGGCCAGAATCATCCTCCCTGCTCATTGACATGCACCATTCTTCATCAGGAGTGGAAAATAATTGAATACATGACACTGGAGCGGATGACATATACTGAGGCAAAGAAGAAGTTTGAGCGATTGCACCCTGTAATAATGACAGTCTCTTTTGCAGCAGTCATGTCATTGCCACACTCTTCGGCAACAAAGGTGTTCCCTACTACATTCTTTTCTGTGGACCTCCAGGACCACCAACGTACGCCTGCTCTCATGGCAGTTGGGGGCTCTTTTCCTTCTGCTGCTCCCAAGGCTACTACTTTGGGAGCACCCCCTACCCCTCTGTTGGAGAAACACCAACCCTATCTGGCTTTCATTGATTGTAAGGGGTCCCTTGGGACACTCCCTTCCCAGCATTCTGTCACTGTTGATATCGACACTAGGCAGCAGCAGGCGAAACCACAGGCTGCTGGCCACCGGGTTTCTTGTTCTTCCTCAGTCCCTGTGACTGAGACTGAGAAATCCTCACCACCAGAAAAGCCCCTGAGAGACAAGAAGAATAGGACGAAAAAAAGAAAAGAAAAACAAGGACACCATGGTGGCTTCCATGCCACCCCTCCCTCCACTTCTGCTTCTGAGGGTGGGGATTCTAGCGTCCGCTAAGGACCTCGCTCTCGGGGATGCCTTAGAAATGATGTACGGAGAACCAGACACATCTCAGCCAGTAGATGCATGTGATGAGGTGTGATTAGCCCACTCCAATCATTCATGCCTTCCCAGCTGTCGGAAGATGTCATTCTCCAGTGGAACTGTGGTGTTTTTCTCCCCCACCTGGCTGAGATGTGACAACTTTTGAGCATAATACCTGCTCTCTGTATGTCCCTCCAGGAAACCTGGTTTCCGGCAATGTGGACCCCTTCTCTTCGTGGCTATAGGGAATACTTTTGTAATTGTAGCGTGTATAACAGGATCTCAGGTGGAGTGTGTGTGTATATATATATGCCCTTACCTCTGTCTATAGCGAAACTGTGACCCTCAGACACCTTTTGAAGCTGTGACTGTCAGAGTAAGGACAATACATGAGATCATGATCTGCAGTCACTACCTCCCTCCAGGTGGCGGTGTCTCTCTGAATGTTTTGGCTGCACTTTTATAACAACTCCCCCCACCTTTCCTGGTATTGGGCGACTTTAATGCCCATACTCCCTTGTGGGGTGGTACCACAATTTCTGGCTGTGGCAGGACTTACTTTCTCAACTCGACCTCTGCCTCTTAAATACTGGTGCCCCCACACATTTTAGTGTGGCACACGGCACGTTCTCGGCCATTGATTTATCGATCTGCAGCCACAGCCTTCCACCATCTGTCCACTGGAGAGTTCACAATAACTTGTGTGGCAGTGTCATTTTCCGATCTTTTCATCACTTGCACAGCATCAGCCCCCAGGGTGCCCGCCCAGGTGGGTTCTAAGTAGAGCTAATTGGGAACGCTACACCTCTGCTGCCATCGTTGCACCTCCTCCACTCGACAACATTGATGTCATGGTCAAGAGTGTAACTTATACCATTCTTTCTGCTGACGAAGCAGCAACTCCTCGATCGTGGTCGCCGGAAGTCGCTGAGGGACTGCAGGTGGATTTTACAATGATACAAATGGCACCCCTCTGTGGAGCACCTCATCACTTTTAAACGACTCCACACTCATGCTCATCATTTAATTAAAAGATGGAAACAGGAGTGTTGGGAGAGGTACCTGTCCACTATTGGAACAGGTACCTCCACCTTACCAGGATCGGGCACTTTAAGTGATACCCAACGTCAGCAGGAATCCCTGGGATCTCCACAAATGGAGTTATATGTAGAAACACAGCCACACTTGCAGAGGTGTTTGCTGAGAATTACACTCATGCCTCTGCCTCTGCGAACTACCTGCTGGCCTTCTGTACATTAAAGCAGCGGGTAGAAGACCAGCCCATCTCCTTTACCACCCACTGCACCGAGACGTATAACACTATTCAGTAAGTGGGAGTTCCTCAGTGTTCTTGTACAATGTCCTTACACGACCCCTGGGTCTTATGACATCCATGCCCAGATGCTAACACACCTCTAGCAGAAATCCAGGGTAACCGCCTCACTCTTTTCAACTGCATCTGGTGTGATGGGGCTTTCCCGTCGTAATGGCGGGAGAGTATAATCATCCCGTTGATAAAACCTGGCAAAAGCGCTGTTCATGTGGTTAGCTATTGACCCATCAACCTGACCAATGTCATGTGCAAACTGTTGGAGCATATGATCAGTCAGCAGTTACGTTGGATTCTTGAGACTCAGGGGTTTACTGGCTCCATGCCAGGGCGGTTTTTGTCAGAGTAGCTCTACCACCAATAACGTGGTGTACCTTGAGTCTGTAATCCGCACAGCTTTTTCAAGTTGCCAACATCTTGTAGCTGTCTTCTTTGATGTGCACAATGTGTGTGGTACAACCTGGCAACTTACTACTTTACATGGGTGGTGTCTCCAGGGCTCACTCCCGATTTTTATAAAAAAACTTTTTAGCTGTCCGTACCTTTCGTGTTTAAGTTGGTGCCTCTCATAGCACCTCTCATGTGCAGGAAAATGGGTTTCCTCAGGACTCTTGTTTTGAGTGTTCCCTTATTTTTAGTGTTAATTAATGTCTTAGTGACAACAGTTGGGTCATCAGTATCCCCTTTGCTCTATGATGATGACTTTTGTATCTATTTTAGTTCCTCCAGCACCCAAGCACCCTTTATGGTAAAGATTCCTCCAGCACCCACACAGATTGCATGGAGCCATTAGGAAGGTGCAGTCCTGGGCTTTGCCCATGGCTTCCAGTCCTCTGCTGCCAAGACTACTGTTATGCACTTCTGTCAGCATTGGACGGCTCACCCATACCCTGAACTATACCTCAACAACCACTTATTAGAGGTAATGGATAGTCATTGTTTTTAGGGTTGGTCTTTGACTCCCACCTGACATGGTTTCCTCACATTCGTCAGCTGAAATGAGAGTGCTGGCGCCATCTCAATGTTCTTTGCCATACCACCTGGGGTGCTGATCGGTGCACATTGTTGCGGATATACACAGTACTGGTACAGTTGTGGCTATACACAGCACTGGTACAGCCAATGTGGTCATCCGCTCCCAACGATGATGACCCAGATTAGGTCATACAATCACATGTTGTGTCCGGTCTCTTCTGTTGGAACTTGAGTCTTTCCCTCTGACTTTTCCATATCAGGTCCTCACACGTATACCCCCATGGTGCCTGCCAAGGCAGTGTACTCAACTGGACTTGGCCTACAGGCCCAAAGACTCAGTTCCTCCAGGGGCACTCCGCCATCAGTTCTTTGCTGTTGTAGCTGAGTTTACCGGATATGTTCTGGTCTACATGGATGGTTCAATGGTTGAGGTTTGCATTAGCTTTTCATACGTTCATGGCGGCCATATCGAACAGCACACACTGTCTGATGTCTGCAGTGTTTACACTGTGGAGCTGGTGGCCATTTACCAAGTTCTCGAGTATGTATGGTCCTGCTCAGGTGAGTCTTTTCTCATTTGTAGCAGACTCCCTGCTAGCCTGCGAGCTCTGGACCAGGGCTACCTGTGTTCTCCTCTGGTTTTAGCCAAAACAGGAGATGTTTTTTTGTCATTGACTGGTCCAGTTCATCAGTGGTGTTTGTCTGGTCTCCGGGACATGTTGTTATCCTGTGCAATGACTGTGCCAACAGGCTTGCTAAACGGGTGTCAATGAGTCTGTGTTGAACATCGGGCTAACGCCTTCTGATCTCCAGTCTATTTTGTGCCATCGGATTTCTAAGCTTTGGGATACTGAGTGGCATACCCTGACCGTGTCAAATAAACTTCTGGCTGTAAAGGAGACCATGGCTGTGCGGCATTCCTTCATATGGGCCTCTCTTCATGACTCTGTAGTCCTGTGCTGGTTTCTCATTGGCCACAGTTGGCTAACCCATCGCCATCTCCTTCATCGTGAGGACTTGCTCCAGTGTTGCTGTGGCTCCCGCCTGATGGTAGCCCACGTGTTGCTGGACTGCCCTGTTTTAGCCGCCTTGTGGCTGAGTTTTAATTTTCCTGCAGTTTTATCAGATGTTTTACTTGACGATGCTAAATGGCTGATTCAGTTTTAAATTTTCTTCATGATGCTGGTTTTTACCACTTTCTATAAAGCTTTGCTTCAGACCATTGTCTATGTTTCTCTTCTGTTGTGGCCTCTGATTGGAGGTTTCCTTGTGTTGCAGCATAGTTGACCTCTTTTTTAATCTCATGGTCGGTCAAGCACTGACATCGGCTTTTTCGTTCCATTTCTTGTCATTGTTTGGTTTTTCTGTGAGATTATCTCATTCAGTGTTGTCTCTGGTTGACTTTATTGTCCTTTTCCTGTCTCAGATGGATATTCATCTGCTTTGCTATTTTAAACTCTGGGCTCTTTTCAACATTCATGCCTCATGTGATGCCCCTAAAACAACATCATCATCTTCAGAAAGAATGGGAGGAATAAAGTTGTGGTGAAGAATGTAATAATAATTACATATTGGAAAAAAAAACCACACACACACACACACAAAGTGTGTAGATAAGTTGAGCATCTTGTTAGAGGCATGCAAGGTTAGCCGGTGCAACCACTGTGAAGGCAGTGTCCCCAGTGGCATGGTGGTCAGCATGACTGTCTAACAAGCAGGAGGACCCAGATTTGAATCCCACTTGGACACAATTTGAAACTTTCCTCATTGATTTCATTCAATGTCCACTGACAGCTAACTTCATAAAATTCTTTCAAGCTTACAAAGAATACAGCTTTTGTGCTAGTTGTCGATTTCCTTGTTTTGACCAAAATTATTAAAGCAGGATGTCTTTACCATAAACTATGCCTTTTAGTTCAAAACTCATGGAAGCTTTATTAATCCCTGAAACTGTTTTAGGGTAAAAAAACCAAGTACCATGAATGACTTAAACTTATTATACTCATGAAGTAGATAACAAATTCATATCTCATGATGAGGGTTTAGGCAAATATTAGAGCCAAGGCAGTAGTCTGTTACTCCATCTGTGTCAAAGGGGATGAAAGCTCATGTTTATATGTTCCAAGAAACAGAAATCTGTGAAGACAAAAATCAGAACCTGCCTCCAGTGGGCTGTAAGTCTTTTTCTACTATGTTTGTAATAATGTAATATGCCCTGGAAGATAAATTGACACTGCTTGACAGTCCCCTTACTGCAATATTTGTATTCACTCCGGTACTGGCTGTCACCTTTGCAGTTTGTTGCTACAGTGCTTTGCCCAAGAGGTGCTCCATGCACTTTCCATTTTCCACTTTTTGAATAATCAGCTGTTGTAGAGGCCAACAGCTTTGCTGCAATGGATAAACTGATTCCTGTCAGATCATCAAAGTTGAACACTGTTGGGGTTGTCTAGGACATTGATGGATAAATTGCTAGCACTGTTGACAAGCGTGATGCACTCAATCTTTGTGAGGCCAATTGAGGAGCTCCTGATTGAGAAGTAGCGGCTCTGGTTTGGTAAACTGACAGAACACCCAGGAGTGGAAGGTGCTGACCATGGCGGCCGGTCGGTACCTGTTGGGCTCTCAAGGCCTGTGTGGGATGGAGTTTAGTTTAGTTTTAACTACTGTAGAATGATGATTGTTTGATCATTTTGCCTGGAAAATCAGCAATTACACAGTAGCTCTACACAGCTGACTCATGATCAACTCCTCCATCATGAGAACCATCAGTGTTGCTGTGGCTCATGTTTGACAGTGGTCACATCTTACCGGACTGTCCTAATCTTACTGCACTGCGTTGGGATTTCAATATTCCTAACTTGTTACCTTTGGCATTACATGACAATGCCCCAAGGGATCATTCAGTTATGTTTTAACTGTTAAGGGTTGTTTTTGTTACTCTCTCTAAGGATGGGTACCATAGCCTGATTTCTCAGGCCCTCACCCTTCCTGCAATTTTACTGCCTCTTCCATTTTTAGTGAGTTTTTTGTTCTGCTTGGTTTATGTGTTGTGTTTATATTTCAGCCTAAGGTGTTTGGTTAGAGATTTCAGTGTATTGTGGAGTGGTTGCTTCATCTTTTTTATCCTATCAACCAGACAACCCCATTCACCTGCTATATTGCTTTTACTCATTCTCCCTCTTCCTTTTGTACATCTGTGTTTCTCTTTTCTTGCATTGTCCTTTGTGGCCCTCATTGACTTTCTGCAGACCCTGAGATTATTTTCATCCCCTAGGGTTTCCTGTAGTAGGTTTGTTTTAGTGTATAGTTTTGAGGTGATAAGGATATTTTGTAACAAGGGACTGATGACCATAGTAGTTTGGCCCCCTCCAATCAGAAATCAACCAACCAAAGTGGCTCATTTAATATGCAAATTGTCACATTTTGAGTGTTAAGTACTAGCAAATTTGGTCTGTAGTTACTAGTTGTGTTGTGAATTACAATACAAAGAACACCAACTTTTATCTGGTTTGTTGATATAGTGCTTGAAGGTACAACATACAAGTAACATTGATCTTTCACCCGGTGCTGAAAGAGCCTGTACCTCATAAGCTCAAAAGGTGGCCCAATTAATTGCTGTGGATAGCATGGAGATGTACTGATGCAAGAGGATTGCATTAGCCTAGATATAGGCAGTTTAGATGTCACCAGCATTGGTGCAGCTACTTTTGATTCTGTGCACACAGCTGGTATAGACTCGGAGAAAGATTGATAGTGGTGCATCTGCTATTGGTTCCCATGACTACAGCTAGTAAGCCTTAGTTCAGAATGTGAAGTAATATCTATGCCGTGTCGGCCCACTAGTAGCTGTAGAGCCTGTGCAGGATGTCTTTGGCGTGTGGCAAATGGTATAAGGTAGGTGCTATCTGTAACTTTGTCAGAGTAACCCCCTTTTTTTTTTACTGCGCACTATTTTCAATATTAGGGGTACCACTCAAATTAATAGTGTATGCTGTTCCTCTCTTTAACACTTTCACTATAATGTATTGGGAGTGAGATGCCTTTGGGAGAGAATGCCCATCTTACAGACAAAAGTTTCCTGTAGGACATACTCCTGATAATTTCGCTGATCTAGTTTTATGTTATTGGCGCAACTGATGTCCATCAGATTTTTTACTTTCAGTTTCTCTATTATTATTACAAATATCCCAGCTAAAAGATCTTGTTTACTCTAAAAGTGTCTTCACCCTTAATTAGGTTGACAGGAGTTTGGATGGGGATAGATTCCTCTTACTATTGATTGACCCCGGGAGGCCCTTCGTCTGCTCTGACATATGTAGAACTGTGTGTTTTCTCTGCAATCTATATATCAGCTCTAGCACCAGTATTTGACCACTCCTATTTACTTTCATAATAATGACATTTTGGGAGATACCATTAATGTCAGATAAACTTCATTTTGACAAAGTGCTGATGAACTCGGTGCTTTAGTCTCTATTGTTCATACCATCTACCTTTATCATTAACCGACTTTAATGCCCATAACTTCATGTGGAGCAGAACCACCACACCACTTCGAGACTCTAATAGAACAACTGATTTTGGATCATGACTTTTATTCCAAACATTGGAACTTCCATTTATTTTAGTGTGATGAATGAATCATTTTCAGCTACAGACCTTTTCTGCAGTTGTAGACTCCTTATTCAATCCTTCAGATAGTTCCTTGTATGGACTAATATCATATACAGATATGGGTAATTTTAGCAGCAAGCAACATTTGCTCTGTGCACAATTCATGGTGTGGAGGTCACACATGTTTGCCTCAGCCAGGGGTAGTGAGGTCGGCAGAATTCAATGACAGCATGCCTGGTCAGTGTTGTGAGGGCCTAAAACATCTTTCTGTCAAATTAAAATATGTGGGACATGACATCAGTTATTGTTGCAAAATACTAAAATGAATTATTAACAGCATAACGGAAAAACTGGTATAAACTATTCTTGGGGAAGATGTTTGGTTTTTGGAAATATGTAGGAGCATTCTGAGCCTACAAATTATCTTAGAAGAGTGGCAAACATATGTTTATGGGTTTTGTAGATTTGGAGAAGACTTTTGAGAGTGTGGACTGGAATACAGTCTTTAAAATTTGTAGGAATAACATACAAGGAGTGAAGAGTTATATACATTGTGAACAGAAACCAGGCAGAAGATATAAGAATTGAGGTGCATGAAAGAGAAGCAACATTTGAGAAGGGAGTGAAACCAGGTTGTAGCTTATCCCAATGATATTCAATCTGTACATTGAATAAACAGTAATGGGAACTAAAGAAGGTGGAATTAAAAGTTCAGGAAGAAGAAATTAAAACTTTGAAGTTTGCTGATAACATTGAAATCCTGTCAGAGAGACAGAAAAGACATGGAAGAACAGTTGAATGGAATGTGCAGTCTTTAGATGGGTATAAAAGATGAACATTAACAAAAACAAAATGGAGGTATGCTACTTAGTCTAATTAAATAAGGTGGTGAGAGAATTAGGGTTGGATACAAGAAAATGAAAGTAGTAGATGAGTATTTGTTATTTGGGCAGCAAAATAACTTATAAGGGATGAAGTAGGGAGCATATAAAATGTATTGTCAATGGTAAGAAAAGAATTCAAAAAATTCTTAAGAAAAGAAATGTTTGACATTGAATATGGATTTCAAAGTTGTCTGGAGTGTACCATTGTATGAATGTGAAATGTGGCTGATAATCAGTTCTGACAAGAAGAGAATAGAAGCTGTAGAAATGTAATGCTACAGAAGAATGTTGAAGATTAGATGATAGATCATCTAGTCAATGAAGAGTTGCTGCATAGAACCAGATAGAAATTGACAAAAAAGATAATTGTAGCATATGTTGACTGAAAGAAAACTTCAGTCGATAAATCAGACTACTGTAGTATGGAGAGCTGTATCGAACTGGTTTTCAGACTGAAAGCAGCAACAACAACAACAACAACAACAACAACAATAACTTCTACTTCTACTACTACTACTAATACTACTGCCCATAAGCAACAATTTAATCGAGTATTTAATGAAAATCAGTGTAGCACTTAATTCAAGAAACCTACACAATTAGTGAAGTAGTAAAGGGCATCCATGCCGGTGGCGACAGGCTTCCCCCCAAGGGAAAAGGGGGGGGGGGGGCAGTATAGTAAAGTGTTATTATTTCAAGAAAATAATTTGAGTCACTATTTTATTAGCAGTATTAAGTTTTTAATTGGCTCAGAAATGGAACTTATTTATGACTACTTAAAACGTCACCATTTGTCTTCCAAAATATTAGAAATGTTACATATACCCAGGGCTTGCCCCCTTACAAACTGTCAATGAGTGTTCTCGAAGAAAGTGGTGTGTATTTGCAGACACAACTAAAAACCACTTAAACATTTACTGTGTGAGATTTATGTTTTAAAATGTATTTTTTAATTAATTGTTTATTAATTGATGTAATATTACTTGTAATCCAAGAACTAATACATATACATAAATTCTGAATGTGGCAATGGAAAGAACAGGAGAACGTCTGCAAGGAAGTGTTGCCATGTTTGTTTCTACTGTATTAATTGATGATATAGAAATCATGAACTACTTTTGGACACTGCATCAAAAACTCACATTTAATTAATTTGTAGACAAATTACTGTGTGTTGAGTTATAAATGACAAAATTTTTTTAGTTTTTAGTATACATTTAATGGTGCACTCAGAGTTTGGTAGCATTTATATGTAATGTATTTATGCAGACTGAAACATCAAATAAAAATTTGTACCACAGCTCCGATTCAAACTCGGGCCTCATGCTTACTAGATAGTGGTGCTAACTACAATGCCATCCTGGCACAGTGGCTTTGCATAACCATATGGATTTACCCTGGCATGTATCCCTCACTTATTTTACTTATGTGTGAAAAGCAAACAACGAAAATACCTTGAAGGATTCAACAATATTTTGGAAAGGATAGGCTGCTACTCACCACAGAGACGTCCGATGAGCTGCAGAAAGGCACACATAACAGAAAAACAAAAATAAAGCTGTTGGCTGTTAAGCCTTCATCTGCCACAGAGAACTCTCTCTCTCTCTCTCTCTCACACACACACACACACACACACACACACACACACACACACACACACACACACACACAATCTCACTCACTCACACAAACCCAACCGCCATCTCTTGCTGTTGCGGCCGGACTGCAACATGTAACACATAGCACAGCTGAGGCAAAGAGCAACCAGTGGTGGGGATGAGGAAGTGGCATGGAGAGGGAAAAATGAAGGGATGCTGGTGGGGATGGAGCAATAACTAAGTGCTGTCTGACAGATAGGGAGGGACTGGAGTTTGTGGTGGAAAGAAAGACATACATGAGCTGGAGTGGGTAGGGGAGGGGAGCAGAGGGGAAGGGAAGGGAAGGGAAGGGTAGGGAAGGGAAGGGAAGGGAAGGGAAGGGAAGGGAAGGGAAGGGAAGGGGAGAGGAGAGGAGAATGTTAGCTATAGGAACTAGTGAAGGCCTAGGCCTGGGTGATTGTGGGAGCGTAGAATATACTGTAGGGAGAGTTCCCATCTGTGTAATTCAGACAAGTTGGTGTTTGTTGGGAGGATCTATGTGGCAAAGGCTGTGTAACAGTCATTGAAGTGAGTCACATCATTAAGTGCTGCATGCTTGCCACAGTATGAAGATGGCCATTCATCTGGACAGACAGCATTTTGCTGGTCATGCCCATGTAGAAAGCTGCACAGTATTTGTACCTCCGTTTGTACACAACATGACTGCTATTACAGGTTGCCCTGTCTTTTAAGGGATAGGAAATGCCTGTGACGGGACTGGAGTAAGTGGTGGTGGTATGGTGGATAGGACAGGTTTTGCATCTAGGTATGTAAGTTTGGTGTACAGCAGAATACCACTGTAGGGGGGTGGGGAAGATTTTTGGTAGGGTATTTCTCATGTCTGGGGAGGATAAAAGGTAATTGAAATGCTTGCGAAGAGTGTGGTTTAACTGCCTCAGTTCAGGGTAGTATAGGGTGATGAGAGGGATTCTCTGTTGTGGCCGGACGGTGGGTGTGGGGGAGGTGGTGGGTGACTGGACAGACAGGGCCTGTGATATCTGTTTCTGGACAAGGTTTGGTGGGTAATTGCAGTCAGTGAAGGCCTCAGTGAAGCGTTTGGAATATTTTGAGAGGGATTGTTCATCACTGCAGATGTGACGACTATGGATAGCTAGGCTGTATGGAAAGGACTTTTTGGTGTGGAATGGGTGGCAGCTGTTGAAATAGAGGTATTGCTGATGGTTGGCAGGTTTGATGTGGACAGATGTACTGATAAAGCCATCTTTGAGGTGGAGGTCAACATCGAGCCTTTCTGCAGCTCATCGGGCATCTCTGTGTTGAGTAGCAGCCTATCCTTTCCAAAAATTACTTATGTGTGAATGAGGCTGGTGATAGCATGAAGTCGTTAATTGATGTAAATCCAATGGTTTTCCATGCATGGGAGAGGAGAGGTCATATTGGTGGCCTTCTTGTTTTTGACAACTGTTGTGGATGGAGTTGGAGAGGCAAAATGAATGCCAATCTGAACAGTGATCCAGCTGCATACTTTTTTCAATGATAGAATTTTTCCGATCATTGATCACGACACTGAAATACTGTATTCTGCCTCACTTCAGGGGGGGGGGGGATATTTTGCAGTTATCAGGGCACCATTTTATTTCTGATGGTTGTTCAGTAGAACTTGTATTGTTTGAAGACGATTAGTATCATAAATTTTGTATTTTAACTCTATTTGCCGGGTACTTTGATTACTTTGTGTATTAATCACACATAGGATTAATACAGTAAAAGTCATTTGACTTCTGTTTATTTGAGTTAAGTAGTGTTTGTCTTTGATTCTTTTTAGCTGTGATCGCACTCTTTGTTTTCCAACTATTTCTATTTATTTTATTTTTGTTTGATGTATGTGCTAAGTACGGCTGCCACTACTTAATAACTTAGGTACTTATAACCAGTGTAGGAATAATTGTGATTTTTTTAATAAAAAATCAACTTTGTTATTTAAACTTAAGTATTTGTAGTTGGTCTGTGCTATTTAGGTTTGCTGAACCTGTGATCAGCCTATTGTTATTTTTTGGTTAATAATTCATGCATAATCATGTACATTATTGACTTGAGAAACTACTCCTCTTAAAGTTTAGCAGAGCAGTATTATTTCAAGATCCTGATCAAGGGCTGTCGGTATATTAGACTGTATAGTTTGTAAGAAAATGATCAACAGAGACGTATAATGGTGTGCAGAGTTCCCATCATCTGGCATAGTGATATACGGCTCTAGCCACCCTGGTCTATGGGATATGGATCATCTCTTTGCTGGAAAATCATGCCAATTAAGCTGTGGAGAAAAAAAAATGAAGAATAGTGTTTCCTCAGTGAAACTCAGAGTGAAGTCTGTTAAGGAAAGAAAGAGATCCTGCAAAAATCAGGAAGCATATAAGAGCCTCTTCATATTCATGTCGGGTCACACACTCAATCAAGATCAGGGATCTCCATGGCAAATGTGGTGTGCGACCATCTTTTGATCACCACCGAAGAAGAAAGAAATTCTGGGCTTTATAAAGGATGCACTAAATCTTAAAATAGCAGGAGTGTACAGGGCATCCCATTTTAATGTATACCAGCTGATATCTGTGGAATAGAATAATTGATTAATTCTGGGGATTAAAAAAAAAAATTAAAAAAATTCTCTAGTAAAACTTGTAAGGCTTGAAGGGGATCATGGAACCTTGAACCCTATTTTCAAGGTCTGACCAAGGTCAAGTTCGGTTTATCAAATGGCAACCCCTGTTTTTATTCCATATTTGTATGCTATGTAAAAAAAAAAAAAAAAAAAAAAAAAAAAAAAAAAAAAAAAAAAAAAAAATAAATAAATAAATAAATAAATAAAAAAAAATAAATTATGCATTTTTATAGGAGCATTTTTTTTCTCCAAAAACCCTGGGTTTTATTGCCAGGGGGCACTTCATTGTATGTTTCCCAGGTTACTATTATCTCAAAAACAAAGTGAGATTGGGAAAAGATTTCAGTGAACATCTTGAATGGTTTCTGAGCTCTGTCCACTTGTGACATTTTTGTAAACTTGTAAATTTTCCCCGCTCTTGCTTCATTCTCGAGATACTTTCACTGAAGTCATCTGGCAACAAACCTTTGGTTAAAAAGATGTTTCTTACAAATAATGAATATTTTTTCACATAGTATATGAGTATGAAATAAAACATAGATGTTACATTTGAAAAAAGAACTTAATCTTGGTTTGACATTGAAAACAGGGTACAAGGTCATTTTGAGATAACTATTCCAGGACTCCCTTCAAACCTTACAACTTTTACTAAAGACTCTTTTTTTTGTGCAGAATTGTGCCACCTCAAAAATATCAGCTGGTATAGATTTAAATGGGACACCCTGCGTGGCATATTGTGTGAATGTGCATTGGGCACTTGCAGCACTGTATCTTGAGGAACATTCCGGATGGCAGAACGGCTAGTGAATGTGGTTTGGAACAGAGAACACATTGGCAACTCTGCAACACATTCTCTTTCTTGTACAGATTGTGTGTGTGTGTGTGCGCATCACACTAGTCCTTAACACCTACAATTTGTAATTCTAACTCAAATTTATACTAGGTAGGTGCCTGTGATTCAATTACTCAGTAATGTGCATGAAATTGAAAAGCTGAAGAGAGAAAAAAAACTACATGAACTAACTTTGATATTATCAGAGAGAAGAGATGGGAAACTGGCAAGATGATTTATTTAACAATTCCTTGTATTATGTGGATATTCCAGCTCAAAGCCTCAAATCTGCCTGAAATTTAGTACAACAATGCTACCACGTGTGGAACACTCACATACAAAGTATTAGATTCTCCTGAGAATTAGTTACAGAATTATGGATTCTGAAAGAAGGTGGTGCAACTCAGAAATTTCAATGAGCTTTACAATCAATCTTCAGAGCCAGCATAAGGGCTCGATAACTTAAGAACTAATCTGCATAGTCCAGTGTAATTTTTACTACCTAATAACCTCTATTTAAGGAACACAACCAAAATCACAATATTCTGAGGAAAATTAAAAAAATGTCAAAAACAATAAAAATGTAACAAGTTAAAAGATATATGTTGTAGGTGCCTGCCATGGGATAATATTTTTTGTAATAAGCCTGATTTCGGCTAAACACACAACACCCTAATGTCCATAGTCTTCAGACAAACTGAGTTATATGAACAGGAAAACATTTTAAAAAAGTGGATAATCACCAGAATAATGCGGATTTTCAAACAGGTAGCACAGGAGGGATAAGTGATATCTCACCCAAATTTCTACATGTTATTTGTTATATTGGCTGACACATTCAACAAACACAGAGCGTGCACTGATTGTGCCAACACCCACTAGGTAAGCTCATACCTAGTCAACAACACATTGAGGTGCGAGCATGCACTCGGCACTGTTTATATCAGTCGTTCACACTCTCGCGGCAGACGCCCAATGTAATTGCTCGTCTTCACGTGCATCTGCGCCTTACAGCATTCCTTCTCTCTCGGGGGAAGATCGAATGTGAGAGATGTCCATGGCGGCGTCATCTGCCAGGCTCTGATTGAGGTGGTGGGCTGGCACTGTTGCGTAGGGCCTGAAGTACTTGGGGTGCGGACAGCATCGGTGTCCTCCTTCCCCCGACAACTCATATGGCATAACTGGGGATTGTGGTTCGGGCTCCATCTCCACCTCGGCCCCAGGAACTGGTGACAGGGGCCCAGAAGATAGCGGTGTAGCAGGAGGAGACGGATTTAGTATGGGTGGTGACTGTACCCGCAACGGTGTTGGTCCTCTACAGGAGGAACCTGGTTCAGCCCGTCTGAGGCGGACAACTTGCTGGTAGCAGCAAGAGCCCCTCTTCGACGTGTGGTCTGGTTATGGAGCAGAGTGTTGTGGGAGCACCTACCGGGTGCTGGGGGTCTTCCAATTTTCCATTTGCAGGCACAGCTGGTCGTCTTCTGTATGGATGTCACAGAGACGGCGGCCCCAGCATCTGATGATGATGGCAGGGATCCATTTTGACTGATGCCCAAACCTTCGCATCCAGACAGTAATTCCTGGTCAGAAGCGAGGGGACGGAGGCATGGGCAAATGTCTCTGGCTCGGATGTAGGAGAATGAAGCGGAGTCCAGGGCTGCCGGCCATGGAGGAGTTCCGCGGGGCTATTGTCGCCAAATGATGTAAACCGATAGGACAAAAGAAATTGATCAAGAACAACTTGTGAAGGGTACTGAGCCACATACTTCTTCAATTGCATCTTGAAGGTGCAAACAAATCTTTCAGCCTCCCCATTCGACTGTGGATAAAAAGGGGAGGGGGGGGGTGAGGACATGGCAGATAGCCCGGGATTTGCAGAAGGAAGCAAACTTGTGTGACATGAACTGAGGACCATTGTCTGACACCACCATGGTGGGAAGGGCTTCAGTTGAGAAAATGAGTGACAGCTGTAACAGTGGCAGTGGCAAAGGTTGCTAGGCAATGGACAATGTACAGGAACATAGAGAAGACATCAATAATCAGTAACCAATAGGCATTAAGGAAGGGGCCGGCAAAATCAATGTGCAGGCGATCCCAGGCCTGTGATGGTTGAGGTCACAGGGCAAACGTCGCTCAAGGGGAGGCTTGATGTTGTGCACAGAGCGAGCAAGAGGTAACCATATGAGATACATCGCTGGCCAGACCCAGCCAAATCACATGACAGTGGGCCACCGCATTAGTACGAGATACCCCCCAATGATCAAAGTGGAGCAGCTTGAGGACCTCTGTATGGAGGGCTGATGGAATGATGACCCGAGAAGAGGCCTCCTCTGTATCGAGGAGAAGCATGCCATCCACAACAGAATAACAAAGTAGAAATGTAAAGTAGTTCCTGAGGGGATCTGATGCCTGTGTCAATAGGGTCTCACGCCAGCCGTGTTGTACAAAATGGATCACCTTGCAGAGGACCGGGTCTGTGACGGTAGCTTTAGCAACCTTGGCACCTGTAATTGGAAAACTGTCCACTGTTTGTTGAGCAGCGATGTTGGCAACTCTTCCTGATCATAGTTTGCGTCTGGGCCAACTCGAAGGTGGGAGAGCGCATCCATGTTTGCATGTTTTGATGTAAGGTGAAAATGTATCGCATAGTTATAGCGCGATAAGAATAGCGCCCAACGCTGAAGATGGTGTGTGGCTTTGTTGGGTAGTGATGTCAAAGGATGAAATAGGGAAACCAGTGGTTTGTGATCAGTTATGAGATGAAATTTTATGCCATACAGAAAGACATGAGACTTTTTCAGAGCGTAGATGATAGCAAGAGCCTCCTACTCAATTTGTGAATATCTGGTTTGGGCTGGAGTGAGTGTGTTTGAGGCAAAAGTAATTGGGCGCTCAGATCCGTCTGGATATTTAAGAGTGATTACTGCTCTGATTCCATGTTGGGAGGTGTCTGTTGCTAAGATGAGGGTAAGGTCAAGTTGATAGGTTATGAGGCAGGGTGCCGATTGTAACAACTCCTTTAACATGCAAAATGCTTTATCACAAGCCGATGACCAATGGAATGAAGTCCATTTGCGCAGCAGGTCATGCAGGGGTTTTGCTATAGATGAAGCTCCTGGCAAGAATGTATGATAATAAGCGACCTTTCCTAAAAACACTTGAAGGTCCTTGACTGATATTGGCTGAAGGAGGCACCATGGGGGACGCATTCTGAAGAAGGGGCTTGCTGCCCTCACTAGAAACCTCAAACCCCAGAAAAGTGACTGAAAGCTGAAAAAAATGGCATTTCTTCAGATTGCATGTCAACCCTGCCACCTGCAATACTGTCAAAAGTGCACATAAGTTGCATAGATGTTTGTCAACAGAGGGGTCGGACACTACTATATTGTTGAGATAATTGACACACCCAGGCACCAACAGTGTGAGTTGTTCGAGGAAGCCCTGAAAGATTGCTGGAGTGCTGCCCACCCCGAATGACAACCTCAAATATTGGTACAATCCAAAGGGCATGTTAAGGACCAAGAGACACTGAGAGTCGGCATTGAGAGGGGCTTGCAAATAGACATCAGAGAGGTCTATCTTGGAGAAGTACTGTCCACCTGCCAATTTTGCAAGAAGCTTGTCAGATAAGTGTCTAAGTTAGATTGAGCATTCACAGAACATTTGAAATTGCTACAAAGGTGCAACCGCCCCAATGATTTTTTTTTTACAGTGACCATGGGAGCTGACCATTCACTGGATGAAATTCGTTTTACCACCCCAGCTTCCTCCAGGCGGACCAACTCCACTTTTACTTGGTCACGGAGTGCAATCGGAACCGGTCGAATGCAGAAAAACGGAGCATGGTGGAGGGCTTGGAAATTACTAGCACAGCCCAAACCTGCTGAAAACACAGAAAATTTTGTGTATAAAGAGCCTAGTTGCAGATAAGGCACTTGGTCAGAGACAATGTTGACTTCATCAGAAATAGTGAAACGAAAAACCCGAAAAGCATCAAGACCAAACAAGATGTCTGTGTGGGCAGATTTGTATGTAACAGGTACCAAGAACTGCCTCAGAATTGGGATATTTTGGTTATTGTTACTGACCAATGTCTATGACACTGGGAAGAGAGAGGGAGATCCCAGATCCAAATATGTTTTTCAGTTTAATAAGATGACGGTCGTGCCTGTGTCCACTTGCATTCGCAGACTTTTGTGGAAAACCATGAAGTCAATAAAGAACTTATTGGGTGCAACAGATATTGCTGAGATGAAATTGACATCCATGTCTGTGTCATAATCTTTGGTTTTGGAGGCACGAAAGGATACAATGTGGCCTTTCTTATGGCACTGATAACAAGTGGCCACTGCTTGGGGCAATCAGGTCTATAATGATACACAAAACTGGATAGACAAGAAGGAACTATTGACTAGTTGCATGACTGCACGCTGCCTGGCCCAAGTCTCCACCACCATGAAACGGCCCGATCGCCCTAGTGCCGTGGCTGTGCGCAGAATGCCGTGACTATATCATCCCTTTGAGACCCGGATTGTAACGGGGAAGATGAAGTAGGTTGAATTTCCTCGCACCATGCCTCAATTTGGTTACCTGCCACCCGCGAGATCTGTACGATGTTAAGGACCTCAGAAAGAGAAGGATTTTCACACAGGAGAGCTCGTATGCAAACTTTGTGATCGGGTGGTGAGATGAATGATACCATTGTGAACCATTTGATCAGCATACAATTCCTTCCACACATCAGTAAAAAAATGACAGTGATGTCTTAAACCTTGGAGTTTCGCAGCCCATGCCTGATAGGACTGCTGTAGCTACTTCCTGCTGCAATAAAACTCAACTTGGGCAGCTGTCACATGAGTCCGTTTGCAGTAATATTGTGCAAAAAGGTCACACGTATGATTAAAGAGAAGGGCGAAGGATCCTGCAAGGGCACAAGTTGGCAAAGGGCTTGATGCATATGAGGCGACAGCCATGACAGGAATAATGCATGACACAACGTGCCATCAGAACAACCAAAAGCATGGAAATGTTGTTTTAACTATTTCGCATAGGCTTTCTACTCTTCTACGGAGTCGTCGTATGCCAGGAAAGGTGGCGGATTCGTCACAGGGGGAGTGAAACAACCGGCAGGGTGGACGGAAAGTGGGACCCACTAGAGAAGGCTGAAGCAAGAGATTGCAATATATGGTTTTGAACGTGAATCGCCGTGGCAAAAACCTCTTGTTGTTCAACGAGGCATCATAGAATATAATCGGAAGTACAAGTACCCATTGTGTGAAAACGAACAACCACTTCAGAATAAAAAAAAAAAAAAAATGCATTGGAGAATACCACACTTGTCATGTTATATTCACTGACACATACAACAGTTTCCCATGGCGCACTCTTGCGCCGACGCCCAACGTAATCACTAGATTTCACTTGCGTCTGTGCCTTACAGCATTATTACAAGGAATTTATATACATTGAAAGTTGATAGAGATAGATTTAGCTACATTTGTATTAACAAGATTTACCAGTTAATATTGATGATGCATATAACTGTTGTCTCAGTTATCTGGTGAGATTAAATTGTTGAAAACTGAAAGTTAAAAACATTTCTGGGAACAATGAGATTCGGCTTCCTGTTTGCAAATAAAATGCCGATGAAAAGTTGTGCATATACTAAGAGAGCTCAATTTTCTTGCTACATTGTAACAACCTGCAGTAGTGTTTGGTGTTGTCATCTACTGTTGCCCACAATTATTGCCTATAGTACCAAAAGATTTTCCCAAATAGAGGTAATCACAGAACAACCTTGCTGCGGTGACACACAAAAATCCCATTGCCTGCTGATACCTGCCTGCTGATAATAAGCATCTTGAATGACCTTTCCTGACCACCAAACTAAAATCTGTATAAATTGTAACAATATTACATGATCTATGTTAATTAACTGGTTTAAGAATTGGTCCACAGCCATGTTCAGTAGATGTAATTTCTGCTTACAAATCTCTGTATTTTATTGCTATTTCAACATTCTCATTTTCAAACACAGTCAGCTTGTGAAGTTATAAGTGGTAAAAACATAGTAGTATTATACCCCCTTTACAAAATATGAAGAAGCAACAGATGACGTGTTTTTTCATCTGTATGCAGTGATCAAGAGCGGGCAAAGAAGACGTAAGTTTAAGAATTTAAGTTGCTGTTGGCAGTGCTGTTATTAGAGACGAAGCACAAGGCCAAATTTTGAAAATATGAGAAAGATAATTGGCTGTGCTTATTTCGAAGGAACCATCCTACATTTGCCTGGAATGACTAAGTTGACTCACAGATAGCCTCAAAAGTTATAACCAGATGGGAACTTTTATCACCATCATTCTGAAAGCATCAAAATGGAATAATTAGCTCGGTTGTGTTAGTCGGTTCACCTGTTGCTTCTGATTTTGTAAAGTGACATGTGCTACATGATATTCTCCATCATTTATTGCTTCTTGAATCCTCAGCAATCTGATGAAAGCAATTCCAGTTATAATAATCAAAACTTATATACTGCAAAATGTAGTCTTGCTCTTAATTATAATAATAAATTATAATTATTATGTTTTGCAGGATTATGATAAAGTATTATTACTCAAGGAAGCAGTTTTAAAAGATCCATTAACTTTTGTTGAGAAGCTTCAAGCCGGATGGATACCACCGCTTCCTGATAGAATGTTTATTGATGAGGTATGTAGTAAATATACTTTTCTTTAAAATTTCCAGAGTGAAAACAGTCCTAAATGAAATAAGGAAAAAATAGTGAGGAATTATTGTTGTTCAGCTCATTCAGGAGGCATTGATAACTGCCCACTCACAGTCACTTACACACAAATTTGCTGTTCTTCCTGACACAACAGTTTGGTCACAATGATAGAAAAAAGATTTTTGTTGCATATTGCAATGAGGCTGGCGAAATACCCTCAGACTTCAAGAAGACTGTAATGGCTCCAGTTCCAAAATGGAAAGTAGGTGCAGAGAGATGTGAATATTACAGAGCTATCAGTGTAGTGAGTCATTGTTGTAAAATACTAATACAAATTATTTACTAATGAATGGAAAACCTGGTAGGAGCTGAACTTGGGAAAGATTGGTTTGGATTTAGCAGAAAGGTGGGAGCACATGAGGCATTGCTGATCCCATAACTTTTGTAAGGTAGGTCGAGGAAAGGCAAACCCAGGTTTATAACTTTTTTACTTTTGTAGTATGTTTTGAATAACTTTGCCTGGAATACAATCATTCACATTGTGAAGGTATCAGAGGTATAATATAGGGAAAGAAAAGTTATATAGAAGATGTATAGAAACCAGAAAGCAGTTATCAAGAGTTGAAATGCTGTCACTATGAGGGTAGTAAGACAAGGGGAACCTTTTCTTGGTGTTGATCAATTTGTACCTTGAGCAAGCTGTGAAGGAAGCAAGGAGAAACTTTGAAAGGAAATTAAAGTTCAAGGAAAGAAATAACTTTGTGATTTGTTTTTGACATACTAATCCTGATGGAGACAGCAGCAGATCTGGAATATCAATTGTACAGAATAGACAGTGTCTTGAAACAAGGGTATAAAATTAACAATAACAAGAGCGTAACAAGTGGAGACAAGTGGTCAAAACTATCGGTAGTCATGGCTGCAAAATACTAAAATAAATTATTTACAGATGAATGGAAAAACTGATAGAATCTGATCTCAGGGAAGATTAGTTTGGATTTTGGAGAAATGTAGGAAAATGTGAGGCAATACTCTCATTTCAAGTTATCTTGGAAGATAGTTTAAGGAAAGTAAAACCTATGTTTTTAGCTTTTGTGGACTTAGTGAAAGCTTTTGACAATATTGACTGGAATACACTCTTTCAAATTATATACAACTTGTACAAAACCAGACAGCAGTTATAAGAGTCAAAGAGCATGAAATGGACACAGTGGTTGGGAAGGGAGTAAGACAGGGTTTTAGCCTTTCCCCAGTTGTAATTCAATTTGTACATTCAGCAAGCTTTGAAGCAATGCATTGATAAATTTGGAGAAGGAATTAAAGTTCAGGGAAACGAAATAAATTTGCGGTTTGCCGATAAAATTGTAATTCTGTTAGAGACAGCAAAGTACCTGGAAGAGCAATTGAATGGAAAAGACTGTGTCTTGTAAGGAGATAAACATTAACAAGAGCAAAACAAGGATAATGGAATGTAGTTTAAGAAAATCAGGCGTTGCTGAAGGAATTAGATTAGGGGATGGGACAATAAAAGTAGTAGATGAGTTTTGTTATTTGTGTTGAAAAATAACTTCTGTTGGCTGAAGGTAAGATGCCATACAATGCAGAATGACTATGGGAAGAAAAGTATTTCTGAAGAAGTGAAATTTATTTACATACAAATTTAATTTAATTGTTAAGAAGTACTTTCTGAAAGCATTTGTCTCGAATGTAGCATTGTTTCGAGTGAAACGTGGACGATAAGTAGTTCACACAGAAAGATGAAAGAAGCATTTAAAATGTGTGCTACAGGTGAATGCCAAAGATTAGATGGGACGATTTCATAACTAATGAGTAGGTGCTTAACAGAATTAAGAAGTACAGAAATTTCTGGCATATTTTTACTGAGATAAGTGATCAGTTGGTGGTACACATTCTAAAATATAAAGAAATCATCAACTTAACATTGGAGGGAAGAGTGTGGGTTCAAAATCACATGGGGATATGAGAGATGAACACACTAAACGTGTTCAAAATGATGTGGGTTGCTTTTCTTATTCAGAGATGAAGTGGCTTGCACAGGATATGGAACATGGAGAGCTGCATGAAACCATTCTCAGGACTGAAGGCCACAACAATAAGACAAGGTTAAGCAAGTGTAGTCAAATAAAATCAGGAAATGGTGAGAGAATTAGATTAGAAAACAAGGCAATAAAAGTAGTAGATGACATTATTTATTTGGATAGTAAAATTACTTATGATGGCCAAATTAGAGAGGATATTTGTAAAGTGAGTTGGGAATAAAAGCATTTATGAAGAAGAGAATTTTGTTAGCATCGAATATTAATTTAAGAGATAGAGTGTGTGTCTGAGTGCAGTTGTAAGGTGTGCAGCATTGTATGGATGTTAAATATGGATGATAAGCAGTTCCGTGTAGTTCGGAATGCATGTTAAATTGTGCCCCCCGATAACTAGCTGGATAAGTCAGTTCGAAGGTCAGAGGAAGGCAATGACATACCATCTCTAAACAGCACCTAGTAAAGCACTATGGTGTTCAAACCAATTTTCAGATTGTTGACTACTTTACTTTTTATATAAACAGTTCTGAAAAGAAGAGGTAAAAACACTTTTGAAATGTAGTGCTATAGAAGAATGCTGAAGATGAGTTGGATAGATAGCATAACTAATGAGGAGGTACTGAACGGAATTGGGGAGAAAAGAAAATTGTTGCATAACTAGACTAAAGGAAGGGATCAATTGATTTGGCAAATTCTAAGACATCAAAGAATAGTGAAATTAGTATGAGAGCGAGGGAGTGGGAGAGGGGGGGGGGGTGGTGTTAAAATAGATGATTAGAGTAATAAACAGATTCAACTGGCAGTGGATTGCAGTTGTTATTCAGTGATGAAGAGCCTTGCACAGAATAAAGCATCGTGAACAGCTGCATCAAACCATCTTCACACTGAAGAATACAACTGCAATGAGTATAATTTTGATAGACGAGTTGCACTATTAGTGAATGGTTTATGTTGGAGCTCGGCATCACATGCTGTGGCTGTGTATCCGCAGGATATGAACTTCACACCACAGCCGAGACTGCCATGGGAGGGTGCTGTCTCCATGAACAGGCAGTGCTGTCATGTCCTAGTCAACCAATAATGTGCCAGGCCTTGGTCTGCGTTGTCAACCAACACTTGCTGCAGATAGATGTTTGGACTTTTCACACGTATGAACCCATTCTTGTTCTGTCTTGTGTGCAGTTAGTTCCTTAGTGTTTGTTATTCAAACTACTATAAATGTGACACTGTTACAACAGTTTTCATTTATCATACCATTTCAGTTGAAAGGTAAAGCAGTCAACAATCCGAAGATTGGTTTGAACACCACAGTGCTTTACTAGGCACGGTCCTGTTTGGAGGTGGTATGCCGTTGCCTTCCTCCGACCTTCGAACTGACTTACCCAGCCAGTTATAGGGGGACCTACAGTTTAACGTGGGTTCTGAACCACAGTGCTACTCGGTATTTTTTCACATGAGCAACACTGCCAGAGGTGAAAGAACTGGAAAGTGATAGATAAAAATCCTAGAACCTGGCGGGGATCGAACCCGGGACCTTTGGATTTGTAGTCTGGCACTCTACCACCGTGCAACCGAGGCGCGTGTCATAAAATACTTGCCAGACTTTCTGAGGATGCCCCACAAGATTGAAATGGCTTAAAATAAATCAAAAAGTTGCAACCATGACTATCTTTTATTACTAATCAGTTATGTGTATTAAATTTGTTTTTTAGCTTTTATTTTGATTTCAGGTGTCTAGCCAGATGTAGTCATTTTGAACTATCACGACTGCCTGACCCTGATTTGAATAACTTTCAATATAAGCAGTGTGATAGTTACTTTTGTAGATGCTTAGTAATTCACCAGTTAATGAATTCCAAGCTGACAGTTCTTCTTTATGAAGAGTGAAATTCAACTATTAAATCTTCTTTTCAGGTTCAAAATATGAAAATCTTGAAACAATGAGGTCAAGCAATAGCTGTGCCTCTAAGTGCTTTTAGTTATTAATTAATTACCAAATGAATTTGTCATTTCTCACTCATCTACGTACTTTGTAGAATAAACCACTCTTTTTTACATTTAACTCCATATTTATTTATATTCAAGGAGTTATTCTATCATTTAGTACATAGGAATATGACACAAATATCTTGACAGATGTCAGACACAGAATACAAATCAAAATCAACAACTTTTTCTTCTTAGCATCCGTCTAAGCGTACACTCTCTCCAAGCAACTCCAATATATATCTTTAACTGGGCAGACATAATATCTGAGGCCACTTGCTGCTGCCACCACCTCCAGAATCTGAAACAAACAGATTCTGGTGGCAGCTGCTGTTCTTATCATGCCTAATCTATTCATTAAAATAAATTGATAACTATTTGGGTATCTCAAGGTATTGGAGAAGTGGGGGAAGTGGCTTGTACCACTACAATTTGTGAAACACGATATTTTCTGTGAGCTTTATTGTTGATAACCGTGAATCAGTATTCTCAACTAGATTCAAAGTTAACTGCCAAGTTTTTTTGTGTATTAATTTTCTTTCACAATCAGTTTATTTCTGGTGAAGACTGGTAGCTAATTTCTAGAAGTTTTTTAAATTCTTTTTATTTATTGAGATTTAGTGCAACAACTCCTGTGAGAACATTTATTTCTTTATTAGATCATTATAAGTTATATTTTTCATTTTATGTCACAGGTTCCAAATATTGATTGGAGTAAATATGGTATAACACCTGACAGTGATCTGCTAAAACCTCAAGAGACTAACCTTTCTGATATAGAAGATGAAAATGAGAAAATACGTGTAAGGGGAAGGATATATGATGAAACAAAGCCTGAGACTTTCAACAAGGTATTTAGCAATGTGTATGCTATGAATGAAAGTAATAATTTCACACCAGTCATTGTTTGCATATGAAATCAATGACATGATTGTATTGGCACAAGCCTTATAAAGACTACTAACTTACCTCCAAAATTTTGCTTATTGTGTAAAAAAAGTGACCATCCTCGCCAATAGAAGTATTTATAATTGAAAAGCTGTACAACCCACCAGTCAAAATCCATTTATACATTAATAGTGCAGATAGTTTCGAGACTGCATTAAAAAAAAAAAAAAAAAAAAAAAAAAAAAAAAAAAAAAAAAAAAAAAAAAAAAACAGGACTGTTAAGATGGTGAAGTTAATGTTGTGTGTCAGGTTTGTATTGCTAACTTAAAGTCTTGTAATTCATTATGACTTTTCTCCGAAAAGACTTGCTTGTGTTTTACATTTCAATCAAGTCCCTTTAGGTGCCAATATGTCACTAGGTGTACTGGTCAAATTTTACAGATAGTTATTCTTTTTGTTAAAAAAAAATCAGGAGATGACTTTGAGCACTTGTTGTCCAACATGGCAGTGTTGCAATTTGTGACACACTACTACTACAGTTCACCACTGAATACTGCTTACACATAACTTAATGGTCAAATGCACATTTGTTTACATTTTTTAGTTACTGAGTTGGTCATATATATGACTAGAATAAAACCAGTCTCAGAATTTTTTGTGTGGTGTAGAAGAGTATATAAATGATAGATTGCTATTCACCCCGTAAAGGAGGCACTGAGTGGCAGATGGATGCACTAGAAAAAAGACTGTTAGACGTTATTAGCTATCAGACTAAGTTATTCATCAAACATAGAAACAACATATAGACATTCACAAATGCATAACTTGCACATGTATTGACACCATCATTTCCAAGCTCTAAAGGTTGAACATGACTGCTGCTGTCATGAACAACAGTTTCTTTTACTGGGGTGGGTAGTGGGGATACAGGAGATGTGTAGGATGTGTAAAGAGAGTAATACCAGGGTAGGTGTGTGTAAGATGCTTATGCTGCTTGTGGGACCATGCAGAGATGTATTGCAGCATTAGGAGACTATTCCGGGAGGGAGGGGGCAGAGGACAAAGGGGAGAAGTGAGAAGTAGAGAAGGGGAAAAGAGCTGTGCAATGTGCACTGGTGTTTTAGAAGGTTTGTGTTGGGCTGGAGCATGGGAGATGTTAGGAAAGTGAAGGACAGGGTGTAGGAAAGGTTGGGGAAAAGAGGGCTACAGGAATGAAGGATATGTTGCAGGGAGGGTTCCCAACTGCACAGTTCAGGGATGCTGGTGTTTGTGAGAAGAAAATGAATGGCACTGGCTGTGGAGAGGTCTTTGAGGCCAAACTCATTCGGTTGATCGATAAGCTTCACACATGGATGGTCCTGTTGTGTGTTGCTTACAGTTTGGCAGAGGCCATTCAAGTGAACAGAAAGCTTGTTCTTGATCATGGCCACATAGAATGCAGTGCAGTGTTTGTAGCTAAGATCACATAGCTTCTTTCACTGATATCCTACCTTCAATGATGCAAGAGATGCCTATAACAGATTTGAATTAGGAGACAAGGTTTGCATCTAGGTTTTATTCCAAGGATATATGTTATAGGGTGAGTATTTGACAGCAAGAGTGAAATAGGGATGGGCATGGATACTACATAAGTGGATGACCAGTGGAATATAATTGTTGGAGGAGTGGAGAGGATATTTCAGGACATAAGGAGGGTTAGTTGAAACCCCTGTGGAGAACATGATATTGTTGCTTCATTCCTTGTTGGTACAAAGTCATGATGTGTGAGGGTCAGTGCTTCTTTGTGAGTGGACAGTGGGTATGTACAGTAGAACCTCGTTTTTACGCTTTTCAAGGGACTTAAGTAAAATGGTGTAAAATGCAGGAAAATGTAAAATGCAGGAAATAATGTTTTAAATGGTAAAAAATGCTTACTGCATGAGCCTAGCATTTTCGTAGTTTATTTGTGATATATGTACATAATAGGCATCTAAATACTTGCCAGGAAGTTTATTATACAATAAAGGTTATCAAAATTTTTACTATTTTAAGCGCCAGGCAAAAAAATTTTATGGGAAGTAGAAATTTGACGTAATTCCATTAATCATAATCGAGGACGCCGCGATTTTAAGCGCCAGGCAAAAATGCTAATCTTATGGAAAGTAGAAATTTCGACATAATTTCATTCATTACAATCAAGGACGCCGCTATTTTAAGTGCCAAACAGAATTGGTAATTTTATGGGAAGTAGAAATTTTTGACGTAATTTCATTCATTATAATCGAGGACACCGCTATTTTAAGTGCCAGGCAGAACTGGTAATTTTATGGGAAGTAGAAATTTGACGTAATTCCATTCATTATAATAGAGGATGCCGCTATTTTAAGTGCCAAACAGAACTGGTAATTTTATGGGAAGGAGAAATTTTTGATGTAATTTCATACATTATAATCGAGGACGCCACTGCTGGGCTATGTAACACATCTTCAAAATTACCTGAACCGCTTCTATATCGTTTGGACGCTGCTGCCAGGCTATGTAACTCATCTTCAAAATTACTGCCTTTTACCGGCATTACGTAATTATTTATGTAGTAAAACTCAAAGATCCATTATTTTTGTATTTTTAGATGTTTCACATGACGATATTAGAGAATTTATTTGCGTTTTCGAGTACAAAAATATGCATAAGTATTTTTGTGACTTTTGCATAGGATCGGCACCTCTCACTATTATCGCTTTTTTTTTTTTTTGAGGCTGTGAGTATTATGATACCCAACTTTGACAGATATCATTCTTTATCAATCAGGAATATGTATCACAAAAACAACACAACTCTTTATTCTCACGCCAACAAAGGAACTGGTTCTGATTGTTTGAGTAGACGCCAGCCGCTCTGGCAAAGAAGCTAGTGGAAAGAGGAACTATACCGCCACAAATTAGCGTTATTCTCACGCCAAGCAGTCTGGCAAAGAAGATAGTTGAAAGAGGAACTACATTGCCACAAATTGACACGTCGTAAGTCATCAACGAAAGGCGAAATATACGTTTGAATAAATGCAAAGTGTCAAGAAACTCGACTGTGAATAAGTTTTAAGCGCTATACTTTATGGGGAATGCCATGCTAGCGTCAATTTATATACAATACATCATTTTTTTTTCACGAAAATTCTTTTAAAAAGCGGGAAACTTGTAAATATGTTAACGCAAAAACGAGGGCAAATAAACATTGTAAACATATGAAATTTGACGGGACCGACAAAAAATGGTGGGAAAACGTAAAAACTGAGAATGTAAAAACGAGGTTTTACTGTATGTGACATTTGGTGGCCACAATGACTAGGTTGCAGGGGTCTGTTTCTGGACAGAATGGAGAGCAATTTTGGTCTCCAGGGGTTGTAAGCTTGACTTCTAAGCTTACAACTCGAACCTAACTGTTGTGGCTATATCATCATCCATTCTACCTAATTTGTATCTCATGTTAGAATGAATCACCTTTGTTTTGATTTTCCCTCCTTGAATTTAGAGCCTTGTTTTTCAGGTGCGGCTTAGACTCAAGTACTTTTTTCCTTGAAATTTAAGTCTCACTTTTTGGGTGTGGCTTAATTTTGAGTAAATATGGCAGTTTTTAATTGAGACTGATTGGTAAGGTTAGGGGCAAAAAAGTGTTTCCATTGTAGAGGCAAGGATAAGAAATCTTCAGTAAATCCAGCATGATTGAAGTTTGGTGTGTGGACAAAATCATGCCTTTTGGGAAGGACTGATATTTCTGGGAGCCTGAGGTGTTTGGAGGCAGGTTAATGACTTCATAGTAGCTCTGTTTGGGTTTTGTAGAGTGATGGGAGGTAGTTTTTGAGGATGTGGCAAATGTTCTATGTCTGCAAGGCAGAGCCAGGCAGCTCTAGGGGGGATGCGATGAAACTTTGATGGAAGATCTGGTGAGAGTGAGTCTGGGTTGGGAGGATGAGGTGACTATAGTGGACAATTTTTTGAGGTGGCCTTGATGATGCTATAGTTCCTGAGGGGTAAGTTTTTCAATCTGAGTCATGGGATGGAGCATTTTGGGACTGCAGAGCAGGAATATTTTACAGATTGAGCAGAGTTAGTGCAAGGATACGTGAGCCTAACATACAGTTTTATGGGACAACGCTGTTGAGGGCTTAAACTGGTAGAGTTCATTCTGGGAAGATAAACTACAGCCAGAGAGGGGTAATTTTTTTTTTTTTTTTTGGTCAGGCTATTTTGGAGGATTCCAAGCTGTAGGCAACAATATAAGAATAGTATGTGGGACTGGGTTCTGGCTAGGAATAGAAAGAGTTTTCTGTGTTGTCAAATCTTGAAGGAGGAGTAATCTATAGTCAAGAATAGAGAAATGGGTACAAATGCATAAAATTATGTAGAATATAGCAAAATCACAAACATAACTTTCTCTGCTGTTTACTACTTCTGGTCTTCCTCCGCCCAACAAGCCAACTTTATAATACTAATATTCACCTGTAGGATAGCTAAAGCAGTACCTCCATCCACATCAGACTTGCAAACTACCAAGAAACATCCACTTCAATGGCTGTCATCATTCCACGTTAAACAATCTCTGCACCAATATGCCAAGTGTTTTACTGAGGCCTTCGTGGACCGAAATTACCCTTCTCACTTTGTCCATTTCTCACTTGTCATCAGATTCCCATTCTCTGGTGACAAAGGATTGTTGTTGTTGTGTACTTAGACTCTACTTTTTATTTTATCATCTCAATGAAATAAGATATTGATTTCTCGATTAAACTTTGTTAAAAAAATATTTATTTTTGTTCAATAGTTGTGGTCACATGAAGAACAGCATCGTCTGGAAGAACTTCTAGTTAAATATCCATCTGAGGAGAATGAAACTAATAGATGGAGAAAAATTGCAGCTGAATTAGGTAATGTCTAATAGTAAATAAAGCTATTTTATGACTCACAATCAGCATAATCTAATAAAATAGTAATATCTCACAGGTTTGCATCTAACAAAAAAATTATTTGAAATTTATCATCTGATAGTGCAGAAAAGGTTAACACAGATTGTGCACAAAAAATTACAACTGATAATGTTGATGACTGAACTTAAGGTGTTCTTTTTTTATTAATTTAATGTATGTGGGCTTTTGTTTATTTCTCAGGCACTCGTACTCCAAAGCAAGTGTGTAGCCGCGTGCAAAAGTATTTTCTGAAACTTCAACGCGCAGGACTGCCTATTCCTGGGAGAATACCTAAGACACCTTTAAATTATGAACTGCTGAAGAAGGTAAGAATTCACATTTACTTGTCAAGACTATTGAATGATGATATCCAGTATCAAGATATTTAACAATTATAATGAGTGTCCATAGAAAACTAATCTGCAACACCTGTACTCAAAATACTGTTTTTCATCATGATGCATGACAAAGTAACTTTTAAAGTGCCTCTGTGGGGTGTCTTAGAGATATTACTGCTTACAGTATGTGCAAATGATTGGTTTATAATATTGGAAGCTAAGTTAGAGTATTTGCGGATGATGCCTGTAGGTATAGGAAGATGCCTGTTTCGGGTACTGGTGGTTGACCCTGAACATAATTGACAATATGAGGGGGGACGCAAAAGAAACGAGATTTTTGTCATAAAAACTTTATAGATGAACCTTTTTACAAAATTACACTTATCAAGTCTCTTTTCCCACTGTTGGAAGCATGTTTGGAACTCTCCAAGTTTGATTTTGTTCAATGCCCTTTGCGAAGCTGTTTTTACCACCTCCACATCATCATAATGCTTCCCTTTTAGCGTTTTTTCATCCGTGGAAATAGGAAAAAGTTGCACAGGGCTAGGTCCGGCGAATACGGAGCATGGGGAACGACTGACCACCTCTGAGATGCCAAATAGTGGGTCACTCATAAGGCCGTGTGTACTGGAGCTTTGTCATGATGCAGAAACCACTCACCTGATCGCCAAAGTTTCGGGCATTTCCTACTCACATCCTTTCACAGACGCCTTAAAACATCAAAGTAAAAGTGCTGGTTAATAGTCTGGCCTGGGTTATGAATTCCCGATGCACAATTCCACAAACATCAAAAAAGACATTGATCATCATCTTCACATTTGACCTCACTTGCCTTGCTTTTTTTGGTCCGAGTCATACCTGTAACACCAACTCTCACCCCCTGTAATGACTTTGTTCAAGAAGTTTGGATCACATGCAATCTCTGTTTTCAAGTCCTGACACACATTCATGAGGATGGTATTTTTCTTCTGTCTAAGAAGGAGCGGAACAAATTTAGCAGAAACACGTCTCATATGTGGATCCTCATCAAAATCCACTGGCATGAGCTCCAACTTATTCCTCTCTTTGCTGAAATTTGGTCGATCGTTTGGCGACGATCCTCGTTGATCTTTTGATGGACCTTTTCAATATTCTCCTCGTTTCACGATGTTGAAGGTCGTCCAGAATGAGCTTGGTCTTCAACACTCTTCTCATCATGTTTAAAGTGCCCAAACCACTCGAAAACCTATGTGCGGCTCATAGCATCCTCCTGGAAAACTTTCTGAAGCATTTGGTGTGTCTCCGATGCACTTTTTTAAAGCAGGAAACAAAATTTCATACACACTCTTTGTTCTTTTAAAGTTCCCATAACGACTTTGCAGGGGTAACCCAACAGCAGTCAGAGAAACACATTACCACACTTGCAGCTTCAGCTCTACACTGACGCCGTCTGCACAGCTGTTTCATGAAGGCCTCTACTAATGCCATCTAGCGTGAGAACCCTGTACTACGTCTATGAATGGCAACACCCTTGGAGTCCGCTTTCTTTTGGGTCCCCCTCATAAGTATTTCACATAAATACATGGGAAGACTAATTATCTAATTACAAAAACTGACTGTAAATAGGAAAAAATAATCATAAAATAAGATGCTTCCATTCTAAAGTGGTATATAAAAATAGTTGTTAAAAAACAAATGCTAGGTTGAAATTGCATGTAAGAATGTGATCAAAATGGCATATAATCCCAACAGAAGTAATTTACTAAACACTTGGCCAACTAATTCAAGAATATTGTTTAATAGTCTGAGACCCTTGAAAGTTAGGGTTAATAGAGGAGATAAAGAATATCGAAAAAGAGCAATAAATTTCTTTATATATTCTTCAGTAAGTGCAAAATGTGCAGTAGGGACCAATAACAGTAACTGAAAATGTTCATCACAATTCAGTAACAGATGCTACTAGGGAGTTTGAAGGGATGAGGTAGCTGGCCGAGACTGAGGCGCTTCAGTCACGGTCTGCACGGCCACTACAGTCGGGGGTTCGAATCCCCCCTCGGGCATGGATATTTGTGCCGTCCTAGTTCGTAAGTAGTTCATAAGTAGTTTGTAAGTTTAGGGACTGATGACCCTGTAGTTAAGTCCCATAGACTATACAAACATTTGAACATTTTTGGGATGAGGTAGGTTTAAGAGGAAAGCTAAGCAAGGTCTGGATGCTATTAGGTGTTCATGAGGAGGAACACTGTGGATCAGATTAGAATTGGATATAGGTGCTCCAAGATGGCAATAGGATGTAAGCAGGCTGGGAAACTTGTGGATGTGGTGTTTGGAGTGCTCCTCCAGTTACTGGAGAGCAATGGATTCAATCTGAGAGATGGGATGTAGGTAGTTTGGGTTACACAATAATAGTATCTTACGGAGGGAGAGGAGGTAGCTGAGGGATTTATGAGCCATGTAGAGATGAGATAGAACTAGATTTGTGAGGGATAAGGACTGGTGGAATCTGAAAAGGTACAGATCACTGTGGAAGGAGGGATGGGATCCAGAGAAGGGAATTTTTATGGTTAGACCGTTGGGAGGAATTCCATTATTTAGGCCACATTTTAGGAATAAGAAGTGGGATTGGGGTTTGTCTAGGAAAAGGGATACTTTTCAGAACTGGTGCAGATATATGGAGCAGCAGTCCATTGGGACAGGTATGATGTAGGGAAAATGGAAAATGATGGGAGAGATGGTGTTAAGAGATTATGAGGAGCCTAATGTCTGGGAAGAGGTGTCTCAATTTGCAAATTACGCAAAATGCTGGCAAAAATTATGCAAATTCACTCCCAAGCATGCAAACTTACACCCAAACAGGGAAAATAATGCCAAAGAATGCAAAACAACACACAAGAATGTGAGATCATGTACCTGAGCAAGCAGCGAACTGCAAAATTGCGCACAAATGTGTAAATCAATATGCAAGTAGGGAAATTCGTGTGTTGAAAGGTGAAACAAGGACTCTTAATGGGCCATCTGGAAGAATCCTTCCTAGCATCCTCTAGCCTGGTTCAGGTTTATTAATGATATTTTAATAATCTGTACTCAGGGCCAGGACACATTATCCACCTTACTTCAAAACCTGAACTCCTTCTCCCCTATCCACTTCACCTTGTCTTCCTTAACACACCATGCCACATTCCTGGGTGTCAACCTCCATGTCACTGATGGGTCCACCCACACTTCTGTCCATATTAAAACCTACCAACCACCAACAGTATTTACACTTTGTCAGTTGCCGTCCCTTCCACATCAAAAAATCCCTCCCTTACAGTCTGCCCACCCATGGGAGGCATATCTACAGTACAAGAACTCCGTTTTCCAATATGTTGAGGGTCTCAAAAAGGCCTTAACAGACAGAAATTACCCCCACAGACCTAGTCCATAAACAGATCTCCCATGCCATATCCCCACACATTACAAATCCTCCCTGTACCTCCAGTAACTATCCACAAAAGAGCACTCCCCTTGTCACCCAGTACTGCCCTGGACTCGAACAGCTAAATTACATCCTTCCCCTAGGTTTTGATATTCTGTCCTCATGCCCAGAAATGATATAAATTGTGCCCAAGATCCTTCCAACTCCTCCTAAAGTTGTGTTCCGTCACCCTCCCAACCTCCATAACATCCTAGTCCATGCCTATGCCACCCCAAAACCCAGCCCACTGCCACAGGGATTATATCCCTGTGGAAGACCCTGCTGCAAATTGTTTGATTCCCGGTTCCGGCACACAATTTTAATCTGCCAGGAAGTTTCATATCAGCGCACACTCCGCTGCAGAGTGAAAGTTTCATTCTGGAAACATCCCTTAGGCTGTGGCTAAGCCATGTCTCCACCATATCCTTTTTTCCAGGAGTGCTAGTCTTGCATGGTTCACAGGAGAGCTTCTGTGAAGTTTGGAAAGTAGGAGGCGAGGTACTGGCGGAAGTAAAGTTGTGAGGCGGCATCGTGAGTCGCGTCGGGATAGCACAGTCGGTAGTGCGCTTGCCCGAGAAAGGCAAAGGTCCCAGGTTCTAGTCCCAGTTCTGGCACACAATCTTAATCTGCCAGGAAGTTTCTTACAATTTTATAGATTTCCTTCCCTATTGTTTCTAAACACTGCTAACAAGAATTTATCTGATTTATTATATGAAAGTAGCACTATTCAGTGAACAGAATTGGTGAAGAGTTGTTACTTACCCTACCATAGAAATACATATGTTGCATCAAATTCAGGGAAAGCTAATGAATGTACTCACTGGATACCAAAATAATAAAAGGCAATGTCATGAAAAGGAACTAATCAAATCTGTTCAAAAGCTGCTTTTGCTGTGTTATGAATATTTAGATGGTTAACTAGTAGCACAGTCAAAGCTATATATGTTCCAGTAAATGAAAATTTAGCAAATATACACCTTGAATATATAATTAGTATTTTTATATTAATAAAAACGTTGTAAATGACATATTTTCCGTAGCCTTCTCACAAGCATCAGAGACACAATCAGATGCAACTGAGACCAACAACGTTTTTCCCTTTGTGGAACCCTCCTGTCTACATGACGGATACAAATGAAGACAGTTGCAGTGTGGCAGCAAGTCCTGCTGAACCGGCCACAGCCTCTCCTTCCGTTACGCAAAGCAGTGAAGAGACAGAGAACAATAGTAGCAGTAAACCTGTTTTAGTAAGTATATGTACTCACCATTTGCTTTCAGATTAATGTGTCTTCTATTATTGATTTTTCTGGGGGGGGGGGACACCACATGTTTCTGTGTAAAGTACATATATTTATGAAATACATAAGTATACGGTAACATTATCCTTGTGAAATATTAGAAAGTAATATCGAAATTCTGTTAGCTGGAAGTAAAAAGTCACGTGCGTGTGTGTGTGTGTGTGTGTGTGTGTGTGTGAGCTTTAAACACTATATGGCAATGAAAGTCTCTTGAATCTTGAAGTTCATTGAAATTATTATCTAAATGTAGCATTGCATTCATTTTGCTATTATTATCCTAAAAATAACAGGACAATTTTGTTACTTAAAACGATTATCACTTATTTTAGGAAGGAATTGAATTTCACAAGGTGCGACATGGTCATGAATTTATGTCGATGATCCTTTTTGTAATTACTTTTAATACAATCATTTACGTCAATGATCACAAAATTTCTCATTGTTTTGATGACCGGTTTTGGTCAGTGATGACAATTTTCAAGTCTACAGCAAATCAGAAACAGAAGGACACATTTAGTGATAGACTACCTTATATAACATAAATAATACATTACAATCATCGATATATAAAAATGTGTTTAAAATATATATACATAACTGGTATGCTGTATAATATTTTTAAACACATTTTATATATTGATGACTGTAATGCATTATTTATGTTTTATAAGGTAGTCTATCACTAAATAAAGGTATTAAAATGAATTTAATTTGTATGATACTAAATGTGATAAGTGTATAAACCGTAGTAGAGCAGTAGGCAAATAAAAATTGAATGTGGCTATCTTCACAGTTTTTAATCAGAAGTCACTTGAAGTGCTGTGCCATGGTAGAGTAGCCGAGTGTTCTAAGGCACCTCACTGTCGGAGGTTTGAGTCCTCCTTCGAACATGGGTATTTGTATTGTCCTTAGCATAAGTTAGTTTAAGTGGTTTGTAAGCCTAGGGACTAATGACCAACACAGTTAAGTCCCTTAGATTTACAAACGTTAGAGCATTTTGAAGTACTGGAATGGTCCCTTCCAAGAATCCTCAACATACTGCTGTGTAATCTCAGTCAGGGATCAACTGAAGTTGACTCTGACAATCATTTTTCACAAAATAACATCTTGATCCACATATTCAGGAAGGTATACTTTTTGTATCATGATGATTGTATTTATTTTTTTATGCTATTAACTTTCACATTGTAACTTGTCTACTCAATGATTTTCTAGAGTACCATTAGCATTGATGGGTGAAACCAATATAATGTTTGAAAATCTGCACTTTTCTCTCAGGTAACTTCTAAGGTGATACATAAGCCTGCTCTAAATTTTGTTATGCATTTTGTGAAGATTTGGACTAATTTGCAATTGAGGAGCTGACATACATACCTAATGAGACATAGACCAGCTTTCTGCTGATTAAAATTATGATTAAGTTATTTTACAGATAGAAAAAAAAAATGAAATAAACAATGGGAAGTCAAAGATTGAATAACAACAATATTGTCGTGTAGCGATGTCATAGGAAGTTGCTAGTTGATTGCAGAACACTGGCGTGAGCTCAATGATATTTTATGTAGCACTTGTCACACATATACAAGAGCATAGAATGAACTAAACTCCAGCCAGATGTTTACACAGTATATATGCAGTAACAGAAACTTCTGGAACATTATTACCCAATACAACTTGAATGTACTAGAACACTATTTACAAATTAAAATGTACAAATGTTGTGGGTTTCGAATCCAGGATCATTCACTCAACATTAACACTTTCATGCCTCTTACTCATTTAATCTTCCTGGAATTTCAAATTTATCCTGAGCTTTGATATATCCACATGGCTTCATTCTCGGGGCATGGACTTTGGGAATCACAATATTTGACTTCATAAGTAACGTTCTCTTGTGAACTTGTTTGGTACAAAGTAACATCTGAGTAGCTTTTCAGGCAGCCCAACCTTGATTTGATTTGATTTTTTTCAGGGAAGCCAAAACAGTGTTGGTCCAACACGCCACTACCTGCACCGAAACTAAGTTTATTGTGCGGTATCGCTCCCTGTATGTCTAGTAAAGCCAACCAATGCCCTTGAACAGTGCAAGGAGTCCCTTAACCAGTTCTTTATTAGACACAATTTCTTCGGGTCTGGTTGTCCCAAATGTTCTGTGCCTTTTACTCACCAATGCAATGCATTCGAAGATTAGATGTGATGCAGTTTCATCACCGTCATCACAGATCCTACATTTAGGGTCCTCTTCTGTTATTCCCATTGTATGTAGGTGTTTTTTGAAATTCCCATGGCCTGTCAGCAATCCAACCATAAGTCTAATCTCTCTCCTGTCCAGACCCAGGACTGCAGAGCTTCTTTTAAAACATGGCTTTGGAATCATTACCTTGCCATGTTTTTGTTGATGGACTTTGGTCCAATATTCTACATGCTGTCTTCTGAGCCAGTTACGTAGCTCCAATTTGATCACTGCCTTGGTGATTGTCAGGACAGGTTCCGGTCCAATAAATGGAGTCTCTGCCCCCATCCTGGCTAATCTGTTGGCATGTTCGTTGCCACTGATCCCTGAGTGGCCAGGGACCCACAACAGGTTTACTCTATTGCTTTCCCCTAGCTCCACTAGAACTCTGTGACATTCTGCAACAATTTTAGACCTTGTTGCAGGAGCTGCCAGTGATCTCAGGTCTGCCTGGCTGTCTGAATAGATATAGATGCTACAATCTTTGTAGCACCTACGCAAATTCTCGTCCACACACGCCCTGATGGCAGTGATTTCCGCCTGGAATACTGAGGCCAGTTTTCCTAGAGAGATGACGCCCTCCAGTCTTGGCTGCACCCCATATACCCCAGCCCCAACACCTTGGTCTGATTTTGACCCGTCAGTGAACCAGACAATATCCCTTGTACGGTGTCTAACTATTTTCTCCCACTGATCCCTACTTCCAATTGTTATATTGAAAGGCTTGTTGAAGCAGTATGGGTTTATAATATAGTCGGCTGGCATTTCCCCAACCTTTCCTATATTTACCTCACTCATTATTTTAGTGTGTGATTCTGGATATCCCAAAGAGTTCCAGTTGTTGCCAGATTTGAGTCTGTATGCACCAGCCGCTGCCTCCATCTTGACCCAAAGGTGTAATGGGGGCATATCCAGCATGGTTTCCATCCCAGCAATTGGTGTGCTGCTAATTCCGCCTGTTATGGCTAAGCAGGCTAATCTCTGCACCTTACCAAGCTCCTTAGCAGCAACCTGCTGTTCTACCTTCTTCCACCACACGACCGCCCCATAGGTGATCCTGGGTCTAATAACTGTGGTGTATATCCAGTGCATACCCTTGGGGCTCAGGCCCCAATTTTTGCCACAAGCTCTCCTGGTACTCACAAGAGTACCTTTTGCCTTGGAGCAAATATTCCTGATGTGAGGGGTCCATGTCAGTTTCTCATCTAGGGTAACCCCTAGATATTTCACTGTCCCCTTCACAGGTAGCACTTCATTGAAAAGCTTTAGATTCCAACTTGAATGTTGTATATGCTTCTTTGTGAATGGTACAACAACAGTCTTCTTAGGACTAACCCCCAGATCCTGTTTTCTGCACCAGTCTTGCACAATGTCCAGTGCACCTTGTGCCATATTCTTCACTGTGTCAGTGTCAACCTTACAAACAGAAGTGACGACCCAGATGAGTTCACCATGCTGGAATAAAACAGAGTGATGGCTTGCATCATACCGTTTGTCAGTCCTTACCCTGAGCCTGTAGGGTACAAAGTGGAGTCAACTGCTGAGTCTCCTAAGCCCTAATTAATAATAGTCCAATGCAGTTGTCGTTCATGTCATCAGCCTGAACTGAAGACTCAGTGTCCATTGTTGATGTCGCTTCATGACCATTCACCAAGAAAAAGGGCATAAATCTGGCAGTCTCTTGTTTGGTGGTGTTGTAGACGAACATTACGAAAGGGAGCACCTCATCCCAGTTGCTCTGCTTGATGTTGACATACATGTACAGCATGTCAGCCAAAGTCTCATTAAGTCATTCTGTGAGCCCATGAGTTTGAGGATGGTAGGCAGTCACCATTTGATGTGTAGTATTACACTGACTGTTTATCTCTGACACAAGTCTAGAGTGCAAAACGTTTCCTCACTATGTAATTACAGATTTGGTGCTCCATGTTTCAGTACAATGTCATCTACATTTGGCAGCTTTAGGTGCCTTAGCTGTTTTCATGGCTTTTTAAAATGGCATTTTGGGTTAAATAATCAGTACAGACAATAATCCACTTATTGCTGCTACTAGAAGCTGTAAATCCTGCAGTAGCACAAACCCAACTCATTGGATAGGTGTCTTCACTGGCAGAATTGGCATGAGTCATGGTGGTTTGTTTGGAACCGCCTTCCTTCTCTGAAACTTTCAACATAGTCCAAACACTTCTAAATAATTCTGGCCAGAAAAACATTTTGAATATTCTGTCATACGTTTTTATAAACTCTCTTTCCAAAGGGGTCCAAATTTTCTTACAAAGTTATCCATTAAATATCTTAAATTCTCCTATGTAGAGCAGCAAGATGGTTACTATCTACGTCTTTCTCTTTTGATGTTTCACTGGATTTCTTGAGAAGCAGTTAGCATCTTGGTGTTTTCTTCCACTCTTGTAGTCATAGTGCCCACCTGGCAAGTCATCCTGAAGGGGCCTTAAGCCTTGTTAACCAACAAAGTGAATCATGATCTGTAATGACTGTGAACGGAGATAGAGATAATGTTGAAATTTGCAGATGTCCCAAACAACAGTAAGCCACTCAGCTTCTGCAACTGCCCCACCTCATGACATAGATTACCTTCTGTCCCATTTCTCTTCCCTTCTCCTGCCTCATGAAGGAGATATAAATTTTCAAAAATAGAGGAAACGTTTAGTTTCATCACCATTTGTGTCATTTTTTGTGTGTACTATCAGTGGTACGAAACTATGCTAAGTACTGGCCAGCCACTACCTCCTTGGAAAATGCTATATCTTTTCTGTCTGAGGTTTGTACCTAAACAGTATCAAGTCCATACCCACTAGCATCTGCATGCAACTCTGTAGGTACTCCCTGGTCATTCAGACCAAGTACATGATCAGTTATCAGAACTCTTTGGAGGATATTAAAAGATTCTTGCTGAGATTTGTCCCAAGTAAATTCAGCATCAACTTTTAACAGCTCCAGGAGGTGCCTGGCTTTCATGCAGAAGTGTTTAATAAAATGCCAGTTCTAAGAACATGATCCCAGGGAGCTTCTCACATCACTAGTATTTTTAGAAATCTCAGAATCAGGTCGCACACCTTTGTTTGACACAAGTTGTTGAAGTATTCTGATTTCATGCACTCCAGTCAGACACTTTCATGGATTAAGTTTTAAGCCACCTTGCCTTAGACACTTAAGAACAGTTCTCAGTCTTTTTGTGTGTTCACCAAAAGTTTCAGAGAATACTGTAATGTCATCAAAGTAAAAGTGATATTGTCCACTTGAGGTGGCATGAAAGATTGTCCATCATCCATTAGAAAGTTGCTAATACATTACCCTTTGAGATAACAAAGCAGTTTTCTTGTGATCAGCTTCTTCGACTTATATTTGCCAATACCCTGAATAAAGTTTCGTGGTTGAGAAAAACTTAGCTCCCTTCAGTTAGTTCAACATATTGTTGATTTGTGGAAGAGGGTAAACCTATTTTTTTTTTTTTTTGTTACCTTATTAAGTTTCCTGTAGTCGAAACAGAACTACCAATTACCATCCTTCTTTCTGAGAAGAATCAGTGAAGGTAATGGGCTCTGAGATGGTTTAACGATGTTCATAATTTTCCCTACCTCTTCATGAAATATTTGATGTTCTGTTGCTGACACACAATACATTATCTGGCAGATTGACTGACGATCTCTAGCGTTAATTCGGTGTTTAACCTTCAGCTGGTCTGACTTGGTTTTCTCTTGTGGTCGAAGCACTTGGAGAACTCTTCAAGAAATGCGAGTAGCGTCCCCTGTTCATCCCTTCTTAGGTATGGCAACTGTCCAAGTGTGATGTTAACATATCCATTCCAGACATTTCCTTCTGTGAAGACATATGGGAGGGGGAGGGGAACACATACAGTAAATGCCACTTTGTTGATGCTGTCTGTATACTGTCTGCCTCAATACAACTATTTGCAATGGATGTTTCAAAGTCAGATGCCAGTTACATTTTAGTACTATGGCAGTACCGATTTGCCCTTACTTTTGAATTCTGGTCATCTCTTTCTGGTGTTATTTGTGGTTGTCCTTGCCTTGGCTTTGCAGCACACAGTTTCAGTCTCTCTAAACACTCACCCCATCTGAGAAACAACAGAATGATTCACTTAAAGCCATCGAGCCACATCATTTTGAGATGACCTGCTTCCATTCTTCCTATGACTTTCCATTGCAGAGAGTTTGGTAGGCACCTTTTCTGTGCCATGCTACACCACCTGTGAATATGTACACATCAATTGTGTATGTGAGACTATCCAGCAAGCATACCCAGTATGATAGGTGCCCTGATGTCATCATTGGCTTGGTTGTACACTGAATGGAATATGGTCTTCATATGGAACATGTTTGTAAAGGTATCTGCTGATACTTTTTGAGAAATAGCAATTGTAGATTGTCAAATCTTTACTGATCTACAGAATTGTTTTATATAAGCAGCACACCCTGCTGTAGCAAGGAAAAGAAGGGTACTGACTAAAATTGCTCGTGTTGAGCACAAAAATGTTACTGTATAAAAGAAAGTAAAGTGGGGTACCAGCTGCCTCGGTACTCATTTTGCCTTTTTACCAAAATTTTTGGCATGAGAATATTTTCTTGCTTTTTTATACTGAAAGAGAATAGCAGACAGTGATGCAGAAGAGAATGGAGACAGTGCTAGTGCAAGAGAAAGGAAAGGTGAACACAGTCATGCTAGGGGGAAGACAGTGGCAGTAAAGAAGATAAATCAGTGATGGTAGTAGCAGTGGGAGCAAAAGAGGAAATGGACAAGAGAGACAATACAGACTGAACATAAGCTTTGGAGGTCTGGACCTCACATACCAGTGGAATTTAACAATAAAAATATCCCCTATACAATTGCATTAAAATCTATAGTTTATAAGCCCATTCTAACCATCCACAAGAACTAGGTAAATAGGAGACAGTGTTCATTGAAGAGACAGAAACCAAACCAAGGAATACAGAGACAGTGGCAGTGTGAGATGTAGCAATGGGACAAAAACAATGTCTGATGGTGGGGAGAGAGAGAGAGAGAGAGAGAGAGAGAGAGAGAGAGAGAGAGAGAGAGAGAGAGAGAGAAAGCGTGCTGGGGGGGGGGGGGGCTCAAGCAAGGGGGATGAAGAAAAAGGGGGCAGTAAGAGAGACATGTGTAAGCAATAACATCATTGACATTGTAATAGGCAACTAATCTTGCTGTGTTTTTATTATCTTTAATGTAACACACGTTTCCAGCCATGAATTATCATTTTTGTACAGAGAAAGAGTAATTAAAACAGATTTTGGTGTCTTTATAGAATGCCCAAAAATTGTGGAGATAGCTAAAAACATATATGAAAGACAGATACTGTAGACATTTGAGGCATGTGATTGTTTTGGATAAAGAGGACCATGTAGATCATATGTAATTTTGGTTTTATCTTGGGCAGTAGTCAACTAGTGGGAATGAAATGAATTTGAAATATGTGCTACTGTCTGTGCAATATTTTACTTTTAAGAATTTTAGGTGTTTTTTTATGCAGAAACAAAAGATTTCACACTAAAGACGGCCCTTAGACATTCACATGTTTACATGGTTTTAAAAGATGCAAACAATAGATAAGATAAGAAACTTTCCTACAACTTCTGTGCAACAGTAGCAGATACATCTTACTTCTTGCAACATAGTGTCCTAGAGGATCAGAGTAATTTTTGTGTCAAGTATGTCCAGTCATTACATTCCAAAATTAATGTGTTGTATAACACCGTTATTTATGTATTCTTAGTTCGTGGGAACAAGCTAGTTTTAAGAAATAATTCTAAACCTCATTCAATTTTATTGAAGTTCTGTTTTACAAGTATATATTTAGAAATTGTTGTAATGTCATTAAACTGTAGCATAAGATCATTGTAGTGATTACTTAGATGATGTTTCTGAGTCCAAAAAGCATATAATATGATTTGTTTGTGTTGTGAATTCATTTATGCATTTTAGAAGCCTGTTCAAAGTAGTAACTACATTGAACCCTGTTTATATCGGTGAAATTTATCATTAACAATATAGGCTGCAACTTAGGTAACACAAATTAATGTTAGTGATAAGTACAATCTTCACAAATACAGTAACTCACTTTGATTCAGAAAGATGTTTATTATTCATAGGCATTGAATTTTTCATTGAAATCTTTATTTTATAACTGAAAAGTTTGCCAGTCACTACAAAGAAGCATAAAAAAGCATAGTAATGAAGTACATAGTAATGGATTTCACTTTTTGATTATTATTTATTGACTCAAAAAATAGACGAAAGAAACTGCTAGCAATAAAAATATCTATTTGACAGTATTGTGGGGATAGATTGCAACTCGCCATAAAGACGATCGCTGAGCCACACAGGGACATGAAGAAAAGACAATCATAATCACTCAACTAAAGTTTTTGGCTGCAGCAAGTAAATAAATCACACACACTCAAACAAACACAGACATAAATCTTTCACTGAAGACTGCCAGAAATGATGATAATGTGTGTGTGTGTGTGTGTGTGTGTGTGTGTGTGTGTGTGTTTTCTGATGACAGCAGTGGCCAGATGCTGTAGTGATAGTCTTTTCATTGTGCCAGTCTGCATCTCAGTGATCATCTTTACAGTGAACTGCATTCTATACTCCTAATATTATTGATATTCCATCCTGGACTTTTCATTGTGTGAAAGTAGATGTTTGAAATGTCTTGTGTAAATAGGTATTTGCAAAATCTAGAAAGTTTGAGGAAAATTAACCCTCTATAAATTGCACAATCTTCTTGTAATTCTATAGGAATAAACAGATGGCAGACATGTATTGAATGACATAAACAGGTAGTTTTGTGTTCAAACTGTACTTGTAAGAAGTTTTAATAAATTTTTTCCCACAAATTTAGGGTATGGAAAAACCTGAACAAGATGTGACGAATAATGAAGAATACAGGAGTTTACAGTTGCTGATAAGGGTCAGGCAGGAGAAAGAATTACAGAATGTTGGTGTAATGCATCAAGGATACAAGGTAATGACACAATGAAAGTCATTTGTGATCACCTCCCTTTTCTAAATTTATATGTTGTATGATATTCGAGATATCCTGATGAGCAATTATTTGCAAAAGGTGAACTCACCAGACATTCCAGGTATTACGATTTTTCCATAATTAGCACAATTTCTAGGCTATTTCACGGTTTTGTGGAAGTCCCAGCTGAAAATACAGATTTCACTATTCATTTTTAGTAGTCTGGCTGTATACTACATTTTGTTGCAACATTTTGTGAACTGGTACTATTTCTGAAATAGTGCAGTACCTTGTTGTCATCTGACTAGCACAGAGTATAATATACACTAAAGTTGTCTACTATGATGGTGCTTCACTAACTTCACTACTGTGGGTACACTTGTAATTATGCTACGATTTGACGTACTAGTGTCCATGCTGTTACGGTACAATCATGTCTAAATGCATTAATGAGCAGCATTCAGTTAACTATTGTACTTGCTTTTACTTTCTGACAAAGGCAAAACGAATGTAAAATTCAGATGTTTGTAAAGCTTATGGGGCTTAACTGCGGGGCCATCACTGCCTAAACTTACAAACTAATTACGAACTAACTTGTTCTAAAGACAGCACAAACATTCATGCCCGAGGGGCGATTCAAACCCCTGACAGGAAACGGCCTCACACATCATAGCCTAGTGCCTCAATGGGCTCGGCCACAGCATGTAAAATTCAATGTAATTGTTTGTCACTCTACCAGTATTGTTTGCTGTATTTCTCGTGCCTTCACAGGAGTTTTTTTTTAAGAGTCACAACTAAGCCTCAATTGGTTATTGTTAATAAAAAATTCCAATATGGATCTGGTACCCTCTCCTTCTCTTTCTCAAGTCTCTTATCTCCATTACGATTAAATTCTTTCTAAATTTGGCATCTATGACTCACTTGCAACACATTCATTGTATAACTCCCAGTACGTATGGCTCAGTGAAAACTAAAAATGATGATTGAGGAGGTAGGGTAATATTAACACCAAATAACTAAGTGAGAAGTAGCAATATTCACTTAAAAATAATTGAATACCCATGGGATATGGATTTTCTCCTCATGAGCCTCTTCATACCATCTATTTTTCTTCCTTTTTTAGCTTATTTACAAATGGCATTGTGAAAGCTTGGGGATTGTAATAAAAATTTGTGAAACATTACGGAGCGACGATGGAACATTGTACATTGCAGAACCTGGGGATCTTGGTTTAATTGCCCGGGTTATGTGGACTGATACAAATTGCTATAAAAACCCACTCAATCTCAAAGTGTGCTACGTGCTGAGGAGATGCATAGCTGTTGAAATAACAGTCATTAGTGAGCAACCTCTGAGGAACCTGCCGCACCTCAGTTGTATTAGGTTTACCCTGTCTGGGTGGACCCTTAATTCCCTAGCTGCTTGTGGGAACAAGATGAAATGAGCAAAGAAGAGCACTGGCAGACATACAACAGCTATCTCTAAACAAGGATGAACAGAGTGCAATGCAATTGTTCCCTTTCCTATCCATACCATGGAAAGCGTTTGGGGCTCATAGTCAAGGTGAGTCTTATGTCCCTTGATATTTAGTCTGCACTAGAACTGATGGGGAATTGTTTATGTCTACAAAGCCTCTGTTTATTGTCAAAAATCTGGAAAAAAGTATAGAGAGGTGGAAGTTATGTGAAAAATGAGGTCTGGTTCCATCTTGATAATGACATTGTCTCCAGTCCAGTCTTGGGCATTGCTCATATGTGATGAGATGGGTGATGTTTCCATTTTGATCACACCTTCTAAGAGTCTCGGTAGGGTCTAGGGTATCATTTTTCACAGGGATCTGTTGTTACAATCTGATGACGAGTTGCGCAAGAACTTGGAGCAGTGAGGTGTTCACTACATCCATTGCATCTATAGGGGTTAGAGGGACAAGAGGGTTGCCATTGGTGCCTTCATCTTGGCTTTTGAGGGTGACACATTACCTGAGAAAGCCAAGATGATCATCTACCGGTGTGACATCAACCCTACGTACCTCACTGTATGTGCTGTTATAAGCGCTGGAAGTTTGGGCACATGTTCTCCTGATGTGAAGCCAACCCCATTAATCAGGAGTTTATTTATTTATTTATTGTTTTTTTCTGTTCCATAGGACCCACTTGAGGAGTAAGACTCCATGGTCATGGAACAAGTCAATACATTGTTACACAAGAATGGTAATAGAAAAATTTTAAGTAGTCCTTTGCACACAACAATCTTAAGACAAAGTGAAAAGAATCAATAAAGAAAAAATGAATTAGCTTAATTGTTTAACTTTTCTAGGAGTTCCTCGACAGAATAAAAGGAGTGAGCCACGAGGTAACTCTTCAATTTAGATTTTAAAGCATGTGGATTAGTGCTAAGATTCTTTAGTTCTTGTGGCAGCTTATTGAAATGTATGCCACAGAATACTGCACCCCTTTCTGCACAAGTGTTAAGGTGGTGTGGTGCAAATGTAGATTAGACATCTGTCTAGTATTCATCGAGTGAAAGCTACTAACTCGTGGGAATAAGCTGATATTATTAACAACAAATGACATTAAAGAAAAAACATATTGTGACGCCAGAGTCAAAATTCCCAGACTACTGAAAAGGGGTCGACATGACGTTCGCGAACTTACACCAGATATTGCTCGAACCGCCCGTTTTTGAGCCAGAAATATCCTTTTTGCATCAGGCGAGCTACCCCAAAGAACAATGCCGTATGTCATAAGTGAGTGAAAGTAAGCGAAATAGACTACTTTTCGTGTTGAAAAATCACTTATCTCAGATATTGTTCTAATGGGAAATATAGCAGAATTTAGTTTTGGAACAAGATCCTGAACATGGGCTTTCCATGACAGCTTACTGTCTATATGAACACCTAGAAATTTGAACTGTTCAGTCTCACTTATCACATGCCCATTATGTGTAATCATAATGTCAGCTTTCGTCAAATTCTGTGTCAGAAATTGTAAAAACTGAGTTTTACTGTGATTTAACATCAACTTGTTTTCTACTAGCCATGAACTTATCTCTTGAACTGCATTATTTGATACTGTGTCAATATTACGAGCAACATCCTTCACTACCAAGCTGGTTTCATCAGCAAACAAAAATATTTTACAATTATCTGTTATACTCGAAGGCATATCGTTTATATAAATAAGAAACAGCAATGGTCCCAAAACAGACCCCTGGGGCACCCCATACTTAATTGTGCCCCATTGGGATTGCACGTCATAGCCATTTTCTACACTGTGGAGAATTACCTTCTGTTGTCTATTATTAAAGTAAGAGGTGAACCAGTTGTGGACTACTCCCCGTATTCCATAATGTTCCAACTTCTGCAACAATATTTTGTGATCAACACAATCAAACACTTTTGTTAAATCAAAGAAGATGTCTAATGTTCGTAGCCTCTTATTTAACCCATCAAGTGCCTCACAGAGAAACGAAAATATAGCGTTTTCAGTCGTTAAACCACTTTTAAAACCAAACTGTACGTTTGACAGGAAATTATGTGAACTGAAATGATCAATTAATCTTGAATATACAGCCTTTTCAATAACTTTGGAAAAAACCGATGGCATAGAAATAGGTCTATAGTTGTCTACATTATCCCTTTCTCCTTTTTTATAAAGCGGTTTCACTACTGAGTACTTTAATCTGTTAGGAAACTGACCATTCTGAAAGGAAAAATTACAAATATGGCTTAGTACTGGGCTAACATATGGAGAACAGTACTTTAGAATTCTGCTAGATACCCCATCATATCCACAAGAGTCCTTAGTCTTTAGTGATTTAATTATTGACTCAATCTCACCTATGGAAGTATCATGAAGGATCATTTCAGGTAACAGCCAAGGAAAGGCATTTTCTAAAAATGTAGAAACTAGGGTTTTGTTTAGTTCCTCTACTATATTCAGAAAGTGATTATTGAATATTGCACATATATCTAACTTGTCAGTAACAGAAACATTCCTACTACGCACTGACGTTATATCTTCTACCTGCTGCTGCTGACCAGACACTTCCTTCACAACTGACCAGATAGTTTTAATTTTATCCCAAGAGTTTGCTATTCTTTTTGCATACCACATACTTTTTGCATTCTTAATGACATTTTTCAGAACCTTACAGTACTGTTTGTAATGAGCTACTGCATCTTCATTCTGACTGCTTCTAACATTTTGATAAAACTCCCGCTTAGTTCTACATGATACTCTTATCCCCTTTGTCAGCCACCCTGGCTGTCTGTTACTGGAAGTACCCTGTTTTGAGCATTCTAGCGGAAAGCAACTTTCAAACAGCATAATAAATGAGTTCAGAAAAGCATTATATTTATCATCTAAATTATCAGCACTATAAACATCCTGCCATTCTTGTTCCTTAATTAGGCTTAAAAAGTTTGGATGTGCATAACACCCAGACTTCCCTTGTACCCCTCCTCCAATCTGCATTAACTGTAGTCAGCCCCATCCCCTCTGCTCACCAGCTCACAGTTCTACACAAGAGGGGGGGGGGGGAAATCATCGAATACAGAACCCTGGACAGGCTGACATATTCAGTGGCAAAGAGAAAATATCAAAACTGGATCCTGTGAGCATGTCCACATCTCTTATCATAGCCGTTCCACCTTCACCAACCTTGGCTAAAAGTTCCATATCTTTCAAGCAAATCTCCGTGGGCCTACAGGCCCAATCATCTCTACCTAACCCCCTTGATGGTTTGGGGCAACTCCCCTTCTGTTTCTCTCAAGCCATCTACCTTCGGAGCAATAACTCCCCAACCAAATGGAAGATATGCCAGCCTTCTCTAGCTCCTCTTGCAACGAAGAGATCTTTTGGAACCCTTCCTTCAGTGGTTTCCAACACTGGTACAATTGACAGCAGTGACTGGTTGAAAGGACTACCAACTGCTGGTCATAGGGCCTTGAGGGCATCTTCAGTCCTAGAGACTGAGTCAGTGAAGCCCTAACAAAAAGAGAAACCAAAGGTCCAGCCCAACAGATAGAAGAAGAAGAAGAACAAGAAGAAGGAAAAAAAAATCCCTGATGGCTTCTGTGCCACCACAACAAAACCTATGCTTCTGAGGACGAGGTGGAGATCCTTGCATCCCCTGAGGATTTGGCTATTGCCAAGTGTTTGGAAGCCACGGATGCCGAGGCTCTAATAGCAGACGATTCTGCGAACCCCACTGCACATTCGACATCAGTATGCCTGGGCAGTCAGGAGACACTATAATTCCACCACTTGACATAGTTGCAGCTATTGTTGGGCCATTTTCCAGCCTTTTCTATAGCCTTACAGGAAACATGGTTTCCTGCACAGCAGTTCCTTGCACTTCGTGGCTAATGTGGCTACTAGAAAAACCATGACAACTACGACTGCATATCTGGTAGTGTCTGTGTTTACATCCTTGCCATTGTCCCCAGTGTACCTATGCCTCTCCAGAGAGTGCTTGGGCCATTGGCTATGAGAATCTGGGTAATGCAGAAACTTACCATCTGTTCTACCTATCTCGCCCTGGATGAGGTTGTCTCTCCCATTGGCTTTGCTGCCTTGCTCGCTCACCTTCCACCACCATTCTTCCTTTTGGGGGACTTCAATGCCCACCACACTTTGGGGGGTGGAACTGGGATCTCCCACTGTGGTAGGGAAGTTGAGACTGTCTTCGCACAGCAGGTTGTTTTTGCCTTTTAAACACAGGTTCACCCGCGCATTTCAGTATGGCGCACAGCACATACTCGGCTATCGACATTTCCATTTGCAGCCCGAGCCTTCTCCACCATCTCAGCTGGATGGTACATGATGATCTATGTGGTAGCAACCAATTTCCCATTCTTCTATCTCTGCCCCAGTTTCAACTTGCATACCGCCAGCCCCACTGGTCTCTCCACAGGGCAGATTGGCGGCCGGCTTACACCTTGGCTACTGTGGTAGTTGTTCCACTTCCTGCTGACATTGATATGGCAGTTCACCAGGTAACTTCAATCATTATTTCTGCTGCCAATGCCACTATCGTAATATCTCATGGTTTGCTCAGACCGAAGTCAATGCCTTGGTGGACACCGGAGATCGCTGAGGCCATACGGGAACGTCAGCAAGCACTTTGGTGCAACACTTCCATTGAACACCTGATTGCCTTTAAGTGTCTCTGGGCTCGTGCTTGGTGACTGATCCAGCAGAGTAAGCAAGACTGTTGGGAGAGACATATCACCACCATTGGCTCTTGCGTAACCCCCCCCCCCCCCATCTCGGGTGTGGTCACAGGATTGGCGTCTGTTCAGGTACTGTCCATGAGCAGTCTCCGAATTCAGGGTACTATATGTACAGACCCGGCCACTATCACTGAGTACATGGCTAACCATTATGCCCTTACCTCTGCAACCAAACGTTACAGTGTGGACCTCCGCACCCTCAAAGAGTGGGTTGAATGGTGAGTTATCTTTTCACACGCACCGCAAGAAAACATACAATGCCCCATTTAGTAAGTGGGAGTTCCAAAGTGCCCTCAATGCATACCCTGATACCTCCCCAGGACCAGACCACATCCACAGCCAGTTTCTCTAGATTAGATTAATGGATTTTAAACACCAACTTCTCACCCTGTTCAATCGTCTCTGGGCAGTATGTTTTCCCGTCATAATGTTGGGATAGCATCATCATTCTGGTGATGAAACCTGGTGCCGATCCACAGAAGGCTGATAATTACTGCCCAATAAACATCACCAAAATTCAGTGCAAGCTTTTTGAATGTATGGTCAGTCGGTGGCTCATGTGGATTGTAGAAGATCGGGGACTCCTTGTCCCACAACAGGGGGCTTCCACAAAGATTACTCTGCTACTTACAACCTAGTGTCACTGGAGTTGGGTATCTGCACTGCTTTCACCAGATGTGAGCATCTTGTTGCATTTTAATTTTTAATTTATTTTATCTTTGAAAGGTGTACGATACCACTTGGCAGCACCATATACTGGCTACACTGGACGGCTGGGACTTATGGGGCCCACTTCCAATCTTTATACAAAGTTTCATTTCCCGCCATTCTTTTCGGGTTATGGTTGATGCCTTTTTCCTCATATTCAAGCTAACGGTGTCCCAAAGGGCTCTGTTCTTAGTGTATCTCTATTTTTAATTGCAGTTAACGATCTTTCTGTGGCTGTAGGACATCGGTCTGTTCCTCCTTGTTTGCCAATGACTTTTGTCTATATTTTAGTTCTGTTGGTATTGGCATTGCTGAATGGCAGCTGTAGGAAGCCATCTGAAAGGCCCAATCATGGGCCTCTGCCCATAGTATCAACTTCTCAGTGCAGAAAACCTTCGTAATGCACTTCTGTCATCTTTATGTAGTTCACCCAGAGCCATACATGGGTGGTGAATTGCTTTGCATTGAGAGGGGAGGGGGGGGGGGGCACACCTTCGTGAGCTGAAGGAAAAGTGCTGGTGGTACCTAAATATACTGCACTGCCTCAGCCATACTGTTTGGGGAGCTGCCCGATTCACCCTCCTGCAGATATAAGGCTCTGATACACTCACAGCTTGACTATGAGAGCAGTCAAGTGGGAGTTAGTTATGACCCCTTGCATTTTGGATGTTTGATCCCATCCATCATAGTGGTGTTTGTCTTGTGATGGCGGTTTTCCACACAACCCCTGTGCCAAGCCTCCCTGCTGAAGCTGGGATCCCTCCCTTGATGTTTCGCTGGAAACAGCTTCTCGCCTCATACTTTGCTCGTGTTCATGTCACACCCCACCACCCAAATTGCAGGCTTCTATTTCTGGCTGCTGCCCTTCCCTCCCCACCACATTGACCCAGATCAGGGCTTTTGATTATGATCCAGGTTTGTGTTCTCCTCACTCCAGTCCCTACTTCTCCCTTCTGCTTTCTCCTGCCAATCCCATACCCCTCCTTTGATTACAGCTCCACCTGCTATCCAAAGGCATCAGTTTCATCACAGACACTCCGTCGCCAGTTTCTGGCTATACTTCACATGTTTGGTGGTGCAGGAGTCATATATATGATGGCTCCTTGGTAGATAGCAGAGTTGGATATGCCAGTGTTCATGGCGATCACACTGAACAATGTTCCTGTCATCTGGATGTAGCATTTTTACTTCAGAACTGATCACCATATCTTGTGCTCTTGACCACCTATGAGCATGCCACAGTAAGTCATATATCATATGTAGCAACTCCCTTAATGGCCTCCAAGCTCTCAACCAGTGTTTTCTTCCCACCCCTTGGTACAAGCCATTCACAAATCAATGTTTGCACTCTGTAAGTCTGGCTGTTTGGTAGACTTTGTTTGGACCTGGGTAACATTGGCATCCCGGGGAATGAGCATATCAATCAGCTGGCTAAGCTAGCCACCATGTCTCTGCTCTTGGATATGGGTAACCCAGAAAGGGATAACCAATTGAGGTTGCACAACAAGGTCTTTGAGGCTTGAAATATGCAATGGTCAACATTGAGCACACCCAACAAGCTCCGTGCTATCAGGTTCTTTACGACCGCCTGGTTGCATTCCTGTAGGGACTCTGTTGTTCTGTGCCAATTACATGTTGGCCATATGTGGTTAATGCTTGGCCACATTTTACCCCAAGAGGACCCACCAAATTGCCATTGTGTTGCTCTATTAACAGTGGTCCACATTCTGTCGGACTGTCCGCTTTTAGCCATCTTGTGGCAGTCTTTCAACCTACCTACTGCGCCTGCTTTAATTGTAGCTGACGATGCCTCAATGGCTGACCATGTTTTACATTTTATTCACGCATCTTTTTCATCATTCTATTTAGTGGTGGCCTTATTTGCCTCATTTCTCGGGCCTCCACTCCTAAAGAACTTTTAATCTGTTGTCTCTCTTATTACTAATGTCTTCTTTTTAACTGGAGGATTTTAGTCTGTGCATAGTGGCTGGCTCATCCTGTATTATCTTGGTGATCAGCCAGCCACTGTTTTCTGTTATAGAGTTTTAGCTCAGTTCAACACTTGGTCTCTCCCATTTGTGTTTTCTTCCTTTGTGTTGTCAGCATAAGGTTCCCTGTCACTGTGTAACCCTTGTGGGTTTCGCCTCTTGTGCTGAGCTCCATTTTTTATTTTTTCCTACTTGGGTGTCTTTGACAAGAACAGGAGACTAATAACCTTGTAGTTTAGTCCCCTCAAAACCCCAAAACAACATGCCTACCCACTAACTGTTTCATTTAAAATGATGTGCCAGAAGTTGAGGCTCCTAGAAAAGTATCTTTTTGTTCTTTTGCCGCACAATATCCAAGGATGTCAAATTCTGCGACTACATTTCCTAGACTGTTTCAAAAAGCTTACGAAGCATACCTTTAGAGTATGTCCATTGAACCACTTCCCACTACCTGCTTAACTGTGGCAGGCGAGCAGATGGAAAATCCCATATGAAAAACTATTGAGTTGGGCATAGAGCACCAGCATGCAGGCTTCAACTACCTCAGACTGCTTTTGCCTGCTAGTTTCTTTTACCTACTTGAACCAGTTACTGCTCGCTCAGTTCCTAATTACCAAAGCTGTGTGCTGTGATTCATTTATGAAATGGAAATAGATAAAGATGTCTTAATATTAGAATTGTTTTTGAAAAGTATAATTTGGAACAAACAACTGAAGAGCCATGCCAATCGAAAGCTGCTGGACAATGCTTAGATGGAACTTTCTGCTGTGGTGGAGGATCAGTATATTAAGTGGAAATATATAGTTCTCATTATTCATTAATTTAGAATATGATATTACTATTCTCGATTATTTTCAGTTCTAGTGAACTTTAGTCAATCTTAGCTTCATATCCTGTTGTATTTTTTCTCTTTTTGCTTGTAATCATTGTGTGTGTTATCTGTCACCCCTCTCCCCCTGGCACCTTTTACATGCCTTTCTGATTTTACTAGGAATTTTGCCTGTCTGTAATTTCTTCTTCTGCAATTTTCATTGTTCTAGATCTTCTTATTTTTCTATCATTTAGCTAATCTTCAGAATTCTGTAGGTGTCCTGTCCTAAATTTATCTGTGATGTCTGTGTTTTCGTAGAGTTCCTTTGTAGGTCATCCCACCCAAGGTTGATATCTGGGAATAATGCCACAGATTTTTTCTAAGAATTTTGGTTATCCCTCAAGTTACTGTCGTTTCTGCCAAGCCTTCTTGTAAAACAAGAATATCAGAGACTTAAAATGTGACTGCTCAGATCATCTAAATGGGAAAATTGCCCCTTTCCCATTTCTATGTCAAATTGGTTGATAACATACTTCTCGTCGAAAAGACATGGCGACAAGCTGCGGCAGGCACATACAAAAGACACACACATACAACACTTTCAGCTATCGGCCATGGCCTTCTTCAGAAAATAGAACACTCATGCAATCACACAGGCATGCAACACAGTCATACAACCATCACCTCCAGCTGCCGCACTTCGTATTACGCTCTGCGGCGTGTAAATCGGGGATGGGAGGGCAGGAGAGAAGAGGTGATAGAAAGGTTGCTTCATGGTGGTGGAGATGGATACACCATGGCCTAGATGGGAATAATGAGATGCAGCTTAGGAATGGAGAGGAATAAAATAAGAAAATAAAATAAACAAAATAAATATACATTTAAATAAATATAAAAATTTAAAAAAAAAATTTTTTTTCTTGTACTTGTGAACAGTATTAAATTAAATTAAAATATTAAAGTTATTTCATTTTTATTTCCTTTCATAATAATTATTTAGTACGTAATGTGTGACCTAAGATAGTTTCTTTTAAAGCGTAGATATTTGTTTTATAAGTTGTTCAAACTTTGTGCAGTCTTAGTTTTATATTTTCAACTTTAGTAGGAAGTCTCCTTCTTTCTCATCTTACTTTGTGTCCTGTTAACAGAACCTCTGAGAGGTTTCTTTGCATTCCTTTTCTGTTTATCACAGTATTGTGCAAAACACAAATACATTTCACAATTTCGGTGGCTAGATTAATTGAAGTCTCAATTGATTGCTATTTGGGGTATGTTACCCTCCCTTAATGAATGTTCTATAGTCTTTCATGGTCCTGATAAATGGTTGTTAAACATCTCTTTCCTTTCATTTAGCCCTTCACGTTTATTATAACTACACTGTGCACAATCACAAATAGTGCATGCCGCAAATGTGTGGCGACTGGCCGCCAGGCGGTGGTCCAAACCATCGCAGCACTACTGCAGCACCACCACAGTTCTGTGGGATTAGGCCCATGCTGCTGGGCTCCTGGGCCACTTGTGTGTTTACTTCCAATGTGTTAACTCCCAAACTGTGTACTACCATGTGTACCTAACTTGTGTTAACGGTACTTGTACTATTAAATGTGTTGCAATTTACAACAGTTGTATGGTTTCATGAGGTAGAGAAACAAAAGATAAGCCTTGATGCAAGAATGACAAAGAGAGCTTTTATCTGACTATATGGCAACATGTTACATACAGGAAACTTGGAGATTAGATGCTAAATACGTTCCTCCATCACTTTGTTTCTTATATCCTCCTACATCAACAACAGTGTACTTGTAGGTAATATTGACAAGAGCCTATAGAACAATGAAAAATGTTGCTTTGTAATTATAAACAATCATATTAAATTTGGACGAAAAGATTACACAGACACGTTTTCCATCAAGACAACATGCAAGACACATGAAAAATTCCAGGCGTCACATAAAAAAAAATCAGTAGCTGAAACTGTTTCCTTAACAATATTTGGTATGGCTGACTTTCACATCAAGAAAATAAAGGCTAGCGTACTAAATAAAAATCCCATTGATATTACTAGTAAAACTAGATAAATGAAAGCTGTATTGAAGATAAATCTTTGGCATTAAAAAAAGTATCTATACAGAGAGGATAGATATACATTTATATATATTTTCTTTTCAGATAATGTTCTGCAGAAAAAGTGGAAGTATGTTAGCAACCAATTTGACATAGAAATGGGAAAGGGGCAATTTCCCATTTAGATGATCTGAGCAGTCATATTTTAAATCACTGATATTCTTTGTGGGCATCATCAAACCAAGAGCACCGAGCGGTAATGTAATAAATAACGAAGCTCCAGTTGATCAGGAAATGAGAATAGAGAGATCATAGTACAAACTGCTGGCAGTGTAAAAGTTAATATGGATGATGTGGAAGTGGAAACTTCATCCATACAAAATACATTTTAAGAAACAAAAAAGCTTGATGAAACCATGGGTTTGTCAAGAAAAAGGAAGAGGAGTCACTTGAATTCTAAATATGACCAACAGATACGTCATTTGAAAGAAAGAAGGCTTCTTCATTAGAACAGCTCATCTGAGAACAGAGATCGGATAACAGTGATAATGCTCTGAGTTTTTGAAGCCTGACTTTAATGTGGCCAACATACTGGAACACATGAAATCGCATTTTAGAAACAGAGTACAACAACAACTTGATGACTTCATTTACATATGTACTGAAGACATTCCATTGACAACTAGCTCTTATTCTAGTTCTGCTGATATGCAGACCAATTTAAATTAACAGACCATTCAGATCAGTCTACATGAGAATATAATGTATTACACCATTTCATGCCATCTCGTACGACACTACTTGGTGAAACTTTTTATTTACATGATACACGCTTGTAAGATTGAATATTTTTCCTCACTGTTTCCTCTGTATTCCTAGATTAATAAAATAAAAGTTGTTTTTATTTTTCCAGTTCCAACTTTTATTTATTGTTGAAATAAAATTTTCAAAATTGTTGTTGAAATGTTGTATTCAAAATTAACCGTTCTCATTTGTTTGTGTTGGAGGATCAGAAATAATCATTGAAAGTGGCTTACCTCAGACTGACCATAAGGCATTCTACAGGAAGAATTTCTTGTTTATGAAATTTATACCACCATATTTGCAGCTGAAATTCCATTTTACTAAGATTTTAGATGTCTATATCCATATCTACTTGGAAATCTTCTGGGAATTTTTCAGTCTGAAGTTTAAATTCACGAACAGTGTATGATATCCACCTGTTTCAAGGCAAGTCCTGTTAACACGATGCACATTTGTCTTTCCTCCTTTCTTCATATTATGGTGTATACCATCTATTGCTAATAAGACAGTAGATCCTCTTGTGACAGTGCAATGAACCCAACTGACAGCCCTGCCATGAGCGGTGTGCTATAGTGACCACAAACTAAACCCATGTGGTTTCACCTCGGGTTCCCTACTGCAGCACTCAAGCTGGAAGCAGTTCACTAAGGACGTACTCTTACATAGCAATGTGCCTTTACCGCCATAGCCCGCTGCAGGTATGATAGTGGTGGTGTATACTTTGAGTTCTTTCCTCCATATACCTTGCACCACCTTATCAGTCGATCTGTGTAAAATCTACTGTCTGGTTTTCAACTATGCAGCAGAGCTTTTAATCAACTTCTGGAGCAGTTATTGTTATTATTATTTTGTTGTTGCTGTTTTTATTTACTGTTAAACAGAATATCATCTTGACTTCTGGCAGGTTCTTTTTCTATACTTTTTTTTCCTTTTCTTTTTTAAGAAAAGAAGTTTAAATAAATTATTTTTTCTTCATATTTCTGCATATGTAAAGTAACACTATCATAGCATCATGTTATATAACACAGCACATGGCATAATGCCATCCAACATAGAATTTATCATGAGCAGTAAGAAGCATCCTGAAATTTAGAATGCATGCTTCTGCATTCACTTGAGAGCTCACTGTGCTGAGGAATTCAGGTTAACTCATCAAGGAAGCATCAATATATCAATGTGTTTTTATCTGATTGTTTTATACAGGGTGTCCCATTCATCTGATGACTACACGCGTGGCCCACCTGATAGCAGGATGCGAGAGCTCTGTTGCCCAGTGATTCGGATGCTGCGGCTACTGCCAATGCAGCGATTGATTTGTTTTCATTTTCTCAGGGAAGCCAAAACAGTCTTGGTCCAACCTGCCACTGCCCGCACCGAAACTAAGTTTATTGTGCGGTATCACTCCCTGTATATCTAGTAAAGTCAACCGATGCCCTTAAACAGTGCAAGGAGTCTGCTTACCAGTTCTTTATTAGACACAATCTTCGGGTCTGGTTGTCCCAAATGTTCTGTGCCTTTTACTCTCCAATGCAATGCATTCGAAGATTAGATGTGATGCAGTTTCATCACTGTCATCACAGATCCTACATTTAGGGTCCTCTTCTGTTATTCCCATTGTCTGTAGGTGTTTTTTGAAATTCCCATGGTCTGACAGCAATCCAACCATGAGTTTAATCTCTCTCCTGTTCAGGCCCAGGATTGCAGAGCTTCTTTTAAAACATGGCTTTGGCATCATTACCTTGCCATGTTTTTGTTGATAGACTTTGGTCCAATATTCTACATGCTGTCTTCTGAGACAGTTGCGTAGCTCCAATTTGATCATTGCCTTGGTGATTGTCAGGACAGGTTCCGGTCCAATAAATGGAGTCTCTAACCCCATCCTGGCTAACCTGTCGGCATGTTCGTTGCCACTGATCCCTGAGTGGCCAGGGACACACAATAGGTTTACTCTATTGCTTTCCCCTAGCTCCATCAGAACCTTGTGACATTCTGCAATAATTTTAGACCTTGTTGCAGGAGCTGCCAGTGATCTCAGAGCTGCCTGGCTGTCTGAATAGATATAGATGCTACGATTTTTCTAGCACCTCCACACACACCCTGATGGCAGTGATTTCAGCCTGGAATACTGAGGCCAGTTTCTCTAGAGAGATGACGCCCTCTAGTCTTGGCTGCAACCCGTATACCCCGGCCCCAACGCATTGGTCTGATTTTGACCCGGCGGTGAACCAGACAATATTCCCTGTACGGCGTCGAACTATTTTCTCCCACTGCTTCCTACTTCCAATTGTTATATTGAAAGGCTTGTTGAAGCAGTAGGGGGTTATAATATAGTCGGCTGGCATTTCCCCAATCTTTCCTATATTTACCTCACTTACTATTTTAGTGTGTGATTCTGGATATCCCAAAGAGTTCCAGTTGTTGCCAGTTTTGAGTCTGTATGCACCAACCCCTGCCTCCATCTTGACCCAAAGGTGTAATGGGCGCATATCCAGCAGTTGGTGTGCTGCTAATTCCGCCTGTTATGGCTAAGCAGGCTAATCTCTGCACCTTACCAAGCTTCTTAGCAGCAACCTGCTGTTCTATCTTTTTCCACCACATGAATGCCCCATAGGTGATCCTGGGTCTAATCACCATGGTGTATATCCAGTGCATACCCTTGCGGCTCAGGCCCCAATTTTTGCCACAAGCTCTCCTCTTACCATAGTACCTTTTGCCTTGGAGCAAATATTCCTAATGTGAGGGGTCCATGTCAGTTTCTCATCTAAGGCAACCCCGAGATATTTCACTGTCCCCTTCACAGGTAGTGCTTCATTGAAAAGCTTTAGATTCCAACTTGAATGTTGTATATGCTTCTTTGTGAATGGTACAACAACAGTCTTCTTAGGACTAACCCCCAGATCCTGTTTTCTGCACCAGTCTTGCACAATGGCCAACGCACCTTGTGCCATATTCTTCACTGTGTCAGCAAATTTGCCAAGTATTACTATGAAATGATCATCTGCGTATCCTTGGCAAAAGTACTGCCTAGAGTTTAATTCTCCAATGAGATCATTCACCACTAGATTCCTCCTTGCGGGCAACCCCTAGTGGTGTTGATTACCATTTTTTCATTCATCATGATAGCCTCTACCTTTCTTCCACTGAGCATGGCCCTAGTCCACCTATATATAGTGGTCCCTAGGTCATGCACCTCTGCTGCCCTAACCATGGAATTGAAGGTCGTGTTGCTAAAAGCCCCCTCGATGTCCAGGAAGATACAGAGGGCTATTTTCTGAAACTGTAGTGCTTTCTCCACCTTCCCAACGAGTTGGTGGAGAGTTGTCTCCAATAACCTGGCTGATATGCATGTTGTTTTGAATGTAGAGGAGCCCTACTTAACTTCCTTTCTCCAACATGCACATTAACCAGCTTTTCCAATGTCTTAAGAATGAAGGAGGACAGGCTGATTGGTCTCATATCCTTGGCATCGGTATGATCAATTCTTCCTGGTTTTGGAATGAAGACAACCTTCACTGCCCTCCAGGCATTGGTAATGATTCTTGCTGCTAAGCTAACCCTGAATAACCTGCATAGGAATCTAATAAGATTTTCTCCCGCTTGTTGCAGGAGAGCTGGAAAGATTCCATTGGGGCCAGGTGACTTGAACGGTTGAAATATTCCCACCGCCCATCGGACCTTACTGAAATCGAAACACTCCTTGGCCAAATCCCAGTCCTCTTTGCAAATACCTGAGAACCATTGTCTCTCAGGAATCGCATTCTGGTCTGAGTTATCCCCCAGAGTATATTGAGGAAAGTGAGTCTTGAGGAGCAGTTCCAGCGTTTCATGTGCTGTCTTTGTATACTCCCCATCCTCCTTCCTCAATGTTCCTCCTGGATTAGTTGGTATCCTAGTGAGGATTTTATGAAGTCTCGCTTGCGGAGCCGTGCCCTCCACTTCCTCACAGAATACCTTCCAGGATGCCTCCATTGCCCGTCTGATGGCAAGGTTGTAATTGACAAGGGCCTCACGATACTTTGCCCATTGTCCTTTGCGCCTCGCAAGGTTCAACAGTCTTCGTACCTGTTTCCTTTGCATTTCCAGGTTATTATTCCACCAAGGCACACTCCTATTTGTGCACTTCTTGGTGATTGAGCAGTTGTCCTGGTATGAGGTCCCTATAGCAGAGGTTACGGCCTCTGTTACTTCCTCAAACTCTGCTGGACTCCTTATCGAAGTTTTAATTTCCGATAGGCTGAAGTCAAGGTCTCTCCTATATGTCTCCCAGTCCATTATCCTGCTGGGATTCATATAGGCCATGGTCTGTCTGGTTCCCATTTCAACCTTGAATTTCATACACATGTGATATGATGAGGATGGCCACAGAACCACATGCCACTGTTTGACGTAACTGCCCATCATCATGGAACCAAAAGTTATGTCAATTACTTCTTCCCTTCTACTATTCCTGAATGTAGGTTCATCACCCCTATCCAGGATCTCCAATTTGTTAGATAGGAGAAATTCAAGAAGGTGCACACCTCTACTGTTGGTGTCTTTGCTGCCCCAGTTCGTCACCTTGCCGATGGCAGGCTTCCGTCAGTCTCCTCACTTCCAAAGGAGGAGGAGAGCTGTCTTCATAAGGAAGGTATGCTGAGGCCAAAACAATTTCCCTCATGATACCTTCCTCACGTTGCTGCATCCTGATGGTCACCAGGTCCCTGGAACAAAAATCCATCATTGGTATGAAAGGTATTCCATTTCTAACATAAATGCATGTTCTGGAGTTTTTTAGATTTCTAGCATAAATCAGCTTACCTTCAGTACCACTGAGGCCCGATACACCCCCTTTGTATAAATAGGTTTCTTGTATCAGGGCCACGTCCACCTCCTGTCTCCCCAGGCGATGGCTCAGGGCAGCAGTGGCCCCTTTACTGTGCTGCAGATTTATCTGCAGCACTTCCAGTCCCCATAATGCTGCCATTATTGCCTTTAAGGTCTTTGATTACCCTGACGGCAACCTGCGAGAACCCTAAAAACAGTTTCAGGCCTTGCTCTCACGTTGCCTTCAGGGACTTCTCTCCGACCTCCACCACCAGGGTTCGTCCTTCCGGAATGACCTTTTGGTTAATTACCCTCCAATCCTCTGTTGAGACTTTTGGGTTCTGGACCCTTATTTTCTCGAACAGAGTCTTTGGAGAGACATCCTTAAGGATCTTTGGTACCCATATTGATACCTTTGCGGTCTTCAGGAGTTCGGCTGCTGTCTTGACCAGCAGCTTTGCATCCTCCCACGGGGATATCATGGGCACCTTGTACTTAAGCCATTCTGCTGAGTGCTCCCCCTCGCAGACAAAAATGAGGGCACTGCGATCTAGATAGACGTTCCTGAAATTGGGTCGTGGACCAGCGTCCCCCCCCCCTCCCAATCTGTTCAAAGAGGGCCAACTGCACGAGCTCCTCCTGCTGCTGCGAGGTGATGCTCACCAGTGGGTATCCTTCTTGGAAAACCGCCATTCTAAAGACCGAGACTGCAGTACTATAGGTCTGTTTCCCTATTTCCTGCCTCAGCCTTTTAGGACCACATTTGTCCAGAGAGGAGGGAGTCTTAGATTTCTCCCTAACCCTCTTGCCACCTGTCTTTGATGTCGAGGGAGTCTGTGTATCCCCTTCGACCGGTGATTAGAATGCTGCGGCTACTGCCAATGCAGTACTAAATTTAAAATATGACCAAGTCATGCAAGGAGATGCTACAACTGCTTGCCACTGTTTTCGATGAATTTTTTACTTCTACTCAAGAAATTGTTTATCATACAGCATAACTCTCTTTGAGAAATGAAATTAATAGGCTCGCAAATGTTATCCTTGAGTTCCTGTAATGTATGCGGATTTGTTGTGTGTACGTTATCCTTTAGTGAACCCCACAGATAGAAATCACAGGGGATTAAATCGGGACTTCGAGTGGGCCAGATATTGCTGCTGATGACTCTGTCATGGAACACTTCACAAGAATTGCGTGCAAAGAAACATGAGTCGTTGCAGAATCTTGTTGAAAAACGTGAAGCTTCATTCTATTTCACGAAGTTCATTAAAAAGGTTGCTAAATGTTTTGCACACATCTTTCACTGTTAATTGTGAGAGCAAAAAGAAAAATTAGGCCTGTTATTCTTGCACCACGAACTTCATACCACACTTCTATTTTCTGGTTGTAAAGGGATTCCTCATGAAGCTGACTTGGTCTTTTGGCACTCCATTGCCAACAGTTTGCTTCACTGGGTGAAAAGGTACGCAGTGCAGGCAGGTCACTTAAGGTTGCCAGCTTGCCTCTAAGGGCATTAGCAGGGAGACCCTGAACCCATTTGACTTTCCAGTTCGGCAGTAAATGGGTGCCACAGCATCTGAATTGTTGGAAAATGGAGCGCTCACCTACCGGCATCTGGTGTGCTGCGCATGCAGTCATCAGATAAATGGGACATCCTGTATATTTGATTCTGGTTAGAACATATTCACCTTTTGTAGTGTTGTGGTAGAAACATTTTCTTTCTGCTTCCCAACCATATTTGAGTAGCTCTTGTAGTTGAGAGGGGTTGGGATCTAAAAGATCTTCAAAAGTAGTTAATAGAAAATTGTATAATGGTGTCTTTACTTTTATTTTGCAGTGTATACTTAAAAGCATTCGTATAAACAATGAAACAATAATTAACTGAAAAAATACTACCAACCTTTCCACTATTTTCTGGATGTCCAACATGCTAAATTTAGCTGTATTTCAAACTGTGATATATCAATGACGAATAATAATAATTATACAGTAAATAAATAAGTAAAATAAATCGTACTGACTTCATCCATTTATCGACCATCCTCTGCAGTTTGAGCTGATTAGTACAAGTTTAAGTCTCCCACAAAACAGGTTTTTCCCAAGTCAAATAAAATCTGACTAGGGTACATAAAACAATGCTATTAGCTTAGCATTAATTTCATCCCAATTGACATGTTTTGTGAAAGGAATTAATCAATTTGCACAGTTTGCCTGGGTGCCATCCCAGTCTTTCATTTAACAACAATGTTCTGAATTTAATTTGGTTACAACAATTATATTTTGACAGCCAGTAATCATTTTTTGATAAAAGTATTTCATTTTTTACTATCCATTTATCTACATTTGGAGAAAACTTTTTTATTTATTTCTTTATTTGCAAAACCTGAACGGTTCACATAAAAATGGAATCACAAGCTGAGCAATAATTTCAGCCCAACAGCTATCTTTTGCATAATGAATTAAGTGATTGGTATAATTTGCCTGAGCATCAGCTCCGGTTCATCATTGAAACTCTGGGTGTATAGTGTAACATGGTGGTGGTGTGCTCTTCAGTCCGGCGACTGGTTTTATGCAGTTCTCCACCCTACTTTATCCTGAGCAATTCTCTTCATCTGCTCATAGGAACAGCATCCCACACCCATTTGTACCTGGTTACTGCATTTGTCTCTTGGTCATCCTCTGAAAATTTTTCCACACAAGGCTTAACATCAGATGAGACATCAATGTTAGCATTGAATAGAAATCAGGTGAGGCATCAATGTTAGCATAGAATAGGGGATCATAGAGAAATTTTATTAAGGGGAGTATGCTCCAGACTGAACGCTGAAAGGCATAATCCATCTCTAATGATGATGACACTTTCCTCCAATGCTAAACTGATGACTCCTTGATGTCTAAGAGTATGTCCTACAAACCAATACTTTCTTTTAGTCAATGTGTACCAGAAATTTTAACAATGGAAAATCTGATTGGAATGTCACTAATGGAGGATAGATAACAACTCACCATAAATGTGGCTGCTGAGCTGCAGACAGACACAGTCACATTCACACAACTTAATTTTTCAGCAATAGCCTTCATCAGAAAAATACACACATACATTATACATTCACACAATCACTCTGACATAACTCATGCCCATATGTGCTCTGACACAACAAGCATCTTGACATTGAGTGGGGAGGGGAGTGGAGGGAGGGAGGGGTTATACCAGACAAGAGTGGGGATAGAATGTTCTGTGCTGCATCCTGGAGTGTAAAGGCTCTGATAGATGGGAAAGTGGGATGCGGCTTGGAATTCAATAAAGAAAAGGGGCAGGAAGTGGGAATGGGGATCTCTTACCATATGAATCACATCTGTGTGGGAGATCCTGATAAAAGAACTGCTCAATCCACCCACCCAACACTTGTTATTCCAATCCCATCACAGGCTTATCTTACTTCAACAGAGGCCAGTTGCCTAAGTGGCATCAAGTAAAAAGCCTTGCTCTGGGCAGCTGAACAATTCCAGGTGGGATCTCCCAGTCAACACATCTTACTGTTCCACCACCATCCTGTTTTCAACCTATCATCCATACACTCCCAGTCTATCAGTACCCCTTTAATTCAATTTTAATTTTTTTTTAATCTTTTTACATTTTTACAACAACCCTCCCCTTTCTCACCCCCTTTTTTCCTTTACTAAATTCCAAGCTGCATCTCACCTTCCTGCCTATGAGAGGCATTGTCGCCAGTTACCAGAGATTGAGTCTGCAACAATGATGGTAAAACGTGGTATGGTTGGAAGAATCACCATCTCAAATGCACCATGCTGATGAGAGGTACCATGTGTGACGCAGATCACATGAAGTGATGAATCCTGCCTGCCAAGAAAATGTGATCTAAGGTGGTGGCGTCTCTGTTATGGTCTGAGGTGGATATTTCTGTTATGCAATGGCCCCCATAGTTATTCTGGAAGGGACTTTAAATGTTCTTTTTGAGGACCATTCCCACCCTCTTTTGGTCTTCCAGCATCTTGACAGTTCTGCAGTGCTTCAAGATGATAATGTGCCACCAGACTATGCCCACACCACTGATGCTCCAGGAACACGCAGGGAGGTTTGGGCACTGAGATGCCCACCACTGACCCCAGGCTTGAACTCCATCGAGTATGTCTGGGATGCCGTGGAATGCAAGCTCCATGCCATGGATTCTGCATCCTTGAATTCACAGTCATTCTGCAAACAATTGGGTGCCAGCTATGGTCAGAGGAGTACCAGGGAGTTGTAGATTCACTTCCATGATGCATCACTGCAGTCTGCATGGTCAGATGAGGTCTCACACAATGTTGGGTATCTATCCTATGAGAGCTGCTAAGTCAGTGTATAGCATTACTTCCTGGTGTATGAAGAAAACTTATGAAAAAGGCAGAAACATCTAGCAAATGAATTGCTGTTGATATTGCCAAAGCATGCAATAGTAAAAAAAGTCATTATATAGATATTGAATTTGGTGTCACAGCTGCTAGCCATAAATACAAGGAAAAGAATATCCTTAATTTCATAAATAAGTCCACAGACATATCTAAAAATTGCCGAGAAGAACACTTTGAAATTTAAGATTCTCAAAGGTGGTACATGTTCATAGTCTAAAGTTGTGCAGGGTTCTATTTTGAGAAATTCTGGGTCACAATTGCATTGGCAGAATTTGTCTTGACAAAACAATAGTGAAGAAAGATAATATTTTAAATTTTGTGAATATTATGACAATCAACTGACAGTTCATCTTAAGGAGAAACTTGATCACTTCAGTGCAAAGTGTGAACTATCATCAAATTTATACAGAAGTTGTTATGCATGTTAGGAGACTGGGTGTTGTGTTGTCATCACCATTTTCATCATTGGCACACAAGTTGCCTAAGTGGCATCATCAAGTAAAAAGCCTTGCTCTAGGCGGTTGAACAATTCCAGGTGGGATCTCCCAGTCAAAAATGCCATTTGTGTATATTTTATACTAAGAGTTGCATTTTTATCCTCTGATTACCATGTGTGCCAAATGTACTCTGCACATGCATAATCCGTATACTGTCTGTTACCATGCACTTCTGCATCAGTTTACCTCCAGTCACACCATTAATCTTGCCACTTCATGTTGTTGGTATGTTTCTGTTTATGTTCAAAGGGTTATATTTCTCTCCCAACCATATGTTAATGGTGTTTTCATTTCCTCTTTTAATGGTCTGACTTGCCTAGTTTTCTATGTTTGGTGAAAGAAAGAGTATCTTGCTTAATTTTTTTTTTAATCTGTGAAAATATTTTAGGAACTGGAAATTGCTTTTTTTTTTTTTTTTAGATTATGGAACCCATTGTTTTAATTGTAAGTACCACGCAGCTCAGTGGATAATTGGATCTTGTCTCGTGTATTAACTCAGTTTTCGGCCAATCTCTCTATATGTAGTCAAGTTTTGTCATTTGGTTTGTCACATCCTAATGTTTTAGTGGTTACTTTTTATTCAGGTATATAACCGGAGGATGTGACTAAAGGTCACAAAACCAGTTGTTCCTTTTTAAGAAAGTGAAAAACAGCTGCAGCAGTCCCTTTTATTATTGAAATGAGGAAACGTTAGGAAACACATAAGTGGGCAGTCCAACTCACTTTTCCAAAGTGTAGGCTTAAGTATTCTGGACTATATTACGCCAGGTTCAGGCAATTTATATTTTTTTATTTGCTTATACCCGTGTTCATAAATCCGAGAGTTTCAGTATTCTTCTTCTGTTCTTGTTGTTTCTATAGTCTGTGGGACTTAACTATGGGGTCATCAGTCCATAAACTTACAAACTATGTTTGAACTACTAGGAACTAGGACGGCACAAATATCCATGCCTGAAGAGGGATTCGAACCCCCGACTGTAGTCGCCGTGCAGACCGTGACTGGAGCGCCTCGGTCCCCTCGGCCATCACTGCCGGCCGGGTTTCACAAACCACGAGGCAGTGAATCTATGGAACCGCGGCCAGCTCTTCTGTTCTTGCTTTAATTATTAATATTGTAGTAATTTGGTTTTTCCCCATTACTGCTTTTTAATTTTGTTTATAAATGTCATTAAATATAGTGACTACATGCTTAAATACATGAGTTGTCATGATGGTGTCCTCATTTTTATTTTGTCAGCTGCATCTCATGCGTAAAAAGAAATAATTAAGCAGTGGAAATTCCAGGAAAGATTCAACAGTATCTTGGAGAGGATAGGTTGCAACTCATCACAAAGACATCTACATCAGTCACAGAAATGCGTACCTAACAGATTACAGGTATATTTAACTTACAGCCTATTTTATAAATAGCAACACATTCCCTAACACAAAAATTTCTACCATCTCCAGCCACTGTGGCTGGACTGTTGTTGGACTGTCTGAATTGAGAACAGCAATCAGTGGTTGGGTTGAGGAGGCAGCAAGGAGAAGGGAGGGATGCAAGGCGGAAGTGGGGGAATACGCCAGTACTGTCTGAAGTAGAGAGATGAAGGGAAGGGGAGATACTGGAGTGCATGGTGGAATGGAAGACATACATGAGGCTAGAGTGTGGGCAGGGAAGGGAGGGGGAGGGGAGGGTGCTGGGGGCAGGAACTAGTGAGGGTTTGTGGGAGCATAGGATATATTGTAGGGGGAGTTCTCACCTGTGAAATTCAGAAAAGCTGGTGATTATGGGGAGGATCCATATGGCACAGGTTGTGTAGCAATCATTGAAATGAGCCATATCATGGAGGATTGTTTCTTTGCAACAGGGTGGTCCAGCTGTCTCCTAGGCACAGTTTGATGATGCCATTCATGTGCACAGACTGCTTCTTCCTAGTGGATTAAAACTCTGTTCTGGAACTGGGATTTGGACCTGGGACCCGTGCCTTTCGCAGGCAAGCGCTATCCCGGCATGCTTCGTGGTCCATCCTCATAGCTTTACTTCTGCCAGTACCTCACCTCCTACTTTCCAAACTTCACAGCAGTTCTCCTGCAAACTTTGCAGGGATAGAACTCCTGGAAGAAAGGATATGGTGGAGACATGGCTTAGCCCTAGCCTAAGGGATGTTTCCAGAATGATATTTTCACTCTGTAGTGGCCTGTCTGCTGATATGAAACTTTCCTGGTGGATTATAAATGTTTAACAGAACTAGGATTTGAACCTGTAGAACTTCTGTGAAATTTGGAAAGTTTGGATAGTTCTGGCAGAAGTGAAGCTGTGAGGACAGACTGTGAAGATGCTGGGATAGTTCAGTCACTTGCCCACAAAAGGATATGTGCCAGGTTTGAATCCTGCTTCCAGCACACAGTTTTAATCCACCAGGAAAGTTTCATATCAGTGCACACTCTGCTCCTGAGTGAAAATATCAATCAGCTTGTTAACTGTCATGTCTGCAGAGAAAGCTGTACAGCGACTGTAGCTCAATTTGCAGATCACATAACTGCTTTTTATGGGATTCCCTGCCTTTTATGGGATGCTGTATTCCCCTACACGTGCCTTGCATCCCTCCCGTCTCCATGCTGCCTCCTCACTCCCACTAGTGGTTGCTGCTCTCACATCGGATAGTCCTACAGTCTGCCCACAGCAGGTGGAGACGGCAGACAAGTTTGTGTGTGTGTTTGTTTGAGAAAATGCATTTCTGTTCCTGAAGAAGGCCTTATTGGCCAAAAGCTTAGTGCATTTGTAATCTCTCATGTATGCCTTTCTGCGAATCATTGAGACGTTTTTGGTGCATAGCAACCTATCCTTTCAAAATGTTGTTAAGTTTTTTAATTGTTTTAAATTAGTAATGTGGTTTTTTCTCAGCTCTCATTATTCACACAAATTACGTATATCTAAAAAAAATTACTTTTAATTTTATGTTACAGTGTCGAGAATGTGGTGAAATACCAATCTGTGGGACACGTTGGCACTGTACTGACTGCCCGACAGATCTGTGTACGGACTGTGTTGCTGCACCTTTGGTCGACCCTCGGATTCCTCTCAGGCACTCATTAAATCATACGCTTGAGACTGTGAGAACTGCTGTGCCCTCACCATGTGCTCAGGAGGAGGACAGTGATTCTCAAACATTTGTCCCACAAGCTTATCTTGATCCTAACTTTTTACCTCGATAGATTTTGAGTTGTTTTTCTTGTTGTGATTGTATGGTAGTATCATTTTGCTGCACACTTATAGTCAGGCCGAAATACGATGATCCCTGGCTCCACCTACTGGGCTGGGAGACCGCCCCGGCAGCGGAAACTGAATGCTACCACGTTGCCAAGTAGTTAGTTCGCTGCTGGACAGTATAGCTACCGGTCGCTGTTGCCTGACAGAGCTAGCAAAAGTGGACAACACAGTCGAATGCGCGCTTGCGCAGTGCAAAGCTTGCATTTGACTTACTCCATTGGTCTGCTGCCGCAGCCGGCACTCGAAGCCGATTGGCGCAAGCTCCAGGGATCATCCTATTTTGGCTTGACTATAGAAACTGCCAGTAGTACTTGATCATCAGGTTTTAAATATTGTGATGTGTTTTCATCTCTTTTGTAAAGTTATTGTCTAATATATGTTTTCAAATTTCTCTTTGGCATTTGACATGTTTGTGTGTATGTGTGTTTGTTACTTTTTATTATGTCAGTATTTTATACTTCTGAACTCATTGTTTATCAGTTGGTGTTAAAATTGGTTATTAAGGCCAACTACATTATCAGTTTTCAAATTTCTAATTAGCTTGCTATGTTTGAAATATTATTGTGCTGAAAATACTATTTTAGGTTTATATTGGTATTGCATCGTGTAATTCAAGCTTAAAATTTTATATTCATGTTCCAAGTATTATGTAGAAGATCTCACTTATTTTTATCAAAAAGCATTATCATATATTCCATCAAAAAAGTCATACCTATTACGACATTTAATTTTAACATCCCATATGCAGAAGGAAGAGCTGCAAGTTTGAATACCTCTATTTTCACAAGTACTTATCTATTATCCTGTAGGCCTATGTGAACAATTTGCAGTTACATTCTTTATTTATTTATTTTTATGAACTACACCTTAATGTAGTATATGCAGTGATGGATATTTATCACAATTTCATATTGTTTGCCACAGTGGAACTTGATCCCTGCTTTGATATCAAACCAGGTAGCAACGTATTTAAGGCTAAACAAATAGATCGCTGAAGATGTTAACATCTACTAACAAACATTGATGACACAGCATCCATATTACCTGTAATATTGTACCTTTCTGGTTTACTTGCAGTCCTTTCATTACAAAGCATGATCCCAGGATGTCATGACAAGAATCAGTAATTCATAAGTCCTACACCCCCATCCACCCCTCCCTTTTTAAAAATATTAGTTGGTAATAATAGTCTTAACATTTAATTCGCATAAACGTTATTATTACATACATATATCAATGCTTTGAATATACTATAACTGAACTATCTCAGTATAGAGTACAATTTACTTGGCTTTAAATATTACAATACAAAGGTTACTGTCTTGAACTCTGGCTAGTGACTATACTTAATGTATGACAATACGGAATCAGGTATTCTGTGATAACTTGAGTTTTCATAACAGGCACATGTACATAAAATCAAACATCTATGTATAATCATATTTTAAATATAACTTGATTTTTATGTGAGTAAAAGAGAAGCAATTCTCAATCCAGATGTTGTTTCGAATAGTACAATGCTATTGTATTAATGATTCTATTGGAGATGGTATTATCTCGTATTCCTCAAACTACTAAACCAATTTAGAAAGGTAATTTTCCAACACAAGATAAAATTGGATTTATAATTTATAACAGTTACATTGTTACAAGAAATCACTGTATTATAACAAAACTTCCAAATTGTTGATTAACACAAGAGTTTATAAAGAATTTATGAACACTAAAAGTTCATTTTTAATTGCCTTGTATGTTTTCCGTCTTCTGCTCATCTTTCAATTTTTAATCCATTGTATGGTTGTAAAATTCATCAAAATATTGAAGAAAAACGATTGAAAACCTATTAGATATTAATATATATTTTGTTCATTTGTGACAGACAGGGAAAGTTTCTGCTTGTTGGTATCAAACGAACACCCACTCTTTTACAGTGTTTAGTTACTTTAGGTAAAATTAAAGAATTAGTAATAAAGTTTACTACATAAAAGCTAAACATAGGCAAAATGCTACAATTTTTAACCACAGTTCACATAGCTTACATAAGAGCCACTGGAGGGTAAAGGGGTACAAGAACACTATTGCTGGTACATGTAATAAAATCAAACTGAATACATACGCTAGTGCTCTCGAGGGAGGGGGGGGGGTGAGAGAAAGACAAAGAAAGAGGGGGGGGGGGAGTACATAGTACATTTCATGTTGTTGTTATGGTCTTCAGTCCGGAGACTGGTTTAATGCAGCTCTCCACTCTACTCTATCCTGAGCAAGCCTTTTCATCTCCTCATAAGAACGGCAACTCACATCGACTTGAATCTGCTTACTATACACGTCTCTTGGTCTTCCTCTGTGATTTTTACCCCTCACACTTCCCACCAATGCTAAAGCCATGATTACTTAATGTCTAAGAATGTGTTCTACCAGTCAATCACTTCTTTTAGTCAAGGTAAGCCAAAAACTCCTATTCTTTCTGATTCTGTTAAGTACCTCTTCATTAGTCACCCACCTAATCTTCAGCATTTTTCTGTAGCACCACATTTCAAAAGCTTCTAACCTCTTCCTGTCTGAACTATTTATCATCCATGTTTCACTTCCATACAAGGCAACACTCCACACAAATGCCTTCAGAAAAGGATTCCTTACACTTAGATTAATATTAGATGTTAGCAAATTTGTCTTTTTCAAAAACGCTTTTCTTCCCACAGCCATTCTGCATTTTATATCCTCTGTACTGCGACAATCACATGTTATTTTACTACCCAAGTAACAAAACTCATCTACCACCTTCATTGTTTCGTTACCTAATCTAATTCCTTCAGCATCGCCTGATTTTCTAAGACCACATTCCATTATTTTTGTTTTGCTCTTGTTAATGTTCATTTTATATGCTCTCTTCAACACACTGTCCATTCCATTCAACTGCTCTTCCAGGTCCTTTGCTGTCTCTGACAGAATTACAATGTCATCAGCAAAACGCAATGTTTTTATTTCTTCCCCCTGAACTTTAATCCCTATTCCAAATTTTTCCTTGCTTTCCTTCACCGCCTGCTCGGTGTACAAATTGAATAACATTGGAGAAAGGCTACAACCCTGTCTTACTCCCTTCCCAACTACTGCATCCCTTTCATACCGTTAAACTCTAATAACAGCTGTTTGATTAATATAAAAGTTGTAAATAACTCTCCTTTCCCTATATTTTACCCCTGCTGACTTCGGAATTTGAAAGAGTGTATTCCAGTCAACATTGTCAAATGCTTTCTCCAAATCTACAAAAGCTAAAAATATAGGTTTGCTTTTCCTTAATCTATCTTCTAAGATAAGGCAAAAAGTGAGTATTGCCTTCCGGGTTCCTATGTTCGTCCTGAATCCAAACTGATCTTCCCTGAGGTCAGCTTCTACCAGCTTTTCCATTCTCCTGTACATAATTCGTGTTCAAATTTTGCAACCATGACTTATCAAACTGATGGTTCTGTAATTTTCACACATTTCATAAGCCAAGAAATAGGTATATAATACACTTGTTTTGCTCTACATGAATCTTTATTATGTTGAGGGTGGAGGTGGGGGGAGTGCCAGTCTCCAAGGGTATTTGCAAGAACTTATTGAAAGTATTTGTTAGTTCACTTTCCAGTTCATCCTCTTGTGTTCATCCCAAAACCCTTTAACACTTTCACTTTAAAACTTAAAGTTAAAATTGTGAAAGTCATTTAACATTGTGGTGTTGTTTATGTTTAATAGTTGGGAGATATATTGTATTTACAGAGGGGGGATTATGGAAATTAACGTACACTTTTTCACTGCTGAGTGCTACTCTGTTGTCATTTTAACATTCACCTGTGCTAAGTGTTGGTACTCCAGAGCTATGAAATATTTATCATCCAGTTTTAAGAAAACTGGATAAAGGACAAACTTCTTTTTGTTACTTTCATTATTTGTTCAGGGTGAAATACTTTTAGGTCTGTAACCAAAAGTTTGTTGTGCTTAAACATTCTGCTTGTCCAATTTATGGTAACAGGGATTTGCAGTACAGGACTATGTTTGATTTCAGAAACAGAATGGGGAAAGTAATGATGAAGATAGAGGTTGGATGGGTGTATAATAGGGGGGGGGGGGGGGGAGAGGAAGAGATAAAAATTAGGGATAGAGATGGGGGAAGTGTTGGGCAGAGAGATTAGGGGAAGAAGTGTAAGATGTATATCCAATTCCCATGCATATTTTGCAGTTGCAAAGCATTGGTAGTTCTGTATGCAAATATCAAATTTGAATTCTGTCCTCATATTAGACATGTGATAAATAGCTGGCAACATGCTTTAATCATGTCATACAAGTGGGAAATATTATTCTACTATAATTACTTTGCTGAAAAGTGGACAAATGTTACTCTAACAAGCTTATTGTGGAATTTGTTATGACAAAAATTGATGATATTGACTTACAGGATATGTAGACACTTATATATGAAACTGTGTGTATATGTGTGTTTTGCATCTTCCACTTACATATGAATCCATACTCAAGAAATTACTTTAATTGGTATATAATTGATATTAATATGTACTCTGCACATGAAAAAGTTCATATGATGATCAGTCACAAAAATGTAACCATTATATTGTTAATAGTTTGTATAATGATTTGCTTTTGTAGAAAATAATGTTTTTGTTGTATGATAACCTCGTGTCAGCCAGTACTGATATTATTACTATTATTTTAATTTTAATATTGCCCTATTACAATGATAGTGATAATAATATACAAGAATTATAAATCAGACCAATGTATATATTTGTAAGAAATATGTTATTTGTATGAAATGGTAATTGGAGAAGAGTAACGATTTCCATATGTTGTGTTTAATAATGTCTATTGTTTGTTTATAACATAGTACATATTAATCAAAACAGGGTTTCTGCTGTGAAAATTTACAAAGATATATTTGTTAAATAACAATTTTTTCCCCAAAAATGATTTGTTGTAATACTCTTTCTTAATTTTCACCTTACATGCAACATTAATCCAATGGTAATTACTGTGTATCAGTACTTAACAGTGGTTAAACAATAGTGCCAGTGGTTTCACTGATGCTTATTATATTGCTTCAAGTTCATAATCACTATTTGTGCTCATATATCCTCTCAAATACATGTCATACAGTGCCAAAAAATTTACAGTTGATGGTATAACAATAATATGCTACTCAGCAGATAAGTCCAGTCATTTGGTAGTTTTACCTGGAAAGTTTTGTGGGAGTTTTGAAAATTGGTATACTTATAGATTTTGACGTGCTATTTTCGAATTTTCACTTTGCCACCTCATATCTTTGCCGCTCGTGCCGCCATATTGGAAAAATGGTGCCCAAAAACAGTTTTTTGACAATATCTCCTTTCCGATGCATTTTATGATGAAAATAGTTAAGAGATAAATTAAACTAGAGAAAATTTCCTACAATTTATGTCCTATCCTTATTTTGTGAAATGAATAGTTTCAGATTGAGCGCCGCAATGTAAACTGCAACACGCGTATTGATGAAAAAACTCATTTCCATTCACCATGAGGTAGAGTAACTGGCGTTTTTTTGTGCCGTAGCCTTTGCTGCGCTCGTACACGGAAACTATTCATTTTACAAAAAAATAAAAAAAAAAAAAAGGTTAGAACATAAATTGTAGGAAATTGTCTCTAATTTATCTCATAACTATTTTCATCGTAAAATGCATGGGAAAGAAGATGTCAAAAAACTGTTTTTGGGTGCCAGTTTTCCAATATGGCGGTGCGAACGGCAAAGATACAAGGTGGCAAAGTGAAAATTAAAAAAGAGCACATCAAAATTTATAAGTATACCAATTTTCAAAACTCCCGCAAAACTTTCCAGGTAACCCCCTTTTTGGACACCAAATGACTGGACTAGATGAGGATATAGCGGCAGGCAGACACATTTAATATAAATTTAAAAATAGATTTAAGGTATGGAAAAGAGTCCTCCTGCAGATGAAGTAACACACACACACACACACACACACACACACACACACACACACACACACACACACACATTTGTAGAGAGAGAGGGAGAGATTGTTGTATCCGAGCACCAGGCAAGGTAAACTGTGGCGATAACCACTCTCTCCTGGGATAGGTAGGGGTGGGGTGGGGGTTGCTTTTGGGGACTGTAGACTCTGGTATGGAGGAAAAGGGGCCTCCACTGCGAATTTTTCTTTACCTGTTGGCAAAGTTGTATTACGTGTGACGTCATTTAATGAATGGCATAATGGTTGATATAAATGTTTCCCCTTTACGTCCCAACTTCACTTTCACAGGAATGTATTAGGCTTACATTTTTTTCTAGCCTTCCGATCTCCACATGGGTTTACCTGGCCCTGGGATAGTTAATGAAGTATGGCAGTATCCTATGTCAACATATTCATAGGTTATGTACAGGAATCTTTTCTAACAATTAAGAATCACAAACACCTTGACTAGTAAATATTCATTGCTTACATTTTCATAATCTAGATGAAGAGTGTTCATACCCTGTCTGTATTATTTCAGAACCTCATTATACTCTCTCCCATGCACTTGAGGTGAGAAGTCTTGCGATAACATATCCTTCATTTTGGTAAATCTCCCAATCCTCAATGTGCGCTAGTCCCTGTCCTCACCTCTATCTCCTTCGATGCTCTCATTCCAGCTAGACTAGCCAGCTTTCACCACAGGACAGCTGCATAGTCCTCTCTGTTCCCCTGTTTCTATTCTCTTCCCCTTTCCTCCTTTCCCAGCACAGACTCCCATTGATACACCTAGCACCCTAGCATCCTGTCACCACAAAGTTCCAGCATACACTCACTAGCAGCACTACAGTATTTTCTCCCTGTCCCTACCCTGTTGTTCCTTTCCTGCCTACACGCCACACCTTTTCTGTATTCCATGAACCTACCACAACTTAGGTCATTAGTTGGGCCTAAATACCTGACCACCTTGAGAAAATTCCAGTAATGAGTGTCAAGTTGGATTTACAAGTGTGTGTGTGTGTGTGTGTGTGTGTGTGTGTGTGTGTGTGTGAGAGAGAGAGAGAGAGAGAGAGAGAGACAAGCACAATGCCGGAAGTGGAACGGAACACCCACATTGCTGGTGCGTGTGCATTCCTGCCAGCTGAGTGGGGCGACCCTGCGGACACTCACTGAGGCATGGGGAAAGTACATCATCAGAGAAGCAGTGTCTGCTCTGACTACGACTTGGGCAGGTACCAGGCCAAAGGTGCTTCACGGAAGACTACAGGCCACCTGGAGCACTGCCCGCCGCATTGTGTCTGTCTCGTTTATGCCGTCCATGTGCCATGCTCCAGCTTCACTTTAGGGGCGAAGTGGAGATAAACAGAAATTGTCTCTAACAAATACCTAAGCGACAAGAATGTGTTGTCCCCTGTTTCATGAGATTTCGGGCTGTCATCCAAATGATATTGACATTTTGCCACCACACCACAGCTTACAAGAGAGCTCTCCAGGGGTAAACTTTTTGAAATGATCTATAGTATTATGATTTCACATGTCATGCCATGCAGATATTTACACTGGTGGGCCATCATTTTGAAGAAATCAACAAAAAATAAAATAATATAAAACTCTGAATATGGATGAAAAGTCCAGGTGCGAATTCAACAATACACTGATGGTAGCTCGCAACTCACCACAAAGGTGATCGGTGAGCTGAATACAGGCACGTAAAAAGGAGACGCACACTCATTCGTACAATCACACAGGTACAACTCGATAACACACGTGTCATCTCTGGCTGCTGTGTTCTGAGTGATGCTCTGCAGCACAAGCATTTCAGAGTGCAGGACATTAGTCAACAAGGCAAGAATTGGGAGAGTTGTAGGACAGAGGAGCATGAACTGTTGGTGCGGTGTGTGTGTGTGTGTGTGTGTGTGTGTGTGTGTGTGGGGTGAGGGGGGGGGGGCAACTTTTGATTGGCATTTTAAGGTAGATGACCAAAACCTGACCATGATTATAAGGGAAATTTAGTCACAATAAAATTCAACTACACACCTTTTTGTATTTCCTTGGAATTGATGATAGTGAGGATGTGAACATAAAAAATCCAACATATTTTTGCTAACTTTTACTGATATATTTTGGAGTACATCTATAAGCTGAGATTGTGTTTTAAAGAGTGCAATGGCATTGATAAGACTCATTTGTATAGTAAATTTGAGAACAGCATGCAAAAACCTATTCAAAGAACTGGATGTACTACCTGCTGTTCCACAGTATATTTACTCCTTCACTAACTCTCCTTTCGCAGCTAAGATCTCACGAGACACATCAATATTATTAATAAAACAAAGACTTGATCATTTGCTTTAGTTGAAGAGTCCATTAATCAGAAAGTTGTATTTTCAGTTAGTTAGTTCCCAGTAGTTATTAAGAGCTTATATTTCAGACAAAGCACAATTAAAAAAATTGTTTGAGAACATTTTTCCTTGTCAACTCTGTGTAGACACTTTAAAATGTAGGTACAACTGCCGGCCGCAGTGGCCGAGGAGACTGAGGTGCTCCAGTCACGGTCTGCACGGCCACTACGGTCGGGGGTTCGAATCCCCCCTCGGGCATGGATATTTGTGCTGTCCTTAGTTGTAAGTAGTTCATAAGTAGTTTGTAAGTTTAGGGACTGATGACCCCGTAGTTAAGTCCCATAGACTCTACAAACATTAAATGTACAACTTGAGCACATCCTACATTTGGCAAGAATTGATCAAGCAATGAAAATAAACGTTTCACTCACATCCCCAAAGCATTCAAACATGCCATAGAAGCATGAACAGTAATTGGAAATGACATCTAATATTATGAATATATATTATTAGAAATATTTATGAGACATCTCAATGAGCAGATTTCAACTATTGATAGTACATGAAAGGTAAGTGTGCTATTACTAAAATATGTTCAGATTCAGTGTTAAATAAGAAAACCATAATTTTAACTGCAAACATGGGAAATACAAGAGCTGCAAATCCAAATGATGAAATTAGCAAGGCTGTTCTCACTGGAGGTTCTATTCCTCCATCAGGCATGGGTATGTGTGTTGCGCTTAGTGTGAGTGAGTTTATAAGTCTAGGGACTGATGACCATAGCAGTTTGGTCCAATAGGTTTATGAATATTGGAAAGTAGCAATGAATGTGATGTAACAGGATAAACTTCAAAGAGTAATATTTTTTGCCCTGAAATGAGAAATACCATACCCAAAATCCTCTCCACCACTCCCTACAGTGTATTCTGCCGTTCACCAAACCTATGTAATATTCTTGTCCATCTCTGCTCCCTACCCCTTACCCCATGGCTCATATACCTGTCCCATCCACTATCCCACCACCACCTACTTCAGTACTGTCACAGAAATTTCCTATCCCATAAAAGGCAGGGCAACCAGTGATAGCAGTCAGGTTGTATACAGATTGAGCTGCAAATACTGTGCAGCTTTCTATGTGGGCATGACCAGCAACAAGCTGTCTGTCTGGATGATGGCCATCGTCATAATGTGGCAAGGAGACAGCTGAACCATCCTGTTGCAGAGTATGCAGCACTACATGATGTGGCTCACTTCAAAGACTGCTACACATCATGTGCCATATGGATCCTCCCCACAAACACCAACGTGTTTGAATTGCACAGATGGGAACTCACCCTACAATATATCCTACACTCCCGCAATTTCCTAGGCCTAAACCTTTGCTAGTTTCTCTCCCCTTCCTTTTTCTACCCACACTCCAGCTTATGGACGTCTCCCTTTCTGGCACATACTCCAATCCCTTCCTATCTGTCAGACAGCACTGGCATATTGCTCCATCCCCACTGGCATCCCTTTGCTACCTTACCGCTTCCTCACTCCCACCACTGGTTGCTCTCACCTCGGCCGTGCTGTGTGTTGCAGTCTGGCCGCAACAACCAGAGATGGCGGTTGTGTGTGTGTGTGTGTGTGTGTGTGTGTGTGTGTGTGTTTTCTCTGGCAGATGAAAGCTTAACAGCTGAAAGCTATATGAGGACCCAACCTCCACCTCTTTGTGTGTGTGTAATTTATTTATTACTTTTTCAAACTAATTATCCATCTTGTATCCCAACCCTGTACCACAGTACCTTTAGTCTTTCCACAAACATGCATTTGCTATAGCCAAACTGCAGTCCCACATTCTTTTCCTCTAGTCCCGTTTGTCATTTGAAACAATCCCCAAAGGACTCACTTTAAAAGTTCCCATGTCTGGGTGTAATCCTTGCTTCCATCACTCCCTCCCACAGTTTCAAATTCAGCAGTCCTTAGTTCTCACCCATCTTGTCCTTCAACAGTATGTTGCCTCGTGTAACCACCACTCCCAACAGTTCCTCTCTCTCTCTCTCTCTCTCTCTAAAATACTTCTCCTCTCAGCACCTGGCTCAATTAACATGCTTGGATCCATAATACAACAAGCCAACTGTAAACTTGAACTGTATGCCACACAACACCTTAGAAGACTATCCACCCTACTGGTCCATCATCTCAGAAGTGGTATCCCTCTTCCCATCATCCACAACCACCCACCACAACACCACCCTCAAAACCTCCCACTCATTGGCAACAAACCAAACCTGGCTTTGCTACAGAATCTTCCAATTCCAGCACACACCCCACCAAGAACCTATTACAACTGTTACCACATGCAGAGACCACTCAATACCAATTCCGATTCAGTCCTTAACCTCTCATCCAAATCTCTCTCCATTCCAGAAATATCTTTCCTGTCTAAAGGCTTAACCTTCTGTCCTATATCTAAAGTTAATCACACTGCCCTGGTCGAGGATCTCCTCTCATTCATCTGTAACCTCAATTGGAAATACCACTTCAGCACCAGCAGAGCTGCTGTTGAAACTCGTCTTGAACAATTCTGACCTCCCTCCCCAAAATATCCTCCTGCTCTTCCTCAAATCCATCCCTTGCAGGCATTCCATGAATCCCTCACATCCAGCATTGCTTCCCAATCCTTCCAGAACAACATACCAACCATTCCAAACATCAGCCAAGCTGAATCCAAAGCCATCCAAGAGCTGAAAGCCTATGGCTCCATTGTAATTCTCCCAGCGGACAAGGGTTCCACAACTGTGGTACTTGATCTAGGGGAGTATGTGGCAGAAGGGCTGCGTCAACTCTCAGACACCTCTACCTACAAACCTGTTCCTTATGACCCCATTCCCTCAGTCCAGGCTGAACTACAGAAAATTCTTAAAACCCTAGGTCTGTCACAAGGTCTCACCACCGCCTCCTTAGAACTTCTCTCTCCACCTGAACCTCCTACCTACTCCCTGAAATCCATAAAGAGAATCATCCTGGCCATCCCATTGTAGCAGGTTTCAAAGCACCAACAGAACGTGTCTCAGCTCTGGTAGACCAACATCTCCAACCTATAACCTGCAGGCTCCCATCCTATATCAAAGATACAAACAACTTTCTGCAATGCCACAAATCCATTCCTATGCCCCTCCCACCTTTCACCATAGATGCTACATCCCTCTACACCAACATCCCCCACACTCAAGATCTATCAGCCCTGGAACACTATTTTTCCCAACGTCCACGTGAAAGCCTCCCAAAAACCTCATTCCTTGTCACACTTGCTAATTTCATCCTCACCCATAATTACTTCACCTTTTGAGGACCGGACCTACAAACAAATCAGGGGGTCAGCTATGGGTACCAGGATGGCCCTTTCCTATGCCAACCTCTTCATGGTCTGCATGGAAGAGGCATTCCTTAAGACACAGAAGTTGCCTCCCCTGGTTTGGTATAGATTCTTAGAACTCAAGGTGAAGAAACCATTCTGAACTTCCTTCATGACCTTAACTCCTTCTCCAACCTAAAATTCACCTGGTCTTCTCTAAAAACTCAAGCCACCTTCCTTGATGTTGACCTTCACCTTGCCGAGTCCCACAGCCACACCTCAGTCCATACTAAACCCACAAACAAGCAACAGTGCCTCCACTTTGACAGCTGCCATCCCTTCCATATTAAAAAATCCCTTCCTTACAGCCTGGGCATCTATGGAAAACGTATCAGCTCCAGAAACAAATCCCCCACCACCTACAACAACAACAATCTATCCAATGCTTTCCTCTCTTACTACCCTACAGACCTCGTCCACAAGCAGATCTCCTGAGCTGCCAATTGCTCTCCTTCCAATAACAATGTTCCTAACCCCAGACCACCCAGAAGCACCCTCTTAGTCACCCAGTACCATCCTGGCCTCGAATGCCTCAACAAATTCCTCAGACAGGGCTATGACTTCCTCAAGTCATGCCATGAGATGAGATCATCACTCCAAACTGTTCTTGTCACACCACCCAGAGTAGCCTTCTGCCATCCTCCCAACCTCCGCAACAGCCTCGTCCAACCTTACAACATCCCAAAACCACCCTCCCTATCTAATGGTTCCTATCCCTGCAACCAGTCCCGCTGCAAAACCTGTCCAATGCATCCTCCCACTACCATGTACTGCAGCCCCACCACAGGAAAAATCTACCCAATTCAAGGCAGGGCCACATGCGAGACAACACACATCATAATTATATCAACTGACATGTGTCCACTGTGCAGCCTTTTATGTTGGTATGACTACTAACAAATTGGCTGAGCGGATGAATGGTCACAGATGGACTGTTCGCCTGGGGGATGCTCAATATCCTGTGACAGAACATTCCCTCCAGCATGACTCCAGGGACCTTGGCACATGTTACACCACACATGCCATTTGGATACTACCAAACTAACCCCAGTCCCTCAGAGCTATGGAGGTGGAAACTTGCCCTCCAATATAGCCTCTCCTCCCGCCACCCCCGGCCTAAATCTATGCTAACCTCTCCCCTTCCTCCATCCTCAGTTCACCTATTCAATACCCCTTCCTTACCTCCCCCCCCCCCCCCTCTCTCTCTCTCTCTCTCTCTCTGTGTGTGTGTGTGTGTGTGACTCCATCTTTCCCTACACCTCTCAGCATCTTTCAATTCACTCATCTTCTCTTCTCTTTACTGATTGATCTTTCCTCTTTGGTTATATATATACTCTCTGGCTTGGCTCAGTACTAATATGCAGTATCTCTGACTTCGACACTCCTCATACACCATCCTCATGACCTAGGCTGTGAATTACCTTTCCCGTTCCCATCCTTTTTTCTTCCCTTCGCTCCCACCTGAAGAAGAAACTGTGTTCTGAAAGCTTGTCCTTTTTTGTCCCTTTCTTTCTTTTTCTTCATTTGTGTCACTATCAGCGGTACAGCACAAAGGTAAGTACTGGCCAGCCAATCTATCTCTTTTGAAAAATAATTTATCATCTACAAGGAGAATTTCCATCATTAATCAAATATTTTTTATTTTGTGTTTTTCTGTTATGTGTGCCTTTCTACAGATTATCGGGTGTCTGTGGTGGGTAGCAGCCTATCCTTTCCAAAATATTGTATAATATAAGAAAAATTTTAATTATTTAGATGAATAGTGTGTATTCAAGTGCTGCTGTGTCAATTTAATGGGCCCAAATGCCATACCAGAGAAAGCTACAACTGAAGATGTTATGGCCAAATTTTAGTACTTGCTTTAAATTTACAACTGATAAAATGTGGTGTTGCACAAGTCTAAAGTGCACGCCACCTACTTTCGCCGCGCGCCGCCATACACGCAAGGCGCGGCGTTCTTACGACGTCAGCCACGAGTGCCCTCTGCTGCAACTCCGCTCGTGGCCACCAGTGAACAACATCGTTCACTTGGGACTGAGATAGGAACCAGTTAACACTTCGGAATCAGATAGGCACCAGTGAAGACTTGGCTATTGGATAGGTACTAGTAATCATCACTTGGCAGGCCTCTAGCTCAACTATGTATCAGCATTCTGCAGTACTGAGCTATGTAAAAGTTAAGTATTATTAAGTCTCTAAGAAATATATATCTCGTTCTAATTTACTTTAGTGTTTCTAGTTTCTGCTGTCCCACTGGCTGATCACCTCCTACCTGCACAAGCGTGCATCCTTTATTCCTGTGTCGGTCTTTCTATTCGGCCACCGACACCTACGATGGAAACGAGACACAAAAGCGGCGACGAGGCTGGGACACAAAAGTGCCGACGAGGAGTGATAGACGAACCTTGGACCAGCCTGCTTGCAGCAGCCAGACAGCAACAGTCGGAGCACGCAGAAATTGCTCCCACCCACCCACCCTTATTATAAGATTTTGGGGGGGAACATATTTGGTTACGTGTTTTGTGGACTTTTTTGTTGCAGAGCATCTTCTTTCACATTGCATTTGTGCTTTGTTATAAGTTACTTGTATGCACGGCACCTAATCAGTCAGCATGGCCACTACTGCGAACCCAAACTTAAAGGAAATTATTCAGTTACCGACGGTGCAAATCACGCAACTACTGCAAGCGGTGTCGCAGTTGACGGCGCAGACAGCTAACCAACAACAACAGCCATCGCTTCAGCAGCCCACACCTACCGCTGCACCGCTCCCTATGTTCCATCAGTACGACGAACGTGAGGAAGAATGGAATGATTACCTCACGCAGTTTCAAGAACTCGTCGCGGCTCATCAAATTACAGGTCAGACCGTTAAGCATTTGTTCCTCTCTGTGGTGGGAACCAAAACCTTCGTGTTACTGCAGGAACTTTTCCCCCACACATCTCCTCGTGATCTAGAATTCAGTCAAATTGTAGAAGCACTGAATGCTCATTATGAGAGAAAAGTTCTCGTAGCAGCGGCACGGTACCGATTTTTCAGACTTAAGAAATTACCTGAGCAGTCACATCAGGAATGGATCACGGAATTAAAGGGCTTAACCTGCAAATGTAAATTTACTTGCTCTTATGGACTTTCTTATAGTGACATTTTGTTGAGGGATGCAATTACGCAGAATATTCAGGACCCCAGAATTAGGGCAGCAATTCTAAAGAAATAAGAAGAGAGACCAGCCGTGTTCTGATGAAAGCTCCTCCACAACGCAGTAATTTAACCTCCGGAGAAAGGGCTGCACTACGAAATTTGAAAGAGGATCCTGATACTGTGATTTTGAAGTCTGACAAAGTTAATGCAACAGTTTTACTACCTTGTACTGTGTACTTAGATAAGATGTACGGGCTATTAAATGATTCTGCCTATAGGAAGTTGGATGATGATCCTACAGGAAGGGTGCAACGGAAGACTATTTCTCTTTTAAACGCTTCCTCATTACCTCAAGTTACCGTCAAGAGATTAAGACCACATGGCTCTGTACCACCAAGATTGTATGGCCTTCCTAAGGTTCATAAGGAAAATTTGCCTTTGCGTCCCATAGTTAGCAATATTGGTGCCCCCACATATGACTTAGCAAAACATCTTGCTTCCTTACTCAGACCATGGGTGGGCAAATGCTCGCACCATATAAGGAATTATGCAGATTTTATCAATAGACTGGGGGCCTTCGTTTTAGTAGCTCTGATCTTTTAATAAGCTTCGATGTAGTATCTCTTTTTACAAAGATTCCTCTCACAGATTCTTTGAAACTAATTGGTAAACATTTTTAAGCTGATGTCACTGCTCTCTTTCAGCATGTTCTTTCCTCAAGCTATTTTACTTTCAACAAAGAATACTTTGAGCAAACTGACGGTGTCGCCATGGGTAGCCCTCTGTCTCCCATGGTGGCTAACCTTTTTATGGACGACTTTGAGGAACGAGCCCTTGAATCAGCACCCCTTAAACCTACGGTGTTTTGGAGGTATGTGGATGATACTTTCATTGTGTGGCCTCATGGGGAGGATAATTTAAAGAAGTTTTTACATCATCTCAACTCTCTTCATGATAACATCCGGTTCACTATGGAAGTAGAGCAAAATGGATGCTTACCTTTTTTGGATGTTTTAGTTAAAAGGAAGGATGATGGCTCTTTGGGACACTCAGTTTATCGGAAGCCAACTCATACTGATTTATATTTACAGGCTTCAAGTTGTCACCATCCGTCGCAAACTAGCAGTGTCCTTAAAACACTTGTTCACAGAGCCCATACAATCTCAGATGCTGATAGTCTGCCACAAGATCTGGCTTACCTCCAGCAAGTGTTTCGAGACAACGGATATTCTAACCAGCAAATAAGTAAGGCACTCTCACTTAGAAAGAAGAACAAGAAAGTGGAGAACGAGGAGGGTACACCGACAAAATCCCTCGCTATTCTTCCGTTTGTGGGCAATATTTCTTTTAAAATAGCAAGAATTCTCCATAATTTTTAAGTGAAAGTAATTTTCCGCCCACCATCCAAAATTTCAGACGTGCTGGGTTCGGTCAAGGATGACTTGTTGTTCCGTAAGGCTGGTGTCTACAAAGTTCCCTGCCAATGTGGTATGGCTTATATACGCCAGACTACGCGCACTGTTGAAGAACGTTGCAGTGAACACAAACGCAACACACGCCTTTTACAACCAAGCAGGTCTGCTATTGCTGAACATTGCATTTCCACCGGACACTCTATGGAGTACGATAAAACGGTAATTTTGACAACAGCAACATCTTTTTGGGACTCCATTATCAAAGAATCTGTGGAAATATGTGTCACGGAAAATTTGATGAATCGGGATAGTGGCTACCAACCTGACAAAGCGTGGAGTCCCGTCATTACTAAAATTTGCTCAGCTCGAAGACGACAGAGAGCCTCGACGTCGGCTGTGAGCGGCAGTGCAGAGGACAGCTGAGCTCCGTGGCTCCACCAGCGAGGGCGCTGCCGTCCGGCAGTGTGGCCTGTCTGTTTATGTTTTGACGCATGCGCTGTAACCGCCATGTTTTCTATATATAGTGGAACTCTGGACGCACTCTTCAGTCTTCATCGACTCACCTGAGGATGGCTAGCAGGTGTCTGGCCGAAATATCGTGTGATGTTTTAGACGACGACTGGCTGCATACCTTCTAACTTCTATGAAAACTTCTATGAAACTTCTATGAAAATTCTAAAACAGTCTGACCCCTCATTAGACAGTGTACTGCAGCTTATAGAAGCGCATGATACCTTTGCCTTAGCAGATGTAGAAATGCAAAGCCATAGTGTTAATGCAGTGCGCCGCAACGGACGCTTTCCTAGCCGTAGTTCTCAGTCTAGCCCTAGTGATTCTTATTTTTCTACTGCCCGTGCTGAACAGACAGTGAACAGTAGCCAGTGAAAAAGTGTGACACAAAGGTCGCCCCGTCGTGTTAGAAACAGTAATTTGAATAACGGGCGCCAATGTTCATTTCAGAAAAATGTTCATAAGTCTTGCCCTCAGTGTGTATCTCGCCACGAGTGTGCGAATTGCCCTAGCCGCAATGCAACCTGTTATCAATGTGGCAATTTGGGACATGTACAGACAGTATGTCTGCGAAACAAAAATTCAAAGAACGGTGCTGTTAGAAGCAGTGCTTTGCCGAGTGCACGAACAGTTCATGCTGTCAATGTCCTAGACGCTGTGGAATTGAACAGCGCTTCTCAATTGCAAGAAAGTTCTTCTGCGCCTACTGCAAAACTATGTAATGAGCCACGTAGCAAGAGTCGTCGAGCGCGTAATTCTGTGCAACGGAAAAGGGTTCGTTAGGGACAAGCAAAATTACAATGTACAGTGCAATCCTGTAGTGAACCTAGTGCCTTCTACGACTTCTCCTTGTAAAAGTGCCCAGTACTGTGTAGCTAGTGACAGTAGACTTGATGTAGCTACTCAAAGTAATTTTAGTGCAGCAGCCTCGCATTGCATGGACGCCGATCCAGCGGTAGTGCTATCTAGTGACAGTGTTGTTAATCTGCTGTATGCCGATTCTGCGCCGCTCACTTCACTACGCGGCCCGCGCATGCGCAAGCGCAGCAAACAAGCTGTATCAGAAGTTGCCCACATTCGTGTATCTGTCGTGCGCCAGAAGCACAAAACTTTTTGTGACTCTTTCGATAGAAAATAAGACTACAATTTCAGCTCGACCCTGGTTCTGCTGTCACTTTAATGAATAAAGAGACGTATGAACATCTGGGTTCGCCAAAATTGTCGCCATGTCAGCAAGTGCTAACGGCATATACAGGACAAAATATTCCCGTGCTAGGAACGTGTAGCCTGCCTGCCTCTTTTCAAGGTGTAACAAAAACAGTTGCTTTTGTAGTTCTTCAGGTCACATCTACGCAGAACATTTTTGGACTAGATGAATTTGACTTGTTTGACTTACCTATTCAAAGAGATGTGCTTCAAATTTCGTCAATAGTGCCTCAGGACAAAATCGATGCATTGTGTGAAAAATGTAGTGACTTGTTTTCGCCAGAACTAGGTTGTGCAAAAGACTTCGTGGCACATGTAACTTTAAAAGAATCTGCAGTACCAAAATTTCGTAAAGTTAGACCAGTGCCTATCGCAATTCGTGATAATGTTGCTGCAGAACTTAAACGTTTGCAGGAGAGTGGTGTGATTTCTCCTATTTCTGCGAGTCAGTGGGCCTCGCCTATAGTAATTATACCAAAGCCATCTGGAAAACTTCGTCTCTGTGCGGACTTCAAATCAACAGTGAACGGTCAAACAATTGTAGACACTTATCCCCTGCCCAGACCTGACGAACTGGACAAATTAGGACAGTCTCGCTTGTTTTCCAAGATTGATTTAGCAGAGGCATACTTACAGATTCCACTTGATGACGAGTCAAAAACGTTTTTCGTCATTAATACTCACATGGACGTTTTTCAATTTCAACGCCTACCCTTTGGCAGTTCTTCCGCCCCCGCTATTTTTCAGCGCTTTTTGGAACAGCTGACAGTTTCTGTACCTGCTGTTCGAACTATTTAGATGATATTGTGGTCTCAGGACGCACAGTTGAAGAACATTTATCAGACCTGGAGTGCCTTTTCAAAGTGTTGACTGCAGCAGGGCTACGTTGTAATAAAACAAAGTGTTCGTTTTTTCAAACTGAAATAGAGTACCTAGGCCATGTGATTAATGCCCAAGGAATCCATCCCTTACAGTCACATATTAGAGCAATCAAAGACTTGCCTCCTCCTAAGAATGTGCACGAATTGCAAGCAGTAATGGGAAAGCTTAACTATTATTTCAGATTTATTCCCAATGCCTCTCAGATTGCAGCTCCACTGCATCACTTACGTAGGAAGAATGTTCCTTTTGTATGGTCTAAAGATTGCCAAGTTGCCTTTGACAAATTAAAGTCTGCACTAGTCAGTGATGCATGTTTGATTCCCTTTGACCCCCAGAAGCCTGTAGTGCTAGCAGTGGATGCCTCGTCGTACTGTCTGGGTGCAATATTGTCACATCATATTGGTTCTCACGGTCGTCCTATTGCCTTCGCATCCAACCTACTGACGCCAACGCAACAGAATTACAGTCAGATAGGAAAGGAGGCCTTAGCAATCATTTACGGAGTCACAAAGTTTCATCATTATCTCTATGGCAGAAAATTCTATTTGTTGATAGACCACAAGCCTCTCACGTCATTGTTCTCACTCACAAAGCCAATTGCGCCACGTACGGCACAAAAGCTTCAGAGATGGTCCTTGATATTGTCTAATTATCAGTATGAGATTTTGTACCGACCTACCACTCAACATGCCAACGCAGACACACTTTCCCGACTTCCGGTTGGCCAGGATGTGTCGTTTGATTCTTCAGAAATGGCATGTTGTCAGATAGACTCCAAAGATGCTTCCGCTGTCGCAGATTTCCCTTTGAACTCTCGTCGGGTTGCACAGGAAACAGCTGCAGATGCAGACCTAAGTGTGGTAGCACATTTTGTTCGCTCTGGGTGGCCTGCCAGAGTCAAAACATTCAACGGCCTCTGGTTCGACGTTATTTTGCACAACGTCATGCATTATCTTTAAGTCAGGGTGTTCTGTTGTTACATACGGACAACGACCAAACAAGGATGATTGTTCCTTGTTCCCTGCAACGAGAAGTGTTACGCCTCCTGCATCAAGGACATTGGGTTATTGTTAGGACAAAGCAATTGGCCAGACGTCATTGTACCTGGGCTGGTATGGACGCTCAGATGGAGAACATGACGTCACAGTGTACAGTTTGTGCGGAGGATCAGGCGGCTCCTCCGCAACGTTTCTCAGACTGGTCACGCCCCAAGGGACCAAGGCAACGTTTACATATTGACTTTGCCGGACCTTTCTGGAATACGCGCTGCTTAATTGTTGTAGACGCTTTCAGCAAGTTTCCTTTCATGATTGCCATGAACTCAACGACGGCTTCTAGTACAATCAGAGCCTTAACATCAGTGTTTTGTATTGAAGGTTTGCCTGAAACTATCGTCAGTGACAATGGACATAAGTTTGTTAGTGCGGAATTTCAACAGTTCTGTCGTGTGAATGGCATTCAGCATATCACCACCGCACATTTTCACCCTCAGTCCAATGGTGAAGCAGAACGTTTCGTTCAAACATTCAAGTCTCACATGTAGAAGATGAAAGGTCAGCACTCCAGGCAGCAAGTTCTTTCAATTTTCCTGTCAACGTATCGGTGTATGCCACGTGACGGCCCGTTTCCTGTCGAGCTGCTACACGGCCACCGTCACCGCACTCTCCTTCACCTGCTGCAGCCTCCCACGCACCAAGTCGGTTCGTATGGCGCTACGCGTTTTCAGGTTTCTACGCCGGTGCTGTACAGGGTGTTTGCTGGAAACAAGAAGACATGGTTGCCAGGCACCATTCAGCGCATGCTCGGTCACAATATGTATGTTGTACATTCTTCCACAGGGTCGGAGCTGCGGCGCCACACAAACCAATTGCGCCTGCCCAGGCTGCGCGATCCTGTCTCGGGTTTCTTGATTCCAGACCCACTTCACCGCCACCACAGCCACATCGTTCGCCGCCGGGCACAGCGTCCCCGGACTACGAGATCATATCTATGGAGGTCGACGGGCCTTCGACGCAGACGTCCCCGCCGCTGTCGCCGTCTCAGATGCCAGCGTCACCGAGAGGAACTCTGGGACCGTGCGTCCCCTCCCTGTCTGGGCCACGCACCTCAGAAGAAGATGACCTTCTCCCTCTGGGCGGAGGCGTGCGCCCTTCCCTTGGTTTTTGTGGGTTTCCCGGGGTGGATGCCGGGGCGCGGATGGCGTCTCGATACCAGCCTCATCTACGACGCCCGTCCCACCAGTAACGCCCCCGCCCAGGCCCTCCTCCCAGTGCCGTCACCGTGTACCTCAGCCCTACACCACGACGGCGCGGCGGTTTGGGGGATGGCCACCACTGAACGACATCGTTCACTTGGGACTGAGATAGGAACCAGTTAACACTTCAGAATCAGATAGGCACCAGTGAAGACTTGGCTATTGGATAGGCATTAGTAATCATCACTAGGCAGGCCTCTAGCTCAACTATGTATCAGCACTCTGCAGTACTGAGCTATGTAAAAGTTAAGTATTACTAAGTCTCTAAGAAATGTATATCTCGTTCTAATTTACTCTAGTGTTTCTAGTTTCTGCTGTCCCATTGGCTGGTCACCTCCTACCTGCACAAGCGTTCATCCTTTATTCCTGTGTCGGTCTTTCTACTCGGCCACCAACACCTACGACGGAAACGAGACACAAAAGAGGCGACGAGGCTGGGACACAAAATAAAAAAGGGGAAAAATGTATAACTTCTGACTACAATATTAATATCATAGTTGAAGGTAATTGTGTACTCAGATTCACTGACATCATTAAAATACTTTTTATTCAAAGTAAACACCATGCAAGCCACAAGAGTACTGGTAACTGCACAGTCACCAAACCTGTAAAGATAACAAATTATACATTTGAAGATGTTTGCACAGTTTGCTTGGATTTAGAAATCTCTGGCCACACTGAATAATTCAATGAACTACCAAAAATTAACAGATAAATTTTATGTGTCAAAAGCTATATGAAAAAGAATGTAAATGAAAGAAATTCAACTCTATTGAAATATAAGTTAAGAGAGACTGAATGGCCTTTCAATAACTGTATTTCAAACAACAAGAAGTACATGAGAAATTTTAAGTAGCTTTTTTGAAATGTTTGTTATGAAACCTATGATTTTAGACAAATGGCTTGTGAACTTAAGCTCGAAAATGAACTGAAATGTAATAAAAATGATGGTACTTAGTATGTTAGACATTGCAAAGCAGTACTTATAAAAGCTGTTAAGGCATCAAAAGAAATGGAAAACTTGAAGTTCATTTAAAAATAAGAACATTAAGCATTAGGAATATGGAACAATGGCATATCCAAGGGGGAGGGGGGAGCTACCAGGCTGCACCACCCCCTTCCCCAGAGACATATTTCACAAAGATAAGAAAAAGGTTGTGTGTATGTAAGGTAGAAAAATGTGAGCTTCAGTATTCACCACAGAAAATGACAAACAAAAGGGTTACAATATCATTCCATACTCAAGAAAATTTTAATGCGACTCTGCAATACAATATTTTTATGGCTTCAGATTCCCTCCCCCTCCCCAGACCAAAATCCTGGATATGCTCCTGATGATGTTAGGATTTGAAATCTTTGGACGTTTTAAGCAGACTCTAGTTGGTGTTAAATATATGTTCATGGTGACTGGTCACTTTTCCAGGTGTCTGGTAGTGATTGTGATATCTGATTGAAAAGCTAGTACAGTCACACAGGCAAAGGAAAATAAATGGTTACTAATGTTTGGCATATGGGAGAGCATAGTCATGAAACATGACTATGTATGTTACTAGTTAAGAAGCTCAATAGTAGTCGGTACTGTTTACAGGAAAATGGTAGAATGGGTCGAGTTCATTGTACCATACTCAGAATTCTTAATTATTGCCAATATTTATCATGGAGACTAGGATACCTACCTACGGTTTATAGTAAGCACATGGAGTTCTGATGTTCATATGGGATCAGGCCTTTTGTCCCACAAACTAGCGATGTGAGAAAGATGCTCTCACCTTTTGATGTGATTCAACCCAGGTTGGGAACACAAGTTAAGTTGGTAAAACCAACAAGAAACAGTTAAGGGAAGTATGGCAGAAAGTGAAACTTGTCAATACAAAGGTATTGGAGAACCAAGAACATATAGGGCAGTGTGCTGCTAAGTTGCCTCAGTACAGGATTGGGCAATGGGTGTTGCTAGCAAGCCTGTATACTCTGAATGAGAAAATAAAATTCATGACGAAGTACCTAGGACCATATCAAATCAGTGAGATGACTTCACAGTAAATATGAAGCTGTATCTCCCAATAAAAGAATCAGTGTCTGTGAAAGAGGAATCAAGTCCTTATGGGGTACCGCTACATACCATGAAGGAGGTAAAGAAATGAGGAGGTACAATGATGTAACATATGTGGCTAGATTTAAGGATAACTAAGGGCACGCTATATATTATTTTTGTTTCAAGAGTATTTGATTTTGTACTAAGGGTTGATATCATTTACTTTTACTCTTAGTGTTAGACATTGATCCAACAAGGGAGGAGGATTGATGGCAATTTCCAATGGTAATGTCCAAAGAGATGGTCTTGAACATGATACTACTCTTTTGTGGTAGTTGTATGATTCATAGTTAACCTCTAAACACTGGGATTCTGTTTTCAAGACAACTGGATGGGCTACTCATGAGTCATGTGTGAACAATTGAGATTCAACATCTAGGAGAAGAGAATTCAAAGTTAAGAATCTGCACTGCATATTTGTTACATAAAACAAATAAATAGTAAATGGTGGGTTATTGAGACAAGTGGAGTGGATATTATACACTGAAGCAATCTTATGAAGGATTAAAATGATGATAAAAGTTAACAGAAATTATACTATGTATATTAGAGAGGAAGAAAAGAGGATGGGTTGATGCAGGTGGTAAATTGTTAAAATAGAATAGAATCTTTATTAACCTTTCAGTATTTTCATACAATTGGCTTCATCAGTGTACTTAAACATAAAAAATGTCATTTTACAAAATAGCATCTTAATACAATAGTGCAATGTTAATGCAATAGCACTAGTATTAGTCACACATATACAAGAATAGTTCATAATTCTGTTATTGGCAGCTTACTGTAAATATTTTGTATGTCACTGTTTAGGGACTCAACGGTTGAGTAGAAGATATGTTTCTCTTTTCTCAACCTATGCTTTTCGCATTTGTGGATCTGGAGAAAGATTTTGATAATGTGGTCTGGAATACACTCATTCAAATCCTGCAAGTAGCAGGGATAAAATATAGGGAGCAAAGAGTTATATTCAACTTGTACAAAAACCAGACAGCAATTATTATAGTCAAAGGGCATGGACAGGTAGGAGTGAAGTAAGACAGAGTTGTAGCCTTTCCACAATGTTGTTCAATCTGTACATTGAGCAAGCTGTGAAGGAATGCAAGGAGAAGTTTGGAGAGGGGAATTAAAATCCAGGGAAAGGCAATAAAAACCTTGCAGTTTGCTGATGACTTAGTCATTCTGTCAAAGACAGCAAAGGACCTGGAAGAGCAATTAATTGGAATGGACAGTGTCTTGAAAGCGAGATATAAGATGAACATTAACAAGAGTAAAACGAGGTTAATGGAATGTACTGTCAGAAAATTATGTGACACTGAAGGAATTAGGTTTCTTATGTTTGATGTACTTGTAAGTTACAGAAAATTCCTTCTATGTATAAATAGTGGGGCACTACAACCAGGAGTCAGTCTGTACTGAGTGTACACTTGTGTTAGAAATAAACGTGTTCTAAGAGTATAGTGTTGTGATCTATTAACGACCAGCATTTGAATTCCGGATCATCTGCAGTTTTCTACGTGACACTTTATAGTGCAGGCCGCAGTGGCTAAGGGGACTGAGGCGTTCCAGTCACGGTCTGCACGGCCACTACGATCAGGGGTTCGAATCCCCCCCTCGGGCAAGGATATTTGTTCCGTCCTTATTAGCTAGTTCATAAGTAGTTTGTAAGTTTAGAGACTGATGACCGCATAGTTAAGTCCCATAAGCTATATAGACATTTGAAAACTTTCTGGTGCAGGCGCCAGGTATCATCTGCATCATCATGGATCCAATTAGGCAGCGTAAGACCCGTGGCTTACACAGACAAGAACCGAAATACAAATGGTATACTGACTACCTCCGTCGGAAGGTCTGTGTCATCAAAAGAACAATGGATGCTAAAACAGCGGTAAGCCAATTACACATGAGACACCCATCGGTATTTTTGGGAGATGCTGGACAGGACCCAAATAAATGGCTAAAAGGATTCAACCGAGTCACCAAGTATAATAGGTGGGATCACTTTACGTGCTTGGCAAATGTATATTTCTACCTGGACGGGACAGCCCAGCAGTAGTTTGAAAATAATGAGGACAAGCTCGATAGCTGAGAAAAATTCCAGACATAACTTAAGAACACGTTTGGAGACCACCAGTGGTAATTTTGTTTATGAGAAAGAGCAATTGATGAAGAGGGCCCAGTGACATGGTGAGTCAACAAAGTCATACATACAGTGTTTTGGCCCTATGTCACGTAGTTAAGCTGGATATGGTGCAGGCTGATAAAGTTTCACACCTGATGAAGGGCATTGCAGAAGACATGTATTGAGCTCTTCCATTAAAAGACGTTTTGACGTCCCAAGAGTTTATACAATGGTGCCAGAAAATTGAAGACATACAACAGAGGAGGGCTGGTCGAAAGAAATACAACAGACTCCCGAAAGTTGTCCCTATTTGCCATTGTGGAAGACCAGCATGACTTTGCTTCTCTCATATGACAAATTGTGAGAGAATAATTACAACAGTTTATAGCAGCTGGGTCTACTGGACCAAGCGAGCACCAGATTATGGCCATGGATGTCAGTCCTGTGTGTCATGAGGGAACCGATGCTGCTGAGGAAGAGGTACTTCAAACATTAGCACCTGACACCCCGGTCAGTCGCACCCACATGAAGAATTGCCTCACCCTACTATGACTTATGGAACCGACCGACGGGACCACAACCAACTCCTCCCGCAACTGTGAAGCATTGCAGAAAGACATATCTTGATGACAGAAGACAACACACCATTGTGTTTTCACTGTGGCCTTCCCGGACATGTTGTATGATCCTGTAGGGAGACAAGACGAGTATTTGACAATTATTATGCCACAAGACATCAACCATCAGAGCAGTCCTTTCAACGGCTGTCAACTGCAGATGATTACCGTCGACCTATGGGACGAAGTCCGTCGCTGTATTTCAAATGTGGTCACTCTCCAACATGCTGTCACCATTCACAATCATCGTACAGAGATACCAGCCTCTCGCCTAGTGTTCTGGAAAACTTGGCGAGGCGATGCTGCAGTTAAAAATCCTCCATGGACGACAGTCGCTGAGATGTCAGGAAATCTCATTAACGTCGTCATCGATGGGTAACCTGTCCAGGAACTAGTCAATTCAGGAGCTTCCTTCTCTGTATTGTCCAATGACTACCGCCGCAAACTAAAGAAGATAATGGTTGTTGTTCTTTACGGGTTTGCGGCCGGATTATGTCGATCTGCTGATACGATGTTTCGGCGGTCCATCTGGCCGATAGCTTCAGGTATGACTGGTGCACAATCACGCCGGAACGGAGGACACATCAGTTACGGTGGCTCCTTTATACCGCGGGAACAGGCCAGTGCGCATGTGCAAGAAGTGGAAGAACGCCCTCTGGGAAGTGAAGAGTATTGCAGCGCCACCATCGGTAGTAGTTAGCCAAAGCAAGTAATCGAAAATTAAGAAGAAGCTGGTCGAAAACTAGACCGTTGTTTTTTTATTCAATGGAAAACCTTTTCCCCTATTAATAAGATTATCTGATAATCTTATTCCTTAAGGACACAATCCCAATAACGTGAGGCTGGATCAATAATTTGCGTGTCTTTAAATTACATGTTATTCCCTTCATTAAGACAATGTTCAGTCACTGCAGACTTTTCTGGTTGAAACAGACGTATGTGCCTTTGATGTTCTACACAACGGTCGTGAATTGTACGAATAGTCTGTCCAATATATACCTTTCCACAGTGGCAGGGGATTTTATATACTCCAGGATTTCTTAATCCCAAATCATCTTCTACCGATCCTAGAAGAGCTCTGGCTTTAGACAAAGGCAATAAGATACTTTTGATGTCGTATTTTTAAAGGATTCTTGATTTTTTGAAGAAATACTTCCCGCATAAGGTAAAAATGCAATTGATTTTGAAGTGTTCGTGGGTGGTTCACGTGGTGGTCCGAATTGGAAAGCTCGACTGATTTGATGATTAGTACAGCCATTCTGCCTAAAAACAATCTTAAGATGATCCAATTCTTGCGTCAAATATTCAGAATCAGAAATGGCATAAGCTCTTTTGACGAGTGTGCGTAGAACACCCAACCGTTGATGTGGTGGATGACAGCTAGTAGCGTGGAGATAGCGGTCCGTATGTGTGGGTTTACGGTACACGCTGTGCCCCAAAGTCCCATTTTCTTTTTTATGAACTAAAACATCCAAGAAAGGCAATTTACCGTCCTTTTCAATTTGCATCGAAAACTTTATGCGTGGGTGAAGACAGGTAAAATGATCTAGAAACCGTTGAAGGGCTTCCATTCCGTGTGGCCAGACAATAAAAATATCATCAACATATCTCAAAAAACATGTTGGCTTAAGGAAAGAAGCGCGAAGAACAATGCCTTCAAAATCCTCCATAAAAAGATTGGCGACGATTGGGGAGAGAGGACTCCCCATCGCCACACCGTCAGTTTGTTCAAAAAATGCATAATTGAAAAAGAAGTACGTGGAAGTCAATAAATGGCGACACAGTTCAGTGGTTTCGTCATCCAAAAGCTGACCAATTAACAAGGACTGCTCCAAAGGTACCCGAGTAAAAAGTGAAACAACATCGAAACTTACAAGAATGTCAGATGTTCCAAGATGTAGGGACTTCAAACGTTGAATAAAATCAGTTGAGTTAGATACATGATGCTCACACTTCCCGACATAAGGACTGAGAACAGATGCAAGATGTTTAGCCAAATTATAAGTAGGTGCACCCAAGTTACTAACGATTGGCCGAAGAGGATTTCCATGTTTATGGACCTGGCAAATCAAGGTTGATGAAGTTGACAAGAAGAAGACTGCTTTTATTACATCTGATGGCCTCTATGAATGGAAGGTCATGCCGTTTGGACTATGTGATACTCTGGCCACATTCGAGTACATGATACAACTTGCTTTGGCATCTTAAATGGACGACATGTCTTTGTTATCTAGATGACATTGTAATTTTCTCAAGGACATTTGTGGAACATGTAAGCTGCCTGTCAACTGTGTTGAAGTGTGTTCAAACAACAGGACTCCGCCTCAATCCAAGGACTGCTTCTACATCGCCATAGAGATAAAAATCCTAGGGCACCTAGTGAACGGAGATGGTGTACTTCCTGATCCAGATAAAGTAAGGGCAGTCACAGAATTTCCAACTCCTCAATACATCCGTGATGTGAGAAGTTTCCAAGGGCTGTGCTCATACTACCGTCATTTCATAAAAGGTTTCTGTAACAAGGCACGTCCATTGCAAGAACTTCTGCAGGGAGACGCCAAGTTTTACTGGAATGAGAGGCACTTAAGGAAGCTCTAAGTAGAGCACCAGTTCTAGCCTTATACGACGAAAATGCGGAAACCAAACTTCACACAAACGCTAGCGGTTATGGGATTGGTGCTTCAGGAAAGTGCTGAAAAGGTTCTCTCGAAGTCTGAGATATACGGTACTACTCTACAACCGAGAAGGAATGTCTCACCATTATCTAGGCTATCAACAAGTTCCGGCCGTATTTATTTGGTAAACCATTCACCTTTGTGACAGACCACCATTCTTTATGTCAGCTGGCCATTTTGAAGGATTCACTAAGGGCACTAAGACTCCAAGAGTATGCTGTCACAGTGGTATTCAAAAATGGGCGCAAACACAAGGATGCTGACTGCCTTTCGAGATCCGGCCGCGGTGGCCAATGGGACTGAGGCGCTCCAGTCACGGTCTGCACGGCCACTACTGTCGGGGGTTCGAATCTCCCATCTGGCATGGATATTTGTGCCATCCTAGTTCATAAGTAGTTTATAAGTTTAGGGTCTGATGACTCCGTAGTTAAGTCCCATAAGCTATACAAACATTTGAACAATTTTCCTTTCGAGAAATCTATTAACGGAGCACAACAGCATGGGTGAAATTTCAGCCCTCACTGAGTTACGCGACCTTACAGCTGAACAAAGGGAAGATCCAGCATTAGTACAAAACATAGAGGCCTTGAAGAAAGGAGAACCGATCAAAGGAGAGTATCAACTTAAAAACGGGACATTGTATAAGAGCAACTACGATCCACTGAGCCCAAAATGGCTACTGGTTGTTCCAGCTCATCTCCGGCCAGTTATTCTCAAGTATTGCCACAATTCCCAGTCCCAGTCAAGTCATCTGGGATTTATGAAGACTCTAGACAGAATCAGTCGCAGTATTAGTGGCAAGGTCTCTACCGATCTGTCAAGCACTATGTGAGTCATTGTAAGGAGTGCCAGAGACAGAAGCATGTGCCACAGTTACCTCCAGGTCATCTGGTACCAATTACACTTGCAGTAGTTCCATTCCACAATATTGGAATCGACCTTTTAGGTAGTTTCCCAACGTCGACAACAGGTAACCGATGAATAATAGTCAGCACTGACTACCTCACCCGTTACGCTGTCACCAAACCTGTGCCAACTGCAGAAGCTCTATAGATTGCAAAATTACTAGTAGAAGACAGTATTTTGAAGCATGGTGCACTACGTGAGATGATATCCGATCGAGAAAAAGTATTCATGTGAAAACAAGTAGCAGGGGTACTGGCACATTGCGACATTGTCCATAGAATCGTAACTGTCTTCGATCCTCAGACAAATTGTCTTACAGAACGTTTTAACAAAATATTAAATATAAGGAGAGGCATTGAATTAAAATTTGTGCTGTGGTCGGGATTCGAATCCAGGACCTCCTACTATACTAGGTAGGCGCTTTAGACCACTCAGCTAACACAGAGTTGCAGCCAAAGCGACTACACGGACTGTCTTAAAGCACGTCTCCCTCGACACCACATACTTTAATTCTGCCACAATGTTCCCTGTGAAATGCGTATCAAATTACCAGGGCTCTCCTATATTGGAATAGCATCCCAGCAAAAACTTTAATTCAATGCCTCTACTTATATTTAATACCTTTGGTATAACAAAACAATGTTGTCTCAAGGAAATGTATTATTTGTTTTAACAAGACGTTAGCAGATATGCTGTTGATGTACGTCGATGTTGAACGGATACATTACTGCCAGTCGTGATATTTGCTTATAATACAGGAAGGCAAGACACTACAGGCTTCACGCCGTTTTTCATCCTCCATGATTGTGAAGCTGAGACGACAATGTATATGCTGTTCCCATTTTAACGATTTGTGAAACAGCTCATCACCAGAGTCGAAGAAGCATGACAGCTGGCTCGCATATGTACACTGGACACCTGGGAGAAGGACCATCAGCAGTATAACGACAAGCACCGACCTGTTGTGTACAGCCCAGCAGATCTGATATGGATTTTAGTCCTGTACGGTTAGTTGGGCTATTGGAAAAAATTTTCAAGCGATACTTTGGTCCGTACCATGCCATATGCCACCTGTCAGACGTCATATATGAAGTCGAGGATTATGGGCCATCCTCAAAACAACAAAAATGAAGAGACATTGTGCATGTCCTCCCTATGAAGCCTTAGAATGATCCCAAATAACAAATAGACAGAATGGCTTCTTGTTCAAGGATGGTCTCGTACCAGTCATCGTCACCGTAAGAAGGGCTTGCAGGCAGAATGGAAGGATTCTCCAGAACTGTCATACAAAGAACCAATGACATGATCCAGAACACTGCAGCTGGCTGCAAAGGGAACCTAACAACGAGTCACTGTTCTTTCAGAAAAGGGAGCAATGCCACGAGTCTTTCAACGGCATGCATGGTGCAGTGGTTGGCATAGCAGATTGCGGTCTCCAGTTTGAATCCCATCATGTACAGAAAAAAAAATATTTGTATTTACAATTTCTAGAATGTTCAACATGTTTCTTATGTTTGATGTACTTGTGGATTCTGGAAAATTACTTCTCCGTATAAATAGTGGAGCACTCCAAGCAGGAGTCAGTCTGTACTTTGTTGCCAAAATTTGCAATAACCGTAATAGCATAAGATGCTGAACCTAAACATTTCAGTAGATCACCAAAGTGTTGCTTCTAGTTCAATTTCTCATCAATGCACACAGCATGTTCTACCTTAACTATAGACCTCTGTTCACAGACTATATTTATTAATGGTGTCATGCCATTTACCATATGGAACCTTATCTCTTGTGTTTTATCAAAGTTTAATAAGAGTCAATTTGCAGGAAACTACTTAATAATTTTCTGAAACACAATACATACAATTTCATCAGTTAACTCATGTTTGTTGGGAGTGATTACTATACTTGTATTATCAGCAGAAATCATGAATATAGAATGGCAAATAATTAATATACAGAGTGTTACAAAAAGGAACGGCCAGACTTTCAGGAAACAAAGAAAGAAAATATGTTATGTGGATATGTGTCTGGAAACGCTTAATTTCCATGTTAGAGCTCATTTTATTACTTCTCTTCAAATCACATTAATCATGGAATGGCCGGCCGCGGTGGCCGAGGGGACTGAGGCGCTCAAGTCATGTCTGCACGGCCACTACGGTCGGGGGTTCGAATCCCCCCTCGGGCATGGATATTTGTGCCGTCCTTAGTATAAGGTAGTAGATAAGTAGTTTGTAAGTTTAGGGACCTGACCTCGTAGTTAAGTCCCATTAAGCTTAACAAACATTTGAATCATGGAATGCAAACACACAGCAACAGAACGTACCAGCATGACTTCAAACACTTTGTTACAGGACATATTCAAAATGTCCTCCGTTAGCGAGGATACATGCATGCACCCTCCGTCGCATGGAATCCCTGGTGCACTGATGTGCCATTAGGAGGATCTCGTGTTGGAACTCCCGACCACCAGTAGTAGCTGTAAAAGGGCGCAGGCAGTGGCGTAACTACGGGGGGGGGGGGATGAGGGGGATAGAACCCCCCCCCCAAGAACCCGAAAAAAAAATCGTATAACAGCAATCTGGTAAAGGTAAAAATTTAAAACTTGGAGTGTTTTGCCATAATCTTTCATTGGATGGGAGTAAATTAGTTTCTTCAGCGGGAGTGGTAGATGGTAGTCTTCTGGAAACTGACTAAAATATTGCTCGTCAAGCAGATCTATCCCCCCCCCCCATCCCCCCAAAGCCAAGTCTTAGTTACGTCACTGGGCGCAGGTAATGGCAGAATCGTACAAAACCATTACATCCGATTCTAGCCAGGGTACAACCTTCCGTCAGTACTGGGCAATGCAAGAGAGGGTTGATTTTGATTTCCGATCAACCAACAATGAGGAATATAATGAGCCTTTCTCACAGTGGGAGCTAGAGTCTACATTGTCAGAAGTTAGTGATACTGCTTCTGGTCACGACAAGATTACGATGTTTTTCAAATGTTTGTTAAGCTTATGGGACTTAACTGCGTGGTCATCAGTCCCTAAACTTACAAACTACTTATTAACTATCTTATACTAAAGACAACACAAATATCCAAGCTCTAGGGGGGGGGGGACTCGAACCCCCGACGGGAAACGGCCTCACGCATCGAGGCATAGCGACTTTATTTAGAGATAATGACACATTTAATGATTAACAGTTATTTGGAACTGACTGACAAAAAATTTCAAGTAATAATTAACTAACAGGAGTGGTAGTTTTAAGTAATAAGCAAGTAACGATCGATATTTATTTCATTTAAGTGATAAGCAACTTGATTGACAATTATGTAAAATTTTACAAAATTACAGAATGGAAATTGTCTGACCTCATACGCTTCAATGTCTTTCCTACACAGCTGGTGAGGCTAATATTATGATAACTACCAGAGTCAGTCCGATTTTTTCCGTGGTTTTAAAATACGGTTTAAAATAGATTCTTTCCACAAGCCTTAAAAACCACCAGTCAGGCAAATTTGATTAAAGAACTGAAGGAGGACCTCATTCGATCGTGGTTCTAATTGTTTCAACATACTGTACGTTATCTCGTGACGCGGCGGAGTGGCTGAGCGCATTTGAGGCGCTATGCTGCGATGCGCGAGGCCGTTCCCTGTCGGGGGTTTGAATCCCCCCTCGGGCTTGGATGTTTGTGCTGTCTTTAGTATAAGTTAGTTTATAAGTAGTTTGGAAATTTAGGGACTGATGACCCCGCTGTAAAGTCCCACAAGTTTCACAAAAATTTGAGCATTTTTTTAGCTGGTCCCCGTTCGGTTCACTAGCGTTTAATCAATAAGCAGTGACAATTGGATCAACGAAGCAAAAACATTAAAAAATCTCTCATATCCTCCTACAATCAGAATTTACAGTTGCGTCTACCGCTTTTCAATTTGCAATTTCCTATTTTGGTAAGAGCAGAAGAGCATCTTTTAATATTATGGCCGTACTATTAAATAAGTGTGAGTTCTGAAGTTATTTCTTGAAACTTCAGAGCCACAGCTAGTACCTAAAAATTTCATATTTTGTTAAACTGATAAGGTATGCTTTAGGTTTAAAAAATTTGAACCTTTGAATTGCACTTAAAATAGTCACCCTAAAACAGTTCTGTTCCTAAGGTTGGCAATTTCGGCAGCTATAGTGTTGAAATTATTTCCATATTTCCAAAATTAGACACGTGTAGAAATAAGTTTACAGTAGATATAAATCTCATTAACTACATTTAGATGCAGCGCTTAAAAATTAAAATACCTTATCACGTTGTTGATAATCTTCAAACAGGTCATTAAAAGCAATTGAAACTAGGCAAGGAGCTTATTATTTAAAAATAATTCTTACAAAAGAATATTAGAAACAAATGTATTGGACGCATTTTTCTTATAGGCCTACATTAGAGACATTTGGAACACGTATTTGGTCATTTCGTCTGACAGTTAAGATATCTCTGCAACATCACGTATTTGATAGTGTGATTTACTATGCAGCACCAAGATTATAAAGTCCAATGTTATGTTTGCAGCTGTTCTCATTACTAATTGTGGAATATTTACTTCGTATTCTTTGGTGGAAGAATTTCTGAAAACTGCATTTAGTACGGTAACTCACTGTCATCAATAACATTACCGTCGCTGTCGGGCAGTAAAGGCACTGACTTAGTCTTTCCACTGGTGTACATAACGTAGGACGAGAATCTCTTTGAATTTTCCACCACATTTCTAGAAAGAGTTTCGTTGTGAAAACTATTAAATGAATCTCGCATTGAAGTCCGCGCAAAATTTCGAGCTTCGGTGAAACTTCGACAATCTTGTGGATTTTGCGTTCGTCTAAGCTTTCTGTTCTGTTCTGTTCTGTTCTGTGTACCATGGTTGTCTGTTCAGTCTCTTATTAATTTGGCATGAATCCATTGAGTGCTGTCGATACTATTTCTTTGAATGTAAGCCACATAAGGTGTTCACTTACGTAGTTAGTTTAGAAGAAATGGAGACTGTCTCCTAAGAAGATGTCAACCGAATTTTTATGTGCATTTTTAAATAGATATATTTAGACATTTCATTCCATTCCATGATGGTTTTGTGGTGGCGACTGGTGCAGCAACAGTGTTGAATATTAAAAATGCTCAGTCTCTGTCGCAGTATTTTATTCTCCAATAACGCGTTTCGCGCTGTTAGCGCATCGTCAGACTGGAAAAAGACAAATGTTTTGTTACCGTCCGTGTACCTGGCGGGCAGCGAATCTAATGTGGCTAAGGTGAGTAAATTTGAAAATTCAGACTTACTTGGGCGGAGATGGAGCCACAGAACTATCTATTACTGTGTAGGAGGTATCTTAACAATTTGTCTTATTGGGCGCCTGCAAAGAGGTAAACGTACACAGTACGTAAGGGTTATTTCAGCTAGAATAACTAGGGACTAAAGGGGTGTGGTATGGAAATTAATGGAACGCTTTATATGATAAAACTTACCATAGCAGCAGAGGAGTCGCTGTCGCGGCAGGTCCACGTTTACAAATGCTGGTATTCTTAATAACTACGGAACATAAATGCGACCGTTAAACAGAGCGGTATGGGAAGAGTTACGCCTGCGAGAAAGAGCGGCTGGAGATGTTTGTGACGTGACAAGATTCATTCCCTCACGTCACAAACATCTCTAGCCGCTCATTCTCGCAGGCGTAACTCTTCCCATACCGCTCTGTTTAACGGTCGCATTTATGTTCCGTAGTTATTAAGAATACTACCATTTGTAAACGTGGACCTGCCGCGACAGCGACTCCTCTGCTGCTATGGTGAGTTTTATCATATAAAGCGTTCCATTAATTTCCATACCACACCCCTTTAGTCCCTAGTTATTCTAGCTGAAATAACCCTTACTGAGCATTTTTAAGATATATTTAGCGTTTAGTTTTGGAGTATATCTTTGTTAAGGAATTGAGCCTCGCTACAACTTTGGGTTCAATAATCCCTGTATCTGTCGTGATGTCGAGTGTTTGTGGCAAAGAGGTCAAGTGTGTTTTTGAAACCATTTACAATTTGAATGGAATTGTGAACTAAGTGTTCAAATTAGTTAAAAAATAGTTAGAACAATTTCGGAAGATGTATCTACACTGTGATTTTTTTATTATTATTTTTATTTTATTTTGGCCAACATACGACTGGTAGATTGAACTCACTGACAACTATAATTGTGTGATTCGTGTACCTGTTTGTGATGAGACGAGACTCCTGCCAGAAGAACTAACATCCGGCGAGTGTGGGCGCGTAATCCGGGACTGGGACCTCAGACAATGAGGCAATCCTCTCGGCTCATGCGGCAAAACAGAATTTGATGTCATTTTACACAGTTATTACGTAGACGGAAGATACAATAAATCATGACATATAGCGTGTCTACAAAGGAAACTATTACATATTTATGTCAAACAATTTCCTCTTATTTATTGTTTTTCTCATTGTTCCACTTGGACATCTCCAGCGCCCACTTCAGCTTGTGTCGCTTGTGCCTTAAACCGGCCTGCCCGGCCCTAGTTAGTTATGTGAGTGAAGAGCTAGCTGTGTTTAACAAGAACGATACTTTCTGACTCCGTGTTCATTATTGGTAGTAGGTTGGAGGTCCGTGGATGCATCAACTGTTTAACTGATATTAAATTTTGATGTAATTAGTTACATGTATTAACAGTGGATAATGTACAAGATTTTATCAGCCGTTTGCTTCATGCATTGTATTATTACGGTTGGAAAAAGGTAAACCTGCAAATGCGACTTTTCTAGCATCAATACCAACTGCTGGTTTTATGATTTTTAATATGGACAGTGTAACTTAATGCTTGTAACTTTCTTTTTGTAGGCCAACGGTTTGATAATGGACGATTGACTCCGAAACTAGTCACTAACTCGAAAATTGTGCAACTGTGACGGACAAAATTTGTTTCCACTAAATCTTTCTCCGTGTCGTTCTCCATCTCAGCGATACGACTATGGAACAGTATGCCACGTGATCTACGTCTTACAGTAAACCACCAGACATTCAAGAGGAAACTCAAAATTCACATATTAACGACAGCATAGCTCCATTGTTACACTGCTCTCAGTTCTTTCTCTCCATCATAGCTCTGAATCTTACTATTATATTTCTCTTCCTCTAACCAATCTATCTCTTTTATATCTCTCTCACAACATTCTATCGTCTTATGTCTCTGCTTGATGTGAATAACTCACAATCTGTAAGAACATAACGAGGACATTCCTAAATTGTAATAGGGCTGAAATTTACAATATGAAACATGCTTACTGTACTTTACAAAGTCATTGTTATTATTATTATTATTATTATTGTCACTAATATTATTATTATCGTCATCATCATTTTTGATTCTTATAAATTTTCTAAGCATTATGTAAGTATTATTGTTACAATTACATTCTATTAATAATATGTATTTTTTTTTACTTTAATACTAGTACTATGCAGTGTCTGTCTATAATGCACAAAGAAATTATTCACCTTCAGTAAGCCTTGTTAGGTGCAAGAGAGGGCCTGAAGACCCTAATCTTGCCAGGTAACATAAATGCACAAATAAATATTGTTTTAATAAAATGCATATTTAGATTAAAATGTTACTTATTAAAAATTCAAAAATCCAAAATATTTGCCTATCAGAAAGTTAAATGGAAATTTGTTGAAAGCCAGTAGGCTAGTTATTGCAATAAATATCTTTTATATTACTTGCAATGTTTTGTATATTATTCCTAGGTTGGATAACTTGAATTAATGGTCAGGTTCGACCGCTAGCAACTTCCCTCAGTTCGTCAGAAATAAAATCGGTTGACCATCCGCTTTGTGTTATTCCAAGTAAAATAATAAAACTTGGCATATCAGTTTAGTAAACATTATTAGCCTGGTTTGTCGTTTAAACGATGTGATGAGTATCCCTACATTAAAACAACTGTTATAATAATTATTGAGAAGCACAATGATGTAATAAGATTTTTCCACGTACCGAAACTTCCCACGACTATATACCACTTTTGACATATTTTAATGCGTAACCTTATTGTATAATTTCCGAAGCCACAATTTTTGTTTTTGTTTTTTATTTATTTGAGAGTCGGACTCAACACTGTCAATATATAGGTGAAACTTCATGTCAAAATGCGGTACACTGTTGTATGGCATGTGCCCAACTATAGTCCACTATGATTTGTATACGGTGGATCAATGATGCCGTTACTTTATCCATTTCTTTCACTACTTTTTACACTCATGACGACGTAGAAAGTATTTTAATGAAAAATGAAGTCAAAATATAAATGACACAATTTCTCAAAAGTCTCCAACATCTGAAACAATGGTATAAGAAAAACAACCTAACACTTGACACCCCACTAGTATTTTAGCTCTGGGACACTGTATAAATCCCTTTTCAAAGAGACTTTCACTGTCACACTAATTTTGCATACAATATCTGTCATTTATACCGTTAAAGTATAATTTACAATTCGACATTTGCAAAAATTCCCACTTGTCTCCATACAAATAACTGTGGTATATGATTTGTGCACGTTCAGAACACCACCAGGCCAGTATTCCCACCCCCACCGTCGCCCCCCTCATTCTGAATTATCACATCATCACTCACTTGAGGAAAGGACACTACTGTTGCATCAGCAAACTTCACTGCACCGTCGCAAATTTCTTATGTGTTCAAATAAAAGGTATCATCGTCATCTGATACAAACGATGCTGTATCCTAAAACATTCACAAGCTTATTAAGTAATTACAGTTCCTTTCTAACACTTCCAATTTCGAACAAGATACTCAGCTTTTCAACATTCCGATGTATGGGGGTTCTGCTCGCTGCAACATTATTCTCCTGGGGCGTCGTGGTAGAAGTAAATACTCGTAGGTACAATTTTTCACTCCTTCTTTAATTTGAAATCAAACTGCTTTTCCACCAAAACATTACACATTCAGAACACATACAAAGCATTAGAACGGTAGTACTTCCATTTCAAAACAACAGACTGACATAGCTTCCATTGCACTTTGGAAAAGCCAAAACTCGAACTCCCCCACGCAAGACGGTGAGGCAAATATATAACATCGGCAATAATGACCTTACATTATGCATTGTTCATAACAATTGAATATACTAATTAACAAGCATACACGTAAAAAATTACACAAAAATAACCACAATATAAATTGAAAACTATACATACAATAATTTTACATGGCACGTATTTTTTAAAGTCGAAATCTCTGATCTTTCTGTTGACAACAAACGGCAATGTTAAATGTCAATTAATTAGTTAATGAGTACATCATACATGTTCCTAACATATATTGAACTATCAATTATCTTGGCAATTCTCAAAATAAGTTCAAAATCTCACGTCAGTCAATATATACAGAGAATTATAAAATTCAAATCTCGACTATTACATTAATTACACAATTAGCTGGTCTACACAACTTGTTTATGAGCCTAACATATATACAATGTTATTTATTTTAACGTCTTTACGTAGATACAAAAGTTTTTACCATTCGTCTGTCTATTTATTGAAATAACATACAATGACAAAACTATTGTTTACAGAACTGTCTGGAAACGTCTTATACAAATCTCTTAAATTTCATTAATTATCACAGTATCACCGAGACACTGTCCTACACTGATTCCTAGACTGGCTATTTCGCTTATAACTTCACACGCAAAATGTATCACTATTGAACCACACGATTCCGGATCCGACGCAAACGGTATCGTACAATAACATTGAGATGAGAGGGCCGGCAGTATCATCACAATCATCATCACCGTCTTCTTGGGAATCTGAAAATTAAAACCCATCCTGGAAAGTGGACCGTACATTTGCTCAGGTTCACACATCTTAATTTTATTGCGCATATCTCACGTGTAACATCAGCAGATAACCACCAAGCTTCAGATAATGTACTCTAAATATATTAAAAGACAGATAAAGAGAATCCAAAAGCGCTATTTCCTACCTTGCTCTCAGTACGAAAGAAAGTTGCACTACTAATTTGAAAATGAGCGTGTTCACGTTATCGCTATGACTACTGTGATGCTATACCGTGCGCGACCTTGCAGTTAATCGTCCTGCCAGTGGACGGCAGACTCCCACATTCTTTCGAGAGCGATGGGAGCGCTCGGCTGTCACTGCGTACAGTCTTCAAACCCAATTTGGACTACAGTTGTGCTAAAGGACAACGGTTATGGGAATTTACGGTACGATGAGAATAGAAAAGTTGAACTCACAGGTTGGCGTCAATGTAGTGGGCTTCATCAGCTCCATCAGTGGGTCAAAAGTTGCATTTCCGTCCTGTGTGGTTGTGCGGAAACGCCTTAGCTGACAAACCGTCATGTGTACCAGTCGCCAAACTGAAGCCGACTGAATGTGGTTCTAGGGGCCGCTAGGTGTGACGTCGAGACTATAAACCTCGTTAACCATTTTACGGAAGTATGTATGATAATTTGGACGACGGGATTTTGTACTTGACTTGGAAATTATAAAATGCATTATGCTGGAGTTAAAGAAATAAAACAACCACGAATTACAATTGTGCTTATGCTGGTTGATTAGGAGATATAAAAACTTATCATATACACGGTGAGGATAATACCTCGCCTACACAGCGCCTTATGACCGAATAAACTGCAGGTCATGCACTAAAATAACTGTGCTTGGAGGCGGGCGGCTATATCTTATACCACTCAATGTTTTAATAATACGCAAGCATGATGTTTCAAGCCGCGGTGGAATGGCCGAGTGCATTGAGGCGCCATGCTACGATGCGTGAGGCCGTTCCCCGTCGGAGGTTTGAATCCTCCCTCGGGCATGGATGTTTGTATTGCCTTCAGCATAAGATAGTTTATAAGTAGTTTGTAAATTTAGGGACTGATAACACCGCAGTTAAGTCCCATAAGCTCAACAAACATTTGAACACACTTGAACATGATGTTTCACCATTACAACTGAATTGATTGCAGGTAGTCATAATTGGTCAATGTTCCATTATGTTTTAGTTCCGTCTGATTATTTAGCGTGCTGTCTGGTAGCTGTCCAATGGACTATTTTATGTATATTTCCTCCAGTGCGTTCAGAACAATACCTTTAGTTTCAATGTGCAGACTATCTAAATTATTTCTTGGGCTTGTAAAATAATGTCGGTTGTCTTTTAAATGTGAATGCGAATCTGGAGCTAATTAGGCTGAGATTTCCTTTGAAGCGTGTATTAAACGATCTGCCCGTTCGTCCTATATACTTATTTGGATAGTCACTGCAAGTGATAGAATAAATACCTGAATTTTTGTATGGGTCCCTAGCTGAACGTTTCCTGTGTCTGAACATACTTCCAAAGTTCTGTGGGATGAAATAAGCTGGAGTTAAGTTACTCTATCTCAGTTGTTTACCTATCTTTTCGGAAAACAGTCCATAGTATGGAAACCGACAAAAGTTTTTAATGTAGTTAAAAAGGATTGTGTGTTGGTGGTTGCGTTTTTCTTTCTATTTCTGTATGTATTTTGTGGACGAAGTCTGAGCTATAACCATTTGTGAGTGTAATGTATTCTATTATCTGAGGAAAGTATATGTTCTAAAATCCTGCTGCAAATCGACGTCAATGGTACAGGCCTGTAAGTTTGCGGATCACTCCTATTGCCTTTCTTGAATATTCGAATGACCTGTGCAACTTTCCAGTCTTTGGGTACGGAACGTTAGCTGAGGAGCGTTGGTATACGATAGGTATGGGGTATTGCATGAGCATACGCTGAAAGGAACCTAATTGATATACAATTGGAACCGGGAGACATACTTCTGTAAAGTGATTTAAGTTGCTTTTAATACTCCAGAGGTATCTACTTTACCCACGCTGGCAGCTGTTCTTGACAGGAGTTCTGGAGTATTTGTTGCGACTACTTTGGTGAAGGAATTTCGGAAAGTTGAGTTAAGCAATTCTGCTTTAGCAGAACTGTTATCAGTAGCATCACCATTGCTATCATGTAATTAAGTTATTGATTGTGTTTTGCCGTTGGTATACGTTATATACAACCAAAATTTCTTAGCATTCTCTACCAACTTACGTATCAGAGTTTCTTTGTGGTAACTACTGTAGGCTTTTCGCATTGAAGTTGGAGCTAAATTTCTAGTTTCCGTAAAAGATTACCAATCTTGATGGATTTTTTTGTCCGTTTAAATTTGGAATGCTTTTTTCTTTGCTTTTTCATGAATGATCTAACCTATTTTGTGTACCACGGTGGGTCAGCCTTCTCTTTTATTAATTTGTTTGGTATAAATCTGACAATAGCTGTCAAAGTTATTTCTTTGAATGTAACATTCACATTGTTCGGATCGAAAAATTGGAGATTCTCTGTCATTAAAGCGTTAATCCAGTTTTACCTGCCTTATTGAATAAACTTACTTTTATTTTAATTTTGGTGGATTTGCAAAGTCCAATATTCAGTCTCGCTATGACAACTATTGTGTTCAATAATCCCTATGGCTGTTTCGATGCTCTTTATTAGCTCCGAATTATTTGTCGCTTAGAGATCGAGGGTAAGTTAAAACTTTACCAATTAAAGTGTATGCTTTGGGTACGTTTTCAAAATTTGATCCAAGCTTTCTTTTTAACATTTCTGCAATTGAATCGTCTGCGTCAAACGAACTGATTTCGTACTTGGTGGTAGTACGACATACCTTATGAATCAAATGTGGTTGCACGTTCTGGAGAGATATTAGTGAAGTAATTTAGCCTATTGAATATCTGGCATGTGGCTCTACCGATGGATAACGGTTGTCAGCAACTTGCAATTATAAAAACGCTTAAGTTTTTTTATCAAATTACACAGCCTATAGTGCTTTTATACAGCAAAAGAACCGAAGCTTGTATTACATGTAGGCCTATCTGTTATTGTAAGACAGCTGCTTCATTGACAGAGGGGTCGCAGTTCTGCTGTGCACGTTGCATACGTAGTAGGCGCCTCTATAATTTCTGATGTTGGCTGAAGGCAGACTAGTCAGTTCAAGAATAAAAATGATTTATTCGATTCATTTGACATGTAGTAATTTCATTTACTGGCGAGATTGATAAATATCCGATGTCATCGAGGAAAACAAAATATCAATAATTCCAATGCTGTTCGAAGATGTTTGACATATCGTTGAAGAGACTACAGATCTTTTCTGTTGCCATCTGTTTTCTGTTGCAATGTAATCTCTGTAGATAAATTTTAATTTCATTATATTAGGCAGTATGTATTTTATAAAAAATAAAGAGTTAATTAATAACTATATATACAATATATGTTGTACTGTAGCATACATAAAACATTCCATAAGAATACAATCTAAACAAACACGTAATACAAAAGAAAGAAATATCTACGGTGTAATAGAAACAGAGATAGCCTTGTAGCTTCCTGGCAAATTAAAACGATGTTCCGGGTCGGGATACGAACCAGGGACCTTTTGCCTTGCCCGTGAAAGCAGAATGTTCCGGGCTCCAATCCAGGTCCGGTACAGAGTTTTAACCTACTAGGAAGTTTCATATCAGGGATATTTGTGAAATATAAACTGTTTTTAAGTACTTAAACTTCCGTTTGGATGGGACCATCTGAAATCAGATCCATTGTAGTGCTATATCTCTTCGGCTAAGTTTCAAAGATGTGTCATCCAGGAAGGGTTCGTAAGTGGTTACAAACAACATTAAATATGCAATTGAGTGTGCCATACAACAAACGTCAATTCCGCATGAAGTGGACTGCATAAAAGGAGGTAAGGGTAACTCCACCTATAGAAATCACAGTTGAATGTTGGCTGATGGTGAGAATACCGTGTGACGCCTCGTAAACAAAGCAGAAAGATCTATCTAGGTCACAATATTTTCGTTGCACAATATTGCTGTTCACCTTGTTCAGTGTCCCACGAATATGAGGTGAATACGCAATTGATGGGCTCAGGAAGGCCATAATCAGTTCCGTGAAGAATCTAATCTGGTGGACGAAACTACCTCTACATCAACATACAGACTTACGCCACAATCCACCGCAAGGTGCGTGGAGGAGGGTACCTCGTACCACTACTAGCTATATCCATTTCTGTTCTACTCACAAACAGATAGATGGAAAAACAAATGCCTGTATGCGAGCCCTAATTTCTCTTATGTTTATTATCCTTACGCGAAATGTTAGTTGGCGGCAGTAGAATCATTCTGCACGCAGCATCTACGAGTATATCGCCGAACTAGTATGTAGATCCATCCTTGTGCGACCTGCCTAATGATGTTATACTTCCACGCATCAACAGACGACTCCCGCGAAAAGCAAAAGGTCCCGACTTCGAATTCAGTTCCGGCAAACAGTTTCAATCTGGCAAGATGATTCATAATAGCAAGCACTTTGCTGCAGGATGAAAATTCCATTTTAGGGATAGCCTTGTACACAGATATGTGTGAAATTCAAACGGTTTGTAAGTACTTAGATTCCAGTTTGAATGAGAAAAATTGGATTTTGAGTTGTCTGCTGATGCTTGAAACATCTTTAGACAGGTCACACAATGATGGATCTTCATACTAGTTCACTAATATAGGCGCTGTTTACATCACACATCAAAATTTGTGTGTTGAGTACGGGTATGGAGATGGTAATATTGGATTACTGAAACAAGTCATTAAGAGGTTACATAATGTTAACGGCTGAAGATGTTTACTTATAAAATTTATATTACAACCTTTGTCACAAATCATTTTTGGCCAAGATGAACATACAAAAACTAGACTTATCAAAACGATTAGGGAATCAGATGAGATGTCTAAATTCTGAACACGATTAAAATGTTCAAAGTTTGTAATTCTTATGGGACCAAATACGTTGGTTATCAGTCCCTAGACTTACAAACTAAGTTAAACTAACCTAAGGACAACACACACGTCCATGCCCGATAGAAGATTCGAACCTCCGACGCTGGAGGCCGGACAATCCGTAACGTGGTGCTCCAGACCGCTCGGCTACTCCCGTGCGGCTGAAAAGGGTTGTATATAAGAGGGGGAGGGGGTGAGGGGCCTGGGAACCCCTGAAATAATGAATATACAGGGAAAGTAGATGTATTTTTATGATTTAATGCCAACAATAGAAAATGCTCAATCTCGGTAATGTAAAAGAGCTTCAGAGCAAAGTACACAGTGAATATATATACGAGCAGCAAAACTGATTCAAAATATCATGGAGTGTCTACTTCAAATTACTTATTACTTAGCTTATCATTACATTAGTATTTAAACCTACCCCTGAAAATATATGCTATATTCGCCACTACGTACACAGTGAATATATATACGAGCAGCAAAACTGATTCAAAATATCATGGAGTGTCTACTTCAAATTACTTATTACTTAGCTTATCATTACATTAGTATTTAAACCTACCCCTGAAAATATATGCTATATTCGCCACTGATTCGGCAGAATGAACTAAAATGGTTCGACGTCTTTCTCTCGGTTCTACGGAGTGGAGTCAACAACATACGGCAACCGAGATAGTGGTAATAACAGAACGTTGCTACAGAGGGGATTGGTGTTGACTTATGTTTACTCTACTAAACGAATTAGGCAAACAGTTGAAAGACGACTGCCTGTCGTCTTCCATATATTTTTTATAAGATTGAAATTTATTTGATGTCGCTAGCTTAGCATTTTGTTAAAACTAGAACCCCACTCTTTTCGAGGCATGAGGAATAGCATTTTTATTTCATGTTTTAAAATATTAGTTTCTGAAATGCTAGTTAATATTGCTAGGATTTTGTTATTTTAATAAGTTATTATTGTGTTTATGAATGTAGCAATGAGTACGGCTTCTCCACTATGCAACTGTCCCAGTGAGAATGTGTACTTGTTTTACTTTTAAGTAGATGTGTGAGAATCTGATGGCTGTCTGAATGTGGGTAGTAATAGCTCGCTTTGCATGTTTCTCTATGGCTCAGAGTCAATAGTTAGTCGTTACCATCCTCTGCTGCCGATGCTACCGAAGAGGTTTCTACACCGTTTGGTTACAAGCCAGGGCGAGTCTCGCGTCCCCACCACCACTGTTTTTTTCGGGTTTTGCCAGTTTCTGGTAGCTTCGCACCTCCTGGCCGCTCGCTCTTCACTTTGTGCTCGGATCGTGGTGAGGTAAGATTGGTTCTGCTCTTGTGTCCGTGAAGATGGTAGCGATTCGTTGTCTAGCATGTTTAACTTAGATTCATTTTTCGGAATATTTTTTCCGATTGTGCGCGGAAATGTGTTGTAGTTTTTCAATCCAGTGATTTCCAACATATAAACGCAGTGTATGTGTTACTAGTTGCAGGCCTGGTATATTCAAACCTTCTGTGATTATGTGGTGGTGTACAAACTCGACATACATTCTTTATAGCTTTGTGGGGCTCGATTTCGAACAGACGATATGATCATTTTCGTACAGTGCATGTAAAAATCTTCTCATCGTTTCCTTCCTTGAGTTAAATGTGTTCCACGTGGTTGGTTCTTAGAACAAAGCCTTCATCTTCCACTATTGTTTGTTACATGCCCATCAGGCAAGTGACTATGCGTGTATCCTTCTGATTTTCACTAACATTTCACGATCTTCTCTCCCCGCCTATTTTAATTTTGCTGTTTCTTCTCCAAACTTGTAGTATGCACTCAGTCTTTGTCAGTAATTCTCTCCAAGCTTTGTACAACCTCCTTCAATAGCTTGCATGCTGTAGTTTTTTATTCTCACTTTTCCGTTTTTGTAATTATTTCACTTTTCTGTTTTTTTTTTTTTTTTTTTTTTTTTTTTTTTAGACTGGACTTAATCTATCTCTATAATCGCTCCCTATCACGTGTAACTCCATTTCATTCGCTTTCTTATGTAATTCTAAATATTTGTATGGGTTGCATGCCGTAGTTTTTATGTTTTATTTTTCCGATTTTGTAATTATTTCACTTTTCCGGGTTTAGAGACTGGACTTCTTCCGTCTCTGTGAACGCTCCCAATCGCATGTTGCTGCATTTCAGTAGCTTCCTTATGAAATTCTACGCAGTTCTAGGGGTTGCATGCCGTAGTTAATTTTCTTTATTTTTTGGAAATTGAATTTATACATTTTTATCGGTTTTCGGAACCACGTGAGTTTGCAACTAGTCACCTGAATTCACGACACGTATCATAAAACCAGTGCCTAGATTGTTTACTCTCAGATTGCAACTTAAGAGTCTACCGTGATTTTGTGTAATGAATCCGATTTTTAACCACTTCGCCTTCAGTGGAGTGCGATTATGTAACGTAGACGTTAGCGTGTTTGCTAATCTAAATACAACTTAACTTTGCTATACTCACGCACTATCTCAAATCAGGCACGGGAGACCAGAGCCATCTTCGCAGTTTTATTGTATACTAGCTTATATGCCCGTGCTTCGCAACGGTTGTTAAAGAGGAACCTCTGTATATCATGGTTTCTAGGGTTACGGACCTAGGTCAGCAAAATCAGAATCCTTGTTGGATCGCTCTGTCAATAAACTCAGTTTTCCTAGCCAAGATGTCAAAATTAAATAGATGTCATTGTCGAAAACGCTGAGTGTTCATAAAGTTTTTCATGCAAAAAGTGAAATTAATTTAAGTCCGTACTCCGGAACGATGTAAATTTAATGTTAGTTTGTGTTCATAAAATTAAGACTGCGGTGTGAAATTGTCTGTTTGGCGTAAACTTCTGAAAACACGTCTATCGTTGAGATGAAAAATAGTAATAATAATAACAGCGCCATGTATTGGTTCTATGATGTAGTACTAAACTGTAAGTGTACGCTGAAGTATTAGTATATTGCAGTGTTGCACTGGGGACAATGTAGTTATTCTGTATGCAGTGCTTTCTATCGAAAACTCGACGAATGCTGAAAGTTTGGTAATTAAATCAACAGAGCAGTTCATGTCTGTATAAATAAGACGTCATGGTGGTGTCAATGTGCGATAAAATAAGTCTGGGTAGTCGTTGAAGGAATAGAATTTTCCATTAAATATAGTGTTTCCAGTGAATTGTCTCGACGTGTTAGCAGCATCGGCCACTCTTTCAGGTTATACATGTCCTCACGTCCCGCAGTGATTACTTCGTAAAGCCCGAAATTGATATCGATCTTCTGTAATAGAACTATAAATTCAGACACTAAGTACAATTTTCACTGCAAAAGAAGACGTCTGTATCTATCTTAATGTAGTCCGCACCAAAAGTAAGTAATTTCAATTTTTAATCTCAATATTGTACGGAACAATTATGAAAGCAGAGAGGTTTCTGATGAGTTTGTTGCTCGCGTGTGTATATTATCTTTAGTGGCAGGCACAGAGCAGAAATATCTCTGGAGTGAGCATTCAAATGCGCAGATTAGTTTTCGTGTCCTGAACGTTAGGGTGGAAATGCCACGTAATAATGGGAAAAATATATGAATCGCTGACTTTATCTTGGTCCTTTTTTGTTCGGTTAAGACAGATGACTATGTTTAAATGGCTCTTTTAGCGACGCTTCCTCAACTTCCTTGTTGCTTCTGTGACACATTTATTAAGATTGTTACGTGGTTGCTCTGCGAAATGGTGGGGGGGGGGGGGGGGCTTCTTTGCAGCCAATGCAGTACAAACCAATCGTAAGGGCAAATAAATTTGTGGAAAGAGTGCATTTGTCTTAATATCAGTGGTAATTCCAACTTAATGTTGAGAAGATATGTTGAGAAGATGAACAGAACGCAGTGATCATTCCATAGATATTTCTTCCATGCACAATCTAGTGGTTATACCCTTCGAAATATGCACTTCTTTTCTCTCTATGACATTGCAAAGCATATGGGATACAGTTAGAAATAAAAAAAAAAAAAAAAATTGTACCCCACCCGGGTTAAATTTTACTTGCAGTAGCAACGATTTAGTTTCCTATCGTTGGCAACTATCTATCCGCTTTAGGAGGATGATAAATTTACTGCCCAGGACATCATAAATTATTTATTTCATCATGAACATAAAGAATTATTCCGCTCATTCTACGTGACTGACTTTTAAAAAAGCATTCAACGGCTCTAGCCAACATCAGCACACAACGCCGCCGCCAGTAAAATTTTACCCCTTCTTGTAGTGTATGAGAATGAAAAAGAAAAACGCAGCAACGCCATAATTAGTTCTTTGGTGTACTGTGTAATTAACGTCGCCTCACGTTGACTGTTGACTAGGGCGTTTTCGAGGCATTCCTAAAGAGAACGCACTCAAAATGTAATCAGGATACACCGAAATCAACAGGGGGACTACATAAATTCGATTTTTCTTGCAAAGAATTGTTATGTAAATTACAGTATCGATAGACGTGAAGGAATGTCGTTCTGTTTTGAATTCAAATGTCCCCTGTCAAAAGAAGCAAAGATACATCGTTAAGCTGTGAATATACAAAGTGTAATCAGCAACTCGCTGTTCAAAGTTAGTTTGTATTTGCAAAGATAACATTGCGGCTCTTAATCAAAATACTTCTGAGGAAATACGCAATACACGATCATATATTGTTTCTTTGCAGCACTACGAAACCAACAGCACCTTTAGTGATTCGTTGCTGTTCTATGGCATAATCATCGAAAAGAAATAAAAGATAAAAAAAAATTGAAAAATTCAGCAGCGTCAACTATTAGTTCTTTGGTGCACTACGAAACTAACAGGGCCTCTGTTTGTTCTGTACTGTACTGTCCAGTTTTCTAGGCATTACTAAACAGAATGGACTCAAGATGTAATAAGTACGCACCGTAATCAGAAAGGAAATGATACCCGCGGAAAGAAGCACTTTTTTCTTTCCATGGCATTGCAAGGCATGCGAGATACAGCTAGTAAAAAATGATTGTTTTGTGTCGTACCTGGGTTAAATTTTACTTGCAGTGACAGCGGTTTAATATGTTAACGGTGGTAACTAAATATTCGCTTTATGGGGGGGGGGGGGGGGCGGTGTCATTAATTTACTGATCGGAACATTATTTATTTATTTCTTCATCAACACAAAGAATTATTCCCCTCATTGTACGTAACTGATTTTTCAAAAAGGATTCAACGGCCGTTGCCAACATCAATACACAGCATCGTTGCCGCAAGGATAATCGTAGCCCTTGTCTGAGTGTATTACACCTAAGTTACGTGAATAAAAAACGCAACATCGCCATCTATTAGTTATTTGGTATACTATGTTACGAACAGCGCCTCTATCGGATCTTTATACTACGCTGCAATTCAAGCACAGCGTGCACCAGAAACTACAAATTACGATATCTCTTCTTCCCTGATCCGATTTTAATGAAATGAAGCTTATCTGTTGCCCCAAGGTACTCCCAGTTGACCTATGAAACACCATGAAAGTTCGATAGTATTCTTGGTGATTTGCTGAACTACACCATACTTATAAGCATAGTATACACATAAAACTTCAAATTACGATATATTTCCTTCCTCTGATCCGATTTTGATGAAATGTAGCCTATGTTATTCTCAAAACTATTCCAAATTTACCTGTGGAAACCCATGAAAGTTCGTGTAGTACTTTTGGAGATTACCTTAAACAAATAGACATACACGAAGGATTTTAAACAAATGGTTAAATTATGATATCTTCATTTTCTCTGATCCGATTTTAATTATTGAAGCCTTTATATAACCGCACGATATGCTCAAGTGACGTGTGAAAACCCCATGAAAATTCGTCAAGTAGTTTTGGAGATAAACGTGTTCAAAGAGACAGGCAGACATGACAGTTGTAGATAAATAATTTCAAATTACGATATTCTTTTTTTCCGTGATCCGATTTTTATGAAACGAAGTTTATATGTTACCCCGAGTTACACTCATGCTACCTGTGAAAACCCCGTGTAAATTGGTGAAGTAGTTTTTGAGATAAGAGGTTTTTAATATTTGAACAAACAGACATGGCGGTTACTGAAAACACTAAAATTTACGATATCTTTTTTCCCGTACTCTGATTTTGATAAAATTATGCCTATATGTTAACCCAAACTTTTCCCATTTTTCTGTGAAAACCGCATGAAGATTCGTCCAATAGTTTTGAAGGTTTAAGGGATGAGCGACAGGCCTACATTTACAGATTTATTATTAGTATAGATTGTGTTATGTGGTACCTCTGGGTTTGCTGAATTTCGCCTACGATAGCGGCCCCTGCTTCTGCCTCGTTCCAGCACGCTGATTTTGGTGAGTTTCGCTGTTGCATGTAGTGTGTGTGAGCGAGTGAGTGTTGTTTGTAAATCCTCTTCCCAGTAGCGTAAGTTCTGTGTAATTTATGTTAAATTCCGTGCTGGGCGTCGTCAGTATTAGATCATGTAAATGGGATGCATTTTTATTGTATTGACAAAATTGGTTTCCCATTTTGCTTGCGTTCGACCTGAATAAACAAGTTAAGTTCAGTATAATTTTGACTTGCCTATAAATGTAGTTTTTGAGCACCTTCCCCCGTTTATGTAATATTGTTTTTCACCAGTCCTGAGAATAAGCTCAGATGCAATTAATGTTTAAGTTCCGTTGCGCCATAAACGTTTTTCTTAGCCACCTTTATGAAATAACTTTAATTGTGGTGGCTTCTTTATTATTGTCAGTGTGCAATTTTGTGTGAGCTGCTACATATATTGGCTACTGTATCGTTACTTCCTGCTATTAGAGTAATTTGAACCAAGTCAGTTCTCAATTTGGGCCAGGGAACAAGGTTTTGCAGCAGGGAGTAGCCGGTAAGTCACACGGAAATTTTGCTAATTTTGCTGCTAAAATTAAGCTTTTTTTATAACAGTAAACTCTTATCTGGGTACCTCCTACCAGAATTAAGCTTTTATTTCGTACAGTGGCCCACTTTTACAGATGGGTTCAGATAGTGTAGTGAGCAGGTAGCGCAACGCAAGAACAAAGTGAACACCGTCGTCCAGGTCGAAAAAACAAAATCGATTTTCGGTTTTCATCATATTTGGATAGATTATGGTTTTATTTAAGTACTCTGAAAAGGATTTTGGTGAAAAAAATTTTTCGAGAAACAAAAGTGCATTTTCCTACCACGTGTGTTTATGAGTCACGCACACTTTTATATCACCCATTTTTCTGCATATATTTTATATCTTTATACCCCCTACATTCCACTTTAGGGATTTTTTTACTCCCGAGTATGTTGGCTATCCTTGGTATGCAACGGTCGGTATTCTTTTGTTTCTGCTGTTTGTAAACAACACGTTTTTAAACACGCGATTAGTTTTGGTCAAGTGTGATTGCGAGTAATTTTTTTCCTCTCATATCAACAGTTAGTTTTCTCAGCTTTGTTCCAAAACGTTTTTGAACGTGGCCTGCACATTCTAATTTGTTAATAAGGTCATCTTTGTGCCATATTCTTCCATAAGTCCTCTACTGATGATAAGCCATGTCATATATTGTGTCCATCAGGAGAAAATTCGTGGTGCAAATACAATAGGGTTCAGGCAACTGGAGAATCTTATTCTCACCAGCATTCTCTTCCTGCTGCTGTTATTACAACAATTACACCTATTTTCAGGGACTTGGCTCATCCTGACCTTCTAAGGAAATGGCTGCACGGGCAGATACAGAACCCAAATAAATGTTTCAACAACATAATTTGGAGCCGCCTTTCTAAAACTTTATTTGTAGGCATGCATACAATGAAACTAGGAGTTCGTGATGCTGTTACATTCAATAGTGGTAGTATTGGAAAGTGTTGTGTACTGAAAAGGCTGGGAATTAATCTTGATGAAAATATGATTACTGGGCTGCAACATTGCGATAAAATGAGGATAGTCGATGGAGACAGGTCTGCATCTAATATGGAAAAAAAAGGACAAATATCCAGGAAGGTGAAAAAGAGAAACATTGTTGAAGAAATTTAGAGGCCGGAATTTGAAGCGGGCCGAAGAACGATTCCACTGCCGCCAACCAAGATTTCGCGTAAAGACCACAAAGATCAGAGAGATTAGGGCTCATACACATGCATACAATCATTCGTTTTCTCCTCGTTCTGTATGGGAGTGAAACAGGGAAGCAAGTAACTAATAGTGGTACTGAGTACCCTCCGCCACGCATCTCTGGGTGGATTGTGGGTATGTAGATGTAAATAGCCCATAATAGCAAGGAATATGCAGAAATCATGCCAGAAACTTTCAACAATCTCTTGAACTGTGAAGAATCTGAAAAGCTTTTAATAACAGACACAAGCACCCTTGTTAAAACCAAATAAAAAAATATAAACCCACCTATAGTACAAGAAATATAAATTGCACTTAAAGAAATGAGAAACTACAAAGCATGCGGTGAAAATCAAGTGTTTGCGGAAATGTGGAAATATGGTGGTAAAACAACTTGGACATCTTTACATACTATTTTACGAAAAAAATGAGCAACAGAAAAATTCCCAGAAGAACGGAGCACAGTTGTAATTAACCCATTTCATAAGAAAGGAGACAAAAGTGATCTAGAGAACTATACAGGAATCTCTGAAATTAATCGTGGCTTATTAACGAAAAAAAAAAAAATCAGGTCTCTCTCAATTACATTTATAGATTATAAGGAAGTATGTGGTTACATCCGTTGACCCTCATTGTTAAATTTTTTTTAGATATTTCGGACTCCACCTAAAATTAACCAAACTGATAGATCTTTCATAACAAATGCAAATTGCCGAATCCAGCGTCTTGTCCTCGAAGTCTTCCATGAAGGTACCTGTACAGGATTCGCTTTCTCTAATTGGCCAACATTTTGATAAGGATATCACCGCCTTATTTGAACATGTACTGACGTCATCTAATTTCCAGTTTAATGGTGACTTTTATGAGCAGATTGACGGAGTTGCTATGGGAAGCCCCCTATCCCCTCTGGTAGCGAATTTCTTCATGGAAGACTTCGAGGACAAGGCTCTGGACTCGGCAAGTTTTAAACCAACGGTCTTCTGGAGATACGTGGATGACACGTTTATAATATGGCCTCACGGGAAGGAGGAGTTACAACGATTTCTTGACCATCTGAACTCCATCCACGCTAATATCAAATGTACTATGGAAATGGAAAAAGATGGCTGCCTCCCTTTTTTTGGATGTACTTGTTCGTCGAAAAGCTGATGGTACATTAGGACATGCAGTATATCGGAAACCAATCCATACGAATCTGTATTTACATGCCAGTAGCTGCCATCATCCCTCACAAACCGCAGGGGTCCTTAAGACATTGGTGCACAGAGCACATTGTATATCAGACGATGACAACTTGCAGGAAGAGCTCACACACCTGAAGAGCATTTTCAAAGCAAATGGATATTCGCAGCAAAAGATTCGCAGAGCAGTCGATGTGAGTCCAAGAATGCAAGCACGAGACGAGGAAGAAGAAGACGAAAATAATAGTTATTTACTTCATACCTTACATGGGCGCTCTTTTGTCAAAGATAAGCCGCATTCTCGACAAACATCGTGTTATGGTTATCTTCCGGCCACCAGTGAAGATTGCAGCCTTACTCGGGTCAGTGAAGGATGATATGTTGCTTCGCAAGTCAGGTGTGTACCAGATCCCTTGCGGAAATTGTGATAATTCATATATCGGCCAGACAATACGCACTGTCCACGAGAGATGCGTTGAACACAGAAGATATACTCGTCTATTACAGCCAGACAAGTCAGCTGTGGCTGAACATTGCATAGAAACTGGTCATTCAATGAACTGTAGTTGGTGAAGATTTTGACACCCATATCTTTGTTTTGGGATGCTATATTTAAGGAAGCTGTTGAAATTAGACTGGCCAACAACTTATTAAACAGAGATAAAGGTTTTAATTTAGACAAAGCTTGGAACCCTGCACTTGGAGTATTGAAATCACAGAGAAGACGTGAATGTGTTGCCGCCGATAAGTGAACACCGGAGCGCTTCCGCCACGGGGGGCGCACGCGTGTGAGTACTTCGATATGCAGTATACCAGCATCTGTGACGCGCACGCGCATTGCCACCGCGATCAGGCTTATAAGGCCGCGCCCGGCACCTCGTCGACAGTCTTCGACGCACTCTGAAGATGGCCGGAAGGTACGCGGCCGAAATATCAGCAGAAGAAGTGAATTTTACGCGGCTGCATTCCCGAATGGATTATCATGTTTTACATTAGCTAACTCTTTTACTGTATAAGAAAACGCAGCTAGCTAATAATGTTATATAAAATCAGTTATGAAAAACTAGCTAGTTTTTTAGTTAAAATCTAGCTAGTATTTTTATAAATAACTTAATACCACACGAGCACATTAAACACTAAGTGTAAACGTTTCATGTCATATTTTTATTTTGTGATGAAGACACCCATAAAGGTGTCGAAATCTAGAGGAAGTACAAATATTTTAAAGCAACTTGTGGATTTGAATTTCTTATACATATAGCGATGTTTGCCGCGGTGGAATGGCCAGCGCATTGAGCGATGCGCGAGGCCGTTCCCCGTCGGGGGTTCGAATCCCCTCTCGGGCATGGATGTTTGTGTTGTCTTTAGTTTAAATTAGTTCAAAAGTAGTTTGTAAGTTTAGGGACTGATGAACCCGCAGTTAAGACCCACAAATTTAACAAACATTCGAACATTTGAATAAGCGAGGTTCAAAATCGTGAAGTAAACCTGTTCTCATCGACTGTCCCTCGCCGTTATTTAGCTAAAAGGCCTACATGTAAAAGGCTACACCGTAACTTCATCTAAAAGTGGCTGACGAACATGTGTAATCTCCATATGTGCAACACAACAAGGACTAGATGTATACTCAGATGTTAAATGGCTCTCAAGAGTTTGTTGTCTCCGAGATAAAAACGGAATCAATTCGCTTGAGCAGGAAAGGGGATTCCACTTTACATGCTAAAAGATCCCGTGCAACTCAATAAACTCTCTGGTTGGCAGAACGTCCTACTTATACCTCGTTTTCGGCCGTAATTTCGACTTCAGCCGCGGATAACAGCGCATAAATCAGCAGATTACTCGCGATTCCAATTCATTCCCTCCATCAGGTATCCGGTTTGTCACATAACAGTCTTTGATGTAAGTACCATGCGACTTAATACGGGCCAGCAAGGATCAGAGGATGGTACGGCAGTATCTTACACAGCATATGGTCAATTACTGTCCTGCATTGGGGCTAAGAGTCGCCCTGGCATTGAAGACGTTAGGCACCCTGGATAAATTTTTCCTGCTGACTAGAATGCTCTTGCACATATGTATACTTATATACATTGCATTTAGTATTTAGCATAGTATTAAAGTACTGTTCCGCATCTGTTAAACAAGTACATAGCTATTTTTGTAATTATTGTTTTGGAAATGCCATTTTTCTGACAGATTAAATACTCAGTTACTCAGTAGTGAAATCAATACATAAAAAAGTAAAAAGAAATAATGTAGAGAACTGTAGCCTCATTCCTTTGTCATCGGTTTTTGCTAAGGTTATTGGTAACGCTGTATATTAAATGTTAATTGATAATTTCAGATCACTTAATTTGCTGTCAAATGTACAGTTTGGTTTAGACATGGCTCATTAACTAAAAATACTATCTTCTTATGTCTCTATATGGATTAAATAAAAACGATACGAACGCTATTCAGCACAACATTCAAATTGTCCCTTCCAAAAGTACAGTACTGCCAGTTAAAATTGTTACACCAAAAAGAAAATGAAGATGATAAACGGGTATTCATTGGACAAATATATTGTACTAGAACTGACATGTGATTACATTTTCACGCAATTTGGGTGAATAGGTCCTGAGAAATCAGTACCCAGAACAACCACCTCTAGCCGTAATAAAGGCCTTGATACGCCTGGGCATTGAGTCAAACAGAGCTTGGATGGCGTGTACAGGTACAGATGCCCATGCAGCTTCAACACGATACCACAGTTCATCAAGAGTAGTGATTGGCGCATTGCGACGAGCCAGTTGTTCGGCCACCATTGACCAGACGTTTTAAATTGGTGAGAGATCTGGAGAACGTGCTGGCCAGGGCAGCAGTTGAACATTTTCCTTATCCAGAAAGACCCGTGCAGGACCTGCAACATGCGGTCGTGCAATATCCTGCTGAAATGTAGGGTTTCGCAGGAATCGAATGAAGGATAGAACCACAGGTCGTACCACATCTGATGTGTAACAACCACTGCTCAGAGTGCCGTCGATGCGAACAAGAGGTGACCGAGACGTGTTACCTATGGCACCCCATACCATCGCGCCGGGTGATACACCAGTATGGCGATGAGGAATACACGCTTCCAATGTGCGTTCACCGCGATGTCGCCAAACACGGATGCGACCTTCATGATGCTGTAAACAGAACCTGTATTCATCCGAAGAAATGACATTTTGTCATTCTTGCACCCAGGTTCGTCGTTGCGCACACCATCGCAGACTCTCCTGTCTGTGATGCAGCGTCAAGGGTAACCGCAGCCATGGTCTCCCAGCTGATTCTCCATGCTGCTGCAAACGTAGTCGAACTATTCGTACAGATTGTTGTTGTCTTGCAAACGTCCCCATCTGTTGACTCAGGGATCGAGCCGTGGCTGCACGATCCGTTATAGCCATGCTCGACTGCTAGTGTCACGAGGCCATTGGGATGCAGCTCGGCGTTCCGTATTGACCTTCTGAACCCACCGATCCCATATTCTGCTAACAGTCATTGGATCGCTACCAACGCGAGCAGCAATGACGCGATACGATAAACAGCAATCTCGATCGACTACAATCCGATCTTTATCGAAGTCGGAAACGTGATGGTACGCATTTCTCCTCCTTACACCATTCACCAGGCAAAAGCTGGTGAATTGCTGTTTGTGTATGAGAAATCTGTTGGAAACTTTCCTCATCTCAGCACATTGTAGGTGTCGCCACCGGCGCTAACCTTGTGTGAATGCTCAGAAAAGCTAATCATTTGCATATCATAGCATCTTCTTCCTGTCGGTTAAATTTACCGTCTGTAGCACGTCATCTTCGTGGTGTAGCAATTTTAATGGCCAGGAGTGTAGTTAACCACACTCCAGACCACTGTGCCTTGGACGAATGCACTCTACGATATAGGACTTGCTAGGTTTACGTCGTCCACGCAAACGATCACAACTTGCATGTAGGTAGAATCCGCGTTCATCGTTGAAGACCACGATTCGCCATTCCATCTTCCAAGTAATCCTTTGACGTCAGTAGTCGGCCCATGCACATCAATGTGTGGCGTGAGTTGATGATGGGCTACCTGTGTGCGCTCTTAGACCCACTGCTAGTAACCTTAAACTTGGGTAAATGTAATGAAATACAAATATGAAAGACTGTTTTTTAAATGCGATGACTTCAGTAAGAAGATAAGGCCAAGATCTTGAAGTCATCACATTTAAAAATTATTTTAGGATCGCTCTCCACACCGACTAATAATAAAGATATCTTGGCTGCTCAAGGCGTCGACATATATACGAGGGGGTGTTCAAATGAAGAGGTACGAAACGACACTGTGGGTATAATTGAAGTCTTCATTCAAAAGTAATCACCTGAGGCCTGAGCACAACTATCCCACTGCTTAACGAGCCGAAGGATTCCCGGTTCCCAGAATTTCTCTGGCTGTGTGCTCTACTGAGTCCTTGAGTTCGTCATCGAGGTTGAAACGCTTTTTTTTTTTTTTTTAAATCTGGCCAGTACACTTTGTGTGACGCTGGAGGTGTGGACGAGCTTTATCATGGAGCAGAATCATTCCCTCCGTGAGCAAGCCAGGCCAGGCCTTTCGCTCTTGATGGACAACGGAGTGTCTCACAGAACACGTCACTGTTAATGGTTCTCTGTGCACGAGGAATTCGATGAGTATCGGACGTCGAGAAAGACGGTGAGCATCATTTTGCCTGCTGAGGACAGAGCCTTGAATGTTTAAGGGGGAGGTAACGATGCGTGAATCGCGTCCCCTAGAAGTCGCACTAAGTTTTGCCAAAGCGCCATAGTGAAATTTAAGCATTCGCAGACGCGCTATCCGCCGTCAGCCGAGATCCGCTGTGACCCCAAGGCACCACTACTTTCGTCATCCCGCTTCCACAAGGAGACAAAACAAATTTGCTGCCCCACTTTAGCACCTTCGCGACGCTACCCGATGTAACAGCTCCCTATGGCTGATTGCAGAATATGTAATTTGTAATAATTTACCTATTTCAGTAAAACAGTAATCGTTACTACACTAGAATACAAGTCATCCTGTTTTATACGTACATATTCCGCAGGCGGTGAAAGATTTTCACTTCACTATTATTTAGCGCAATCTTCATTTGTTATTTGCTTCGCGTATAGTAGTATCTTTGGTTAAAGAACCATTCTTGCGCCCTTTGAACGAAGAGGAGAATAGTTCGTTCTTTTTTCTCTTTCTTTCTGTATTTGATGGACTGTGCGCGTGCAGCATGGCAGGGAAGTAGCAAATAGTGAGACTGAGGTCAGAGTGTTTCCGTTTTTGTACTTAAGGAATTATTTTGAATTAAATGGTTTTTGATGAGGCACCTTCATACCTTACCAACAGTTCAAATGATGTGAAACATAATTAAAACGATCATTTTTGTTATTAAATGTAGGGACACTATTAGAAGCTCCTGTGGAGCGTCTCTTTACTGTGTGCAAAGAGATCCTTTCATCGAAGAGATCTAGGCTTAGTGATAAATACTTTGAAATGCAGCTGTTTTGAAAAGTCAGCTGAAATAAGTCTATAAATATGTATTTAATATCTATCAAAAGAAATTTTAGCATTGGTCCTAAATTAATGTTTATTTGATATTGCGAATCGATTTCGACTATGGAATAGTCATCCACAGTGCAACAAGCACAATCGAGTTGAAACATTTCAGGTTTTACATATCAATCCGCAAGGCATAGCTACAAGATGTTTCACATTGGTGTTTTCCAGAGTGCAGAAACAGTCGTCAGTGACTAACGAACGTTAATAATATAACAACAGAAAACATCCGTGAAAACATGTGCAATGTCACATCTAATGAGGCCCATTTATTTACAGCTGGAAAAGCAGTTGGACTGTGTTCGTTACTGAAAACTGTTGGAGAAAAACATAGTTCTCATTAAGAATAGTATTCAGTTTACTGCATACTTTATGCACTTTAGGCTATGTCCTAAGGTGCATGTGGGTTCATCATGCTTTACAGGTTTTGTCATCAAACAAGAAACATAGGTTTTCAAAATAATCTTTACCTTGTCTAGCAAAATATTTCGTTTGATCACTTTCTACATTCTCAATACCACTCCCCTCAAATGGAACGAGCCCGCAGTTTCCTGAACAAGAAAATCCATGTAGCCCAAATCGCTCTTCTACATTTGAGTTTAGGAGTTGTTGCTTAAATAGGTTCTATAGTCTGAAAGATTTTCTTCTTGTGCTGTAGTGATGCCGAGTAATGTATGACCTCCGTGTCTCAGTAGGATAGCTGTGGCCAACTCAGAACTAGTTGTCAATTTTTGCAACTTTGGCTGTTAAGGCAACTGAAAAACGCAGCAATGCACGCCTTACAGACGGTTCATTCTGCTGTAAATACGCGAAATGGTAAGCGCCGTCTCCGCCTCCCTTTGTAAAGCATTTGGGACGTGAGCATCGGGCTTTCGACGAAGTTATTCTCCACGTCCGCGTTTACACACGCACACCGGGACGTACAATTTGATCCAAGCTGGCGACAATCCCTGCAGCTACTGCCAACGCGGAACATACGTGGTGTGTCTAAACAGTTCGTTGAATTCTACCAGGAAACGAACCAAACAAAATATAGAAAAAAAGTTCTTTATTGCCCTTCAAAATAGACGCAAAACACTCGGATTCCTGTGTCAAACTGGGACAATATTTCGGCAACCGAACCTGTTGCCATCATCAGGTGCGCTGATGAACTGACTGCCTTGGAGTGGGGGCGACGCTTGTTCGTTGATATCTGCAAGGAAACAAACAAAACAAAATATAGAAAAAAGTTCTTTATTGCCCTTCAAAATAGACGCCAAACGCTACAATACACTTTTGACAACGTTCGTACGTCTTCTACGAGTTACACTGAGACTGACAAAGGTTCACAGGTGTACGGTCGGATTCCTGTGTGTCAAACTGGGACAATATTTCGGCAACCAAACCTGTTGCCATCATCAGGTGCGCTGATGAACTGACTGCCTTGGAGTGGGGGCGACGCTTTTATTTTCTTCGTCCCTCCGTCGTTTCATTCGCCATCCGCGCCCAGCGGCGTCTGCGCTGTATCCCCGCCCCCTGCCGAAGTCAGTCAACGCCACCTAGAAGACAAGGCCCCACAACTGGTCGTGCCTATGTCACTGTTTTCAGGCCGCGGTCGCCAGCTCACTGGCTAGTGGCTGGCCGCTGGGTCACGCCCACCGCCGCCTAGTGGCCGGCCGTTCAGACGGCGACCGCGGCCTGTAAGTGTGACACAGGCACGGCCAGTTGTGGGGCCTTGTCTTCTAGGTGGCGTTGAGTCAGTTCGGTATGTCAAAATTTATTTATCTTGTTAATTATGTTGAGTGCAGTTTACCAAACTTCAATAAGTATGTAGCCGCTGTCACGATTAATCTGCCTTTCCCTCACTCGGGTCTCGATGGACTCTTTAATTATGTGTTGTTATGGTCTTCAGTCCGGAGACTGGTTTGATGCAGCTCTCCACCCTACTCTATCCTGAGCAAGCCTTTTCATCTCCTCATAAGAACGGCAACCCACATCCACTTGAATCTGCTTGCTATACGCATCTCTTGGCCTCCCTCTGCGATTTTTACCCCACACACTTCCCTCCAATGCTAAATTTACGATTCCTCGATGTCTAAGAATGTGTCCTACCAAGCGATCCCTTCTTTTAGTCAGGGTATGCCAAAAATTCCTTTTCTCACCAATTCTGTTCAGTACCTCTTCATTAGTTATGTGATCTACCCACCTAATCTTCAGCATCCTTCTGTAGCACCACATTTCAAAAGCCTCTATTCTCTTCCTGTCCGCACTGCCTATCGTCCATGTTTCACTCCCGTACAAGGCAACACTCCACACAAATGCCTTCAGAAAAGACTTCCTTACCCTTAAATTAATATTCGATGTTAGCAAATTTCTCTTTTTCAAAAATGCTTTTCTTCCCATTGCCATTCTGCATAATATATCCTCTGTACTGCGACCATCGCATGTTATTTTACTACCCCAGTAACAAAACTCATCTACTACCTTCATTGTTTCGTTACCTAATCTAATTCCTTCAGCATCGCCTGATTTTCTAAGACCGCATTCCATTATTTTTGTTTTGCTTTTGTTAATGTTCATTTTATACACTTTCTTCAACACACTGTCAATTCCATTCAACTGCTCTTCCAGGTTTTTTGCTGTCTCTGACAGAATTACAATGTCATGAGCAAAACGCAATGTTTTTATTTCTTCACCCTGAACTTTAATCCCTATTCCAAATTTTTCCTTGCTTTCCTTCACCGCCTGCTCGATGTACAAATTGAATAACAACGGAGAAAGGCTACAACCCTGTCTTACTACCTTCCCAACTGATGCTTCCCTTTCATGCCCTTCGAGTCTAATGACTGTGGTCTGGCTTTTGTACAAGTTGTAAATAACTCTCCTTTCCCTGTATTTTACCCCTGCTGACTTCAGAATTTGAAAGAGTGTAGTCCAGTCAACATTGTCAAACGCTTTCTCCAAATCTACAAAAGCTAAAAATGTAGGCTTGCCTTTCCGTAATCTATCTTCTAAGATAAGACGTAAGGTATTGCCTTCCGGGTTCCTACGTTCCTCCTGAATCCAAACGGATATTCCCCGAGGTCAGCTTCTACCAGTTTTTCCATTCTCCTGTAGATAATTCGTATTAAAATTTTGCAACCATGACTTATCAAACTGATGGTTCTGTAATTTTTACACCTGTCTGCGCCTGATTTCTTTGGAATGGGGATTATTACATTTTTCTTAAAGTCTGAGGGTATTTCGCCTGTCCCATACATCCTACACACCAGTTCAAATACTCTTGTCATGGCTGGCTCTCCCAGAGCCTTTAGTAGCTCTGAGGGTATGTCATCTACTCCTGTGGCCTTGGTCCGACCTAGATCTTTCAAGGCTCTGTCAAATTCATCTCTCAGTATAATATCTCCTATTTCATCTTGATCTACCTCCTCTTCCCTTCCTACAAAATCGTCTCTAAGTTCATTTCCTTTGTAGAGCTGCTCTATGTACTCTTTCCACCTTTCAGCTTTCCCTTCTTTGCTGAGAATTGCTCACCCATCTGAGTTCTTGATATTCGTAGAATTGCTTTTCTTGTCCCCAAATGTCTCTTTGATTTTCCTGTAGGCGGTATCTACTTTTCCCCTTCTTATACATTCTTCTACAGATTTGCATTTGGCTTCTAGCCACTCCTGCTTAGCCATTTTGCACTTCCTATCAATCTCATTTCTTAGTCGTCTGTACTGCATTTTGCCTGTTTCATTTACTGCATTTTTATATTTTCTCCTTTCATCGATTAAATTTAGTATCTCCTGTGATATCCAAGGATTTTTTGTAGGTCTTGCCTTCCTACCTATTTTGTCCTCTGCTGCCTTCACTATTTCATCTCTCAATGCTATCCATTCCTCTTCTACTGTTTTATTTCCCCCTGTTTCTGTCAATTTTTGCCTAAATCTCCCTCTGAAATTCACCAGAACTTCACGTTCCTTCAATTTATCTAGGTCCCATTTCCTTATTTTCCTACCTTTCTGCAGTTTTTTCAGTGTCAGCCTACAGTTTATGACTAACAAGTTATGGTCAGAGTCTATATCTGCCCCTGGGTATGTCTTGCAGTTTATAACCTGGTTCCGGAATCTATGTTTTAGCATTATAAAATCTATCTGATACCTTCCGGTGTCTCCTGGTCTCTTCCATGTATACAACCTTCTTTTGTGATTCTTAAATCACGTGTTTGTTACAATTAAATCATGTTCCGTGCAAAATTCTACCAGGCGACTTCCTCTTTCGTTCCTCCTGCCCAGTCCATATTCACCTACTATTTTTCCTTCTCTTCCTTTTCATACTACCGAATTTCAGTCTCCCATCACAATTAAGTTTTCCTCTCCCTTAACTTCCTTTAGCTCCTCATATATTTCTTCGATCTCCTCATCATCGGCAGAGCTAGTTGGCATATAAACCTGTACTACTGTTGTCGGTGTTGGCTTCGTATCTATCTTGACAATGATAATGCGATCACTGTGCTGCTCATAGTAGTTTACGCGTATTCCCATTTTCTTATTCATTATCAGTCCTACTCCTGTGATACCCCCAACTGATTTCGTACTTATAATCCTGTTCTCACCTGACCAGAAATCCTGTTCGTCCTGCCACCGAACTTCACTAATGCCCACTATATCTAACTTCAACCTATCCATTTCCCTTTTTAAATTTTCTGATTTTCCTACCCGATTAAGGGATCTAACAGTCCACGCTCCGATCCGTAGAATGCCAGTATTGTCTTTCCTGATGAGAACATCCTCCTGAGTAGTCCCCGCCCGGAGATCCGAATGGGGGCCTATTTTACCTCCGGAATATTTTACCCGAGAGGATGCCATCACCATATTTTCATACAGAAGAGCTGCATGTCCTCGGGAAAAGTAACGGCTGTAGTTTCCCCTTGATTTCAGCCGTTCGCAGTAACCGTATGACAAAGCCACATTAGCTGATGTTACAAGGCCAGCTCAGTCAATCATCCAGACTGTTGCCCCTGTAACTACTGAAAAGGCTGCTGCCCCTCTGCAGGAACCACACGTTTGTCTGACCTCTCCACAGATACCCCTCCGCTGTGGTACGGCTATCTGCATCGTTGAGGCACGCAAGCCACACCACCTCGGCAATGTCTGTAGTTCATGGGGGTGGCTTAAATATACAGTCCCAAAAACTGGACGTCTGGGTCAGACCTATGGTTCTTGTAGTTCGTGTCATGTAATTAAGAAAGGTAGGTTCTGCGACTGCCGATACGTTGGGCTGCTGTAAATTCGCGTGTCTCTGATGTTCACGACGGCGATCTTCGACAGTTCGCAATGTCTGACTGATGTAGGTTTCACCAGATTGGCAGGGGAACTTATAAACTCCGAATTTACGTAGACCCAGATCATCCTTAATGCCGCAAAGCAAAGCCTGTTTTGGCTGGTGGGCGGAAAACCGTCTAGGCATTTTCGAAGAATTATCTTGCTAGATATTGCGCCACAATACGGAAGAAATGCTGAGGTAATATCAACTGGGGTTCCTCATCTCTTTGCACCGGAGGTCCTGTGGGCTCATGACGTAGGGCTCTCGGAATTTGCTACTCTGTGTCCGTTCTCCCGGAAAAAAGTCTTTAAATGCTCAAGTTCTTCATTGTCATTGTCCGAGACGGTACGAGCCCCGTGTACCAGTGTTTTCAGAACGCCGTTTCAGCAAGCTGTTTCTCTGCGCCGGATGGTGGCAGCTTTCCACATGCAAGTATAAGTCGGTGTGTGTCTTCTTGCGAAACACACTGTGGCACAGCGACCCATCAGGTCTTCTTATAAACATCACATCAAAAAATGCATCATTCCTTCCATTTCCACTTCCATAGTGAACTTTATATTCTGGTGTCTGCAATTGAGATGTTCCAGGAATTAATTTTTCCCTTCCACGAGGCCATACGACGAATGTATCGTCGACATATCTGAAAAAACCAAGTCGGTTCCATTCTACATCTACATCTACGTAGATACTCTGCAAATCACATTTAAGTTCCTAGCAGAGGGTTCATTAACCACTTTCATAACTTTTCTCTACCGTTCCATTCTCTAATAGCGCGCGGGAAGAAAGAACATCTAAATCGTTCCGTTTTCGATCTGATTTCTAGCAAAATATTTTCACACTCAGAAGTAAAAGTCAGTGATTGAAACTTCGCAAACAGATCACGCCGCAATGAATAACGTCTTTCTTTTAATGATTTCCTTCCCAATTCGTGCAACATTTCCGTGACGCTTTCTCCCGTAACGTGATAAAACAAAACGAGCTGCCCTGGACCTCCTCAAATGTCTCCCGTCACTCCCACCTGGTGAGGGTCCCACAAGGGGCAACAGTACTCCAGGAGAGGACGCACAAGTGTGATGTAGGCAGTCTCTTTGGTGGAACTACTGCATCTTCGATGCGTTTTTCCAATGAAACATAACCTTTAGTTTGCCTTCCCCACAATATTTTCTGTGTGTTCTCTCCAATCTAAGTTGTTCGCAATAGTTACTCCTAGGTATTTGGTAGAATTTATGACCTTAAGGTTTGACTGATTTATCGTGTAATTGAAGCTCAGCGGATTTATTTTAGTGGTCATGTGTATTACTTCACAGTTTTTTATATAGTGTTAATTGCCAATTTTCGCACCATGTAGAACCTGTGTCTAAATCGCTTTGCAGTTGCTTTTGATCCTCTGCTGAATTAACTAACCGATAAACGACAGCATCATCCGCGAATAGTCTAAGGGAGCTATTCAGAATGCCTGCTAAATCGTTTATAAACACAAGGCAGAGCAGGGGACCTATAACACTTCCCTGGGGAACGCCAGATATCACTTCTGTTTTACTCGATGACTTACCGTCAATTACTACGAATTGTGTCCTTTCTGGTAGGAAATCGTGAATCCAATAGCACAATTGGGGCGATATTAGATAAGCAAGCAATTTCATTAGAAGTCATTTGTGATGTACAGTGTCAAAAGCCTTCCGAAAATCCAGAAATATGGAATCGATTTGTGATCCCTTGTCAATGGCAGTTATCACTTCATTCAGCTGAATCTAGAGGTTTCTCCTCGAAATGCTCCTTATACATGTTATCGACAACTGCAAGTAGTGGGCTACCCATGGCCATTACTTCTGTCTGCTCGTACTAAGCACCGTCGAGAAGAAAATGTGTCGATGTCAGTACATGCCGGTTTGACACAGGGATCCGGCCGGATACCCGTGAACTTTTTCATCTAGAATTACGCCAGGAGAAGCTGAAGAATGACATTATACTGAAAAGAATCGCACGAATAAACACGGCCGCCTGTTGCTTCTTTACAGAGTGCTTGCAGATGGCGCTATGAAGTCCATGATATGCGGCTGCGCTGAAGTGCTGATCGTGCGCATCTGTAAACGTCAGCTGATTTGGAAGCTTTCAGCCGAGAGTTGCAGTTAGGGTGTCTGGCAGCGGCGGTGGCTGCGCCCGCGCCGATGGTCAGCGGCGTGTGACGGCTCTGGTCGGCTCGGCGCGGCTAACGGGCAGCTCTGGCGGCGGCGCTGGAGGCGAGGCAGGCGAGGCGAGGCGATGACCTTGCGGCCCGGCCGGCCATTCGTATTCGGCTCGCGGCGCCCAATGCCGGGCCATCCTCTCGCGGTTTCGGTAAACAGCCGCACTCCCACATTCCGGGGCCCACGCCGTCTCCCGCCAGCAGCCACGCGCTGCGGCTGCGGCTGCGGCCACTGCCCTTCTCAAGGGGACCCCACCGGCTCCTTCCTCACCCATTTCACACCATGTGTGTGGCACAAGTGCTCGACCGGCTGTGAAGTCTGGAAGGTAAGGTGGCGAGGTACTGGCGGAAGTAAAGCTGTGAGGGCGGTCCGTGTGGCGTGCCATGGTAGCTCACTCGGTAGAGCGCTAACCCGCGATAGACAAAGGTCCCGCTTTCGAGTCCCAGTCTGGAACACAGGTTCAGTCTGCCACCAAATTTCATGTCGACCCACAATGCTCAAAACAATTAGGAAATCAGGTGAGATGTTCCTAACTCCAGACGACCCAGAAGCATCTCCTTACTCGCCGGCCGCGTTGGCCGAGGGGACTGAGGCGCTCCAGTCACAGTCTCCACGGCCGCTACGGTGAGGGGTTTGAACCCCCCTCGGGCATGGATATTTGTGCCGTCCTTAGTATTAGCTAGTTCATAAGCAGTTTGTAAGTTTAGGGACTGATGACCCTGTAGTTTAGTCCCATAGACTATACAAACATTTGAACATTTTCTCCATCCCGGCCTGGAATGCCTCAACAAATTTCTCCGTCAGGGCTATGACTTTCTCATGTCATCACTCCAAAGTGTTCTTCTCACACCACCCAAAGTAGCCGTCCTCCTAATCTCCGCAACATCCTCGTCCAACTCTACAACATCCTAAAACCACCCTCCCTACCTAATGGTTCCTACCTCTGTAACCGATCCCACTGCAAAACCTGTCGAATGCATCTTCCTACAACAACATACTCCAGCCCCACCACAGGAAAAACCTACCCTATTCAAGGCAGGGCCACATGTGGCACAACACACCTCATATTTCAACTGACATATGTCCACTGTGCGGCCTTTTATGTTTGTATGACCACCAACAAATTGGCTGAGCGGATGAATGGTCACAGACGGACTGTTCGCCTGGGGGACACCCAATATCCTGTGGCAGAGCATGCCCTCCAGCATGAGTCCAGGAACCTGGGCACGTGTTACACCACACGTGCCATTTGGATACTGCCACCTAACACCAATTCCTCAGAGCTACAAAGATGGGAACTTGCCCTTCAACATATCCTCTCCTCGCGTCACCCTCTTGGCCTAAAACTACGCTAACCTCCCTCCCCCCCTTCATCCTCAACTCACCTATCCATTACTCATTTCTCACTCCCCTTCCTTACCTTCATCCCTCTCTCTCTCTCTCTCCCCCTCCTCTCCGACCCCCCCCCCTCTCTCTCCACACACACACACACACACACACACACACACACACACACACACACACACACACATATATATATATATATATGTGTGTGTGTGTGTGTGTGTGCTTTCTCTACATCTTTCCATCTTTCCCTGTTAATCAAAAACGTATAGACAAACCCCCCCCCCCCCTCCATTGCTCAGCATCATTCGGTTCACTCATCTTTACTTTTCTTCTCTTTACTGCTTGATCTTTTCTCTTTGGTTATATATCCTCTCTGGCTTGGCTCACTGCTAATATACAATATCTCTTACTTCCACACTCCTTAAACACCTGCCTCATGACCTAGGTCATGATTTACCTTCCCCTTCCGTTCCCATCCTTTTTTCTTCCCTTCTCTCCCACCTGAAGAAGGAACTGTGTTCCGAAAGCTTGTCCTTTTTCGTCCGTTTTCTTTTATTTCATTTGTGTCACTATCGGCGGTACAGCACAAAAGTAAGTACTGTCCAGCCAAACTATTGCTTTTGAAAAATAATTTAACAATTTATATGTCATACAGAACGTTTTTTGCTGTCTCAACACTTCACTAGAGGTTTACGTAGCGTTTACTTAGAGCGAAGCACCGTGGAGATACCAAAATAGTGAAAAAGTCATTCTCGTTGCCGTCTATGAAGGTATGGTCACTTCGGACGACCAGTACAGCTGCACACCTGCGTGGCATGGACAGTATGAGGTTATCAATCAGCTCTTGAGCGATATTTGGCTATACTTATATGCGTGCAATATCCAGGCCTGCAACCGTTGTGGAATGTTCTGGTCTGGCTGCAGTGCATCTTCCAAGTATATCCCAGACATGCTCAGTCGGGTTTTAAGTCCGGTGAACAAGCTTGCCACTCCATTCGTTTAATTCCCTCAGCTTGAGCATGTTGTCCACCAATGCAGCTCTGTGGGGTCGAGCATTATCATTCACCAGAGGGAATCCATCTCCTATGGCACCTGTAGGTATAACAAAAGGTCGAAGAACCTCGTCTCTAAATCTGTGAATAGTCACGGTCCGTAAGTGCGCCAATACTGACTCCTGCCCACACCATTCGTCCACCACTTTGATATGATATGTTTCCTGCAAATAAGCCGTTATGTTCCGAGTTCCACGTTCTCTCCAGTTGAGGGAACGACGATTGTCCTACCACAAAATCTTGACTCATCTGTGAACAGAAACCTGGCGCAATTCGTTATGACTCCAATCATAAAGTTCCTCCGCCAATTTTCTGCGGGAAAAACGGTGTTGTGGTTTCATTAGGACACACACCACAGTCCTCTACGTGTAGAGCCCACATTTCCGAAGGCGTTTTCGGACTTTGTGTGTTGATATTGCGCATCCCATTGCTTCCTGGAGGATGCGCTTTCCGCTGTCTCGACGGGTTGTTAACCGGACATAACTGTCATCTCTTGCTGTTGTCACCCGTGGACGACCTTGGCCTTGCCTTCTTTTAACGGTTCCTGTTGCCTGAAATCGCGTCCACGTTCTGGAAATTGAACTTTAAAACACTCCAATAGCTGCAGCCACCTCCATCTGTGATTGTCCACCGCGGTGGAGCAGCCGAGCGGACTAAAGCGTCTCGCTGTGGAGCGCGCGGTTGCTCGGTTCGAGGTTCGAGTCTTCCCTGGGGCATGGGTGTGTGTGTTTGTCCTTAGGTTAGTTTACCTAGGTTTGAGTAGTTTGTAAGCTACGGATTGATGACCACGCAGTTTGGTCCGATAGATTTACAAACATTTGAATATTTTTGTGAGTGTCCCACTTCCAACCTTTCTATATCCACGCCAGAGCTACCGCTAGGTCACGTTGATGTTGTATTCCACTATCTGCTCACTACACTATCTGAACCCTACTGTTTATGTAATTGATTTGGTAAACACAAGTGGACACCACCCTCCGCAGTAGCAAGTTTCTATTGTTATCACAATATATTTTATTTCGATAATCATGACGCACTATGTAGTCGGGTGCTTACAAAATTTGTTCGCATTCGGAGGAGAAGGTTAGGAGGTGCTGGTCTGACTGCAATGCGTCTTCCAAGTGCAACCCAGACATGTTCAGTCGGGTTTAAGTCCGGTGAACAAGCTAACCACTCCATCCGTTCAATTCCCTCAACTTCAGATTCAGTGCTGCTCTGTGGGGACGATCTTTATCGTCTACCAGAAGGAACTCATCTCCTGTGGCACCAGCGTAAGGCACAACAAAAAGACGAAGGAAATGTTATTTAATACAATTAAATCGCCCCCTTGCTGCAATATCGGATAATAGAATCTATCTAACTGACAGGCTACAGCAAGTATATACTAATTATCAAACATCACATCTCCAATTCCATGTTGTGATCTTCAGTCCGGAGACTGATTTGATGCAGTTCTTCAGCCAACTCCGTCTTGAGCAAGTCTCTTTATCTATTCATAAGAACGGCAATCCACATCTATTTGAACCTAATCACTATATTTGGATCTTGATCTTGCCCTGGGATTCCCCCCCCCCCCCCCCCCCCCACACACACACACTTCATTCCAATGCGAAATTCACGATTCCATTATGTCTAAGAATGTGTCCTACCAGTCGATTCCTTCTTTCAGTTAAGGTATGCCAGAATTTCCTTTTCTCGCCATTTCTGTTCACTACCTCACTAGTTACGCGATCTACCAAACTATGCATCTACATACGTATTCGGAAATCCACCCAAAGGTGCGTGGTGAAGAGTACCTAGTACTACTACTAGTTACTTGCTTTTCTGTTACACTCCCACATAGAACGAGGGAAAAACGAATACTTTTATGCATCTGTACGAGCCTTAATCTATCTTATCTTAGCTTTGTGGTCTTTACGCGAAATATAAGTTGCCGGCAGTAGAATTGTTCTGCAGTCTGCTTGAAATTCCGGCTCTTTGTTGAATTTCTTCAACAATTTTTCTCGAAAACATGTTTCCTCCAGTGACTCTCACTTGACTTTCCGAAGCATCTCAATAACACTACCAGTAACAAACCTAGCCGCCCGCCTCTGAATTGCTTCTATGTTTTCCTTTAAATCTTCTTGTGGGGATCCCAAAGACTTGAGCAATAGTCAAGACGCAACCGAACAAACGTTTTATATGTGGTCTCCTTTACATACGAATTACACCTTACCAAAACTCTCCCAATAAACCGAGGTCGGTCATCCGCCTTCCGCACGACTATCCTTATATGCTCGATCCATTTCAAATGCTGTGCAGCCTTACGCCTAGATATTTAACTGACGCGACTCTGTTAACCAGCACATTGGTAATGCTGTGGTAAAACATTATGGGATTGTTTCTCCTTCTCATCTGCATCACCTTACATTTTTCTACATTTAGAGCTAGCTACCATTCCTCAAACCACCTAGAAATTTTATCCAAGTCATTCTGCATCCTACTACAGTCATTCAATGACGACACTTTGCCGTACACCTCAGCATCATCAGCATACAGCCGCAGATTGCAACTCCCTCTGTCCGTCAGATCATTTATATAGACAGAAAATAATAAAGGACCTATCACACTTCCTTGGGGCACTCCTGACGATACCCTTCGTCTGTAGCTCCACACTTCAAAACCTCTGTTTTACTACCGTACAAGGCAAGACTCCACACAAAAGCGTCAAATCACACACCATCTGTGAACCTACTGTTCGCTGATAACACCACGCTGATTACAGGTGAAAACGTACATAACGTCCGAAACTACAACAAGAAAATAATTGAGATGAACTATCGCTAGTGTCTAGACAACTAACTGTCCATTAAGAAAACGAGGACAGAAGAACATTATTTCAGTCTCAGAGAACAAAAGTCTGGAAATAAGAATGTGAATTACTTGGCCATTTGATTCATGAAAGATTCTTACGTATGCAAAAAACTCGGAAGGAGCTGTAATACGAAATGCTGTTGTGAGGAAGTGCATTGGGGTCGGCTTACGTTTTTCTGTGGGAGAAGAAAGTTAAAAGGTGTATTCTAGGTTTACCCTCTAGAAAGACTTGCAGAAATCAATTCAGATTACTTAATATAAAGTAGTTCCCTGGCTCTCTATATATAACTCACTAATCCGTCCAAGAAATTAAACAGTTGTAGACTAAGAAATAATGTTCACTCACACAATACTAGGAACAGCCACAGGACAATATCCCATACTCTCACACACAGTAGCTATCAACACATGAGTATGATAGTCTTCGATAAATTGATAAACACTGTGAACGTTCACTCCCTTGCATAAGTTTAAGAAAGTTTTAGAACCTTGGCTAAAAGAGTATGAATTTTACAAAGTTGGTGAATTTATGGAAAATGATTTTCAAGACTTGAGCTTAGAGTAACTATACCAAACAGTAAAAATACGTGTAATAATCTTATGCTCATATACAAATGGTAAAGTGTGTGTGTGTGTAATTAATTTGTAAATATTTGTAATCAGCGGTCTAAAGCACCTCGCTGCGGAGCGCGCGGTTGCTCGCCGTGGAGGTTCGAGTCCTCCCTGGGGCATTGGTGTGTGGGTTCGTCCGTAGGTTAGATTACCTAGGTTGAAGTAGTTTGTAAGCTACGGACTGATGACCGCGCAGTTTGGTCCGATAGATTTACAGAAATTTGAACATTTTTTCAGTGGCCTGGAATATATCCATCATTATGTTTCTAATAATTCGTTTTTGTTCGTTTTTAGTATTTTAGATAATAAACCGTTCTGGCACGTTATCTGAGTAGGCCTATAGCTAATAGCTAATGATTTTTTGATGTTATTGCTTGCAATTTTTTGGTAGAAGCTGGTCTACATGTGCTGCTATTTGGTGACTGAAGTTGTTTTGTTTCTGTTTTCCTTCATTTATTCCATTGGATTTTTTGTTCTAGCCCTTCACCATTAAGCACGTGGCATTTTGTTTGTGTTGTGTTTTTGTTTTGTGTGGTGTTGCCAACTACTATCTTTGCTTTACGTCCGTATGTGTGTGTATTTCCGATGCATATGTGAAAAAATTGCAACAGTTATTGATATTTTTATTTATTTATTCTTTTTATTTTTTAACTAATGATTCTGCTCCTGTGTGTGTGTGTGTGTCTGTGTAAGAGAGAGAGAGAGAGAGAGAGAGAGAGAGAGAGAGAGAGAGAGAGAGAGAGAGAGAGAGACAGAGATAGAGAGAAGAAACATGCATGTATACACAAATTATTATTACTTATAACACACTGTAACCAGATATTGACAATGCCAGTTGTGTCAAAATCTGCGGTAAGCTTGAGAACAATAAATTCAAAGCAAAGGCAAGAACCTTTTACATTCACGTTGACTACTGAGTCAGCGACACAGGCTTTTGCGCTGGCAACCAAATCGAACAACATTGCTTTCACTGACTGTGCCACCACGATGGTCGGATTAGAGTCTGAACTGAACTGAGAGACTGTTAACCCTTTATTTGGTCATCAACATGTGCGCCGGCCGCGGTGGCCGAGGAGACTAAAGCGCTCCAGTCACGGTGTGCACGGTCACTACGGTCGGGGGTTCGAATCCCCCCTCGGGCATGGATATTTGTGCCGTCCTAGTTCGTAAGTAGTTCATAAGTATCCAGAATGAAACTTCACTCTGCAGCGGAGTGTGCGCTGATATGAAACTTCCTGGCAGATTAAGATTGTGTGCCGGAACCGGGACTCGAACCTGGGACCTTTGCCTTTCGCGGGCAAGCGCACTACCGACTGTGCTATCCCGACACGACTCACGATGCCGCCTCACAACTTTACTTCCGCCAGTACCTCGTCTCCTACTTTCCAAACTTCACAGAAGCTCTCCTGCAAACACGCAAGACTAGCACTCATGGAAGAAAGGATGTGGTGGAGACATGGCTTAGCCACAGCCTAATGGATGTTTCCAGAATGAAACTTCACTCTGCAGTGGAGTGTGCGCTGATATGAAACTTCCTGGCAGATTAAAATTGAGTGCCGGAACCGGGACTCGAACCTGGGACCTTTGCCTTTCGCGGGCAAGCGCACTACCGACTGTGCTATCCCGACACGACTCACGATGCCGCCTCACAACTTTACTTCCGCCAGTACCTCGCCTCCTACTTTCCAAACTTCACAGAAGCTCTCCTGCAAACACGCAAGACTAGCACTCCTGGAAGAAAGGATATGGTGGAGACATGGCTTAGCCACAGCCTAAGGGATGTTTCCAGAATGAAACTTCACTCTGCAGCGGAGTGTGCGATGATATGAAACTTCCTGGTAGATTAAAATTGTGTGCCGGAACCGGGCATCGTGAGTCGTGTCGGGTTAGCAAAGTTGGTAGTGCGCTTGCCCGCGAAATTCAAAGGTCCCAGGTTCGAGTCCCGGTTCCGGCACTCAATTTTAATCTGCCAGGAAGTTTCATATCAGCGCACACTCCGCTGCAGAGTGAAGTTTCATTCTGGAAACATCCCTTAGGCTGTGGCTAAGCCATGTCTCCACCATATCCTTTCTTCCAGGAGTGCTAGTCTTGCGTGTTTGTAGGAGAGCTTCTGTGAAGTTTGGAAGGTAGGAGTCGAGGTACTGGCGGAAGTAAAGTTGTGAGACGGCATCGTGAGTCGATGTCGGTATAGCACAGTCGGTAGTGCGCTTGCCCGCGAAAGGCAAAGGTCCCATGTTCGACTCCCGGTTCCGGCACACAATTTTAATCTGCCCGGAAGTTTCAGTTCATAAGTAGTTTGTACGTTTACGGACTGATGACCCCGTAGTTAAGTCCCATAGACTATACAAACATTCGATCAACATGTGCTCATGATTTTCTGTAACATGTTTCAGGTCACGTTCTGTGATGGACGATAATGCTTGAAATCTCCACTTAAGCTCTGAAATATATTGATGTTTAGTTGTCTTTTACGAATTCATAAAATTCTGAATCATTAGTATTTTTTTCTTATACGTACGTACCTCCTTATAAAGGAAAAGAGGAAAACTTGAAGGCAATGCAAAAGTATTGGAGAATTCTAATTTGGGATACTGCAATTAGTCTGATGTTTTTTGGAAAGACTATTAGAGGGAGGAAACAGCCGGCTACGGTGGCCGAGGGGAATGAGGCGCTACAGTCACGGCCTGCACGGCCACTACGGTCGGGAGTTCGAATCCCCCTCGGGCATGGATATTTGTGCCGTCCTTAGTTGTAGGTAGTTGATAAGTAGTTTGTAAGTTTAGGGACTGATGACCCCGTAGTTAAGTCCCATAAGCTTTACAAACATTTGAACATTTGAACATTTTGGAGGAAACAGTATCTCCTATATCAGTGAACGATGTACGATACGAAAGATTTCATCACTTGCCAAATCATGGGCCAAAAGAAATGAGTAGGTTTTGTCTTCTACATCTACAACCATACTCCGCAAGCCACCTGACGGTGTGTGGCCGAGGGTACCTTGAGGACCACTAGACTGTCTTCATGGATACTTGACCTGAGATGTGGAAACTGTGGGATTTTCTGGACCTGTTTTAAGACATTTCACGTGAAGTAATTGAAATACTGTAATTTCTATGGACACAGGAACATAACTGTACGATTTATGTTGTTATATCCATTTCCGTTTTGGGGCAATGTTACACTCCTGGCCATTAAAATTGCTACACCACGAAGATGACGTTCTACAGACGCGTCTGTAGAACGTCATCTTCGTGGTGTAGCAATTTTAATGGCCAGGAGTGTAACATTGCCCCAAAACGGAAATGGATATAACAACATAAATCGTACAGTTATGTTCCTGTGTCCATAGAAATTACAGTATTTCAATTACTTCACGTGAAATGTCTTAAAACAGGTCCAGAAAATCCCACAGTTTCCACATCTCAGGTCAAGTATCCATGAAGACAGTCTAGTGGTCCTCAAGGTACCCTCGGCCACACACCGTCAGGTGGCTTGCGGAGTATGGTTGTAGATGTAGAAATTTAACCAACAGAAAGAGAATGCCGTGATATGCAAATGATTACCTTTTCAGAGTATTCACCTACAACATGCTGACAGGAGGAAAGTTTCCAACCGATTTCTCATACACAAACAGCAGCTGACCGGCGTTGCCTGGTGAAACGTTATTGTGATGCCTCATGTAAGGAGGAGAAATGCGTACCATCAAGTTTACGACTTTGATAAAGGTCGGTTTGTAGCCTATCGCGATTGCGGTTTATCGTATCGCGACATTCCTGCTCGCGTTGGTCGCGATCCAATGACTGTTAACAGAATGTGGAATCGGTGGGTTCAGGAGGGCAATACGGAACGCCGTGCTGGATCCCAACGGCCTCGTATCACTAGCAGTCAAGATGACAGGCATCTTATCCACAAGGCTGCAATGGATCGTACAGCCACGTCTAGAACCCTGAGTCAACAGATGGGGACGTTTGCAAGACAACAACCATCTGCACAAACAGTTAGACGACGTTTGCAGTCGCATGGACTATCAGCTCGGAGACCATGGCTGCATCACAGACAGGAGCGCCTGCTATAGTGTACGCAACGACGAACCTGGGTGCACGTATGGCAAAACGTCATTTTTTCGGATAAACCTAGGTTCTGTTTTCAGCATCATAATGGTCATATCCGTGTTTGGCGACATCGCGGTGAACACACATGGGAAACGTGTATTCGTCATCGCCATACAGGCGTATCACCCGGCTTGTTGGTATGGGGTTCCATTGGTTACACGTCTCAGTAACCTCTTGTTCGGATCGACGGCACTTTGAACAGTGGCCGTTACATTTCAGATGTGGCTCTACCCTTCATTCGATCCCTGCGAAACCCTTCATTTCAGGAGGATAATGCACGACCGCACCTTGCAGGTCCTGTACGGGCCTTTTTGGATACGGAAAACGTTCGACTGCTGCCCTGACCAGCACATTCTCCAGATCTTTCACCAATTGAAAACTTCTGTTTAATGGTGGCCCAGCAAGTGGCTCGTCTTAATACGCCAGTCACTACTCTTGATGAACTGTGGTATCGTGTTGAAGGTGCATGGGCATCTGTACCTGTACAGGCCATTTAAGCTCTGTTTGACTCAACGCCCAGACGTATCAAGGCCGTTATTACGGCCAGAAGTAGTTGTTGTGAGCACTGAGTTCTCAGGATATATCACCCAAAGTGCGTGTAAATGTAATCACATGTCAGTTCTAGTGTATTTGTTCAATGTATACTCGTTTATCATCTGCATTTATTCTTAATGTAGCGATTTTAATGTTCTGTAGTGTATGTACAGACAAGAATCTATATTATGAGAAAAAAATCATATGAATTTATCCATGGCCCTACACGTCTAATTTAAGTAACTTAATGTATTTTCTTCGCGTGATTTCTGTGTGTGCCAAATAAAGGGTTAGACTGTTGCCTTATCGTCGTTATTCTGGCGCTGCACCCGGTATATGGTTTGCAGTGGTTTGCATTTTACCTTTCGCATCCCTGTAGTGTGCACTGCCGGTACACAAACGAGCCAGCTTGCATTTCTGAAATCCTGGAGCCTGTTTTCGTTCCATGCCTTTGGAGCTTGCTGAAGTGCACCTTGAAACAGTTATGATGCGGAACCGCACGTAGCACGCACGATCAACACTTCTTCGTCGTCCATATGATGCTCTCCTGTCGTAGCCTTCCTGTCCTCCCGATCCCTTATCTATCGAAATCGTCTGGTCAATGATGATTTCGTGTGACATTTTAGGCCGTTCGACCCCAGCTGGGATCGTGTTCGGTCTGCCTGGTCCAAGTCTTTAGTTGACGCCACATGGGCAACTTGCACGTCGATGATGATGAAATGATTATGTGGACAACACAACACCCAGCCCCCGAGTGGAGAAAATTTCCAATCCGACCGGGAATCGAACCCGGACTCACCCTCCGTTGCAATCTACCATGCTGTCCAGTGGACTACGGCCGGCCGCGGTAGCCGAGGGGACTGAGGCGCTCCAGTCACGGTCTGCACGGCCACTACGGTCGGAGGTTCGTATCCCCCCTCGGGCATGGATGTTTGTGTCGTCCTTAGTCTTAGGTAGTTCATAAGTAGTTAGGGACTGATGACCCCGTAGTTAAGTCCCATAAGTTCTACAAACATTTGAACAAAAAAGTGGACTACGGAGGCGGCGGACGTGTGGTCAGTGATGTTGAGCGACTGGCCCGGGGTACAGCACCCACTGCTATACCAGACCTACTTTGGCAAAATGTGGAAGTAGCGTGGATTGCTATATCCCAACAGAATATCCAGAGCATCTTTGAATCAACTCCGAGGCGTGAAGCAGCTGTTGTAGCCACAAATGGCGGCAACACTCAGTACTTATCTCGTCATCATCTTCACTTCACACGGGGCTGTAGTTTAAATCATGTGATCTTTGCTTCATTATCTGCGGTCCATGGTGACATTTATAGGCTTCCTGCATGACCAAATTTACAAATAATTGATGCCTCATGACGTATTACGCGATGCCTTCTAGAGTGTGTCCATGAAGTAAAGTCGAATTTAAATTCTGCAGCATTTTGTCATATGAGTTTCTACAGCCGTGGCTTTTTCGTGTTTGTTATCTGCGATCCTTATCATCTGTAGACTTATAGGTTTTGTGTGGTGAGCGTTCTTATTTGATGTTCGTCACGGAACAGAGGCCAACTGAGCAACGTATCCAAATGAAGTAATGATCACAAAAACAGTGAAAGTCAGACGGCAGCCGTTCGCAAATTGCGTGTGATACTCGGACGTAATGTTGCTCCAACCTAATCGTCAGTTAGGAAGTTGATCCGTTAGACTGAGACCACTGGGTCTGTCTCAAACGTTAGGAAAACAGGACGGCCGCGCTCTGTTCGAACAAAAGATAACATTTCTGTCGTGTGTGACAATTTGACACGCCAGGAAATCGGTTCCTCGACGAGATCACTGCTTGAAATCCTTTCAAATGTGCTGAAACTGCATGAGTACAAGATTCAACTTACATAAGAGTTGAAGACTGCAGATCAGGGAAAGAGACATGGAGTTGCTCAATGTGTCTTGACTCGCACACCCACCTTGGGTGTGTCAATACGCGGAACTACATTTTGGATGGCTAGCAGTGTATATCTTTTATTGTCATCCTTTGATGAACTAGAGATCCTGTATCGAAGTATAGGCTGTGAGCTCTGTGCTATGGATGCTGAACCCGTGAAAAGACCTGAATTGGCTCCCACTCTCTAAACGAGTTCATGTTAGCCGCGTCCAGAGACTTTCCAGCGACTTGTAGCCTCACTTCCATGTCGTCTCAGTGCATTCTGCAAGACCAGAGGAAACCTCACAAGATACACTATTGGCCATTAAAATTGCTACACCAAGAAAAAATGCATTTGATAAACGAGTATTTATTGTACAAATCAATTATGCTACAACTGACATGTGATTACATTTTCGCGCAATTTGGGTGCATAGATCCAGAGAAATCAATACCCACAACAACCTCCTCTGGCCGTAATAACGGCCTTGTTACGCCCGGGCATTGAGCCAAACAGCGTTTGGATGGCGTGTACAGGTCCAGATACCCATGCAGCTTCAACACGATACCTCAGTTTATCAAGAGTAGTGACTGGCGTATTGTGACGAGCCAGTTGCTCGGCCACCGTTGACCAGACGTTTTCAATTCTGGAGAATGTGCTGGCCAGGGCAGCAGTCGAACTTTTCCGTGTCCAGAAAGGCCCGTACAGTACCTGCAACATGCGGTCGGGCATTATCCTGCTGAAATGTAGGGTTTCGCAGAGATCGAATAAAGGGCAGAGCCACGGGTCGTGAGACATCTGAAATGTAACGGCCACTGTTCAAAGTGCCATCGATGCGAACAAGAGGTAATCGAGACATGTAACTCCCCATACCATCACGCAGGGTGATACGCCAGTATGGCGATGACGAATACACGTTTCCAATGTGCGATCAGCGTGATGTCGTCAAACACGTATGCGACATCATGATGGTGTAAACAAAACCTAGATTCATCCAAAAAATGATGTTTTGCTATTCGTGCACCCAGGTTCGTCGTTGCGTACACAATCGCAGGCGCTCCTGTCTGAGATGCAGCGTCAAGGGTAACCACAGCCATGGTCTCCGAGCTGATAGTCCATGCTGCTGCAAACGTCGTCGAACTGTTCGTGCAGATGGTTGTTGTCTTGCAAACGTCCCCATCTGTTGACACAGGGATCGAGACGTGGCTGCACGATCCGTTACAGCCATGCGGATAAGATGCCTGTCATCTCGACTGCTAGTGATACGGCGTTCCGTATTGGACTCCTGAACCCTCCGATTCCATATTCTGCTAAAAGTCACTGGATCGCGACCAACGCGAGCAGCAATGTTGCGATACGATAAACCGCAATCGCGATAGGCTACAAACCGACCTTTATCAAAGTCGTAAACTTGATGGTACGCATTTCTCCTCCTTACATGAGGCATCACAATAACGTTTCACCAGGCAATGCCGGTCAACTGTTATTTGTGTATGAGAAATCGGTTGGAAACTTTTCTCCTGTCAGCACGTTGTATGTGTCGTCACCGGCGCGAAACCTGTTTGAATGCTTTGAAAAGCTAATAATTTGCATATCACGGCATCTTCTTCCTGTTGGTTAAATTTTGCGTCTGTAGCCCGTCATCGTGGTGTAGCAATTTTAATGACTGGGAGTGTAACATCTTTAAAAACAAAGCATTCTAATCGTTACAATGAAATATCAACAAAGTTAATTAAAGCATGTTCTTGTGAATTTACTACAATTTAATGTTATTTGTGTAACCAGTCTATTATAACTGGAACATTTTCTGATTGGTTAAAATATGCGGATATAACCTCTATTCAAGATTTCTGAATGGTTTCGATATAGAGAAGGCTATTTCCACTTATAGTGAGAATGTTCTTAATTAATTAGCTAATAAATTACAAGCTCCAAGTATTTTCTATGATTAATCAAAGACATTTAATCGTGTGAACTATAACATCCTCTTATGTAAAGTATAATTCTATGGTGTCACGGGAATTGCTGCAAAATGCAGTAATTCGCTAACAGAAAAAAAGGTTGTCAGAGCAAGGGATTAATGAATTAAGCTATCAGTCATCATCAGATTGGGAAGAAATTACATGTGGTGTCCCACAAGGATCCATCTTAGGGCCATTGCTTTTTCTTGTGTACATTAATGACCTCTCATCAGTTACACTGTCAGAATCAGTGTTCCTTTTGTTTTCAGATGATACAAGTATTCCAATAAGTAGCATGTCGAGGGTAGTTCTAGAAACGTCTGCTAATGATATTTTCATGAACATTAATAAATGGTTTAAAGCAAACTCAGTGACATTAAAGTTTGAAAAGACTCACTACATGCAGTTCACAATGTGTAAGAGATTTCCATCCAGCATAAGCATAAAGTATGAAAAAGAGCAGATAGATGAGGTTGACAGTGTTAGAATCCTGGGATTACAGTTTAATAATAAATTCAGTTGGGAGGAGCACTCCACATAACTGCAGAAACGACTTAACAAATCTGTATTTGCAATACGAGTGGTATCAGAAATAGGAGACATAAAAATACAAAAGCTTGCCTACTTTGCTTACTTTCATTTCATAATGTCATATGGTATAATAATTTGGGGTAACTCTTCCAGTGAAGCAAAAGTTTTCAGTGTCCAAAAGCGTACAATACGTATTATTTGTGGAGTAAATTCACGGACATCCTGGAGAAGCCTCTTCAAAGAACTGGTTATATTAACTACTGCCTGGCAGTATATATAATCATTAAATAAATTTTTCATAAATTATTTATTCCTTTTACCAACAAACAGCTTAGTTCGTATCTACAATATTAGGAACAAAAATGATCTACACAAGGACTTAAAAATACTTTAGTTGAAAATTTAGCTACAAATAAAGATCAGTTTAAACGAGTTGTAAAAGACTTTCTAGTGGCCAACTCCTACTCCTCTGACGAATTTTTAAATAGAGCCAAATGATGTATGTATCTGTATCCATACTATTAGTATTATTATATTATCAGCTTGTAAAAAAAGAAAAACAACAAAACCTTGATATGATTCTTCAGTTTCTCCCGGCGTATTTGATAATCAAAATATTCACGGGTGTACTACCGGGCCGGCCGCGGTGGCCGAGGGGACTAAGGCGCTTCAGTCACGGTCTGCACGGCCACTACGGTCGGGGGTTCGAATCCCCCCTCGGGCATGGATATTTGTGCCGTCCTAGTTCGTAAGTAGTTCATAAGTAAATTGTGAGTTTAGGGACTGATGACCCCGTAGTTAAGTCCCATAGACTATACAACCATTTGAACATTTGTACTACCGGTCTATAGTGTCCAACGGGCACACTATATACCGGCAGTACACCCGTGGATGTTTTGATTAAAACCTTGATATGTTCCACATCCACGACGATCTATAGAAGGAACAACTAACCTAATCTGGAAGGAACAACTAACCTATTCAAAATGTTCAATTGTTTGTAAATTTATCGGACTTAACTGCGTGGTCATCAGTCCATAGCTTACAAACTACTTAAACTAAGGTAAACTAAACTAAGGACAACACAAACGTCAGTGCCCGAGCGGGGATTCGAACCCCCGACGGCGGACGGCCGCGCGCACCGCAGCACGGCTCTCCAATGCGCACGGCTAACCCGCCGCGGCAACGACTAACGTAACCTAATCTAACCTAAACGAGTATTGTAGCTTATCACACTGCAGACCATTGCGTATTGGACGAATTCACTCTATCAGACAGCGCTCGCCAGGTGAAAGTCGTACGGGCAAACGATCATCATTCTCGTGGAGGCATAATCTGCTTTCATCGCAGAAGACCACGGCCCACCATTCAATCTTCGAAGTGAACCTATTCTGGGCTCACAAACCCTCTTATCTCTGCTTTGGTGTCTATACGATCTGCCACTGATGCCATTACAATAAGACGATCTTCAGGGCCGGCGCAAGCCCAAGTGCCGCCCCGTGCGAGCTGCTGAATTGCCGTCCCCCCTTTTTTGTTTTTGTTTTGTTTTTTTACAAAACGTTTGTGGAATTTTATTTAAACAAATCTTTATTTTTACTTTTCAGATCTACCTAGGGTTCGGTTACATCTAAACCGTCATGTTCAACATGACGGTATGGATGTAAACATAAAGCATTGAGAATAGCCACACCGTGTCCGAAATCTATGTAGATCTGGAAAATAAAATAAGGTGAAACGGTCAAAGAGTGGGACGGAAGACACTGGAGAGAGAAAGAATAAGGAGATGGAGTAACATAATAATGCAATAAATACACACTCTGTCATCGACGGGTACTCATGCTAGTCGAAATATATTACCTAACTGCACTGCGGTCGTTCGTTTCAAAAAAATGACACTCGACATCTGTCGTAATTTCTATGTCTCAGTTCTTTCGTGTCTGATTATGGAATAAGAGGCAACAAATTAGTCATCGCCGTATCACTTCACTTCGCTTTATTTTAATTCTAGCTATTGGGATGAGACGTGCTTATTGTCGACTTGCCAATTTTTGAAGTAACAAATCATAAGAAAAATACGTTTCCTATTCATCAATCTCGAAGCAGAAAAATTCAAACTTATGAGTAACGTGTATGCGCAATAATAATAGTACGATATATGAAAAGCACCTACCTGTTATATCCCAAGTGGCAAGATATTCGGACGCACCAATACTCCCGTACTTACGAAAGGCACTGAAAGTGCTTCTGACCAATCTTGACTCTCTCGGCCAACTATCGAAACGAATTCTGTAGTTTTCGTTGTAGAGAACGCAACAATACCTACTGTCTGGAAAGGCGAAGTGGTGACGCGGCAGTGCCCGGAACTAGGTCACGTGACGAGGAACAGCGAGGCTACGGTTAAACTAGCTCCCAAGAAGAAGCAGCAAGAAGCTCACAATAAGTATGTGACCGATGATATGGATAAATGTATTATCAGGCAGCAATTTCTATGGCATTACGAAAAATAGAAAGGAATACGAAATTTGCGAAAACTGCACAACTTTTGCCAAACAGAAAAGAGATTGAAAGCTAGCAAGAAAACGCTCAGGAGCTATGTTCTGTCTATAGATTTTGGTTTTAGAAGGTGTCAAAATTAACGTTATGTTTTGTGCGGACGAGAGGGCATTGCTGCGAAAAGTCCACTTTCTAAGATTTTCATCAGAATCAAAGCGACCAGTAGTTTACTTTGATGAAACATAAATAAATGTTGGAAAAGTGATAGAGTACGAGTAGTATTGTCAAACAAAAGTGCCGGTTAGATTTAATTGTCCCTCATGGAGGTGTTTCAAAACGTCCGACTATCACTCAGAAACGAATAGCAGAAATGTTCAAAAATACGTCGAAACCCAACTTCTGTCAGGCTTACTACGAATGTCTTTATCCCTTGTAATTACTCGCAGCGTATCTACCCATTCGGAATACTTCTAGCCATTGTAGGAGTTGGACACAGTGGCGTAGCTATCATAGGGCTAGGCGGGGCAGTGCTCCGGGGCCCCCGAGATGAAGGGGCCCCTCGGCCTCCGTGGGCAAAGTGCGGAAAAAGTTACAGTAGAGCGTCTTTTTTTATTTTTATTTGTTTATTTATTTACCTTCCCATCCTACCGACAATCAATTCCCCCTCCCGTCAAACTAAGCTTCCCACAGTAGCCGCACTGGCCCGCAGGGTAACGGAACGTTGCCTCCAGTGGGACCTGCTAACAGGCTAAGCAGACAGTCGCTGAGTACAACAATCTGCAGAAGTAGCGGCAGCATCAAAGCTGCTCACAGCAACAGCTGCGCCTTGCAAGTGTTGCCCCGTGCAATGTGAAGGATCTCGCGACTTCAAATAGTGTATAAATACATCTACTGTACAGTAGTAGTCTTATTGGCAAGTAGAAGTGTACAGTTCGATTATATGAATAATCGGTTTTCCGAACATCAATGTCCCCCAATTACACTTCGGAAAATCGACGTTCTACTATATATAATATTTTAGCTGAATGAAGGGTTTTTCGATTTTCAACTTTTTGATCACTGCCAACAAACTTCAAACGCACGAAGTGAAATCCTAAAACTATTCCCATCTCAGAATATAAACATAAAGACGTATTGCTTGTCCGCTAAGACGTGCACCCTGCCACCTGCTGAATTACTAGCAGTGTGTGACAATACTGTTCATGGTTTGATTCGCGGCAGGGGAACATATTTTCGTGGTTGAGTAAAACTTCATTGTTCATTTTTACGAGCTTCTGCCTGCGACTTCATTAACCTAGTATGGAGCAACTTCGAAAACTATTCCATGGTAGTTTTATCTGTATGTCCTACCCAGGTCCAACTCTATCCCTCTCCAAAATTTCATCCAAATCCACCCACTAGTTTCTGCTTGAAAGTATAATTAACTTTCACAGTTATAATTATATTAGAGAGTACGATTAAATATTATTATCTGCTGCGTGACACACAGTAATTTACTTAAGAGTATTTAGGTTTGCCTTATTATGTCTTCCAGTAAGCGATAAGGACCTGATGAAGTAGTATTGCCGATTACGGGCATGTTCGGTTGCTCAAGCATACACCAAAACTTTGAAAATTATTTTAGTAGTTACTACAACAGGAAAACAGGTTCACATGGTCGCAAAAGCCGCCCATTAGTTTGGAAACGTGAAACTGAAATTAATGGCTGTTAATTTCTTTGCTGTATGTTAAAAAATTACTTTTCTCCTTTCAGAGATTAAAATGATCCTAAATTAACACCAGATGAAGGAAAAAAGAAGAAATACTACTAAAAACAAAATTACTTTAAATTTGTATCTGGAATTGGAAAAAAATTATAATAAAGATTTTTTTTTTTTTTTTTTTTTTTTTTTTTTTTTTTTTTTTTTACAAATACCTGTCGGGCGTGGGGGAGGGGGGGGGCGGAGGCCGGCAACCAACTCCCCCCTATTGGAAACGCCACTGAGCATACCCCAAGATTTTCAAAAGTCGGCGCCTGTGGTATAGTTTTAGTTTAGAGAGGGCCCCAACGTCATTTTTCACCCGGGGCCCTTGGTGTAGTAGCTACGCCACTGGTTGGACATGTATGACTGTAGTAATGTTCAGCCATTTTTTCCCATAATGCGGGAAGAAAAAACACTCGGAAATTGCCATTGAATGGCTTAGCAAAACTGATTCAGGCGTAACATGTTATCGCAGTATCGAACCATTCGAATTTCCAAACTAGATTTCGTTTTATGCAAAGCAAAATTAGTTGTGAGTGAACGTACGGCGCATAACAGGCGGGCAGCACTCCTCTTATCTACATTATAAGAAAATACTGCCGTGTACGCCAGACTGCTTCCCCGTCTCTGTTCCTCCGGCGAAAACACAACGGTGCTCCCCCCCCCCCCCCCACACACACACACATAAAAGGGGGGGGGGGGAGCGGGCCGGCAGATTTGCCGCTCCCTGGAAAGTGCCGCCCCGTGCGGCCGCACGTTTCGCACGCGCCTTGCGCCGGCCCTGACGATCTTGGAGGATGCCTGTGTGGTGTGCAACCTCGTCTAAAAGTGTAAGAATGTTCACGTGACCATTACAATCACCATCGTTGTACAACTGAAATATCACGTTCAACTTGTGTGGCAATTCTCTGAAAGTTCGGTGTTCAAATGTTCCAAATTTTGTAAACATAAACGAGCAAAATACTAAAGTCTTCGGCCCCTAGACTTACAAACTACTTAAACTAACTTACGCTGAGGACAAAAGACACGCATTCATGCTGGAGAGAGGACTCGAACAGCCGGCTGGAGCGGCCACATAAGCCTTGACTTGGCGCATTAGACCGCGCGACCCTTCCCGGGCGGCTCAGGTGGCTGTAGGAAGCACGTCTGTTTGTTTCGCATGTTGATATCATAGGAAGCATGATGTCTGAATATATTCCCTGATAAAGGTACACACAGATGGTGGTTTGGCAGCTGTCACTGTTGGCGGACGTCAGTAAAACGATCGTCAGAATCTCTACTATCCCCCTGGTGGCATCTGACGTCATTACATCCAATTTTTTACGACAGTTGTGGTGTAACAAGATTATTCAGCTCAGTTTTGCAGCTAAAGAATACAATAAATAATTCCACTTCTGTTAATGTTGTAAAAAACATTTATACTTAATTTTCTCTTTGTTTCATAACACGAAAATGACTACTCATTTTGAGACGCCAGCTATTTCACCACCGACGTCGCCGAGATCAGCGATATACAAGCCGATCACTGTTGTCAATTGAGCGAAGGGCGTGTCACGGAAGACGATGCTGTAGAACAATGTCAATAGTCAGCGATATTTTATTACAAAATAAAAAAGAAAACCTTATTTATTTTTATGCAATATATTTACTGAAATTAAAGTTAACCAGAGTTCACTTTGTCTTGATGTATGAAGCCAGAGTGTTCCTATTTCACAATCTAGTTGTAAAATTGTAGACAATGAAAGGACGAGTTGTTCGATAATCGATTGTGTGATGAAAGAACTCATTTGTAATTAATGATTTATATGACTAAAGAATTCTCTGAAGGGCTTTTGATTCCTGTGACGAATTATGGATACTTTATTTTTAAAGAATTTATTAAGAAGACTGATTGGGTTTGGTGTCATCAAAATATTTTACAAGAGGAATATCAGCGTTTATTGTGAGACATCAGAGTTTACGTATCAGTGTCAATCTTTTTGACAGCTTATTTTATGCAGGTGTTTTGAGGAGAGATCTGAATAGATTTATGACGAAAAGGGACTTGCCCAAGAGCCTGCGAAATTTAGTTTGCGTATTATTTTGTGGAGGGCCGAAGAAGTCGGATCTGTCATATAGTGAATTATCGTTTTGAGAGCATACATTTGGATAAAGGCAGTTTCAGTTAACGAATACTTTTTCAAATAATAAAGTTTATTATAAATGAAGGAGACGAGTCCATGTTAGCTCATGAGCCTTCGTTGAGAAAGATATCGGTGTGAAGTAAGAAATGAATGCTCATATGTGCATAAAAGTAAGCAAGACGGGGGAAGAGCCGCTGCACAGTGTAAGTTATTTGAAGAAGATAGTGAGCACCAACCTTATCAAAATAAAACAGGATACTAAAATTAATAATACATCTACATATATACTCCGCAATCCACCATAAAGTGCGTGGCGGAGGGTACACTGTACCACTACTAGGCATTAGTTTTCCTATTCCATTCCCAAACAGAAAGAGGAAAAAAAGAATGCCTATATGCGTACGAGCCCTAATTTCTCATATCTTTTCTTTGTGAGCATTACGCGATCGTACTACAAACTGCTTCAAATGCCGACCTTCTAAATTTCCCCAACAGAATTTTTCGAAAAGAACGTCGTCTTTCCTCCGGCGATCCCCATTTGAGTTTGCGGAGCATTTCCGAGACACCGAGCATTGGTCGAACCTATAAGTAACGAACTTACCTGCTTGCCTCTGAACTGCTTCTAAGTCTTCCTTTAAACTGATCTGCTGCGGGTCTCAAATACTCGAGCAATACCCATGACGTGGTCGTACAAGCGTTTTATACGCACTCTCCGGTACAGATGAAGTATATCTTCCCAAAATTTTCCCAATAAGCCGAGTCGACTGTCCGCCTTACTCACAACTTTCCTTACATGTTCGTTCCATTTCATATCGCTTTGCAATGTTACGCCTAGATATTTGAAGGAAGCGTCTGCATCAAGAAGCTCGCTACTAATGCTATATTCGAACATTATGGAATTGTTTTTCAACTCTTGTGCATCACCGTGCATTTTCTACGTTTAGAGCTAGCTGTCATCCTTCACACAAACTAGAAATTTCGTCGAAGTCATCATATATGCCATTACATTTAATTAAAGATGTCACCCTCCCATACACCACAGCATCATCAGGAAACAGCCGCAAATTACGATTACTCCATCTATCAGATCATTTATATATATAGAAAATAATAGCGGTCCCGTCACATCCACTAGGGTAAGCCTGACGATACACTCGTCTCTGATGAACACTCGCCGTCGAGAACAACGTACTGCGTTCTATTACTTAGGAAGTCTTCCAGTCACACATCTGTGAACCTATTCCATAAGCTCGTATCTTCGTTAGCAGTCTGCAGAGTGGCACCGCGTCAAATGCCTTTTCGAAACTGAGAAAACCCAATCCGCTTGTTGCTCTTCATCCATGGCTCGCAAGATGTCATGTGACAAAAGGGCAGGCTGAGTTTCACATGAACGATGTTTCCATAACCCGTGCTGATCATAGAAAGAAGCTTTTCCGTCTCAAGGAAATTTACGACATTTGAACTGAAAATATGCTCCAAAATTCTACAGGAAACTGATGACAACGATATTGGCCTGTAATTATGTGGGTCAGTTCTTTTAACTTTCTTATAAACGGGAGCAACCTGCGCTTTTTCCAATCGCTAGGAATTTTGCGCTGAATTGAAGATTGTTCAAATGTTTGTAAAGCTTATGGGACTTAACTACGGGGTCATCAATCCCTAAACTTACAAACTACTTATGAACTATCTAAGACTAAAGACGGCACAAATATCCATGCCCGAGGGGGGATTCGAACCCCCGACCGTAGTGGCCGTGCAGACTGTGACTGACGCGCCTCAGCCGGCTCGGTCACCGCGGCCGGCGCTGAATTAAAGATTCGCGATAAATGCAAACTACGTACGTGGCCATCAATGCAGAATTTAGTAAAACCGAACTGGTATTCCATCTGGACCAGGAGAGTTTTTTTGTATTTAGATCTCTCAGCCGGAAATACCTATTACTATGTCCTCAGTTTGAGAGTTAAAATGTTCAAATGTTTGTCAAGCTTAAGGGACTTAACTGCGGCGTCATCAGTCCCTAAACTTACAAACTACTTATGAAGTAGCTTATACTAAAGACGGAACAACCATCCATGCCTGAGGGGGGGGGATTCGAACCCCCGGCGGGGAACAGCCTCGCGCATCGCAGCATGGCGCCTCAATGCGCTCGGCCGCTCCGCCGCGGCTTTGGGAGTTAGTGCGTTGATCAAATGATGGTACATTTGTGTGGTTCTCCTGCGTGAAAGAATTCTTAAATAATATCGTATAACTCGTACAGCATTTAAATAGATAGTGTACGAATGAAATACATTTACTGGTACATTTCTTCTGAATACATTTATCATAGACATTTAAAGTTTAGATTGGCCAAAACACTTAGTGTCCATAAATGTCCTTGACACAGACCAGCTGCCTTTGGATATATAGTTGGTCGTAATTAGACCAAATATGGTTTGTGTTGTCTTTTACATTTTAATAGCGTTAAGTTTAAATAAATAGTGATAGTAACAATTAGATAAGTTGATGGTGAAATTCATGGTGTTACATATTTAGTTATTTATACAATTGTAAATTTAATTCGATTACTATCTATGAATAATGGATACAACAAATTATAAGGAAAGGAAGGGCAACTCAAAAAAATCATTATTATTAAGAAGGATAAATAAAAGAAGATAGGAAAGGGTAGGTGTCGGCCGCGGTGGCCGAGGGGACTGAGGCGCTTCAGTCACGGTCTGCACGGCCACTACGGTCGGGGGTTCGAATCCCCCCTCGGGCATGGATATTTGTGCCGTCCTTAGTTGTAGGTAGTTGATAAGTAGTTTGTAAGTTTAGGGACTGATGACCCCGTAGTTAAGTCCCATAGACTATACAAACATTTGAACATTTTTGAATATTTTATGAGTAGCTCAGGAGTTCAAAATTTGTACTACCACACATCAAAGGTATTCCACATAATCAGAGACGTTATCTTCCATTTCAGTATATAATGAAACACTTTAGTGAAATATTAAAGGATGAAGAGTTAATGGCAATACTCCTTGCTGAAATACCCTCAGGCCAGAGTTGGTCAGCTGAAGAAGCAGATTTTAGTGAGGAAGAGCCAGGGTGGTGGTACAGTCAATGTACCACCACTGTTTTCGAAAAACTTTTTTTTTTTTTGAAAAATATAATAATGTGAATTAAAATTCTCATTATAACGTAATTCTATAAAATTTCACCAATTTTTGGTAAAATTGTTCAACAAATAAGGGTCTTGTGCAACAAGGGTCTAAAGAATGAAACTTTCACTCTGCAGCGGAGTGTGCGCTGATATGAAACTTCCAGGCAGATTAAAATTGTGTGCCGGAACCGGGACTCGAATCTGGGACCTTTGCCTTTCGCGGGCAAGCGCACTACCGACAGTGCTATTCCGACACGACTCACCATGCCGCCCACAACTTTACTTCCACCAGTACCTCACCTCCTCCTGTCCTCGGTAGTGCACTTGCCTGCGAAAGGCAAAGGTCCGAGGTTCGAGTCCCGGTTCCGGCACACAATTTTAATCTGCCAGGAAGTTTCAAGAGTCTAAATTATTCTAATATCGCTGTGCATGAAAGAGTTAAATAGATAGCGTACGACTTAGGGTCTTATGTCGCGGAGGTACACAGAGTGGTGAGACACGTCATGAGGCAGGGAAGGATAAAACGCCACCGGCAGCGGCAGCGTCAGCCGGCCCTCCCTGCGGCTACAGATCGCCCCGCGGAGCGACGCGTCGGCTCAGCTGACACAGCGCCGGTCCCTGGCAGATTCCCGCGCCTTCCATATTAGGCTGGGCGTGCCGCCGCCGACGCAGGCCGCATTAACATTCTGCCGAGGGCCCCGCTGCCTTATTCAGAGGATATACGGCGGCGATGAATGCAGCCATTTCCTGATAGCTGCCAGCCGCATGATTTACGCCCGCCACAGTCTCCAGACCCCAGCCAGCTCCCAGCTACCAGCTCCCAAGTGCCTGACACTCCAGACAGCCGGCCAGCAGTGGCAGCGGGAATGCTGCGCAACACGGCCAGGAATTTAGCGTCGCGACGACAGGGGGACTCAGGAGGAAACGTGCAGTCTTTGACGGAATATTGTATTGGTGATTTACAACACCTCCTTCGATCAGTAGCCAGGCCTGAAGACAAAAGTCAGAGGTGTTGTTACTTGAATGCTCGTTGTAGGACCAGCAAAAAGCAGATAATAAATAACAGACAGATGTGGGCCGATCATTCACAAGGAATACAAAAGGAAAAAAATAGCAGCGGTTTAAAAGCCGAGAGGCAGAAGACATCAAGGACGACTCAAGAGTGGCACAGGACTGCGCGCCCCATGGGAGGAACCAGTCCTTCAAAGCAGGTACATATTGTAAAACTGGTTCCACTCCATACTGTTGGCTGGTTCAGCAACTGGTTATGAATTTATATCAAAAGTAAGCCTCAGTTGCAAAATTTTTCTTTATTTCATGGACGCGTTTCGCCCTTTTGAGGTATCATCAGATTATGCACATGACATTGGATATTCACGCAATATACACACCTGACCATTAAAATTTATAAAAAAAAAAAAAAAAAAAAAAAAAAAAAAACTATGACGTGCTACAGACGAGAAATTTAACCGAAAGGAAGAAAATGCTATGATATGCAAATGATGAGCTTTTCTGAGCATTCACACACGGTTGGCGCCGGTGGCGACGCATACAACGTGCTGACATGAGGAAAGTTTCCAACCCATTTCTCATACACAAACTGCAGTTGACCGGCGTTGCCTGGTGACACGTTGTTGTGATATCCCGTGTAAGGAGGAGAAATGCGTACCATCACGTTCCGACTTTGATAAAGATCGGACTGTACCCTATCGCGATTGCGGTTTATCGTATCGCGGCATTGCTCTCGCGTTGGTCACGATCCAATGACTGTTAACAGAATATGGAATCGGTGGGTTCAGGAGGGCAATACGGAACGCCCTGCTGGATCCCAGCGGCCTTGTATCACTAGCAGTCGAGATGACAGGCATGTTATTCCCATGGCTGTAACAGATCGTGCAGCCACGTCTCGATCCCTGAGTCAACAGATGCGGACGTTTGACGCTGCATCACAGACAGGAGCGCCTGCGATGGTGTACGCAACGACGAACCTGGATGCACGAATGGCAAAACGTCATTTTTTCGGATGCCAGATTCTGTTTACAGCATCATGATGGTCACATCCGTGTTTGGTGACATAGTGGTGAACGCACATTCTAAGCGTGTATTCGTCATCGCCATACTGGCGTATCACAAGGCGTGTGATGGTATAGGGTGCCACTGGTTACACGTCTCGGTCACCTCTTGATCGCATCGACGGCACTTTGAATGTTGGTCGTTACATTTCACATGTGCTACGACCCATGGCTCTACCCTCCATTCGATCACTGCGAAACCCTACATTTCAGCAGGATAATGCACGACCGCATTCTCCAGATCTCTCACCAATTGAAAACGTCTGGTCAAAGGTGGCGGAGCAACTGGCTCAGTACAGTACGCCAGTTACTACTCTTGATGAAATGTGCTACCGTGTTGAAGCTGCACGGGCATCTGTACCTGTACACGCTATCCAATCTCTGTTTGACTCAATGCCCAGGCGTATCGAGGCCGTTATTACGGCCAGAAGTGGTTGTTCTGGATACTGATTTCTCAGGATATATGCATCCTAATTGCGTGAAAATGTAATCATGTCAGCTGCAGTATAATATGTTTATCCAATGAATACCTGTTTATCGTCTGCATTAATGGCCAGTAGTGTATATGGTGAGCTATTTGTCATCACCGTTAAATAAAGCATCTAGGAAGAAAACCTATCGTCATGGTTGTTTAAATTTTTTTAAATAATTTATTTGATAGTTATCAAATTAGGCGAAACCAAACACATGTTGTGCACAGCACAGTGTGGCCAAATATAATGCGGCCGGCGATGACTGTAGGTGTTTCTTCCTAGATGGTTTATTTTACGATGATGACAAATAGCTCACCATATATTTACATAATCTGATGATGCCTCAAAAGGACGAAACGCGTCAGTGAAATAAAGAAAAATTTTGCAACTGAGACTGACATTCGAGATACAGGTACATATTGTATTAGAAGAGGTAATACTTGTTTCTGTCGTAAATCAGGAAATTTGACTCTTATCCTACACTCTGAGATAAAAGGAAAACTCGTTGAAGATTGTAATCTCTTGCTTCATGAATTTTAAATCCGAACGAAACCTTTCCTCGCCGTCCGCGGTGGCCGAGGAGACAGAGGCGCTCCAGTCACGGTCTGCACGGTCACTACGGTCGTGGGTTCGAGTCCCCCCTCGGGCATGGATATTTGTGCCGTCCTTAGTTGTAAGTAGTTTATAAGTAGTTAGTAAGTCTAGGGTCTGATGACCCCGTAGTTAAGTCCCATAGACTCTACAAACATTTTTTTGAAACCTTTCCTCCCATTGATTTTTATAAATTATTTTTTTTCAGAAATTAGCTGTAATTTTCGTATCGAATTGGCTTGAGTACATCAATAAATCTGTCTTCTGGGGTGGAACTGACTATTGTACTTACTGTGAAAAGTTTCGCAAGCATTGATAGTTCTCAAATTCTTACAACTTAGTTCTGCGAAATAGTTTCCGTCCATATAAGTATCGATTAAGTAGTCGCAGGAAGTTTGTAGTTTTACACACACACGCACACACACACACACACACACACACACACACACACACACACACACACAAAGCCCCGCTGACAATAAGTCCTCAATAAATAAATAAATAAATATAATAAATAGATAAAAATGTTTGTAAATAAAAAACAGTCATCAGTCATTTTAGGATACAGCATAGGAAAACGAGAGAAACTTTCCAAATTCATTTCTGGAACAGAAGACGTGTGCAAGTCTCAATGTTTGTACATTTCCCCTCCAGATCTGTCTTAGATGAAATTTACTACCTTAGATTCTTATATTAGGCCGCGGTAGAATAGCCGATCGCTCTAAGGCATATGCTGCGGAGCGGTCGGTTGCTTCCAGTCGGTAGTTCCAGTCCTCCCTAGTGCATGGATGTGTGTGTGTTGTCCTTAGGTTAAAATGTTCAAATGTTTGTAATTCTATCGGACCAAACTACGTGGTCATCAGTCCGTAGCTTACAAACTACTTAAACCTAGGTAAACTAACCTACGGAAATACACACACACCCATGCCCCAGGGAGGACTCGAACCTCCACGGCGAGCAACCGCGCGCTCCGCAGCCAGACGCTTTAGACCGCTCGGCTACTCCACCGCGGCTGTCCTTAGGTTAGTTTAAGTAGTTTGTAAGCCTTGGGACATAACCGTAGCAGTTAAGTCCCATCGATTTACAAGCATTTGAACATTTCTTAGTCCAAGCTTTCGTAATGCTTTCATCAACGTCTGAAAAGATGATTGGCATGGAATTTCAGATATATTTCATCACATCTGCTGAGTCCGCCTCCGTAGTCCAGTGGACAGCGTGGTTGGTTGCCACGCAGGGGGCCCGGGTTCGATTCCCGGTCGGGTAGGAGATTTTCTCCGCTCGGGGACTGGGTGTTGTGTCGTCCTCATCATCATTCCATCATCATTGACATGCAAGTCGCCGAAGTGGCGTCAGATAAAGAGACCTGCACCAGGCAGGCTGAATACGACCCCAGTTGGGGTCTAACGGTCATAAATGCCACACGATCATCATCACATCTGCTGAAAATACATGCTGATAAGATGACGTTTTCTTACCGTTCGACAAAGAAACAAACCATTGTACTTCATTAACAACCAATTAACAAGCAATTAAATAGCCGACAAAATGTTTTTTGCAATAATTAGATGTTCCATCAACATAGTTCTTAGCACATTGGCTAAGTAGGTTAAGGTTTTGAACTCCACAGAACGTTATAATGTTCTTCTCAGCATTATTATGTAGCAAAAGATCCACCCCATCAGAAGTTTTGATGATTTCTGAGATATGCCATTAATAGATTTCCTCTTCAGATCAAAAACTATTTTCTGCCTTTGAATTTTATCACCAGCTGTTTCCGCATCTTGGTGTTCGTCTCAACTCATGCCTTCAAAGGAGACAGTTTTTTGCAAGTACTTATGTTGTACATCCAAGGCGCTACAGAACATTTCAACAATTTTTGGAAACCGGAAGTATTAGGTTACGTTTTCTGATTGGCATTTTCTTTTGAGTTCTAGCTACAACAGTGTCACGGGACATGTTCTCAAATCGATTCCATATTTCTAGATTTCTGGAAGGCATTTGACACTGTACCTCACAAGTGGTTTCTAATCAAATTGCGTGCTTTTGGAATATCGCCACAATTCTGTGACTAGATTCGCAATTTCCTGTAAGAAAGGACACAGTAGGTAGTAAATGACTGAAAGTCATTGAGTTCCCCCGGGCCTTTTCTGTTGCTTATCTTTATAAAGGATGTAGGAGACAATCTGAGCAGCTCTCTTAGACGTTTGCAGGAGATGCTATCGTTTATGAATTAGTGAAGTCACCAGAAGATCAAAAGCAATTACAAAACGATTTAGATATCTGCAAGATGTGAAAATAGGAATTGAGCAATGAAAAGTGCGGATTCATCCAAATGAACACTAGAAGAAATCAGATTAACTTCATTTAGACCCTAAATCAGTCACGTATACTGGACCTAAATTCAACTAAATAATTAGTTGTTACAATCACGAACAACTTTAATTGGAAAGAAGATATAGAAAATAACGTGGTGAAGGCGAAATGCAACAGGTGTTCTAAAGAAACTACATTACACTTGTCCATCCTACTTTGGAGTATTGCTGCGCTTTGTGGGATCCACCCAGGTGAGACTGACACGATATAGAAAAAGTTCAGAGAAGGGCTGCTCTTTTCGTATTATCGCGATACGGGGAGAGAGTATCAGTTAAATGATGCACCGCCTAACGTGAAAATCGTTAAAATAAAGGCGTTATTCGTCTCGGCGATACCTATTTCCAAAATTTCTTTCAGCAACCTTCTATTCCGAATGCGAACATTTTTTGTTAGCACCTGACTACGATGCGTGGCATGATGATCGTAATAAAGTAAAGTAAGATAGTGGTAATAACAGAAAGATGCTACAAAGGGGGGGGGGAGGGGTTGGAGTTGTGTTTACTCTACCAAAGCAATTACACAACCATTTGCAATCAGATAGTGTAGTTTGCAAGCAGTGCAATGCAACAATTACGTGACTTACCCGAAGCTATGGCATGGAGAGCCATAGGGAGGTTGGAAGCGGGACAGATGCAGAGGGAGGTGGCTGCAGCTGTTGGAGTGACCCAAAGTGTGATTTTCAGAAACTGGACTCGATTTCAGACAAGTGGAACCGTTTAAAGAAGGCAAGGTCGTCCGCGGGCAACATCAGAATAGATGATCTCCGGTTAACACCCCGTCGAGACAGGAGGCTGAATGCAACTCAGCTGCAACGCATCCTCCAGGCAGCAAAAGGAAGGGAAACTTCAACGCAAACAGTCAGAAATGGCCTTAGGGACTGTGGCGTTTCCACACGGAGGCCTATGGTGTGTGTCCCATTAAAACCACGACACTGTTCAGCCCACAGAAATTGGGCGAAGGAACATCAGGATTGGAGTCGTAACGAACGGCGCCGGGTTCTGTTCGCAGATGAGTCAAGATACTGTGGACGGACAATCGTCGTTCCCTCATCTGGAGAACTCGGAACAGTATTGCTTATGCTACAGGAAACTTCACCATATCAAGATGGTGGACGAGTGGTGTGGTCAAGAGTCGGTACTGGTGGACGTACAGACCTATACGTTGTTTAGAAAGAATGGTTTAACTGCTCAGAGGTATGTAGACGAGATCCTTCGACCTTTTGTTGTGCCCTACGCTTGTGCCATAGGGGATGGGTTCCTTGTGGAGGACGATAACGCTCATCACCACAGAGCTGCATTGGTGGACAACATCCTTGAAGCTGTTGAAGCTGAGGGAATTAAACGAATGAAGTCGGCAGCTTGTAATGACCGAACCCGATTGAGCACGTTTGGCATGCACTTGGCAGACGCATTGCAGCCAGACCAGCACCTTCCACAACGGTTGCAGAGCTGGATATTTTACTCGTGGAAGAATGGCCAAATGTCGCTCAAGAGCTGATTGATATCCTCATACTGTCCATGTCAAGCAGTTGTGTAAATGTACTAGCCGTCCGCTATGATCACAAATCATTTTAATGGGCAACGAAGATGACTTTTTCATTATTTTCATGCTGAAATGTGACATCATTATGTTTAAAAAAATCTAAATGTTTTTTTTTATTTTCCTGGAGGGAGACAAATTAAAATAAAAAAATATATTCTTTAATTATCTTTAACGTACTGCAGGCAAGAGCAAAGTTAAACTTGTTTGTAATTCTATCGGACAAAACTGCGTGGTCATCAGTCCGTAGCTAACAAACTACTTAAACCTAGGTATACTAACCTAAGGACAAAACACACACACACACACACACACACACACACCCATGCCCCAGGGAGGACTCGAACCTCCGACGTCGAGCAACCGCGCGCTCGGCAGCGAGGCGCCTTAGACCGCTTGGCTACTCCAACGCGGCCATGAGCAAAGTATTTTTTTAAAAAGTAATCGGTATGCTGTCTATTGATTATCAGACTGAAAATATGATTCTACTTAATCGCTTTCCTGTTTGGGCAAAGATTATTAGTTTTAAGCGTCGCAGCATTAAAAAAAGAAATAATGTCTCCCACAAATTCTTACACTTTCTACGTAGTGGCACTGCATTTATCATGAAATGTAAAATATGTGCCAGCGCATATTTAATTAAATAGTTAGCTTCAAAATTTAATGCTGATACCGAAAGATAGCAGGCAGTGGACCATAATTTAAAGAATCCAGCTGCTGGAATGCAGAATAGCGGTTTATTAAACGTAACCCACGACCAGCTCAAAATCGTAAATCTGATAAAATTTAAATAAATCGGCAGATCTCAGGGACGTGGTAAATTATGAAACGCTATTTCGCTTTTATATTCCGTGAACGGATCGGTTTCAGCACCGTGCGCATCTCCTCATTTGCATCTGTTCCGTGCTAAAATGGAGGTCGGCGTACTGCTGAAACAGAACATCACATTAGCTTAAAATTTTTGTAAAATAAAAAAAAAAAAAAAATAATAATAATATCAAATTTTTTTAAATAATCATAACGCATCGGAATTCTGAACTAAATAATTTTTATTGCAAAATTATCTTTTACTGACACTTACTTTTACATACACGACGGAATATTCTCCACAAGACAACCTATTAAAGTCATGAGTAGTTAACTAACATGTCTTATCAGTACAAGGTTCTAAACGAGAGAGAGAGAGAGAGAGAGCGATCATTCTGTCCGTGCCCTGGCGGTAGCTCAGGACAATTGACAACTGAAAATATTAATTTTTTATTTCCTCTGCTTTCTGATTAGTTAAAAGTGTTCTTTGCCTTCGGCGTTGTCAAATCAGTTAAATATAACTATCATCTGGTGTTAATCATATTTTCATTAATAGTTCGTGTTAAATTTAATTAATTCTCACTTAAATCATTTGTTATTCCTCGTAATATTATATTGCCTCGCTATAAGTGAACGCTATGTAAAATTCAGGTAAATAACTGCGATTGCAAAATATTGTACTGTATCACGCGGAATTGCAATTGTAACCAATATCTGAATAAAATGTGTTTCAAAAATTCAAATAATGTTCAAATGTTTGTAAATCTTATGGGACTCAACTACGGGGTCATCAGTCCCTAAACTTACAAACTACTTATGAACTACTTACGAACTAGGACGGCACAAATATCCATGCCCGAGGGGGGATTCGAACCCCCGACCGTAGTGGGCGTGCAGACCGTGACTGAAGCGCCTCAGTCCCCTCGGCCACCGTGACCGGCAAAATGTGTTTCCATATGGATATAGTGTCAGATATTTTACCTCATCCCTTCATTGTTTTGAGCAATGTAGAAGCGTTCTACCGTAGGCTCAACTCTGAGGACGGCTATTGGCTTCCACTTGCTGGTATTTAAGTATTGCTCGGATGCCTTCGCCCCACTACCTACGTAGTGGGATATATATTTAATCTCCACATTTTCCTCATAAACTCAATTTCGCAGTTATTCATTGTTTAATTAAAAATGTATTGTTTTAAATTTTATTAATGTTTGAGGACATATACTTGTCTGAATTTTTTTCACTTTGGTTTGTTTCATGTGCTAACACGGTGCTGCAGCAGTACATAGTGAAGGGTTCTCCGCCTACGTCAGCGAGAAAATGCTGGTCGCTATCGTTGATTAGCCGAAGGTCGGCGCGCTGAACAAAAGACATTGCCTGCTGTTGCGGACCGCGATTGATTTAACATAATAATAATAATGTACATAAAACTGAAAAGGAGAGATGTTTAAAAATGTTTAGTGTGTATAGAGATGTGGGCTCGATTAGAAATGATTTTATTACCGAACTATGTGTTCTGTCATACGTTATACATACTTCAATGAAAGGTTAAACAAAGAAATCTTCGAAGTGTTTTCAAGATTTCTAAATATTTATTCAAAATGTTTAATTGATTTTTTTTATTAAAAGATGATTAATTTAAAGTGAATATTGAATGTGGTCTTGACGACTTATAAGGAAGCTATACGTTGCAGGACTATTGATACTGAGATATCGATAGCAGTTATAAACGAGTTGTGGAATAAACAAAAACTCTCGTAGCGAATATTATTAAAAATTTTCCCAGGGTTTGCCAACTTATTGAATCTGCCTAATTTTGAATTAGTTCATTTATCAATCTGAAGAACTTTAGTAAGAAGAATATGATTAGTATTATTGGTCATTATGATTTTTGTTGCTGGGGTGCTAGTTTACTTCGGGTACGAAGTCACGGTTATTCAAGACGCTGGTCGCTTATTACACTCCTGGGCATTAAAATTGCTACAACACGAAGATGAAATGCTACAGACGGGAAATTTAACCGACAGGAAGAAGATGCTGTGATATGCAAATTATTAGCATTTCAGAGCGTTCACACGAGGTTAGCGCCGGAGGCGACACATGCTGACGTGAGGAAAATTTCCAACCGATTTCTCACAAACAAACAGCAGTTGACCGGCGTTGCCTGGTGAAGCGTTGTTGTGATGCCTCGTGTAAGGAGGAGAAATGCGTACCATCACGTTTCCGACTTTGATAAAGGTCGGATTGTAGCCTATCGCGATTGCGGTTTATCGTATCGCGACATTGCTGCTCGCGTTGGTCGCGATCCAATGACAGCAGAATATGGAATCGGTGGGTTCAGGAGGGCAATACGGAACGCAGTACTGGATCCTAACGGCCTCTAAAACTCGTATCACTAGCAGTCGAGATGACAGGCATCTTATCCGTATGGCTGTAACGGATCGTGCAGTCACGACTCGATCCCTGAGTCAACAGATGAGGACGTTTGCAATACAACCATCTGCCGAACAGTTCGACGACGCTTGCAGCAGCATGGACTATCAGCTCGGAGACCATGGCTGCAGTTACCCTTGACGCTGCATCACAGACAGGAGCGCATTCGATGGTGTACGCAACGAAGAACCTGGGTGCACGAATGGAAAAATGTCATTTTTTTGGCTGAATCCAGGTTCTGTTTAAAGCATCATGATGGTCCCATCCGTGTTTGGCGACATCGCGGTGAACGCACATTTGAAGCGTGTATTCGTCATCGCCATACTGGAGTATCACCCAGCGTGATGGTATTGCAGCCGGCTGCGGTGGCCGAGGGGACTGAGGCGCTTCAGTCACGGTCTGCACGGCCAGTACGGTAGGGGGTTCGAATCCCCCTCGGGGATTGATATTTGTGGCGTCCTTAGTATTAGCTAGTTCATAAGTAGTTTGTAAGTTTAGGGACTGATGACCCCGTAGTTAAGTCCCATAAGCTATACAAACATTTGACATTTTTTGATGGTATGGGGTGCCGTTGGTTACACGTCTCCGTCACCTCTTGTTTGCATCGACGGCACTTTGAACAGTGGTCGTTACATTTCAGATGTGTAACAACCCGTGGCTCTACCTTTCATTCGATCCCTTTGAAACCCTACATTTCAGCAGGATATTGCACGACCGCAGGTTGCAGGTCCTGTACGGGCGTTTCTGGATGCGGAAAGTGTTCGACTTGTGCCCTGGCCAGCACATTCTCCAGATCTCTCACCAACTGAAAACCTCTGGTCAATGGTGGCCGAGCAACTGGCTCGTCACAATACGCCAGGCACTACTCTTGATGAACTGTGGTACCGTGTTGAAGCTGCATGGGCATCTGTACTTGCACACGCCATTCAAGCTCTGTTTGACTCAATACCCAGGCGTATCGAGGCCGTTATTACGGCCAGAGGTGGTTGTCCTGGTACTGATTTCTCAGGATCTATGCACCCAAATTGCGTGAAAATGTAATTAAATGTCAGTTCTAGTGTACTGTATTTGTCCAGTTTTATCATCTGCGTTTCTTCCTGGTGTAGCAATTTTAATGGCCAGTAGTGTATATCTGAAGTCACTTATACACCGGCTAAGACAACCTGCTCACGGAAGCCTCGAGTCTTGCGTACCCCAGGGCGCGCTAGAGATATCTGTGGAGCCGGAACGAGCAAGAATGTTGACTGGATGAAGTGCAGAAGAAGAAGATGGAGACTAGTGCGGCAGAGGATCGGTGAGCAGAGAGGAGAGTGTGAGTGGCGGGAAGACAGTGGAGACTGCGGCAGTCGCGGCACGCAGCGCTGGCTCGGCGGCGTTCCCACAGGCCTAGGCCTGCGGCGTGCTGGCAGCCGCCCCATGAAGGCCGCGGGCCGGCCTTGCGGGCAGCGGGCAGCGGGCAGCCGAGCCTCAGCTACCGCCAGAGCCAGAGGCAGCGCCCGCGGACGTTCACCCCGCAGCCGCAGCCGCCCCCGCTTGGCCGCTGCCGCCCACGCAACGGGACTCGGCTCCAGGCGCTGACTTATTTATACAGCGCGTCACGCACTGGCACTGCTCACCTGCTCTCTCTGCCACACGGCATCACGGGGCACGCGTGACCTTTGCTGACCCGCGGGCACGATACACGCACTTAAAGATACGGTGACCGACTCTCCCGTATTGCACGAGTTCACTGGTATCTTAGCACGTTTTTTTTTTTTTTTTTTTTTTTTTTTTTTTTTTTTTTTTTTTTTTTTTTTTTTTTAAATTCTACATCTACATCTACGTAGATACTCTGCAAATCACATTTAAGTGCCTGGCAGTGGGTTCATTAACCACTTTCATAACTTTTCCATTCTCTAATAGCGCGCGGGAAGAAAGAACACCTAAATCGTTCCGTTTTCGATCTGATTTCTCTTATTTTATTGGGATGGTCATGTCTCCCTAAGTAGGTGGGTGCTAGCAAAATATTTTCACATTTAGAAGTAAAAGTAGGTGATTGAAACTTCGCAAACAGATCACGTGCAATGAATAACGTCTTTCTTTTAATGATTTCCACCCCAATTCGTGCAACATTTCCGTGACGCTTTCCCCCCGTAACGCGATAAAACAAAACGAGCTGCCCTTCTCTGAACCTTCTCAATGTCTTCCGTCAGTCCCACCTGGTGAGGGTCCCACAAGGGGCAACAGTATTCCAGGAGACGACGCACAAGTGTGATGTAGGCAGTCTCTTTGGGTGAGCTGGTGCATCTTCGAAGCGTTCTGCCAATGAAACGTAACCTTTGGTTCGCCTTCCCCACAATGTTTTCTATGTATTCTCTCCAGTCAAAGTTGTTCGTAATTGTAAATCCTAGGTATTTGGTAGAATCTACGACCTTAAGGCTTGACTGATTTATCGCGTAATTGAAGTTCAGCGGATTTCTTTTAGTGGTCATGTGTATTATTTCACACTTTTCTCTATTTAGTGTAAATTGCGAATTTTCGCACCATGTAGAAATTTTGTCTAAATCGGCTTGCAGTTGCTTTTGATCCTCTTTTGACTTCACTAACCGATAAACGACAGCATCATCCGCGAACAGTCTAAGGGACTGTCTCGTGTTTCGGGTGATCAAAAAGTCAGAATAAATTTGAAAACTTAATAAATCACGGAATAATGTAGATAGAGAGGTAAAAATTGGCACACATCCTTGGAATGAAATGGGGTTTTATTAGAACAAAAAAAAGTGCAAAAAATGTCCGACAGATGACACTGGACAGCAAAACGTCAGTGACTGCGCATGAAAATCATGTATAAAAGGAGCTGTAATGAGAGAGAGAATCAGATGCACCGGCAGTCGCAGCATGTTGGCGTTACCTTAGAAGGCGCTTTTAGTGAAGCTGTTTATCAGAATGGGGAATGTGCTAGTTCAGCGTTACGATCCTATCGCCACAGGAAGGGGATTCGAACGGGTAAAGGTCCGTTGACAAATGCAACTGTGGCGAGAATAATTTCGAAGTTCGAAGCCACGGGTTGTTCAAACGATAGACCCCGTAATGGCTGACCGAGCACAAGACATAATGGTGTTGAGACAGTTCAGGAAGAAATGGGGACTGTAGCGGGTTCGTCTATGCTCGGGGAAGTCAGCGCCCGTTCAGTCGCACGTCGCACCGGCATTCCATACACTACTGTTTGGTTGGCACTTAGTCGTACCCTCCGATGCTATCCTTACAAAAATATTTCGGCATTACCTGGCGATTTAGTGTAGTGGAGGGCATTTGCGGTGTGGGCGTTTCAAAAGATGGCGGGTGGACCGACGAAACTCATTTCACGCTCCGAGGGTCTGTCAACGCCCACAACTGCAGAATTTGGACAACCGAAAATCCTAGAACTGTCGTGGAAACTCCATTGCACGACGAGAAAATCACGGTATAGGTTGGATTTACCACATCTACCGTTTTCAGGCTTTTTTTCTTCCAGGAACTGCGTGTTTCTGGTTTGGTAACTGCTACCGTGACGGGTGAGAGGTACGCCGATATGTTACAGAATCGCATTATCCCCAGCCTGACTGATAAACAGCTACTGGAACGTACGATTTTTATGCAGGATGGCGCTCCACCCCGTATTGATAGACGCCTGAAAGATCTCTCGTGCGCGTCGTTTGGTGATGATTGTGTGCTCAGCCGCTTTCGTCACGCTAGGCCTCCTAGGTCCGAAGTCCGTGCGATTATTGGCTTTGGGGTTACCTGAAGTCACAAGTGTATCGTGATCGACCGACATCTCCAGGGATGCTGAAAGACAACATCTGACGCCAATGTCTCACCATAACTCCGGACATGCCTTACATTGCTGTTCACAATATTATTCCTCGACTACAGCTATTATTGAGGAGTCATGGTGAACATATAGAGCATTTCCTGTAAAGTACATCATCTTTGCTTTGTCTTAGGTTGTTATGCTGATTTTGCTTTTCTAATCAGATGAAGCGCCATGAAGCGGCCATTATGGTGGCAAACTCCCGCGCCAACCTTAAATCATTCGATTTAAGTCGCGAAAACTATGTCTCATTTAATATTCACTTCCTTTTGTATACTTCAGCACATCAGGTTGTAGTTCATTTCTGCTTTCAAAAATTTTTAGACGATATTAATATTACTCGGGTATTGTGAACTGTATAAATTACACTGTACTGACACTTTGTTATTATAGAGTGCCATTAACAGAAGCAAAAATGTTTGTAGAACTTATGGGACTTAACTATGGGGTCATCAGTCCCTAAACTTACAAACTATTTATGAACTAGCTTATACTATAGGCGGCACAAATATCCATGCCCGAGGGGGTATTCGAACACCCGACCGTAGTGGCCGTGCAGACTGTGACTGGCGCGCCGCAGAAGTAAAGCATTAAAAACGGCAACTTCTCAGTTTGTATCATGCCATTCCACTCCCTACTGGCCGCTTGTAGCGCTAGTATCGCTTCAGCTGCAATTTTTTTCCTAGAGAGTTTCACTACTGGCTGTGATAGACTTTGATTTCAATGTACTGTAACAGTCTAAATGTTTGAATGTTTCTAAATCTGGCATTTGCCTAGGGCGGTTTCTGGAAACCACAAAAAATGTAAACTCCATCCTACAGGCCTAGAGAGACGCAACTGACCAGCCGTCGTGTCATCTTCTACCCGAAGGCGTCATCAGATGCAATACGGAGGGCAACGTGGTCAGCGCCCCACGCTTCCGTCCGTTGTGTCGTTTCCCGTGATCGGAGCCGCTACTCCTTAGTCTTAGTCAAGCAACCCCCGAATTGGCCCTCATAAGAAAAGACACAATACGTTGTAATTGACGGAAAGTCGTCGAGTAATACGGAAGTGATATTTGGGATTCCCCCGGTAACTGTTACTGTTCCTTTATAAACCATTTAGAATACAATATAAGCAATTCTCGTAAACTGTTCGCGGATGATGCTGTCATTTATTGGTTAGTAAAGTCACCAGAAGATGAAAAGCAACTGAAAAATGATTTAGATATCAGCACGGTGCAAAATCAGATGTTCAAATGTTTGTAAATGTAAGGGACTTAACTGCTGCGGTTGTCAGTCGCTAGGCATACAAACTACTTACAATTAGACGACGCACACACCCATACCAGAGGGAGGACTCGAACCTCCGACGACTAGCAACTGCGCGTTCCGCAGCAAGGCGCCTTAGAACTCATGACCACTCCACCGCGGCCTTCATGGTGCCGAACTTGGCAATACACCCAAAATAATGGTAAGTGTGACGTTATCCAAATGAGCACTAAAAGAAATCTACTAAAGTTCTTTTAGACGATAAGTCGGTCATATCTAAAGGCTTTAAATTCAACTAAATACCTGGAAACGATTTAAATTGGAAAGAACACACAGAAAATATTGTAGGAAAGGGAAATCAAAGGCTACGTTTCATTGGGAGAAAACTTAGACGATACAACAGTTTTACTAAAGAAAATATTTTGGACTATTACTGCGGATTGTGGGATACACACCAGGTGGGACTGACGGACAATTTAGAGAACGGAGAAGAGCAGCTCGTTCTTTATTATTGCGATATAGTGGAGAGGGTGTCACTGTAATGACGGACGAGTTGGGGTGAAAATCATTAAAAGAGGGGCGTTATTCGTTGCGTGTATATTTCTTTCATTAACTTTTTCTTCCGAATGTGGACATATTTTGGTAGCATCCACCTACATAGGAATACATGTACATCAAAATGAAATAACAAAACCATTATTTTGGTTGAGTTCGACTGCTGCCCTGGCCAGCACATTCTCCAGATGTCTCACCAATTGAAAACGTCTGGCCAATGGTGGCCGAGCAACTGGCTCGTCACAATATGGCAGTTAGTACTCTTGTCGGACTGTAGTATCGTGTTGAAGCTGCGTGGGGATTTGTACCTGTACACGCCATCCAAGCTCTCACTGACTTAATGCACAGGCGTTGGAGGCCCGTGAACGCAGCATCTATTTTAACCTATTTTAAATTTCAATGTAATCATGTTTTAACAGTGGACAACGTATAGATTTTATGTCATTCGCTTCATGCAGTGTATTGTTACGGTTGGAATAAGGCCTATGGTTTGAAAATGGACGAACAAGTCCGAAACTAGTTACCCGCTTCCAAATAGTGCAACTGTGACGAAGAAAGAAAAATAAATGGTTTTCATTACATATCCAGTTGCTGATCCTGCCCCATCTTCACGATGAATTTTCAGAAATAAGAAAAATCAGATCGAAAACGGAAATATTTTGGTGTTCCTTTTTCTGCGCACCATAAGAGAATGGAACGGTCGAGACATATTATAAAATCAGTTCGATGAAGCCTATGGCAGAGTATTTACGTAGACGGAGAACAGCGCCGTACGGTGTCCCATCCAAGTGCTAGCCAAGTCCGACAGTGCTTGACTGTGGCATAGCCGATGCATATTGGGAAACCATGGAAAACCCAAATCAGGACAGCAGGACACCGATCTGAACCAACATCATGCAGGATGCGAGTCCACTGTGCCACCTAGCACGGTGACTGACTGCTCACATTCTAGCGCGTCTAGCATTTGGGCCTAGTCAGACAGCAAGACAGAGGCACTTGCCGCATAACTGTCTCTAATTCGTCGTGGAGAGTCTATTCGTCCTTCGTTTCTCCTGCCGGATGAAGCGCGCTCTGTTCCAAAGGTTCCGGAGAACCATCGAGGCTCAAGAGGTACGCTTTGGTAGGCACAGCACCAGAGACAGCTGGCGGTTGTCGGTGTGGCCGGCTCCCGCGGCGGTGTGTGGGCGCCGGCGTTCCCGTAAGGAATGCGCGATCCGTGGCTGCTCGCCATGCGGACCGCTGCTCTCTTCCGCCACCACTGTCCCCAGCACGCAGCTCCTACTACCTCACATACACACCACTCTGCTCAGATAAATCACTCAGAGACATCGCGTTACTACCTTCCAACGCGGCCTCTAACTTTGGAAATGTCCTAAAGTTTCTTGCGGTGTCTGTGTCCACAAAATAAACCGAACTTCTGAAACACCTCGCCAACTAGCAGCTAATGCTCAGCATACGGAAAGTACGACTATCCTTTTCCGCGCTACTTGCCACCGTCTGCAGCTCATCTACATCTACATGGGACACTCTGAAAATCACATTTAAGTGCCTGGCAGAGGGTTCATCGAACCCCCTTTATACTATTTATATCTCATTCCATTCTAGAACAGCGCGCGGGAAGAAAGAACACCTGAATCTATCCGTTCGAGCTCTGATTTCTCGTATTTTATGCTGATGATCCATTCTATCTATTCAAATGTTTGTAGATCTATCGGACCAAACTGCGTGGTCATCAGCCCGTCGCTTACAAACTACTTAAACCTAGTTAAACTAACCTAAGGACAACACAGACACCCATGCCCCAGGGAGGACTCGAACCTCCACGGCGAGCAACCGCGCGCTCCGCAGCGGGACGCTTTAGACCGCTCGGCTACTCCACCGCGGCATTCTACCTATGAAAGAGGGAGTCAACAATATATTTTCGCTTTCGGAGGAGAATGTTGGCGATTGGAGTTTCGTAAGTAGCCCACACCGCAGCGATAAACGCCGTTGTTGAAATGATTCCCATCCCAGATCCTGTATCATTTCCGTAACGCTGTCTCCCTGTATCGTGACAATACGAAACGAGCTGCCATTCTGTGGACTCTTTCGATGTCCTCCTTCAAACCCACCTGATAAGTATCCCACACTGGGCAGCAATACTCCAAAAATGGACGGACAAGGGTAGTGTATGCAGTTTCTTTTGTAGTTCTGTTGCATGTTTTAAGGGTTCTGCCAATAAAACGCAGTCTCTGTTCGCCTTTCCCACGACATTATCTACGTGTTTTTTCCAGTTTAAGTTTGAAGTAATAGTAATTCCTAGGTATTTTGTGGAGTTTACGGCCTTCACTTTTGATTGATTTATCTTGTAAAGAAAGTTTAACGGATTTTTCGTACTCATATGGACGACTTCACACTTCTAATTATTTAGAGTCAATTGTCAATCTTATTCTGATCGTTCTGCAGTTGGTTTGATCTTCAGATGATTTTACTAGACGGTAAATGATGGCGTCATCTGCAAACAACCTAAGAGAGCTACTTAGATTTTCCCCTAAATCGTTTATGTGAATAAGGAACAGCAGAGGACCAATGACAATACCCTGTGGAACGCCCGATATCACCTCTGTTTTAGTCGATACCTTACCATCGATTACTACAAACTGTGCCCTCTCTGTCAGGAAACCCCCTATCCAGTCGCAAATTCGGGGCGATGTACCATAACCACGCAATATGCTTAAAAGTCGTTTGTGAGGTATGGCGTCAAAAGCCTTCTGGAAATCAAGAAATACGGAATCGATTTGCGAACCCTTGTCATCACTTCGTATGAGTAAAGAGCTAGTTGTTTTCGCATGAACGATATTTTCTAAATCTTTGTTGACCTTGGGTCAATAGATCGTTGTGTTCGAAATAATTCATAATATTTGAATACAGGATATGTTCCAAAATCCTGCTGTAAATTGACGTCAATGAAATAGGCCTGTAGTTTAGTGGGTTACTCCTACTGCCTTTCTTGAATGTAGGTGTGACCTGTGCAACTTTCCAATCTTTTGGTACAGATCCTCCTTTGAGAGAGCAGTTGTTAAGTAAGGAGCTATCGCTTCAGCATAATTAGAAATCTAATGGGTATACAGAGATTCACCGTCAATAAGACACGCAATAAAAACCCACAGATTTTAACTTGAATCGGTTTGTGATGAAAGTTCTTCCATAATGTCAAGAGATTAAATTATTTTACACAGGTTTCCAGCCAAGATCGCGTTTTATTCATTCGATGAGAGGTTTCGACGTGTCTTAGACGTCGTATTGTGTTCTCCTGTACATCTCCATGGTACATCTCAAGTAGGCCCTAGCTACTCCCTCGTATTACAAATATCTCAGTGCAATCCATGCATTCAAAGGGATGTGAGATATAAACAATGATGGTAGAGTTTGATATACATCATTATATTTCTAGTACACATTTCCTCAATGGCTGTACAAAAGGCATTCATCAAACCAGAAATTTATGTATTCACCATATGAACACAGTTGTTGTAATTTTGGGAGAAGATATTGTAGGCAACTCGTTCGTAATGAAAATGTAGCAAAGTCCTACTGGACGAGAAGAATGAAATGAATATCTTGGTTGTTGTTTACGGCAATCTGCCTTTTGGGAACTATAAAGACCGTTCCTCGAAGAGTTGGAGGTGTTTTCATTGATGGGTTAAGTCCTTACCAATAAATATACAATGAAGCGCCAAAGAAACAAGTACACATGCTTAATATCGTGTAGTCCCCTACCCCTCCTCCCCACGAGCACCCAGAAGTGCCGTAACACGGTGTGGCATGGAGTCGACTGAGGTGGTACTGACCATGCATCCTGCGTGTCTGGGGAATTTGGAGTCCAGCGGAGGTGTTTACACTCAGAAGAGTGTTCCTGAAGTGACCCTGTAGAAAATCTGCAAGTGCAGGGTGTCGCATTGTCCAGCTGGAATTGCCGAAGTCGATCGGAATGTACAATGGACATGGATAGATGCAGGTGATCATGCAAGATCCATGTAGTGTGGGACAGATCTCTAACCCGGCCCCACGTAACCAAAGGATCAATGAAGGACCGAGCCGGTTTTTATTCACTCGCATATAATTGATGGACAGTTTACACACAATTTATTTAGTCTGCAATACACAGATAATAAAATTTTAAACAATCCAACGCCATAAGGGCAAATTTTAAGGTCAAGTTAATAATTCAACACCTAATCATTTAAACAACAACACGCCTAATGGGCTATCTAAACACCTGAAGAGCGACCTTAAAAAAATGCAGTTAATATAAAGCTTATACCTTAAGGGCTGGTGTTTAATATGCGAACCTCGAAACAAGAATTTTTGGTTAAACCTTAAATAATACAGCCAAGATATAAAACAATAAAAGGTCCTTAAAATTTTCACTTTCGAGCTAACTGCCTTGTAGCAGGCCCCACACTTCCAGAATATTTAATACATTAATACATGCCACTACTTCGCGTTATTTTCCATGACCTCACCACGTTAGTAACAACAGCTTGTTCGCTAACCACGAGTTGCGAGTAGATGTACACAGCATATACACAACAACTTGATCTGCAGGAGGGGGGATTGAGCCATGACTCTGTTTAACAACGGCGACGAGACAATTCACAATTCAATTACATCGCTATCAACCGAGACCGTTGACCAAACAGAATAATCCCAAATAAGGCTAAATGCACAGTTAAACTCTCAAACTCACAATAGCACTGTCTCACTGTAGCATAAAATGCTGATTCCTCTGTCTTGGAGGACTCGTTGGTAGCTAGATCAAAGCTTAATGTGTGCATCTCACACAGGCGGAGTCATCGCCACAGCCTTCGGAATACTTCAAGGCAGCTCGGCCAGTCGTTCCATTGCTGCAACCAACACGTCGCGCAGTGCAGTGCAGGCGACACTGACTACTTCCCAGACAGCGACTAACATACACATCCAATTTACTGCCCATACCGCGCGTAGCGTCCCTCTCGTCTCCAGCACACACCTCCTAACCACCCCTCCAGAGACCCACTTGTCTCACTAGGCTCTCTGCGAAAGACAATGAGTCGATCGAAATTCGCCGATCGCTGATGGAGATCATCGATCAGGCTCAATCCATACCTGTCAGACTCGTATCTGGACGTATTAGGGGTCCAAAATGACTCCTCCCGCACACACTCCACAGCATTATGGTGCCTCCATTTGCTTGAACAGTCTCCTGCAGACATACAGGGTCCATGGATTCATGAGGTTGCCTCCGTACCTGTACACGTCCACCCGTTCGATACAACTCGAAACAAGACTCGTCAGACCAGGCAACTTGCATCCGGTCATCAGCACTTCGATATCGGTGTTGACAGGCCCATATGATGTATGTAAAGCCTTGAGACAAAACTGTAGTGGTCATCAGTCCTTGCACTTACAAACTACGTAAACTAACTTATGCTAAGGACGACACATACAACAATGCTACGACGGGGAGCATTCACGCTATCAATAGCAAAGCGTTTTAGAGCGCACGGTCAGTCAGTGATTGGGCCCAGTCGTGTGAAGTGAAGGCGCTTGGCCTTTTGGCTCCGGAAGCACGTATCGGTTTCGATGAATGGTACACACGCTGATACTTGTTGATGGTCCAGCATTTGAAATCCGCAGCAGTTTGCGGAAGAGTTGCTGCGGAGCGCGCGGTTGCTTGCCGTCTGAGGTTTGAGTTCTCCCTTGGGCATGGGTGTGCATGTGTATTGTCCTTAGCAAAAGATAGTTCAAGTAGTTTGTAAGCCTAGGACTGATAACCAGATCAGTTAAAGTCCCTTAGATTTACAACTATTGAACGATTCTCTTCGTCGTCGTTGGTCCTGTTCTTACACGATATTGTTCCGCCCGTAGCAATGTCAGATATTTATTGTTTTATCAGATTGCCGATATTTAACGTGCATTCGTGAAATTATCTTTGGGTAAATCCCCACGTCGTCGCTACCTCGGAGATGTGTCCTATCTCTCGTGCGCTGACTATAACACCTCGTTCGAACACACTGAAATCGTGATAACCTGCCATTGTAGTATCAGTAATCGATCTAACCTATGCACCGGACACCTGTTACTTTATATAGGCATTGCCGACCGTAGCGCCGTACTGTGTTTGCATGCTTATACCAGGAACAATATACGTTTCACATTTATTACAATCTGGTGTAATGACACGTTCCATGGCCATGGGGGCTTAGCCCTCAATTTTATCTTGCGGAACTTTATAAATAAATAAATAGAGAGAGAGATTTGGAGAAAAGAAAATCAGAATATCAAGAGCTCAGATGGAGATATGCTTTAGACATGTACTTACCGCCGCGGGGAAGTAGTCGAGCGGTCTGGAGCGCCACGTTGCCAATCGCGAGGCCTCCCGTGTCGGAGGTTCGAGCCCTCCCTCGGGCATGGATGTTTGTGTTTTCTTTAGTATCACTTAGTTCATAAGTAGTTTGTTAGTCCCATAACCTTTACAAACATTTGAACATTTTTGTACTTAACGAGTAATATTTTGAGAGATGATAGAACAACTTATCTGGAAACCTGCTACAAACGTAAAGAGAACATTGCAGCATATTTAAACGCAGGCAAAGCCTTCCTGACAAGCAAAATTAAATGCAAAGATTGGAGTAAGGAGGGCTATGTGTGATGCTTTCAATGAAATCTAAGGTATGGGTTACGCAGAAGAAGTTTTGGTACAATGTTGAATCAGAAAACAAATTTGAAATCATATGTTCATACACCCTGTGACCATACTGGTGATGAAACACAGGACCAGATTATTTGGCGCTTCAGTGTATACAATGTGTGTTAGGTGTTGACATTACGCTACTGGCCATTAAAATTGCTAGACCAAGAAGAAATGCAGATGATAAACGGGTTTTCATAGGACAAATGTATTATACTAGAACTGACATGTGATTACATTTTCACACAGTTTGGGTGCATAGATACTGAGAAATCAGTACCCAGAACTGGCTTGATACGTCTGGGAATTGAGTCAAACAGGACTTGGATGGGGTGTACAGGTACAGATGTCCATGCTGCTTCAACACAATACCACAGTTCATCAAGAGTAGTGACTGGCGTATTGTGACGAGCCAGTTGCTCGCCACCATTGGTGAGAGATATGGAGACTGCGCTGGCCAGGGCAGCAGTCGAACAATTTCCGTATCCAGAAAGGCCCGTAAAGGACCTGCAACATGCGCTCGTGCATTATCCTGCTGAAATGTAGAGTTTCGAAGGGATCTAATGAAGGGTAGAGCCACGGGTCGTAACACTTTTTAAATGTAACATCACTGTTCAAAGTGCCATCGATGCTAACAAGACGTGTAACCAGTGGCACTCCATACCATCACGCCAGGTGATACGCCAGTATGGCGATGACGAATACACGCTTCCAATGTGCGTTCACCGCTTTGTCGCCAAAAACGGATGCGACCATCGTTATGCTGTAAACAGAACCTGGATTCATCCGAAAAAATGACTTTTGTCATTCGTGCACCCAGGTTCGTCGTTGCGTACACCATCGCAGGCGCTCCTGTCTATGATGCAGCGTCAGGGGTAACTGCAGTTATGGTCTCCGAACTGATAGCCCATGCTGCTGCAAACGTCATTTAACTGTTCGTGCAGATGGTTGTTGTCTTGCATACGTTGACTCAGGGATCGAGACGTGGCTGCACGATCCGCTACTGCTTTGCGGATAAGATGCCTGTCATCTCGACTGCTAGTGCTACAAGGCCGTTAGGATCCAGCACTGCGTTCCGTATTGCCCTCCTGAACCCACGGATTCCATATTCTGGTAACAGTCATTGGATCGCGACCAACGCGAGCAGCAACGTCGCGATACGATAAACCGCAATTGCGATAGGCTACAATCCGATCTTTATAAATGTGGGAAACGCGATGGTACGCATTTATAGTCCTTACAGGAGGCATCACAACTACCTTTCACCAGGCAACGCCGGTCAACTGCTGGTTGTGTATGAGAAATCGGTTGGAAACTTTCCTCGTGTCCGCACGTTGTAGGTGTCGTCACCGGCGCCAACCTCGTGTGAATGCTCTGTAACGCTAATTTTATGCATATCACAGCATCTTCTTTCTGTCGGTTTAATTTCGCGTCGATAGCACGCCATCTTTGTAGTGTAGCAATTTTAATGGTCAGTAGTGTATTTTGTGCTCCCCCGTTGCCTGCGCCCGGCAGTTGTCCAGACGGCCGGGGTAACGGGGCGGGGCAGCGCCTGGAGCGTAACGGCTGGTGACATGGCAAGGCCGCGGCGGCCGCTCGACATGGCGATCACGCCGGGCCAGCCGCGAAAGTGCTGGACTGCTCCTCGGATTCCGGGGCTCTGGAATCAATGGCACGCCACACCGGCAACGGCACCAGGCGGCCGCGCCCCTCCCGTGGCCGTCGCCTGTGTAACACCACCTGGTCGCTGCACACAGCACGCAGAGCTATCGTTGTCCTCTCAACATTGCTGCAATAGAACTCACCCGGCTAGTCTGTTCAACGATAACTGCTTCCTGCCTACATATTTACTGCGCCAGCACTTCCCCGAACCGTCTTGTCGTAGTCAAGCCTCGCTTTCTCCGTACAGCCCCTCTGCACTACGGAGGATATCTTGTAAGAGCCATCACCATGAAAGCTGGCAGATACATATGATTTGAGGGGGATGGCGGAACTGACTGAGAGAGACGAAGGAGGAGATGGGTACAGAGGAGGAGGAGATGGACAGAGAGGGGGAGGAGACGAGAAAGGCTGAAAAAGCGGGAAGTGGAAGTGGACAGAGAGAGAGAGAGAGAGAGAGAGAGAGAGAGAGAGAGAGAGCGCAGATTGATAGTGTAATGGTTCGAAGGCGAGATGGGCAGAGCGACAGGTGGAAGACGGAGGGGGGGGGGAGGGGAGAGAAAAGGATACAGAGAGGGAGATAGATAGAGAGAGAGAGAGAGAGAGAGAGAGAGAGAGAGAGAGAGAGAAAGGGAGAGAGAATAGGGTAGGAGTAGATGGATTATCTTAATTACCCGCACCATCCTTTATACGACAAGGCAGGAATGAGTTTTCTTAGCTTTATAACCGTCTCAAAATGTTTGTTTTTGTGTTGTGTTATTTGCCGGACCGAAAGTATCGCGTGCTGTAATTTGTCTATGGCCGCTTATAAGTGGATAGTCAGTTACTGAAATTATTTTAAAAACAATAAATATTTAAGTGAACGTAACACCGCGGGCGGTGCTATACATGTAAGTCCTACAGTTCTCGATTCGAGTTACGTGTCATTGCAGGTTTTGGAGGCGATGTGATAGTTTTATATAATACTTTCGTGTGGCTCATTGGCCTGGCGCAAGTCTTTCAACTGGACGCCACTTCGGCGACCTGCATATCCCTAGCCTACCCCAGTTATCGTACCGGGGAAAGGGCAGTGATGGAAAGAGTACTAAAAAAAACTGGATACGATTACAATTACCTGGGATAATATGTACTCCATTACAAGAAAAAATAACATTTTACAAATGTAATCGGTACAATTACAATTACAAATTACAATTACTTTCTGATGTAAATTACAATTACTTTTTGGATGGGTGGGGAAAAAAGCTGCAACGAACAAACAAAAATTTAAGCAGACCATATTAGCTTACAAAAGAACCCAACATTCCCTGTTCCAACCCACTTCATTACAGCTTTACATAATTTCTTCTGTAACATCTACCAAATGACACCAATACTTTTTCAATAGCCATCATTCACTCACCAATTTAGTTGCAGCCAAAAGATAAGTGGAGCCACATACATTTTTTACATTCGTCATTCGAAGAAGAATGGCCATTCTGACAACCACCTCTCGTACAGTAAGATCGGGAGGATCATGGTCCATCAAAAAGAAAAATATATACATATGTATTTATTATTAAAAAGATTTTTACGAGAATAAATTTACAAATTGCAAAACATATTCAGTAATTGAAACCAAAGCACTAGTGGCCACTGTTTACGTTTTCAATTCGAATTTGTCAACTTCATAGTTCAAATTAAATTTTTCATGTAGTTTTAAACATAAAATAATTGTAATGGCCCTCTGCCAGAGTCATCACTGTATGTATCAAGATTGTCTATGGACGATTATCTATGACACTATTGTTTTATTTATTTGAAAAATAGTTTACATTGGTTACTTATGGGCATAAATACCAATTTCCCCTTCCAAAAATACGTCATATATCTGCGAAACGAATGTAAATTTCACAAAATTATCAAAAAAATAAGTTTTACGCTAATTACTTGAACGAATGCTCCTCGTACAGATGTATGTAAATGCATTACAGATTTCCATATGTTTTTATTAATTTGTTTACCAATATTATGGAAATAAATTCACAAAAATGTTCAAATGTTTGTTAAGCTTAAGGAAAAAATGTTCAAATGTTTGTAGAACTTATGGGACTTAACTACGGGGTCATCAGTCCCTAAACTTACAAACTACTTATGAACTACCTTATACTAAAGACGACACAAACATCCATGCCCGAGGGGGGATTCGAACCCCCGACCGTAGCAGACCCCGGCCGTGCAGACTGATAAATTTCACACATTCAAATCATAAATGACCTGTTTGATACCAGAAATCTCGAAATTATTCGTAAATCATAATTGACAACGTTTGACCCCTCATAAACATATTTCCTATATCGCCGAGCGAGAATGGCGAAAGGATTTGTGATGCCGCTCTCGCTAGTGATTAAAGTCCTCCCTGAGTCATGAGTGTATGTATTGTCCTTGGAGTAGTTTGTAAGTCTTAGTTTACAAATATTTTATTACATGTGTCATTGTTGTGGTCTTCAGTCCTCAGACTGGTTTGATGCAGCTCTCCACGCTATCCTGTCCTGTGCAAGCCTCTTCATCTGAGAATACGAACGGCAACCTACATCCTTTTGAATCTGCTTATTGTATACGTCCCTCGGTCTCGCTCTACGATTTTTATCTTACACACTTCCTTCTAATGCTAAATTGACGATTCCTTCATGTCTCAGAATGTGACCTACCAACCTGTCCCTTCTCTTAGTCAAGATATGCCAGAAACTCCTTTTCTCCCCAATTCGGTTAAGCACCTCCTCATTAGTTACGTGATCTACCCATCTAATATTCATCATTCTTCTATAGCACCACATTTCTAAAACTTCTAGCATCTTTTTGTCTTATCTCCTTATTGTCCATGTTTCACTCCCATAAAATGCTACTATACAGACAAATGCTTTCAGATTTTTCACACTACATTCCATTACCCTCGTTTTACTCTTGTTAATGTTCATCTTATAACTTCCTTTCAAGGCATGTCCATTCCATTTAATTGCGCTTCCAAGTCCTTTGCTGTCTCTGACATACTACGTCATCAACAAACCTCAACGCTTTTATCCCCACTTCCTGGACTTTAATTCCCTCTCCAAATTTCTCCTTGCATTCCTTCACAGCTTGCTCATTATAGAGAAATGTTCAAATATTTATACAGCTTATGGGACTTAACTACGGGGTCATCAGTCCCTAAACTTACAAACTACTTATGAACTAGCTAACACTAAGGACGGCACAAACATCCATGCCCGAGGGGGGATTCGAACCCCCGACCGTAGTGTCCGTGCAGCCCGTGACTGGAGCGCCTCATTCCCCTCGGCCACCGCGGCCGGCTCAATATAGAGATTGAACAACATTGGGGAAAGGCTAGAACCCTGTCTTACTCCCTTCCCAAGCACTGCGACTCTTTCATGCCCTACGACTCATGCCTGGTTTTTGTTCAAGTTGAATATAACTCTGCGCTCTCTATATTTTTCCCCTGCTACCTTCAGAATTCGAAAGAGTGTATTCTAGTTAAGATTGACAAAAGATTTCTCCAGATCCACAATTGCTAAAAACGTAGGTTTGCCTTTCGTAACCTATCTTCTAAGATAATTAATAATGTAATGCCTCGCGTGTTCCTACATTTCTCCTTAATTCAAACTGATTGTCCCCAAGGTCGGATTCCACCAGTTTTTCCATTCGTCTGTATATAATTCTTGTTAGTTTAGTGCAACCATGACTTATTAAACTGAAAGTTTTGTAATTTTCACTTTTGTTTGCACTTGCTTTCTTCGGAATTGGAATCATGTGGAGCGTTTTCTTCATGACTGGCTCTCCTAACGATAATGGCAGTTCAGCTGGAACATATCGACATTAATTGTCCTAATTTGTAAAATGTTAGACTGGGCGGAATATGGTTAACGGTATGAATTTTTTCACGAGTATAAGTCTGATTTCAGTCAGTAATTTATCACGGTTTGACACGGTGGCGCTACCAACGCAGGTGGGAGCCTACGGGATAGCTACCCAAACATGAGAGTGGCTCGAAGACAGCTTAAGTAATAGAAACTAGTACGCTGTCCTCGATGGTGAGTGTTTAGTAGAGAGTAGGGCATCGTCGGGAGTGCCCCAGAGAAGTGTGATAGAAGGAAGGAAGGAAGCTTGGATTTTAACTTCCCGTCGACAGCGTGGTCATTAGAGACGGAGCTTACGCTCGGAATGTTTGGGTAAGGATATGGAAGGAAATCGGCCATGCCCTTTGAAAGGAACCATCCCGGCATTTGCTTGGAGTGATTTAGGGCAATCACGGAAAACCTAAATCAGGATGGCCGGACGTGGATTTTAACTACCATCCTTCCGAATGCGAGTCCAGTGTGTTACCACTGCGCCACCTCGCTCGGTAGTGTGATAGAACCGTAATTATTTTCTATCTATACAAATGATATGATGGACAGAGTGAGTTGCAATCGGCGGCTGTTTGCTGATGATGCTGTGGAGTACAGGACGGTGTCGTCATTGAATGACTGTGGTAGGATGCAGGACGAAATTTCTTGGTATGTGAGAAATGAATGTTAATTCTAAATGTAGAAAAATGTAAGGAGATGCAGATGACTAGGAGAAACAACCCTGTAATGTTCGAATACCGCAATAGTAGTATTTTGCTTGGCAGAGACGCGTCAGTTAAATACCTAGGCGAAACGCTGCTCAGGGATATGAAATGGAACGAGCATATAAGGACATTCGTGGGGAAGGCGGATGGTCGACTTCGATTTATTGGGAGAATTTGGGGAGTGATTCGTCTGTAAAGGGGATCGCTTATAAAACGCTTGTACGATCACGTCTTGAGTACGAGTGTTTGGGATCCCCACCATATTGGTTTACAGGAAGACAAGGAGGAAGTAAGGCCAGAGTAGACCTGTTATGAAGCATGATGAAGAAGATATATGAAGAGAAAAAAGTACCAGCGATATGGAGGGAAAATACCAGTATAGAAAGGAAAAGGATATATTCAAAAAGTGCAGGAACTACAGGGGAATTAAGCTAAAGTCCCATACGATGGTGATCTGGAAGAAAATTGTGGATACATGGATCATGGAAGAAACAAAAATCTCGGATAAGCAGTTTGGGTTCATGACAGACAATGGAACGATGGATGTAACCGTTATCCTGAGAAAACTGATGCAGAAGTATGGGGAGTGACAAAGAGACCTACACCTAATGTTTATAGACCTGGAGAAGACGTGTGATTCAGAGACATGTACTGTGGAGAAGCCTGACAGCGAGGGGTGTGCCAGTAAAGTATGTTCTTCTGGTCAAAGACATGTATGATGGTCCCTGCACTAAAGTAAGATGTGTCGTAGAGACTGAGAAGTTCCCTGTCATGGTTGGACTGCATCAAGGGTCATCACTGTCCATACTTGTTCAATATAATGATGGATGAATTGACAGAAGGATTACAGGACCAGGATTTATGGTCGGGTAGTTGTGCAGATGATTTGGTGATTGTGGAGGAAAGCAAAGAGAAGGGAGAAAGAACATCGGAGAGATGGAGGGAGGAAATGGAAAATGGAGGACGCAGAGTTAGCAGGAAGAAGACCGAATACCTGTGGTTTGGTGGAGATGGAAGGGACGGAAAAATAATGTTGACAAATGAACAGTTGGAGAGAATTGGAGAATTCAAGTACCTGGGTTCCTGTGTAACCAGTAAAGGAGATTTACGTAAGGAAGTAAGACACAGTATTCAGGCTGGATGGACGAAATGGAAAAGGGTGATAGATGTGCTCTACGAAAAAAAGAATAAAACAAAGATAAAAGGAATTTTTTTTAAATCGCTAGTGAGTCCAGCTATTTTGTATGGTATGAGATCTGGCCGTTAAAGAAAGTGCAGGAGAAGAAATTAAACGAGGCTGAGATGCGTATGCTGAGGTGGATGATGGGGAAAACGAGGATGGACAAAATATGAAATGATCTTATTCGACTGCAGACAAGTGTAGCAGAGGCATCGCAGAAAGCCCAGGAATGAAGACTACAGTGGTATGGGCATGTGAAGAGAAGGGATGAGGGGAGCTGTTGCAGAGAACAATGGAGTTACGAGTGGAGGGCAGAAGAAGAGGCAGACCAAAGAGACGATGGATGGACTGCATCACTGATGAGAGAGGAGGGACTGAGGCGGGAGGACACGTGGGGCGAGAGAAATGGAAGGAAAAATCAGGAACAGCGACCCCTGAACTGACACAAGCTGAAGAAGAAGAAGATAGAAGGAAGTGGCAGGCGTCTAGATTTGTTACTGGTAGTTTTGATCAATGCATGAGTGTTACTGAGATGCTTCGGGAACTCAAATGGGAGACGACGGCGACGTTTTTGTCCGAGAAACGCTGTTGGAGAAATTTAGAGGGCCAAAACTTGAAGCGGACTGCAGAACAATACTGCCGCCAAGTTACATTTCGCGTAAAGACCACGAATGTAAATTAAGAGAGTTTAGGGCTCGTACAGATGCATACAAGTATTCGCTTTTCCCTTGTTCTGTTAGTGGATCAAGAAAGCAAGTAACTGATAGTGGTACTACGTACCCTCCGCCACGAACCTTTTGTGGATCGGAGTATGTACACGCCATTTTGACCCATTTCCCTTTTTGTCGCTTTCTGTTGTTACTGGTAACGTAATTGCGGCGCTTGTTTTCTTTCCGGTGTTAAAGACATCCTGAACCCATGAAATCTCGTTGCCAACCGTCAATTTTCGTCAATGTTAATGCTGACGTGAGGTTTCTTCTATGTGTTGAAGGTTCGGTGCACAAGTAATGTTAATAAAAGTTGAACGTGTGCAGGCCGTTTTACGGTGACCTTTCCACTTCGGCAGCTCTGTCACGCGGCACCGGTGCCATCGACGCAGTCCGTTCGCGGCAGGTGACGAGAATCCGTACGAGCGACTGGTAAGCAGAACCGCGACGGGAGATTAGGATTCAGGCAGGATTCTCCAGTTAGCGCCGGCCAAGATCCGATTAGGCGTTCAGCAGGAGAGGCGGCCTGTACAGTACGTGCGCGCGTCTCGGCGGCTGCGGCGGCCGGTGGCTAGCGGCATCTTCCGGAAGTGCGTGCGCCGCGCATGCGCAGTGGGCGCGCGCGTCGTAGGCGGGACCTTGCCCCCGAGCACTTCCTGGTGGCGCTGGCAGCGCGCCGGGCCGCAAGGCCGCCGGTCGTGCGTGGCGCGGCGCGGCGCGGCGGCAGCGCAGGGGTCGCGGTCCGGCATTCCTGCCACCCCTGCTCATCGGCATGCCGGCCGCGCCGCGCAAGGTCGAGGACGACCGACAACCCCGGGGTGTCCGCCAGAGCCCAGACGAGACGCTTGGCGCCGCGCCGCTCCCGTTGGCTCGGCCGCCGCTCCGCTGGCACCCGCCACCGCCGCCGCCGCCTCCAGACCGCCACCCAGTCCGCTCCTCCATCGCTAATTTGCCGCGCACATCCGCGGCATTGTAACCGCGGTGGCGGATTCGCCTGCGGAGCCGTCCTCACACGGGACGTGTTGTCCGAACGAGGCACGTGCCAGACGTGCTGTCGGTCTAGCTATAGCACGGCTCTGAAACGACCAGCTACATCCAACGGAACGTGCTGCTCTCGAGATTTGCGACCGCAGCGCTCTCCAGCGCCCGTTGCGGACTGGCGCGTAGTTCAAATGTTTGTTAAGCTTAAGGGACTTAACTGCGGGGTCATCAGTCGCTAAACTTACAAGCTACTTATGAACTACTTACGGACTAGGACGCACAAATATCCATGCCCGAGGGGGGATTCGAACCCCCGACCGTAGTGGCCGTGCAGACCGTGACTGGAGCGCCTCAGTCTCCTCGGCCACCGCGGCCGGCCTGGCGCGTAGATCATTGTGTTTACAAAGACTTGAGTGAAATTACACGGTATCTCTGACAGCCATCATCGGAAAAAAAATCTATATCTGTTGTTGTTCTGGACTTCAGTCTTTTGTGTCCCAGCCTCGTCGCCGCTTTTGTGTCTCGCTTCCGTTGTAGGTGGTGGTGGCCGAGTAGAGAGACCGACACGGGAATAAAGGATGCTTGTGCAGGTAGGAGGTGACCAGCCACTGGGACAGCAGAAACTAGAAACACTAGAGTAAATTAGAACGAGATATATATTTCTTAGGGACTTAGTAATACTTAACTTTTACATAGCTCAGTACCGCAGAATGCAGATACATAGTTGAGCTAGAGGCCTGCCTAGTTCCGTTCCGATAGTCAAGTGTTCACTGGTGCCTATCTGATTCCGAAGTGTTAACTGGTTCCTATCTCAGTTCCAAGTGAACGATGTCGTTCAGTGGTCGCCACGAGCGGAGTTGTAGCACAGGGCGCTCGTGGCTGACGTCGTAAGAACGCCGCGCCGTGCGTGCATGGCGGCGCGCGGCAAAAGTAGGTGGCGCGCACTTTAGACTTGTGCGACACCACACAGTCCGCAGACTGGTTTGATGCAGCTCTCCACGCTACCCTGTCCTGTGCAAGCCTCTTCATCTGAGAATAAGTCCGGCAACCTACATCCTTTTAAATCTGCTTACTGTATTCGTCCCTCGGTCTCCCTCTACGATTTTTACCCCACACACTTCCTAAGTTGACAATTCCTTGATGTCTCAGAATGTGTCCAACCAATCTATCCCTTCTCTTAGTCAGGATCTGCCAGAAACTTCTTTTCTCGCCGATTCGGTTAAGCACCTCCTCATTAGTTACGTGATCTACCCATCTAATTTTCATTATTCGTCTGTAGCACCACATTTCAAAAGCTTCTATCATCTTTTTATCTGAACTCCTTATCTTTCACCTTTCACTCATTTGCAATGCTACAATCCAGACAAATACTTTCAGGAAGGACTTGCTAACATTTAAATCAATATAAAAAAATCTATATCTATAAATGTGAATGTCTGTTCGGTGTACGTTTATCACGTCTGAACCACAAGACATAAAGAACTAAATATTTGTACCGTTACTAATGTCTACCCGGGGAAGGCTTTAGGCACGGGTTTATGGCGATCGGATAGCTATTAATGTAACATCTGAACAGATGTGCAGAACTATAGGCCTATATCTCTAACGTCGGTCAGTTGTAGAATTTTGGAACATGTATTATGTTCGAATATAATGACAATTCTCGAGACTAGGAATCTGCTCTGTAGGAATCGGCATGGGTTTGGAAAAAGGCGTTCGTGTGAAACCCAGCTCGCGTTATTCCTCTACGAGACACCGAGGGCCATAGACACGGGTTCTCAGGTAGATGCTGTGTTTCTCGACTTCCGCAAGGCGTTTGATACAGTTCCCCACAAACGTTTAATGATCAAAGTAAGAGCATTTGGTCTATCAGACCAATCGTGTGATTCGATTGAGGAATTCCTAGATAACAGAAAGCAGCAGGTCATTCTCAATGGAGAGAAGTCTTCCGAAGTAGGAGTTATGTCAGGTGTGCCACAGGGGAGTGTCGTGGGTCCGTTGCTGTTCATATAAGCGGACAACATCGGAAGTTCACTGAGGCTTTGCGGATGATGCGGTAGTATATAGAGAGGTTGTAACAATGGAAAATTGTATTGAGATGCAGGAGGATCTGCATCGAATTGACGCATGGTGCAGAGAATGGCAATTATAGCTCAATGTAGACAAGTGTAATGTGATGCGAATACACAGAAAGAAAGATCCTTTTTCATTTAGCTACACTATAGCAGGTCAGCAACTGGAAACAGTTAATTCCATAAATTATCTGGGAGTAATCATTAGGAGGGATTTAAAATGGAACGACCATATAAAATCAATCGTCGGTAAAGCAGATGCCAGACTTGGGTTCATTGGAAGAATCCTAAGGAAATTCAGTCCGAAAACAAAGGAAGTAGGTTACAGTACACTTGTTCGCCCACAGCTTGAATACTGCTCACTGGTGTGTGATCCGTACCAGATGGGATTGATAAAGGAAGTGGAGAAGATCCAACGGAGAGCAGCGCGCTTCGTTACAGGATCATTTTGTAATCGTGAAAGCGTTACGGAAATGATCGCTAAACTCCAGTGGAAGACTCTGCAGGAGAGATGTTCTGTCGCTCGGTATGGGCTTTTGTCGAAGTTTCGAGAACTTACCTTTACTGAGGAGTCTAGCAGTATATTGTTCCCTCCTACGTATATCTCGCGAAGTGATCGTGAGGATAAAATCAGAGAGATTAGAGCCCACACAGAGGCATACCGACAATCCTTCTTTCCGCGAACAATACATGACTGGAATAGGAGGGAAAATCGATAGTGGTACTCAAGGTACCCTCCGCCACACACCGTCGGGTGGCTTGTGGAGTATGGTTGTAGTTGTAGATGTAGATGTAAATGTCTGTTCAGTGTACGCAACTACGTTCGATCGACAAGACACAGAGACTTAAATATTTGTACTGTTACTAATTTATACCTGAGGGAGGATTTAGGCACGGTTTTATACAGATCTGATATATATTTAGTAATTTGAAGAATATAACGCGAAATGTGGAACAATAATTACTCTTTGAAAACTATATTTACTCTTTGAAAATGGTTTTATTGGTTGCATTGTTTCTTGAGGGTTGATAATCATAAAAGGGTGGAGTATGTTGTAATGGAAAGTTATCGGTGTATATAAAATTCTACGTGTGTGTGTGTGTTAATATTTCGCTCTGCAGCGAAAACTACAGAACGCAAACGAATGGTCTGTGTGTAATTGTTGTCCGAAGTATCCCGTTGTACACAATAGCAGTTCCATGCCGATAGCTATAAGGGGGTGGAAGATATGGTGGTTGAAAGTCGTCAAATTATAAAACAATTCGGACTAAAGGCCAGCGATGACGTTTGCGACTCTGTGGCAAGGAGGTTACATACAGCAAAACGTGATGACACAGACCATATCTTTGGTCTATGCGTGCTACAATGTCTTCAGTTCCTTCTCTGTAAGAATAAGCATACGATGGAAATATAAGAATAAATAAATATTGCAGTAAGAAAGAAATTTCTTTTAATACATTTCTTTTAAAAAATCGATTTGACGTTTCGCGCATTATCTATCATAATCAACCAACACGCGAGCGGAGCCGCGGGCTTAAGCTAGTAAATAAATAAATAAAAACCAAAACTGTAGCTTTCTTAAACTTGCACGTGTTTTACAATACTCTTCCCGAACAAAAAAACGTTAAAAAAATTGTCAACAGCGAAATACATCATCTACACTACCTCCACTTGTCTTGATCATATATTCCCATTTTCCACGTTGTACATATTCTGCGTATCAAACGTTTACTTTAACATTTCTTCGGAGATTAGGTTCCGTTTGATACATTTTGCTTATTCATGCACGCGGGATAACGCCTCAGCTCGACAGTGTTCGTCCTCATAATTTTTGCTTTAGTATTGTACGAAAATTCCAAATCAAAATGTCCAAATGTTTGTAATTATATGAGACCAAACTATGTTGGTCATCTGTCCCTAGTATTACAAACTACTTGAACTAAGTTAAACTAACCTAAGGACAACACACACATCCATGCCCGAGGGAGGATTCGAACCTCCGACGCGGGAGGTCGTGCGACCCGCAACATGGCGCTCCAGACCGCTCGCATACTCCCGCGAGGCAAACACTGTTCCTCTTTCACTGCATCTGCTTTCGTAACGACGGGCTTGCCATGCTCTCTTTGCACTGAGAACTATTCCCACACTGTTCTGAACTGGAACAGAATTCAAACATCGTGGGGAAAACCAACAGACGTAGGGTACTCTCCTGAAATTTATTGGTTCCTGTGCCCTAGCATGAAAAACTCAACAGATTCTCTCTTCCACAGAGTTCGTTCTTGTTTGTAATAAATAATGTCTATTACTGGATATTATAATTGTATTAAATTAACAAATAAGTTACATAAACCGTAACTAAAGCAAATCGTAAAAAATATCTGGAAGAGTGTAGATGCAAACCTGTTATTTACATCTTTCTTCCTTCACAGGTCGTGACGCTAACCACCATGCTAATACGTCGTCTTAAAAATAATTAACAACGAATATCGGATATTATATGAGGCGCGTCCAGACAGTAAGTTCCGTTCCAATTTATCTACGCTGCAGCGCTGCGATTGCAGTTCCGCATATGCGCTTTAGACGATGTGTATCAAGGAGAAGAACGTGCGTAATTTGTAGATCACTGTCAGTTACGTACGCTTTGTTGTGCTTGTGTGAAATGTCGGCGTTGATTGAAAATCCCGCCACCTGTGAAATCAGGTCGGTGATTCGGTTTCTGAATGTGAGGAAAGTGAAACCAAGTGAAATTTATCGGCAAATTTGCGAAGTTTACGGACCAAATGCGATAAGTGATTCGATGGTGAGAAGATGGGTCCGACAGTTCAATGGCGGGTGTAGTGATGTGCACGATGAAGAACGAAGTGGGCGTACACCTTTGGTTACAGAAGAACTGGTTCACGCGATTGATGACAAGATCCAGGAAAACCGTAGGGTTATAATTAGTGCCCTCGCTATGGACTTCCCCCAAATTTCACGATCACTGATGATTCCAACTGGTTGAAGACACAGGCGGCAGATTTCTATGAAGAAGATATACAAAACCGCTATGACAAATGTCTGCAAAATTTCGGCAGTTATGTGGGAAAGTAGTTTAAGAGTTGTAGAATTTTGTGCAATAAAAATGTCTTCTGTATCTGTGTACAATTTCATTTTATTACCAAACGGAACTTACTTTCTGGACGCGCCTCGTACTTAGCAAGAAAGAATGAGAAATGACAAGGAAAGAAAAAGGAAAAAGAATAAGAATGTTCCGGATGTATGCAGGTATCAACCGCGCCCATCCGTAGTACTCTACATCATAGTCTGCGACGCTACCCACTACGCTATTTCTCCACATCACCAAAGTTATCTTTTTAAAGGTATACTACACTTCTAAAACATATGGGAATTTTTACTTATGTATGAGATAGCATCACAAAGACGCTCCTTTAATAGAATGGAGTTATACCGTAGCAAAGGAACGATATTCTTTCACGGTTTGTAAATTATGACACACGTTAAATACGATAACCTTTAAATCTATGAAAATGTAGTTACCGGTAATTTATTGTAACAAATCATATCCAAAATGACGCGTTTTCAAAAGCTCCTCATTTTCCTGTCGCTTTAAAAAATATTCATACGTCGTACGCTACAACGAAAGAAGGCACGAAATACGGATTTTCCTTTGCAATATGGCGGCTCAAACGTTCTGCTTGTCACGTGAAAACCAGGTCTCTTTTCATTGGCCAAGTTCCACTCCACGATGAAAAAATCTAAAATGCCAGATCCTTCATTCCAAGCTTTGCAGTGTAGTGGATCGTGGCATTCCCCGTTGCGGCGTCACCATTTCCACGTGCATTTCCACGTCCCGTGGAAGAGCATCGAAAGTAGTTGATAAACTTACACCTTCTTCAGGTTCTTAACCCAAGGTGGCCAATAAAATATATTTATTTCTCTTAAGCGGTTTCGATGATTTATTTCACCATCTTCAGAAGAGTTTAAAACATCTTCACTTAGGAGAACATGTAAATTGAAGGGTTTCTTGTCGAAATGTAAAATGAATAAAAATGCCTTGACAACATGTTAAAATATACGTCAACCAGAATTGATCGTCAAATAAGATTAAAAGATATAATGTCTGTCACATAAGTATAAGACAGATGTTATTGAGATCTAGTTGGAACCTTGCTATTATTTTGCCAAGATCGCTTTTTCATCCACTACATTAACTGGTTTCGACTCAGCTTGCAGTCATCATCAGACTATAAAGGGAAAACGAGAAATCAACCAACGTACCTGTCGCTTTACTATCCACGAAAGCTAAAAATCATAGCTTTGACATTTCATTTTGGTTATCTACATACCTGTCGAAGTGTGGTGAATCTAATCAAACATAAAGGTATAGATATCCAAAATAAAATGTATAAGCTATGGTTTTTAGCGTTCATGAATAGTAGAGTGGCTGGTACGTCGATTGATCTTTTTTCCTTTTCACTTTATAGATCTCATGACTGCAAGGTCTGTCGAAACCGGATAATGTGGCAGATAAAAAAAAATAAAAAAAATAAAAATAAAAAAAAAATCTTGGCAAATTGGCAAAACAGCAAGGTTCCAGCCATATTTCAATAACATCTATCTTATGCTTACGTGAGAGACAGTCATATTTTATCTCCTGATAAATAAAATTATACATTACAGTGTTTTGGAGCAACCTTTTTCAATTATGTCAATATAAGTCATTTCTGACACTGTGGGCTCAAGATATAATAACTAATTTATCTATATTAAAATGATTTTGCAATTATTTAACTTTCTAAAAAGAGAACGTGAGTGTAATTCTCATTTTAATTAGCTGTGACAACCATTTAAAAACCAACTTAAATTATTTACTATTTAATCGAGAATACTGAGCAATAAACTTTAGATTTAATCGATAATACTGTAGGCAATAAACTTTATTTATTATCTCCACATGACAGGGAATGAAGCTACCACATTTTGTAATTGCCACATAAAGTCGTTGAGGAGGCAGGCGACCACCATGAAACGATTAGGTAGTACTGCTGTGAAGCTGGTTAGGTCGCAAATTCTTTATTATAGGTCACACTTCATGTATAGCGTGCCCTCAAAAATGCTACGGAAGAGATGCTAATCTGATGATGGTAAAGCCGAAACGCGTCATTTTTGAGAGCACGCTGTACATGAAGTGTGACCTATAATAAAGAATTTGCGACCTAACCAGCTTCACAGCAGTACTACCCAATTATTGCTACCACATTTTTTTTCTGTCTCTCTTCGGGTTGTTCGATTCAATGAAGACGTTTGCTCGTGGATCATCGTTTAGTTCTTGGCTCAGTTTAGAGAGAGCGTTTGGCCCTCTCACCAAATGCGCTGAGCCACTGATCCGGCAAGTACAGCGTTCACTGTCGACTTATCTGTCGTATATGTGCCGCGGTTAAACCTTTGCAGTGCTTCTTCTTTAAGTATTCTGGGTAGAGCGCTTTAAAACTTCTATGAGTGGGAGTGCGATTTCTTTTTCTGTGGAAGGTTGTAATTGTTCCACTTATGCCGAAAGATATCTCGTGAGAAATAAATAAAATAATGCATTACAGTGTTTTGGACCAACCTTTTACAAATAGGTAAATTAATTAGCCCAGTCATAAGTTTCCGGTTGGAGTTTCAGTTATATTAAACTTTCGCAATATCATGTTCATTTGTCTATTTTGTAGATTTGATTAGATTAGATTAATACTTGTTCCACAGATCATAAATACGACTTTTCGCAATGATGTGGAACGTGTGAGTTTAACAAATGGGTCTATACATGACACTCAATATTTTAAGAATTTTTTAATTTTTTAAATGTATTTTTAAGCGAAATTACTAAGTTTTATCAAAAAATTCAGCTAAAGCGTAGAACGAGTTGCCATTTAGAAAGTCTTTTAATTGCTTTTTAAATACTAGTTGGCTATATGTTAGACTTTGGATGCTACTTGGAAAGTGAGCGAAGTATTTTGTGGCAGCATAACTCACCCCTTTCTGAATCGAAGTTAGATTTAACATTGAGTACTGAAGATCACACTTTCTCCTAGCATTGTACTTATGCACATTGCTATTACTTTTGAATTGGGTCGGATTGTTAATAATTGAGTGAATATATATATTGTGAAGCTACAGTGAAGATCCCTAGTTCCTTAAATAAATTTCTGTAGTCAGTGCCAAACAAAGCTTGAACTGGCTTGAAAGTATTGCCACTGGACAGTAGATGAATGCATCTGGACTGGTGAATCATGCTGTACCGTGCAGTGATTCGATGAAATGGTTGGGTTCAGTGAATTACTGTGGACCTTTACCTGCCAATAGAAGCGAGTATTTTACATGCTTGCATGTGGTTCCCTATTAATCTTAAGAAAACGAATGCGGAAAGATATGAACACGTTTTACAGCATGGCGTAATTTTTACAGCGTAGAAACATTTATGAGACGACGAGTGATTGTGTAAAAAATAACAAAGCAACCTGTCGTGAGGCAATATTTTTGAAACTCTGACATGTGGACGATAATGTTCTTGAAATGGACCGGCCTTCTCACAGTTCTGAACTGACCCGACAGAACTCCTGTGGGATGAGCAACAACGTCCCCATCGCTCTAGTGCCCAACTTCTGGTGTCGGTTTTTGAGGAAGAATGAACTGCCAATTCTCCACAGACCAGGCACTCGACTGGAATGAACTGGTCTCACCAGAGTTCCGACGTGAGATCCGTAAAACTCCTTTGGGATGAGCTACAATTGCGACTTAGCTCCAGGCCCCAGTGTCAAATACCTGATGTCGGTTATTGAAAACGAATTAGCTGTCAATCCTCCACCAACATTCAGAAACTCCATTGAAAGTGTCCGATAGAGAGTTCAATGCGTCATGAAGTCCAAGTGTAGAGACACTGCATACTAAGGTCCACTAACAACTGCGTGGTTGATCAGAATGTGTATTTTACCTATAAAATTTATGGCTGAATTGCAGTTTATGAGTCCGCGAGTGGCGTTTCATGTTTGGACGTTGGCAACGGCGCCAGAGCCAATCAGCAGTCCCGTTCGCGTGGCCAATAACAAACAGCTTTCTCTTTATGGTTTGTAAACAAATCGGCGTAGTGGATGTAAAGATCTTTAGATCAACATATTGCATTGGAATAAATATGGGATTTATATTTACGTTCTGTAATGGAGATTGAGCGTACTGGCTGTACTATGTTGTCAAAATTATTTTCACCAGTGATTTTAGTTATGGTGATTGCATGACTTTCGCAGCCTTTATGAGCCCAATTACTTATACTGAGCAGTTCTGAACCGGATATTCAGGCGCTACTACCAGACAAAACTTCTTGTGTAATTTATATATGTAACCTTAAGGCTGCGCTGGCCTGTTGTTTTTGAAGTTATTAATAGAGTGTTAAAGTGTGTTGGAAACATCCTTTCATTTAAAAAAAGTGATCTGTAGCGTAGCCTTCAGATGGTTAGGTATAGGTTTTAGTACGTGAGGGCGCGTAGCACCCGAATCTCCGGATAAGAAATGTTCAAATGTTTGTAAAGCTTATGGGACTTAACTACGGGGTCATCAGTCCCTAAACTTACAAACTACTTATGAACTACTTACGAACTAGGACGGCACAAATATCCATGCCCGAGGGGGGATTTGAACCCCCGACCGTAGTGGCCGTGCAGACCGTGACTGAAGCGCCTCAGTCCCCTCGGCCACCGCGCCCGGCTTCGGTTAAGAACTTCGAGGTACACGGATTCTTCCAAATTAACCAACATCTGTTTTTTTCTTACGAAAGTGAACACTAATTTTAATAACGTTCATTATTCACGTATTGCAATTCACTGGAAGACTTGTCAATCGTATTACTTGAGAGAGAAACACTTAATTGAATTAACACTGCAAGAAATTATTAAATCTGAACAAAAAGCATGTGAAGAAAGGCCAAATTCACAACACATGAAACGCGGAATCTGATTGGCCGCCTTCATTTGCGTCATTCATCGCGCCGATACCAACGTCTACGCATGAACCACAACGCGCGGACTCATAAACTGCACTTTTACCAAATTTATTTTCTGTGCACATTTCACACCATCGATATTTCTACTGTATGTCAACGATTACAATTAAGTCATTAGTTAAGAGAGACCTGAGTTTGTTTTATTTTGTAAAATTTGAGTTACACATCACGTAATCTAAACAAGATTGCACTAGACTACAAAAACATGTTCTATATTTTCAAATTTGGCAATGAGAATAAGAGTTTCCGAGGAACTCCAATAAGGAAGCCATAAGCGACACTGCCTAAAATTAAATAAGAAGTAGTTACGATAAAAAAAATAGAGAGCGAAAATATAATGACAGTAGACGTAGGTACAAATTTTGGCTGGGTAGTTGTCGGCGAATTGTGGACGACAGTTGAAAGCAGTAGAGATAATAGCCGTGTTTATGGTTGTGCAAAGCCCCCAAAAAAGGAGCTCGTCCAGCGAGTAGGGCGACAACGGCCAGAGAGATTATCACCGGTGCTGAGGAAACCGGATGGCGGCAGGTAGAGAGCTAATCAGGTTTCATTAGCGAGCGTATTCAGCGGCGGGTACAGACTGCTGATTAAGTCGAGGACACAAGCTAACAGCGTTGATTTTAGGGCTTTTATCTCGCGCAGATTGGCATTATTAAAACATTCTATACCGCGGAAGATTACGCCTTTGCTGCAAGTACTTACATAGCAGGACTGATGTAACCGCTTAACAGGAAACGGGCACGAACACGAAGTCGCAAAACTGAATAATTAGCCTATGTGACATAACAGTCCTCAGAAAAATTCACACACAAGGCGCAGGGATTCAGTGTCACAGTGTCTGCTATATTGAGTTATTAAATCACTTGTTGCTGTTACGCTTTCGAGGACAGTTGCGTATATATTTGTGACATTTGTCTCTCGCATTACTTTTCTGTCTGCCGAGGTGGAGTAGCCGAGCGGTGTAAAGCGTATCGCTGCGGAGCGCGCGGTTGCTCGCCGTGTAGGTTCGAGTCCTCCCTGGGGCATGGGTGTGTGTGTGTGTGTTGTCCTTAGGTTAGTTTAGTTTAAGTAGTTTGTAAGGTACGGACTGATGACCACGCAGTTTGGTCCGATAGAATTACAAACAAACATTACTTTTCTGTATTTGCTCGAGTTTATTACCGTCATTACTCGGGAATGCTATGCACGCAATGTCTCAAGTTCTAAACTATGTCATCTAGTAATTCAATAATTAATTACATATCTACATATACATGGCTACTCTGCAATACTCACTTCACTATTCTGGTAGAGGGTTCATCGAACAACTGGCGCCGGTCGCGGTGGCCGAAGGGACTGAGGCGCTCCAGTCACGGTCTGCACGGCCACTACGGTTGGGGGTTCGAATACCACCTCGGGGATGGATATTTGTGCCGTCCTTAGTGTTAGCTAGTTCATAAGTAGTTTGTAAGCTTAGGGACTGATGACCCCGTAATTAAGTCCCATACGTTCTACAAACATTTGAACATTTGAACAACTGACATTTATCTACCATTTCATTTTCGAATAGCACGCGATAAGACAGAACACCTAAATCTAAAAGTACGATCTCTGATCTCTCTTATTTTATTATCATCATCATTTCCTCTTATATAGGTGGTAGGGGAGAGTTGCCGAAGATGGGCCGTTGCCTAAGTTGGACCACCTATGTATTTCACTGTATGTTGGTAACTTACAGTTCTAAGTTCGCTCAACTGGTGAGAAACATTGTCGAAGTCACGTGGCTCAGTCGCCAGTCGATAATAGTCATTGGAGTGAAAACAGTTTCCGTTATTGCGTTTTCATCGATGTCGCTGTAAGTTTTCTACTACATATCATTAGCTTTCCTCTGCTCTAAAAGTAAGTAAAAATATCATCATAACTATAGTTCAAAGTGCCATACATAAGCTAATAATTTAATGTCGTAAAGCTAGAGTTTAGCGTTTTTTGTTCCTTCAATGTTATATTTACTTATATGGTGTCGAGTTGCCGAAGTTGGACCAAAGGCTATTTCCTAATTTGGACCAGTCCAATTTAGGGAGCACTCGTAACTATATTTAATGTCATTGAACAATAGGTAATAGGTAGATGTTACATTATTATGTTTATTTTTCTACGCTGCAAAACAATTTAAAAAATTAGGAGTAAGTATGGTAACCTTTTTAGATTTTGAAGATGCAATAAGGGGAATGCATGGTAAATGGTCAGAAGACGAACTGAAGGTAGCTGTGGAAGCATACAGAAACGGTAACCATGACCTTAACGAGTGTGCTCGTATATACCGAATACCAAAAGCTAAAATTAAAGAGATATGCTGAAGGTAAAAGCATGTTTTCAAATGAAGTTCAGTTATTCGGAAGACTATCAACCTTTACAACAGGAATGGGAAAAATTGTCGCAGATCACCTTCTTTTATTTGAAAAGAGGTTTTTATTTATTTACTTATTTATTTTTTACAATCAAAGATGTTCGTAAACTTGCATTCGATATAGTACAGAAATATCAACTGCCTCATTCTTTCAACCTAGAAAAGAAAATGGCTGGTAAAAGGTGGTTTTCTTGATTTATGAGACAAAATACACAGTTTTCCCTCCGTCAGCCAGAAGGATTGTCAATGGCGAGATGTTGAAATGAAGCTTTTCTTAATATTACGGGTCTTATTTCCTTTTTAGTCATTTTTTTACCATGCTGTTCAATTTAAGCAACTGAAGGTCCAAATTAGGCAACCTGTTTCCTAACTTGGACCGTTTATACATTTTTAAATTTTAAATAATATCCATTTATGTGGTTTCTTTCACAGTATAGAACTAGCAGATGAAAGTGTACAACATATAGCTTCTTTTAAAGTATATTTTGTTTCGATTAGATAGATAATATAGACTTTGGATCCCAGAATAAAAAAGTGGTCCAATATTGGCAACCTTCCCCTAGTAAAAAACACGAGGGTTGGAACTATTTTTTCACAACCGATACAAAAGCGTTACATGTTTGTCCTTCAAAGTAGTCACCAGCGTTGTGTAGAACCCGTTGTCAGCGATGTGGCAGGAGTAGTATACCGTTAGCAGAGCCTGTTCTTGATGGTTGGTGCTGTTGGGAGCGAGCGACAGGTTCCCAGCTTTATGTGAGGATGAGGCTGAATCCTGCTGGGGCGCTAGAGGACGCTTGTAAAACAATATTAGTGATTACAAGTTTATTCAACTGAATACAAGGTTCCGTGGTGTAGGCACCAACTGGCAGGAACTAGATCAGCAGGTGACGTCTCCTTGGCCGCGTTAGCTCGCCTTCTCGCCGCATCTTCTATGGAACAGCTGTTGTACCGTTCGAACGGAGATGCCCGGGCCGCGACGATTTGTGTTGAAGCAAAGACTGCCAGGAGAAGTCCTCTATCCCTCATCTAATCTATGCAGCTGCTTGTGGGTCCAGGCTTGGGACCAGTTGTGTCGGATGCCGTGGTGACGACCTTTCGATACCGCAGGGTTAGCAGCAGAATGCTAACGCGTCGCCAGGTTCATTGGCCTTTGGGAACCCAACCAATGAAGACTGAGCTGGCCTCAGGCAGCAACCATATTCAAGGTTGTGAAGACGGTAGCTGCGACTAGTGGCTATTAGACTGCTTTATCTGAGACATATGCTGGATACACAGATTAGATCATTGGATCGACGACCACACTCCTGAGCATCTTCGATTTCAAAGTGAATACACTTCTAAAAGCGGGAGTTTATATACAGAAATCGGCTGAAGCATGACGTATGGGACGGTTCGTAATGACCGAATATGTCCTACTTCGCAGCACTCACTCATTAAGCGCTCTTACCCTCGGTCTTGTGAAAGAGTTACGTGTAGTTATGTTTACAAGCTGACGCATATACCCGCTCTCTCTCCTGGTTGTCCGTCGCAGTCAACAGTCTGCAGGATGTAGGCTTTCAACTCATCGACGCAGCATCTGCTGCCGTCACGAGATAGGTCTAATGGCGTTGTATTTTGCGACAGAGCCGATGACCTACTTCCTGCCGATTGCTGGAGCAATCTAAAATTTTAACAAGTTTCTCTTGTGCTGTAACAGCGCGAATGGAGGGATCGAATCCCTGGAACTGTTCTGAAGCGAATGTCACGAAGTGGTTCCTTCATCTTTGGAATCAATTCAAAGTCACAAGGACTTGTCCAAGGAGTATGGTGGATGGTACAGTACTTCCCAGTCGTATCGACCGAACACAGCAGCCAGCTAGCGGTGTATGATCCCGCGCATTGTCGTGTAATACTATGCATTGTTGTTCCTGTTTCGACAAACATAGTGACACCGTAACGTTAGACCGCTCACTCACAAGTGACTGTGTTTCCCTTGATTATGCGCACGCCGGTGACGTGGGACGGTCTAGTCCATTTGCTCGGAGGTAAGGAAAGCATGTCAACAACGTGTGCTATCAGCGACAATAGTAGATTCTATTGCATAGTGTCTCCACAGTAGTGTTTGCCACTATTTCAGTTCCAGTCCTCGTTTTATTTTTATTTTTATTTCGGGGTGAAAAAGTTGGGGATCGAAATTTCTTAAGTAGATGTCGTCATAATGAAAAACCCCTTTTTCTAATCATTTATACTCCAAAATTTTTCCCTTGTATCGTGATAATACAATCGAACTGGTACCCATAACTTTTTCTCATTATTAGTTGAAAATTGTATTTGCAACAGGTACAACAATAAGATTACCTGACATAGTCGGGTTTGGAGGCGATCTGATCGTTTTATGGTTTTCAAAATAAAATGCCAAGATCGCAGATTAATAATTTATTCAACGACGACCGGTTTCGGTGAACTGTGTCACCATCATCCGGTCACATATATATTTTAAAAGCTGGTCATCTTGTTAAAAAATGGGTATAAAATAATAAGTGCGACATTGCACTTAGAAATATATTTGTGACCAGATGATGGTGACACAGTTCACCGAAACCGGTCATCATTGAATAAATTATTAATGTGCGATTTTGGCATTTTATTTTGAAAACCATAAGTTACAAAAATGTTCGAGCTGCTTTTGACATAGTCACCAAAAGAACTCGTCACAAGTTCGAGTACTCTCTCTGGTGCATGGTTGTGTTTGCTGTCCTTAGCATTAGTTAGTTTAACTAGTTTTTAAGTCTAGGGACTGATAACCGCAGCAGTTAAGTCCATTAGATTTACAAACATTAGAACAAACACACACAAAAAGAACTGAGTCCCTTGTCATATCGTGGTATGAACCTTGTGTTCCTGCATTGTAGAAATCTGCCGCCTTTGTTTGAAACCATCGTGTGACAGTCGTCTTCAGCTCACTGTCGTTGTGAAAACGCTGGGCGGAGAAAAATAATTTCTTGAGGTGCAAAAATATGGAAATCGCTGGTAGCATGATAGCGACTATGCTGTATGATCAAACTTGCCCCAATAAAACTTCTGCAAAACAGTTGCTGTGCGCCGCAGTCCACGCTTCTTGTTTTGAATGTTACGCCGCAGTTTTCACATTGTTGCACAGTAAGAGCTGATACACTCTGGTTCCATTCACAGGCGGCAGACTTCAGCGACACAGGAACACAGAAGACGATCCCACGATATGACAAGTATCTCGATTCTTATGATGGCTATGACGAAAAATAGCTCAAAATTAATGAACCTGTTACCAATAAAGTTTTTCATGTAACTGTTACAGCGCAAAATAGTAGCAAACCAACTTGTTAATGTCTTAGATTGGGTAAGCAATCGCCAGCCAAACTAGGTGGAAGCAGGCCATCGGCTGTGTCGTAAATGCAGAGCCAGTGACTCTCGGTATAATGCTACTGCCTGTTGGAGTCTGTTTGGTTGAATGAAAGATTATTATTATTATTTTATAAGTACCACGAGAGCTTGTGGCAAAAGCCAAGGGTATGCACTGGATATGCACCACGGTGATTAGACCCAGGATCACCTACGGGGTGGTCGTGTGGTGGTTGCTGCTAAGGAGCTTGGTAAGGTGCACAGATTAGCCTGATTAGCCATAACAGGCGGAATTAGCAGCACACCAACTGCTGGGATGGAAACCATGCTGGAGAGCCCCCATTACACCTTTGGGTCAAGATGGAGGCAGCGGCTGGTGTATACAGACTCAAAACTGGCAACAACTGGAACTCTTTAGAATATCCAGAATCACACACTAAAATAGTGAGTGAGGTAAATATAGAAAAGGTTGGGGAAATTCCAGCCGACTATATTATAGCCCCATACTGCTTCAACAAGCCTTTCAATAAAGCAATTGGAAGTAGGGAGAAGTGGGAGAAAATAGTTCGACACTGTACGGGGGATATTCTCTGGTTTACTGACGGGTCAAAATCAGACCAAGGCGTTGGGGCCGGGGTATATGGGGTGCAGCCAAGACTGGAGGGCGTCATCTCTCTAGGGAAACTGGCCTCAGTATTCCAGGCCGAAATCACTGCCATCAGGGCGTGTGTGGAGGAGAATTTGCGTAGGTGCTACAAAGACCGTAGCTTCCATATCTATTCAGACAGCCGGGCAGCCCTGAGGTCACTGGCAGCTCCTGCAACAAGGTCTAAAATTGTTGCAGAATGTCACAGGGTTCTGGTGGAGCTAGGGGAAAGCAATAGAGTAAACCTATTGTGGGTCTCCGTCCTCTCGGGCATCAGTGATAACGAACATGCCGACAGATTAGCCCGGATGGGGGCAGAGACTCCATTTATTGGACCGGAACCTGTCCTGACAATCAGCAAGGCAATGATCAAATTGGAGCTACGTAACTGGCTCAGAAGACAGCACGTAGAATAGTGGACCAAAGTCTATCAACAAAAACATGACAAGGTAATGATGCCAAAGCCATGTTTTAAAAGAAGCTCTGCAATCCTGGGACTGAACAGGAGAGAGATTAGACTCATGGTTGGATTGCTGACAGGCCATGGGAATTTCAAAAAACACCTACATACAATGGGAATAACAGAAGAGGACCCTAAATGTAGGATCTGTGATGACGGTGAAGAAACTGCATCACATCTAATCTTCGAATGCATTGCATTGGAGAGTAACAGGCACAGAACATTTGGGACAACCAGACCCGAAGAAATTGTGTCTAATAAAGAACTGGTAAAGGAACTCCTTGCACTGTTCAAGGGCATTGGTTGGCTTTACTAGATATACAGGGAGCGATACCGCACAATAAACTTAGTTTCGGTGCAGGGCAGTGGCGGGTTGGACCAAGACTGTTTTGGCTTCCCTGAGAAAATCAAATCAAATCAAATCAATGAAAGTTTTTTATTTATCGCGAATAAAATTTTGAAATAAAAGTTGAACTATAAATAAGGCCTAAAACTCATAAATGATTACAATTTGGTGCATAATTTGAATATGAAGGTCGTAAATATGTCGGCTAGTAGCACTATAAAATTAGGATTTAAGGTACCTCATTCTTCTAGACGATACAGCTTCTGCAACATTCTGCCGTCGATTACGCTGTAAATTTAATCAATTTTCATTGCTAACTTCTTCCTAGAGTAGCCCGCACCAGTTATTAATATTGTAGCCTGCACAATAGGAACGAGCGGAATGTTCGAGATCAAATCGTAATAACCTAAAACATATTTCTGATAAATACTTATCGAACTTCGAAAAAAAATTTCAACATATATGAATTATAGCAGGTTCTACCGGTATTGTAAATGAGAAATAGGGAATTGCTGCATTATTCGTGAAATATTTCAACGGATTGTAGACTACATGATGCATCTCACCATAATGGCGTCCGTATCACCGTAAGACTAAGCACTCAAAAATAAACGTCAATGTTGGGAAAGAATGGGACTGAACAAATTTAATATTCATTTCAAAGGTAGTATTCAGATTAATCCCCGAAACAGGCATATTAACATTAAAAATGTTCCAATTTTTGTAAAGGCTTATGGGACTTAACTGCGGGGTCAGCAGTCCCTAAGCTTACAAACTACTTATGAACTATCTTATACTAAAGATGGCACAAACATCCATGCCTGAGGGGGGAGGGGGGTTCGAACCCCCTACAGGAAACGGCTTCGCGCATCGTAGCATAGTGCCTCAATATTCACATTAAAAATGTGGAATTTACACGAGATGGTCAACACACGTCCTTCCAATACAACACAACGAGCAGAACAGACAAAGATTGGACGTCTTTCTTTCGCAGAGAGGGAATAAAAGAAAGTCAAACAGCGAAGTATCTTTTGCGGTGATTGTGTGACACTTCATCCTGACGACAACAGTCGCTGCGTCGGCGAGTTGAAAGACTATAGTAAGCAGTTGTTGACTGAGACAGAAGGGAAGCAAGAGAGAATATCCGTTACCTTGTAAACATTTCATAATTACACCTCTTTCACAAGAATGAACAGGCAGGTGATAAGGCGGCGGTTAACAGGCTCATTGATTGAACGTTTCACTCACAAATGGGACGCATTCGGTCCTTATGCACCGACACACACGTCATAGCTTCAGCCGATTTCTGTATATATGCTCCCTCTTTTGAAAGTTGTAGTCACTTGGACTTTAGGGTCAATGATGCTCAGGAGAGTAGTCGTCGTCCAAAGATCTAATTAGTGTATTCGGCTTATGTCTGATATAAAACAGTAGCAGCCACTAGTCGCAGCTAGGAGATGGAGTCCGAAAACTATTACACTTGGAACTGATGAGCATCCAGGGAAGATGGTGAACCGAGGTACTACCGTCTTCACAGCGCTGAGTGTGGATGCTCCTTAGATCAGCTCAGACTTCATTGGCTGGTACCCTAAGGCGTTCCTGTCGACATGCTAACACTATGCTGCTAACCATGCTAGCTGGTATCAAGAGTTCATTGGTCACCAGTGCATCCGACTCCAGTGGTTTCAAGTACGGACCCACAAGCAGCTGCATAGACCGAAAGTAGGACCAGCACACTTTCTCTGGAGGTCTTTTCTTCGACTACCAAACGCAACGCCGCGGATACCGTCCTTCTATACAGTTCACTTCTGCCGGCACATACACTACTGGCCATTAAAATTGAAGAAATGCAGATGATAAACGGTTATTGACTGTAAAAATATATTATACTAGAACTGACAGGTGAATACATTTTCACGCAATTTGTATGCATAGATCCTGAGAAATCAACACCTCTGGCCGTAATAATGGCCTTGATACGCCTGGGCATTGAGTAAACAGAGCTTGGATGGCGTGTACACGTACTGATGCCTACGATACCGCAGTTCATCAAGAGTAGTGACTGGCGAATTGTAGCGAGCCAGTTGCTCGGCCACCATTGATCAGACGTTTCCAGTTGGTGAGATATCTGAAGAATGTGCTGGCCAGGGCAGCAGTCGAACATTTTCCGTATCCAGAAAGGCCCGTACAAAACTTGCAACATGCGGTCGTGTATTATCATCCTGAAATGTAGAGTTTCGCAGAATGAAGGTTGAGCCTCGGTTTATAACACATCTGAAATGTAACGGCCACTGTTCAAAGTGCCGTGGAACAAGAGGTGACCGAGACGTGTAACCAATGGCACCCCAAACCATCACGCCGGGTGATACGACACGAGTATGACGAGTACACGCTTCCAATGTGCGATCACCGCGATATCGCCAAACACGGATGCGACCGTCATGATGCTGTAAACTGAACCTGGATTCATCCGAAGAAATGACGTTTTGCCATTCGTGCACCCAGGTTCGTCTTTGCGTACACCACAGGCGCTCCTGTCTGTGATGCTGCGTTAAGGGTAACCGCAGCCATGATCTCCGAGCTAATAGTCCATGCTGCTGCAAACGTCGTCGAACTGTTCGTGCAGATGGTTGTTGTCTTGCAAACGTCCCCATCTGTTGACTCAGGGATCGATAAGTAGCTGCACGATCCGTTACAGCCATGCGGATAAGATGCCTGTCATCTCTACTGATAGTGATACGAGGCCGTTGGGATCCAACACGGTGTTCCGTATTGCCCTCCTGAACCCACCGATTCCATAATTTGCTAACAGTCATTGGAACGCGACCAACGCGAGCAGCAATGTCGCGATACGATAAATCGGAATCGCGATAGGCTACAATCCGACCTTTATCAAACTCGGAAACGTGATGGTACGCATTTCTCCTCTTTACACGAGGCATCACAACATTCACCAGGCAACGCTGGGTAACTGCTAGCCGGCCACAGTGACCGAGGGGACTGAGGCGCTCCAGTCACGGTCTGCACGGCCACTACGGTCGGGGGTTCGAATCCCCCCTCGGGCATGGATATTTGTGCCGTCCTAGTTCGTAAGTAGTTCATAAGTAGTTTGTAAGTTTAGGGGCTGATGACCCCGTAGTTAAGTCCCATAAGCTATACAAACACTTGAACTTGAACTTGATTTTGTTAACTGCTGTTTTGTATGAGAAATCGGTTGGAAACTTTCCTAATGTCAGCACGTTGTAGGTGCCGTCACCGGCGTCAACCTTGTATGAATGCTCTGAAAAGCTCATTATTTGCATATCACAACATCTTCTTCCTGTCGGTTAAATTTTGCGTCTGTAGCACGTCATCTTCGTGGTGTAGAAATTTTAATGGGCAGGAATGTATATAAAAAGTCTTACTCCATAATTGCTGACCAGTAGTGAGGCAGGAAATCGCATACGGCTGGTTTTGCGGACGTTGTAGTACGGATGGTGGGTATTTCACACGCAGAACAGGTTTGGTTTGCAGGCGCAGACAGAGGCAAGAGTTGCGTGATGGATGCCGACCACCAGCAGCGGCGACGCCAGGGGCAGTGCAGGCAACCAGCGCAGCACGCCACGGGGACTCCCCGCATAGACAAGCCTCAGGTCACGTCTCCTCACTGTCATCGCCCGCTTACTCCCAGCCTCCCCACTCTGGGAAAATCACCGAAAGTCAGCAAGTACTTACATTAGCCACTGGAGCGCTGCACGCGTTCACTAGTCTGGCTGTCCGCCGCTATATATACCCACTTATATCTGTTGCATTCGGATTATTTTCTGATCTATGGGCTTGTTATTTAAATACTTTGCCCATTCCAAATGCTCAGTCACTTCTGCTCCAATGTTATTTACGACGACTGATGAAACTGTTTTTCATATTACCACGCCTAATTTTTCTGTATGTTCTTGTGCACTGTAAAACCTTCGCAGTGACAACTGAAGTAGTTAATATTGTACTAGCTTGAGTGCTGACAAATTTGACAGCTCATGGGTGACTTCATTAAGTTTCTCTTCAAGATGTAAAAGATTAACTCTAGGCCTCCACAATTTAACACGCATTTTATTTTGTTCTATTTGTATCAGCGTTGCGTCTAAAATATCACACTGGATGTGACTGGAGAAACGGCAACTATTACTGCCATCATTTTCGAGCAGTTGGACATTGGAATTAATTCTTTGATCGTGGGTTTCCTCAGTGCTTTCATATTTTCGTTTTTTGAGTGTGTTATTCACTGTAAGTTTTTTAATAGTTCTGCGTACTTCTTTTGCTTGTACAACTTTAAAAGTTGGACAAGAAGGAAAAACAGAGGGAACAGCAGCATCCAGCAATTTCTTAATTTCAGCCTCTCGGAAATGAAGGCTACATACCACACCCGTTCTAAAGGTCAAGTCTGCTTTTGATATTACTTTCAGCGACTGTTCTCTGACATCACTTTTGCTAGGAAGTTCTTGAAATGAAACTCCTTTCGCTTTACCGCTTCGGTTTGTGAAGTAATACACTATTGCTATTGACAAATTAAATCTTGTAATGAGACGTTACTGAGTTAATGTAATATACGTATGGTAAGATCATAAAAAGTAACTAATCAGACCAGATATACTGATGGGGTACAAAATTAGATTGCGCGTATGAAGAAACATGAAGATCATATTATTGCAAACTCTGTAATGGTTTTCTAATAACAATCTACTACGATTACATACCTACTTATTAAGGAATCAATCCACCGTAATTCCCCGGTCATACCTCATTATACTCTTGCTGGTGGGGCTATCCCGGCAGGTTGTGTAGTTTGTGGGTAGGCGTTGCCCTCAGGCCTCCTGTTGCTAATTCTACAGGTCTCGTTGAGCGCAACATCCACATGCCTGACATAGACAGATGTATACCAAACAGGGCAGGTGTATTCAGCAGCAGAGTAACATAGTGCAATTGCCGTTGTTCTGAGTACTGTCATTTGGGCACCCCATCCGCTGTTTTTGAGTTTTCTCATTATGTTTCTTTTTGCGTTCGAATACTTTTTGTTTTATGTTTAGGAAGTGCTTCCTAAATGGCAACGCACGATCCAGCGTGACAAAATGTTCAAATGTTTGTACAACTTATGGGACTTAACTACGGGGTCATCAGTCCCTAAGCTTACAAACTACTTATGAACTAGCTAAGACTAAAGACGGCACAAATATCCATGCCCGAGGGGGGATTCGAACCCCCGACCCTAGTGGCCAAGCTGACCGTGACTGGAGCGCCTCAGTCACCTCGGCCACCGCGGCCGGCTCCAGCGTGACCCCCAGGTATTTTGGATTATGGCAGTGCTCCAGCTCTGTGCCATTCCATATGACTTTCAATTTTTTGTTGGCGTCTTTGTTTCGTTGGTGAAAAGCGCATCCATGAGTTTTAGCTGGATTGGGCTTCAAGCGGTTCTTTTCATAGTATGCTGAAAGAGTTTTAAGACCATATGTTAGATGTCTCTCTACAGTTTTGAAATCTTTGGCTGAGATATTAGTGCCAAATCATCAGCATAGATGAAGCTTTTTGGGTTTGGAGGTTGTGGCTAGTCGTTGCTATTGATGTTAAACAAGGTTGGTGCTAGGACACTGCCTTGGGACAGACTGCTTTTTTGTATTCTCAATCTGCTTTTCTTGCCATCTAGTTAGAATTTACGATTTTGGAGTAAAGTGCCTATGAAGCTGGTAAAATAATAGTCTCTCGTTAGCTGATATAGTTTGTGCAACATAATTTTATGCTGCACAGTGTCATAGGCTACGGAGAGATCCACGAATACTGCTCCTGTAATCAAGCCCCGCTCGAAGCCATAAAAAAAAGTTCAAATGTCTGTATAGTCTATGGGACTTAACTACGGGGTCATCAATCCCTAAACTTACAAACTACTTCTGAACTACTTACGAACTAGGACGGCACAAATATCCATGCCCGAGGGGGGATTCGAACCCCCGACCGTTGTGGCCGTGCAGACCGTGACTGGAGCGCCTCAGTCCCCTCGGCCACCGCGGTCGGCTCGAAGCCATCCTCGATATTTTGTGTCAGATTGAGGATTTGTGCTATACAGTTTTTCGTTGGTCTACATCAAGCTTGTTGTGGTATCAGTTGTGGCTCGATGACAGGGCTGAGATGATCGAGCAGCATTCTTTCAAGCACTTTATAGAGATGGCACCGAAGAGATATAGGTCGGAAGTTCTTGGAATCGGAAGCTGGCTTGCCGGGTTTCAGGATGGTGATGATCCTGGTGCTACTCCAAATTTTAGGAATATGCCTTCGTGTTAGGCAGTTATTATAGAATCGCAGAAGCCATCCCATAGCCACAGGTCCGAAATGCTTTATCTGCTCTACCAATATATCGTCAAGCCCTGGTGTCTTACCGGATTTGCAAATTTTAATAGCAGCTTTCAGTTCTTCCAGTGTAAACTTAGCGGACAGGTCGTTTGTTTCTAGATTGTTCCGAGTTATCCGTATTTTTTCCTTTCTTCCTTCAGTTTTTCCATTCAGCAGCACCAGATGGGCGACCTCATAGGGAGTAACGTTAGATCTTACTTTAGGTGTAGAAGGGTCATTACTGAGTCGTTAGAGCAGTTGCCAAGCCTTACTACTACTCTTAGACATGTCCATGCTCTCCACTAATTCAGACCATCGTTTTTATTTGGCCTTTGCCCGTTCTTGGGATAGTGCCATCCCGATCTTACTGTATCCGTTCTGAAAGGGTCTTCATCAAACAGTCTAAGGTACTCGTGCAGTTTTGACGTTAATTCCTTGTTCATGCCCGGAATGTATGCGGTACGGCAGCCTCTGGGGATCGAAGCGCGGGAGCACCTCTTGACGGTGTCAACAAAGAGATCGTAGGTTTCAGGTACTGGTTCGATGTTTAGTACTGCCTCATCCATAGTTTCCTCGAAACTTTCCCAGTTGGCCTTCTTAAAATTGAACCGCCTGCGGAACGGGACCACTTGTGGGTGGACGGTAGCAAGCACTTGTCAGCAGATCGGTCTGTTGGGTGCCAGGTACAGGTGGTGCCACAGTTTTCACACAGTGCTGAGAGATGGTATCGCTGACAAAAATCAGGTCGGGATTATATCCCATTTTCCAGCGGTTGCTGTGAAAAGAAGGTGGTATCTTGTTGTCGTGTAGGAGACCTTTTGTATGCAAGGCTTTTGACACGAATAAATAAATACTCTTGCTAGTCTAGGCAGTCAAAGGACAAGAAATTACACTGTTTAGTTTCTACTGTTGATTATAATGTTCGTGAAGTGCGGGTTTAGGGCACGCTACTAGCGCCCTAGTGGCCAAAGCGGTAACTTCTTGATGTACGCTCCAAAACACGCAAGCCGAGCGAAGTGGGAAGGTCAATTCAAATGTTTGTACAGCTTATGGGACTTAACCACGGGGTCATCAGTCCCTAAACTTACTAACTACTTATGAACTAGCTCATACTAAGGACGGCACAAATATTCATGCCCTAGGGGGGATTCGAACCCCGACCGTAATGGCCGTGCAGACCGTGACTGGAGCGCCTCAGTCCCCTCGGCCACCGCAGCCGGCGAAGTGGGAAGGCTGGGAGTATACTAGCGGACGATGTCACTGTTCTCCGACGAGCTTAAATTACATAGAGTGGATGACACGCGTGTTACAGCGCTCCTTACGGTCACCAACTTACAATCGTGGTAAAATCACTGAGAGTCTTTGATTTGTCAATCTGGAAATTTATGCATTTTATTTGCTGAAACTCTTATTTTTACAACTATTTAAATTACCGGGCTATTATGCTATGGTCTTGTGGATTTGTTATTAAATCCCAACGTTTGGTCCCCATCTGCGGAGGACATTCTCAAGGAGGATCAAGGCTCTTTTTAGTGTCCAACACACACCCTGTCTCGTTGCAACGAGTGTATCGGACGTTAAAAAGAGCCACGATCCCTCTTGAGAATGTCCTCCGCAGTTGAGGACGAAACGTTGGGTTTTAATAACAAATCAATAACGCTACGACACAATAGCTCGAAAATTTTAACGATATGGACATTTACGGAAGTGAAAGTTTCCAATTTACAATTATTTATATGGCGTCTCTTCCTTTCGGACATGGATGACAGTAAAGGCAGTAATTTTACCAATTCGAAATATTGAAACATTTTCAGGGCATTGAAATATATTCAACGGCGAAGTTGAAAATTTGTAGCCTTGCGGAATGGCCGCGTGATCGAAGGATTCAGTTATCAGCTCAGTTCTCTTTCTCTTCAGCCCTTTTCCCGCACATGCAGGGTCGGCTTTGGTTGATGGGATGTGGCGTGTTAATATTGACGGGGTGGCCGGATGCCCTTCCGACCGCCACCGCCCCCCCCCCCCCCCGGCCGCGGTGGCCGAGGAGACTAAGGCGCTTCAGTCACGGTCTGCACGGCCACTACGGTCGGGGGTTCGAATCCCCCCTCGGGCATGGATATTTGTGCCGTCATAGTTCGTAAGTAGTTCATAAGTAGTTTTTAAGTTTAGGGACTGATGACCCCGTAGTTAAGTCCCATAGACTATACAAACATTTGAACATTTTTTAGTGGCAAGTTTGTGTAGTGTTTTCCAGCAACAACAAAATTGATAGGAATATATAAATCATATGGGGCGTTTTATAACACGCGACAAGGCCAATTCACACTGTCAATCACGTCAATTCGCGTAGCCCAATACCCTGCGGTGAAAGTGAGGTTATGAGTTTCAATCCGTGATGTAAAAAGTCATACTATACTATCGGAATTGAAGAACTAACACCCCTAAATCTTATTTACGGCCACAGACTTTATTAATGTATGATTTTGGTCTCCTTGGTATGACAAGTTCTGGGAAGTCAAAAAACATTCAGAACATCGACATCTGTTAGCAAGCGAAAATATATAGGCCTACACATAAACAAGTCATATAATTTCTGTAACGAAATAAAAAGAGCCTATTTACTTCATCGCCTTTGTTTTTGCCCCCTTACATTGTTCATAACGTTATAAACAACATAGTTTATCAATTAAAACGTTCTTTAATGAAACTTGCTTTATCAACTTACAATCTTATTCATATACACTGTTTGCGCCAGCTTTTTCTGTTTCGCTATTGCAAATTGTGAAGAATGGAGACCTACAAAGTAATTAGCAGTGAATTACGACTCGGCTGTACTGCCAACGACACAAAAAAGAAAATCCTCCCGTTCCCGTAACAAATTTTACTGAACACTTATTTATCTCGTCGTGACATCCACGGTTTGCTCCTTGTACGTTTCGTTTTCTTTTTTCCCTCCTCTTCTAAATGCAGACACAACGCCAACTGTAGTGTAAATAACAGCTGAGCGGAACACCGCTATTTTGAAGCAACTTTGACAACATTTGAGATGATAGTGTAATACCCCCTTTAGCGTTTCATCCATTATCTTTATCAAAGTATAGGGCCAATATTTCATCCAATTTTTTGTCCAATAATTTGATAGTATAATACCGGCCTTACCACTCCACCATCTCGCTCGGTGGTCGTTTTCATACCACTTCGTGTTTCATCCACTATTCCTCTTCGTCAATTCTGTTTCAGCTTGTTCTGTGTTCGCTGTCATTTTGGATAATACTGAGGCCAGTGAAACAATAAACAGTGAAGCAGTATCCTAGATAGATTGTGCACCATCGAGTTGACTTATTTGCATGTCACGCATTTAACGTATCATTGGTGTTGACTGTCACACAACCACAGACACATATTACTAGACTGGCAATGCCGTATACATTATCATTGGTGTCAGAGAAGTCTCGCCGCCATATTTCTATACTATAAACGTGTAAGCAGTCGTGTGTGTTTTTACTGAAAACATTCGTCAAAATACGGATGAACTGACGTAACTACGCTGTCTTTAGAGTTTTGAAATATGGGAAATTCGTGTGTTGTATATGACTGTATTTTTTTCAGGTGAAGTAAACTTTGAGACATACAGTAATGAGTTGCATTGATTTTCTGTTGCCGGCCGCGGTGGCCGAGGTGACTGAGGCGCTCCAGTCACGGTCAGCACGGCCACTACGGTCGGGGGTTCGAATCCCCCCTCGGGCATGGATATTTGTGCCGTCCTAGTTCGTAAGTAGTTCATAAGTAGTTTGTAAGTTTAGGGACTGATGACCCCGTAGTTAAGTCCCATAAGCTTGACAAACATTTGAACATTTGAATTTGATTTTCTGTTATTATTGAACTGTACCAAATTCATTCAACTTCGGATTTTCTTTCAGTAGTATTGTCGTTATAAGAGTGTTGTGACTTAATTGCGTCATTATTAGTTCCTAAACTTGCAAACTACTTATGAACTAACTTATTCTAAAGACAAACATCCATGACCGAGGGGGAATTAAAATCTCCGACGTAACAGGTATTCTTATTCTTTTGAGAGTTCATACGAAATCTACAGTCTGCTTTGACACTTACACTAATGAGTCTGGTTTCCTGTTTTTATTAATCGGTTACCGGCTTCGATTAACTTCGGTTTTTCTTTTAATAGTATGACCATTATGAATGTCCTATTTGTCGTGGGTAACACATATCTTTATTCTTATGAGTGTTTTTCAGATAACTACAGTCTGCTTGAACCGTACGTAACGGTTAAATTTTACTTACCTTCCCGTCGGCATCGCATGATTATGTTGGCAACATCAACAAAATGGTAGAAAACCCTCTCCAAAATGTAAATATTATTAGAAATCCACAGATTGACTTTATTAGTTTTCCGTACAGAAGAAGTAAATAAGTACTGTTCCTGCTCTATGGTTGAAAGCTTGGTGCCAGTCATGTTTTGCACGGCCACTACGGTTGGGGGCTCGAATCCCCCCTTGGGCATGGATATTTGTGGCGTCCTTAGTATTAGCTAGTTCATAAGTAGTTTGTAAGTTTAGGGACTGATGACCCCATAGTTAAGTCCCATAAGCTCTACAAACATTTGAACATTTTTTTTGAAAGCTTGTTGTATGTACCCTCGTTTACTCTGTAAAACGAAGACTTAATGACAAAACATTTGAGTTGTTACGCGATTGGCTAATGCCAACGTCACACGATTGTCAACGTCATCACGCTAGGCCGCCAGGAACGCTAACACGATTCGACAAGGTAAGACTATGTGTTAAATTCAATTATTGCGGAAGTATTAGTTCAAATGCAAACATGTTCTATCAACTAGTGAAGCTTACGACGTCGTATGGTATTAGAAGATCATAGTAGTACCGTACGGAAACTTCTTGACGTGAATATCAACAAATAATACAATTCTTTGAGACAACATTGTCTCGTTATACCAAAGGTATTAAATATAAGGAGAGGTATTCAATTAAAATTTGTGCTGTGGCTGGGATTCGAACCCGAGACCTCCTACTTTATAGGAAGGCGCTTTAGACCACTCAGCTAACACAGCATTGCAGCCAAAGCGACTACACGGACTGTCTACACTCCACATGAGGCAGAATTAAAGTATGTAGTTTAGTCCCTTTCAAAATCAAGCAATCCACCCATCTACCGGACTTTCAGGGATATGATGGCCTCACGATGGAAAGATATGTACAACGAAATTATCAGTAATGACACTACCAGATTTCACGGATGGCATCATAATTCCTGTACCCAAACCATCTGAACATACCCGAACTGATCATTATCGCCCGTCACCCTCCTCAACAGTGACTTCAAGATCTTCAGTCTTGGCGCTGCGGCTTAAGCGCATAATACGCCAGGTTATTTCATATGAACGTATATCTTTGAGAGAATATAGTAATAACTGGACGACCTTTAGCGACTATCGCGATGTGACTGGCATTGCTCCGGCCTGTCGGCTGCGAATGGCTTTCCCAGCTGCCTTCACTCAAGTGATCTTGCATCTTTCCCATGAAGCCATTTCGAAGGTGATTGTTAATTTAAGAATTTAAGGCCAAATCTCTATTTTACGTTCGGTACGACAAGGCTGTCCCCTCTGAACGATCCTTTATGTAATAGCAACAGAGCCACTTGTATGTGGGCTGAAACAGGCGTCACGTTAAGAGAAACTACCTTTAAATTGCGAGCACACGAGGATGATCTCGTTTTCATCAGTAGCTCAGAAGAGAGATCAGGACGGCACTGAGATGGATCAAACGATAGGGGAACGCACCAAGCAGCAAAATGAACTTAGTAAAATCACCTGTCATGGAAATAGGCAGAGGGCTACCGGAGGGGACTGAAACCCCTACGGTGTTTAGGCATCATCTTTACGAATACTGTCCGTCGTAGTTAGGCACTAAATTACAAACGCCTTCAAAAAATTCTCCGCGCCACCGTCCAAAACCACTTCATCAGGATGTTGGATATGGTCCAAAAGGTCTACTTCATCCCGAATACCTCACACGGCGCAAAATTTTTTGATGGCTCGACTGATAGCACAGCGAATACAGGCGGCCTTTGGATACTTTGTGAGTGGTGGACTTCTCTTCAAGATGCGCTATGCAACCTTCACCCTCCCCGCTTTCAGTGGAGAATAGGGTCTTATCAATGTTCGCGCGCGAGCAACGGCCCTCTATGTCAAGACTGCTCAAGATGTGGACCCATCCTTATTGACGAACTTGCCCCTGCGACCTGTATTCCACCTGTCGCACTCGCGCACATCGCGTCTATGCTCTCCCACATCCAAATTTTTTTCTGAAATACGGCTGTGTACACACGAAAGTTCCCAGTACCAAGACGCCTAAAGCACGAGGTGTGTTCAACACGCTGATGAAGAATATCATCGTAACAGCATAGAGAGACGACACCCAGAAGTGACGTGGCCAAAGACATGGCGAGCGATTCACCGAAAACACTTTACGACGGAGATACGTGCCACCGGGAACCTCCTCGTCAACGAAAAATATCCGACAAGGAGTAGATTGTACGACATTGTCTGCGATGTCGTGTGACACACAGATGAACATCGCCTGAAAAGCGGAACTGCAGCGGATGGGTGGCTTCTAATTCAGAAAATAGTTGCCTTTTATCTCCGAGCGCCACAACACTTGATCAAAACTAAAATACACCTTCACCCGGAACAATCATACTTTCCCCCATCGAAGACACAGGCAATAAAGTGAATAAAAGAACTGTCCGTATATTATCTCTTCCGTGACGGTCTCAAAGATGTCCTTGAATTTTGGATCTTCTTATAGGAAGTACACGGTGAACTGAAGTACATTTCCCGATATATTCAGACTTTTGCTAATTACTTAGGTAGTATATTCAGTGATCATAGCTGGACAGTCCCGGGTAAGAAAAGATGACGCTATGATCACTGAGTGACAATTACAAATAGAACACGGATCATGATGGTAACACGGGAAGACGTACTTAGATCCCCAGTATGGAGAGTTGTGACTAGAAACAGTTCACTTTCTGATGCTTTGAATAGTCTCCACGCATTATAATACCGGAGTTGTATCTTCAGTTTCACTATATTGAGTTTCGTTATTTATTAATTTATGTACCCTAATTAAGTGCCACGAATGAGTTAATTTAGTTCTACTGTAATATATATAAAATAAAAAAGCGGTCTATGTCTTGGACTTTCAAAACGTCGATCCAGCTTCAAACCTCTATCATGCCAATTTTTTGTCAGATTTTTTTTTTTTTTTTTTTTTTTTTTTTTTTTTTTTTTTTTTTTGTATTTGATAATAACCTCATATTTGTAAGACCTTTTCTCGCCTTATTTTGAAGTAGAGCACCGGGAATTGTGATTAATATGCTATTAAGTGTATTATTTGTTTACAGCTGTTTTATTTACGACACACAGTGCAAAAACAGTAAAAATAAGTAATAAATAAAGCGAAAGTATTCTGAAGTATATTATTACGTAATTCCAATTACTGGCCCTCTAATCGTCAGCTTTCTCAAAGGCAGTAGGAAGAAACTAGTCATAAAAACAACCAAAACACAAATATTTCTCAAACCTTGGGCGCAGAAAAATAAATAATGCTCAACACTAGATTCACGGGTTCGACAAACCGACATGACGAGCAACGACAGGAGTTTAGTCGATGATGATGCTCAACCGACCTGCACTGTTACAGTGATGCCACTGAAATGAATCTTTCTTTGCCAGCCTTCTGACGTTTACTTGTTTCGACAGGTCAGGTTTTTATCGCAAGATTTCAGAATCATACATTACACGAGAGCAGAGAAATTCATGATAGAACAGATGGTTTTGAAATTCTTGCATTCATTCATAGTTGTTCGCGCCCTTATTTCAAGATATGCATTTATACTGTCGGTACTCATCGAAATTAATATCTGATTCACCTGTCTTCAGCAATATAAATCAAGTATCTTGAACAAAATATGAATGTCGCAATTAATCATTCGTCTGTTGTGCATTATGTGATAAATATTTGGTTGTTTTTATGACTAGTTTCATGCTAGCTGGTCGTGAGAAAGCTGACGAATAGACAGCCAGTAATTGTAATTACGTAATAAAATATTTTAGAATTATTTATTTTATTTATTTCTTATTAAGGTATTACAAATATGAGAATACTAGCTTATACCCGCGGCTCCGCTCGCGTGTTGGTTGATTATGATAGATAAGCTATTTTTCAGTATTGTGCTAGGAGATCAAATCATACGTAAAAATGAACTCGTTTCGAAGACTCCAATAATGATTGTAATATCACAGATCGATCACTTGATGTAATGCGCGAAACGTCAAATTGATTTTTTTAAAGCGATGTATTAAAAGAAATTTCTTTTTTACTGCTTTATTTATTTAGTCTTATATGTCCTTATTCGTATGCTTATCCTTACAGAGAAAGAGCTGAAGACATTGTAGCACGCATAGACCAAAGATATAGTCTGTGACATCACATTTCGCTGTATGTAAACTACAGCTAGAGAGTCACAAACGTCATCGCTGGCCGTCAGTCCGATTATTTTTATAATTTGACGACTTTCAACCACTACATCTTCCACCCCCTTATAGCTATAGGCATGGAACTGCTATGGTGTACAACGGCAGACTTCGAATAACAGTTACACACAGACCATTCGTTTGCATTCTGTAGTTTTCGCTGCAGAGCGAAATATAACACACACACACACACACACACACACACACACACACGTATAATTTTATATACACCGATAACATTCCATTCCAATATACTACATTCTTTTATCATTAGCTACCCTCAAGCAACAATGCAACCAAAACGATTTGCAAAGAGTAATTATTGTTTCAAATTTCGCGTTATATTCTTCAAATTACTAAATATCTATCATATCGCTTTAAAACCGTGCCTAAAACCTTCCTCAGGTATAAATTAGTAACTGTACAAATATTTAAGTTTCTGCGTCTTGTCGTTCGGAAGTGATAAGCGTACACCGAACAGACATTCACATTAATATATATAGATAATAGCTATCCGACTGCCATAAAACCGTGTCTAAAGCCTTCCCCGGGTAGACATTAGTAACTGTACAAATTCTTAGCTCTTCATGTCTTGTGGTTCAGACGTGATAAACGTACACTGAACAGACATTCACATATATAGATAAGCAATTACATTTCAAAAATCTAAAAAAAAAAAAAAAAAAAAGAGTTGCCACCGTGGATTCAGTTTTGGACTGTCCAAGGCATGGACCTGCGACGACGTTCGGGAAATCGCTCATGAAAACTAAAAAACGTTAATTATTCGAACGTCATTAAATTTTGACCCCATACATGCAACCTAAAAGCATTTTACAATCACTTTGAAGATGTGATGGCACAGTTGTAAAATATAGTAGAAACCATGGAAGGAAATTATGTTTCAACATTTTTGTTATATCTTCTACCGTTTCAACGATTGTGCTCAGAAACACAACAACGGCGTTTTCCTGGGGTGAGTTTTCGCCAATTCAACGGCCATATGTGCACGGAGTAGAAAACACATGTTTCATATTTTGACGTAGATTGCAATGTATTCTAAGTGTATCGTAATCATCGAGTGACTAGTTAATAGTTACTTGTGAGTGAAACGAGATGAATTAACCAACTAACAGGAGAGGACATGTTTGTTCAAACAAATGTTCAAATGTTTGTTAAGCTTATGGGACTTAACTACGGGGTCATCAGTCCCTAAAGTTACAAACTACTTATCAACTACCTTATACTAAGGACGACACAAATATCCATGCCCGAGGGGGGATTCGAACCCCCGACCGTAGTGGCCGTGCAGACCGTGACTGGAGCGCCTCAGTCCCCTCGGCCACCGCGGTCGGCGAGAGGACATGTTTCTCTGAGATATAGAGGACACGAAGGAGTCAAGCAAGATAATTCTTGCCACACCACTGGATAGCGTTGCTGACTCTCGGTCACGAGGAATCAGGTTGGTTTCTCGGGCGTTCGGAACTTTGTGTGTGTTGCCGTCCTCGTAACCATTTCGTTATCACCGACAAGCACTGAAGCCAGGCGCAGCGATGTGGCGTCAAACCGAAATTCTTGCAGCAGACTACAAAACGTGCCATATGGCGTCTCTCGGCCAATAATTCCATAGCATTTCATTATATCGCTGAGCGCGTGGTAACGGCAACTCACGGCGCGAGCCGTATACTCGCATAGTAACGCCGGGCGAAGTAGACAGGAGCAATACTATCGCAACGCGACCCAACTTTCACCGATCTGAATTTACGTAAAATGTTTTCGAACCTGATGGAAGCTTTCAAATAAAGATAGCGAAAACTGCAGTCGTAATATCTATAACGAAGTGGAGCCGTCTGAAATCCGCAAGGAAGGAGGGAGTGGACATCACGCGTTCATGGTTTTATGGGTGCGGGGCAACACAATGGTGTGTCCATTGCCAGAGAGTGTAGTCCACAATAACGGTAGGCATCGCCAGGTGCACGCGTAATAGTAAGCCCAACCAGCTTGCAATTGCAATAACGTTGTTGTCGTCTTCAGTCCGCAGCTCTCCGCGCTACCCTGTCCTGTGCAATTCTCTTCATCTGAGAATACGTTCGGCAACCTACATCCTTTTGAATCTGCTTACTGTATTCGTCCGTGGTTCTTACTGTACGATTTTTACCCCATGCACTTCCTTCTATTGCTAAGTTGACAATTCCTTGATGTCTCAGAATGTGTCGTACCAATCTATCCCTTCTCTTAGTCAGGGTATGCCAGAAACTCCTTTTCTCCCCAATTCTGTTGAGCACCTCATCATGATCTACACGTGATCTACCCATCTAATTTACATCATTCCTATGTCACACCACATTTCGAAAGCTTCTATCATCTTTTTGTCTGAACTCCTGATAGCCCACGTTTCACTCTCACGTTTCTTCAGAAATGCTTTTCTTCCCATAGCCATTCTGCATTTTATACTTTCTCTACTTCGGCCATCACAAGTTATTTTGCTACCCAAATAACAAAACTCATCTACTACTTTTATTGTCTCATTACCTAATCTAATTCCTTCAGATTGTACAAAATGTTCAAATGTTTGTTAAGCTTACGGGTCTTAACTGCTGGGTCATCAGTCCCTAAATTAACAAACTACTTATAAACTAGCTTATACTATAGACGAAACAAACATCAATGTCTGAGGGAGGATTCGAACCTCCGACGCGGGAGGTCGCTCCAGACCGCTCTGCTACTCCCGCGCGGCAGACCAGATTTTACAGCTACCAAAGCACAAATAAGTGGGATGTAGGCCCAAAAGTGTCAACCGGTTACTATCAGTGGCACACACCACACCTTTGACCGGTCTTGCACTCACGCTACAACATCAACGTGCACGGCTCGGCTGGTGCCGTCAGAAGATCATTTGAAATGATGGGCCACGGTCTTCAGCGATAAAAACAATAGTCCAGGCAAAATAGACTTTTGATGCCTAAAAAATAAGCACAAGCGGGATATAGTTCTAATCGATTTTAGGCATTCATGCATATGAGGGAGCAAATTTTAAATTCAGGAGCTCCTCTTAGTCAGATTTTAATGCTCTACAACTTCCATACTTGATATTTTGCATCTGGAGCAGCCGTTTTTCAGCTACAGGTATTGGAACATGAGCATACTCACTTTTCCATGAAGTTGGTAAAAATTCCCATTTTCAAATGTTCAAATGTTTATGAAGCTTATGGGACTAAAATGCGGGGTCGTCAGTCCTAAACTTAAAAACTACTTACAAGCTAACTTATACAAAAGACAGCACAAACATCCATTCCCGAGGGAGGAGGGGTTCGAACCTCCGACGAGGAACAGCCTCGTGCATCGGAGCTTAGCACCTCAATGCGCTCATTCCCATTTTTCACGATCGATTGTGAGTAAACGGCTGAACCGATTTTTGACTCGCAAGTAATCATATTACGCAAACTATTATGCTCTTTCCTTTTGGTACTGGCAATGATTTCTCTAAGATGCATCATTACCGAGTTAAAGGATCAAAAATTTTGTCCGATTTCGACCTTCAAAACTTATGCGCAAGCCAGAACCGTCGCGTATTCATATTACTCGTACTTGAGATGCCTAACATCGATTAACATTCTTTACAGCTTCTGTTTATATTTTTTACCCAGCACAGCCTTTCTTCGGGCTTATTTTCCTGGCCTACAAGTGACTACGCTTGCAACTTAGACCTCCCTAGCGCTGTCTCCTAGAAGCTTTCGTCCAAGACACACTGTCCTTACTGCAGGCCTTACGGACGGTGGTGCGTTAACATATAACGCTTGCCCGCGTATTTTGTTTCTAAATGGAAGAGTTAGAAGCGGTTGGTGCGTACAGAATTCTGTGAGATCCGTTCTTTTTCCATTATTGTAACAGGAAGCTGATGTGCCCTGCAAGCCTAGTCTCCCATCGAGCACTGCAAGACATTATGGGAGGAGTACTGACACGTGCGACCCGTCAACCCAGAACTCATACAGAACTACGTGAAAAGGTCGAGCTGACGTGGAATAATGCTTTTCAAGGCAATATTCACCATCTGCGTGATCGAATTTGCAAGCTGGCCTCACCACAATGAATATTCATAATGGATGTCCCAACACAGACAAGGCTCAGCTACGGATGCCATGGCTCATGCATACGTTCATCTCTGTCACTTCTTTCCGTGTCCACTACGTTCGGTGACGGTTGTCCAGCTGGAGGTTGTCGCTAGCATTACGAAAGAGAAAAACCACGTGACCGGCTAGATCTCCAGTTCGACTCACACCGCCGACAGCCGACAGCCTTAAGCTTTAATCTGAGAAGTACGCCCCTAAGTGAGACTTAAGACCGTTGCTCAGACATAATTCTTTGAGGTGAAAATTTTGATCATAGCTGCTATTAAACATCCTATCTGCCACTTCGCTGGGGGTCCACGCAAGTCGCCGTGCCACTACAAAAAGAGGCGGTACGTCACTCCATAGCACTTGCCCAGTTCGCTCGCTGGGCGATAGGAAGAAGGGGGTCGCCTAGATATGCCGGCATACCACAGAAACTACAGAGAGTAAGGGGGGCCGCGACGGAACGACCGAGCGCATTGAGGCGCTATGCTGCGATACGCGGAGCCGTTCCCCGTTGGGGGTTCAAATGCCCCCTGAGGTATGGACGTTTGTGCTGTCTTTAGTATGTTGTAAATCGTAAATTTAGCATTGGAGGGAAGTGTGTGGGGTAGAAATCGCAGAGGGAGACCAAAAGATGAATACAGTAAGCAGATTCAAGTGGATGTAGGTTGTAGGTCTCATGAGGAGATGAAGAGGCTTGCTCAGGATAGAGTAGGGTAGAGAGCTGCATCAAACCAGTCTCCGGACTGAAGACAACGATTCCTCGATTGCTAAGAATGTGTCCTACCAATCTATCCCTTCTTTTAGTCAAGGCATGCCAAAAATTCCTCTTCTCCCCAATTCTGTTCAGTACCTCTTCATTAGTTACGCGATCTACCCACCTAATCTTCAGCCCTCGTCTGTAACACCACATTTCAAAAGCCTCTATTCTCTTCCTGTCCTCACTGTTTATCGTCCATGTTTCGCTCCCATACAAGGCAACACTTCACACAAATGCCTTCAGAAAAGACTTCCTTACACTTAAATTAATATTCGAAGTTAACAAATTTCTCTTTTTAAAAACGCTTTTCTACCCATTGCCATTCTGCATTTTATATCCTCTGTACTGTGCCCATCGCATGTTATTTTACTGCCCAAGTAACAAAACTCATCTACCGCCTTTATTGTTTTGTTACCTAATCTAATTCCTTCAGCATCGCCCGATTTTCCTAGACTGCACTCCATTACCCTCATTTTGCTCTTGTTGATGTTCATCTTATATGCACGCTTGAACACCCTGTCCATTCCGTTAAACTACTCTTCCAGGTCTTTTGCTATCTCTGAGATAATTACGTCATCGGCCAAACGCAATGTTTTTATTTCTTCACCTTGAACTTTAATACCTTCTACTAATTTCTCCATGCTTTCCTTTATAGCTTGCTCAATACAAATTGAATTACATTGGACAAAGGCTATAACCCTGCCTTACACCCCAACCTCTGCAACCCTTTCATGCCCTTCAACTGTGATAACCGCTATCTGGTTTTTGTACAAGTTGTGAAAAACCTTCCGTTCCTTATATTTTACTCTTGATTGCTTCAGAGCTTGAAAGAGTTTATTCCAATCAACATTGTGAAAAGCCTTCTCCAAATCTACAAGAGCTAGAAATGTGGGTTTGCCTTTTCTTAATCTATCTTCTAGGATAAGCCGTAAGGTAACGGTTACGGTTCGCGTTGTTGCTGGGTGATACCGAACAGCCGCTAGGCGGGAGCGGACGGCATGCGGACGTTCGCCCCGCACAAAGGCTGGGCCTCTGGAGTGCGTCTGTTCCGTACGAGAACTCAAATTGAAGAGGCCCTAATGAACTGATTCTCGCACCTCTGAGTCCTCTAGTAGTAGCACACGTGATCAAACGTGGGTGCCTGCTATTGGCTCCACGGTAGCATGGAAACGTCAGTAGTTTCGGCACGGACGCCAGAAGGGTGGCGTGATTTTAGAATCAGCAGTCAGTACTGGTCCTGGATGGTTGTCCTGCAAGGTGGACATCCTTGGTCTTGTTATCAAGACGTATGTTACATTGGAAGAACACTTGTTAAACTTAGCCGAAGTTTTGAAATAAAAATTTTGAATTATTTCCCTAACCTATTTAGACTGGCTGGTCATCCTGTACAACTCTTGGGGAAGCTATGTGCAATTAGCCAGGAATTTTGTTTGTATATAAGCAGACAGATCATCAAACAAGGTAAAACAACTGTTGCTCTTGCTCGAAATGTTTGACGTTTTAACACCTCGATTTGTGTATTTTAATGCTGAACACACTTTAGGCACATTACAGAAGCAAAAATTGTACAGAAAATATACAGTAAATACAATAAACACTAAATACAGCTCTTCGCTTACAACAACACATACGATGGACAGACTCATCCAATATGGCAGCCGTGTTTATACAGGTTACCGCATAGAGCGCTGTAACTAGTCTGTTAGCCAAATGAAATGCAAGCTCGTTGGTGCTTAAATTTCATAGAGTGGCTAACACACGAGCTACAGCGCTCTTTGCGGCAACCTGCGTAAACTCAGCCGCCATATTTTTGGTGGTCAGTAGACTTGAGAGTGCTCTGTCTATCGTAGGTTGTTGTTGAGCTTAAAGTGTTTTATTTAATGTATATTGTATTTAGTGAGTACTGCCTGTACAATTTTTGCTGTTGAAATACACCTAAAGCGTGTTCAGCATTTAAATGCACAAATCGAAGTGATAAAACAAGTACCTCGTGCGAAGTTTTTCCTTGTTTGATCTCAGTCTGTCTATATTCAATCAAAATTCCTGCCGCAAGAGTGAAGCTTCATATGAGCTATCCGGTAATTCCCTTGAAGTACACACCATTAAAAAAATGATTTTTCTACCAATTGTAGTCGTGTTTTTGCGATATTTCTTCTTATGTCGCTCCTGTGGTTAATAAAACCACACTTTTGAGTGTCTACACTTGCTTTAAAAATCTTTTCATTTGTTGTTGACAATAACTAAACGAGCGTGGTTGACATGCAACCAGTGCAAAGTGCGGAAGCAGTAGTGACAGCCACAATTTTTCGCTTGTATGTGTCGGTGTTCTTTGCAACAAATATGTACTTATTTCAGCGTGCCAACGACGAAGGTAATTAATGATACGTTATTGCGGTGTGGAATGCTTTTGTGGCAGCTCATCCAGGCAGATTTTTCTTGGAGTATTATGTTGCCACTTTCGTCTTTGTACTCAAATTTCGTTCACCAAAGGTTAGAATGAAACACTCTAACAGCAACTTTACAAGTTTGTAGGCTTAATAGGTTTATTAAACACAATATATGTGTCTACTAGACTTTATTAAAGCAGTTTTACAACACATTAACAGCAGATGAAGATCCACGGCCATGATAGTTCGTCATAACAACTACTGTTCACTGTATGTTTAGCAGCTGGTTTAGACCATGTACTTGCGTTAAAATCAATACAGATATTTTCGCAGCGGCACTTTCGTTGTTATTGGAAACGTCAGTAAACAGTTATACTTCGAAATGAAACTGTAATACTCGCAAGTTAACGCATTTTTAGGAAATTTACTATCAGGCTCTTCAATTCGCAGCTTTGAAAAAGTCTGGCGGAACTTGATGCACATCCGTATTCATTAGTCAATCTTTAATTAAAACGTGGAACTGTAAATCGGTAAAATTCCCGAGTGGGTGTGGCATACCAGCTGTCAACCAATACCCCAAGTAACATGGTGGACCTATCGCCAGTCTATGAAATTTAAGCTCGTTGGGTAGCACAGTGAGGACTAGCGGATCAGGCGCGCATGCAGTGAGGATGGTGGCTGTTTAAGATTACCATAACGAAAACCCCCCATAAATAATTTTCTTTTATACTAAAATTAATAATTTAATGAAACAAAATGTAATATAATATAACCACTTCATTTTTTGTTAATGTTCGTTGTAATCTATAGGCTACGTAACAGATGTACTTAGAAAGCTCAAAGAATAATAGGCTATGATTGTAATCTTCAATTATCCTTGGAATGATAATAGTATAAAAAGATTAGCATCTCTGTTCTCGCTCTCTTTCTCTTGTCTGGCTTTGTACTGATCATAATTATTACTATTGAGCATTATTAACTCTTTTTTATATTAATTGTACAAAATCTACTGATAAAATGGAAACTCAGATACGCATTATCTGTTTTCTGTTCTTATTAATAAATCCCCTCAGTCAACATTAATTCTTTTATTCATTTAATTATTGTACCAGTTCTTTCCACCAATGATCATGCTGTTTTCAGTTAAAAACGAACTATTATGACTTTGGATGGTTTGGGTATTAGATATGTTGAAATCATGCATCTCGTGTAGCTTGCCAATGCTTCTTTGAAATTATTCATTTTTTAAAATGTTTATTGGCATAGAACACGCGATCACTTATACGTAAAGAACGGTCCGAAGTCCGATCAACCGTTTATTACTATTCTTTCATTCATTAAATCACTTTTATTAAAATTATGCTACACGGGGATCGAATCTAAATATTCCGAACCTCCATCCAATGTCGGCGAATAGTTACGCGGTTTACAAATAATTTTTATTACAGCTCATCAACGAGATTTTCTACACCGCTGTGAAAGGTAACTATTCGTCGAATTCTGTAGATTGCTTGTCCTGCAAAATATTATAATCTCTTAAATGTTTGGCCATTGCCATTCTTTATATTTTATTAATTACCGGTTCATATAAACTTTAGGTTTCATTACTACTTATTTAGAAAAACCTTTCAATTACTTTAAATGTTCAAATGTTTGTATAGCTTATGGGACTTAACTACGGGGTCATCAGTCCCTAAACTTACAAACTACTTATGAACTAACGAAGACTAAGGACGGCACAAATGTCCATGCCCGAGGGGGGATTCGAACCCAACCCCCGACCGTAGTGGCCGTGCAGTCTAAACTTTTTTTTCCTAAAACGGTTTCAGACATTCTTATTAATTAATTTTTTCTTATTTAGATTATTATTTTGGTCTAAAATGTTTGCAAAAACTTATAAGACTACAAATCTAAAGTGGGCCGTAAAACACGTCAGTGCGATTTTTTTTCCACATGATGCCCACAGTTGTTTACATCCTCTACGGTAGAATTTGTCAGGCTGACGATGGGCCCACTATCGAATTGTTGTCATCACTGTTACTTGTGAATCGCAGTCCTGCGATGAACTTCTTCAGCGGTGCGAAAACATGTCAGTCACTAGGGACTGGTTCTGGACGGAATAGTTAATGGTCCAGGATCTCGTAAGAAAATACCCGGACGCAAAGGCCCTTCTCGGCTGCTCATTGTCATGCAAGAGTTCACGGCTTTCTTCGAGCTAACAACACCACCATCTCAGGGTGCGACAGTTCTTCCTATATGTGGGTTCCACTTTTCTGTAGATCTCTACGGACGTTCGTCCATTTCTCCAGAGAAGGTGAATCACACTTCGTTGCTCTAACGCCGTGGACGTGTGAAGCACAACCGCCATCTTTAACTGCTGATAGCAACGCCGTGCGGCGGAGTTAACGGCAGATAGAGCCAACTCTAGGTCCAACTCTAGAAAATGTTCAAATGTTTGTTAAGCTTATGGGACTTAACTACGGGGTCATCAGTCCCTAAGCTTACAAACTACTTATGGACTAACGAAGACTAAGGACGGCACAAATGTCCATGCCAGAGGGGGGATTCGAACCCAACCCCCGACCGTAGTGGCCGTGCAGTCCGTGACTGTAGCGCCTCAGTCCCCTCGGCCAATGCGGCCGGCTCAGTTACTTTAGTGCGTCCTATTTTTCCCAGCCAAAATCGTCAGGCATACAATAACACTGCAGCTGACATAAGGTGTGCGGCGCCGGCAGCCGCGCGGCACCTGTCGCAGGCAGGCAGTGTGGCCGGGCAGTGCCTCTCCTCTCCTCCGCTTCTCCTCCGCCTCTGGTGAGTCCCGTTGCGCGCATACTTGGCGACCGCGGCCCCTCGGCGTGACGCGCGTGCGTGCCTGCGTGGGAGTGCGAGGCCCCGCCCACGCGCCGCCGGCCCTGGACCCAACGCATGCGGTCGCTCCCGTCGCCACCTGTTCCCTACCCTGCCCTCCACTGCTCCAATTTATCCCTGGAAGCTGATAAGAGAAGCGTCCAGTTGTCTTTTGCTCACGAAACTAATCGTCATCGTCAGTATCTGGACCAGAGGCGGTTCGTCCTACACATTCATGCAGGCCTTACGATTTGTGGTGCGATAACCTAGATCTGTTGTTTGTAGAGGAAAGAGTCACCGGCGGTTGGTTGTTGTTAAAAATGTTTGTATAGTCTATGGGACTTAACTACGGGGTCATCAGTCCCTAAACTTACAAACTACTTATGAACTACTTACGAACTAGGACGGCACAAATATCCATGCCCGAGGGGGTATTCGAACCCCCGACCGTAGTGGCCGTGCAGACCGTGACTGGAGCGCCTCAGTCTCCTCGGCCACCGCGGCCGGCTTGGTTGTTGTTGTTGTGGTCTTTAGTCCGGAGACTGGATTGATGCAGCTCTACAACCTAATCTATCCTCAGCAAGCCTCTTCATCTCCTCATAAGAACGGCAAACTACATCGCCGGTCGCGGTGGCCTAGGGGTCTGAGGCGCTCCAGTTACGGTCGGCACGGCCACTAGGGTCGGGGGTTCGAATCCCCCCTCGGGCATGGATATTTGTGCCGTCCTTAGTGTTAGCTAGTTCATAAGTTGTTTGTAAGTTTAGGGACTGATGACCCTGCAGTTAAGTCCCATAAGCTTTACAAACATTTGAACATTTTTGAGCAACCTCCATTCATTTGAATTTGCTTACTATATTCATCTCTTGGTCTCCCTCTGCGATTTTTAGCCCATACACTTCCCCCCAACGCTAATTTCACAATTCCTTGATGTCTAAGAATGTGTCCTACCAATCTATCCCTTCTTTTAGTCAAGGTATGCCAGAAATTTCTTTTCTCCCCAATTCTGTTCAGTACCTCCTCATTAGTTACGCGATCCACCTACCTAATCTTCAGCATTCTTCTGTAGCACCATGTTTCAAAAGCCTCAATCCTCTTCCTATACGCACTGTTTATCGTCCGTGTTTCACTCCCATACAAGGCAACAATCCACACAAATACCTTCAGAAAGGACTTCCTTAGGCTTAAATCAATATTCAATGTTAACAAATTTCTCTTTTTCAAGAACGCTTTTCTACCCATTGCCATTCTGCATTTTATATCCTCTGTACTGCGACCATCATTTGTTATTTTACTGCCCAAGTAACAAAACTCATCTACCTCCTTTATTGTTTCGTTACCTAATCTAATTCCTTCAGCATCACCTGACTTTCTTAGGCTGCACTCCATTACCCTTGTTTTGCTCTTGTTAATGTTCATCTTATATGCTCATTTCAACACACTGTCCATTCCGTTCAGTTGCTCCTCCAGGTCCTTTGCTGTCTCTGACAGAATTACAATGTCATCGGCAAAACGCAATGTTTTTATTTCTTCATCCTGAACTTTAATCCCTTCTTCCAATTTCTCCTTGCTTTCCTTTATAGCTTGCTCAATGTACAAATTGAACAACATTGGAGAAAGGCTACAACCCTGTCTTACACCCTTCCCAACCTCTGCATCTCTTTCGTGCCCTTCAACTCTGATAACTGCTGTCTCGATTTTGTACAAGTTGTAAATAACCTTCCATTCCCTATATTTTACATCTGCTGATTTCAAGATGTGAAAGCGTGTATTCCATTCAACATTATCAAAAGCTTTCTCCAAATCTACAAAAGCTAGAAATGTTGGTTTGCCTTTCCTAAATCTATCTTCTAAGATAAGCCGTAAAGTCAGGATTGCCTCCCGAGTTCCTACATTTCTTCTGAATCCAAATTGATCTTCCCTAACGTCAGCTTCTACCAACTTTTCCATCCTTCTGTAAATAATTCGTGTTAAAATTTTGCAAGCATGACTTATTAAACTGATGGTTCTGTAATTTTCACACCTGTCTGCACCTACTTTCTTTGCAATGGGGATTATTACATTTTTCTTAAAGTCTGAGGGTACTTCCCCTGTCTCATACATCTTACGGACCAGGTGAAATACTTTTGTCATGGCTGGCTCTCCCAGAGACTTCAGTAGTTCTGCGGGAATATCGTCCACTCCAGGGGCTTTGTTTCGACAGGTCTTTCAGTGCTGTGTCAATTTCTTCCCTCAGTATAATATCTCCTATTTCATCTTCATCTGCATCCCTTCCTACAATATTGTCTCTAACTTCTTTTCCTTTGTATAGTCCCTCTATATATTCTTTCCACCTTTCAGCTTTCCCTTCTTTGCTGAGAACTGGTTTTCCATCTGAGTTCTTTATATTCATGCAGCTCCTTTTCTTCAAATGTTTCTTTTATTACCCTGTAGGCGGTATCTATGTTTCTCCTATTTATACATTCTTCTACTGACTTGCATTTGTCTTCTAGCCACTCCTGCGGTTGGTACGTGCAGAATATTGTAAGACCCGTTCTATTGCCTTTATTGTAACATGAAGGTGATGTCTTGTTTCAACAGGACATTAAAATTGCTACACGACGAAGATGACGTGGTACAGACGCGAAATTTAACCGACAGGAAGAAGATAGTGTGACATGTAAATGATTAGCTTTTCAGAGAATTTAAACAAACACCTACAACGTGCTGATATGAGAAAGATTTCCAACCGATTACTCATACACAAACAGCAGTTGACCGGCGTTGGCTGGTGAAACGTTGTTGTGGTGCCTCGTGTAAGGAGGAGAAATGCGTACCATCACGTTTCCGACTTTGATAAACGTTGGACTGTAGCCTGTCGCGATTGCGGTTTATCGCGTTGGTCCAATGACTGTTAGCAGAATATGGAATCGGTGGGTTCAAGGGGGCAATAAGGAACGCTGTGCTGGGTCCCAACGGCCTCGTATCACTAGCAGTCGACATTTCAGGCATCTTATCGGCATGGCTGTAACGGATCTTACAGCACTTATCGATCCCTGAGTCAACAGATGGGGACGTTTGCAAGGCAACAACCATCTGCACGAACAGTTCGACGACGTTTGCAACAGAATCGACTATCAGTTCGGACACCATGCCAACGGTTACCCTTGACGCTGAATCACAGACAGAAGCGCCTGCGATAGTGTACGCATCGTCGAACCTGTCTGTACGCATGGCAAAACGTAATTTTTTCGGATGAATCCAGGTTATGTTTATAGAATTATGATGGACGCATCCATGTTTGTCGACATCGCGGTGAATGTACATTGGAAGCGTGTATTCGTCACCGCCATACTGGCGTATCACCCGGCGCGATTGTATGGATGCCACTGGTTATACGTCTCGGTCACCTCTTGTTCGTATCGACGGCACTTTGAACAGTGTCCGTTACATTTCAGATGTGTTACGACTCGTGGCTCTACCCTCTATTCGATCCCTGCGGAACCCTACATTTCAGCAGGATAATGCACGACCGCATGTTGTCCTGTACGGGCCTTTCTGGAAAAAGGATAAAGGAAACGCCACTGTGGTCCTGAATACTGAAGACTACCATGTAAAGGTGCTCTACTTACTGGCAGGCGATACTTACAGTAAATTCAGCCGTGATCCAACACAGACCATCGTCAGGAAGACGATAAAGTTAATATAGGAAGTTAATTAAGGACTGTGGTATACCAGACGAAGTGGTGAAGAAACTGATTCCACGTGCGTCGAGACATCCCAGGATTTATGGATTACCGAAGCTACACAAGGAAGGGATCCCGATAAGACCGATTGTCAGTGCAATCAGTTCTCCCACATACAGATTAGCATAACATCTGGCAGGATTATTGGCTCCTAAACTGGAACACTGTGAACATCACGTTGTAAACTCGCAGTCGTTCGTCGAAACTCTCAAGAAGATGAAACTAGAGCAAAACGACATTATGGTTAGTTTAGACGTGGTGTCAGTTTTTACGAGAGTTCCGGTACAAGACACCTTGGACCTGTTGGCTCAACAATTTACACATGAGATCGTGAAGCTGTTCCGCCATACCTTAACGACAACGTACTTTCAGTACAGCAATGAATGTTATGATATGACGGCTGCACAGCAATGGGATCTCCTTTGTCTCCGGCTGTGGCAAACTTCTTTATGGAGAATTTTGAAGAACAAGCACTTAACTCAGCGAGGTTGCGTCCATCCTACTTCCTACGCTACGTTGACGTCACTTTCGTCATATGACCTCATGGCAAGGAGACACTGCAGCAGTTCGTCGACCACATGAACAGTGTCCATCCCAACATAAAATTCACTGTCGAGATTGAGAAGGATGGTAAGCTCCCATTCTTTGATGTCTTGGTCGAGCGAAAAGATCGAGGCTGGCTTGGTCATTCAGTGTATACGAAATCTACACACACTGATCGCTACTTGAACGGCAACAGCTTCCATAATCCTGTACACAAGAAATCTGTCCTTAACACGCTAGTATACAGAGCAAAGGTTATTTCTGACGACGACCATTTGGAGTCTGAATTAAATCATTTGAAGCGTGTTTTCAACGAAAACGGATACAGAAAAGGTGAAATTTCTAAGGCTTTCCGCTGCCACCAACGTAAGGAAACTCGTGAGTCAACGGACGAGGCCAAACCAGCAGCATTCCTCCCATTCTGTCGAGCAACGACCAGCAAGATTGGACGTCTCCTGAAGAGACACGGACTGAGACCAGTTTTCCGGCCCGCCTCCAAGATCAGAGACATGTTACGCCCCATTAAGGACAGTACAGGTCTGCGTGTTCCAGGTGTATATGGCGCCCTTTGTGAGTGTGGAAGTATTTACATTGGACAGACTATTAGAACAGTTGCTGAACGTTGTGCAGAACACACTCTGCACATAAAATACAGAGAGCTTGAAAACTCAGCCATGGCAGAACATTGCCTAACAAATGAGCATAACATACTATTGGAAAACACGAAAATTCTGTCCCAGACATCATATTACTGGGACTCTGTTATAAAAGAGGCGGCTGAAATTGGATAAACGGCAACAATTTCAACAGAGACCAACGTTATACAGTCAGCAGGGCGTGGGGGTGGGCCCTGGACGTAGAGCGGAAACAGAGGTCTTTAATAGCGAAGGGAGAGCGCCATACCAGGTTCAAATGTGGCGCCGGCGGCACGCTCCACGTGACGTCACGCGGTACCGCAGTACATCAGGCCGCGCTGTCCTCCCGCGCAGGCGCTGTCCGGGCCTCCAGAAGCTTCCAGAAGCAGCGCTGCAGCTATATAAGCAGCACGCCTTGCCAACACCGGCAGTCAGTTATTTTACTCCTGATAACGATGGTGGAGCTTGCCATAGAAAGCTCGAGGATTTTATCCGACATGACGTAGCTTGTAAACCGAGAATATTTTATGGAACTGTTCATAAACTCCAGCAACCATAATTCAGGTTGAACATCAAGATGTATGAGCTGTTCATTTTTAACATCGTCTATACCTGTAGCTTTCCCGATCTTCAAACTTTTCATTGCTTCGTCCAGTTCTGATGTAGCTCGGCCACACTGCGCGGTTTGCAGTGAAGTTTACCAGCACCGTGACCAGCTCTTACACCCGGTCAAGTGCTTGATATTTTTTGTTTTGTTTTACAAGGTTTTCTGTTACCATTCAAGAGTTTCTATTTCCAAGATCTTATTTTATATTGTCATTGTGTTGTATGGCTTTTCTCCATGAAGACGCTTGCTTGAATAAAACGAAGTCTTGGTTAATGTGAGTGTCCACGTCTTTTTGTGGAATTAATAAAAATGTTCCCATCTTTCTGAATTTCCACTACATTCACATACTTCCTGTTAGATTTACTTCCATTGTTCGACAAACTAGGCAGGACATCTTTCTAATTGAGTGTAAGGGAATATGTTGCAAAGAAAACCAATGTTCGTTGGATACCTTTTTTTATTATAGGAACAAAAATATAAAAATCATTCGAATTCAAAATTCAGAAGAGACACAAAGAGCAATTTCTTACTCTAGTGTTATATCAAATACAATTTCAAGATTTCTCTCTCTCTCTCTCTCTATCACACACACACAAAATTTCTTTAGGCTAATTCCCACAGAGCAATATCCTGTTGCCACCTGGTCCAGGTACAATCAGTGGCCCTTTTTGAGGCAAAATGCGTAAATTCATGAATACGTTCTTATTTACAGTGTAAGACATACCCAGGGGCAGATATAGACTCTGACCATAACTTGTTGGTTATGAACTGTAGGCTGAAACTGAAGAAACTACAAAAACGTAGGAAAATAAGGAGATGGGACCTGGATAAATTGAAGGAACCTGAAGTTCTTAAGAATTTCAGAGGGAGCTTTAGGCAACAATTGACAGAAACAGGGGAAAATAAAACAGTAGAGGAGGAATGGGTAGCATTGAGAGATGAAATAGTGAAGGTATCAGAGGACAAAATAGGTAGGTAGGCAAGACCTACAAAAAATCCTTGGATATCACAGGAGATACTAAATTTAATCGATGAAAGGAGAAAATATAAAAATGCAGAAAATGAAACATGCAAAATGGCGTACAGATGACTAAGAAATGAGATTGACAGGAATAATAATAACCTCTTAATGTAAAGCTTGAGGCTCCTTCTGCTAACACAGTTTTAAAAAGTTGGTTCCAGTACTTGACGGAAATAGACGATCGATTCAGCATCTAGACAGCTTCGGCACTTAGTTATGTTGAAGACATACATCGAGAATTCGGATTCGCACATTTACTTTTGGCTTTTTGAAGTAGAACACGTTCTATATTTTTGTACCGAGGGTTCAATTTTTTGTTTTCCATGAAATTTAGAAAGCTTAGAGTTTAACGTCCTGTCGACAGCTTTGTCATTAGAGACGGAGCTAACGCTCTGAGTTTTTGGGTAAGGATGGCGAAGGAAATCGGCCGTGCCCTTTGAAAGGAACCATCCCGGCATTTGCCTGGAGTGATTTAAGGAAATCACGGAAATCCTAAATCTGGATGGCCGGAGTTGAATTAGAACCACCGGCTTTCCGAATGTGAGTCCAGTGTCTAACCACTGCGCCACCTCGCTCGGTTTCTGTTTTCCAAATGGATCCACAGGTATGAGTAACCGTCAGTAACAAAGTTAATTTCAAGGTTGAGTGTGCGGGAATTTCTATCAACAATACGCTTTCAAACATAGATTTTTGTCTTTCTGGATACAGAAAGTCGGTTGACCGGCCATGTGTGTTAGCACCAATTGTTATGATAAATAATGCTACAACGATGACGTGAAGCATCGAAGCTGCCGGAGGATTTCATGAAACAAACAATTCCCAAGCTTCAGTATCTTGCTTTTCAAAAAACTATTGACAAGAGGCAACCGGACACCCCTCCTCGAAATTCTCTGTCCACATATTATTTTTGCTCTTGAAGGCTCGAGATTTCTCATTCGTTATGTCTACTTTTATACTTCTCCCTTGTAGTTAAATATTAATTTTGTTCATTTTTGAGTAATATATCTGTCACATAAGCAAGTAAGAAAAGTCAATTTTCGTTATTAGTGGTTTCTGATCGTTTGCTACTATGGTCCATAAATGAAAGCCTGGGTATCAGCCTAATGAAGGTTGTGTTATGACCAGTTAAAGTACATCCGGTTCGTCACAGCTACCAAAAAGTGTCCTACACAATTTCCTTTATACTAACAAATCTACTAGTTCTTCGGATTGCACAAATCACTCTTTAAGCTTTGTATGCCACTCTCTATGTCCAATGTTGAATAATAAGGCCAGTAACAATGGTTTTTCCCTTGGGCTTACAGTAGAGTGGTTTTGCAGTTGAGGCGTGTTGGCGAGCAGCTACCGTAACGTCTCCCCATTGGTCGTGATCGTCGTAGATACCCTGCTACTGCCGGGCGGCAAGATGACGAAGGTCACAGTCATTCGCAGACAAACAGGTGGCGAAGACCTCTTATGGGGACCAGTTTGTAGCAGCACTGAGCGGAAGTGCCACCACGTGTCAGGAAGGAGTTCTTGGAACCTGTCTCCGTCTCTCCAGACTAACCCGACTGCCGCGGCGGAGTGGCCGAGCGCATTGAGGCGCTGTGCTCCGATGCGCAAGTCCGTTCCCCGTCGGGGTTTCGAATCCTCCCTGGGGCATGGATGTTTGTGCTGTCTTTAGTATAATGTAGTTCATAAATAGTTTGTAAGTTTAGAGACTGATGACCCCGCTGGTACGTGCTAGAATCATTAAAATTACAAAGGGAAATATCAAAAGGGGAGAACAATAATTTAATTACCGGAAACGCGTCCTGTATAACTAAACGAAACATCGCTTTTGTGCAAGCAAGGCTGTTACTTTACCAAAATATCTATTACAGTTGCTCTACCGGCGACACAAAAATAAGGAGTGGAGTGATTTTAGTTGATGATTGATTTCTATAAACGTCTGTCTTTTGTGAGCAATTTAGTATGCAATTTTTTTGGTGTTAAGCCCTTCTTCCTAACAAGTAATTCTATTTAAAATCGGGTCATTCTTTTTGGATTACACGGTATATTTCGCCATCGAGGCTACGTTAGGCTGGCTGCACACACACCGATTTTGGACGGCAGGTATAATATCTGACGTCCACATTTCAGCAGTGAACTATTGGCGGGCATTGCTGCTTGCACACTGGCCGACCACGGACCGCCGGCCGCGGTGGCCGAGGTGACTGAGGCGCTCCAGTCACGGTCAGCACGGCCACTACGGTCGGGGGTTCGAATCCCCCCTCGGGCATGGATATTTGTGCCGTCCTAGTTCGTAAGTAGTTGATAAGTAGTTTGTAAGTTTAGGGACTGATGACCCCGTAGTTAAGTCCCATAAGCTTAACAAACATTTGAACATTTCGACCACGGACCGGCACCGGCCAAAAGCCGGTCAGCTGCCTCTACACAGCAGGCGACTATACGGCCACTGCAGACCGCCGGCGCCGGGCCGGTGCCGGCCATACAGTAGAGAGGCGCACGTCGTCAAATGGCAGCTGTAGTGTAGTGGCACACGCAACGATCTTTACCGGCCGACCTCCATGCACAGTTCTCGCTGTGCCTTCTCGCCATACAGTCGAAGTAGCGCATATAGGACTAAAATACAAAATATTGATTTGGCAGTGAGTTCTCTACACAGTAAATTACAAATATTTCACATTCTCATCTGTTCACGGCATTCAGTTAAATTCAGTGGTGAAGTTGACATTTTGTGCCAGACCGGGACTCGACCATTTTTTTTTCGGGTTAGTGGCGGATTTACCAGTAGGCTGAATAGACTGGAGCCTAGGGAGACAAATTTAGAAGCGGCAAATATTTAGTCGAAATTTCTAAACTGTAAGTAAGTGTAATAAACGTTATTTAATTACGTTTACCGTATGTACATTCAGCTATTGTGTAAGCAGTATTAATGGCATACCTTACCCCCACATTATAAGTAGTATGTGCCGGTGTTTTTATTAGCTCAGAAATATAAATGAAAACTTTTTTTTTTTTTTTTTAAATTGAAACCAAACAGTTGGGTTGTAAAAATAATCTTGTAAGTGATACTTTGATCCCCTAGTTTACAGTAAGACTAATTACGGAAAATTACGACGATGGTCCACAAAAGGAAACGCTAGAATTTCATTGACAAAAAATTGTAATTAATATGATTGTGAAGCAGGGTATTGAATTGTAGAGATCGGTAGGGGCGGCAAAATTTGAATAGCCTACTGGCGGAAAATGTGAAAACCCGCCACTGCTTTGGGTAGATCGTGCCTTTCTTCTATGATGTTCTTGAGACCTCCACTCTGTTTATTACGGAGGGCGGCTTGTCCTCTGAGACATCTGCTATGCAGACACGCTTCTATTCCTGCCCAAATAATCAACTTATCGCGTACTACGACTGTCCATTATCCGATTTTCTCGCAGCTTTGTCTGCATTCCCGCAAGGGATCAAATTTATTCTATATCCTCACAGAAATGGTCATTTGCCTGTTCGAGGGGTACATAGAATCATATTACGTATACTTGTGCACTGGGTTAAAAGATAAGTAATATACGTATTTCGGTAGTAGAAGCACGAACAGTTTTGTGCAACAAAGCTTTGGACACGTTTCAAGACAGAAATGCGACTAGAGGTACATGGAGACAAGTTTCCTGCGAACTGAATGAGGGTTTTGAGGTAATGGAGAGCAAAGAAATAATGATTTTCGTAACTGATATACTAATGTATGATACGGTACTTCATTAGTTCTTTCTATCATGTCAGCAATATTTGTCATTATATTAGGAAAAATATTTGGATTTCATAATTTCTGCTTTGGAATCAACTTCACTCGACCACGACAGCCGAGCGAGTGCTCGTTTAACCGGGAAATTCCGGCGTGTGTGCAATCTGCGCTCCACCGATAACATACCGGCCGATATTTTACCGGCCGTCCGAAATCGGCATGTGTGTGCAACCAGCCTTACAGTGACCAGTAGTGTACTTTCGGTTACTACGGGAGCTTATTCCTACAGGGTGTCCAGAAAAGGACTTCCTGATTACAAAATTAAATATCTCGAAAACAAAGATCGATAGAGGAATGCAGTAAACGCTATGTTAATTGTGAAAGCTGTAAGAAGTTTATACAGCAGTTTGAAATAATAGTTACAAGTTACAAAAGCTGCTAACAGATGGCGCTGTAATCGCCATACGTAATGCCTAGTATAAATAGTGATCCGAAGCCCAGAGCGATCAGTTCCACTATTGAAATGTGAAAGGAGGTTAGCGTACCGAAGGAAGAGATTAAAACCATATACTCCATTAAACAACGCGTTTTTCCGGTGCTAGAGTTCAACAGGTTAGAAGAGAGTCCTACGGCAACGAGGCGAAGTTTTAAAGCACGATTTAATGTTCCAAAAGGACCCGATGCGAAAAACATTCGTACGCTCTTCGCAAAATTTCAACGAACAGGCAGCGTAACTGATGATTTAGTGGGTCATGTTGGCCGCAAGCAAACCGCAGTTAAGTCTGAAAATATCCCCACAGTTTCTGGAATTATTCAGCGAAATGCAATGTCATCCGTCCGTAGAATTGCAGCTGAGACTGGTTTGAAGCGTTCCAGCACGCAGAAAATACTACACATGTTTCCATTCAAAATTCAGTCGTACCAGGCCACACTCGTACGAGCTGTGCAACAACGGGTTGCCTTTGCTAATCAGATGCTCACAATGATTGATAGTGAAGGATTTGATGTAGGCTGCATCTGGTTTACAGGTGAAGCACACTTCCACCTGAATGGATGCGTGAATAAGCAGAACTAGCGATTTTGGGGTTCCGAAAAGACATGTTGGTATGAAGCGAAACCCCTGTATTCTCCTAAAGTTACTGTGTGGGCTGCAGTATGCAGCAGAGGCATTATTGGCTCTTTTTCCATTAGAGAAACGGTCACTGGTGCACGTTACGTTGCAGTTTTGGAACAATTTGTCGCCGCACAGCAAGCGTTAGAGGATCGACCAGTTACTGAATGGTTTATGCAAGATGGAGCCCGACCACATCGGACCGAACAAGTGTTTCACTTTCTTGAGGAATACTTCGGGAATCGAGTCATTGCTTTGGAATATCCCAAATTTACTGGTGCAGGCATAGATTGGCCTCCATATTCGCCGGATTTGACTCCCCGTGACATGGTCTACCCGAAGCATCCCGCCACGCTGGACGACCTCGAATCGGCGATCTCTGTGGCATGTGAATCTATTTCGGTTGAGACACTACGAAATGTGATGGCGAATTTCATTCTCCGTTTGCGCCACCTCTGTAGTGCCAATGGAGAACATTCTGAAAACATTGTGATGTGATTGTTTGCAAATAGCGTTTTCATACGATTATTTCACATGGTAAAAGGTAAAGCAGTCAACAATCCGAAGATTGGTTTGAACACCACAGTGCTTTACTAGGCATGGTCCTGTTTGGAGGTGGTATGCCGTTGCCTTCCTCCGACCTTGGAACTGACTTTCCCAGCCAGTCATAGGGGACCTATAGTTTAACGTGGGTTCCGAAGCACTCGGTATTTTTCACATGAGCAATACTGCCAGAAGTGAAAGAAGTAGAAAGTGACAAATAAAAATCCGAGGACCTGGCGGGGATCGAACCCACACCCCTTTGGATTTGTAGTCTGGCACTCTACCACTATGCAACCGAGGCGTGCTTATTTCACTTATGTATGCTTGCTGAAATGAGCTGTACAGAGTACAGCGCCATCTATTAGCGGCTTTTGTAACTATTATTTAGAACTGCTGTATAAACGTCTTACAGCTTTGACAATAAACATACCCTTTACTGCATTCCTCTTCTCGATCTTTGTTTTCGAGATATTTAATTTTGAAATCAGGAAGCCCTTTTCTGGACACCCTGTAGACACTACTGCCTAACAAGTGCTTCTTTCCTCGACCGTGGCGTAATGAAATCGCGCTCCTCGCCGGGAGGACGCAAATGACGCCGGCGTAGGTGCTGCCTTTTGCACCGAGAATGTGGAAGGAAGGAAGTGTGTCGGCGCGGCCAGCAGGTGAATGGCGGCGCGTCGTGACCAGCGAAAGCGGCCACGAGCCGTGGCCTCGGCGCGGGTCGGCGGTCGGCGGCGCCGCCCTGGGCGGTAACGGGCCGGCAGAGCCACGGCACAGGCAGAGGCAGAGCCTCACAGCTCAGAGGCTCAGCTCGCGAAACCTGTTTGCCGCCGCTGCCCACGCCGCGCCGCCGCCCGCCGCTACACCTGTGCTTTCTCCTTACGCTCGCACACTCCCACTCTTACATCATATCTCGTATTTCCCATCGTAACGCAAGGGAACAGACAGAGACACAATTACATGCACTGCTCAAAACAATTCGCACAGCAGGTGAGATAACATACACAATATACACTACTTGAAAATGAAAAAAAAAAAAAAGAAGACCATAAGTTCGTCGACCCATCAGAAGGAAATTTTATTGACGCATTCTTGAGGACCACACAGGCAGAGCCAAAGCACCTACCAGAGCGTGAGCAGTGTCGACGCCACGACTCTATATACCCTCCTTTTGCAGTAATACAAGCTGTAATTCCCCCTTGGACACGATCGCAGAGGTGCCGAATATAGTCTTGCGGAATGGCTGGCATGCAGTTTCCACCTGGTGCCTGAGTTGGGCCAGATTTCGTGCCGAACATGCAGTCCGCCCAACATGACATTCCATTCGTCCTCAAACATGCTCGGGACACATCTGGGGATAATGATGGGCTGGGCATTTGACGTACACCTTGAAGAGCACGTTGGGTTGTACGGATTACGCGTGGACCTGCATTGTCCTGTTGCAAAAGTATGTCGCCTTGTTGGTGCATGAACCGTGGCAAGACAGGTTGAATGATGCTTTCACTGTACTGTGCACTGTTCAATTTTCCGTCGACGGTCACCAGAGGAGAACGGTTGACGTAGGATATGGCCCCCCACAACATGATGCCAGGTGTCGGCCCCGTTTTCCTCTTACCCGAACACTCTAGATTTTCGCGCCCCGCCTACACGCCACCACACATGTGTGTGACCACCATTGACACCGGGGCAGTAGCGACACTCATCACCGTGGACGGCACATGTCCATTCGTCCCTTCATAAGTGCCTACCGTGACACCACTGGAAGCGGGCTGAACGATGTTGTGACGTGACCTGAGGGCATCTTAACGGGACGCATGAACGTGCATCCTACACTGGCTGTTCTGCTCTAGAGAACATTGAACAGTGCAGGATACATTGAAACCACTATTCAACCTGTCTTGCTACCACTCACACACCAACAACGCGGTATGGTTTCCCATCACGATAGAATATATATGTTCAAATGTTTGTAGAACTTATGGGACTTAACTACGGGGTCATCAGTCACGACAGTACTCGTCCAGATGTATCCCATACCACTCGACGTGCTCTTCAATGTGTGTGTCAACTACTGTAGCCAGCACGATCCCCAGATCTGTCCCCCATTGAGCATGTTTGGGACCGCATGAAACGTCATGATGGGCGGTCTGCATGAGCGGCACGAAATGTGGCGCAACTGAAGCAACAGGTGAAAATTGCATGGCAGGCTATTCCGCAGACTCACATTCGGCATCTCTATGATCGCCTCCATGGGAGAATTACAACTTGCATTGGTGAAAAAGGAGGCTATACACATACTAACGTCGACATTGCGCAACATGGTGACTACTCCCATGCGTATGGCCCTGCCTGTATGATCGTGTGTTGTATACATCCTCAGGAATGTATCAATAAAAATTGCCTCTGCTGGGTCGACGAAATCTTGCTGCTCTTTTTTCATTTTCCAGGAGTGTATATTGTGTATGATATCTTACCTGATCCGCTAATTGTTATTGTATATCTGCTTGCTTCCTTATGTTACGTTGGGAAATACGAAATGTAATGTAAGAGCAGGAGTTTGCGAGCGTAAAGAGAAACCACAGATGTAAACATAGTAACGTATTTTATTCAGTACGATATTTCGTTGTCTCAACTCTTTACTGGAAGTTCACATAGCGTTTACTTAGAGTGAGGCACCTTAGGGCTACAATAATAGTGAAAACGTCATTCTAGTTGCCCTCTAATATTGTGTGTCATCACCTCTGACGGCTAGTACAGTTACACACATACTTGGCATGGGCAGTATAAGGTTATCAGCCAATTCTTGAGGGTTATATGACCATACTTCAAAAATCTTCAAACGTTTGTCAAACAATTGGACCAAACTGCTATGATCATCCACCGCTAGACTTAAAAACTATTTAAATTAACTTACACTATGGACAACAAACACACTGATTTCTGACAGAGGACTCAAACCTCCGATGGGGACCACCCGCGCTCCGCAGCGAGGCGCCTTAGAACGTTTAGCCACACCACCGCGGCAAGACCATTATTCTGTGTGCGCAATGTCCAGTTCTGCAACCGCTGTATACGGTTATCGTGTAGCTGCAATAAGTCTGTCAAGTGTATCTCAGACATGCTCAATCGGGTTTCAGTCCGGTGAACAAACTGTCCTCTCTGTTCGTTCAGTTCCCTTGTATGGTCGTGTTCCTAATGATTTATTCTTTAGCCTAAAGTGTTTCTGCACCATTAATTTTATCTATCTGTGTGTTAATTATTTTATTATTTTTATCAGTGATCAATGCCCCATGTTTATGTATGTTTGCCCCCTTTTTTTATATATGTTTCAACTCGTGTGCCTGAACTTGTATGTTCATGTGAATGTGGAAGGTTGCTTTTAATATTGACTGACTGACGCGCAATGGCTTACAGTCGCCGCCTGCCACTTTAGGCCTCGTTTTGCTGTAGTTAAGAACGCATGGCGTCGTTTGTCGTCTGCGCTGGGTCTGCTGGCAAGGTGGCGAGGTGGCCATGTCCTTAGTGTTGTACCAACCTAATCTTGGATGAAAGGCTCCCTGGGAGCGGATGTAGAGCGAATTGTCTTCGACAAGTAACAAGGGTTGGTAAACACTAGTCTCTTAACGCACTCTGGGTCACTTTTAGCACGCTCTACGTCCATTGTATAGCAGGGGAAGGTTTTTACATGGCCTTAGAGCTTCACTTTGCCTTCTGGCTCAGACGACTGTGGAAGTAAGTACTCCGCGAATCATGCTGAGGGGAAGGCATGCTGTTAGGTCTTTGGTTTCTTTGTGATACGGCAGTTTTGGTTTTTCAGTGATAGTTCTCTTGAGTAATTCTTTTGCTATGCGAGGTGAAGTATTTCTTAATTTACAAACTAGATTAAATTCAGTTTTAAATTTATTATTTGCATTTTCATTCCAGTGATGATTGTGTGTCCAGTTTTGCTCAACTTATAATACATGTGTGTGGCCTTCAGCCTTGTGTAAACCTAGTGTTTTTGAATGTCATTCGTGTTTTTAACTAACTTTTCATGTCACATCTGTATCTGCGAGTATGCTTCATATTTCTCAGATTTTTTAGTTTTAGTCTGTATTTCCAATCTTATATGACCGATTGCACCACATGCTTTTGTAACGGTCGCTACTTCGGTCTTCAGCCATGCTTTCATTAATACTAGCTTTCTTCTATACGAAATCTCATGTTTGCTTTACTTGCTTACTCTAAATAAATTTCTGTTTGTAAATGCTATGCAATTTGGCATGGTCGCACACACGTGGTACTTAAGAATAGTGATCCGCAGCCTCCCTGAACATGAGTTCGTTTAGTGCACAGTATAATTAAATTTGTGATCAAGACACCTGCCATCTCATTAAGACGCCGCTGACGCTTCGTTCCACCACTGCTTTCACTTGTTCCAGAATTGTAATGGACTGCCTAGCTTTATGTGCATGTCTGTGAATGAATGAATGTGCTTGCAGCTACCCATTGTGTATCTGAAAATTTCCTCCCACATTACCTCCATATTCATAAAGGGCAGAAGCAATTTTATTACAGGCAGTAATTATATGGTTTAATTCACTTTTGTAAAAGGTGTGTGCTTAATTTTCTTGTTTATTTTACTGAATAGATTATGATTTGAAGGTATCAAACCGCTGCTTTATGATTTCATGCTCCCCATACCATGTTTAATTATCTATTCATTTATTTTATAACATTGATTTTGTGTTTGTTAAAACATTGGCTGCTCCCTTAAGGAGTTTATAAACTTTCGTCAACACTTGCACTTAGTGAGGCACTTAATCCACGTCTATTTAGAAGTATCAGTTGACCATAGTTGGTCGCATTAAATGTACGCCTCGTCCTCTTCATATTCTGATGATAACTCGTTCAACATTGTTTCATCAAGGCTCATACAGGAGTCTTTCTCACCACGATTCTGCTATCGTTCTTATGGAGAACTTCAATTATATCTTATTATTTGCACTACTTCACATAGTTTTCTAAAGCTTTTGGAAGTTTTGAAGTAGCCCCTTTCCTTCTTCCTTCTTCTCGACATTTTCCACGGCTTTCCGCATCCCACAAATGTCGCTTTGGGGGAAGCATCTGGAATAAAACTCGGATCATCGATTTGTGTATACTGACACCAGAATTTTGGTACCAACTTTGTGGTATCAAATGTTCAAATGTTTGTAAATCTATCGTACTCAACTGCTTGGCCATTAGTCCGTAGCTTACAAACTACTTAAACTAAGGTAAACTAACCTAAGGACAACTGAAACACCCATGCCCGAGGGGGGACTCGAAACCCGACGACGAACGGCCGCGCGAACCGCAGCACGGCGGCCCAGTGCGCACGACTAATCCGCCGCAGCATTATGGTATCCGTAATTAGAAACCACACATTACTTTCATTTAGGCATTATCTAACCCTTAAGTGAACAATGAACGACACATTTTATCGATTACACAAGAAAGCGCATGCTTCAAATTAGTGTCAGTACGTGAAAAGATCGAACAGGTGTGGAACAATGTGCCCAAAAAAGTCTTCGCCATCTGCGCCATCTCTAGAGACTTCACCTCATAACTGTGGCGTGAGTGCTAGAAGTCTCGCTGCTAGTATCCAGAAACAAGTCGTAAATGAGGCGTGCGACCATTCTGATTAATACAGTATACGAAATATATACGGATTGGTCAAATAGCATTGATTTCGTATACTTATTCCGCTGCTAGTAAAGGTTGGTTACAGTTCGTGTTGTGACTCACAAATCCTCTTAGGATGTACTGTGATAGCTGTACGATCTGTCACTATTGGCCGCGTCGATTGACCGCGTGGTCTAAGATATAATACTACTAAGGGCTGGGTGACCCATCTCGTCGGAGGTTCGAGTCCTCCCTCGGGCATGATTTGTGTGTGTGTGTATGTGCGTGTGTTGTCCTTAGTGTAAGTTACACTACTGGCCATTAAAATTGCTACTCCAAGAAGAAATGCAGATGATAAACGGGTATCCAATGGACAAATGCAATTTGGCTGCATAGACCCTGAGAAATCAGTACCCAGAACAACCACCTCTGGCCGTAATAACGACATTGATACACTTGGGCATAGGGTCAATCAGAGCTTGGATGGCGTGTACAGGTAAAGATGCCCATGAAACTTCAACACGATACCACAGTTCATCCAGAATAGTGAATGGCGTTTTGTGACGAGCCAGTTGCTCGGCCACCATTGAACAGACGTTTTCAGTTGTTGAGAGATCTGGAGAATGTGCTGGCCTGGGCAGCAGTCGAACATTTTCCGTATCCAGAAAGGCCCGTTCAGGACCTGCAACATGCGGTCGTGCATTATCCTTCTACAATGTAGGGTTTCGCAGAGATCGAATGAAAGGGTAGAGCCACGGGTCGTATTACATCTGAAATGGATTCACCCAAAAAAAAAAAAAAAAAAAAAAAAAAAAAAAAAAAAAAAAAAAAAAAATACGTTTTGCGATTCGTGCACCCAGGTTCGTCGTTGCGTACACCATCGCAAGCGCTCCTGTCTGTCATGCAGTGTCAAGGGTAACCGCAGCCATGGTCTGCAAGCTGATAGTCCATGCAGCTGCACACGTCGTCGAACTGTTCGTACAGATGGTTGTTGTCTTGCAAACGTCCCCATATGTTGACTCAGGGATGGAGACGTGGCTGCACGATCTGTTACAGCCATGCGGATAAGATGCCTGTCATCTCGACTGCTAGTAATACGATTCCATATTCCATATTTTGGTAACAGTCATTTGATCGTGACCAACGTGAGCATCAATGTTGCGATAAGATAAACCGCAATCGCGATAGGGTACAATCCAGCCTTTATCAAAGTCTAAAAAGTGATGGTACCCATTTCTCCTTACACGAGGCCTCAAAACAACGTTTCACCAGGCAACGCCGATCAACTACTGTCTGTGTATGAGAAATCGGTTGGAAACATTCCTCGTGTCAGCACTTTGTAGGTGTCACTACTGGCGCCAGCATTGTGTGAATGTTCTGAAAAGCTAATAATTTGCATATCACAGCATCTTCTTCCTGTCGGTTAAATTTCGCGTCTGTAGCACGCCATCTTCGTGTTGTTCAAATGTTCAGATGTTTGTAGAAATTATGGGACTTAACTACAGGGTCATCACTACCTAAGCTTACAAACTACTTATGAACTAGCTAATACTAAGGACGGCACAAATATCCATTCCCGAGGGGGGATTCGAACCCCCGACCGTAGTGGCCATGCAGACCGTGACTGGCGCGCTGCAGACCGCTAAGCCACCGCGGCCGGCCATCTTCGTGTTGTAACAGTTTTAATGGCCAGGAGTGTAGCTTATGTCTAGAGATTGGTAACCATTAAAAATTTTTGTTCAATAGGTTCATAAACTGAAATAGAGGCATTAAATTAAAATTTACGTCGCGGCCGGGATTTGAACCAACACGACGTGGAGACAAGGCCTCACAACAGCCTGTGCCACTTTATACCGACCAGGCCGTGTCCAACAGCTTACTGTGTGGCCGCTACGAGGCAGTGGGCTTGCCCCATCGGCCAGCCATTCAGCTGGCGGCCGCGGCCTGGTCGGTGTGATGTGGCACGGGCTGTTGTGAGGCCTTGTCTCGACGTGGTGTTGTTTGAACCCGGGACCTCCTGCTTACTACGCTGACGCCATAACTACTAGGCCAGCGACACTTCATTCTTACAGCGATTGCACGGTCGGTCTTAAGGCCACCACATCCATCCCACATCCAAATTGCCAAGGCACTTCAACAGCGGAATAACACCCCAGCAAAGAAAATTAACAGGAAATTCTGCCTTATACCTCAGGCACGGGTGATGTAGAAATATCAAATAAACGAGGTCCAGAGACACATTTCGTCTCGATATCTATTAAAGATATTAAACTGAAGTACAGGCATTGAATTTAAATTTATGTCGCGGCCGGGAATTGAACCCTAAACTTCCGGTGGCCTCGTTGTTATGGCGTCTGTCGTCTGTCTTGTAAGCAAGAGGTCCCGGGTTCAAATCCCGGTCGCGGCATAAATTTTAATTCAACCCCTTTACTTCAGTTCACTATCTGTAATAGATATTGAGACCAAATATGTCTCTGGACCTTGTTTATTTGATGTTTAGGATCACAAACGTTTGAACCTTTTTCTCACTGCTGCCCTTGAAATACGACGTTCCAGGCGGACGTATGTGCTACGTAGACGCTATGAATCTCGTCTGTGGTTGTCAGAATGTTCATTTGACCATTTCAACCAGCATAGTTGCACAACTGACACAGCACGTCCAACTTGTTTGACAATACTCCGGAAGGACCATGCCGCCAACGGAAGATGACAATCTGTCCCCCTTCAAACTCGCTCAGTCGTCTGTATGAAGCCGAGGTCGTCGCATATCGCCCAGTTGCTCCACTGGTTGACATCATACTGAGCCTTATGGTTGTAAACACGTCAGCTGTACCTTAGGTGCCATTTGCAGTGATCGGATGTAAATCGACATCCCCTTTCCTGGTGTACAATTTTTACCTGGCAGTGTATAACCGATCGTATGTTGACACGACATTACACTGCTGTTGCCATCGTCAGTGCAGACGCCAGTACAAATAATTGGTATTCGACACTAGTAGTATTTCGACAATCATTACCTAGTAAACATGGAGACATGGTAGGGAGCAGAATGCCGTCTACCCGTCAACGTCCATTCTGTAACAAGGCCCCGTCGCGTATCTGATGCCTGACGACTGTTGCTTCAGGACAACCATGTGACTTAGAGTGCCAGATGACACCTCAGATCCCAGCACGCTGGTGCGCCTGTGGTTTGGAGTTTAGCTAACAGTGTCCGCTGCGAACACGTCTCAGTCTAACATACGGCGCCTGTCGGGTCGCACGCCCACCGCAGTAAACAAACGTTTCTACACTGAGCCGACCGACAACGGACAGGTGGGCGGAACACTGTCCCGATGCCAGATAATGGCGTCTCTTCTCTCTCCTTTCCGCGTCACCAGGCCAATAAGATTTCTCTCTGCCCCGCTGTTCCTTCTTCGTGGGATGACCTTCGCGTTAGTCAATATATTTGTTTGGGTAGAAGACATTTCTCGAACACCACTGAAGAATTCAGAGCTCTTTCACACACGTGTTATTTGTTTTTGAACAAACGATTATAGTTTACGATTTTAGAATGTGTATGAAAGGAAAAAATAAATAAAAATAGAATGAGACATTAAAGATAATACATATCATTATTTTTCTACATATTTTCCAAGTACATCGAGACACATGCTTTATAAGCTTCAAAAAGCCGTCCAGGAAAAAATCAAGGCGTTGCATACGGAAGTAGCGTTGATCGGATATGAGCACAAGACGACGCATCAGGTGAACGCGCACACGCAAGACACCGATACACCATTGGACAGAGGTCGACAAAGAATATGAAAATGACTTTGTGTTTCGGATTGTGATGGAGGATGAAACGTGAGTCCCCCATAACACGCTCAATCGAAGGCCGATCCATGGAGTGGAAACATCCGTGCCGCGATGGATTAACCGTGCGTACTGGGGCGCCGTGCTGCGGTGTGCGCGGCCGATCGACGTCGGGGGGTCGAGTCCCCCGTCGGGCATGGGTGTTTGTGTTGTCCTTAGGTTAGTTTACCTTAGTTTAAGTAGTTTGACATTTGATTTGAAACATCTGTCATCACCTTGCGAAAGCAGTTCAAAAGCACTCCGTCTGCAGGTAAAGTGCTACTCGCCGTTTTCTGGGACGCAACGCTTCTTCCGTATGCGACGCCATGATTTTTCCTGGAAGGCCTTATGAAGCTTCTAAAGCGGTGTGACAAACGTTTCAATGTGCCTGGAAATAGTGTAGAAAAATAAAGATATGTCTTATCTTTATTGTTTCATTCTATTTTTTTCCCTTCCACAAGCAAATTTTTATTTTCAATGCAGTATCAAGTTACTCGCTTCAAATTTGATCCGTAAAGCTTGTGAAGTTACCGGGTCGTAGTTCGATGCCTCTTGAAGTTCTCGCGACCAGCCACGAGCAAAGAGAATGAATATTATTGGCTACCAGTGCCGTAACGGAGGGGGATGCGCAGAACAGTTGGAAACTGGGCCGCCTTCCTAGGAGACTCAGACTATAGGGTATCGTCAGGAGTGTCCCCGGGAAGTGTGATAAGACCGTTATTATTTCCTATCTATATACGAGGTATGTCCACAAAGTAAGTTCGGTTTGGTTATATAAAACAAAGGTGTACACATACAGAACAATATTTATTGCACAAAGATGTACAACTGTTAAACTACTCTTCTGCATCGCTTCCGAAATTTCGTAGGCACTTGTCATAGCGTGGTACAAGTTTTTCTACGCTTTCTTCGTAGAAGGTTGCCGCCTGTGTATTCTATCAGCTCGTCATTATCGCTGAAGTGAACCAGACGGTATTTTAGATATAAGAAGAGATGAAAGTCACTAGGTGCGAGGTCCGGGCTATATGGAGGATGATCAAACAAGTCCCAGCGAAATTCCCGTAAGAGATGTTTGGTCACATTCGACGTGTGAGGTCGAGCATTATCATGGAAATAAAACAACACCTTTTTGACAGTAAACCTCGACGCTTGTTCGGTATTGCGCAGCGCTATTTCTTAGTGGCCTCGCTGTAACCGTGTCTGTTGATTGTTTGGCCTCGTGGTAAGTAATCAATCTGCAAAATGCCTCTTCTGTCCCTAAAAAACGGTGTATATAACTTTTTAATGTGTCAAGATTTGCTTAGACTTATTTTTCGTTGGGGATGAAGTGTACCTCCATTCCACTAATTGCCGTTTTGTGTCAGGGGTGTCGTACGATACCCAAGTTGCAGCCCCCGTGTCTATCCGAGAAAGAAAACCATTGCCTTCTTCATTGTAAGGCGTCAAAAACTCAAGTACACTGCCCATCCGTTGTTTTTTGTGTTGTTCAGTAAGAATTTTGGGTACCCAACGTGAGCAAAATTTTGGGAACTTCAGTTTTCCAGTAACAATTACATGGATTAGTGATTGTGAGAACTGCGGAACTTCCTTAGCAAGGACACTTTGTGTAAATCTTCTCTTCATTTGTGTGAACCAGTTCATCAGTAAACACGGACGGGTGTCCACTTCGTTCTTCATCGTGCACTCGATCACGTCCTTCATTGAACAGTCTGATCCATCTTCTAACCATTGAATCACTCACAGCATTTTGTCCGTAAACCTCGCAGATTTGCCGATGAATTTTCTTTGGTTTAACTTTCTTTGCATTTAGAAAACGAATCACAGCTCTGATTTCACACACGGTGGCTTTTTCAATTAAGGCTGACGTCGGCAGCAACGATCTGAGAAAGGCGTATATGCCTTCTCCTTGAGTCAGAGTAACTGCAGTGGATGCTCAGAACTGCGGCCATAGGGCTCCCGCGGATAGAAATAGAAACGGATCTTACTTTGTGGACGACCATCGTATCTGAATGTAAGGTGAAGCCACGCGCACTATTTCGGCTTCTTCCTGAGAATCCGGACCCATACAGGTGTATCAACCGAGTGACCGAACCGACCCCAGGGGCGAAACTTCATTAACGATTCCTTCCCTCTATCTGGTAGACTACTGGGAACTACTTGTGAACCGCGGACGCATACAGTGTGCAGTGCGTGAGTTGGTACAAGTAGGGCCAACAGCCAAGCACTAGTCCCATTCGATTGCAAATCTGGGATGCATTTCTCTGGTTGACAGTCTATTGCGGAAGTTACCGTCATTTTGTTAAAAGTGCTGCAGCTGACCGTTTTGTATTCCAACCTTCCGCGTATATCAGCAAAGATTCGCATTAAGATGCTTGCAGTAGCCAAGCGGGTTCCTACCGAGCAATTACACGGCTTGCACCTCTCGAATTCTAATGAAGTAAGTTTGGTTCTTTGGCCCCTGTTCCCGTTTTCATAATACAGATCTCGTGGCTAGAATATAGAGTCGTTGAACCATTCTTCGCTCTCTCTCTCTAGGGACTGCACGAAATCTCGTGTACTTTCTAGGTGTATCATTTCCTCGTCTCACAGCTAGGTGGCTTCGTGCCTAGTTCTCAGACGTGAACGACTGCTTTATGTTCGGCAGTAGTAAAGGAAAGGTGTACAGCAATAACCCCACAATCATTTCTGAAGACACCATTCATAAGGCCATCGATAGCATTGATTTTCTGACACTTCAGGGGGTCATGCAGAATTTCGCTATTTATCTGCGCCACATTATCGCCAGGCTAGACAGGCTTAACAATCATGTCGTAACCTAAATCAGAATATCTGCAGTGCATGTTAAATAAAGTGTGTGTACGCCATAATCTGTTATTAATTTACGTTTTGTTACATGTAGCTCAATAACTGTCTCCCTGTAAGAATTTTCACATATCAGAAACTCGCCATTTACAAGTAAAGATGTGGATGTAGATCAAGGCCTCCACATTGGATTAAGGGCCTGGATCCCGCTGCCCACCCCTATTTTAAAGTCGCTACATTACCACGTCATGGTTATTTGTTACCCTTACTGCGTTTGGAATGTAATTTAATCAGGCTAGCCCTATAGTTACAGAAACTATTTTAATAGTCCATATGTGAATGTACTTCATAAAACTGTTTTACTTAAAAATGATCACAGCAAGTATACATATCTATCAGACAAAGAATAAAAATTTAAACTGCGATCCATGTCAGTCATAGACAGTGGCTACAAATCTAGACTACTTAATAATATATACATGTGGCGTCTGTTCCGAGAGAACAGACATCACTTCTGATCGTGCAGTTGTTATTATTGAATATTCACAGAATATATCACATCAACTGCGATTGGGCAAAGCTGAAAATGTGTACAAGCTGGGATTCGAACCCGGGTCTCCTGCTTTCTAGGCAGTTGCGCTGACCCCTACACCACTGGGGACACAGTGATCACCGCACCTGCAAGGACTACCTAAGCACGCCTCCCGTCAGATACAAAGTCCCAGATTCGCCCTGCCCACAGTACTCAAACTCGTAGTTATTAAACTAATTCCCGTAAGAGTAAGGGCTTCAAACTTGCCCACCCCTCCCCACTAACGATAGATACAAAGTCCCAGATTCGCCCTGCCCCCAGTACTCAAACTCGTAGTTATTAAACTAATTCCCGTAAGAGTAAGGGCTTCAAACTTGCCCACCCCTCCCCACTAACGATAGGATCATTGCCCGTCACCGGCATATTATATATATATATATATATATATATATATATATATATATATATATATATATATATATGTGTGTGTGTGTGTGTGGCGTCTGTTCCGAAAGAACAGACATCACTTCTGATCCTGCAGTTGTTATTATGCAGGTGCGGTGATCACTGTGTCCCCAGTGGTGTAGGGGTCAGCGCAACTGCCTAGAAAGCAGGAGACCCGGGTTCGAATCCCGGCTGGGTACACATTTTCAGCTTTTCCCAATCGCAGTTGATGTGATATATTCTGTGAATGTTCATTACTTAATAATAGTCTTCCACAGTTTCTTCTAACTACAATGACCAAATGTTAAAATATTTGTAATCAAATGGTCAAATGTTTGTTAAGCTTATAGGACTTAACTACGGGGTCATCAGTCCCTAAACTTACAAACTACTTATGAACTACTTACGAACTAAGACGGCACAAATATCCATGCCCGAGGGGGGATTCGAACCCCCGACCGTAGTGGCCGTGCAGACAGTGACTGAAGCGCCACAGTCTCCTCGGCCACCGCGGCCGGCTATTTGTAATCCTACGGGACAAAACTGCTAAGGTCATCAGTTCCTAGACCTACAAACTGCTTTAAGCTAAGTTAAGGACAACAAACACACACCCCCTCCTACGGGAGGACTCTAACTTACGACAGGAGCGGCCGCGCAATTAGCGACATGGCGCCCCAGACCACACGGACATTCCCGTGCGGCACTGAAATGATCAATTACGTCTAATTCTTAACTGTTAAATGATTAACGCGACTTCCCTGTTGTGCTTGTTTGCCAAGTTGTTAAAGAGTTGGCATGTTTACTTAACGACTTTTCACTCGCACACACTCTTACTGGTATGGTACAAAAAAGTGTAACTGCACTACCTAGGTTAAAATTGCTTGTTGGTTTTTCTTATGTATGAGTTGAGAAGTTTGAATGGATCCCTTTCCTATTGGAAGACTGTACTACGACGCTCATCATGAGTATTTCTTCAACTAAGTTGTCTCGATGTGACAAAACTTAAGCATTTCCTGGGTCTGTTGTTGTTGTGGTCTTCAGTTCGGATACTGGTTTGATGCAGCTCTCCACCCTGCTCTAGTCTGAGGAAGCCTCTTCGTCTCTTCATAAGAACAGCAACCCACATCCATCTGAATCTGCTTACTGCATTCGACTCTTGGTTTTCCTCTGTGATTTTCCCCCCTCCACCAGTACCTCCCTGCAGTGTTAAATTTACGATTCCTTGATGTCTGAGTTCTACCAATCGATCCCTTCTTTTCATCAAGCTGTGGCAAAAATTTCTTTTCCTCCCAATTCTGTTCAGTACCTCTTCATTAGTTACGCGATCTTCCCATGTAATCTTCAGCATTCTTCTGTAGCACCACATTTCCAAAGCCACTATACTCTTCCTGTCTGAACTATTTATCGTCCAAGTTTCACTGCCGTACAAGACAACACTTCTCACAAATGCCTTCAGAAAAGACTTCGTTACATTTAAATTAATATAGGATGTTAGCAAATTTCTCATTTAAAACATGCTTTTCTTCCCATTGCCGTTCCGCATTTACTCTGCACTTCGACAATCAAATGTTATTTTCTTGCCCAAGTAACAAAACTCATTTACATTTTGTTTCGATACCTAATCTAATTGCTTCGCCATTATCTGATTTTCTAAGACTGCGTTCCATTAGCCTTGTTTTGCTATTGTTAATGCACCTTATACTGTACGTTCCTTTCAACGCACTCTCCATTCCGTTTCATTGCTCTTCCAGGTCCTTTGCTGTCATGTCAGATTTATAATATCATTCGCAAAACACAGTGTTATTATTTCTTCACAATGAGCTTTAATTCGTTCTCCAAATTTCTCCTTGGTTTCCGTTACAGTTTGCTCAATGTACAAATATGAAATCCTAAACTAGTTGAAACGGATCAAAAATTTGTTCACAGCTCGTAAATCGTATTGTCAAATCTGCCTTGATAAAATCAAAAACAGAAAGGAACACACATAATTTGAACTCATTTGATGCTTCTAGCTGTTGTTCACGCTGCTTCATTTCCACTGGGTTTCCTTTTTCAAAACAAACTCCAGTACCAACTGTCTCGGCAACTTCTTCAGCTTCATTTAAAATGAATTTATAAGAACCTGCATTTAATTAAAAAATCATTAATTAGTTGAGTCCCTATGTTGGAAAAAATCCTTTGTTGTGTATAATGACGATTTTGTGATCAATAAAGGCGAAGATATTGTGCCAAAGTGATGATATCAAGAGGCCTTTGAAAGATCGAAAGTACTTCTTTTACCCTAAACATTATTTCTTGCTTATGGAGCTACCGTGGGCACCTTGTCCACCTGGAACACTATTGAAAGTGCCAGCGTTAAAGAACAATGCTTCAAAATCGGCTGCACTTACGCAGTGACAAAAATTACCAGCACCGATTTTATTAAACGCTTAGGACAAACGATTTCTCATATCTGTTTTAAAGTTTAGGCTATTAGTCTGAAACTTGTCTGTCGAATTTTTAAGGAATAATAATAATGAAACTTGTCTCAAGGTTATGTGAGGTCAGCGCCTCGAGACATAACATTCTGCTTTCTACCGATCACGGAGAATCGGCCCATGGCCCATGTTTAATTTAAAGATCATACACAAGGTACTCTTTTACTCTCAAAGACCACGCCTGATTTGAACATTGTCATTGCACATTTATGACGATGATAATATTAGAAATGTTACTGATCAAATTCATTGTTTTTGATAACTTCAACATCACCAATTTATTTTTTAATTAACGCATCTGAAATTTATTATTTTTATTAATAAAGCATCTGACTAACTTGAAATTAAACTAATTCAGAAAATTAAAATGACAAATTTTTCAACACTTTCACTGTTCACAATAATGGAACCCTTTATGAAAAATTATTTCCTGCTTTCTCATTAATCAAATTCCAATATATTTTCTGCACACTCGAAAATGCTCCTCTTGCTATGTAACGTTTATTAAACACATGCAATTTCACAGATTTTACACTTGTAAATCAAAGTGGGGTAAGATGATACTTTCTAATTACAATAATAAAGCTGAAGGTTATTTTACTACTTCATTCAGTATTGAGAAATTAAAACGTTGTAATACAATATTCTACATACATGACAATCTTTGTGAAACCTTTTTACACGTTCAATTGAAAATTACTTCTAGAATACCCACAACAATACGTACTCGGTATGTGATTCTTTCACTACCCAAAATCGCTACAAAATTACAAAATTTCTTTACATTTATAGCTGAAACAGATGATATCAATCAGTGTCTGCCGCCACTGCGAATCAGTCGCCTCTGTACGACGCCAGACGGCCAAACAGTAACCTGTGTGAGACGAGACAGTGATATTATTACACCTCTATATATCTTTGGAGCGTAGTAACATCCTACTACCAACTTAATTATTTTTGTACCAAAGAGAAACCGACGTCTTTCAAGTTAAATAATTTATGTAGAAGTCCGGTGCAGAGCGACCACATTAAAATTATTAAAACAGGGAGAAACAACTTTGGTCGCATTGAAACCTTTATTTGAATTACAAATCGATTTCAGTAAGTGTCTGACCATCTTCAGCGCTGCAATAAATCAAGAATACAAAGTCAACCTCTGTAGATGTTATGCCATTACAATATTAAGAACGTAAGAAGCTATATGCAGAAATATCATACCTAGAATCGAAGCCCTGTGGCCCCACAGATGTTAGAGGTTTGCATGTTAACATTATACCAGAACTGAATATAGTGGATGTCAATCATGTACCGATTTCTCAGCGTCAATCTCAGCTTCGTGTGTGAAGATAGCACCCAGTGCCCTCTTCACAAATTATTACAAATATAAGACACGTTTTTCTTTATTAGTTTTTTTTATTTTTTAGAAGACATTGATACAAAAAATTTATTTGGGATACAAGATATGAGCAACAAAAAGGTGTACATGTAGTAGTGTATAAAACAGAATCTAAAACGAAATCCACAATAAAATTTCCAAGTTGTACTTTTTGCAGTGTTGCCTTCTATAATATTATACTGTAAGTAAAAATACAAAAAATGTCGTAAACTAAAAGAGTAAAAATTAAAAAAAAAAAAGGCACAAACTGAAATTACATGAGTAGGAGGAGTCCATGATTTGAAAATAAAGTAATGTTCATTACAAGAAGGATTTACGGGATATGAAAATCGGGCTACCTGCGCCCTCTGTCAAACTGATCAGCAACTTTATACAAAAGTTGTCATAGCCCTCTAAAAGGGCTTATAGTAACTTGTAATAATTTGTTTAGAGGGCGCTGGGTGCTGTCTGCAGACACGCAGCTGAATTTGGAGCTAAGAAATCAGTATATGTTTGACATCCACTGTATTCAGTTTTGGTATAATGTTAACGTGTAAACTGCTAGTATTTGTGGGCCCACAGGGAATCGATTCTAGGTATGATACTATATTCTCCTACTTTGTTTCTTGATATTGTGAAGACTTATACGTCTACATACAGTTTCTTACGTTCTTAATATTATGATGACATTACTTCTACAGAGGTTGATTTTGTATTTTTTATTTATTGCAGCACTGAAAGTGATCAGACACTGACTGAAATCGATTTGTAATCCAAATAAAGGTTTCAATGCGACCAAAGTTGTTTTAATAAGTTAAATAAAGTTGTAAACATATTTTTCCAGTTTCATCTACATCTACATGGGATACTCTGCATATCACATGTGCCTGGCAGAGGGTTCATTGAACCACCTTTATACTATTTATCTCTCATTCCATTCTCGAATAGCGCGCGGGAAGAAAGAACATCTGAATCTCTCCGTTCGATTTTATGCTGATGATATTTTATACCTATGTACGTGGGAGTCAACAATATATTTTTGCATTTGAAGGAGAATGTTACCGATTGGATTTTCGTAAGTATCCCACATCGCAGCGATATGCGCCGTTGTTATAATAGTTCCCATCCCAGATTCTGCATAATTTCCGTAATACTGTTTCCCCTGTATCGTGACAATACAAAACGAGCTGCCCTTCTTTGAACTCTTTCGATGTCCTCCCTCAAACCCACCTGATAAGGATCCCACACTGGGCAACAATACTCCAAGAAAGGACGGACAAGCGTAGTGTATGCAGTCTCTTTAGTGGTTCTGTTTCATATTTTAAGGGTTCTGCCAATAAAACGCAGTGTCTGATTCGCCTTTCCCACGACATTATCTACGTGTTCCTTCCAGTTTAAGTCTGAAGTAATAGAAATTCCTAGATATTTTATGGAGTTTATGGTCTTCACGTTTGATTGATTTATCTTGTAAACAAAGTTTAACGGATTTCTTTTCGTACTGATGTGGACGACTTCAAACTTCTCATTATTTAGAGTCAATTTCCAATTTTTTACACCATAATTCAGATCCTTCTGCAGTTGGTTTTGATCTGCAGATGATTTTACTAGACGGTAAATGGCGGTGTCATCTGCAAACAACCTAAGAGAGCTACTTAGATTTTCTCCCAAAACATTTATGTAAATAAGGAACAGCAGAGGACCAATAACACTACCCTGTGGAATGCCCGATATCACGTCTGGTTTAGTCGATGCCTTACCATCGATTACTACGAACAGTGTCCTCTCTGATAGGAAATTGCGTGGTCATGGTATATCGCCCAAAATTTGCGACTGGATACGGGATTTGATTAAAAGCCATTTGCGAGGTACGGTGTCAAAAGCCTTCTGGAAACCAAGAAATACGGAGTCAATTTGAGAACCCTTGTCGATAGCACCCATCACTTTGTATGAGTAAAGAGCTAGTTGTGTTTCGCATGAACGATATTCTCTAAATCCGTGTTGATCTTGGGTCAATAGATCATTCTGTTTGAGATAATTCATAATATTTGAATTTCCAAAACCCTGCTGCAATTTGACATCAATGAAATAGGCCTGTAGTTTAGTGGGTTACTCCTACTGCCTTTCTTGAATATAAGTGTGACCTGTGCAACTTTGCAATCTTTCGGTACAGATTCTTATTTGAGAGAGCTGTTGTATATGGCTGTTAAGGAGCTATCTCTTCAACATAATCAGATAGAAATCTAATGTGTATACAGTCCGGACCAGAAGACCTGTTCTTGTTAAGTGATTTAAGTTTGAATTGAGATATAATTTAAAAAATTAAACTGGGCCTCCTTGGGGTGTGGGCCCTGTACCCAGGGGTCATCCCAGCCCCGTCGCAGACAGCTGGCGGAGTCGGCACACAGATTGCCGTCGGCTGGGCAGTGGGCACTGTGCAGAGGGCCCCAGTCCCCAGCGCTGGTGGAGGCGGGAGGCGGCGGCGGCGGCGGCGTAGGCGCTCTAAATCACGCGTGGGCTGTCGGCCGCTCGTTGTGCGAATTACGTAAATGCGGCGCCCGGTCAAGGATGGTCACCGCGCCACCCGTCAATCGAGTTCACTTACTGCCGGGCTAATTTTAAAAGCTGCCCGTCACACCCGCCGGCCGCCGCGTCCTCTGTCTTCCTGGACCACGGTTTCCTCGAAGTTGTTTCTTTGCTCCCCTCCCCGCTCCCCCAGCCACCCAGAATTGCCCTCTGGATTTCTGAGAACGATCTCCTTAGCGCGAGATCTCCGTACTCCGTTCACCTAAACGAGATCCGCGCGGTAGTAGCCGAGCGGACGCCGGGCGCCGTGGCTCAGCGCGCCCGGTCAGGGGGCTGAGCCAACCATTCACCGAACAACCACGAACAAACTGAACGAACGACCGCGAACAATAGATCTGCCAGATGAACCACGCGCCACGCGCAGCACGCGCCACAGCGTGAGCGGGTGAACGGCAGCGAACGTGTTAGAAAAACGTAAGTGCCCAATGCACAACTTGGTTGCACCAACAATAAGAACACAAACCAACATGACAGCATAACCTACACTTAGCGGAAATGTTCCTGTAAAGTTATGCACTGAAGATGAGCCTGCAGTGGCTCAAAAACTAGTTCTGGATTAAATAAATGATAATAAAAAAAACATCCAAAAAGGCAGCTGGTTGCAATTTTTTCACGAAAATAAACCGCCAATGGATGTGCGTGTTGTCCTTAGGTTAGTTTAACGTAGTTTAAGTAGTTTGTAAGTCTAAGGACTGATGACCAACATTTGAACATTTGAACCGAAACGAGAGACTGACTGTAAAAACCAGATAGGCGTGTGACTAGGGGTGGACAAATCATTGACGCTCGCTCAATTATGCGGTATCCGTTTCAGGTGAAGTACGTTGCGTGTTTTATTATTCTGCTGTGATATTAGAAGGTAAACACATTTAAAATTAATTACTTTAAAATGTAGTCCTCAGAAAATTGCCCAAATCTACTTCTTCGCTTATGACAGCAAGCACTTGCCCAATTAGCAATTATTTACGAAAAACATTCACGTACATTGCATCTCACTTCAGGCAAAATCATAAACATACTCTGAAAGCTTCTGCTGTGACTTTTTTCGGAGATTTCTAAGCTTGTGTGCTTTTTACTGGCCGTTTTCATAACAATATCCGTTTCTCAGTGTTCTCGACAGAGCAGCTGCTAAAAATCGTGTGTTTCTCTGAAGAACTTATTGAATTCTTAAAAAAAAAAAGAAAAAAAAGTTCGTAAACCTATGGGAGCAAATTGCTGTGGTCACGAGTCCATAGACTTACAAACTATTTAAACTAACGCAACAGACAAATGTAACACTTGAATTTCGCGCGCTACTCAGAAAAACGAAACATCCACAGAACAAATGAATATATCGTAGCCTTATCCATATGTCGAATATTAACACTAGCGTAATGCATACCGCTTGCAATATGTGGAAAATAAATAACAAACACACTACAAGGAAAAAAAAAAAAGAAAGAAAAAAGAAAAGGAAACGTTATGGGGCATCTAAGATGGCAGCCGACCTCGCCCACTATCTTTAAAACAATGTATAACGGGAGTCTGTAGTATACAGGGTGAAACGAAATTAGTGCACTTGGGCTTCGAAACACGATTCCTCATCTGTCAGCAATAAGAAAATGTGTCCTACAAATTTTGCCCTGCGCATATTTCCGGCAGTAAATGGATGTCGAAGACTAAAATTGGTGTAAGTTCTAAGCGTCAGTGTATTTCAGAATTACACAATTACACCAACAAACTGCCAGGGGACGTAGAAAACGTCTTGGGGAACAAAATGAGCATAGAAGCCAATGCTACAGAGCGTCTTAAATGCTGGAGGGGAATGGCTAGCAGCATGTACCGATGCCTTGGACTCTCCGTAGTGTCATTGAATGGGGTTTCCGGACGTGGTTTCTGTGCGCATTTTGTTCCTCAAGACGCCTTCTAACATTCCCTAGAAGTTTGTTGGTGTAATTGTGTAATTCTGAAAAACACTGACGCGTGAAACGGACACCCATCACTGTCTTCGACGTCCATTTACTGCCGGAAACATGTGCAGCACGAAATTTTGTGACAGACTTTTGTCATTGCTGGCATGTGAGGAATCGCGCTGCGCAGCTCGAGAGTGCGAATTTCGCCCCACTCTGTGTAATCTCTGATTACAATCTAAGATATGACACAGACGTTACGACTTTCTCGACGAAGTGTTGTCATGTCGGAGAATCGGATTTGCTGCCGCAGACCGCATCGCACTTGCAAGATATTCCGATGGCCTTTCTAGCGATCTTCATCAGGTGCTTCCTGAGGAACATCGCGTAACGCGATCGAAATATCGTACAAGTACGACACGGATAACCGGCAGAAAAGCCGATTCTCTGTTACGACGTTATTTTTCAGATCATATACATCAGTTGACCCTCAGTTCTTGTTCTTCCATCTACAAGTACAGTAATGGTCTGTAAGCTAGAAACTAATACTACTAACTACAGCTATATCCAACAGAAATGTTCTTACAATGGTAGTTAAGCTAGTTGTTAGCTAACATAGTTACAATAATAATCCGCCACTTAGTAAGCCGAAAGGCCGGTGCCCATCCCTAACGAGAGGACGTGGGCGGGTTCTACTACTTAGCGAACCATTGTCAGTATCACAAGGCGTCAGTTATCACAATTATTAATGGTGCAAAACTACCAAACCTACTGCTACTAGTGCTCCAAAAACCACTATCTACTCCTGGAGCACCGCTGTTTGTTAAGTCAAAATTGGGCGAGAGAGTAGGGAGACCTTTCCCTTTTCCAGTTGATTTCTCTCTAGCCGTTGATTACGCAAGGTGGGGAAGTCATCTAGCACCACTTCCTGTGTCATCCCTGTTTTTCCAAAACTTCCAGGTGTCTTGTGACCGACCACCGTATCGGTCCGACAAAGCCGGACAGATTAATGGAGTGGTCACGTCACAATCAGGTTAAGATCCCCAAAGTTTGTTGCCAGAGTGAATCAACTTCCAGTGGTACACTAGGCTTTTCCCTCCTAGTTTTCTAACCGATATTTGTCTGCCATGTAGTTGCTGCGCATGAGTTGATTTCTGTCAATTCTGAAAGTTGCGCACTGATTCTGAATCATCCAACTATTTATGGATATCCCTGATAGTAATGGTTTGCTTCAATCCCGAGGAAACCTGTGCGTGAACTGGGCACTCGACATGTTCCGGGGTGCCTACCTCGACTGCACAGTCAGAGCTTTCATTAGGTCTCTTCCCTATCCGGTGCAGATGTACCGGTTCAAAAACGTTCAAATGTTTGTAAAGCTTATGGGACTTAACTACGGGGTCATCAGTCCCTAAACTTACAAACTACTTATGAACTACTTACGAACTAGGACGACACAAATATCCATGATCGAGGGGGGATTCGAACCCCCGACCGTAGTGGCCGTGCGTACCGTGACTGAAGCGCCTCAGGCCCTCGGCCACCGCGGTCGACGCAGATGTACCGGATATGGGTCATGGCCTGTTAGACTGTTGTTGTCTTCAGTCCGCAGACTGGTCTGATGCTGCTCTCCATGCTGCCCTGTCCTGTGCAAGCCTCTTCATCTGAGAATACGGACGGCAACGTACATCCTTTTGAATCTGCTTATTATATTCGACAATCCGTCTCAGTCTACGATTTTTACCCCTCACACACTTGCTGCAAATGCTAAGTTGACACATTCTGTCCCACCAACCTATCTCTTCTCTTAGTCAGGATATGCCAGAAGCTCATTTTCTTCCCAATTCTGTTGAACACTTTCTCATTAGTTACGTGATCTACCCATCTAATCGTCATCATTTGTCTCTAGCACCACATTTCAAAAGCTTCTATCATCTTATTGTCTGAACTTCTTATCGTCCACGTTTCACTCCCATACAATGCTACACTCAGCACAAATGCTTTCAGAAAGGTCTTCCTAACATTTAAACTAATATTGGATGCCAAGAAATTTCGCTTCTTCAGAAACGCTTTTATTGCTATAGCCATTCTACATTTTATGTCTTCTTTCCTTCGGATATCAGAAGTTATCTTCCTACCTATAACAAAACTCATCTACTACTTTTATTGTCTCATTACCTAGTCTAATTCCTTCAGAATCGCCTGATTTTCTGACACTACATTCCATTACCCTCGTTTTACTCTTGTTAATGTTCATCTTCTACCTTCCTTTAAAGACACTGTCTATTCCATTTAAATGCTCTTCCAGGTCCTTTGCTGACAGAATTACTATGACGTCATCAAACCGTAAGGTTTTTATTCCCTCTCCCTGGACTTTAATTCCCTCTCAAAATTTCTCCTTACATTACTTCACAGCTTGTTCATTATACAAATTGAACAGCATTGGAGAAAGACTACAACCCTTTCTTACTCCCTTCCCCACCACTAAGATCCTTTCATGACCTCCGACTCTAATAATTGCTATCTGGTTTTGGTACAAGTTCAAAATCAAAAAATGTTTGTTAAGCTTATGGGACTTAACTACGGGGTTATCAGTCCCTAGGTACAAGTTCAATATAACTCTTCGCTCCCTATATTTTACTCCTGATACCTCCAGAATTTGAAAAAGTATATCCAGTCAACATTGTCAAAAGCTTTCTCGATATTTACAAATGCTAAAAACGTAGGTTTGCCTTTTCTTAATCTAAGTCGTAATGTGATTATTGCCTCGCGTGTTCCTACATTTCTGCTAAATCCAAATTGATCTTTCCCAAGGTCAGACTCCAGTAGTTTTTCCATTCGTCTGTAGATAATTCGTGTTAGTATTTTGCAAGCGTGACTTATTAAACTGATAGTTCTGTAATTTTCCCACTTGTCTGCTCTTGCTTTCGTAGGAATTGGAATCACTATATTCTCTTGAAGTCTCAGGGTATTTCCTGTGTCTCAAACATCTTGCATACCAAGTGGTTCTCCTAACGATAATATCAGTTCAGACAGGACATCATCTACTCCAGGGGCCTTGTTTCTACTCAAATCTTTTAGTGCTCTGTCAAATTCTTCTTACGAGATAAATCGTGTGTTATATAGCTACTGTGGAGTATATAATCAGTTGGTAGTCACGTCTGTATTGTTTGATATTGCAGTATACGCAAATCACGATTATGAAGAGCTTATCATCGTTTAACTACATAAATCGATTTATGAAAGGAATTAAAAGAAGAATACTGTCTTCCCATTTATGTTTCTCAGGAATAAAAGTAGCCTTACTATTTGCGTTAGGAATAGTTACTCTTGCTTAACAGCCTATTAGTCAAGCAAATATAGGATTTTGAATGAAATAAATAACAGTCTTTTACAACAGTGGTAGCTCTTAAAACAAGCTTCTTTAGGCAGTAATAGTGGAGAGGAAGTTCAAGAAATTTTATTTTATGATTGTGTAAAATAACTATTGGGATCACGAGATTAGTTGCTTCACTGCAGTTTGAATTTTTGTTTATGAAATTAATATTAGCAACTTGTAACACGGAATTTAAAGGTCATGTGCTTTACATATGGGTATAACAACTGAAATGCGTTTGCAGGGCTGTGTTTGGTTCCATATATGAATGACACATAGTCAAACTGAATTGACTTTGTGAAGTTGAACCCAATGAGGATAGTTGCTGACTTTTCAGCAGTTCACGCTACTGTAAGCTATTTGGCTTATATCATTAAAATACTAGTATTCGTGCTAGATACCGTAATGATAATGATAGATGCACTTAGTTAAGAAAAAGTTAAGGCATGCTTCGTGTTCTGAAAATAATTTGGTACTAGCTGGTTGCGTTATTCACAAGGTAAGCCGCAATGTAACAGTTATGTGATGGGATGTTTCATATCCACAGTCGGTTTTTAATATTAGCTGTAACAGGCAGCCCTGGTTCTTTTTTTGGTGTTATAAAATATCTAAATATTGTAGAATACAGCAGGCAATCAAGCAAAGACGTAGAGTGTTGTAAAACACTTCCGAAATTATTATTTGTACAAAATTTTCACCATCGTAGAATATACTGAGATAGTGTCAAAAATCGTGTCTGACGATAAATTCTGTTTATATGCTGCACTTACAATGCTAAAAAACTAAATATTATAATTCGGTTTAGTTATGAAGAAAATACGCTGTTAGGCGATTTCTACACCGTCTGTATAATAAATTTACATCCAACCGATAGTTGCTGTATATTCAAAGAGTGTGAGATATTGATATCGCTACGTAACTCGAATGAATACACACTACGCACATTTACACGGAAATATGCCACCATAATGGCTGCCGAGGCACTCTTCAATTTGCACGCTGTTCGGAGTCGGCAGCTTACGGCAATAGTGGGGGCTTGAACTGTAGAGGAAGCCTATTTGACACTACTCAGCAACAGGTCCGTCCCGCGCCTCCTGGCAGTGCAACTGGGTACTACCTGTTGGTGCCACGTTCCCGATACACTTCGACGCCACGTTGTTCCCGTATGAACGTCCCAATTGTTCGGCTGGCCTACAGGAGGCGTTCCCACGTGACGTTTCTTATCCCTGCTCGTTGCCTATTGCCTCGCTCGTACGTTTTGCAAGATCTCTTGTCGGAAATTCCAGTCTCCAGTAACGCTCTGTATACAGGGCTTTAGTCTCCAGTGGCGTGGAGTCCATCCAGCGGCGAAGATGACAACTGCGGGGCTAAGGATGGGGCCCCTACACGCTCACATCAACGTGGTGACCATCACAAAAGTTCTACTCTCACCTCCGTAATTTGGTTAGTTTGCTAAGGTGGATCACGGGATGTGGGAACTGCGATGTCATCCGTACGTGTAGGCACGATCACCCTTTAATACGGTGCATCTGGAGATAGAATTGGTCGAAAGTTATACAAAGGGTAAAGGTATGTAAGGGCAGAGGAAAAAAAAGTGCCAAGGCAAGAGTCAAGGGGGAAAAAAAACCTCTGCGACAGTGGGGTAGGTTTTTAAGGGCAGTAGGCCGCGGTGGCCGAGGGGACTGAGGCGCTCCAGTCACGGTCTGCACGGCCACTACGGTCGGAGGTTCGAATCCCCCCTCGGGCATGGATATTTGTGCCGTCCTTAGTATTAGTTAGTTCATAAGTAGTTTGTAAGTTTAGGGACAGATGACCACGTAGGTAAGTCCCATAAGCCATACAAACATTTGGATTTATTTTTAAGGGCAGTAGCGGTATGTTATCTGCGACAGATCATGCAAGGTTTGGTAATGTTAGTAAAGGGTATATCTCAGTACCGTTAACTTTGATAGGTTCGTCATAATGAATCAGTCCGGTTGATGCGAGGTTCTGCTGCAGCTGAGCTCCTGTGAAAGTCTCCTGAGTCGGCTGCGGCAGAATACCTGTGAACATCGGCTGCAGCAGAATACCTGTGAACATAGCCAAGTTTGTCATGGTAGTTACACAGTTCGGTCATAGAACTGGCTAAATGTGTGGGACTGTATAGGTTTGTTTGTGTTTAGTGCGCCGAAAACGGTTTCCCTGCCTTGCCTGTTGGTCGGCTGTGAGCTCAGTTGGCACTGCCAGTCAGTTTGGTGTTCTGCAGGGCTTCGCCATATTCATCGTGTTTACGAGTTGGTGGTCCCTATGACCTGTGAAGTCTCCTGAGTCTGCTGCGGCAGAATACCTGCGAACATCGGCTGCGGCAGAATACCTGTGAACACAGCCAAGTTTGTCATGGTAGTTAGACAGTTCGGTCACAGAACTGGCTAAGTGTGTGGGACTGTATAGGTTTGTTTGTGTTTAGTGCGCCGAATATGGTTTCCCGGCCTTGCCTGTAGGTAGGCTGTGAGCTCAGCTGGCATTGCCAGTCAGTTTGCTGTTCTGCAGGGGCTTCGCCATATTCATCGTGTTTACGAGTTGGTGGTTCCTATGACCGTAGGTGGTTAGGCGGGGCTAGGGCGGGCGCGGTGTTTTAAATGGGTGGTGTAGTTGTCGGGGTAACGGGCCGCAGGTAGCCGGGCGCTGAGGAGTCGGAGGCTGAGGTGAGGCTGAGGCGGTGGCGGTGTCGGCGCGTCCTTGGCTGGCCGTTCACCTTGACACCGGCTGCGTGTCTGGTGCGCGGGCGGCAGCCGCGGCCGGCACAGGTGCACGCACGACGCGCACACGCACCCAGCACGCTCCACGCACAATTAATTCGTATCGCTCCGCTCCCCTCGCCAGGTCCTGTCTCGCGCTCCTGGGGGTGCGTCCCGCACCTGACACTGACAACTCGGCGCCACTGCGTCCCAACGGCAGCGCGTGGGCGTCTCCACTGCTGCAGGCACTCGCAACAACACGGAGCGTTTATCTGAAAGCAACGAGCTTAAATTTCATACAGTGGCTGACACGCGAGTTACAGCGCTCTTCAGGCAACCTACGTAAACTCAGCCGCCATATTTGTGGTCGTCAGTAGACTTGACAGGAGTCTGTCACTCGTATGTTGTTAAGCTTGAAGTGCTGTATTTAATGTATACTGTATTTAGAGAGTATTGTCTGTACAATTTTTGCTGCTGAAATATGTCGAAAGTATGTTCAACATAAGGTATCTTGAATGACAACAACCTGTCACCTTTTATGCAATATGTTTTTATTATATTTTGGTGTGGTGTCTGTTCTTTCGAACGATAGGGGCGTTACAGCCATAGCGTGCAACATGTAGGAATTTGAGACGGCCAGGAGGCGAGCACGGGTGGCCAAGTGGTTACGGCGACCCGGATTCGATTCCCGGTCCGGCTCACATTTTCATTTGTCGCCATTGTTTCATTTCAATGCCCTAAAGCAGCCACTGTCAATCCTTTCCTTCCTAATCCTTCTTCCTTCCTCTCCCTAATCATTAATTTGCAATATGTTTTTATTAAATTTCTCCCATTGCCAGTTTCGATATGCCCTGCATATCATCATCATGGTGAACAGTTTTTTTTTTATATTACAGATGGTGTGTAGTGGAATTTATATTTACAAAAAGAAAAAAAAAGTGAACTATGTGGTGACCATAACTAACATAAAAATATTGACTTAGGCCTAAATGTTGCTACTTACAATTCGTGTTATCCATAAATCCATTGTCACATGCACACATTAATTGTGCTGCTATACACTTCACACGTATTATACAGCATAACTTGTAGCATGCACATATTTATTGTGCTGCTAAACACTTTATACATGTTGTACTATACAGTTTCCATGCGCAATAAAATGTAAACAAACCAAAGATCTTCGCAAAAGATGTTGCACAGGTACATTACCCTTTTGTTGACACTCGCATTATTTGGTAATTACACATTTGATTGAGGATATGTCATGAGTTTAAGTTATATAATTTCTAATATTTTAAAGTTAATTATTTGTGGTACAATAGTTTTAAATTATTACAATTCTTATTTTTATTTTTGTTAACATAATGAAACAGGACGAAATTTTGTCAGTAATTTAATAGTAGTTTAGAGATGAATTATCTTAGGTATTAAACTTTTAGGAATATAGTACGGGGCAGGGCACAAGACGAGGAGTTAGTGTCTGTAGGGATTGACAGAGGGGGAAGAAATCGGAAAGACAGAGAGAGACGCAAAGTGTCTGTAGGGAGAGACAGAGGGGGGGGGGGGGGGGTCGGAAAGACAGAGAGAGAGGCACAGAGAGAGTGTAAGAGATAGGCACAGAGAGAGACAGGTAGAGAGTGTGAGAGGCACCGAGAGTGTGTGTGTGTGTGTGTGTGAGAGAGAGAGAGAGAGAGAGAGAGAGAGAGAGAGAGAGAATCGTTATCCCATGTATTTACTTCAGAGAGAGAGAGAGAGAGAGAGACAGGTACAGAGAGAGAGAGAGAGAGAGGGAGAGAATCGTTATCCCATGTATTTACTTCAAAGTTGCTGTCATTCAAGATACCTTATTTCACCACAGTCGCAGTGTTCCTCATCCATAATGGATAAAAGTTTTATGTTCAACATGTAAATGCACAAATCGAAGTGATAACACGACAAGTACTTCATGCAAGAACAGCAAATGTTTTGCCTTGTTTGAGCGCAAACTGTCTATACTCGAACAAAATTCCTGACTAATGGCACTTCGCTGCCCCAAGACTGAAGTTTCAGATGACCTGTCCTGCAATTCCCTCGAAGTACACGCCATAAAAAAGTGCTTAGTTTTCTAGCTAGTGTTGGTGAGCTTTTCAGATATTTCTTCTTCTTTTGCTCCTGTGGTTGATGAAAACACATTTTTGAGTCAGACTTGATTCCATGATGGAATTTGTGCCACGACTGTATTTGACTTGTGGAAATTTTTCAGCAATCAGTCGTAAAAATATTTATTTATTTGCAGATGTAGATTTCGACTACTGTGTGATCATTATCAGTGATTAAAAACAATTAAAATACTTAAAATATTTCGACCTCCATGTTGGAGGTTGCGTTCGTACTGACAATGATCACACAGTGGTCGAAATCGTGATCTGCAAATAAATAAAATATCTTTTCGACTGATTTATGAAAAATTGCCACATTTTTGAGTGTCGACACCTTCTTCAAAAATATTTTTGTTTGTTGTTGACAATAACTGATCGAGCATGGTTCATCTGTAACCAGTGAAAAGTGTGGAAGCAATAGTAACAGCCAGAATTTTTTCACTTGTATATGTCTGTGTTCTTTACAACAAGTATGTACTTATTTCAGCGTGGAAACAACGAACGTTATTAATGATACGTTATTTCGGCGTGGCAGATGACCCAGACGCATTTTTAACTGCAGTATTTTGTTGTCACTTTAGTTTTTGTACTCAAATTTCGTCCACCGAAGTTCACAACCAAACACTTGGACAGCAATTTTACAAGTTTGTAGACTTAATGCGTTTAGTAAAGACAAGATAAATGTATACTAGATGTGGTGTTGCACAAGTACAAAGTGCGCGCCACCTACTTTCGCCGTGCGCCGCCATGCACGCACGGCGCGGCGTTCTCACGATGACAGCCACGAGCGCCCTCTGCGGCAACTCCGCTCGTGGCCACCAGTGAACGACATCGTTCACTTGGGACTGAGATAGCAACCAGTGAGGACCTTCGTAATCAGATAGGCACCAGTGAAGACTTTGCTATCGTACAGGCACTAGGCAGGCCTCTAACAACTATGTATCAACATTCTGCAGTACTATGTAAAAGTTAAGTATTGTTACATTCTGTGCAATATATATCTCTTTCTAATTTACTCTAGTGTTTATAGTTTCTGGCTGCTCCTCTCCGTACCTGCACCAGCGTGCTATCTCTATTCCTGTGTCGGTCTCATTCCACTCGGCCACCGACACCTACGACGAGGCTGGGACACAAAAGCGGCGACGAAGTTGGGACACAAAAGTGGCGACGAGGAGTGATAGAACCTTGGACCAGCCCGCTTGCAGCAGCCAGACAGCAGCAGTCGGAGCACGCAAAAATTGCTCCCGCCCACCCACCCTTATTATAAGATTTTTGGGGGAATATATTCAGTTACGTGTTTTGTGGACTTTTTTGTTGCAGAGTATCCTCTTTCATATTGCATTTGTGTTTTGTTATAATTTACTTGTATGCGCGGCGCCTAATCGGTCAGCATGGGCACTACCCCGAACCCAAACTTAATGGAAATTATTCAGTTACAGACGGCGCAAATCACTCAACTACTGCAGGCCGTGTCGCAGTTGACGGCACAGGCTGCTCACCAACAACAACAGCCGTCACATCAGCAGCCCACACCTGCCGCTGCACCGCTTCCTACATTTCGCCAGTACAACGAACGTGACGAAGAATGGAGCGACTATTTCGCACAGTTTCAAGAACTCGTCGCGGCTCATCAAATTACAGGTCAGAGAGTGAAGAACCTTTTCTTATCGATTGTGGGCCCCCAGACCTTCGTATTATTGCAAAAACTTTTCCCTCACGCATCTCCCCGTGATGTAGACTTTGAACAAATTGTAGATGCACTGAATGCTCATTACGAGAGAAAAGTTCTCGTAGCCGCTGCGCGGTACCGATTTTTCAGACTTAAAAAATTACCTGAGCAGTCACACCAAGAGTGGATTACGGAATTGATGGGCTTAACCCGCCAATGTAAATTTACTTGCTCTTGTGGACTTTCTTATAGTGACGTTATGTTAAGAGATGCGATTACGCAGAACATTCAGGACTCCAGAATTAGGGCAGCAATTCTAAAACAGTCTGACCCCTCATTAGACAGTGTACTGCAGCTTATTGAAGCGCATGATACTTTTGACTTAGCAGATGTAGAAATGCAAAGCCACAGTGTTAATTCAGTGCGCCGCAACGGATGCTTTCCTAGCCGTAGTTCTCAGTATAGCACTAGTGATTCTCATTTTTCTACCGGCCGTGCTGCACAGACAGTGAACAGTAGCCAGTGTAAAAGTGCGACACAAAGCTCGCCCCGTCGTGTTAGAAACAGTGATTTGAATAACGGGCGCCAACGCTCATTTCAGAAAAATGTACGTAAATCTTGCCCCCAGTGTGTGTCTCGCCACAAGCGTGCTCATTGCCCTAGTCGCAACGCAACCTGTTATCAATGTGGCAAATCGGGACATGTGCAGTCTGTGTGTATGCAAATTAAAAACTCAAAGAACAGTAACGTTAGAAACAGTGCTTCGCAAAGTGCGAGAACAGTTCATTCTGTAAATGTTATACGGGCTGTGGAATTGAACAGTGCTTTCCTTGGATCTCAATTGCAAGAAAGTAGTTCTGCGCCTATGGCAAAACTATATAGTGCACCACGTAGCAAGCGCCCACGGGCGCGTAAAACAGTGCAACGGAAAAGGGTTCGGGACAAGCAAAATGATTATGTACAGTGCATTCCTGTAGTGAAAATAGTGCCTTCTGCAACTGCTCCTTGTAATTGTGCCCAGTACTGTGTAGCTAGTGACAGTAGACATCAAGTAGCTACTCAAAAGTGTAGTGCAGTAGTTAGTGACTCTGTAGTAGCCTCGCATTGCGCGGACGCCGATCCGGCGGTAGTGCCATCTAGTGACAGTGTTGTTAATCCGCTGCGTGCCGAGTCTGCGCCGCTTACTTCACTACGCGGCCCGCGCATACGCAGCAAACAAACCGTAGCAGACGTTGCCCACATTCGCGCACCTGTCGAGCGCCGCAAGCAAAAACTGTTTGTGACTCTCTTCATAGAAAATAAGGCTGTGCAATTTCAGCTTGATACTGGTTCCGCTGTCACATTAATAAATAAAGATACTTATGAACTTCTGGGTTCGCCAAAATTGTCGCCGTCACAGCAAGTGTTAACAGCTTACACAGGTCAAAATATTCCCGTGCTAGGAACGTGTAGCCTGCCCGCCTCTTTTCAAGGTGTAACAAAAACAGTTGCTTTTGTAGTTCTTCAGGCCAAATCGACACAGAACATTTTTGGACTAGATGCTTTTGACTTGTTTGGTTTATCAATTCAAAGAGATGTGCTTCAAATTTCGTCAATAGTGCCTCAGGATAAAATCAATGCATTGTGTGACAAATATAGTGACTTGTTTTCGCCGGAACTAGGTTGTGCAAAAGACTTCGTGGCACATGTAACTTTAAAAGAATCTGCAGTTCCAAAATTTCGTAAAGCTAGACCAGTGCCTATCGCCTTGCGTGATACAGTTGCCGAAGAACTTAAACGTTGGCAAGATAGTGGGGTGATTTCTCCTGTTTCTGCGAGTCAGTGGGCCTCGCCTATAGTAATTATATCCAAGCCGTCAGGAAAACTTCGTCTCTGTGCGGACTTCAAATCAACAGTGAACAGTCAAACAATTGTCGACACTTATCCCCTGCCCAGACCTGAGGAACTGATGGACAAATTAGGACAGTCTCGCTTCTTTTCCAAGATTGATTTAGCAGAGGCATACTTACAGATTCCACTTGATGACGAGTCAAAAAAGTTTTTCGTCATTAATACTCACATGGGCCTTTTTCAATTTCAACGCCTACCCTTTGGCAGTTCTTCCGCCCACGCTGTTTTTCAGGGTTTTTTGGAACAGCTGACAGTTTCTGTACCGTGTTGCTCGAACTACTTAGATGATATTGTGGTATCCGGACGTACAGTTGAAGAACATTTAGCGAACCTGGAGTGTCTTTTCAAAGTTTTGACTGCAGCAGGTCTGCGTTGCAATAAAGCAAAGTGTTCGTTTTTTCAAACTGAAATAGAGTACCTAGGCCATGTGATTAATGCCCAAGGAATACATCCCTTACAGTCACATCTTCGAGCAATCAAAGACTTGCCTCCTCCTAAGAATGTGCACGAATTGCAAGCAGTAATGGGAAAGCTGAACTATTATTTCAGGTTTATTCCCAATGCCTCTCAGATTGCAGCTCCACTGCATCACTTACGTAGGAAGAATGTTCCTTTTGTATGGTCTAAAGATTGCCAAGTTGCCTTTGACAAATTAAAGTCTGCACTACTCAGTGATGCATGTTTGATTCCCTTTGACCCACAGAAGCTTGTAGTGTTAGCAGTTGATGCCTCGTCGTACGGTCTGGGCGCAGTAATGTCACATCGCATTGGATCTTACGATCGTCCTGTTGCCTTTGCATCCAAGCTACTGACGCCGACGCAACAGAATTACAGTCAGATAGAAAAGGAGGCCTTAGCAATAATTTACGGCGTCACAAAGTTTCATCATTATCTCTATGGCAGAAAATTCTATTTGTTGACAGACCACAAGCCTCTCACGTCGTTGTTCTCACCCACAAAGCCGATTCCGCCACGTACGGCACAAAAGCTTCAGAGATGGTCCTTGATATTGTCAAATTATCAGTATGAGATTTTGTACCGACCTACCACTAAACATGCCAACGCGGACACACTTTCCCGACTTCCAGTTGGCCAGGATGTGTCGTTTGATTCTTCAGAAATGGCATGTTGTCAGATAGACTCCAGAGATGCTTCCGCTGTCGCAGATTTCCCTTTGAACTCTCGTCGGGTTGCACAGGAAACAGCGGCGGATGCAGACCTAAGTGTGGTAGCACGTTTTGTTCGCTCAGGATGGCCTGCCAGAGCCAAAGACATTGATCGGCCTCTGGTTCGACGTTATTTTGCACAACTTAATGCATTATCTTTAAGTCAGGGTGTACTGTTGTTGCATAACGACAACGACCAAGCAAGAGTGATTGTTCCACGTTCCCTGCAACGAGAAGTGTTACGCCTCCTGCATCAAGGACATTGGGACATTGTTAGGACAAAGCAACTGGCCAGACGTCATTGTACCTGGGTTGGTATGGACGCTCAGATAGAGAGCATGACATCACAGTGTACAGTTTGTGCGGAGCATCAGGCGGCTCCTCCACAGCGTTTCTCAGACTGCCACGCCCCAAGGGACCATGGCAACGTTTACATATTGACTTTGCCGGACCTTTCTGGAATACGCGCTGGTTAATTGTTGTAGACGCTTTCAGCAAGTTTCCTTTTGTGATTGCCATGAACTCAACGACAGCTTCTAGTACAATCAGTGCCTTAACATCAGTGTTTTGCATCGAAGGCTTGCCTGAAACTATCGTCAGTGACAATGGACCTCAGTTTGTTAGTGCGGAATGTCAACAGTTTTGTCGTGTGAATGGCATTCAGCATATCACCACCGCACCTTTTCACCCTCAGTCCAATGGTGAAGCAGAACGTTTCGTTCGAACATTCAAGTCTCACATGGAAAAGATGAAAGGTCAGCACTCCAGGCAGCAAGCTCTTCAAATTTTCCTGTCTACGTATCGGTGCATGCCACGCGACGGCCCGTCTCCTGCCGAGCTGCTACACGGCCGCCGTCACCGCACTCTCCTTCACCTGCTGCAGCCTTCCACGCACCGAGTCGGTTCGTATGGCGCTTCGCGTTTTCAGGTTTCAACGCCGGTGCTATACAGGGTGTTTGCTGGCAACAAGAAGACATGGTTGCCAGGCATCATTCAGCGCGTGCTCGGTCGCAATATGTATGTTGTACGTTCTTCCACAGGGTCGGAGCTGCGGCGCCATGCAAACCAATTGCGCCTGCACAGGCCGCGCGATCCTGTCTCGGGTTTCTTGATTCCAGACCCAGTTCACCGCCAGGGAGCACAGCCACATCGTTCGTCCCCGGACTACGAGATCGCTATGGACGTCGACGTACCTCCGACGCAGTCGTCGCCGCCGCTGTCGCCGCCGCAGATGACAGCGTCACCGAGAGGGACTCCGGGACCGTGCGGGCCCCCCCCAGCTTGGGCCACGCACCTCAGAAGAAGATGACCTGCTCCCTCTGGGCGGGGGCGGGCGCCCTTCCGCTGGTTTTCGCGGGTTTTCCAGCGGATCGCAAGGTGTATACCGGGGCGCGGACGGCGTCTCGATCCCAGCCTCAGCTACGACGCCCGTCCCACCAGTAACGCCCCCGCCCAGGCCCTCCTCCCAGTGCCGTCGCCGTGGCCCTCAGCCCTACGCCACGACGGCGCGGCGGTTTGGGGGGGAGGGGTGTGGTGTCGCACAAGTACAAAGTGCGCGCCACCTACTTTCGCCGCGCGCCGCCATGCACGCACGGCGCGGCGTTCTCACGACGACAGCCACGAGCGCCCTCTGTGGCAACTCCGCTCGTGGCCACCAGTGAACGACATCGTTCACTTGGGACTGAGATAGCAACCAGTGAGGACCTTCGTAATCAGATAGGCACCAGTGAAGACTTTGCTATCGTACAGGCACTAGGCAGGCCTCTAACAACTATGTATCAACATTCTGCAGTACTATGTAAAAGTTAAGTATTGTTACATTCTGTGCAATATATATCTCTTTCTAATTTACTCTAGTGTTTATAGTTTCTGGCTGCTCCTCTCCGTACCTGCACCAGCGTGCTATCTCTATTCCTGTGTCGGTCTCATTCCACTCGGCCACCGACACCTACGACGAGGCTGGGACACAAAAGCGGCGACGAAGTTGGGACACAAAACTAGACTTTATGAAAGCAGTTGTTACACTGTTTATCGTAACAATTACTGTTCTCCGTATGTTTCGTGGCTCGTTTAGACCCTGTACTTGCATTAAAATCAACACAAATATTTTCACAGTGGCTCTTTCGTTGTTATTGCATACCTAAACTATTATACTTCGAACTGGAACTGTATTACTGACAGGTTCGTGCCGGCCGCGGTGGCCGAGGTGACTGAGGCGCTCCAGTCACGGTCAGCACGGCCACTACGGTCGGGGGTTCGAATCCCCCCTCGGGCATGGATATTTGTGCCGTCTTTAGTCTTAGATAGTTCATAAGTAGTTTGTAAGCTTAGGGACTGATGACCCCGTAGTTAAGTCCCATAAGTTGTACAAACATTTGAACTGACAGGTTCGTGATATTTCATTACGGTATTTTAGAGGATATATTACCTGTCTCGTCAATTCGAAACTTCGATGAAGTCTGACGGAACTTGATCCATATTCAATAGTCAGTCTATATTTAAAACGTGAAACTGCAAATAGGTAAAATTCTCCAGTGGGTGTGTCGTACCACCTGTCAGCCGATACCCCAAATAACATGGGGGACGCCAGTTCAGTTTGCCTCAAATATGGCGGACCTATCGCCACTCTATGAAATTCTAGCTCGTTGTCTGAAAGTGTGTGGTCAACGTGCCGAGTCCAACGTGCGGCTGAACCCTCGGAAACGACGCGACTTTTGCATACGAGACGTGTGCCTCAACGAGCTACTCGCGACCACAGCGCGCTCCAGCGACAGTTGTCGGCGGCAGTAGGTTCTGGAATCACACTCAAAAGACTGGAATTCCTGCTTTACCTCTAATAAATAGCTTATTTCCGCGCTTGTGCATATGTTCGTTATTTTGTATCATATAAGCCTACACAAGTAACAACAAAAATGTATGAACATAAGAATCTTATAAAAGTTGCGTGTTATGTCAATAAGTGCAGCTAATCATAAACTTTACATGACAAACTGAGCGATATAAAATTAGAAAAGGCCTTCACGTAAGGCAATCATTATTGCAACAGTCTCGCTTTTTAGTAAATGTTAGTCATTCTTAGTGTTACTAATCAGTAGAATTTTAGGAACGTGTAAAATGCTATATGTGAAACAATAAAGTCCGTATTTTACTCTAAGTTAAGGTGCAAACTGCCTTGTTCTTAAAACGAATCCAACAAACTCACTCCGCATAGGATGCGCACTTATGTTTACATAGCATCGAATGTTATGCAATATACTTCTAAGAAATTTATAGGAAAGTGTCTGAGTCTATTAGATAAACCGATCCCCCATGGTGCTCACGGTTCTTTCGTGAGTACGTGCATGGCGAGCACGGGGCCCCGAGCTAATGCAGTCTTCCTTCCTTCTTTACTTCCCGGACTGCATTTCCTTTCCCTTCCCCTACTTTCCTACCTTCACTTCTTCCCCTCCCCACCGGGGGACTGATAACCTTAGCAGTTCAGTCCCCCTATCCCAACCAAACAAGCCAACCCAACCCCAGAAAACCCGAATATAAGAAGAAAAAGTACTTGTTTCCGAGGAGCCTTATCCAGCCCCGAAAAACATGTTACATTTCTCTGTCTACGACTTTACTGCCAACACTACGGCCACTAACGTAGCTGGGTATTACCGACTAAGATAGTAAACGTGTTGTATACACTACTGGTAGATATTCCGGCTGCTGACATGTAATTACAACAAATGATATAAACAACAATTCGTGTTGATAGTTATTCAGTCCGTCTTGCGTTGAAACGGCAGATTACTGTAATACTACATATAAGAAGCTGGGAATTTGTATCTGACGGGAGGCGTGCCTAGGTAGTCCTTGCAGGTGCGGTGATCACTGTGTCCCCCATGGTGTAGGGGTCAGCGCAACTGCCTAGAAAGCAGGAGACTCGGGTTCGAATCCCGGCTGGTTACACATTTTCAGCTTTGCCCAATCGCAGTTGATGTCATATATTCTATGAATATTAAATAATAACAACTGCAGGATCAGAAGTGACGTCTGTTCTTTCGGACACATGTATATATACATATACACACATGTATATATACATATAAGACGATTCCAGTCATTTATTTCAACATATAGTACCTCTAATGGCCGGTTTTGGAGAGATTCTCAATTTACTCAGTTACTTTTACTTACTTTGAAATGTCATACGTTCATAAGACCTAACTTATGTACATACAACCCATGAAATACAACAGCCAATATGGCGTCTTCATCTCTCTATCGAAAACACATACCCCCCCCCCTCCCCGGATAGCCACGTGGTGTGACGTCGGTGGCGTTCTGACTGATACTGCCTCACGCGTTAGGAAAGCCTCACCAACGTGCGGTTCGCACGTTCTGACGTAAGAAACTCGCCACGTTGACACCACTTGTACAGTCGTCGCTCCGTGTGTCGACGGCTTAAGGTGAATGGTTTCTCTTTAAAAATAATTCTTTTAGGTGAAACGTTTCTCTTTAGCCCTTTAATTTAGCAATACTGCTCTCAAGGAACATCAAAATACTGTTTTCTGTCAAATGTTTCAAGTTTCGTCCTTGGGTGCTTGCCACCAGGGGCGCCGGCTTTTGATAATCAGTGTGGGTGCCCTAGTTCGCAGGTCAAAAATGTTCATCTACATCTACATAAGTACTCTGTAAGTCACATTGAAGTGCATGGCGGAGAGTTTATCGAACCGCTTTCTTGATGTTTCTCTACAGTTCCATTCTCTAAAACCTCCCGGAAAAAGGAACATCTAAATAATCCAGTTTTCGATCTGATTTGTTTTATTTTGATTATCAGGTCTTCCTATGTAGGTGGGTGCTAACAAAATATGGTTGCATTCGGAACAGAAAGTTAGTGAAGGAAATTTCGCAAATAGGTCTCGTCGCAACGAGTAACGCTTTGGTTTTTAATGATTTCAACCCCAACTCGTGCATCGTTTCCGTGGCGCTCTCTCCTAAATATCGCGATAAGATGAGCTGCCATTCTCTGTACTTTCACTAAATCGTCTGTCAGTCACACTTGGTGAGGATCGCACAATGCGCGAGAATACTCCAAAATAGGACGCACAAGTGTGGTGTAAGCAGTTTCTTTAGTAGAACTGTTGCATCTTCTAAGAGTTCTTCCTACGAAACGTGGTCTTTAGTTCGTCTTCCCTACCAGTTTTCTATGTGTACTTTCCAATTTAATTTGTTCATAGCCGCGGTGGAGTAGCCGAGCGCTCTAAAAGCGTCTCGCTGCGGAGCGCGCGGTTGCTCGCCATGGAGGTTCGAGTCCTCCCTGGGACATGTGAGTATGTGTTTGTCCTTAGGTTAGTTTACCTAGGTTTAATTAGTTTGTAAGCTACGGACTGATGACCACGCAGTTTGGTCCGATAGATTTACAAACATCTGAACATTTTTTTTGTTCATAATTGTTACTCCTAGGTATTTAGTAGATTTTACAACCTGTAGTTTTGACTGATTTATCGTAGTTGTCATATGGATGACTTGGCACTTCGCATTATTAAGGGTCAATTGACTTTTTTGCATTATACAGATATCTTATCTCGATCACTTTTCAATTGCTTTTGATCTTCTGGTGATGTTACTAATTGATAAATGACAGCATCATTCCCGAACAGTCTAAGAGAGCTACTCAGATTGTCTCCTAAATCGTTTATAAAAATAAGGAACAGTAGGAGCCCTATAATACTTCCCTGTTGAACGCCAGATATCACTTCTGTTCTACTTGATGACTTACCGTCAATTACAACGTACTGTGTCCTTTCTGACAGAAAACCACGAATCCAATCGCACAATTGTGGCGATATTCCATAAGCACGAGTTTGATTAGAAGACGCTTGTGAGGTACAGTGTGAAAAACGTTCCGGAAATCTAGAAATACAGAATCTATTTGACACCCCTTGTCGATGTCATTCATCACATCCTGTGTTTCACAGGAACGATACTTTCTAAATCCATGTTGACTATGGGACAATCGGTCGTTCTCTTCGAGGTAGTTCATAATATTTGAGGAAAGTGTATGTACTAAAATCCTGCTGCAAACCGACGTCAGTGATACACGCCTGTAATTTTTCGGATCACTCCTACTGCCTTTCTTGAATATTGCAGTGCTACCTGTTGAACTTTCCAGTCTTTAGGTACAGAACGTTCGCTGAGCGAGCGGTTGTGAATGATAACTAGGTATGGGGCTATTGCATCAGCATACTCTGAAAGAAATCTAAATGGTATACAGTCGGGACCGACAGACTTACTTTTGTTGAGTAACTTTAGTTGTTTTAAACTCCAGTCGTATCTACTTCTAAATCAGGCATGCTGGAAGCTATCTTGATACGAATTTTGGAGTATTTGCTTCGTCTTCTCTAGTGAAAGTGAACAGTTTCTCTTTAAAAATAATTGTTTTAGGTGAATGGTTTCTCTTTAACCCTTTATCTGACAATGCTACTCTGAAGCAACATGAAAGTAATGTTTTCTGCAAAATGAGTATTCCCTGAGTAAGACTCCTGCAAAGGATTCGAAACGTTGAAAAGATTTTGTTATCATGATGCGGCAAATAGCTCAGAAGAATTTTAACGTCAACAATAATGACCGCAAAAGCCTACGTTCGTACAAACTGTTTCGTTCTTGGAACCAGGGGCGCCGGCATTTGAAAACCAGTGTGGGTGCTCTAGATCGGAAGACACAAATGTTGGAAACTACCCCCCCCCCTAATGACTACGCTGTTGACGGGACGTTTAACCCTACCATTCCTTCCTTCCTTTCTTCCTTTATTAGCAAACGCACTCAAGGCGATCGTCCCCTGACATAGAGCATTAACGTCAAAATATGTCGCACAGTCCTAATGGATACACTCGTCATACGTCCCACTGTGATTTCTGTGGTTAGTTTCGTGCAGTGTTCCTTGCCTGTTAACACTGACAACTGCAGGCATACCCCGCTGTTCTCTGCCTTGTGTGATGTCCGAGGAGGGTTCAAATGAAAAGGTACGAATGAGCAGAACAGCACCTGCTAGAGAATACAGAATGCAGTAACAGACTGTCGCAATACTCCCTCCAGAAAGTTTCTACTCTATGGCACAGACCATAGATAACATAGACAGCGCGTCTCCCAGATGAATGGCGTCTCCCAGTCTGTGCCGTGTTGTGGTTTGAAACCAACACATAACGTTTTTGCTCCCAGTCTAACATTTTTGCCCCGCGTCTTGTGATGGAATTTTCGCCGTTATGAACAACCAGTTTTCTCATTTATAGGTGAAATCAAGCTAGAATGTAGGTGTCATTGGTATCGTTTCCATTCGTAGAAATTTAAGCTATATCTTACCGATTATTCTATATTTTCTAATCAGGTGCCACATGTCATTTCTGGCGGATCTTCACTTAGTAGAAAGGTGAAGGCTACGTTAAAGAAAGAATAGAAAAGAAAAGAAAAAAAGCTATGGCTCCAGGAATCGAACCCATTGATCTACCACAAGACCCCTACGAAACCAGTCCTTGTAACGCCAACATAGCAGATACTCTTCTGTGAAGCAAAAATGTTTTCGAAAACGGAAATAATATTTACCGATGTTTGACTTTTTCCTTCAATTACAGGCTAAACACTAGGCCTACCTAAATACAAAATTTGACGTTTGTGGGTCGGCTAGAAGTATCTTAGAATTTTGATGATGGATGAGTCAGTGAGTGACAGAATTAGCGATTTTCTAATCCTAATATTTCGTAAACTGTAAGATGTAGAATAGTAGAATTTGAAAAAGTTAAAGTAGATACTTTTGGTAACCGACTGAGCGAGGTGGCGCAGTGGTAACACACTGGACTCATATTCAGAAGGACGGTGGTTCAAATCCACCTCCGGCCATCGAGATTTAGGTTTCTCGCGATTTCTCTAAATCATTCCAGGCAAATGCCGGGATGGTTCCTTTGAAAGCCGCGGTGGAGTAGCCGGGCGGTCTAAAGCACCTCGCTGCGGAGCGCGCGGCTGCTCGCCGTGGAGGTTCGAGTCCTCCCTGGGGCATGGGTGAGTGTGTTGTCCTTAGGTTAGTTTACCTAGGTTTAAGTAGTTTGTAAGCTACGGACTGATGATCACGCAGTTTGGTCCGATAGATTTACAGACATTTGAAAATTTTGTTCCTTTGAAAGGGCACGGCCGATTTCCTTCCACATCCTTACCCAAACACTCCAAACGTAAACTCCGTCCCTCATGACCACGCTGTAGACGGGACGTTAAACTTCAAGCTTCCTTCCTTCCTTCTTTGGTAACCAAAAATCCAGGCTTCTAGATTTACCGACAACGGAGATACATTGAGTTCGAAAGTGCCGTGAATTGCTTCGAGAAAAGGATGGTACGTCCTGACGCTCGACTTGGCGGGGCACTGCCGTGCTCCAAGGTTATTATTACTATACCACAAGGAAGAGGAACAAATCAAATGTTCAAATGTTTGTTAAGCTTAAGGGACTTCACTACGGGGTCATCAGTCCCTAAACTTACAAACTACTTATGAACTACCTACAACTAATGACGGCACAAATATCCATGCCCGAGGGGGGATTCGAACCCCCGACCGTAGTGGCCGTGCAGACCGTGACTGAAGCGCCTCAGTCCTCTCGGCCACCGTGGCCGGCGAAGAGGAACAGCTGCGGTGGAATGGCCGAGCGCTCTGAGGCACCTTGCTGCAGAGTGAGCGGTTGCTCCCCGTCGGAGGTTCGAGTCGTCCCTCGCACACGGGTGTGAACATTAGAACCCAATCACAGTTACAGCCTCATCCACCGATTGTGAACGAGCCAGCAACCAGCTCTTCCACTGTCGCTATTGGCACACACATCTGAAGTGCCTATCAGATAAAATTGCGAGTGTACTTGGCCACCTCCAACAGCAGCCCTCACGTGTTGAGAGTGTTGCAGGCTGCGAGATTCGGGGCCTGTCCGCGTGCAGCCGTCTCGGTCGGTGGCTGCTGAGGACGTGGCCCGGCGGCGGCACCCGCTCATTACGGCAGAAGAACACGGCCGGAGGAGATGCCCCGGTGGCCGCAAACCTGTGGCCGCGCCGCCCACTCGCCGCCTGCCCGGAACTCGTCCGACAGGCCGGCCGCCGCTTTCTTATCGGGTGCATCGCACTGCACGGGGTCTGCCCAAAGTCTCGCTGCACCGCAACCGGGCCGAACCGAACCGACAGGGGGCGTGGCCGGACCGGACCGCAGCGGAACGACAGGCGCACACGCAGGTGGCCAGCCACTCAGCTGACGTCAGTGACCCCTCTACCTTTACATATACGACTGCCGTCTGAAAACTGCGAGCAAAAATAACACTACTCACGTGTTTGGGGATAACCATTTTCATTTTTCGACATAGAATTCTTTTAGATTTATACACTTTGGTGCTACAGAAGAATGTTGAAGATTAGGTGGATAGATCGCATAACTAATGAAGAGGTACTGAACAGAATTGGTGAGAAAAGGAATTTTTGGCACACCCTGACTAAAAGAAGGGATCGCTTGGTAGGACACATTCTTAGACATCGAGGAATCGTAAATTTAGCATTGGAGGGAATTGTGTGAGGTAAAAATCGCAGAGGGAGACCAAGAGACCCGTATATTAAGCAGATTCAATTGGATGTGGGTTGTCGTTCTTATGAGGAGATGAAAAGGCTTGCTCAGGATAGAGTAGAGTGGAGAGCTGCATCAAACCAGTCTCCGGACTGAAGACCATAACAACAACAACACTTTGTCCAACGCTGTTCTAATTTGTTGATCCCTTCCGAATAATAGGAATTGTCCAAGGCTGAAAAGTGTAACACTACATCGCGGTCGTAGCATTAGGTTCGCTATTTTCCGTCATTTGTAAATATTTCATTATTTTTACGAGGCAGAAATTACGTATTTTTCTAAAATTTAAGCAAGTCAATTACTATCTATGTAAATTACAGTAATAAAGGCCATAGAATAAATAGTCAAAACATATTAAATTACGGTAATCTTTTGTCACAATATTATTAAAATCAAGGAGGTTAGAACAAAGGGAGATGGCATTATCTATGCCGAGCATATACGTCAGTTGAAGCCTGTCCGCCATCTTGGTCAGTTTTGGAATGCTATTTCTCCGATAAAATTATGCCTTGACTCGACCCTCTTACTGTTAGTGCATTGAACTGACAGTCACTGCAAAGTATGTACTTTCAAACAATATACTTTCTTGAATGAATAGTGATAAATACGCATCATAATATATTTGAAAACTTATTTTCAGTGGGTAATTTGCACTCCCTTAACATGTTGTACATCACGGCAAAACCATCGGACGTTTTATTCCTGTTTTAAGTGACATAAAACATCAACTCTACAATACGAAAACTTCCCCAAAACTTAGCAATGTGACGAAGGCAGGCTTCACTTTTTCAGCGTAAGGGCCTCTCCCTTTATTCTAACCTACTTGTTATAAACAATACACGCAGTTGGGTTATTCTCTCTCTGTAAGTTTAGCTCTCTGTAAGTATTGCCCTCTTCGAGTTCAGGTCTCTCTGAGTGCATTTATTGTAAACTGTGTTATTATGAAGAATTATAGAAACGAGTGAGATTTTAAATTGTTTTAAAATCTTCAGTAATTAAGAACCACTCATCGGATAGATAATATCTTTGAATTTCAATAGATCGCTAAATGTATGTGAAAGAATAATTTATCAACTACTTAGTGAAAGGAACTTTACCTAAAATCTAATCTGTAAGGTCAATCCCACGATAAAATCAAGCATAAACTATTTATTTTGTAACTGGCTTCGACATAAATCTTACCAAATCAGAAGCCCCCGAGTAAAAGAATCTTCATGTTCAATCATTACCCGTATCTTAAAGTAAAAAAAAATAGGCTCAGAAAAAAGATAAATATATCTAGTTAAATAAGAGAGTCCAACATGGATATCTTGAAATAAGAGAGTAATTTATTACGAAAGATTATCAGGCATACCAACCTACATTTCATACAGGCAAGCCAAGTAAAATTTAGAGCCTTTTCATCCACGACGAATTACCTCCAAACCAAAATCATTATGAAGAAGTCGAGTTACAAAAGTAGCTGTTACTTGCTGCAATCGCCGCCTCTTTGAATGAAATCTTCATCCCGCCAGCCATTTCTTCAAATTGGGGAACAAATAGTAGTCCGAGGGAGCCAAATCTCGAGAATAGGGAGGATGTGAAACGAGTTGGAAACCTATTTGGAATAATTTTGCGACCACAACTGACGAATCTGTGCTGGTGCATTTTCGTGATGGAAAAGGACTTTTTGAGAGCCTTTCGCCGGCGTTTTTCTTGCAGCTCGGTTTTAAAACTGTCCAATAACGATGAATAATATACACCTATTATAGTTTTACCCTTTTATCCAGATAGTCGATGAGGATTATCCCTTGCGAATCCCAAAAGTCCGTCGCCATAACCTTTGCGGCCGAAGGACAGGTCTTCGCATTTTTTTTGGTGCAGAGTCTTCTTTGGCAACTCATTGTTTAGATTGTTCTTTGGTCTCAGGAGTATAGTAATATATCCATGTTTGTTCCACAGTGACGGAACGACGATTAAAGTCCTGCGGATTCTTTCTGAACAGCTACAAACCTTCCTTGCAACACTTTACACGATTCCTTTTTTCGTCAAGCGTGAGCAATCGTGGCACCCATCTTGCGGATAGCTTTCTAATGTCCAAATGTTTATGCAAACTTTTATGTACCCGTTCAATCGAGATGTCCACAGCACTAGCAATCTCACGCACCTTAACTCTTCCGTCATCCATCACAAAATCGTGGATTTTATTAATGATTTCTGGAGTCGTAACCTCCACAAGGCGCCCAGAACATCCACCGTCACTTTGCCCATATGGACACTACGAAAATTTTTAAAACACCTTATAAACTGTTCTTATAGAAGGTGCAGAGTCACCATCATGTTTATCAAGCTTCTCTTTAGTCTCATGAGGCGTTTTGCCTTTCATAAAGTAATGTTTAATCACCACACGAAATTCTTTTTCTTCCGTTCTTTGACAATGACTCAACTCCCTTGATTCACACGAACGCCAAACACAAAGAAATAGAACAATATGGCTGAAACTTGGTGTGCGTGCTTTCCAAAGATGCTACTAACTATACATGACCTCGATATGCGCCGGTGGTGCCATCCCTCAGACTCGCACGGACATTTCAAACGTCGCTCGTATACTCAGCAATCCACGCAAAGGTGCGTGGCGGAGGGTACCTAGTACTACTACTAGTTACTTGCTTTCCTGTTCCACTCCAATAACGAACGAGGGAAAAAGTGTGCTTGTATGCATATGTACGAGCCCTAATCTCTGTGATCTCGTGTTTGTGGTCTTTACACGGTATGTAAGTTGGCGGCAGTAGAATCGTTCTACAGTCCGGTTCAAATTCCGGCCCTCTAATTGCTTCAACAGGGTTTCGCTAAACAACTTCGCCTTCCCTCTAGCAACACCCATTTGAGTTCCCGAAGCATCTCAGTAACATTCGCACATTGATTGAACCAACCAGTAACAAACATAGCCGCCCGCCTCTGAATTGCCTCTTTCTCTTCCTTTAAACAGACCCACAGTAGGACAGAATCCCCAAAACGTGGCCAAAACCCCAAGAAGACGTTTAATTCACACTAAACTCATCGCAAGAGAGTTTTGAAGTCGCTGATTACGAATTTTATTGTAAAAATGGTCTAAAAATGGTAGAGTTAATATTAGCAACGTGATCCATGAAAAACCATAATCATTTATTAATATTAGCGTATAGTCTTTAGACACTGCTAACGTGATTTGTTAATTATAAGAAAATAACAGAATATTTGTCGAAAATCTATGGGGGAAAAATCTTCGATACCACACACATTGTAATGCAATAATATAATGAAACAATTTTCAAAGTCGGTGACAGAACACAAATAATAAATGCAATAGTATAATCAACGGTAGAAGTAAAGACAATCGTTCTTAACATTCATGATTGGTTTTATATCTAGCAATCAGAGTCAGTATTGCTCTCGAAGTTCTCAGACTCAGAATCCATATGGAATTTTCCATGGGCGGTCGTGGTGTAATCTGAATTGCTGGGGACAATATCGGCTTTATTGCCTCCTTTGACAAACTTCTCACATGTGTTTGTGGAGTTTTCTAATACTGGATATGTATGGATGCGAAGTTACCAGAAGCCTCTTTAAAACGTCTATTATTTTTACACGTGAACATTTTCTAGAAAAGTTGTTTTGTTTCAAAAATATGCCCTCTGTCCTTTTAGCCTTTTTCCAACTTGTTCCCAATTTACCAATGAATGCTGAATATTTATTGGCGAGTGAATTTCACGTATTGACTATCCGAACCTGTGTGAAAAATATTACAATAGCATTAGTAACACATTAGGTGTAGACTAATGATCAGATATCCTAAGCGTGTGGTACGGGAAACATATAGTTCTGTAGCCTACCGCGCCGCACGCTGCATCGACCATGTTGTGCTACAAAATATCGGCCGCACGGACACTTGTAAATATTCATTATGCAAGAGAAATGGCAGATTTTGGCAGCTGATTCTTGTCAATTCCATCAGATAAGTAATCAATCTATAGTCTGGGAGTTGAAATTCCGCGGTATATGCTACTTTTGCTCTAGTTCAAAATGCAAGTAAGGGAAAGCATGGTCGCTTTGCACAGGCATCGGAAAAAATATAATATAAATAGGGTAACAATGAAATTTATACCGATTTAGTACTGGAACATTTTGTACATACGAAACGTTTCCATCTTCTAGAACTGAAATTCTTCACTTCACTACAAAAATATTCACTCACAAACCGAGAGTAAATTTGCCTTGCTTTCACAGCGCCGCATATGCTCTCGATGCTTTTGAACTGACGTTACTCGACATATCGAAGGTGGCGACCTCTCCTTCTGGAATGAGATACACCAATCCTACCCCTACCCAACCACCCATCAAAATTCCGAGAATGGAGAATTCATATTTCGGTGTTTTGGCCACGTCTTGGGGATTACTCCCACTGTGCGATCTGATGGGGATACCAAACACTTGAGCAATACTCATGACGAGGACGCCTTTACAGACGAATAGCATTTTCCCACAGTTCTCCCAATAAAACGAAGTCGACCATTCGCCTTCCGTACGACTGTCCTTAAATGCTTGTTCCATTTCATATCGCTGTGCAGCGTTACGCCTAGATATTTAATTGACACGATTATGCCAAACAGCACAATGATTTGATTTGATTTGATTCTTTCAGGGAAGCCAAAACAGTCTTAGTCTAACCCGCCACTGCCCGCACCGAAACTAAGTTTATTGTGCGGTATCGCTTCCTGTATGTCTAGTAAAGCCAACCAATGCCCTTGAACAGTGCAAGGAGTCCTTTTACCAGTTCTTTATTAGACACAATTTCTTCGGGTCTGGTTGTACCAAATGTTCTGTGCCTTTTACTCTCCAATGCAATGCACTCGAAGATCAGATCACCGTCATCACAGATCCTACATTTAGGGTCCTATTCTGTTATTCCCATTGTATGTAGGTGTTTTTTGAAATTCCCATGGCCTGCCAGCAATCCAACCATGAGTCTAATCTCTCTCCTGTTCAGACCCAGGATTGCAGAGCTTCTTTTAAAACAAGGCTTTGGCATCATTACCTTGCCATGATTTTGTTGATGGACTTTGGTCCAATATTCTACGTGCTGTCTTCTGAGCCAGTTACGTAGCTTCAATTTAATCATTGCCTTGGTGATTGTCAGGACAGGTTCCGGTCCAATAAATGGAGCCTCTGCCCCCAACCTGGCTAATCTGTCGGCATGTTCGTTGCCACTGATCCCCGAAGGGCCAGGGACCCACAATAGGTTTACTCTACTGCTTTCCCCAAGCTCCACCAGAACCCTGTGACATTCTGCAACAATGTTAGACCTTGTTGCAGGAGCTTCCGGTGATCTCAGGGCTGCCTGGCTGTCTGAATAGATATAGATCCTACGATCTTTGTAGCACCTACGCAAATTCTCCTCCACACATACCCTGATGGCAGTGATTTCGGCCTGGAATACTGAGGCCAGTTTCCCTAGAGAGATGACGCCCTCCAGTCTTGGCTGCACCCCGTATACCCCGGCCCCAACGCCTTGGTCTGATTTCGACCCGTCAGTGAACCAGACAATATCCCCCGTACGGTGTCGAACTATTTTCTCCCACTGCTCCCTACTTTCAAATGTTATACTGAAACGCTTGTTGAAGCAGTATGGGGTTATAATATAGTCGATAGGCATTTCCCCAACCTTTCCTATATTTAACTCACTCACTATTTTAGTGTGTGATTCTGGATATCCCAAAGAGTTCCAGTTGTTGACAGATTTGAGTCTGTAGGCACCAGCTGCCGCCTCCATCTTGACCCAAAGGTGTAATGGGGGCATATCCAGCATGGTTTCCATCCCAGCAGTTGGTGTGCTGCTAATTCCACTTGTTATGGCTAAGCAGGCTAGTCTCTGCACCTTACCAAGCTCCTTAGCAACAACCTGCTGTTCTACCTTCTTCCACCACAGACCGCCCCATAGGTGATCCTGGGTCTAATCACTGTGGTGTATATCCAGTGCATACCCTTGCGGCTCAGGCCCCAATTTTTGCCACAAGCTCTCCTGGTACTTACTAAAGTACCTTTTGCCTTGGAGCAAATATTCCTAATGTGAGGGGTCCATGTCAGTTTCTCATCTAGGGTAAACCCTACATATTTCACTGTCCCCTTCACAGGTAGCGCTTCATTGAAAAGCTTTAGATTCCAACTTGAATGTTGGATATGTTTCCTTGTGAATGGTACAACAACAGTCTTCTTAGGACTGACCCCCAGATCCTGTTTTCTGCTCCAGTCTTGCACAATATCCAAGGCACCTTGTGCCATAGTCTTCACTGTGTCAGCAAATTTGCCAAGTATTACTATGACAAGGTCATCTGCGTATCCTTGGCAAAAGTACTGCCTAGAGTTTAATTCTCCAATGAGATGATTCACCACTAGATTCCACAATAAAGGGGAAAGAACTCCTCCTTGCGGGCAACCCCTAGTGGTGTTGATTACCATTTTTTCATTCATCATGGAAGCCTCTACCTTTCTTCCACTGAGCATGGCCCTAGTCCACCTACATATAGTGGTCCCTAGGTCATGCACCTCTGCTGCCCTAACCATGGAATCGAAGGTCGTGTTGCTAAAAGCCCCCTCAATGTCCAGGAAGATACAGAGGGCTATTTCTTGAAAGTGTAGTGCTTTCTCCACCTTCCCAACAAGTTGGTGGAGAGCTGTCTCACATGATTTACCTGGTTGATATGCATGCTGGTTTGAATGTAGAGGAACCCTACTTAACCTCCTTTCTCCAACATGCACATTAACCAGCTTTTCCAATGTCTTAAGAATGAAGGAGGACAGGCTGATTGGTCTCATATCCTTGGCCTTGGTATGATCAATTCTCCCTGGCTTTGGAATGAAGACAACCTTCACTTCCCCCCAGGCATTGGGAATGATTCCTGCTGCTAGGCTAACCCTGAATAACCTGCATAGGAATCTAATAAGATTTTCTCCCGATTGTTGCAGGAGAGCTGGAAAGATTCCATCGGCGCCAGGTGACTTGGACGGTTGAAATGTTCCCACCGCCCATCGGACCTTACTGAAATCGACACACTCCTTGGCCAGATCCCAGTCCTCTTTGCGAATACCTGAGAACCGCTGTCGCCGACTGCCGACCAGGGCCCCGCCGCCCGTCCGGCCGATCCGGACTGCAGTACGCCGTGTCGCCGCCCCATCGGCGTTCGCCGCCTCCGGTGTTTTCGCCAACTACGAGGTAGGGGGTGTGCCCCAGCGGACAGCCATTCCGCTGGCGGTCGCAGCCTGGTCAGTGTGACGTAGCACGACCAGTTGTGAGACCTTGTCTTCTAGGTGGTGTTGCCCCACCTGGGCCGCCGGGAGGCACGTCCGCCGCCGCCGCTGATCCTGCAACAGTGCTCTACTTTAAGGTGACTGTTCGACTCTGACATGTCGACCTTGTCCCCTACTACTGTGCCCTCCCATGCCCCCAACTCCATCTCCTGGAGAACATCCTACCCTCTCCTTCCTGCCACAATTCCCTCCCTCTTCACCCTCACCACTCCCTGAGCTGTAGCCCTCTCCTCTGCCCCCACACAAGCTGTTGCCCTCGTCCCACACTCTCTTGCCTCTTCCACCGTACCGCTCCCCCAGTCGATTCCTTACTCCCCCCCTCCCTGACACCCGTGGTGAACATGCCGCGGTTCGCACCCGGCAGCCCGCTGTGGACTCCTCTCCTCTCCCACCCGACGACGACGCCACTGTCATGAACCTGGCTCCGCGCCACCTCCCACTCCTGTCTCCCAGCTACTCCCAGAACCGAAGAAGACCAAACGAGCGTCCACAGACGCCACCACCTCGGTCACAAAAAAGCCCGCCGATCCTCTCGCCACTGGCCCACCAGTCCCGATGGAAGCCGCCCGTCTCCTCCCTACCCAGCTTGCACCACCTCCCCCACCACCCCTCCTTCTCACCCAACACCTGCTCTCCCCACTTTCATCCTCAATAACCCTGACTCCCAGCTCCTAGACTGCTTGCCGTCACTCTCTTCTTCCAGCACTATGCCCCTTCTGCCCCCATCTCCCAATCATCTCTCAGAGGGACTCTGTTCTTCTCAAATCATCTACCCTGATCTCCACACACAGGTCCTGCACAAGATCCCCCACATCCACATTGGACCCAATGCCACTCTTGTCTCTCTCACCCCTCCAGCCTCCAATCGCCAATCCTCTCCTCCCCATCGTTCTCCCACCCTCACTGCTGTGATCACCAAATTGAACCCGGAGATCACAGAGGAAGAGGTGCTGGAGGAACTCCAGTGGGATCCCCATCTATCCATCCGCTCCGCTCGTCGCATTAACAATGCGACAGACCCCACCTACCTCATGCGCGTCTTAGCCGAAGACGCGCCATTCATCAATCACCTCCTCCGTAATGGGGCCCTCCCAATGCCTCACCTATAACGACCACCTTGCCGAACATTGCCGTCTCCCCTCTGTATGCCCACAATGCAAAGGCGAACACTTTCAAACCTCCTGCCCTAACCTCGCTGCCACCCCATCCTGTAACACCTGCAATAGGGCACACCGCACGTAATCTTACAAATATAAGTCCTGTCCCCTCCCACCAAAGAAGAATTCACCGTCCCTGTCTGTCCCACTGATCCCCTAATTCCCGCCAATAACTCCTTATGCCCTCCCCCCACAGCAGAGGACATCATCCGGTTCCTATCATCCTCAAAAATATCCATCCTTTCCAGTGCCCTCACACCCTCCACCAAGTCTCCCTGGCCGCTCGCTCCCTTTTTAACCTTGATTTTAAGGCCATAACATTCCACAACCACATCAACTTCACCTTCTCCCGAACCGACCACCTCCACACCCTAGTTTAGTCCCCACACACCTCCTTTCCCTCTCGCTCTACCGCCTTTCAACCTCATTATGGCACAGCAACAATTTAACATCTTGTACTCCAATATTCGCTCCCTTACCACCAAGAAGCTCCTCCTCATGAACACCTTAACCCAACACCGCATGGATGCCTATCTCCTCAACGAAACCTTTCTCCTCCCTCACCTACAAGTCAGTACCACCCCCTATATCCTACACCGCCACAACTCTCCCCGTCCCGCTGCACAAGGTGGAGTATTTTTTGGCCATCTCTGACACCACCCTGTTTGGCCACACCCCCTCCTCAACATCCCTTATGAACATCTTACCCACACCCTCTTCCTCCCTTCCCTCACCGTCACCTGTACTACTATTCATGTCTGCTACCATGTGCCTATCCCTTATTACTTCCTACTTCACATACATAGCACCTTCACGACCTACGTGGTCGCCACTGATCTCAATATTCACTCCCTCACTCCTGCTGAACTCCGTCGGTGACATCAGTTCCTTCCTACCATCAATGGTAACATTGTCCTGCTACCACGCCACACCCGCCCCCGTAGCAAGACCACCCCTGATGTCATCATTGTCTCTCCAAATCTCCTTGGGCGCATCACCGCTGGCGTCCTTGATCCCATAGGCAGTGATCACGACCCTGTTCTCCTTACCCTCACCCCCAATGGCCATCGCTAACAGAATCCTCACCCGCCTCCACCTCCTAAATTCGTCCATGACTACTCCGAGCAGACTGGGATTCCTTTCGTATCACTCATCAGGTTGAAAGCCACCTTCTCCCTCTCCACTCTCCCAACGATATGACCAAGCTGCCTCCTTCCTTCAGCAGACGTTGTATGATGTTATCCATCCCCACATCCCTACCAAAGCTGTCCAGCCACACTGTCCCACACTCCCTTCACAGGCTGTCCTCCTCCTGCGGGAATCTCGCCGCCTGTACCACTCCTTCCTCCGAACCCGTGACCGGGATACACTTCTCCGCCACCAGCAACTCCAGGGACACATGCGCAGCCTCCTGACTGCCAAAAATGCCAGGACTAACATCTGACAGTGACACGGCTTAATGCCCACCTCCCCGTCAACTCGTCTCAGTATTGGAACGCCTTCCACCGCCTTACTGGATCAAAACCTACGCCCACTCACCCTCTCCTCCACCTTGACCAGCCCCTTCCTGATAATGCCAGTAAGGCTAACCATTTTGCCTCTTTCCTCTCTGATGTCTTCTCCATTCCTGACAATCCCAACTTTGATTATTCCCAGATGTCCATGAAAGAACCGATGTCTCCATCCCACCCCTAGCTCCCGGCTTCCCCCCATTGGACCTAACACCCCGATCACTGCACATGACATACAGTTGATCTTGTGCACCAAACACAACACTGCTCCCGACCACGACCGCATCACATACCGCCACCTCAAGGAATGTCCCCTCCCTTCCTCACCACTCTTGCTTCCCTCTATACCACCATCCACTACACTGGCTACTACCCCCACCTGTGGAAAATCTCCCATGTTCCTAAAACCCAACAAACCCCCCTCTGATGCTTTCTCCTACCGTCCCATTTGCCTCACCCCAGTGTTCAGCAAGGTCGTCGAATCCACCCTGTCCAGTCGCATCCATCACCACCTTCAGCTTCACCACCTCCTTCCACACATCCAATGTGGCTTTCGTCCTTCCTTCTCCAATGACAACCAACTCCTTCGCCTTATGCAACTCCTTTCCCTCCAGTTAAATTCCCATCATACCGCCGTATCAGTGTCCTTAGACGTCGAACGGGCCTACGATCGGGTCTGGCACTCTGGCCTGCTCTTCAAACTCCAAACCTATGCTCTTCCCATCAACCTCGTCTGGGTCAATGCCTCCTTCCTCTCCAACCGCCCCACCTATGTTATCATCCACAACACCAACTCCCGTATTTTCTACCCCTCTGCTGGTGTATCCCAAGGCTCTGTCCTTTCTCCCCTCCTATATACCTCTGATATGCCTAAGCCTGCCCTTCCCCCACATCTCTTCCAATATGCTGATGACACTGCCTTCCTTGCCTTAGCTCCCATCCTCGTCCGTTCCAATCGCCTGCTCCAAGAACACCTTGACCTCTCCGCACCTTGGTGTAACCAGTGGATCCTGTCAATAAATCCTACCAAAACTCAGGCGATCATTGTAGGTCGTACTACCCCTTCCTTCTATCCCCGAGATTTCTATCTCACCCTCCATAACTGTCCCATCCATCTCAACCCTACCTCACTATTGATTGCACCCTCTCCTAGACTCTCCACCTACGCACTATCGAAGATAAAGCCCGCTTCCACCTCCACCTCCTCAAACTGCTTGTTAGCCGAACTTGGGGCCTCAAGCCTTCTACTGCCCTCTATACCTACAAATCCCTCATCCATCTTATCCTATGTGTCCCCCATCCAGCCCGGATCTCCGATTTCCCATCCTTCTACAAATCTCTGGAGATACTGGAGCGCCATGCTATCCGCATCGCCTTCCGTATTCCCCTTTATGCCCCCTCCCCCACGCAGACCCACTATGATCTCATTCCTTTCCCACGACACGTTCTCTTTATTGAACATCTCCGCCTCCGTTACATCTTTACATCTCCCGCAAATCAGACCCACCTAATCCTCTAGTCCATCCCCTCCTCTCTCTGCACCTGGTCGTTGGCGCGCCTCCACCTCTGTATTCCCCCTGCTCTCCACTTGTTCACACACCAGATCCTTTCCCGTGGCAACTTCAATACTCTCCCCCTCACAGATGATGCCGTCAGACCTGATATTTACCCTTCATACCAGCTGTGATCCCTTGCTCCCTCTTCCCCTTCTCTCGCTGAGGGTGCCGACTATCCCTCCCTTCCTGCCCTTCTCCACTCCTCATTCTATTCAGCTGTCGCTCCGGATCCTCCTCTTACTGCCCTCCCCTTTTCTTCTACTCCGTGGCTTCCTGGGATGGGACATCATCCCCCCCATTCCTTCCCCACTGGCCCTGTGGCTCCTCCCCACCCACTCCGTTACCACTCACCCCCTTTTCTCCCCCACGTCACATCTGTAATACTTCGTGTGCTCTGCCGGTCGTGAAGATTCTGATGTGCTTCAGTGGGAGTGCTTCGCAAGTGTGGTATCTTTTCTTCCGTCGTTTTATTTTAACAACAGTGAACGGCCAACCCGCAGCCGACACCATCAGTTTTAGTGTGTTTCTCCTTGTGTGTAATGTGTTTCGTTTTAATTACAAAATAGCGGACGGTCAAACCAAAGCCACCACATTGTGCTCATTTTAATTGTGTGTGTGCCACTGACTCTCGAGCAGCTGTTTTTATTCTCCATCATCGCCATATCAAACCCTTTATGGCGCCACTGTTTCGCTCCTGTTTTATGTGTGTTTTATCTCCTTTATGTTCATATGGCTACTGTGTCAAAAAAAAAAAAAAAAAAAAAAAAAAAAAAAAAAAAAAAAAAAAAAGCAAAACGCTCCGCACTCGTGTCTCGACTGCGCTCCGTATACTTACTCGGCTACATCACGGTCTCGATTTGTTCACAAGTTGGTCTGTTTGTTCCATTTAGTTGTCGTCGTTGTATGTCGCCTCTGGTTGTCTCTCTAAGTGTTGACTATAAGCGTCGACGCTGCGCCGACTCCCTCGGTCGGTACGTCGTTCTGTAGTCGCCCTGTCAGTACTCTGGTCCGACGTCGGTCACAATTCTGCCGACGCTCTCAGTCGGTCGGTCGTTCGCGAGTCGCTCCCGACCTGGTCCGAACTTCGGTCCCTACTTACACTAACTTAAAGTAACTTATGCTAAGGACAACACAAACACCCATGCCCGAGGGAGGACTCGAACCCCCGACGGCGACAAGCCGCGCGCACTGCAGCTGGGCGCGTTAGTGCGCACGGCTATCTCGCCGTAGCATACAAGCGTTTTCAACTACAGCGGCGTCTGAGTCCTTACATGCACTTGTGTTTATCAATTTCTTTGGCTCTACATTGTGTATTGGTCTTCTAGGCATCCAGCACTCGTTAATGTAATTAGGCAACTCAAAAGCCCACTGATTACGCCTCACAGAGCTCACAAATTTCTGAAGCTTTCTTGCCCAACTTTTTCAATGGGTACGAAAAGTAGAGTGTGCCAAAAGTAGCCGTAACTGTCATGCAAGATGCTGACAGTTGGGCGATCACTGATTCATTTTATCCAGTATCGCCACAGTTGTGTTTAACCGGTCTCGAGTACCAGGGCCATCCTTTGTGATACCCAGATTTTCGCAGAGACACAGCCTGCCACTTTTCTTCCTCATTAAAACTTGTCTGAGCACACTAAAAACATGTGTGCCACCGAAACGCTGTTTCATATAATGTTGCGTTGTTGCAATATACTTCCAATCAACTAATAATATACCGTTACAGAGTGTTCTCGTTATACGATAAAGGAGAATCACGTGATGATTCTCGGTTTTATCCAGCAGATGTAACACCGTTTATTGGCTGATGCAGATGCAAACAACGCTGCTGTACAGGGGTTATTACTTTATACTAGGACTGCGGTCGTGTACCTGCATAAAAAAACATTAATTACATAACTTCATTTTCCGAGTTGGTAAATAAAACTTTATGTCTACGCCGTGAAAGTATATATCGGGCCCTACACCATCGATTTCCATTGCCAATAACAATTTTAAATTCCTTCGCTTGGGAAATGAGTTTATCTCGAATACATTAAGTTGTTGCAAATGTGGTCGTGACGTATGGACGTGCGCGTGTGTTGGACATCGGCTTTAATTGTGAACAGAATAACCTAGCTGTGGTCGTCCGCCGCGCTGGGCAAACCTGTCCACGAGCTGTTACTGTGATTGGATCGCAGCTCTGCGCGGGAACTCATCCATTCCGTCCAACATAACGAACTCCGTTCGAGTTGGCGTAAAAATTTTCGGAGTGAAGGGAACGACTTTCCGATTCGTCCACCAAGCCTGTGGGGCAGTTTTTCGCGTTGATTAACAGATGCTTCAACTACATATGTAGCTTGAAAAAAAGCCAAGTTGAAGTAAAAGAAATTGCCAAAATAATTTCGAATATTTAAATCAGAGTTGTAGTAATTGATGTGATTAGTGAGGCTTATAAGTCATTGAATTGTCACATTCTGTAAAACTGACACGCTGCAGTACCGATAAACAGGCAACCTTTAGAACGGCTTTTCAATTAATTAGAAAATTTTCAGATTCAACTGACATTTTCATATCTTCTAAAACGGACTACAAAACTACATCTTCAAGAGGAAAATCCAGGAGGAGAGAAATATTTTCGATTTCCGCGGACCTCCGCCGTGCCACTTGTTTCAGTGTTTTATTGCAGGCTACAGATTGCCAGGAATTTCTACTCAAGAACTGTGCGAATATTGAGTGTAACGGTCCATTGATAACCGAAATATGTTCTTCTGCCTCATTTTTCAATCAAAAACATCAATTTTGTAGCACTTCAGAGACTTTCTCGTAACCACTACAACATTTCCAAGATTAGAAATACAATAATACCAGTTTTAATATATATATATCTTGTTACATATGGTCAACAGTGTGGATCAAAAATTGACTGTGTCTGTATTAATTTTATACGCACTGCCTCTCAAATGAAAGTCGATGCTTTGAATGCTTCTGATACTCTGTAGAAACTGGTTTCATAAAGCTACATTTTTAAATCCATTTGCAATTAGTTGTAAAATGTTATTTTGAGTCATTGGCTTCCTATTCTCCCACATTGTCTTTAAAATGTGTGAAAATTAAAATGTTAAGAGATAACAGGAGTATTGAATGAAAATGATGTACTTAGTATAAACTATAAAAGTTGTTGTTTTTGTTGTGGTCTTCAGACCGGAGACTGCAGCTCTCCACCCAACTCTACCCTGATGGAATACTATTTCCGGTATACAGAGCAGTCACACACAAGTATAAATTTATAATTGTTAGTATTTTGAGTCTGGAGCAGAGAGACCAAAAATTCTCCATATGACCTATTATGTTTTTTACCAAGTAGGTGTATGACCTTTTTGTACTAGTATTCGGTGAGGGTCCCCATACAATCAGACCAAAGGACATTTGCAACTGGAAAAGAATGAAGTATGCAGCTTAAGGTAATCCAAGCGCATTCCTTCCTAACCTTCAAAGTGAGGTATGACACCTGAGACACTTTTTTCACATGTGTAATTGATATGTTCCAGTGGAGTTCAGAGTTAATGTAAGAACCAAGAAGTGTTTCTGATGTGCTTTCTATGTCATTAGATATGCCCATTATGACTGTTAGGATTTATTGGAATTTCAAAAAATGTTCAAATGTTTGTAAATCTATCGGACCAAACTGCGTGGTCATCAGTCCGTAGCTTACAAACTACTTAAACTAAGGTAAACTAACCTAAGGACAACACACACACACACATGCCCCAGGGAGGACTCGAACCTCCACGGAGAACAACGGCGCGCTCCGCAGCGAGACGCTTTAGACCGCTCGGTGGAATTTCACTGGATTAGATTAGATTAGATTAATACTCGTTCCATAGATCTTATATTATACGACATTTCGTAATGATGTGGAATGTGTCAGTCTAGTAAATGTTGTCTATACTTGACAATCAATATTTTAAGGATTTTTTATTACATTTTTGTTGTATTTTATTTTTAAATTTTTTTAAGTTTTATATAAAACTTCATCTACAGTGTAGAAGGAATTGCCATTCTGAAATTCCTTTAACTTCTTTTTAAATACTAGTTGGCTATCTGTCAGACTGGACTTTATTAGGTGTAACCCAATACAAGGCATGAATAGGAGTTTCTTCTGTTTTCCTGATGTTGGATAAGTGGTCTTGTACCGTCATCATAAGGTTAGCTATGATAGCAGGGAACTCATTTATTGCTGTAATGAAGAAGAAGGATTGTAGAACACCTTTAATGAGAAATTTATATTTATGACAGAGACAATCTGTTTTTGTTCCTTAAGTGGAAACTCATCACAGCTGATGTGCTCCCATGCACCCCATCAAACTTTTAGCTTCCCTTGTAGAATCTCAACAGTAACACAGTGGAATACTTTGCTTAGGTAACATAATAGCTGATACCATGTTTCTGACTTCAAGGGCTGTTAATGTTTGATCTATAATTTCCAAACTGGCCTATGTTGTGTTTCTCACACTGTGACTACCAAACTAATTGTTAGACAGGACATTGTGTTTTTCAAAGTGTCTTCTTATTTATGTACATAAAAGTGATTCAATACCTCTGAGAACTGAAATTTTTTGTAGATTTAGTGGAGTTGTTTGTTCTGCATTTTAAAAACAGGTGTAATCTTTGATACCTTGAGTGAATCTGACAAAAAAATCTGTAAATTCAATACATTTATTAAAAATACAAGCTAAGGATGAGAGAATGGTGTATCACTTTCTTAATGTTGTAATTTGAGAACCTACTATCAGGTGAATCACAGGTAATCTTTCTTTTGCCTCCTTAGCATTGCTGCTTTAGGTACTTCAATTTTAAAGGGGTGGATCTTATAGTGTGAAGGCTCCTGGTCTATCAGGCCTCCTCTTGTCCATGCAGAGACTGATATGTGTAACACAGTCATACAATATAGGTGAAATGATCATAGTATATATAGTGAGTGTTATTTGTGAAGTTAATTCGTTTTGTTGTATCATATATTGTAGGGTTTTAATTTCTTTTTGCAGTACACTGAAAGTTTTGGTTAGATCAAGAAATTATTATCTTTATTGTTTTCTGGTACTATTTTAATTCTCATTATGTGTTTCATTGCGTTAAGTGCCTTGTTTAATTTTTTGTCACTGTATTGTCCTTATTGTACCATCGATTATAACTGTACATGATTTAATCCACTTATTCATATTGCTAAATTCTTCTTCTTCTAACATATTTTGCTATTGTGGCTGTTATGGTGGTTCCCAAAGCTGTTGTATCTGTTGATATTCACATTTTGTAGTTAAACTGAAAGTTGTATTGTTGTTGTACTAATTTTAGTAGTTTGATAGTTTTTATTTTGTTACTGATATTTTTCTGTTTTGTTCTTGGATATGTTCAATAATTGCATTTGTTTATACACTGGGATATTAGTGTACAGTTTTGTAATATTAAATGATATAAATTTTCCATGCATTGCTATTTTCATATCTTTTAATTTAGTGTCAATATCTTGCTTCTGCCTAACTCCTTTATTATGTTTATAAAGACTATATACAATGTCAATTTATTTTTTAGTAATAATGTATGTAGGATTCTCTATGTCACCTATCACTGCATGAATAAGAGCTAATAATTTACGGATTTTTTGTTGTCCACATTGTCTAGGTCTTCTGTGGTTCACCAGTACATATGATATTTATTCATTAGCTATTAGGATTGTGTTACATTCTTTGACAATTTTGTCTGTTTGTGTTATGTATCTCTCTGTGATTGTGGTCACGTTTATTTGTGCAATGTTATCTTCTAAAAGATGTTTTCTACTTATAATATGTTGTTATTTTCCTCTGTATAAGATGTTATGTCTGTTTATAGCATATAGGAGTATATTGATAAGGTATAGATTTTTTGTGGATTTGTACCATTACTAAGTTGTAAAAGTGTGAAATATGTATGTGGATTCATGTGTATTTTATGGTTGAGTTTGTTGCTGATTTCTGGCTGAATCCACAATCTTGATCTATATTCATTGATGGTTAGCATCATTTTGAGTGTTGCAACAATGTTAATGTTCACATATGGTTGAGCAATTTTTTTCCTAGTACATAAACAATTGAATTTTACGCTCTGCATTAATTTCACATTCTTTACTTTATATTCTTCTAAGCCTTCTCTATAGTATATATCACTGAAGTACATTGCCATTTATTTATTTATTTTACAATTTGCCTATATTTTCTGAATTTCCATTCACTACAAGTAAATGGTAAATAATTTTGGTATATTTTTTCTATTGGCAATTTTTATTTACATGTAATTATAATTATTTTTAGACATGTCTTATATTTTTAACATCTGTTACTACTAATTTGAATATTTGTTTGTGTTATTAGGGTAATAATCGTTGGTTACTTGACTTACTATCTGACATTACTGTCAGATTTATGTTCATTAATGCTCGTTTGATAGATAATCCAGTGATATTGTATGGTGCAGTCATGTCTAATTGACATTGCTACTTTTTCTATGTACTTAGATGAACCATCAAATTTGTTCCGTATACAAAAGGAAAACTAAAAATATCATATGAATATTATACTCAGCAAGAAATCTAATGCATAACCAAACTTTTTAAATTTAATTTCATGGGGACCTATGACTAAAGTAGTTTGCTGCCTGTAGGTCTCCCCTCCTCCAAACCAACCAACCAATGTTATAGGAGGACTGAGAATATGGTACTGTGATCCTAAATATGGAAATTGTTGAATTATGCATTAAAATATAATCTTCAACCTAAATTTCGCACTATATCCTGAAAATATTTTATTTCAGCAATAGACCTCCCAATAACCTAGAAAATGTACCAATAAAACAAACAAACATTTATCATTAAAGCAGTTAGCTATAAGCACACACATTACAACAAAAATTAGATTCAGAGCAAGTAAAATTATGCCAGATTAATCATAATCTGACAACTGATGAAGCTATAGCTGTAGAGGTACTACTTTCTTTCTTTGCCACGACACACTCAGTCTGCTCCTGTATTGTTGCTCTAGTATCACAATTGATGAACCGTCATACAATTTAAATGTCACCGGTCATGTTGATGGTGGCTGGACACTCGGTAGTTTGTAGTGGACTGTGAATCCGTCATTCAGTCACTCACCAAACACCATGACACAACATCACTGCCGGAATCGAAATTCCCTGCATCGGGAACCGAGTACCATTCCCCTTGCGAACGGTCTATGATCATAGCGTTGTCCATGTTATGTAAATCGATTTTAAAACCACAAATCAGAAAGTGTCCTACACAACTGCAGCTTGCCAAGTTGGGGGAGGTGAGGTGGGGGGGGGGGGGGGGGGGGGGGAATTCCGGGCAGTGCGCAAAAACACACCTGTGCCCAGTATATCACGGTATTTGCTAAGTCAGTGCACTAGCGATGGATCGAATGAGTGCAATCATTTGAACTGTTTCACTCATTCACACACTATACTGTGACGCTTTCAAATGAAGTCGTACGCTTATGAACCAATGAAGCCTGACAAACCTTCTCAGGTTGTCATTCGGCAACATTTTCGTTCAATGCGCAAAGCTCCTTCCAAACTTTAATTAAGAAGACCAACAGATAGCAGAACTATGCAATTAAGGGCAGCGAATGGTTCGCTCATTAATATCATGTGAGCGAATGTAAATAGATCATGGTTGGAGGGGGCAAAAAGTATAAAAAGAGAAGCTTATGTCATGTACGTTTAATTTTACTTGTTATTTTCTCCTGATGCTCTGAACAAAATTTTCGTCTGGCACTTGGTAACTTGTTTGTTGTTCTTACTGACTGAAATCTCCATGCTCACCAAGAATATACCCCATAGTGCTGTAATTAAACCCCAAACCGAAGGAATATATTAACCACTGTCATAAAATCTTGATCAATGTTTAGGATGCTCCCACCAGTCACTGAGTAGAGTGTCAGCTTAGTTTATGCGGACGGTATGTAGTGTGGGAGAACTGTTCATTGGAATTGAGTGGTTAGTACACACTTTGTAGTAATGAAGCGTACATTTTCAATGACTCATTCACTAACTAGCCACCACTAAATTGCACATTCTTGACTGCGGAACTGCACCACTCGACTTTCAGTTTAGTGGTAGGGAGTGGTCTTACTGTCTTGGGTCACTGGCATATAATCGACACTACACATATACACTCTCGGAAATAAAAATTAGTGTACTCTCTTGTAGTTTCGAAATTCACTCGAGATTTACTGCTGAAACAGTCCATATGATTACATTTACTAATAAGAAGCTCAAGCGGTACTGAAGTACCAGGTATCGATATGTAAGTAGTATAGCCTCTTTGAGCGGGAATGTATGTGCTGATTCGGGCATCCATTCGATGATACTGATGGCGAATATTGTCTTGGGATACATTATTCCAAGTCTGCTCGACCCCTTCACGCAATAATGTCAGATTTGTTGACTGATGATACTTAGGTTATCGTCTCATCAAACCCTCATGTGCTCAGTTGGAGACAAGTCCCGAGACCGTTCTGGCCAGGAAATTTGATGCATGTCTAAACAGAACATCGAGTTTCACGCGCAATGTGTGGGCGAGTATTATGTTGTTGGAATAACATGAGTTCCTGTTGCAGGAAGGACAAAATGCACGTACCGAGCGCTTGTCAGAGGCACCACAGTGTAACTAGATTTGTAGCGTTTTGTGCGGAAAACCGTAAGATCTGTTGTGGAGGCAGCGTGTGTTGCACGAATGCACTCTACAAGACAGCGCTTGCCAGGTCTACGACGTATGCGCAGACGAGCATCACTTTCGTGAAGGGAGACTGCTTTCATCGCGCAAGACCATTGAAATTAAAATGTTTGTACCTGTTGGACGAAGCTGCTACGGTCATCAGTTCCTAAACTTGGAAACTAACTTACACTAAGGACAAGATACACACACAAACATATACAAATACATGCCTGAGGGAAATTCGAACATCCAGCGGGAACAGCAGCCCAAAGAGTAGCATGATGCCTTTGACACCGCGGCCACTCCGTGCGGCGCTCAATACCATGTCCCGACATTCCGCCTTCCAAGTTATACTCTGATGGCACAATGGGGGCGTGTATGTCGATGCTGTAGTCTAACTGTTAGAAACTGTTCACTTAATATGGAACCCGGGTGAGACTTCGGATGTTATGACAATAACATATTTACAAGAAATCCATCGGGAAAGCCTGAAGCAAGACATGCTATTAACTGGTTGGCAACTGTTCGTATTGACAAATTTTCAAATGTTTGTAAACCTAAGGGATCAAACCGGCTATGTCAATAGTCTCTAGACGTACAAACTACTTCAACTCACTTCCCAAGAACTGCGCTCATTCCAATGTCCAAGGGAGTAATTGAACCTCTGATGGTAATTTTCTAACTAGGACGCGCAATCTATGAAATGACACGTTAGATCGTGTGGCCATTCCCACATGGCTTGTTTTTCACTTCTGATCTCACAAGCCCTCTTATCATGTGGTAGTTGTACGATCTGCCACTGCTACCCTTAAAATACGACAATCTTAGCGGACGTCTGTGTTGCATGGGCGACCAGAAACTCGTCTATGTTCACGCGACCATTGCAACCGGCATAGCTGCTCAACTGAGGCGACAGTCCAACTAGAATAGTGCGTCAGATTCAAACAGGTCCATCCCGACACTAGGGAGGCCACAATTTGACAGCTTTCAAACTAGCTGAATAGGCACCAGAAAGCACGAGGGCCTCTCCGTGTCATGGCGCCTCTTTGTTTGCTTTACACGTAGATGTCACTCACCTCATTTACATGGGCTCCCAAAACCGGCTTTTGTAAACCTATTTCCCAACTGCACCTTTGGTTTCTCATGTAAACACTCTAAAATCGGTTCTGGAAATCCATTTCTGTAAAGCGGTTTTCTAGTTGCACAATCGATTTTCGTGACCATGTAACTGGCTTGTCAGATTGTGTTTTCTTATTAAGAATATTCAGTTCATATGGACATAGTGACATTTTATGCAGTGAAAGAGAAGTATAAAAATCAGAGTGAGAAATGAATCTGTGTATTTTAGGAAAGAAAAATAGCGACTATGCTGACTTAAATGAAGAACTGAATTAGTTGTTTTTCAACCGCCATACTGAGTGGGCTACAGCATGTAAACATGACAGCGAAAAACGGTTTACGAAATTCGATTTTCGTGTTTCAGAAGATGTGTTGCATGTAAACGTAGTGATTGACCCTTATGGCTGTAAACATTTCCTACTGAACGTTGCATACAAATGATGCTCTGGCAGGTATGTTGGTGGTCGATGTTGAAACCATTATCACTGTATCTACCATCCTCCAGGTGGCACCTGCAGTCATTCGATCAAAATCGATGTGTATTTCCAGGTGTACTAACCTTTTCTGGAAATGTATGTAGTAAATCACTGTTTATACCGCAGCTGTCCATGTTTTAAAGATGTAATTTCTGGTTCGTTTCCTGGACGTCCAAGTCTGTTCAAAAAGTAACGTTTGGAAATTCGCTCGAATTTTCCCTCCGAGAATAATTTTAGGGTTACTTCAAGAGACTGTTGGCAACAGTGCCTCGATTGAACTTCTCCCGCGGAACTTTTTCCACCTGGGTACGTATTTCCGATGCTGGTGGACACCGACGCCGGTCTCATATCCGCACACCGGTGCCACTGGCCCGTCGGCTCTAAGGGCCAACAACCTGCAAACTAATCGCACGGCGAGACGGAAAACTGATCAGCGAAGTGGGGAGTGAGCGGCTTCCTGTGGGGCGCAGGTGCGGCTCGGGTTATAAAAAGGGCGCCTGCTTTGTCTGCGGGTAACTCTGCCGGCTCGGCTGGCTCGCCCACCTGTCCCAGCGGCCGCAGCCCTGATTGCCACCGGACCCGCCGCCACCGCGTTAATCAAGCGGAGTGAGCGCGCTGTGTTTGCAGTTCCCATCGCAATTACCGGTTGCCCGGGCGACAGACTTACCCGCCGCGCCGCGCGGGTTGGGAAATTACCCCGGCGCCTGCGGATGACGGCCGAGCCGCCGCCTGCGCGTCCCGCCGTCTGGCACGTGCGGGTAACGCCACCGGCAGCGACACGTGTCGCCGCCAACCCAGGGCTCCCGCTGAGGTATCCACTGCACGTGCTGCAAACCACTTCCCGTGTTACAAAATACTGTGTTTTAAATTGTAAACCACTAGTTTCCATTTTTTTGTGTTTTGGAAAAGTTTCCGCGAAGCGGCATATATATAGGGTGAAACACCTAACACTTGCACCGCAAATATTGCGGAAACGGAAAGTGCGATTGATATTCGGTTTTCACAGGATGGATTGGTAGTCAAGGACTAGTATTGTTAGCCAATAAACAGATTGTAAAAATACCTAGAAAGTGAATTTTTTATGCAAACATACAATTTTCCAAATGGAACAATGTTGGTTCTATCATGCATATATATATATATATATATATATATATATATATATATATATATATATATATATATATATATATATATATCAATTAATTGTTATATAAAATTGTGTTTACCATTGAATTGTGGGAATATACAAACTGATATTAAAGAAACTGCGCATTTGGCGTAATTTAGTCCATCGTTAAAGATAGGATAGCTTTCATCTATATTAATAACTACAACATTTCATTACAAATTAAATGTTATCTTCGTTCGGTCGACATTTACACATCCAATAGATGAAGCCACATCTGACTGTAGTAACATTTTGAACACTTGATCTTTAAAAACAAGAGAAAACTCACTGTCTACATAATATTTCGTACGATGAATGGCAAAGGGTGCCTTACGTCAGACCTCGACACCGTTTGTCAGAGTACCATGACCTTTCGTAGATATATGCAATTTTTCATATACAAGGGAGGGAGATGAACAGAGAGATGGGGGACAGGAGTCGATTGGGAGAGAGCAGGGGTAGAATGACTGACTGGGTGACTGATGGGTGCATAGAGGACGGGGATTAGAGGAAAAGGAGGCAAAGTAGAAGAAGAAAGAAGATGAGGAGGAGGAAGAATGAAGAGGATATGAACAGAAATGGAAGGGTGGGGAGAGGGACAGAGGTAGTCAGAAAGGGAGCAGATGGACAAAGAGAGGAGGAAGGAGTACATGGTCTATCAGAACAGAACTGAACTCATGGGCAGAGAAAATGGAAGAAGGATGTATTTCCATTTCCATGCATATTCAGTAGTTAGGAAACATTGACAGGTTAGCTAGTATACATAGAACTATATAGAGTTTGTTAACCTGATAATGTTTCAAATTGTTGAAAATGTACAGGAATTGGATATACATTCTTTCTCTATTTTCTCTGCCCATCACTTCCCCCACCTGTGTGCCTAATTTTTCCGTTCTTATTTGTCCTCTCAGTCAGCTGAAAACTTAGTGTTGCTCAGATATTTATTTATTCCAATGTTCCGTTACTCTTCCTCCCCTCTCTGTCCATTTCCTCGATTTGTTTCTACCTTTGTTCCGCTCCTTCCTCTCTACCTACGTACCTATATATATGGACCGCATACAACTGAAAACTACTGGTGTTTCTTTCTCTTCCTAATATTTCTTCATTTTCTCTCCAAGTGCTTGTCTCTGCACTCTCTTTGGTCGAGGTTTTGGCTTATCTTCTTCATAGGTTCCATGTTCTATCGGTAGCCTGAAGCGATTCCTGTCACATATTATTTCTTATATAACACCTATTTTGTTTGCATCTTTCTTCACTACTTCTATCCATCATACAGATTTCTTCACTTTATTAACATAATTAAAATTTTTCTTTTTATCACATGTGTTGTCTATTCTTTTTAAAAGTCCATAAAATTTAGCCATCTTGTCCTCATTGTATCTGTGATTTTTTTCTGTAGTTTTGTATAAATCCTCATTTACCCTTTTCATCCATATATTTTTCATTGTTTTTCTTGCGAACTAGAATTTTTCTTAGTATTTTCCTCATTCCTTTTATTTTTGGTTCTCTTAGTTCGCCTTTCTTATTCAATGTGCGGTACTCTGATCCATATGTAAATTGTGTTCTAATAAATGGATTATAACGTCCAAGCTTCCCTTGGATGGATACTGACTTCTTATGGTACTAGTTTTTTGTCATTTGTATGCAAATTATAAGTTCTTTACTCTTTCTTTATTTACTGTGTTATCTAGTCCATTGGCTTGGATCCTTTCCCCGAGGCATTTAAATTTATCAGCTCTTTTAATTTTTCCATAATTTCTTTTCATATCTTCTTCTTCCTTATATTTTTGTGCCACATTCTCCGATTTTTCATAAGATATTTTTAGCTCAATATTTTCAGCAGTCACATGTAATAGATCTAGCACAACAGTTGCATCTGGTCGGGTTTTCACCTATCAATGGTATATGATCCTCAAAGCCTAAACATTTTAATTCAAATTTGTTCTTTCCTTGTCCCATGTTTATACCTTTTATGCCTCTCTTTTCTAGTATGTTTTCCCATGTTTTAACTATTTCATCTACAACTAAGATGAAGAGAATTGGGGACAGTCCATCTTCTTGTCGAACACATATTTTAATTTTGAATGGTTCAGAAATTGCGCCTTGAAACTTAATGCTTGATGTTGCATCTGTGAGCATTTGTTCAAAACGTCTTCTGGTATTTTCATTTATCCCTGATTCGTAAAGTATATATATAACTCTTGTGATTTTACTGAGCACTCATTGCAGTCTCCGAGATATTTTATGTTAGGTTACATTAATCTTAAGAATATTTACATTTTCAAGGACATAAAACGTATTACCACAGGGTACTAATATTTTTTTCTATTTTTATTTATTTATTTATTTTTACAACACTGTTTTACAATGATCACATTACTGCACAAAATTTGTACTGAAGTCAGACTGAACACAATATTTACATTTGTGAATATTATATATAATAACATGCATCAATCCCTTCTGGTAAGAAATTCATCAATGGAATAGCAGGAGTTAGCCACAAAAAATACTTTATAATCTTTTCAAACTGAACTTTATTGTTTTTGAAAATGAGTATTGCTGAATATTGGACACCATTCTGAGGTAAAGTGAGAGACTTTAAATCTTTACGAAAGTTATTTTTGTTTCTATTATTGATCCCATGGGCTGAACTATTGGTTTGAAAAAAAAAAAAAAAAGAAAGATATTTATAATGAAAAATTTCATTAGAGAATAAATGTATTGGGAAGCAGTAGTAAGTATCCCCAGATCCTTAAATAGCGCTCTTGGTAATGTTCTTGAGCTGACACCACGAATGATTCGTAACACACGTTTTTGTGCTCTGAAAACCTTAGCTTGGCATATTGAGTTGCCCCAGAAAATAATCGTGTATGATATTATGGAGTGAAAGTATGCATAATATGCTACCTTTTTTTTTATTTTTATGTCTCCTATGTCTGACAACATTCGCATAGCAAGGAGGGATAGGAATGTAGTTTAAATTGATTTGGACGCAGCTGGTTTCAACGAATCCAATGCACGATAGAAAAAAAAAAAAAACAACTATTGTTCCATTTAAAAAATATATCTTTGTGCTGTAACTCTTTGGAAAATGATACAATAAACTATGTTCATAGCTCCGCAGAAAGTGTAACATTTCTTGTGTTGACCTAGCGCATTAAGATTCCCAGCACCTATTATTTTATAAGTTACAGAGGCAAACACGCTTAGTGAAACACCATATTGTAGTCATACATACCACTTTGGTGACTAATATTTTAAAAAGGTGAAATGATATCTACACACCAAACTCACCTTCATAAACAGCTAAACAGTGTTCTCTCCAATAATTAAGTAGTTGTGAACTTTGAAGCCATATTTGCAACCACCCGACACTTTACTTTTATTGTGATATAAAATGTAATAAGTCTTCAATCTTCAAAGAAAGTTTTTGGGGATGGATCACATGGTAGTTCCATCAAGCAGTCTTACTCATAAGCTGAAAATGTTAGCTTTTTAAAATTGTTCTCTACAAATGAATTTCTTATCCAAAATATTTAATTATGGTGTCTTATAAAGTAATTGCTAAAACAAGAATCAATGTTCAATAATATTCTTGCATAAAGAAACAACTTTCAATGGGCCTAGCGTAAAAATATCAATGCGTAAAAGCACTAAATATAAAATATTAACATGTAATGGTTATCATTTAAAAAAAATAACGGTAGTGCTTAGCTGACACTTTTCTTCATTTGGTGAAATATGTCATAATGAAAATAAATAAGGCTCAGCAAACACAAGTTCTTAAGTCGATTTGGTGGAGATTGTTACATTCACTCGGTGACCTACCTGAATATATCCCGTTACCCACTAGTGGGTCAGGCTCCACCATTTGAGAATCACTGCTGTGAGGTAATAGGGACTGAAACATGTTGATAATGTGTAGGATGCGCACCAACATAAATGAATAAAAAAAAAGTATGCAAGAAAACTGTTAACAATCAAAACAACTTTCAGCAGTTTCGGTGTAGTTTAACACAAATCCTATATGGATTTAAGGGAATATTGTAGCACCCTTCTTGCAAAATAGTGGCAAAATCAGGCAATGGATGCGGAGGTATCCTCAAAGTAAACAACAAACGCTGTGTAATACTGAAATCTGGTGGTTGGGGGAGATGGGACAGTCAGTCCTCGTGCTCACGAAACTAGTGCTGCAGAGTGTCAGCTAGACTAGCAAGGGATCTGTCATCTGATAACACAGCATCAACAAATAATGTACTTTTGGATGCACGTGAAGAGCCAAAACGGTCAAAAAATTTTGAAATCGATAAATAAAGGTCCCGGACGTGAACTGTGAGGCCACGGGCCATGACGTCTGGGAACACAACATTTCTACTGAAGAACAACCATTGTGCCATAGGAGGGAATTGATAGTCACGTAATTTTTGCAGGATCACCATGGGGATCAATGGTTATGACAACATAGCTGACAAATTCGTAAATGAAATTCACTGTTGGTACTTAAACTAGGCCAGAAGTTGGAAACAGTGTGCAAGAAGACTGATCCGACGAAACGACTGCCTTCCATTGATCGACATACTTGACCACTCATACATTATCCATGAACTAACACATAACTACAGAAACCAGACACTGGGATACCAATTATTTTGGATTGAGGTTGAGCATCTCGGACATATTCTGAGTCATGGTCACCTAAGTGCTGACGCGGTGTCTTCGGTCTAAGACGCCTCGCTGGGGAGCGAGCGGTTGGTCGCCGTCTGAGGTTCGAGTCCTCCCTGGGGCATGGGTGTGTGTGTGTGTTGTCCTCAGATTAATTTACCTTAGTTTAAGTAGTTCGTAAACTACGGACTGGTGACCACGCAGTTTGGTCCGATAGACTTACAAACATTTTTTCACTGTAGTGATCACACAGCAGAAGTCAGTCCCTAAACCTTTAGGTGTGAAATCCAATGGGGCCTTGGGCAAGTAAGGCTAGCAGCCTGACTCCTAGATACATTGATACGATGCTCGCAACAGTCAAAGCAAAATGACTCGGAAATTTTCTAAGCTGTTGCATGTTAGGTACCACCGGCCTGTCTTAGAAACTGAACAGACGATTTCTTCGACCTTGTATTGCGTAAAGGATTGATCTGAAATGTTTTGTACCCTAAAAATGTGGCTCTGCTTGTGGACCAATTGTACCGCGACAGATGGGCCTAGACATCGTAAAGAAGTGCACATTTCAATCCAAGACAGGTAAGAAGAAATTAACTGTATTCATAATGAACCGAACGACCACTTCTGTAAGTATAAAAATAAATAATAATTGCTAAATGACCTTCACTGAGTAGTGGTGTGTGGTATTAAGCAGGGTATCCGTAAAATGATAATGCTGTTCCACTGAGAGGTAAAAATTTAGTTTATTATCTTAAAAACTTGGAAAACAAAAGGCAAATGAAGTTGGAATAAATGAAATAATGAAATGTAATAACAAAGAAAAAGAAGGACAGTATTCGACAGATAATGGTATCGTTTTGTAAACCCAAACCGCAAATTTAAACAAAAACAATTATCAACAAAAATAGCTATATGAGGGTGGCTGAGGCCATGCCTACACTTGACTTTATAATTGAAAAAAATTTGAGAGGCTATCATGGTAAAAGGAGTATAATGTTACGCTGGTGTTGCTGCCGTTACACGGAAGTGACTTTGCAGAAACCTAAATTAGTCTTGCGTTAGCGCACATTTACCATTTGGTGTTGGCTGCAACTCTGAAATCTTATCAAGAAGATACCTGTTAAAATCGGTAACTGAACTGAATCAGCCAAAACTTCCTATTAATATTCATGAACTCACGACCGACTAAAAATTAATATGGCTGGGTATACTGATTCATCAAAGCAGCCAACTATCGTGCCTTTTCACTTTCGTCTGCAGAAGTAAAGTAATTATTGTGGATGGGCAAAGATATCAACTGCTCTTCTTGGAAAGTGTTTAATTACAGGTGAAGTCTGCAACTCAACACTTGGCACCGCGTACTGCTGTTTATGCCACTAGGCAAAACCACAGTGGATCACTAAGAATACACAGATGTGCACCATCTGATGACCCAAATCTGCACACTGATGGCTAGTGTACTGCCCGCAGCTGTCACCGTGAGAAGAAGCATTTTTCACAGCACCGTCATTTGTATATACCTTTTGGCATTCCTCTCCTGTTTGCGGGCAAGTACACCTGCTCTAGGCCACCACCCAGAAGTGCCATAGTAAAACGTCGGTAATCGCCCCATGCCGCAATCCTGTAATGCGATTTAATGTAGCAAACTGTTTAGGTATGTTTTTAAAAGCTGATGCCACTGTCGTCTGGCTGTCATGCCAATGTTTATTTCGAGAAACACTGGGTGAAGCGTGAGAGAGTCTTTGGGGTGCGCTGTTCAAATCAAATGTCTGTAAATCTATCGGACCAAACTGCGTGGTCATCAGTCCGTAGCTGACAAACTACTTAAACCTAGGTAAACTAAACTAAAGACAAACACACACACCCATGCCTCAGGGAGGACTCGAACCTCCACGGCGAGCAACCGCGCGCTCCGCGGCAAGACGCTTTAGACCGCTCGGCTACTCCAACGCGGCAGGGAGGGGGGGGGGGGAGGTGCGCTGTGACCACACATGCTGTATTGTCTCCATTGACTGTTAAAAGCCTCCCTTTCGCTTTGCCACCAGCTGTGAGTGCCCAAACTGGAGTATTTTACCAGCGTGTGACCTCTCCCTTCCGAAAACAAACGCCGGACGTCTGTAGCAGGCCACACAGTTTTAATATATCTGTCCAACGTCAGCATCATAAAACATACAGCGTCTATTACTTTTGAGAGTACAGTAATTACTGTCTTTAATTATCAACACAGAAACCGCGTGTGATATATCAAATTGTGCAGAAAAATGAGATGAGTGTTTTCGTGTTCATAAAAAATGGCATGTAAGGAAATCAGCAATTCTTGACTCCGTATACTTTGGAAGGGATACACTTAATTGAAAGACGAGGGACTCCTCACATACGACTTGGAAAACGGTCTCAAATGGGAGCTTTTAATATCAACAGGAGCTGGGAAGAAGTTAGAGGTGGCAGAGGCTGCAAGTAATCAAACAAGGTCTACTTGTCAGTAGTCAAAGTAGGAAAAACATAGTGGAGTTTATGACTTAACATCAGGATTGCAACTGAACCCAACATAATTGCAATAAGGTATGTAAACAAATGACTTACGTGGTTAGATCAGTCACCAGCAATAAAATTAGGATTGTGTCAGTTTATTTTTTCTGTGAAGGAACAGACACGATGAGATGGACAGACTAGATGTCGTACACTAGATCCAAAGAAACTGGTATAGGTATGCGTATGCAAATACAAAGATATGTAAACATTGTGTTCAGAAACGCGTATATAAGGCAAGAGGTGTAAAATTCAGGTATTAGGAATGCGGTATTATAGTCGGCATATGAGAGATAGGACAGAGCATGTCTAAGATTGGATGATGTGGGGATTTTCCCGTACACACATTTCACGAGTGAACCACGAATATCAGGGGTCCGGTAAAACATCAAGTCTCCGACATCACTGGGGCCGAGAATAAGTCCTGCAAGAATAGTAGCAATGACCATTGGAGAGAATCGTTCAAAGTAACTGAAGTGCAACTCATCCGCAAATTACTGCTAATTTCAATGCTGGGCCATCAACGAGGTTCATCCTGCAAACTATTCAACAAAACATCATGGGATTTCGGAACCAAAGGCCTACTCGTGTACCCTCACTGACTGAATGGCACGAAGCTTTACACCGTTTCTCGGCCCATCAGCATCTACATAGGACTGTATATGACTGGAAACGTGTTGCCTGGTCTGGTGAGTCTCGTTTCCAATTGTATCGGCAGGTGTGGAGACCAGTTCATGACTCCATGGACCCTGCATGACAGCAGGGGACTGCGCAAGCTGGTGGAGGCTCTGTAATGTTGTGCGGCCTGTGCAGTTGGATCAATATGAGACTCCAGATACGTCTAGATACGAGTCTGAGAAGTAACGTACGCATCTTGGCTTATCAGTGCATCCATCCGTTTCTATTGTACATTCCGACGAACTTGGGCAACTCCAGAAGGAGAACGGAACACCCCCTCCCCCACATCCAGAATTGTTGCAGAGTGGCTCTAGGAACACGATTCTGAATTTGAAAACTTCCACTGGCCAACAAACTCCCCAGAGATGAACATTATGGGGCATATCTGGAATGCCTTGCATTGTGGTGTTCAGGAGAGATCCCCAACCCCTCGTACCCTTACGGAATTATGGACAGTCCTGCAGGAAGCATGGTGTCAGTTCTCTACCAGCACTACTTCAGACATGAGTCGAATCCATGTTACATCATATTTCGGCACTCCTACGTCCTCACAGGGGTCCTACGTGACATTGCAGAGGTATACCACTTTCTTTAGGAAACAAAGCGATAGAGATAATTGCAGCATGGAAGCAGAAATCATGGGAATACTTTGGAAAAAGGTTGGAAAATTTGGGTCCAGCCATTGAAAAACCTTTCATCAGTGTAGTTAGAAGTCTTCGAAAGCGAGAGAAGAAGGTCAGGAAGACAGGAAAGCTGCAAGTGAATCCTGAGGATGCCTTGGGCAGATGGAGGAAATATTTAGAAGAGTTGATCAATATAGGTAAAACGTTCACTCATGTTTCACATTTCTATGCAGAATATGATAGTAAAAATTATGGAAACTGGATCACATTTGGGGAAGTGGAGAAATGGTCAATATATTGCAGTACGATCTTCCTATATAATGCAGAGTGTCTGTATGGTCGTGTGTACGTATTGCATACAAATCTACAGTTATGTTCCAATCTTTATGAAATTTTGCACACTTAAGCTTCAACCCATGAGGACGGTCGCCGTAGTGTAAGAATCACGTATAACAAATAGTTCACAAGATATGACGTCAAAGAAATGCGCGAAAAACTGCTGCATTAAGCGACAATGCTGCTCATTTTCTCCTAACCCACTGGACCGATTTCAACCAAATTTGGTACACATAATCCTTACGCGAGGCAACAATTTCTGTACGAGTAAGAACCACATACGTCACACGGTTCAGGAAATATAAAGTCATAGGAATCGCAGAAAACTCACAGATAATGCAACGAGACTTTATAAATACGCTGTATGAGAATGGCAGAACTTAGCGACTTGCGACGAAATTTAAAGATAATTTCAAAACTTTATTAAACTTTCCACGCTGACAATCACATCAAAATAATGAAAGGAAAAAGTTTCTCTCTTACTACGTTTCCAATGTTCATGGACTAAAACTAAGGCATTTGATGTGACGTTGCAGTTTATAATTTCTACACTACAAATTGTAGCCGCAGGAAATTTTACAGACAATATACACACATGTAGTTGAGTGTACCTTCTACATTGTATTACAGTACGACACGAAGTTCATGAGATATGAGCACATAAACATTAACGTTCATGGAAAACCGCCCTATCACGCATCAAGTTTCAATCTGTTACTTCTTTATATACCTGAAAAATTATACAATTGTACAACATATAATTCAATAAATATGAGATCGTACGAATTTTATATGTAATTTGTAGTTTTACTACTATCTTTCTTTGTTTGGATACTGAACTTATAAATTTGTACATTATGCAAGACAGCGTTATTCCTTATTTATTCTACGATAAATATAACATGATTTTAGAAAAAACAGTAGATGGACAGAGAGAGAAGGGATAGGTGAATTACTAACTCAAGGCAGGAATAAATAAATAAATACTCGGGCAACGGCGGGTTTTCAGTTAGTAATTCATAAAATACAGTGGAATATCAGGTCTGAAACGGTTACAAAGGATAAATGAAATGGCGGTATAGTTTCCGTATAACTGGACGAAAACAGTAGTCACACCAATTTCAAGCAACTATTGTAACAACTAGAGAGGTAGACTAACACAGTAAGACGACTATGGTGAAGCTGCACTTAGTTAATGTGCTTACAGCAGACTGTGCCATCTTGAAGCATCACGTTAGCAATTGGCCAGCCCAGAAGGTTGGAGACGAGCACAGGAAGCCAACGCCGTTTTTGAAGACACGAGCCGATAAGAGATATTGGAGAGAGGAACACAGCTTTATAATTGATGACAACTTCATTGTGGCAATATTTATTTTGTTTTCTTATTAATGTCGCAACCCATGGTTTCAATCGCTTGAAAGTGGACCTTTTTAGGCTTACTAATGGTGTTTAATAAGCCCGGTAAATGGACCTCCCATTAGCGCAAGCGTTGGCGGCTCTGGTTCTGTTTGCTGAGATATCGGAGTGAGCCGCTAAAAGGCTACATTTCTGGTTAACGGCTGGCGTTTTCACGCTGTCGTAAAGGCAAAAGTTGTCCCGTAATAACCGCTCCGGATGTTCTATAATGGAGTCTGCTCGTTAAGAACTGGGGATCGATCAGATGGCTATAAAAGTCCATATATTTTTAAACGTATTGTATGATTATGTGTTGGCTGTTGGCCGATGTGGAACGCCCGAGCGGTTTAAGGCTCCTTGCTGCGGAGCGCTTGTTCTCCCTCGGGCATGTGTTGTCCTTAGTTTCAATTCAATTCAATTGTTTGTAAATTTATGGGATTTAACTACGCTAGGCTTACAAACTGCTTAAACGAACTTATGCTAAAAACAACAAATACAGCCATGCCCCAAGGAGAACTCGAACCTCCGATGGCGAGCAGCGGCGTAAACCGCAGCTAGGCGCCTTGAAACGCTACTCACCGCGGCTGTTGTCCTTAGCATAAGTTAGTTTAAGTATTTTGTAAGCCTAGGGATAACCGCAGCAGTTACGTCCCTTAGCTTCATATTTTACAAACTTTTTTTAAATTTCTTATGTATTGAGTAGCGAGTGGGTTGTAAGGATTTTAAGGATTGAGTTTGAGACAAGTCCTCTGTTTATTTCTATGTTAATAAATATGTATTTGCGCTTTGTTTCGGACATACTGCAATGGATTGTTTTCGTTTTGATGAACTCTCCACTCTATTCTGTGCAAGCACATTCATCTCCGAATAACTGCGACAACGCACAGCCATTTGAATCTGCGATTTGTGTCATCCGCCCAACCTTCCAGTACAACACTGATGAATCAGAATATGCTCTAATCGATCCCTTCTCCTAGTCAAGATGTGATCAGCATCTTTTCATTTGTTACGCTATCTACCCATCAAATCTTAAGCATTTTTCTGTAGTATCAAATTTCAAAAGCTTCTATCCGCCTCTTGTAGGAACTACTAATCATCCCTATCTCTCTAACCTCGAAGCTAAGTTAGGGACCCCTTAGCTAGTCTTGCTTATAGCATTTCCAGTAAGGGCAAATTGTTCTTTCCCTTCAGAAATGAATTTAAGGAACATTTCCTGCGCCTTCGTTAGATAGCGAATAAAAAAATGGTCGGTCGTTAATAAACAAGTAGATTTTTACCAATACACTTATAACCATTTGAGTTTTTTTGTTTGATTTGCTAATGTAGCCCTGTATTAAAGCGAATTAAACAAATTATTGAAATCGGTCAAGTTTTAGCGTGATTAACGCAGAGTTGTTCATAAATACCAAGTTTTGAACAGAGTCGGGATAAGAACTTAATTATGTTTACTTAGAAGTTGTAGTTTATCTTCCGTAATATTTACAATACTCTCCAACCCCAGTGCTTTCTCACCCCCGCCCCTTACAAACTGTCAAGTAGGCGCTCTTGTTCTCAGCTTCAAATGCATGGGGCACATAATCAGTAGCAAGGGTATTACATGAATAGTAGAACAACAGTCATGTGAGCAGAATTTCTCTATCAAATTAATTGAATGATTAATTAAATTTATTAATAAATTTCTATTTATACTCCCATTTCATACCCCTCTGGTAAATCCCCACTAAGAGGTACCATAAGCCATCTCCTCCCTCAAGCCCACCCTTACTTTTACCCTTACCGGAAAAATAAATTGTTCATCGGGATTCACCTCTCGATTGTGGAGCCCACCTCGTCCAAGCATTGGCGCGAAATTCATGTCAGAGCACGCACCCGTCCTCCTACTGGTGGGAAATTCAATTATGGACGAGAAATTAAATTTTTGTATGAAAGCGGAGAGGGTATTGTACTACAGGCACCACCTTCCGCTTCCGTTCCTCTTCACCCTTCTGAGTCATCTAAGAATTCTGCATCGCTGATCTCTTTGGGGATCAACCCCTCAACCTCTAGAATGCTGAAACCTTCCCATCCTCTCTTTTGGATTACGAATCCGCTTTGGTGGAAGAACCGAATTGCAATGACGGGCAAATACGGGATATAACAACTAAATACAGAGGAGTGCCTCCCAGAAGTCCATGCAGAGAGAGAGAGAGAGAGACTGAGAGAGAGAGAGAGAGAGAGAGAGAGAGAGAGAGAGAGAGAGAAGGGCGTTTAAAAATATTGCACAGCTGTCTCCATTTTTTTTTTATTTTTTTGCAGGAGGAGAATGATATATCTTGTGAACACACTTGGAGCATTTGGCTATAATGTAAGTATATATGTGGCGTCTGTTCCGAAAGAACGGACGTCACATCAATTGCGTATGAGAAAAGCTGAAAATATGAAACTACGAGCTTGAGTACTGTGGGCAGGGTAAATCTGGGAATTTGTGTCTGACGGGAGGTGTGCTTAGGTAGTCCTTGCGGATGCGGTGATCACTGTGTTCACAGTGATGTAGTGGTCAGCGCAACTGTCTAGTGGAAGACCCGAGTTCGAATCCCGGCTGGGTACACATTTTCAGCTTTGCCCATTCGCAGTTGATGTCATATAATCTGTGAATATGATTTAGCTATAAGTTGATATATAAAAGTATTTTCTTTTATTCACAGGTGAAATAGATGTCAGGTTGCGACAACTGTTGGAGTTCCTCTTCAAGACCGACGATGACTCCGCCAAATCGATTCACAGAAAGTTGCTTCCTGTTCATCGGGAGGACATAGTGGATCGCAGCAGTATCCAGCGGTGACTGCAGATTTTGAAGAAGTTGATTTCTCTCTGCTGGACAATCTACAATGCGGTAGGCCACCGACGGCAGTAAGTGATCTGAAAAAGAGACCATTGATCATATCGTCCAAAATAACAGACGTGTGATGACACGAAATCTTGCTGAAATGACTCTTTGTCGTTGGGTAGTGTGGCACACTGTTACAGTCACAAAGGTACGGAAAATCTGTGCACGTTGGGTGCTTAGATTATTGACAAGAGAAATGAAAACTATGAGGAAAAATGTGTGCGAGGGTGTCACGAAGACCTTCACTGAAGAGTGGAAGCTCTGTTTTGAAGGCTTCATTACCCAGGATAAAACTTTTTTTTCGAACCTGAGAGCAAAATACATTCCATGGAGTGGCATATTCCGGGTTTCCCTCGGAAGAAGATACCAAGACATACACGAACAGTAGGCCGAAAGGTGATGGTCTCCTTCTTCTGGGATCAGCGTGGTGTCATTTTTCTTGACTTTTTGGAACCTGGGACCACCATTAACCGGGACTGTTACTGTTTTCCAATGGACAAGCTGCGACGTTTCATCAAGAGCCGCAACTACAGGGTCAGCTCATCAGACTGCACCATGGCACGCCAAATCCCATATAGCCCTTATGATGCAGGAGAAAATAAAAAAAATGGGTTGGAAAATTGTTCTTCATCCTCCCTACAGTCCGGACTTGACTCTGTCTTATTTTTCCCTCTTTGGTCGTCTAAAGGCCCACCTGAACGGCAAAACATTAATACTGAGAAAGACATTATTTCCTGTGTCAAGCGATGATGTAAAATTCAATACCCACAATTTTACCAGAGTGAATTTACATCATGGAAAGAACAATGGGCCAAATGCATCACAGCTGATGGAGGCTACATTGAGTAGGCTCAATATTTAGCTAAACGTTCCAAGTATATTCACAAAAAAATTCATTCTCCTCCTGCAAAAATTAAAAATAATAATAATAATAATTGGAGACGACTGTGTCAAACGGTTTGAATGCCCTTTGTAGAGCGTGGCACTTTTGTGAATGAAGGACAGTTGCACTTATTTACAAATTTTAACGTTCTTAACCAAATTAAGGCAAATGCACTCACAAAAACAAAATAGTTCTGCCGAAAAGATGTCGTCGATTTTGATCCTATGATGGCAGATGTCATCTTGGTGATAGTAGTGGTGCCGGCCGCGGTGGCCAAGGGGACTGAGGCGCTCCAGTCACGGTCTGCACGGCCACTACGGTTGGGGGTTCGAATCCCCCCTCGGGCATGGATATTTGTGCCGTCCTTAGTTGTAGCTAGTTCATAAGTAGTTGGTAAGTTTAGGGACTGATGACCTCGTAGTTAAGTCCCATAAACTATACAAACATTTGAACATTTTGATAGTAGTGGTACTGATAACGGTTTCAAAGACGTCCGCCAACAAACAGCGTAGAGACAATGTTGCTAGAGCGCCATCTTTGTGTACACATTAATGGGGCGTGTGTGTTGTCACGAGTGAACCAAACAGTCGTCGTGCATCGGAGAAGCACTCGTGCTTCCTACAGCTACCTCAGCGAGTTTGAAGAAGATCAAACTGTGCCCTTCCGAATGTCAGGATGGTCCTTTCGGATAATCGCCACCCAAGTTGGATGTACTGCTTCATTTGTGCTACGATAGCTGTTGCAGTGGTCACGTGAACATTCTCACACACGTAAACGAGGTTTTGGACGTCCACTCAACACAGGCGTTCCCCAATATCGTCGTATTTCGAAGGCAGCAGGTGCACACCGCTGAGCTACCACAGAACGTGTAAGAGGGTTTGCGAGTCCAGAAGTGTCAACACGAACAGTGGCCAACCAGTTGCTAGCAGTGATAATGCGGGCAAGCAAACCTCTAGCCCGTTTTCCTCTCACAAAACAGCACTGCTCGATGGTGCCGTCAGAGGATCATATGTTCATATGTTTGTAAATCTATCGGACCGAACTGCGTGGTCATCAGTCCGTAGCTTACAAACTACTTAAACCTAGGTAAACTAACCTAAGGACAACACACACACGCCCATGCCCCAGGGAGGACTCGAACCTCCACGGCGTCAGAGGATCACATAGAAGATGGAATGGAGGGCTGACGTGTTCATCAATGAAAGCAGATCCTGCCTGCATGGAAGTCCTGGCTTGTGCAGTGTCATGTAGTGCATTCGTCCAACACACACTAGCCCCACCTCAGAACTGGGGTGTGATAAGCTACAACTCTCCTTCACCTTCTGTGTGTGAGGGGTGAACGCTGACCAGCATTTAGTAGATTACATTAGTTGTTCGTTCCATAGATTCGTGTTGAGGAGATGCTCGTGAATGTGGAACATTTTTTTGAAATGTTTAGATCAAATGTTTGTATAGTCTTATAGACTTAGTCTTATAGACTTAACTACGGGGTCATCAGTCTCTAAACTTAAAAACTACTTATGAACTAACTAAGACTATAGACGGCACAAATATCCACGCCCGAGGGGGGATTCGAACCCCCGATCGTAGTGGCCGTAAACATTTTTTTAACAAGGTGATAATATAATAATACTAATAGTATTATTAAAGACACATACGTCATTTGGTTGTATTTAAAAATTCGTCAGTGGAGTAGAAGGGGTTGCCCACAAAAAGTCGTCTAGGCTCCTCGTAAACTGATCTTTATTTGTTGGTAAATTTTTTATGATTGTTGGTAAATTATTGAAAATATGTGTTCCTGAGTAGTGGGCCTGTTTTTGAACTAACGTAAATGCTTTAAGTCTTTGTGTAAATCATTTTTGTTCCTAATATTGTATGTATGAACTAAGCTGTTTGTTGGGAAAAAGGATATATTATTTACGACAAATATCATTAAGGAATAAATATACTGAGATGCAGTGTTCAATATACCCTGTTCTTTGAAGAGGCTTCTACAGGATGTCCGTGAATTCACTCCACAAATAATATGTACTACACGCTTTTGGACTCTGAAAACTTTTGCTTGACTCGAAGACTTACCCCAAAATATTATACCATATGACATTATGGAATGAAAGTAAGCAAATTATGCAAGCTTTTTTATTTTTATGTCCACTATGTCTGATACCACTCGTATTGCAAATACAGCTGTGTTAAGTCGTTTCTGCAGTTCTGTGGTGTGCTCCTCCGAACTGAATTTATTATCAAGCTATAAACCCAGGAATTTAATACTGTCAACCTCTTCTATATACTGTTCTTCATACTTGATTCGTTCGCTGGATGGAAACCTCTTACATGTTCTGATCTGCATGTAGTGAGTCTTTTCACAGTTTAATGTCAATGATTTGACTTTAAAACCATTTATTAATCTTCATGAAAATAATATTAGCAAACATTTCTAGAAATGGTACGTGCAGAATATTGTAAGTCCCGTTCTTTTGCCGTTATTGTAACAGGAAGATGATGTTCCAGCAGGATGGTGCTCGCTGAAAGACTCCTCGTGAAGCTCAACGTGTTCTGCAACATATGCAGGTCTTCCCTGGCCAGAACGATTTCCGAACTTATTTCCAGTCAAGCATGTGTGGAATGTGTTTGGGACGACAGGTGACACATGCAACTCGTCTGCCCACATTCCTTGCAGAACTACTGGAAGTGGTCAAGCAGCGAGGAATTATGTACGCAAAGACAATAATCGCTGCCGCGCGGGAGTAACCTCGCGGTATAACGCGTCATGCACAGGTTGCGTGCCCGCTCTGTTAAGAGCTTCAAGCCCTGCCTCCAGGCGTGGGTGAGTGTGCTGTTCTTATCGTGAGTTAGAATTAATTTATGTAGTTTGTAAGTTTAGGGACCGAAGGCCTAAGCGGTTTAGTCCCTTGGGATTACAGGATTCGCCATCTGTATGATCGAATGAATACCAGAATCAGCGCCTTTACTTCCGCCTGTGGACGATACACGACATAATAATAGGGGTTGCAGCATTGACCGACAGCTCGTACCTCAGTACTGCTTGAGCTGTTGATCTGTAACTGTAAGCCGCGGTGGAGTAGCCGAGCGGTCTAAAGCGCCTCGCTGCAGAGCGCGCGGTTGCTCGCCGTGGAGGTTCGAGTCCTCCCTGGGGCATGGGTATGTGTGTTTGTCCGTAGGTTGTAAGCTACGGACTGATGACCACGCAGTTTGGTCCGATAGATTTACAGACTTTTTTTTTTTGTAACTGTAGTCATTTCATGAACTACGAGGGAGAGTTGGACAATATGTTTCTCCTGTCGACTGTGGGCATAAAGAAAGAAAATAGAAAGAGACATCAAAGATAAGACATTTGTTTATTTTTCTACATATTTCCAAGCACATTGAGACATTTGTCAAACCCCTTTATAAGCTTCAAAAAGCCGTCCAAGAAAAGATCAGGGCGTTGCATACAGAAGAAGCATTGAACGGTTATGGGCGAAAGACGACACAGCAGGTGAACGCGCAAGTGAAAGACACCGATACACCATTGGGTAGAGGTCGACCATAGTATGGCAAAGACTTTCTGTTTCGGATTGTGACGGGAGATGAAACGTGGCTCCACCATTACACGCCGCGAATCAAAGGCCGCATCAATGGAACGGAAACATCCGTCATCAGCTGTCCGGTTCAAAAGCACACTCCGTCTGCAGAGGTAAAGTGCTCTTCACCGTTTCCCGGACCGCAATGCTTCTTTCGTATGCAACGCTCTGGTTTTTTTTTTTTTTTTTTTTTTTTTTTTTTTTTTTTTTTTTTTTTTTTTCTGTAAGGCTTTTTGAAGCTTATAAAGTGGTATGACAAATGTCTCAATGTAACATTATGTAGGAAAATAGAGATGTGTCTTATGTTTAATGTGTCATTCTACTTTTTTTCTTTTCATACGGAACTCTGATCACAGTCGACAGGGGAAACTTATTATCCAATTTCCCCTCGTACATATGTACTGCGTCAACAGTAAGTCATCAATGAAGTTGAATACTCTAATTAGGTGTAATAGTTTTTATTTCTGCCATTGTACATCTTAGGGGAAAGATATTTGTTTCATGATACTACAGATCTGTATCATATTTGGGCTACATATATCTGAGAAATCATCTAAACAACAGAACGCATCGCTGTCTGTCAGTAGGGACCTATAGGAACAGCAGCCACCCTAACGCCTGCTGCAGGCACAACTCGCAACGGAAACCCAATAATCGAACCGCCCTAACAATTTCCGGGCTGCGGATGCAACGCACGACACAAGCCGCCGCACCGGGCAGCCGTGACTGCTCGCCACTGGCCACGAGCAGCGCTAGTCCCACATAAGATGTGATGGTCGCGATGCCTAACATGCAGTTTCCAATAGCTGCTCACAACATTAGTGGATCAGGTGAGGTATCATACACGATATACATTGGTTAGAATTGTGATTTGTGTGTGACATAGTACAATATTTTGCTGTCTCATCTCTTTACTTGAGGTTTACATGACGTTATAGCGAAGCACCATAGGGCTACCATAACAGTCAAAAATTGCCAATGTGGTGTGTGAACGTCTCGGACGATCAGTACAGTTGTACACCTGCGTAGCATAGACAGTAGGTTTCAATAAGCTCTTGAGGGATAATTTGCCATTCGTACATTCAGTATCCAGCTCTGCAACCGTTGTGGGAGGTTCTGGTCTGATTGCATCCCAGACATGCTCAATCGGGTTTAAGTCCGGCGAACGAGCTTCATTTAATTCACTCAGCTTCTAGCATATTTTCCACCTGTGCAGCTCTCTGGGGACGAGCGTTATCGTCCACCAGAGGGAACCTATACCCTATGGCACCAGCATAGAGCACCCCCAAAAGGTCGAAGGATGTCGTCTCTATTCCTCTGAGCAGTCAGAGTGCCATTCTGAACGACAGAGGTCCGTACGTCCGCCAATACTGACTCCTGCCCACACCATTCGTCCACCACCGTGCACCAATGACGCTTGTCACTTGGGTTCTGAGGACATCCTTAGGTTCTACGAGCGGCTGGCGGAATTGGCGAAGGCTGCTGCCTTCGCACGCGGGGTGCAAGCACAGCTGTCGATTTGTAGCATTGTTCCCAGGGTTGATCGGGGTCCTTTGGTTTGGAGCCGAGTGGAGGGTCTGAACCAGAGGCTTCGCCGACTCTGTGACAGTCATGGCTGCAGATTTCTGGATCTGCGTTATCGGGGTGCACTACACTAAGGAAGCGGCTACTCAGGTAGCGGAGGCCAATATCGTTGACATCAGTTTCATGTAGAATTTTAGAGCATATTCTCAGTTCGAATATAGTAAATTTCCTTGAAACGGAAAAACTTCTTGCCATAAATCAGCACGGGTTTAGGAAACATCGTTCATGTGAAACTCAGCTTGCCCTTTTCTCACATGACATCTTTCGAGCCATGGATGAAGGGCAACAGGCGGATTGTGTTTTTCTCGACTTCAAAAAGGCGTTCGACGCGGTGCCACACTGCAGACTGCTAACGAAGATACGAGCTTATGGAATAGGTTCATAGATTTGTGACTGGCTGGAAGACTTCCTAAGTAATAGAACGCAGTACGTTGTTCTCGACGGCGAGTGTTCATCAGGGAAGAGTGTATCGTCAGGCGTGCCCCAGGGGAGTGTGATAGGACCGCTATTATATTCTATCTATATAAATGATCTCATGAACAGAGTAAGTTGTAATTTGCGGCTGTTTGCTGATGATGCTGTGGTGTATGGGAGGGTGTCGTCTGCAACTGACTGTAATAGCATACATGATGAATTAGACAAAATTTCTAGTTGGTGCGAAGAATGGCAGCTAGCTCTCAATGTAGAAAAGTGTAAGGTGATGCGCATGAGTAGAAAAAAACAATCCCATAATGGTCGAATACAGCATTAGTAGTGAGCTTCTTGATGCTGTCGCGTCGTTCAAATATCTAGGCGTAACATTGCAGAGCGATATGAAATGGAACTAGCATGTAAGGACAGTTGTGAGTAAGGCGGACGGCCGATTTCGGTTTATTGGGAGAATTTTTGGAAGATCACCTGTAAAGGAGACCACGTATAAAACGCTTGTACGACCACTTCTTGAGTATTGCTGAAGTGCTTGGGACCCGCAGCAGATCAGTTTAAAGGAAGACATAGAGGCGATTCAGAGGCAAGCAGCTACATTTGTTACCGGTAGGTTCCACCAGTGCGCGAGCGTCACGGAAATGCTCCGGCAACTCAATTGGGGATCGCTGGAAGAAAGACGGCCGGTCGCGGTGGCCGAGGGGACTGAGGCGCTCCAGTCACGGTCTGCACGGCCACTACGGTCGGGGGTTCGAATCCCCCCCTCGGGCATGGATATTTGTGCCGTCCTAGTTCGTAAGTAGTTGATAAGTAGTTTGTAAGTTTAGGGACTGATGACCCCGTAGTTAAGTCCCATAAGCTTAACAAACATTTGAACATTTTTTTTTTTTAAAGAAAGACGGCGTTCTTTTCGCGAATTTCTGTTAAGTAAATTTAGAGGGCCGGAATTTGAAGATGAGTGTAGTACGATCTTGCTGCCGCCTACTTACATTTCGCGTAAAGATCACAAAGACAAGATAAGAGAAATTAGGTCTCGACTGAAGGCATACAGGAATTCTTTTTTCCTCGTTCAATTTGGGAGTGGAATAGGAAAGGAAATGCCCAGTAGGGGTACAGTGTACCCTCCACCACGCACCTTACGGTGAATTGCGGAGTATGTATTTGATGTAGATATGGTGATTCTTCCGAGTCCCTTCTTCTCTCACGATGAGGGAACGACGATTGCCCGGCTGAACACAAAATTTTGACTTATCTGTGAACAGAAATCGGCGCCATTCGTTATCACTCCAATCCTGCTAATTTCTGCGGGGTAACGGTGTCGTGGTTTTTAATGGGACGCGCACAGGCGTTGTAGCATGTCTGTTGCACGCAATTTGCGCTGTCGCACTTGTGCGCGGATTTTTCGTAGTAGTGTTCGATCATTATCCGCCACTGTACGCCATACTTTCCCATGCAACACCGCTCCCAAACATTTGAGATTAGAGAGGGTGGTAACTGGCACAGCCATTGTACCGCGTCAAAGTAGTCCGAGTTTTCTCTGGATGTCGTTTCAACCAAGTAGGAGTTCTTCTTGTACAAGAAGGTATTATAAATTAGTTCATATAAAGGGTGTTTCACTAAGTGTGTTTGTAACTTATAAAATAATAGGTGACGGGAAATTTTAATGCGGTAGGTCAACACAAGAAATGTTACACTTTCTGCGGAGCTATGAACATAGTTTATTGTATCATTTTCCAAAGGGATACAGCACAAAGATATATTTTTTTAAATGGAACCAATTTTAAATGAGCTGTTTAAGCTTAATTGAGTACAGGAGATTGGTAGTGAAAAGGGAATTCTCGAGTATATGGGTGTGTACACTGTGGTGTAATATTTTACAGTGTGGTAGTCTGATGATTTTGTGTGTGTGTGGTTTAAGCACGAACCACGGATAAATAATTAGGTACGGTATAGCTCACTCTACTGGAGATGAGTATACTTTCATGTTTGGTGAAGTTGGTATTTGTCGTAGTAACTCACTCGGTAGGGATGAGTACACGATGTTATTTCAATTATAGGCACCCACTGCAGTGTATGAGTGGTGTGGCAATTAGACTTGGGGGGGGGGGGGATATTTATGAAGTGAATCGTGCTGAACTATATAGCCATTTGTGTGAGACTACCAGAAGTAACTTTTGATTATGTCAAATTTTTCTACCAACGTATTCGTTATTGTATAGAGAACCGATACTTTATCTCAAACCGAAGCTTCAGTTGAACTACGAATTCAGGAAAGAAAGATAAGAAACAGAGGATGTAGTAAAACATAGTCACCATTATTATTTGTTGTGACGAGTGGCAAAAATTTCTTCAATTAAATTTGATAGTGGGACCACGAATTTGCCTAACACCTCAAGAGGTTTATTATAAAATTACATTTTTTTCTTCATTTTACTAAGGATCAAAGTGGTGTAGCCCGTAAGCTATTATTTTCTTTATTTTATTATATTTTTGTTTCTTTGATTCCGTCATTGGGGGGGGGGGGTACTTTAGGAACTACTCGATCACGTCGAGTCAATACCTGTAAATGTAGAAGGTTTTATTTCTGGCAATAATAACCATTTAATTGTTTAAAAAATAAAAAAATAACAACAATGTTTGTGAATTTTATTTGTAATAGTTACTTACCTGGAATTTCTTATTTGACTGTAAAAGACGATATATCGATACTAGAGAGTTATCCCTATCGAAAAAAGAAATATATTAGTTAATTAATTGAGATTTTATAAAACTGTGTTAACGAAGGGATAAACTTATTCATATTTACAGAAAGTGACTGAAATGGTAATGAAAGATTATTTCTTCATAAAATGACTTTGAATAGAATTTTCTTAATAATTCAGTTGATTATATGCAAAGAAACTGTTGATGAGATAGTATTACCTGTGAAAGTAGTAATAACAAACATAAAACTCCTTGTAATTAACATTGTAACTAACGAGGTTAGAATTAAAGACGGACGTGTTTATATTATTAAAACATACCTTCAAAAAAGGAATAATCTTGTTTAAAGGTAAAGTATTGAAATAAAAGTGTATGTGAAGCTATTTGAGTCGATAAAATCTTCATAATTTAACGAGTAAGGACTTGTGAGCAACTACGTCAAATAAGACGAAGTATTTATATTACGTACATTAGCATTTGTCTAGCATATTTTTGGTGTAGAACAGACATAAATAACGTTATATAGGGGGTAACATCGACTGTAACTATCTTCTTTAAAGAGATAAGTAGTGTGACAATCACATTACGTAAAAGCATTGTTGCCATAACGTCTTTGATCGAGTAGCCCATCAGTAAAATTTCACCTAGGGCAGTTTGAAAGTAAGTATGACCCAGAAAGACATTGTACGCTTTTAATCACCACTATCTGAGTTTCTATACGGAAGAACAGCTTCATAGAGCAGGACTTGTGGATGTGCTTCAAGAAATGCCGGCAGCAGAGCTTTCCGCTGACGTGGATAGACGTATGGGAAAAATTATAACATTGTTCTGTAGACTTAGACTCGTGCTGATTTTAATTGCTACGACATGGGTTATATTTCAGTGGTGTGTTGTTACGACATACCCGTGTGGGTGTACTATTGGTACAGGCCATATCAATACAGCACACTTTCTTTTAAGCACAGTACACCATCCCTGGTGGCAGTCCTCTGCCCACTTACACGCATCGGGTCTGCTGTAGGTTGGTGACACTGCCTGCCACGGCTCCATATTACTGTAGCCATCCCAGGGCCGACTGGATTTCGTCGCCTGACTTAACCAGTAGTACGACGTCATCGCATATGCACAATAATGGAAAGATGCATTCCGCAACCGAACTCCTTCGAGGCGTCATTGAAGGCCGTGTAGAGCAGGCTCAAGTGCAATTGCGAATAAAACGGCATACAGAGGGAAGCCTTGCCTCACTGAACGCATGATGACTAAAGGTTCTGAACTGGTACCATTCACTACAACTCTCGAGTGCCCTCCGTGAATCAAACGCGAGATCATGTCCGCAAACATGACTGGGATTCCCATGCGTTTCATGACCGCACGAAAAATCCACGACCCACTCTGTCGAAAGCGCGATCGAAATAAACTGCTACCAGGGCTCCTCGTAATCTGCAAGCTGACATCAATGCTATGACATCCCTGTAGGCCCCTAGTGCCGTTAGTATGTTGCTCTTCCCACCTAGGCACGTTTGTGTCGGGTGTATTTTGTCCTTTGTAGCCATTTGGAGGCGTGCACGTGGAATGCGAGCAAATACCTTATAGTCTCCGTTCAGTAATGTCAGTGGTTGTAATCTTGTGGTTTACAGCCTCCTCTGGGTTTGGAAATGAGTATCATGATACCTTCAGTGAACTCGGCGGGAACCTGTACACCCGGTGTCAGACGTTCATTGAACATTTGTATCCACGTCCATACTGTTAGGGGCGCAAAGGTAAGATAGAAGTCAAGAGGTAGTCGTCTTGTCCTGGAGTTTTATTTAGTGCACCACGTTTTAGAGCTGCGTCCAGTTCGTCCATTATAATTTTTCCCTTAAGTCTATCCACGTCAGCGAAAAGCTCTGCTGCTGGCATTTCTTGAAGCACATCCGCAAGTCCTGCTTTGTTAAGCTGTTCTGCCGCATAGAAACTGAGGTAGTGGTGAGTAAAAGCACGTACATTGTCTTTCTGTGTCATGGCCCGCGACCCGTCTGCCACTTCAATCTCCCGTATGAGCGTGAGCCGTCGCTGCCGTCTTTCTCTCACGATGTAGTGTAGCGACAGTCGTTCGTTGCGTAGTCCATCGAACATTCTCGCACGTACCTTAATTCCTTCCATTTTCGCTGCAGTAAGACGCAGCAGTTGTGGCTTGATACGTTGGAAAGAGGGTGGTTCTGTTGCTAGCTCGCGTAGGGAGGTCTTGTCCGTATCGCATGAATGTTCTCCGTAAGACTGGTTTGACATAGCATAACCACCATTTAAGAGTAGAATCGTATGTTCGTTGACGTCGTTGACAATGTTGCCATGTGTCTTCCACTTCCCGGTAACAGTTCTCATCTCGTAAGTGGCTAACATTGAGTTTCCATGGGTCCCTATTTCGCGAAGTGTTTTTTCTTGGGAGAGAGACGGTGTCGATGTAAGCCTGATGATCTGTAAGGGTCATGGGCCACACCTCCGCGTCGATAGTCCCCGCTTGGATTCCTCGAGAAACGTACACCCTGTCCAGTCTGCTGGCCGAATGGCTCGTGAAGTACGTATACCCGGGTCTGTCGCCGTGCTTCATTTCGCAGGTGTTCCACAGTGCGAGATCACGGACAAGTGCCTGTAATGCCGGGCATGGAGCACAGTGCGGGTACTGATCTTTGGGAACGTCGTCGATAACTTAATTTCCGTGTCGTCCTCTGAAGTGCAGTGTCAATTACTCTGCACAAAAAAAAAAAAAAAAAAAAAAAAAAAAAAAAAAAAAAAAAAAAAAAAAAAAAAAAAAAAGACTGCGCATAAACATTCACCAGACTGACGTCGCCTATGGTAAGTGCGACGGCGCGGATCGATGGTAGATACTCCACGTCGTCCGCCACTATTCCTCCTCGTAATAAAATGGTCGTGCCATTGCAACCGTCGTCGCCTTTTAGGCGATATGTGTCGTAGCCATAAAACTCTGTTGGGGTATCGTGTCGCACTTCTTGCAGGAGAACTATGTCGACGTCCGCTGCTCTCTCCATATCTTGTAGCATTTGAATCTTCATTGGGTTGCTGATACCACTAATGTTAACAGTGCCGACACGATAGACGTGGGACATCGTATTTGCTGTAGCAGCAGGTGGTTCTCCCTGGGCTGTGGCCACCAGACACAACTTCATTGGGAGCCGTGGGCTTTGTTTCCTTCCGGTTCTTCGTGGGCGGGTAGCCACGACTGCACGTCCACTTCTTGCATTTCGTCATCCTGCCTGGGCGCTCGCCGTTTTGTTGCGTTCGTCGTGGCATAAGGCAAATGACGCGTCTCTCTGTGATGTTAACATTTCCATCGCTTCTCGTCTGGTATAAAGTTCCTCCATGTTCCTTGAAAACGCTGTGGGTGCGACATCGTCCATGCCAGTCTTTAGGAACGATTCGTGATCGTTCGCACTCTCTTGTTCGTCGTTCCCTTTGGTTTTCTCCTCTTCTGTCGACAGTCGCCACTTCTTCCTGTTCTTCGACGACCGCTATTTTCGTTGTGTCGCCTCCACGTCCTCTGCCGAAAGCTGGTCGGACTGTTGTTCTTGCAAGGCCACTTCCTTTTCTGAAGGTGGATTTTACGGGAATGCAATAGAACTCTAGCTGAAGGTTTGACAAGTTCGTCTGCACTATCACACGTGTATGATCACGAGCAGATCAGACGTGACCTTTTTGCCCGCATCCAGAGCAAGTTTTCGGTTGGCCATCGTGTATAATGATTGCTCGACATTCGTCTATGGACAAGTAAGAAGGTATGTGTTTCCAGAGTTCAATTCGTATTTGTCGCACTCCGTTAAGTATTGCATAAATATTGAAGCTTGTCCATTTCTCCGCAACATGCTGAAGTACCGTGCCGTAAGGCCTGTATGCATCGATAACCCTGTCGTCCGGTACTTCAAATGAAAGTTCGAAGGCACGTACCGTTCTTAATCCAAGTCCAGTGTGATCGACGTTTCCGTCGGTGTAGCAAAATCAATAACCATTAGTAGATCGACAAAACAGTCTCTCGCACGTAGCTTCATCTTTAACTTTCTCATTAACTAAGCTCGCCACTATTAACATGTGAATCCCTATTAGCTCCTGTAGATCTAGTTGCACTACATCTCGTAAGAATTGTTCAATTTCATGTGCCTACGGTCTCATCCAGTGTGTGTCGAGAAGTGAACTTGACTGTCGTTTTCCTGTAGGTAAGAGCCATCATGATCTGTTGGTCTACGTAATATGCCGCTACCCAAGCGCCGCCTCAGCAGAGTGAGACAGCGCATTGAGGCGCTATGATCGATGTGCGAGGTCGTTCCCCGCCAGGGGTTCGAATCCTCCCTCGTCTTTAGTATAAGGTAGTTCACAAGCAATTTGTAAGTTTAGGGTCTGATGACCCTGCAGTTTAGTCCCGTAAGCTTAACAAACATTTGAACATTTTGAACCTGAGCGCCTCATGAAGGTAAACAAGCCCGCACTGATGGATGAAAGTTGACCACTGTACGTAACAAGAGCCTTGTTTTATCACTAAAATTAGTAAATGAGATCCGTGTGATCTGGTTACTCCCTGCTACAAAGCCTTGTTCCCTGGCCCAAACTGAGAACTGACTCGTTTCAAATTACTTCAATAACAAGAAGTTAATACTACAGTGGTCAATATACATAGTAGCTCACACGTTATTACACACAGACATTAATAATCAAGCTACCACAATTAAATTATCTTAGAAAGGTGGCTAAGAAAACATTTATGGCGCAACGGAATTTACACTTAAGAAAACTTGCATCTGAGCTTGTTCTCAGCACTTGTGAAGAACAATGTTAAATAAAAGAGGGAAGGTGCTCTAAAACTACAATTTATAGGTAACTTACGGAGTATGCTGAACATAAACTCGTTTATTCATATAGAAAACTAGCAAAATGGGGAACCAATTTCGTTAACACAATAAAATTCATCTCTTATATGGATTAATGCGGACGGGGCCCAGCCTGAATTATACATGATTTAACGCTACTGGGGGGAAGGATTCACGAACGACACTCATTCTCTAACACACACGCAATACCACAGCGAAACTCACCAAAATCAGCGAGCTGAGACGAGGCGGAAGCAAGCACCGCTATCGTAGGCGAAATTCAGCAAGTCGGAGGTAGCACAAAACACAATATACAACAACACATCGATGCTGGCGCTGGTCTGTCGTGCCTGTTTTGAGATGGTGCGTGTGTATAGCAAGTTAAATCTGAATTGGATGGCGAGCAAACACACTAACGGCGACACACGGCTACGTTACATGAACGCGCTCCACTGAAGGTGAAGTGGGTGAAAGTCGGATTCATTATAAAAAATCACGGTGGATTCTTAAATTGCAGTCTGTTAGAAATCGATTAGGGCACTGCTTTTTATAAGAGAAGTGGCGTGAATTCAGGAGACTAGCTGCGAATCCCGGAAGTCGGAACTCGGACCCACGTAGTTCCGAAAACCGGTAAAATTGAATAAATTCAGTTTCCGAAAAATAAAGAAAATTAACAACTGCATGTAACTCATAAAAATGCTTAGAATTATATAAGTAAGCGAATGAAATACAGCTACACACGACAGGGGCGATTACAGAGACGGATTAAGGCAAGTCTCCGAAACTCGTAAAAGTGAAATAATTACGAAGTCGGAAAAATAAAATCAAGTATTACAGCATGCAACCCATAGAAATGTTTAGAATTACATAAGGAAGCTATTGAAGGAGGCTGTACAAGGCTCACAGAATTACTCACACAGACAGAGTTCGTACTACAAGTCGGAGAAGAAACAGCAACATTAAAATAGGCGGGGAGAGAAGATCGCGAAATATTTGTGGAAATCAGGAGGATACCAGCATAGTTGCCTGATCGGCATGGAACAATCAAGAGTGGAAGCTGAAGGCTTTGTTCTATGAACCAACCATGTGGAACACGTATCACTCACAGAAGGAAATGATGAGAAGATTTTTGCAGCCACTGTACAAAAATGAACATATCACCTATTAGAAATCGGGCCCCACAAAGCTAGACAGTATTTGCACAGAGTTCATACACCGCCACATGATCACAAACGGTTTTAACATACCACGTCGTTATCAAATTGCAACTAGAAACACAAACACTGCGTTGATCTATTGGAAATCACTGAATTGAAAAACGAGGACACATTTCCACACCCGATCGGAGAAAATATTCCAAAAATTTTCTAAGTTCACGAGTCTAAGTTAAACATGCTAGTCAATGAAACGCTACCATCTCAAAAAAAAAAAAAAAAAAAAAAAAAAAAAAAAGAGAGAGAGAGAGACAGAGCAGATGCAACCTCACCTTACCAGACGACCAGCCCAGAAAGATCAGACCGAGCGGCCACTAGACGCGGGAAGCCACCGGAAGCGTGAAAATCCAAGAAACAGCGGTGGTGGGGACGGAGAGCGGTACACTCGCGCTGGAGAAGGCTCGCCGACCAGACTGTAACCAAACGGTGTAGAAACCTCTTTGGTAACCTCAGCAGCTATCGACTCTGAGCCAGAGAGAACGATGCAAAGCGAGCTATCACTCCCCACATTCAAACAGCCATCGATTCTCACACACACTTAAGAGAACAACAACTGCACATTCTCACAGGGGCGGTGGCGTAACGGAGCAGCCGTACTTATGCCACATTAATTAATATAATAATAAATTATTAACATAACAAAATAAGATAAACCTAGCAATGTTAACTATATTTTAACACATGAAATAAAAATGCTATTCCTCAAAAGAGTGGGGTTCAGGTTTTAACAAAATGATAATCTAGCGACATTAAATAAATTATAACTTTACAGAAATATGCAAAAAAATATATGGAAGACGACAGACGGTCGTCTTTCACGGAGTGGGGTCGGCCTGGTTAATGCGTCTGCACCGCAATGACGCTAAACGCATACTGAACCTAACCTAACCTAACCACTAGGCCACTGAGACTTATTGGATACAGCGACAGCACGGACGGTATTACAGCACGTCACACTCCACTACATCAACTCTGCCTCATGTTCCCTTATAAATACGTATCAAATTGCCAACGGTCTCCAACAGCAGAACAGAACCCCAGCAAAGAACGTTAACAGAATACCCTGCTTCAGGTGATATATAAATATCAAATAAAAAATAATATCAAATATCATCAATATATATCGAGGCTATGTATGTTTGGATATTGTTTATTTGATATTTATTTCTTTAAATCTTGCAGTCTTTTATGAAGGCAATTGTCTGGAGTGTACCACTATACAGGAGGTGAAATGTGGACAATACGGGATTCAGAAAAAAGATGAAGATTAGATGAGTACATCGCGTATCTGATAGGAGGATACTGCACTGGATTGGACAGAAATGAAATTTCTTGCATACCTTGATTAAAAGCAGAGATCTATTGGAAGTGTACATTCCTAGACCTGAAGGAATTGTCAGTGTAGGGTAAAATTTGTAGAAGGAGACCAAGAGACAAAGACTGTAAACAGGTTCAAAATGATGTAGTCTGACAAAATGTTCAAATGTTTGTATAGTCTATGGGACTTAACTACGGGGTCATCAGTCCCTAAACTTACAAACTACTTATGAACTACTTACGAACTAGGACGGCACAAATATCCATGTCCGAGGGGGGGATTCGAGCCCCCGACCGTAGTGGCCGTGTAGACGGTGACTGACGCGCCTCAGTCTCCTCGGCCACCGCGGCCGATGTAGTCTGCCATTCTTACTCAGAGTTGAAGAGGACTGCACATGATAGGGTAGCTTGAAGAGCTGCATCAGAGCAATCTTTGGAGTATAAACTACAACACCACCATCTTTCTTGTTGTGGGAGTGTTATATGGTAGGCATACGTAGGAGCACTTTGACAGGAAGATCTGACAACTTTAGTCAGAGATGAGAAATTTATTACAATTAAATGAATACACATCTTGGTGTTGTAGAAGTACAAGCAGACTGATTAAGTGCAGGCTTCATGCGTTAAATTTAGCTGTCTTCAAAATTTCTAAGTTTCAATACAGAGACAAGACTTGAACCACTATTCCGTCTAGTGTCACACCCTGTACTAAAACAGCTCTGCTGACTCGAAGCACACAATGCATGATCATATTGCACCCCCGATGATATGATGCAGTCTCTCTCTATCAATACGAGGCACATTCCGTCTACCGGCCTTATGCGACATATCTCTCCTTCATCAATGAGATGTTACACGCGTGACTGAGTTCGTAAGGCGTGGCGTCTTGCGGGATTATAGGAACTCTTGGTGCGAACCGTTACCTTACTGTGTTTTTCATCAATGTCCCCCCCCTAAACACCTCCACTGGCCACCAAACTCCTCGGATATGTACGTTATTGAGCATATTTGGGATGCCTTGCAATATTCTGCAACCATAGTACTTTTACCGATCTATAGCTGAAACGTGGCATAGTGAAAAGGATAGCCTGGCAGGGATCGCCAAATGAAGATGGTGGTGTGGTATAAATGTGAAAAAAGGGAATCCTGACATGGAATGAAAAATGTAAGGTGTGGGTAGTTAGAACATGGAATTATGGACAGGAGTGGCAGACCCCAATAAATTATCTGAATCATTAATGTTATTCAATTAAATAATACGTATGGGTCTGTATAGCAGCGCCGGCTGCGGTGGCCGAGGGGACTGAGGTGCTTCAGTCACGGTCTGCACGGCCACTGCGGTCGGGGGTTCGAATCCCCACTCGGGCATGAATATTTGTGCCGTCCTTAGTTGTAGCTAGTTCATAAGTAGTTTGGAAGTTTAGGGACTGATGACCCCGTAGTTAAGTCCCATAGACTCTACAAACATTTGAACATTTTTCTGTATAGCAGCCCACTATCATCGCCAGTCACACGAACAAATCCACGACTTTTCCAATTTATATTGACTTTTCCCTCCAAAAATTATGAATTAAAAAAACGGGAAACAACAATAAATGAATTCGTTAAGAAAAACAGACTTTCTCAGCTATATGTTTATTATAATCACTATGTTCATATATTTTCATGTCAATAACTCAAATATCTCAATTAAAATGGACATCAATATTCATACAAATTCTAAATAAATGGAAAAATAAATCTACGTCAATGCTTTACATTAATCTGAACACCGTCAACATGAATTTAATACTGATTGTCAAGTCAAAAGATCCTCTATTGGAAAACGTTAAACTTTGTAACATTGCGGAAATTGACGTATAGGTTCGTAGTCGTAATGAAATATTCCGAGCAGGGTAGATTTTATAAACAACACTTTCCCGTTAGACTGGCGAACCTGAAACAACTACCATTTGGTGCTGGCGTGCGTAAGTCATACATTACCCAGTCGACGAACTGCTGGGCGATTTCGCTGCGCCGCTGTGGCGTGGCCTTCTGGCTGTTATAAGCTGAAACGTGCGCGACCACGAAATAAATCTCACTCCGATATTCAGAAGCTGTACCGCCTAATATCAGCCACTGTGCTCTCGGTAGTACACAGTGCCTATGACCTCAAACAGTTCTGCCAAGTCTGGGTCACTTCAGTTAGCACAGAGAAGTACGCACAAGTACTGAACACCTAAAAGACTCCAGAAAGCTGAGTACGTCGTAATTTGTGCCTAGGTCCATTAATTATGGCTGGCTGACCTTGTTCTCACTGAACAAGAACCATAGTACCAGTTCAAATCTCAGAGCGCATTCTGAAATTTGTACAAGTTCTTAAGTCCAAGAATCAGTTAAACAGGCAAATCTCCACGTCCATACCCACGGAGAGCAGGAAACGCAAACAGTCTGCACTCCAAGTGAGCACAACCTGAAGTCCTCCGAAACCACCATATGCCGTGCACATCTGTCCGAAAAACGCCGTTTTTCAAGAAAGCCAATCATAGCCAAGCTATCTAGCAGTGACCAGTGAAATTTCACTTACGCCTGGCCAATTTCGAAAATCTGAAACTCTACCTAGCAGCCAATCAGCGTCGGCTACCTCTTCCCTTAACTCTTCTTGGCGCGTTTCTCACGCTTTTCGTACTTGTCCACCGGACTCGTTCCCAGCTCGGGCTGCGAAGGAAATTTTCAGTCAGTAAAAGCCATCATGTCCTCGCTCCGCAGCCTACCTACAGAGCTCTTGTTTTTTACGAGCACAATTTGGACGCTCTGTCCTGGAGAGAGCAGAGGGGACGTCCCGTCATGTTGATATCTTTTCTCGAAATCAGCGATATCAGCTCTTTAAGAACTCACACAATACTCACCTTCTGTCTGCCACAATCTGGAAAGCTCGACGGACATTTTTACAAGCTCTCGACCCAAGGCGCGTATGCAACCCACGGACCCCTGGGCAGTGCCAGCAGGTAGAAACGCCATCGCCGGCCGCACACTGGAATCTCACCCCCCGCCCTTCTTCCTACACCGAATCAGCCAAACAATTCTCTCTTCACACAAAACACTGCCCTGCTCCAATATTCCATCAACAGCAAAGCAAATTACTCGTAATAAACTAATTAAATGATTAATCCTACATTATATTACACAATAAAGTTGAGACATGGACTGTCATCTCTCACAGTCAGCCCTTAACAATCACTGACGTACCTACAGCTTTGACATGGAGAGGGTCCAATACTACCCTTTAGAAAGTAAACTATATTTTCCCTGTATCATCTTTCACTCTGTAACAAGGTATTGCTGATAACCCCAATAAAATCAATCAACTGTCAGTTTAAAATCCTACAAATTCGTTTATACGCAAGTAAAGTAAAGCTATAGGCAAAGATTAATAAACACCTGTGAATAAAACATATGGGACGTATGTATTACGATATTTATCTATTACGAAACTAACGAAGCTTAAATTCTATGTCATCAGCTGTTGTTACATTCTTCCACTTTTCTATTCAAGTTTTTTTTAATACTTTGGAATTTACCTGTATCTGGGTGTCATAAGTTCGTGTAATTCAAAAGTCATAATTTCTATAGACGACTCATAGCTGAATATAGCTTCAGCTTTGGTGGTAAATTTGTTAAAGAATGAGATTTTAATACTGTAAGCGGCGTTTTGTATATATAAAGCATTACGCTTAGCCTTTTACATATTACTGCTAACGTATTCATAATTTCTTCTGAATGTAGTTCTATCATAAATCACGATTATCACTCATTAGAGCAAGGCCAGGAAGTCTCATCTCCTGTTTCATTTATTATGTATGGTCTTGACCTCTTTATAGTGCAAAGATAGGTCGTCAATGTGTGATGCTGCAGCTGTTCTTCATACAGATTCCGACTGCGTAGCAAACAGTTGGTGCCGGGTTCGAATCCCGGCCCCGGCACAGTCTGCCATATTACAATACCCAACAGCGGCTGAGACTAAAATACTGCAGTTGAAATCTGTATTAACGGTTGCTGCATCATTCAGCGACATGTCGAAACAACAGACGCCGTAATTCTTAACTTGAAATCTCCATGGCATGATACATATTTCAGAGAGGGGATCACGCGAGGACAGGGCCTGTTGCGAGTCATAGAATTCAATGGTCGAATAGGGCATATGAAAGTTTGGGTCGATGATGACGGTGACGACGACGACATGTGCCATCTAATAAAATAATCACAAAAACAATACCAATTACAAAAGTGATCTAGACGGAGTATCTTTACGATGGAAAAAGTGCTGATTGACCATACATAAACCCAAAATATGTAACTTGTCCGTTCATAGTTGTTTACAAAGTTACACATTTAACAGTTAACAGGAACACACCCAGCTACAAGACACAGCTATTGTTTGTTGAATCGTACCTCCACAGACTGTTCCTATGCTAACAAAGCACCCTTCATGTCCACGATGTGTGGGACAGGCTGTGTAGATTTTGATGTTTTTTATGTAACCTAATGGGGGTGTCCGGCCCCCTGAACCCCTCCCTTATACAGGGTGTCACAAAAGGTACGGCAAAACTTTCAGGAAAGATTCCTCACACACGAAGAAAGAAAATATGTTATGTGGACATGTGCTCGGAAACGCTTAATTTCCATGTTTGAGCTTATTTTAGTATTTACGGATGAGGCTTTATTCCAACGTGATCAAATTATAAATTTTCATAATCAACATGTGGGGGCTGAAGAGAGTCCGCACGCAATTGTGCAATCACGTCATCAACACAGATTTTCTATGAACGTTTGGGCAGGAATTGTTGGTGATGTCTTGATAATGCCTCATGTTCTTCCACCTACGCTCACTGGAGCACGCTATATGATTTCATACGGGATACTCTACCTTTGCTGCTAGAACATGTGCCTTTACAAGTACGACACAACATGTGGTTCATGCACGATGGAGCTCCTGTACATTTCAGTCGACGTGTTCGTCCGCTTCTCAACAACAGATTCGGTGACCGATGGATTGGTAGAGGCGGACCAATTCCATGGCCTCGACGCTCTCCTGACCTCAACCCTCTTGACTTTCATTTATGGGGGCATTTGAAAACTCTTGTCTTCGCAACCCCGGTACCAAATGTAGAGACTCTTCTTGCTCGTATTGTGAACGGCTGTGATACAATACGCCATTCTCCAGGGCTGCATCAGCGCATCAGGGACTCCATGCGGCGGAGGGTGGATGCATGTATCCTCGCTAACGGAGGACATTTTGAACATTTCCTGTAACAAAGTGTTTGAAGTCACGCTGGTACTTACTGTTGCTGCGTGTTTCCATGCCTGATTAATGTGATTTGAAGAGAAGTAATAAAGCCGCGGTGGAGTAGCCGAGCGGTCTAAGGCGCCTCGCTGCGAAGCGCGCGGTTGCTCGCCCTAGAGGTTCGAGTCCTCCCTGCGGCATGTGTGTGTGTGTGTGTCTGTGTGTGTGTGTGTGTGTGTGTGTGTGTGTGTGTGTGTTGTCCTTAGGTTAGTTTACCTAGGTTTAAGTAGTTTGTAAGCTACGGACTGATGAGCACGCAGTTTGGTCCGATAGATTTACAGCCATTTGAACTATTTTTTGAAGTAATAAAATGAGCTCTAACATGGAAATTAAGCGTTTCCTGACAGCTGTCCACATAACATATTTTGTTTCTTTGTGTGTGAGGAATGTTTCCTGAAAGTTTGGCCGTAACTTTTTGCAACACCATGTACACGTCCACGCTCAGAATTAAGTCGTGTTCATTCCACGTCGTGTTGCGGCACTTGTGCATGCTCATTGGGGCCCTACACAATATTATTTAAGTGTACCAGTATCTTTGGCTCTTCAGTATAAACTTGGCTGTCAAATCTCCTGTCACTTTATGTGTCGCCTTCTGGATGTCCAGCAGTGAAGAATTGGCACCAGTGTCAATAGGAGAATGAAAGCAAGCAGGTCGGCCCCCAGGTATCGGCCCGGCGCGGCGTCCGCGTTCCTGTCGCAACAGACAGGAGACCGGCAGCCGTAATTAAGATGCGGCCGCCAGGCTGCGCTGGCGTAGGGCGTGCCGCGGGGCGGGGGGTCCGATACGCGCACTAATTCCGCAACCCCGGCCGCCATTGCGTCACGCGGCTGTTTTAATAAGTTGCCGGGCTGGAATTATGCTCGCCCTTGAGGAATAACGCGCCATTGTGTTGGCCCGTAATGCGCCGCGCTCCGTTATGCGGCTGGCGGCGCCACCGTCGCTTTGCGGGCCCGCTCCGCCCTCGCCAGCAGACACTACTTTCGCCGGTCCCCCAAATGTTGGCCAGACTCTTACTTAACACTCTACTCCGCCTTGCGAAGAAATGCGCTGCATAAATGATGCTTCTGGATAAGTCATCAAGCTTCTGTATGCACAGAGACGGAGTCTTAGAAGTTTCTCAGAATGTCACCGTGAAATCTGATGACTAGAGTTCGGAATTTGCATATTTTACATATCATTTTTTTACGGTACCTGGTGTTGTACGTTTACGAATTATGATATTTTGGAGGTACAATGCTACTTTAAACAAATCGAATTTAAAGTGCCTGTACTTGAGCACACTGTTGTCATATTTACAGGGAATGTCGGTAAAGATGCATATTTTTGACATTTAGAGTGAATATTGCGGTTAATTTTTCCCCCTGAAAACCCAAGAAACTCCCACAATATTAGGCCAATGAATTTCTAAAATGAGATAATATGGAACGAGCCATCAGAATACAAGCCTTTCAGGTAAACGTGGGTAGCTTATGGAGGGATATAGTCTTGTTTTCACACTTCGGTAGTCTCTCGGAGAAGGCTTCTTTGGTTTACTGTCGCATACCATTACCAGAGTATAAACGTCCTTCGGTATTTGTTGCCCGCATTTAACGCGTGTTCAGGCCACTCACCTGATCTCTGCATTGCGCCAACACTCGTATTTAAAGGCATATACTGGCAGTAAGAGCATATTTTAACTACATATTTTCAGAAATTTTGGAGCATATTTCGTGCATATCGATCCGAACACTACTGATGACACTGTTAATCGTCACTATATGCAGCAATGGAACTGTTCTGTAGTCCTATCTTCGAGAATACTGTAGAATATCACATCCTGATCAGTTTCATAACGTAATTTGATGTGATCGTAATTAAAGCTTTTGCATTTTATATATTTTGGCGATTTAAAAGGCAATAATGAATTTTTTTTCCAGCAGGAAAAAAAATACAGTAATTGAGTATATTTTATTTTTATTTAAGTCACTGCAACTCATTGCTCTGTACAGATTGCAGTGGCTTGTTTCAGAGCAAACACAGTAATGTGAGTAATTTGATAACGTTCTGTGAATAGGAATTGCATATACATCGTACAGTACCTGCTCCTCTTTTTCCTGTCCCCCTATCTCTGCCTGTTTCCTCGTTGCACTTTGTGCGTATCCTCTTCCGTCCTCTTTCTGTTTACCTCATAGCACTGTTCATCTCCTCCTCCTTCGTACATCTTAAACTCCCTCTTTCTCTTTTCGACCCTTTTCCCCCTCTTTCTCTATATCTCCGCCTCCACACTCTCTATATCAATCTCATAATCACGCTCTCCCTACTTATCTCCTTGTCTCCCATTCATCTCCTCTTACAACTGTCTAACCTATAGCCTTTTTCAATTATATCTTTTAAATATTATACCTACGACAGTTCTTGACCGAATGGTTTGAAATATTGACACAACGTTGCATTGCTATACGCGCGTGTTTCTATGTGCCTAATTTTTTAATTTATTTGAAATTCAAATGTTTGCTACAGTTGTGGGACCAAACTACGTTGGTAATCAGTCCCTAGACATACAACTACAAAAAGTTACTTAGGCTAAGAACAACACACACATCCATGCCCGAGGGAGGACTCGAACCTCCGACGGGGAGCAGCCACGAACTCCACAGCAAGGCAATTCCATCGCTGCTTAATTTATTCAATATACGAATTTAGATACATCTTATAATTAGGACACGCAAAAAGATACAATATACCGGGTGATCAAAAAAGTCAGTATAAATTTGAAAACTTAATAAATCACCGGAATAATGTAGATAAGAGGTAAAAATTGACACACATGCTTGGAATGACATGGGGTTTTAATTGAACAACAACAACAAAAAGTTCAATAAATGTTCGGCAAATGGCGCTTTGTTTGATCAGAAAAGCAATAACTAGCATAACAAGACAAAACATAGATGATGTTCTTTACAGAAAATGCTGAATATGTTCACCATCATTCCTCAACAATAGCTGTAGTCGAGGAATAATGATGGCAACATCAGAGCAAAGCATGTCCTGACTTATGGTGAGGCATTGGCGTCGGATGTTGTCTTTCAGCATCCCTAGAGATGTCGGTCGATCACGATACACTTGCGACTTCAGGTAACCCCAAAGCCAATAATCGCACGGACTGAGGTCTGGGGACCTGGGAGGCCAAGCTTGACGAAAGTGACGGCTGAGCACACGATCATCAGCAACCGACGCGCGCAAGAGGTCTTTCACGCGTCTAGCAATACTTTCCGTATGTGCGTTTTCTTTTCTTTTTTCTTTTCTTTTCTTTCATTTTCTTTCTTTCTATCTATTTTTTTTCCTAATAAATCCCCAGGTCATTCTAAGCATGTATGTCAATTTTTACCTCTCTATCTACATTATTCCGTGATTTTAAAGTTTTCAAATTTATTCTGAATTTTTGACCACCCGAAGAAATAGTTATCTAAAAAAACCTTTCTCTTCCAATGAAACATATTGTGCAAAGAATTACAAAGCAATCGGTCAATATCTTCCGGACATTAACGGTTTTGCACGAACAAAGTTTTCTTTTGTTTTTATTAATATATATATGATAATTTTGTTCATTTCTATGTATTTTACAATCTTTGTTATCAGTATTTAGGCTGGGAACTATCCGTGGCCTGCCCAGAAAGTAACAGACGGTGGACGCCATCTTGGTGTCACGACGTCACACTCAGTACACATCCAATGTAAGTAGTGTGTGGTCTGTGCCTCTGCTGCTTGATTTTTGTGAAGTGTTAAATAGTGCGTTGCAATTAGGAGACTCATTTACTCTGTCATCCATACAAGAAATTCAATACATCGCAACGAAATTATGGGACAATTCGAAATCTGTGTTGATTATATCGATATAAATCATTTTAAAGTGCCCGAAGTGTTCTGCTAGAACGGAGTATAGCTGAAGGCAGGTGTGGGTGATGGGGAGGCGACGCAGCAAATAATGACGATGTAGTGTTTGGAAGGTCAAAGATGTGTACTGTCTAACCGTTGCGCTCTACATTTCAGAAGAGAGAAATTTGTTTTTGGAATAATGCCAAACAAATGGTGTTTATTTCTTAAAGAAATTGAAGTTCGCCCTGACTGAGCAATGTACAAGTGGCACTCTGCCGTACAGCATATTGATTGAACAAACAAGCCTCTGCAGACGTTTTAACGACATCGCCGGTAGCAAATAATCCAGACAGTACTTGGTACTTTCCAGATCTCGTAAGGAAGGAAGGAAGCTTAGAGTTTAACGTCCAGTCGACAGCGTGGTCATTAGAGTCGGAGCTTACGCTCGGATGGAGGAGGATGGGGGAGGAAATCGGCCGTGTCCTTTGAAACGAACCATCCCGGAATTTGCCTAGAACGATTAAGGGAAATCACGGAAAACCTAAATCTGCATGGCCGGAGGTAGATTTGAACCACCGTCCTCCCGAATGCGAGTCCAGTGTGTCACCACTGCGCCTTCTTTCTCGGTCAGATCGCGTAAGAGATGTACTGCTTTTACATGAGAGGTGAGAAAAGTGCTTGCATTTTCTATTCGTATACTAACTCGCAACTTATACAATAACTTTAGTAAGAATAGAGTGTATTTTGCAAACGGCCGTGCCGCAGTGGTTACATCGGTCCTCCCAGATCACCTACGTTAAGCACTGTCGGGCTTGGCAAGTACTTCGATAGGCCACCGTTCTGGTCTGCCGAGCGCTTTGACTAGTGGGCTGCTGTTAGCAGTGACGACAACTGAGAAGTAGCGGTCCTGCCACAGAAACTGATAAAACGGCCGGGAGAGAAGCTTGCTGACCAGATGCTCCTGCATAACGTATCCGTCGACGCCTCCGAACTGAGTATTAACTACTTTCACCTTATCTTTCTTACTTGTTTTCTCTCTTCTTTCTTTTACTCACAGAGTGAAGGTGCTTCTCTAGTTAAGCATCTAGGGCAGCCTATACAATTCTATACATGTTATCTTGACTGCTTTTAAGTTATCGCTTAATTACTATTGGTTTTAGTTCCTAGACCAGATGCCCTCTGCCCCCCCCCCCCCCCCGTATCGTCCGCAGAAAGCTTACTGCACTGTTCAAGATAATTAGGGAATCAGGTGAGATATCATAAACAATATACATATGGTAACGTATTTTATTCAGATATTGGTTACAATTTTTATTTGTGTGTGGCAGAGTACAATATTTTGCTGTCTTAACTCTTTACTTGAGATTTATATGGCGTTTCAGAGTGAGACACCTTGGTGCTACTACAATAGTGAAAAAGTCATTCTCGTTGCCTTCTAATATGGTGTGTGATCACCTCATGGTTAGTACGGTTGCACACATGTGTGGCATGGACAGTATGACGTTATCAATCAGCTCTTGAGGAATATTTGGTCATTCTTCAAAATGTTCAAATGTATGTAAGTCAATAGGACTTAATTGCACTGGTTATCAATCCCTAGGCTTACAAACTAATTAAACTAACTTATATTAACCTAAGGACAAACACACACACTCACCCATGCCCGAGGGAGAACTTTCGACGGTGAGTAACCGCAGCGCTCCACAGCAAGGCGTCTTAGAACGCTCGGCTATTCTTCCACGAGTGCAATATCTAGCTTTGCGACCGTTGTGGGAGGTGCTGGTCTAGCTGCAATGCGTCTGCTCAGTACATCCCAGACATGCTCAATCGGGTTTAAATCCGGTGAACAAGCTGACCACTCCATTCACTGAATTCCCTGAGCTTCAGGCATGTTGTCCATTAGTGCAGCTCTGTAGGAACGAGCGCTATTATTCAACAGAAGAAAATCAAATGTTCAAATGTTTGTAAATCTTATGGGACTTAACTACTGGGTCATCAGTCCCTAAACTTACAAACTACTTATGAACTACTTACGAAGTAGGACGGCACAAATATCCATGCCAGAGGGGGGATTCGAACCCCCGACCGTAGTGGCCGTGCAGACCATGACTGAAGCGCCTCAGTCCCCTCGGCCACCGCGGCCGGCTCACCATAAGAACCCATCACCGATGGCTACAGCTTAAGGAATGATCTCATCTCTAAATCTCTGAGCGGTCGAATCTCCATTCTGGACGACGTAGAGGTCCGTACGCCCGACAATATTGACTCCTGTACACACCAACTGTTCAACTGTGTGTATAGTCTATGGGACTTGACTACGGGATCATCAGTCCCTAAACTTACAAACTACTTATGAACTACTTACGAACTAGGACGGCACAAATATCCATGCCCGATGGGGGATTCGAACCCCCGACCGTAGTGGCCGTGCAGACCCTGACTGTAGCGCCTTAGTCTCCTCGGCCACCTCGGCCGGCGTGTACACACCATTCGTCCACCACAATGATATGGTGATGTTTCGTGCTGATAAGCAAGATTATTCTCCGATTCCCTTGTTCTCTCCAGATGAGGGAATGACGATTGTCCGGCTGAACACAAAATCTTGACTCATCTGCGAACAGTTACGACTCCAATCCTGATGTTCCCCCGCCCAGTTTCTGCTGGCTGCACGGTATCGTGGTTTGAATGGGACACGCACCGTAGGCCTCCATTCCCGAAGGCGATTACGGACTGAGTGTTGATATTGCGCGTCGTGTTGCTGCCTGTAGTGTGCGTTGCAGCTGAGTTGCATTCAGCCTCCTGTCTCGACGGGCTGTTGACCGGAGGTGACGGTCATCTCTTGCTGATGTTACTCGTGGACGACCTTGGCCTTGCCATCTCTTAACTGTTCCTGTTGTCTAAAATCGCGTCCACATCCCGGAAATTACACTTTGGGACACTGCAATTGCTGCAGCTACCTGTGTTTGTACCGCTCACAAGCTTCCTATGGCGCTCCATGGCAAAGCTTCTGGTGAGTCACGTTGTTGTAGCTTCGCACTACCTGGTCACTACACTCTCTGAACCCAACTGCTTGTGAAATTTGCATGGTAGACACCACCCCCCTCTGCAGCAACTTTTTGTTATTACCACTATCTCGGTTGGCGCAATGTTGCTGTCTGCACTCCGTAGAACCGAAAGAAAGACGTCGAACCATTTTAGTTAATTCGGCCGATGACAACATTTCGGAATCGAGTTACCTCAACCGATCCCCTAATTGTTTCGACCAGCGTATTTGGAGTAACTTCTTGGATTTATTTAGGAAATACCTACCGATTAGCTGGGTTAAGAGTATATCTGTCTCCTCATTTAGTGTTTCAATGTTCCTCGGCAGTGAACTTACATCTGTATGTAGTGTGTCAGTGGGGCACTAACTCCGCTCTTTCTCCGGATTTCACAAGGTCCTGCTACACTCAGGGTTCATTCATTTTTAACGTTCTTAGTAATTGTTACGCTTCACAGATTAAATATACAGGTATTAATTCGCAATTTGAGAGAATTTCCGACTTTAGCTGTTCTTCTCTCAAATTTGGAATTCGTATCTGTATATTTAACATTCATAGCTACGGACTATCAGCATTGTCTGTTCCTATAGAACAGAAATATCATTGTAAACCTCACTCATTGGCTCACGGGTTTGTTTTCTTCAGTTTTACGTAACATATACGGTTAAACAATCCCAGTAAGAGGTTGCTTTACATTTCATTTTAAAAATCTTCGATATCGTTCACTCACGTATTATCCGCCTTCTACTATTAATTCCTCTGCCGACCTCTTGCTCAGCACTTAATATAAACCAGTTCGGGCAAAAGTTCAGTGTTACATGCTCTCGCAACAGCGTAGCGAAAGTGGCCGCTTCTATGAGAAAATTACTCTTGACTATCTGAAGCTTGTAATGCTACATATGATGCATTATTACATGTTCAAGTAACCTTTTGAAACCCATATGCGGTGGAAGAATGAAAAATGCTTCTATCAAGGAAAATAAATGACGAATACGTCCGAGTCGACCCTCGGGCATGGGTGTGTGCGTGTTGTTCTTAGTAAAGTTAGACAAATTAGAAAAGAGTCAATAAGCTGTACTTTACATACCATACACTTTTATATTAGCATGTTATGCATGTGCATTGTACCTCATAGATGGTCTGTGATACATTGTTTTCCACAGTTAGATGTTATGCCATTGCCAGTAAAGTGGTTGACAACTTGTGAAATGAAACTGTATGCAACAATGAACCATATGCAACAATGTAAATATTTAAATTAACTGTTTTTTTTTTTATGGCTGGTCTTGTTAAATATGTCGTAAATAGTTAATACACTGCCAAATTATTTATGTAAATCTGTTAACTATATACAGATGTTTCTGTTTATAGTTGTTGTACTCATACAGATATATGACAGTGACTGCTAAGTATTGGTAAGGAAAGAAGATCTATTGCGTCCCTCCTGGGTCGAAATCTTGTTTATTGTTACACAAACAGTTCTCAAATAATTCCCAAAAGGTTGTATCCGTGGGACATAACTTACTTAATGACCAAATTACTATAAAAAATACAACCTTTTGGGAATTATTTGAGAATTGTTTGTGTAACAATAAACAAGAATTCGACCCAGGAGGGATGCAATAGATACTTCCTTACCAATATGTAGCAGCCACTGATATTTCTGTATGAATACCATAACTACATCTGTATATAGTTAGCAGATTTACATAAATACTTTCGCAGTGTATTAACTATTTACGACATATTTTACAAGAACAGTCATAAACAAACAAACAGTTAATTTAAATATTTATATTGTTGCATATGGTTCATTGTTGCATACAGTTCCATTTCACAAGTTGTAAACCACTTTACTGGCAATGGCATTACATCTAACTGTGGAAAACAATGTATTACAGACCATCTATGAGGTACAATACACATGCATAACATGCTAACATACAAAAAGTATGGTATGTAAAGTACATCTTATTGACTCTTTTTTAATTTGTCAGTGTTATACGTCATATGAAGTATGTATACAGAAAATGACTTCTTTTTAATTTAGCATTGATAATGGCAAGTCACTTGCCGAAATCTAGATCTGCAAAATAAAGCAGTTTCTTACAAATAACGACTGATTGTTGCAAAAACACCGATTTGGATACGAAAAAAGAATTCGCCATCATTTTTCACTCTTTAGTACTGACTATTCGCAGTGCCCAAATTTGATATGAACCTTGATTATAAAATGATTTTTCTGCCAAGATTAAGCATCATAAGGACGAAAGCAGTGATTTTCTTTAGTATTCACACCTCATCACTTTTCGAATAAAGCAACGAACGGTAGACGCACTAAAATCTTTTCCAGTTCCCTAGTTCACCAGATATTTTGATACTACATAACTTGAAGAAAATAATAATCCAAAATTCTGAGAAAGTCTTAATTTTTTTTTCAATTTTGGATTTCTACATTTGTTGCTGGAAATAATAGCAATTAAAAAAAAAAACGAAAACCAGTTATTCAAACAATCGTTTGTCTTCAGCGGCTCTTTCCGTGCGGGCTCATATCACTGCATGGTCGATTGCCTTGTGTTTTAAGGTACTATTGGATACACTGTATGCGCCTTAATAACATATCATTAAAGGTGTGTAACGTATTTGGCTTTAGAACCTAACCGTATCAAGTAATCTATGAGTGCCTCTTCGCAGATGGGCCATCATGCAACAGAAGGCATTTTGAAGAATGACGGTTTAGAATTTAAAAAAAAATCATGTTCGGCTTGGAGCCGAAATCAGCAAGGGAAAGTATTCTATTCAATTTAAAAACTTGACTTCCGATCTGGGTAGCCCACTTCTGGTGGAAATCGAAAGTTGCAAATGGCCCAGTCGATCCGGCATCGTACACTTACTACAAGGAGGTATTGCGTTTTATATTTCATACGACTCCCTCGGTTTCATAAGGGATTGTCTGGGACACCCTGTATGTAACTTATAACTGTTGCATCTGTTGCCAACAAAGTTTTCTTGTAACTACGTTCTCTTTGTTTTAAAAAATAGAGATATAGACTTTCAAAAATGTTCAAATGCTTGTAGAGTCTATGGGACTTAACTACGGGGTCATCAGTGCCTAAAATTACAAACTACTTATGAACTAGCTAACACTAAGGACGGCACAAATATCCATGCCCAAGGGGGGAATCGAACCCCCGACCGTAGTGGCCGTGGAGACCGTGACTGGAGCGCCTCAGTCCCCTCGGCCACCGCGGTCGGCTATATACTTTCCGGGAGCTCCTTGTACCTCCTATAAAAATAATTTTCTTACATTAAAAATTAAAATGCTAACAGTGCACGTAAACGGCATACGAATGTGATGACAGCGACATTCCACAGTCACTAGAATAGTAAAGCGCAGCGACTCGTCCGCAGATTCAAGAATCAAATAAAGAAATATAGCAATGAACACTCAACGGACGAGTTTCTCAAGCTCTTCTTGAGCACGTACATAGCTGCCACCATTGGAGGAGAAAAACCGGTAGAACTCCTCCATGGTGGACAACCATTCGATCTCTTGCATCTCCTGCTGCCAGTCCGCTGCCAGTAGCACGACTAATACCTTTTCAGGAGCCTCCCGCTTCTCTCCCGGGCCCCTAGTATGGCGTGATACTGCGTCACCGTACTTGAAAACTTTATGACTTGACAATCACACTGTATCGTGAGCTAGGAACAGCCACAGTGGCGGCACCGCCATTGTTACCAGAACAAGGGTAACGTCTCTTAGCGCCTTTACCCAGAATCTCGCCACCTGTTACAGGACAACAACCAGTTGTCCCCGGGTCAGAGCCGGCTCTGCAACACGCCTCCCCAGCACTGGAACTAAAACCACTCGCTGGTTCGTCGTCAGCGCCTTTACGCCTGGACCCCGAAGACTCTACAATGCTACTGGAACCGTAGGAGCCCGAGTCTCAACGTACACCTAGGTTGGCCTACCAAGGTGGCCCCGCCCTAGTATATAAAGGCGGGATTCCATCACCTTCATAATGACATCAAAGTAGCCCACACTACAAAAACAGGACATATTGCTTACGTAAATCTTCCTTATTGCTGATCTAATGGCCAGTTACACCGCAGGGGGGGGGGGGTGTATTATCCCAGTCAATCAGATGGCCCCTACACCCCGGCATAACAACTAACAGTATAACGTTGCAGACAGTCTACATCATAGGCGCTAAGAACAACCTGCTTCGCCTACCAAATGAGAAGTTCTCTATCCCGCCGAACAGTTATCTCTTAGACGGGAAACTCACCAACAACAAAATATTCAAATGTTTGTAATCGTACGGAACCAAACAGCAGTGCCACTGCCTTCGTGAAATCAAGGCCGTAACATAGCCATGATGACGTCATGCATTGAGGCGGGACTGAGGCACCTGATTGGTAGGCCGACGTTTGGAATAATTTCAAAATCCATTTCATATGCCTACCTACCAATCAGGCGCCTCAGTCCCGCCTCAATGGATGACGTCATCATGGCTATGCCACGGCCTTGATTTCACAAAGGCAGTGACAGTGCTCTTCGATTCCCAGACTTACAAAATAATTAAACTAACTTACGGTAAGGAAACAGCATACACTCATGCCTGAGAGAGGAATTGAGCCTCCGGCGGGGAACGGTTGCTCAGTCCCTGACAAGACGCCAATAACCGCACTGTCATTCCGCGCGGCTCAACATCAACAAGAAACAAATCTAACTCGCACTATATTTTCCAGATGGCGTTTTGGAAACTATTGTTGAGCATTACAGTAGCGAATTGTTAACCTTTTTCATATTTTATCAATTGTGACTTCTTATTCCATTTTTGGTAAAAAGGTTAGAGATTTATCAATTCCCCAGAGGCTTTGTATATTTTTTATACGCCTTTAAATCTTCTGTCAAGACCTATATACATTTTCTTTCTTTTTTGAAGAGGCAAACCAATAGAATTTCTTTTAATTTAATAATAATAATAATAATAATAAACATTTACTGGCTCTTCTTTCAGCTTTTAAATAAGAAATGCACATTTGAAATTCTTTATTTTATTTATTTATTTTTGACGAAGTTAGTTTTCTATGCCGAACTTCTACAGCATTCGTCTTTCTGTTAAAATGTAGGAAAAAATTCCACATTTCAGTGGGTATACTATGATTTTCCATCCCCTGATCTACCACATAATATCCAAATGCTCTGATCTTCTCTCCATCGGGCATTTGTTCCATTATTCAAATCCACGCATTGTCGCCAGTGTTGTGTGGAATATTGGCCAATGCAGCATACATGCGACAAAACAGTCGGACGTTTTCCAAATCCCTGTAGTATTTCGTTAATCCCATTTCTTGTATCTTCGTTCATACACATTGGTTGAAGGAGGACATGTGATGTCCTAGGGAACACAGTATTGTTTAAATTTCAAAATCTAGCACTGCAGATTTTTTGACCACCCAGACATCTTACTTTTCAATGCAGCAAAAAGTCTTTCGCATGAATTTTGACTTTTATTTGGGAGCAAAGCACCCAGGCATCTTACTTTTCAGTCCAGTAAAAAGCCTTTCGTATTAATTTTGACTTATGGGAGAAAAGCAAATACAACAGGTACTATCTTCGTTCCCTCCTCCGTACATTAGATATTTACATAGATTGTGTATAGTTCTTTGAATTGTTTAGAACAGCTGTAAAATTTCTCATCCATAAGCACAGTTCTGTTTTCAAAAAGGACTTTCTCCTCTTCTTCACAAGAAAACACTAGATTTCTCTGAAGTGACAGCACCTAAGGACTCGCAGCTACTGCACCACGCCACACCATCTTGGAGAGAAACCCTGAAAATGGCCCAACATTGGGGTGAAACTAGTTGCTAATAAGCAACAAATCTTGTGTCTATGATTTTTATATAAAATCTACGGAGTTATTTCACGCTGCGAAAGGCAGGAGCAACGCAGCCAAGATGGTTGCCAACATTCGGTACGGATAGGAAACGCAGGAAGAGAAGAAGAAACCACAAACTTTGAGTATTGTTCTACTCCAGCTTACCTGGGAGTAGTACTATGAAAAAATCTCACCTCAGACAACATTGGCAGATGGTGAAGGGAAATATCAGTTAAAGGAAATAATCGGAATCAACTTGGGGAGCTCAACCGGATGTCTTTCGAACAATTGTTGTCGCACCCTGTTTCGCTGCAGTTGAATACGTACCTCCATATGGGAAGCCTCCTCACATGACAGACAAGTGGATATTGCGCTGAATGAATCAGTCCCTATCGTCACTGGTTGCCTGTGATCTAGACCAGTTCCTAGGAACTACATACGTGGTAGAATGCCGCCACAACACATAAAGCGGAGAGTTGCAGGGGAGAAGAGATTGAAAGATCCTGGAGAACACTCACTCAATTACTGCCCCACGTCTCAAGTCACGAAAGAGTTTTAGTTAGAAAAGCACAACTTTGCGCATGCGGCCTGAATCACGCCGTGTAGATCTGTGGAAAGAAACTGTTCAACCTAGTTTTGATCTCGATATCAACTGGATTGACTGCGGAGCAACTTAGAGAAGTGTGGCTATTCTACGGAGGTGAACTGCGACTGTAAATATGTACGTTTCCTGAACGAAAGAAGGTTCGGTTTTGTCTACTGACAAGCCTTTATACGCTGTTAATGTTGGAAGAAATGATTTGTACATTTTCCCCGGACACTAAAGGTAAGTAAGTAATGCATGATTAGACTTTTAAGCGCATGTGCTATACAAATTACATCATTTCAGAAAGAGTATTACTAATTGTGGAAAGGTAAATATTTATTAAGAATGTAAGATTTCACAGAAACACGTATGAAAAAAAGATCATGCTTTTTTATGCTTACTTCCCCGTGAATCAACTGAAAAACATTGTCAAATATCAAATGAAAGTTAACCGTTTTCTTTATTCTGAAGTATAAATCTTGTGAAAAAATAAGTAAGATGTGTTGTAGTCTTATATACCTTCAAGTATATTGAAAGTTACAGTATGTGCCAAGCTTTGTACACGTCCAGTCTACTTGTCAGGATTAGGGTTGGCACCTGTGAGCGCCTTTGAAGCTAGCAGAAAAATGGTGAAATCCAACATTTGTATATTATCAGCTAGCCGTCAATATGGCGGCTTCAGGATTCTCGCTGTCATCAATCGATGACATTACGGCGCCGCTTGTGGCACAGGGTTCAAATGTTTGTAAATCTATGGGACTTGACTACTGTGGTCATCAGTCCCTAACCTTATAAACTACTTAAACTAACTTACGCTAAGGACAACACACTCACACACACACACCCCCGTGTACGAGGGAGGACCCGAACCTCCGACAGAGAGCAGCAGCTGCTCGGAGTTGATACTCTGGCAGCGCGTTGTCGCTGATACTGTCTACGCTGGTGCCTCGCCTGAATCCGCAGCAGCTGTATGGGCGAGCTGGGTCCCACCCAGCCGCAACAATAAACTATGTTCATAGCTCCGCAGAAAGTGTAACATTTCTTGTGTTGACCTACCGCATTAAAATTTCCCGTCGTCTATTATTTTATAAGTTACAGAGGCAAACACACTTAGTGAAACACCCTGTATCTAACGGGTGGGGAGGGGGGCGGGCAAACCGGGTCGCTAGGTGCGCCAGATTGTCTCTTTGGACGGCGAACGGCGGGTGGGGGGGGGGGTCACTATCAAGACCCGGCACTCTAAGAAGTGAACCCCCAGTCATCTGAAGCACCAGCCGCCACTTGTCGTAACAAAGCATGAAAATCGGAGAAGATGATTTATCCTCTTTCTCGGAGTAGGCGGACGTGCATTTCGAGCATGGCATACTCGGGCGCACGGAGTCAAAATCGAGTGCAATTGCTGCCAGGTTGGTAAACGACTACACTTGACGGGCTGTCGCGGAAGTACGCCCTCCTCTCAGGAGGAGGAAGCACGGCCGGCAGACGGGCCCCCTGGCACAGGTGAGCGACAGTCGCGGCGACACGGCGTTACGTATGCGCGCGACCGCGGGTCGGGTCAACGGCCGTGCCGTGACATATTGTTCGCCAGCCCCCGTTACCCGACCATCTCCAAGTCAATGAGCGCGCCCGCGCTCGCACGCAGCTCAGCTGTCGACGCGCGCCCGCTGATAAAGTCGCCAGCCGCGGGATGTCGGCCGAGCAGACTGCTCGCCGGTTACGCCAGGCCGGCTCGCGGGAGCAACATCCTCCGCCGTCCACCGGTATCGCCACCTTACGTACACGCTCCCTGCCTGTTACCCTCTCTAAACTGCGCCGCACACAGCACGAGGCTCTTATCTGCGAGAGAAAGATGCGCCAGCTGCTTGTACACTTGCTAGGGTCGTCCTCTACGACGTCACGACCGCGGCGGTCTGCGGCGCCAACAGCTGATTGCTGGTCGAGATGTCGAGTACCTGAAGGTTCCATGTGTTTTGCACTTGCTGCGATATACAGCCAAGAGACCTGATGGTAACCTTAGTACTGGTCCATAACTACTGCGTCCTACATCCATATCAATGTGCTTACTGTAATCAAGCCTTCTAAATAATCCCTCGAGGTCAAGATTGAGAGTTCGAACTCTAGTAAGGCTGCTGATGATCTTCCGGGTTGAAGGACGATGGTACATAAAACATTTTTGCTCCTGACGTTTCGTCCAGATATTCATCATTTTTTTCGATTTGCAACTCTTATTCTTGCCGTGTTTGCAGTAAACATTTCTGAGTTTGAGGTCCACCTGAATACGCAAAACACTATTTTATTTTACACCCAAACTAGTTTCGGCACATATGTGCCATCATCAGTGGGTTTTCCATTTATTTATTGCTATGAAAACGAAATACATTGATTGTACTACTGCACTCTTCGTAAATTTAGGGCTGACAAGTCGTGAGTCTTATTTTTGTTTCTAACTTGGTTTTCTTATTTATTTATGTTACTTTTACTTTATTTATTTATTTTTACATTCTGTGGTCATGTGGGACACTTTTTACATAGTTACGTACTGGTAGCGTTGTCACCTGCAACTAAATGATCTATTTGAATCTTGTGAGGATTTTGAAAAACGCTACTTTCACACTAGAAGTAGCGTTTTAAAAATTCTCACAAGATTCAAATACACCATTTGCTTGCAGGTGACAACGCTACCAGTACGTAACTATGTAAAAAGAGTTTCAAAGGACCGTAGAATGTAAAAAAAAAAAAAAAAAAAAAAAAAAAAAAAAAAAAAAAAAAAAAAAAAAAAAGAACAAGGTGAAAACAAGAATAAGACCCACGACTTTTTATATCTATATTTACACATAGTACAGTAGTAAAATCAATGTATTTTGTTTTCACAGCAATAAATAAATGGAAAACCCACTGATGATGGCACAGAGGTGTCGAAACTAGTTTCGGTGTAAAATTCAGGCGTACCTCATACCCAGAAATTTTCGTCCTGAGTAGCGCTGAACATCTTCAGAGGTGCTCCTGGTGACGTTGCCTCTATTTAGGATATCAAAGATATTAATTAACTATTGGAATAATTTACAAAAACCGGAGAACATTATATTGTAAGGGAATTTCACCAATTTAACTAAATTCTAAAATTCATGTTAAGTGTTTATAACTTTTCTTGGGATTAACAGTTTTCCCACTTTATTAACTGTACCATTATTTCTGAGTTTCCTCATTCTTCCACCCCTAATCTGCTGGCTGGTGACACCCTTATTTCCTTCTCTCCGCATCTCACACTAACTTTCTACGACGTGAACTTCCCCCCATTTTGTCCTTTCGTCTGTAAATAAATCATCTCACAAGGTAAGTACTCCGCGGTGGAGTAGCCGAGCGGACTAAGGCGCCTTGCTGGGAGCGCGCGGTTGCTCGCCGTCGGAGGTTCGAGTCCTCCCTGGGGCATGTGTGTGTGTGTGTGTGTGTGTGTGTGTGTGTTTGTGTGTGTGTTGTCCTTAGGTTAGTATATTTTAGTTTAAATAGTTTGTAAGCTATGGACTGAGGACCACGCAGTTTGTTTCAATAGATTTACAAACATTTCAACATTTCAAGGAAAGTACTTGGGCTCGAACAAACATGTGTGTTTGAACGTATCGTTACAGGACCATATATTACCCTGCAGTGTGCTGGTGGGCGTCGTTTTTCTGCAGAACTCTGCAATTATGCTCTAGATAGTACTGTAGATGAAATTGTAGACCACATACGCATAGCAGAAATCTTAACTATAAAGGCATATGTGGAATGACAAGAAAATGAACAAAGCAATATGAATGACTGCAAACGCACAGTCAAGAAATGCAATTTGATCGGATGACATTTATGCCGTTCTATAATATCAGTGTTGAACGCAACGTCAGTGACACTTCTGAAGTTGTCCATTGGTTCACTGATATCGTAGTTAGCGTTCTGCCACGCGTAACGAAGCATTGGTCTATATATTCCCACATACAACAGATTATAAATGACAGAATGCATATTCGTGATAAAGAATCTGTCATACAATTTTGGCTGTGTATTAATTGAACGTAGTTTAATAACGTCTGTTATTCTCTAGGCATATATTTTATATTGCCTGAAGAAGTGCACATCCAGAGGTTGTGAATATTTTGTAGTTTTACAAAGAATGATTTTTAAATATACGTTTTCCGCCATATTCTTGCTGTAGTACTCGTTCATGCTTATGTCTAAACTAGGAGTCACGAAGTTCTAATGTCTCCCAATAGTCCGTTCACTGACATGTCAACATCTATCGTTTAACTATGTGTTGCACAGTTAACTGATTGCAACATCGCGACAGTGGTTCTCTCCCCTTTCATGAATATTGTTCTGTCACAAGAAATTTCATAGTTGAACTGACTGTGATCACAGTTCCACACAGAACTAATACCGATATTTTCCTGTCGTGATATGCTCATTGACTTCAGCGATAAACTATTGAGATCTTTCAATCAGCTCTTCTTCGTCATCCTTTATCTTTTCGTCTTGGAGAATAGTGAGATGGCGTGATGTTATTCTAAACTCCTTTATGAAATTAGTAATAAATCCTATCGAAGATGGAAAGTTTGTACATCCTAGAGTTCTGTCTACGTCTAACACCCAATGTTTTCCATGCCAATAATGAAAGGTGGAAGCGCATTCTCGCGCTTCATTGAATTTCACCATTACACGCTCCTTGATGGTCTTGAACAGCAGTGTGTGATTTCCTTTTAAAACTGTATTTCCTTCTCGTTTCTTTGCACATAATTCAATATGTTCAATATTATTTTTACGCATCAGTTTGTGTTATCTTTTCAGAAGATTGTCGTGTGTGTTGAAACCTCTTAAGTAATAATCATCGAATATGTTCTCTAGTGTGTTGTCATCAAACGCCATACTTCCGACTTCAAACCTTCTTCTCGGGAGACGATTGGTATTCAATGTCACTGATTCCGTCGCTCTTTCCGCACTTGCAATAGCACTACCGCTTGCAATGAAATGTTCGTTATTATCATCCCTTTCATCATCATTGTGTGTTAGTGTTACAACAGAATCTGTTTCTAGCTTCTGCTCATATTTCTGCACTATAATAGATACCACATGCGAATGATTCCTCTTCTACACCAACGCAATCTTCACGAAGAAGGATTATTTGTAATTTCATCTCAAACAATCGCAATACATTAGCAGGATTGATTACCAATTACCGACCCATCTGACGCCTCACTACACAAGACGCAACTTGAGAGGCACACTGCACCGTCCCTACTGATCCCGAATGGCGTACCGGCAGTTCAGTGTGCAACGCGGCGTGGCACACGCAGAGGTCTCGAATGGAAGACTGCAGAGTTTTGGAAATGCGCGAGTATCACTAGTGTAATAAGGGACGTTTACATTATCTCTGATACGATTTTGATGTAGTTGTGTTTCTTCGACACAAATACTTTCCTTGTCAGTCCTTTGTATCAATGGCTTATGAAACTGATACTTCAAAAATTTTGAGACTTGTTAATATTTTCAGTAGAACAGAAATTATTACATTCTTCTTGAAGTCCAATAGTATTTCTCCTGTTTTATATCCCTTGAAAACTAGATGAAGTAGCTTCATTACGGTAATTTCATGAGACAAGACTGTCAGCATGCTTTTTAGGAATGCCGGAACACTTTCTCAAGATCCAAGTGGTATGGAGTTTGTTTACAATTCTGACATTGTGGTTTCTATCCTTTACATCAAAAGAGCACTGTGATATTTCACATAGACGAAAACAATCAAGAATCTGGTTGTCATTATCGACGAACATTTAAATTGGGCAGGTAATAAATTGGGCAGATAATACCGTCACTGTATGCAGGAAGACCTCCGCTTGCCTCTACGCTCTCAAAGAGTTTCGCAATATCTTTCCAGAAGATGTAAAATGCAAGCTCGTTCTACCAAACCTTCACTATTGTGATATGATTCGCCATGGTACAAGCAGCGAAAATACAAGACAGAATTAACAGTGAATGCGTGTGTACTGTATATATGCAACATTTGTCTATAACACCACATTAGGGATTCATACACCCAGTTAGGGTGGCTACGGCCAGACACAATACGAGACTGCCACACGCTGTGCCTTCTCCATCGGCTGCTCAGTGAGCGAGCACCACAGTACCTTGCATCGAAATTTAAACATCTTTCGTTCTGTCATAATATTAACACAATATCCCACTTTTTAGTACCCTATCTGTGCGCGTTCATAAAACGAAAACATCTGCAAACTCCTTCGCACGATTCAGTCTTCTGTTACGTTTTGAAAAAAAAAGTTAAAACACTTCCTTATGTCGCCCTCTTAAAACTCCCGCCAAAACTCACGTACACCATCAAGTTTCCCTCTGTGTGGTAGTAAAATCAATGCTCTTCTCTCCGTTATTTCTAAACCTGCTCTTTCTTTCACCATAATCTTCTCTTCCGTTATATCTCCTTATGTGAATATTATTACACCCATTTTCTTACCCTTTCCCACTTCTTCCTCTACGCCCATTGCTGCTAGCAGGCATAATTAAAACCTTTCCGCATTGTAGTACTTGTCATGTTTCTTATTTATCAAATATGAATATAAATTATGTGTATGTCCTTTTGTTACCTGTACTGAATGAAAATTTTAATTTTTGTAGATTTAGAATAACTTCTGTAATATTGGAAATGTAAAATACGTAGAACGTCTGGCAGGTGTAAGAGAGGGTCCGAAGGCCCTAATCTTGCCAGGTTAAATAAATGAGTAAATAAATGAAAATAAATGTGCGACATGTAAATACTCTATTTTTTCAGCCAAGACGATATTTTAAAACCAAAACTGGTCCGAAGAAAAATAACATTTTTGGACAGCAACACTGCATTTCATACGATATAACCCGTAGGAGGAAGTGATACGTTGCGGTGGAGACAGTTAATGTGTCCATCACGGCGCCTCCGTTTCTCTCGACCTTTACTGCCTTCGGCACACTGATCTGTGCAGAACATGTTTATTCAGAGTGCCTCGCGACTCCACATGCAGCTCATCTCGTTTCCCGATTGCCTGCTCTTGTGGCTAAATGCACGTACGCCGCGCGGAAGTAGCCGAGCTGTCTGGAGCGCCATGTTACGGATCGCGCGTCCTTCCGCGTCGGGGGTTTGAATCCTACGTCGGGCATGGATGTGTGTGTTGTTCTTAGGTTATTTTAACTAAATTTAAGTAGTTTGTAAGCTAGGGACTAATAACCGAGTAATTGAGACCCATAGATTCACAAGCATTTCAAATTTTGAATGCACGTACCTGTAGCGTCATTGATCTAATCCAAGGTTTCCACATATGACTAACGCGCACTCCGCATTTATTGACCTGCCACTCTTCAACAACTGCACTATCCTCCTGGAAACGACCTTAGGCATGAAACTTCCTGGCAGATTAAAATTGTGTGCCGGAACCGGGACTCGAACCTGGGACCTTTGCCTTTCGCGGGCAAGCGCACTACCGACTGTGCTATCCCGACACGACTCACGATGCCGCCTCACAACTTTACTCCTGCCAGTACCTCGCCTCCTACTTTCCAAACTTCACAGAAGCTCTCCTGCAAACACACAAGACCAGCACTCCTGGAAGAAAGGATATGGTGGAGACATGGCTTAGCCACAGCCTAAGGGATGTCCCAGGTTCGAGTCCCGGTTCCGGCACACAATTTTAATCTGCCAGGAAGTTCCATATCAGCGCACACTCCGCTGCAGAGTGAAGTTTCATTCTGGACCTTAGGAATATTCAAAGAAAAGACGAACTGATGGACAGTAGTGAATTATTCAATGTAAGCTTTCACGGCTGGCGTCTACTTCATTTAAAACTACCGGAAGATTTAAATGAAGTAGTGAATTATGTTAGTACTTCTTTCTCATTAGCTTGGTCACAGAATGCACCAAACACCGACAAAATCTGCAGTTTAGTTCTCCAGCCGAGTGCGCACAGCGTGAAACGGCACCAGACTACCAAATGCACACTGATTCCACAAAGATTGTGGCTCAGGTGCCTAATATCGTAACAGATTCCGGTATGCCGTTATGCCGGTCAGCCCCTGCCAGCCGGCATACCCATAAACTCTACAGCGATGCAGGTTGCCTACGCCCAAAGGCGCTATTCCATAAGTACAGTCAGAATATTCGGCTGTCCCGCAACGCATACTGTTGTTGTTATTTAAAAGGAACTAAACTGCGAGGTCGCAGTCCACGCGGCGGCGGATTAGCCGTGCGTACTGGGGCATCGTGCTGCGGTTTCGAATCCCCCCTCGGGTATGGATGTTTGTGTTGTCCTTACGTTAGTTTACCTTAGTTGAGTTTGTAAGCTACGGACTAATGATAAAGAAGTTAAGTCTGATAGATTTACAAACATTTGAACATTGAACATCAGTCCACGACAACATATAGTACAGGTCTAATATGGACTATGTTTTCCAGGTGATGCGTGCTAGCTAAAACACAGGACTGTATCCCGGCCACCTTCACCTGACTGGTCCCTATGACGTCTTTTTATATGACGTCGCCGCCGCAGCACGGACAGTCACTTCGCCTTGGGTACCGTTCCTGGCGAACTACTACTCTTCCCTAACGACTGCCAATACGCCAATACGCCCTCGGACTTCGTCTTTTCATGTCCGTGGAACTGTACTCTTCTACGCTGGAAATTCTACCTGCCGCGGTGGAGTAGCCGAGTGGTCTAAAGCGCCTCGCTGCGGAGCGCGCGGTTGATCGCCGTGGAGGTTCGAGTCCTCCCTGGGACATGGGTGTGTGTGTTGTCCTTAGGTTAGTTTACCTAGGTTTAAGTAGTTTGTAAGCTACGGGCTGATGACCACGCAGTTTGGTCCGATAGATTTACAGACATAAGAACATTTGAACTTCTACCTTGGCCGCCTGTGGAATTCGCTTCGGCTCTGCGTTTGCAATTTTAATTTTCATGATATTAACCGGAACTTGTTTCTCGAACTATTTTACTGTCGACACTACGTCCGATTTAAAAGATTTTATGTTAGTATACGACTTCCGGCGTGTATAATTGATTTTTTTATTTTTCCAAGTGACGAAATATATTTGTGCTGTGCTATCAAACTGTGTACTTCTCGTCTCTAAAGACTCGGAACTGCTTAACTAACTACGACGTTACAGTGTTGTATCGCCTCAACTAATGAATGAATGACTTACTTATACTGATTGATAATTAATTTTCTGACAAGTAAAAAATAAATTTAAAAAATTGTCGTATCCCGATGGTCTTGACATAAGATATATTTGAACGACAAAATACCATCTTCATTTCCGTGACTTTTCACCGAACCAAGCTCAGAGGCTTTGATATGATATACGATAATATCATGTAGCTTTAACGGCATATAAAATGCACAAACGACTGGAAATAGTGTGCATCTGTTCCGTCTTAACAGTCTCCATGAAATGACCAGAATCAGAAAATCAAGCAAAACACTCCCGGGGTCAGTTGTTGAAAATTTGCACTTACAGCCCGCGAGTAGATGGAACGTGACCCAATTTTCATATTTTCTCGGAATAAGCAACTTACAATATTTTTCCAAAAGAATGAATTGACATTAACAGTTCGTTTTTTGTTGCTGGAAATATGTTACAAAACAACGGCAGATTACAAAATGGCTCAAGATTCTAAAATTGTCTGTCACGTTACTACGAATACCTGCAGCTGAATGGTAAATGACGAACATACAGTAAGATTCGTTACAAACTTTTATATCTTCATCGACAAAGGTCACTACTGTTCTTAGTCCGTTTTTTTAGTTCACTTATCTTTAAGTTTGAAATGAGGGCCTAAGTACTCACGTACTCTATAAGAAAAAAGGCGCATAATGGTGTGTCTGGAGGTCGTGGAGGACAGTGTATTGAGAACCCTGAGCTCTCTCCAGCGTTGAGACATGGTGACATTGAGAAATTTAAGTACGCTGGTGAACCAGTCTGGTCTTCCATCATCTTGAAATGTGAAGTCATTAGATGCATCCTTAAGTTGTGAAAAAATCGAGTATGCTAGTTAATCACTGTGATCTCATGAAAAACGAATGTACCTTGCAATAAGTAGTAACAAGAACACGATCTCTTCAGAAGGATGACATTTGTTGTCAAGGAGAGTTCTGGAGACCTCATATGTGCACGCTATGCTACTTATGCACTAATGTAAGATGTCTGTAATTCACTAAAAGTAAATGCGGTAAAAACCTGTCGTTCTCCACGTCTTATAACATGTCAGGTGTCTTACTACCTTCGACACCAATAGCTTACACTAGTAATTTAGTCTGTACGGTTTGTGCGCCGAACTTCGCCTTAGAACTCGCCTGGCAATTGTAAGGACAACTGAAATACTTTCTTTGTATGGCGAATAAACATTCGTAGGCTTTCATTAAGTGTTTATCGAATGATCTCCATTCATTTGTCTTGACAAATGCTTGTCTTGACGGAATGCTCACCGGAAAGCAGTCGCTTACACTTATCCTTCAGCATATAAAATCCTTCTTTTGAACGGACGATATCAAGTTTCTGAAGCTATTATCAGTGTACGGGCTGGCCTCTATCGGGAATTTCTAAAAACTTCGAAGACCTTTGACAGGTATGCTCGAAAATCACGTAGTCTCATAAGCATTTCTGAGCCAAACAGTTACGACCGCCTGTTAAACAACCTGTTGTAAGGGAGTTATTCTTCTATAACGCACCACAACCATCATGCAAGATACAATGCAGATGGCCTCAGATGGCGTACGCTGCTGAAGATTCTGAGAGATGATAGAAAGGATTGAAGATTGGTGAAGCAAGTCTCTGTGGCCGGCCGCGGTGGCCGAGGGGGCTGAGGCGCTTCAGTCACGGTCTGCACGGCCACTACGGTCGGGGGTTCGAATCCCCCCTCGGGCATCGATATTTGTGCCGTCCTAGTTCGTAAGTAGTTCATAAGTAGTTTGTAAGTTTAGGGACTGATGACCCGGTAGTTAAGTCCCATAAGCTGTACGAACATTTGAACATTTTTTTTTAGTCTCTGTGGAACAGAATGAAACTCAATAGGTGGCTATTGGCACGTTTGTTTTAGTATGTCTCCAGCAGTATTCAATGCGTTAGCTGAAAAAGTCATCAATAAGGCCTTGGAAAAAGTAAAAGCACTTGTAGAGGGAGGAGAATGGATAAAAACTATAAAGTATGCAGATGATATGAAAAGAGTAAAACGAGGGTAATGGAATGTAGTGTCAGAAAAGCAGGCGATGCTGAAGTAATTGGATTAGGTAATGCTACGATAAAAGTAGTAGATGAGTTTTGTTATTTAGGTAGCAAGATATGATAGCCGAAGTAAAGACGATATAAAATGCAGAATGGCTATGGGAATCAAAGCGTTTCTGAAGCAGCGAAATTTGCTGACATCCAATAATAATTTAAATGTTAGGAAGTCCTTTCTGAAAGCATTTGTCTGGAGTGTAGCATTCATTGTATGGGAGTGAAACATAGACGATAAGGGAGTTCCGACAAAAAGATGATAGCTGCTTTCGAAATGTGGTACTACAGACGAATAATGAAGATTGCATGGGTAGATCACGGAACTAATGAGGTGCTCAACAGAATTGGCCATAAGAAGCGTTTGTGGCGTATTCTAAGAGAAGGGATAGGTTAGTGGAACACATTCTGACACATCAAGGAATCACCAACATAGCATTAGAAGGAAGTGTATGGGGTAAAAATCGTAGAGAGAGACCGAGGGACGAATACAGTAAGCAGATTCAAAAGGATGTAGGTTGCCGTTCGTGTTCTCAGATGGAGGGGCTTGCAGAGGACAGGGTAGCGTGGAGAGCTGCATCAAACCAGTCTGCGTACTGAAGACCACACCAACAACATGACTGTATTAGCAGGAACGGAATAAGGGCAGCAGGTAATGAAGGAGTATATTGTAAGTATGTGTAAAGAGTTTGGAATGAAACTGAACATTGGTAAGAACATGGTGATGAACATCGGAAAAGAAGCTGTTATGATAAACATATAAACATGGAGATATTACAACACTTTCAACCATTCCAAATTTGGCACTCTTGATAACTTCCAGAGGTAGTTGTACAGAGGTAAGATGCAGGATCTATATGAAAAGGAAACCCTTTGGGTGATTGAAAAATGTGCTGACAGGAATAGGTTGCCAAATGCTTTGCGTCTAGAGTTGTGTCTTACGCTTCTGAAACGTCGGAGTCAGAAAGGAAAAACAAAAATTTCATACTTAACTGGAAGAGTGCATAAAGTTGAAGTACGTGGATCAGGTAAACAACAAATATCAGCTGATTCCTCAAACTGGAAAGGGGGGTTTAGAAAAAGGTTCCCACAGGGTTTTTTCTTGGGTCCTTTGCTGTTCTTGATATATGTTAATGGTTTGGCATTCTATATTCTTGATGATGCAAAGCTAGTTCTTTTTGAAGACGATTCAGGTATAAACAAGCGTTAACTGGTGAAATTGTAAATAATCTCTTTCAGAAAATTATTGAGTGGTTCTCTGCAAATATACTCTTAATAAACTTTGATAAAACATAATAAACGACATGACATCATTGATAAATACAGTCTGTGAACAGAAGTCTATAGCTAAGGTCGAATATTCAAAGTTTTTAGGTGTGTGCATCGATGAAAAATTGAATTGGAAGCACCACATTGACAATCTACTGAAACATTTTGAGTTCAGCAACATATGCTATTAGGGGTATTGCAAATATTGGTGACAAACATCTCTGTAAATTAGCTTACTACGTCCGTTTCTATTCACTGCTTTCGTATGGCATTATATTTTGAAGTAATTCACTATTGAGAAAAAATTATTGATTGCACAAAAGGATGTAATTAGAACAATTTCTGCAGCCTATCCAAGATCATGTTGCAGGCACATATTTAAAGATCTAGAGATCTTCATAGTAGCTTCACAATATATATTCTCTTATGAAATTTGGTATTAATAACTCAACGCATTAAAAAGTAATAGCAGTGTGCATAACGACAATACTAGGAGAAAGTATAACCTCCACTATTCAAGTTTAAATATAAGTTTGGCACAGAAGAGGATGAATTTGCTGCCACAAATCTCTGACAGATAGCCAACCAGTATTTAAAAACAAAGTGAAAGAATTTCTGAATGACAACTGTGTCTACTCACAAGGAAAGTACATGGGCTCGAACAAACATGTATGAACGTTTGCTTACAGGATCTCTACGTACACCTCTATGTGCTGGTGGGTATCGTTTTCATGCAAAACTCTGGAATCATGTTTCAGATAGCACTGTAGATGTAACTGTAGACGCCATACGTAATGCAGATATCTTAACTATAACTTATAATCATCGTACATGTTCTCTAGCGTATTGTTATCAAAAGCCGTGATGATAGTTGCAACTTCAACCTTCTTCTCGGAAGATTGTTGGTATTCACTGCCACTGCTTCCATCGCCTCTTCCCACACTTACCGTAGCACTACCGCTTGCAATGAGTTGTTCGTCGTTATCATCCCTATTATCATCATTATGTGTTAGTGTTATAACAGTATTTAACTTACGCTCATATTTCTGTACCATAACATATACGAGAAATCATGCGAATGATTCATCTTCTACACTAATACCATATTCACGAAGAAGGGTTCTTCGTAACTTCATCTCAATCAATCGCAATACATTAGCAGGATTGATTACCAATCGCCACCCCAACTGACGCTTCACCACACAAATTGTGGTGTCGCACAAGTCTAAAGTGCGCGCCACCTACTTTCGCCGCGCGCCGCCATGCACGCACGGCGCGGCGTTCTTACGACGTCAGCTACGAGCGCCCTCTGCTGAACGACATCGTTCACTTGGGACTGAGATCGGAACCAGTTAACACTTCGGAATCAGATAGGCTCCAGTGAAGACTTGGCTATCGGATAGGCACTAGGCATGCCTCTAGCTCAACTATGTACCAGCATTCTGCAGTACTGAGCTATGTAAAAGTTAAGTATTACTAAGTCTCTAAGAAATATATATCTCGTTCTAATTTACTCTAGTGTTTCTAGTTTCTGCTGTCCCACTGGCTGGTCACCTCCTACCTGCACAAGCGTGCATCCTTTATTCCTGTGTCGGTCTTTCTACTCGGCCACCGACACCTACGACGGAAACAAGACACAAAAGCGGCGACGAGGCTGGGACACAAAACAAATAACGTCACAAAACGCAACTTCGGAGGCACACTGCACCGTCCCTACTGGCGAACCGACAGGTCAAAGTGCAATGCGGCATGGCACACGCAGAGGCCTCTAACGGACGACTGCAGAGTTTTGCAGATGCGGGAGTATCACTAGTGCAATAAGGGATCTCTACATTATCTTTCATACGATTTTGGTGTATATGTTTTTGTTTGGGCCCAAGTACTTTCCTTGTCAGTAGATGAATTTTTACACAGAAATTATTACTTTTTCAAAAAATAAATAAAATAATGTATGTCTTGCAATAGTACCTCTTACTAAACTGACACGTTCCACATCATTATTAAACGTCGTATTCATGACCAATGGAACAAGTATTAATTTAATCTAGTCTAATCACGATTTTGCGGGGCTCCGTTCGTTCCAGGTGAAAGGTAGCTCTTGTTGGTGACGGTCCTATTCTTCATCGTCTCAGCCAGTTTCCTGTGGACTGCCGAAACGAGACGCGGTTATGGTTGAGCCCCTAAATGTGCGTTTTCACTGGCTGTTATGTTCTCTACCGATAAGCTCAGCCATGTGAATACAACTTCACTGGAACAACTAGGAAGTTTGAAAATAGGTTTTAATTCCTAAAATACCATCCTGTTTTCGAGACAGTTTTAATTCAATTTCATTCCCTGAAAATTTACTCAGGAATGTGGAAATGTATGTATGTAAAAATTGTTCTTTTCTTGTGTGTGTGTATGCGTGAATGGCGGGAGGGGGGGAGGAGTCATTATTCCCACCCCATTACCCCGTGATTGGCACTTGAACTTTGAATTGCGGAGGAAACGTGAAATGCCTCACGAACTAGTGTCGGAGCTCTATCATGTACAGCAGCAGGCTGAATGTCGATTCATTCGCGTGACCGCTCGGGAAAAGAGGGTGTGTCGTATCGAGCAATCTAGCTGCAGGCGGCCTAGCCAGCAATTGGTGACCTATATCCTGACCTGCGGAGTGGGGCTGCCTTCATTATGGTTGCGTGTAACGCTGAATACGGCCGGTAGTGCCGCCCTTATCAGAAAAGAATTAGTTTCTAACGCAAAACTTGAAATGTCACGGAATATTAGACGCCGCAGGTTCAAAGTTTCTATCTCATCTGAATAGCAGGAAGCAACGTGTATCGGTTTCTTTTAATATCGTTATTTACGTCAGTGACCACAAAATTTTTCGTCGTTTTGGCTACCGCTTTCGGTCAGTGATGACCATTTTCAAGTGTATAGCAAATCAGAAACGGAAGGACATATTTAGAAATAGACTACCTTAAAAAACATAAATAATGCATTACAGTCATCAAAATGTTTATAAAGTTTATGGGACTTAACTACGGGTCATCAGTCCCTAAACTTACAATCTACTTATGAACTAGCTAATACTAAGGACGACACAAATATCCATGCCCGAGAGGGGATTCGAACCCCAGACCGTAGTGGCCGTGCAGACTGTGACTGACGTGCCGCAGAACGCTCGGCCACCGTGGTCGGCTTATAGTCATCAATATATACTATAGGTTTTAAAATATTATACAGCATACCTGTTGCTACATTCCTTCGTGTAATACTGCCATAATGGCATAAGTGTATCTTCATTAATGAGTCATGGTAGCTTAAAATAAACATTGAAATGCGCCACAGAGCTAATGAGAACATGTTTACTACGCTAGTGTGCAGAACAAACTGTAGTTCAGTTGCTGTACAACTAGTCGTACAATCGCTAGGTGTCGTTACTGTGGTCCTTAACATATTCAACTTTAATTATACTAGCTATAAAAATATTTTGCGAAAAAGGATCTCTTATGTTAGTTTATAAAAATGTGCAACTGAAAACTGTAATAAACTGTGTAAGTATAAAAATGTGTAGATGTCTGAAGTTTGAAGAGGACAGGCTGCATCAAAATGGATACCAAGTACTTATATGAGAAACCTTTTTAAAGCAACAGGCAATAAAACATCGTACAAACAGAGGAGAGTTAGTCAAATGTGAGAGTGCCCTCAGTTACATCAGAAAATTAAAGATCTTGATCACGACAAGCAAGGCCAGTTATACATAAGAGAGCCATCTTGTGCTTAAAACAGGACTTTGTCAAACAAAGCAAAGTAGACATTGGGTACAAAATCGCCCTGTCCATTGAGCAATTTGTCTGTATCTCGTTTTTTAGCTTCATAAATTGCAAGCTCTTCTAAAAGGTCGAGAGTACGGGCTTTTTGGGCTTGGTGCACAATATACACGCTATTCTCAATATTCCCTATAGTATGACCACTCTCTGCGAAACGCAGTTCTAGAGCAGTTGTGTTGCTGGACTGTAGATGCTTCTTAAAGCGGATACTGAATGAACAGCCGGTTTGATCGATATAATATTTAACAGAACTATTACAAACAGTCTTGTACACTCCACAGCTATCATATTTGTCCCGTGCGCTTCTTAATTTATGCTTCACACTACGTTTAAGGGTGTTGACGACTTGAAAACCACATCTAACTTTAGACTTTCTAAAACATTTTTCTATTTGCTGGGACGCCTGATAATGCAATTTCTTTGGGATGGTTTCCATCCTTTCTTTCTTGGTTTCGCCTTTGTCAAAAATGTTCAAATGTTTGTATAGTCTATGGGACTTAACTACGGGGTCATCAGTCCCTAAACTTACAAACTACTTATGAACTACTTACGAACTAGGACAGCACAAATATCCATGCCCGAGGGGGGATTCGAACCCCCGACCGTGACTGGAGCGCCTTAGTCTCCTCGGCCACCGCGGCCGGCCGCCTTTGTCTGTTGTTATTATTCTTTTGTTTCTTTATCCTGTTGTATGGGCGCATGGCATCGGAATATGTTTTAAAATGCCGGGTTCTTTATGTATTTCCTTGTCATCCAAAGGTAATCTCAAGAGCCTATGAATCATAGAGGTGTATCAGTTTCCGCTCAGTTACGAAATGTAAAGCACTCAGAATCTAAAGGAACCATATATGGTGTATCACAAGATACAATTTTGTTTCGGTTTGTTGTTTCTCACGAACATAAATGATTTCACTCCTACAGAAAATGCAAATTTAGTACTTTTTGCACATGTCACAAGTGCAGCAATAAAAAGTAACAATTCCCTCATTTCTAGGGAAACTCATAAATGTTAGAAAACCGACACATTGTGGTGGAAAGACTCACTACCTATATTTCGCTACGCCTCACAGAATTCCACAAGGTATGAAAAATTTTCTCAGGCATGAAATAGAAACAGTAGAAAACGAAAGCGTTGCATTTCCGTGACCACAGATAGGTCACAAGTGTCCAAATATTTGTAAAATGGCAATCATGTGGCATTTTCGGCCGTTATACCCCAGGCGGGATCATGTTTGGGCTACATGGTATAAGTCATAAAGTGACAACCTGTGCGTCGATGACGATGATGAAATGATGATGAGGACGACACAACACTCAACCCTCGAGTGGAAAAAAAAATTCCAACCTCGCCGTAAATCGAACCGGTGCCTCCTGCGTGTCAATATAATACGCTGTCCTCTGGACTATGGAGTGGTTGTCAGTCCTTACCCTTTCAAACTATTTAAAACTAACCCCCCCCCCTCCACACACACACACACAGACATGCCCAAAGGAGAACCTTCGTCGTGGAGCAACGACGTACTTCGCAGCAAGGGGCCTTAGAGCGATCAGGCATTCTAACGTGGTCGATAGGTCACCACTTCCATAAACGAGATTTTTATAATTGAAGAAGTACAACTATCTTTGCAGAACGCTTTATTACGCTAAAAGACATTTAAAAATGAAAATTATTATTTTGCATGTTTCCATTTAGTAAATAGTTATGTAGTCATGTTTTGGAAAAATTTAAATTAAAAGAATAATATCTTCCTAACATAGGAACTTATTGTAATAATGATCTATGATGATAATTCTAGATCTTCCAGCGACCACTACACAAAACTGCGTCTTTTAATAACTTCTTCGTAGATGGAAGATGTAGGGAACGGAATGTTATTTACAACTTTTACAATAACCAGACTGGAGTTACAAGAGTCGAAGATCATGGTTGTAGCCTTCCCCAATGTTATGCAGTCTGTACATTAAACAAGCTGCGTAGGAAGCTAGGAGAAATTTGAAGAAGGAATTAAAGTCAGAGTGAAAAATTAAAAACTTTGCTGTTTGTCGATGACAATGTAATTCAATTAGAGACAACAAATGACCTGGAAGAGTAATTGAGCGGAATGGACAGTGTCTTGAAAGAAGGGTATTAAATGAACATTAATAAGAGCAGAAGACGGGTAATTGAAAGTAATCTAAAAGTACCAGGCGATGCTGAAGGAAGTGGATTGGGTAAAGAGATAAGAAAGACACGCTCACAGCATAGATGATATAAAATGCAGAATGGCAATGGGAAGAAAAGCGTTTCTAAGAAATAGAAATTGCTTAACATCGAATATTAATTTAGGAGGTAGGAAATCTTTTGTATAGATATTTGTGTGATGCGTTGCCTTGAACGGGAATGAAAAATGGACGATATATAGTTCACAAAAGGAGAGGCTATACACACACACACACTAATAACACTGACAGTATGACTCAAATAAACAACATGCACGGTGAAAGTGAATGGAAACATGTCAGAAAATTCAAAGTGAGGACCGGAGAGCGACAAAGAGACTGCTTCCCCTTCCCCTCCCCCCTCTCTTTCCACCTGTTCAACCTGATACTGAAAAGAGCACTGATAAAAGTAATAGCACTAGAGACAGGAATACAACTGGGAAGAAGGATCAATACCCTGGCTTATGCGGGTGATACAGTTTTACTAGCAGAGAAAGAACAAGATCCGACCCAGACGACAAGAGCATTAATGTAAGAGGTAACGAGAAAAGGTCTGAAACTGAAAATGGGCAAGGCAAAATATCTCATAGTGACCAGAGGAAATGACACACCTCTTAACCCTTTCATTCCCAGTGTAGTTCCTAAACAACACCGTATTAGAAGCTGCTTTACACAGTATTATAAGTACGAATCCTTAAAGTCGCGTAGTTGTTGAAGAAAAACATGCTTCTAGAACGACGTTTTGCTGCTTGTTGGAGCATTAATGATCTTCAGAGGCGTCAATATCTCCGACTTGTAAGTCGTATTACGTTGCAGTCTGTATTCGGCCATGGGTGTGAGAGTGCGTACGGTTTGTGTTATTTTATTTCAGCGGCAAATTGTCTTGTCTTTGGTGCTGTAGTGAAGATTATGCTAGCACTATGAATCGGACAGAGCTAAAAATCAACAAAATAGCTTCCGAAGTAATAATATAACTCGATGCAAATGTGTGTTGTGCATGAAAAACATTACATAAACATTATATTTGTTCGGTAAAAAATATTAAAAAACATTTGTTTATGTTTAGCGAACTGTATTAAAACATAAAATACTGAATTTCATTTTTTTCCAAAGCGTATTTCATAATGTGGGGATGAAAATTTGGCCACTACGGTCGGGGATTCGAATCCCCCCTCGGGCATGGATATTTGTGCCGTCCTAGTTCGTAAGTAGTTCATAAGTAGTTTGTAAGTTTAGGGACTGATGACCCCGTAGTTAAGTCCCATAAGCTGTACAAACATTTGAACATTTTTGATGAAAGTTTAATATTTAAATTCTTTTACCCTTGCGAAGTCCTTTACCAACGATATTTAGAGGTCTGTCATCATTTCCTCTGGTCACGCCTCTCCCTCGCCTGACTGAAGGAAGCGGCCATGCAGTATCGTGAGCTATTTGGAGTTTTCGATACATAAAGCTCGGTTGTTTGTAGAACAGAATGGAAACGTTGATTCATCAGACCGTACGTAGAACATTCTTCCAATCACCAAGTGTTCAGGTTTTATGATCGTGGGATCTCTTACTTCGCTGCTTTGAATAGGTTTCCGTTATTTAGGGTTTAGCAACTGCAGCCCATCAATGAATGTTAAGCTCCAGCTGTGCTGATTTTATCGAAACAGTATTACTCAACTGAGTGTTGAGTTTTGCAGTTGCTCTTAAGCGTCTGGCCACAATCGTTCTTGATGCTCATTGGTCGTTGTCAGCTAACTTCGGGTATCTCCACTATTCCTCTTCGCCAATGTTGTTTTACCTTGTTTTGTGTATGTGTCGCTAGTGAAACATTAAACAGTGCCGCTATTTTGGTTACAGATTTCCCCACTAACTGCATACCATCGAATTGGTCTCTTTGGAAGTCTGGGACATGATGCATTAAACAGTCGTTTGTGTTAACCGTCGCAGAACACAGAATTTAATTTACTTCAATCCTTTGTCCAAGACTTTAGGCGTAAATAATGCACTGTGGTCGCGTCTCAGTGTTAAAACGTATGCAGTGCTGCCAACTTGCAACAAGATTTAGTAACCTGCTTGGTATGCCTATTATTTTGTCCAAAGCCGGTATGTACAATTGCTGGAGTTTGTGACACTTGCGGGGAGTGACACTTGCGGGGAAAGGGAATGTGTAGACACTTGCGCGGAGACCCGGACGCTGCAGGTAGTGAACAGGGTGTTCCAGAAGTAGGGATACACCACAGACATCACACCAATACATATATAGCTCTCGGTAAAATGGAACGGTACGATGTCGTTACGTAGCACAGCACGGCCGACTGGATACGCAGGAGAAGTGCAAACAACGTTCTCTCCTCAGAGGTATGATTATAATTAGGTTCGGCGTAGACTTCTACAACATACACTGAACTCGACAAAAATTACACTAAAAAATTTAAGTTTTCGTCTACTTTGGCGATAGCAACAAAATTTTAAAATCGTGTCTACTATGTAAAGATTTAGCAACACAAAACGCTTCAAGTCCGTAACTTCACTGGTTTTTGAGTTCTGAATTTTTAATATGTTTTTAATGTTATTATAGAAAAAACAAATTTGGGACTCACATTACAATTTTCATATGGCAGATTTTGTAGGTACATTCACAAGACATAATTCAACGGTTCTGTGCATTCATCTTATGAGAAATATTAATCATTTGTTTTCAGTGTATTTCAAATTTCTACATTTAAGTTTCTTTAATTATTAGTACTTAAATGTGATGATGAAATAAATAAATTACGTGTATATGTATAGTCTTATGCGGCCAAACTACTTAGGTCATCGGTCGCTAGACTTACACACTACTTAATCTTACTTAAAATAACTTTGGCAAAGTACAAACAAACATACCCATGTCCGAGGAAGAACTCGAACCTCCGGCCGGACCGGCCGCGCAATTTGTGACACAAATTACATGTTTGATAATATTAATGCATAGAAGTATGAAATCACGTCTAGACTACTTCCTGCAAAAATTTCGACAAAAAAAGTTGGCACTGAGTTTAGAAAACAAAATTCTGGTATACTGGATTTTAACATTTTATCAAAAAATGAATGTTACTACAAGAGATACAGTCATTCAAATTTACGGACACCATAACGCTTTCCATTCCTGAGTAAATGAGCTGCTTCTTGTAGTTTCAACGCCACAGTCCTTTTTCTTGAATGTTCTGAATATAAATCTTCACATAGACTTCTTGAGGAGGAGAGTGATTTGGATATCTGATTGTAAACCACTGCCTATTACCTTAGACCTTTTGGACTGTACTGAACAGGAGTTCCGGGTACTCCGTAATTTATATTTATACAGTTAATAGGCAATGTAATTTATAACCAACTACTGGCTGCCAATTTCGCTTCATTTTTCCTGGAAGTCTTGCAACTTGTTTCTCCCTGTTAGTTTATGCCAAGTTCGGAGTAAAAATGGTTCTATATGACGGAGAAAGTAAATAGAATTTATCTTAAGCATTTTTCAGTGTGTGACATTCCCTTACACATTCCGTATTTAATACATTTCTTAGATGTATTTGTAATTCGAATACAGCCAAATCGTTTTGGGGTCTACGAATAAACGCTTCAAGTATGTAAAATACTCATTGACTTATTATTAACGTTTTTTAATTGCAGTTTTAAGGTTGCGTCTTCTATTAAAAAGCATAGTAGCTATTTTTAAAGAGATGGAAGTTGCGTGATAGTGTGGTTAACTACATAGCGGTCAATTACATCAACGTATCTGTGCAGGATGCCTAGTATATTTATTGCTTGTGCAGGTGTCTTGATATGCTTAGTGTTCTGAATAATATGCTTTTAGGAGGTATGACTGTGGAATGTCATCGTCTTGTAGTAGCAAAGAATGTCTTAATAACTCTCCAGACATTATCACTATTCAAATACCTTTTTCTTTTCAAGAGGAACACTCAACGAATTAATATGTAGTTAGAACAAGTTACTATATTGCTCTTCAGCTTGCAAAGGGTTGTGCAATTTCACCTAGTTTCGTGTTATGTTGACAGTGTGGAAAGTTGACAACAGCAGTGCTGGACTTCTTGGTGTGCCTATACCCAGGAAAAGCCATTAGCCGCCACAAGGGCCCCAGGTTCCGCGCAAGTGTCACTCCGAGCAAGTGTCACTCCGCGCAAGTGTTCCAACCCCCAGTTGCTGCGAGGACGATAAGCAAAATCGGACTTGGTACATTAGCTGCCGATTCCTACGTGGCTCAGATTGTGTCCTACTAATATACCCCTTCTATACGTCAAGATATGCCAGAAAATTCTTTTCTATCTTCTTCCTGTCTTAACTATGTATCGTATACGGTTCACTCCTGTAGAAGGCAACACTCCACACAAATGCCTTCACAAATTACTTCCTAACGCTTACGTCAAGAGTCGATTTTAACAAATTTCCCTATCAGAAATGCTTTTCTTCCAATGCCATGCTCCTTTTTTACCCTTCTGTACCCCGAGCAATGTAAATTATTTTCCTGTCCAAGTAACAAAACTGTTGACCACATTTCTTATCTAGTTTTATAATCTAATTCTCTCAGCACCGCCTAATTTAATTCTACTATATTCCATTACCCTTATTTTGCTCTTGTTATTTAGCACAGTGGTAGAATGCCGTCTATGAATCCAAAGGACGCGAGTTAGATCCCCGCCAACTCACAGGATTTTTATCTGTCACTTTTCATGATTTGACCTCTGGCAATGTTGCTGATGTGAAAAATATCAAGTAGCACCGTGGTTCGGAATCCACGTTAAAGTGTTGGCCTACCTATAACTGGCTGGGTAAGTCAGTTGGAAGGTCGGAGGAAGGTAACGACGTATCACCTCCAAACAGAACCAATCCTAGTAATGCACTGTGGTGTTCACACCAACCTTCTGATTATTGATTGCTTTAATTTTTCATTGTTCATCTTACGAATACCTTTCAAAAATATCCATTACATTCAATTGGTCTTCCAGGTCGTCAGCTGTGTCTGACAGAACGAAAGTGTCTTCAGCAAAGTGCAGAGTTCTTATTTCTTCTCCAACTTGTAATTTCTCCTTGCTGTGCTTCACAGTTTGCTCAATGTAGAGAGTGAATACCATTGGGAAAGGCTATAACCCTGTGTTAATCCCTTCACAACCAGTGCTTCTCTTCCATACTCTTCGATCCTTATAACTGCTGTCTGGTTTTTACATAATTTGTAAATAACCTTCCGATTACTATATTTTACTCCTCTGACGTCAGAATTTGACGAGTGTATTGCAGTCATTACTGTCAAAAGCTGTCTCCAAAAGTATTGCCTCACGTGCTACTTATATTTCTCCTAAATCCAATCTGATCATTCCCGAGGTCGGATGCTAACAGTTTTTCCATTCGTCTGTAAATAATTCACTTTACAACTTGTCAACCACGACTTAATTAACATTTCCAAGACTAGCCGGACATGTGTGTCCCACTTACGAATTCGTGTCCCTGAGTTCACAAGGATAAAAAAATACCACATCTAGTGTTGAATGCATCAACATTCTGAAGGCAACTAGCTTATTGTTTGGCATCTATTGCGCGTTATTTCGCTTATTTCTTTTAGTTGTGCATAGTGTACCTCATGTTTTGTCAGTTTTAAGTACTATATTGTCTTGTCTGAAATATATAAGCTTAGTAAGGGTAATAATTGTTTTATTTAATTTGTTTGCTCGAAATATACAGATTTATGCATATATTTAATGGTAAATCATTTCTAAGTTCGTGGTTTCCTAATGGCCAGGGCGTGTACAGAAATTCTATTGTGCCTTTCGTCCATATTCGTTTCAAAACGTTCGAATACTTGCCGGAACACACAAAGACCGTAAGTTGTGCAACATTTATCAGTATCTTGTCACTCCCGGTGTCTGTAAATGTCGAAATTGACACAAGAAGAAATTTTGGAGTACTTATATTCGCTGCCCGATGATGAAGTGTTGCCTGAAGACGAATCTGATGAACAGACAGCAGAAGAACTTATAGCACTTGATGACTCAAATTTGTGACAGGGTTCTTGCAAACGACAGCGAGAACTGTAAAGAGAAGGGGAAGGCGTTCATTACAAAAAACAAACAAGGAGTTTCTGGCGTTGCTGGTGATGTGCGCTTATGCGCAGCTGGAAAACATTTTCCAACAAGGAGCACAAGGAGGCGATGCACACAATACAGCACACGGGAGAAAGAGACACGGACATATTTCATATGTAACAACTGCAAAGTACCACTATGTTAAGTGGTGTTGTGTTGTGGTCTCGGTCTTCAGTCCGGAGACTGGTTTTATGCAGGTCTCAACCCTACTCTATCCCGAGCAAGCCTCTTCATCTCCTCTTAAGAACGTAAACCCACATCCATCTGTATCCATCTCTTCGTCTCCCTCTGCGACCCCTTCCCCCGCCCCCACCCTCACACGTACACTTCCCTCAAATGCTAAATTTACGTTTCCTTGATGTCTAAGAATGTGTCCTACCAATCGATCCCTTCTTTTAGTCAAGGTATGCCAAAAATTCCATTTCTCTCCAATTATGTTCTATACCTCTTCATTAGTTACACGATCTACCCACCTGATATTCAGCATTCTTTTGTAGTACCACATTTCAAAAGCCTCTATCCTCTTCCTGTCTAAACTATTTATAGTCTAACTTTCACTCCAGTACAAGGCAACACTCCACACAAATGCTTTCAGAGATGACTTCCTTGCACTTAAATTAATATTCAATGTTAGCAAATTTCTCTTCTTCAAAAACCCTTTCTTCTCATTGTCATGGTGCATTTTATATCCTCTGCACTGCGACCATCATATGTTATTTTACTGCCGAAGTAACGAAACTCGTCTACCACCTTTATTGTTTCGTTACATAATCTAGCTCCTTCAGTTGTTAAGTCCTGAATAAATAAATATGTTTGGCATGATAATGGTACTAACACTTTTTTTGTACAGATTCTAAACACCGCTAAAGAAAAAGATTGGTTTCCTAAATTTACACATCCTCGAATCCAGCGCGACATATACGTCCCACTTAAAATAATTGTAAAACTATAAATGACAACCGAAATTTAGAAACATAGAGTGACTCAATACCTGTGCCAAAAGCAGGAAACCAATTGTTACAATACTTGCTTAACTTTACGCCACTATGCTCAATGGACCACGCGTTGCTTTCAGAGATTGCCTCCATTCAGCCTGTCTACCAGCAGTCCCGCTCTCTAAAGCTCGCAGTTCTAGGTCTTCCTACGGGTCTTCTGCCTGTTGGCTTGAGTACAGTTTTCGGCCATAGGTTGTCCGGCATTCGAGCAACATGCCCTGCCCACTGGAGTCATCGTGTCTTCTTTATGTTCGGCTCCTTCTAAATATCAGATAACCCTCTCATTATCGTAAACTGATCCAAAAATCTTCCGAAAGACTTTCCTTTCAAATATCATCAGTCTTTTCAGATCTTGCTTTTTTGTACTCCAGGTGGCACATCCATATAGTACTACTAGCTGTAGGAGTGTCTTGTAGATGTTTCTTTTGAAATGTCTTGACAAACTTCTGGTTTTGAGGAGAGCATTAAGGCCGTGCTAACAGAGATTACCTGCCTGTAGTCTTGCCTGTATTTTCATTTTACTGGATGGTTCATCTCTGAATACTGCGCCCAGAAATTTGAACTCCCTGATTTGACGATAAGAACCTTCAGCTGTCTGTAAGGATGGAAGAGGTTCTTGAGGTCCATTAAGTCTACAGTGTCGAACCATATATTCAGTCTTGTCATGATTGATTTGCAATCCAATTTTCCTCGCTATTGTTTCCAGAATGTCCGCCATTTCTCCTAATTGTTCTATATCATCGGCATGTCCAAGGTACTTGATGTTCACATCCCCGATCTGGACTCCTCTGAGTTCATTAGATGCCATCCCTCGCATTACCTTCTCTAATGCGAGATTGTTGCAACAATATGCGAAATTTCAATGAATTCGGCCACGAAAGTTTTAAACTGATGGTTCTGTAATTTTCACATCCGGATGAACCTGCATCCTTTGAAATTGGGATTATTACATTCTTCCTGCATTCTTCTCCGCCTGTGACACACATCTTGCACACCAGGTGGAATAGTTTTATCATGCCTGGTTCCCCAGAAACTTCAGTAGCTCTGAGACAATGTTGTCTACTCCAGGGGCCTTTTTTATACTTATATAAATAGACCTGTTAACCATTCGCAACGGAGGACAAAAGACGCCCATCCCACGTTGCACCTATAAATGTAAAGCCGCGAAACCTTAATAGATACCACGTTAAAAAAAAGCACCGTCTGTAGTGAGTGGGTAACTTTTTTCTTTTCAGGCAGTACTTGGCAGGCTGCAAGAGCGCGCGCACGTAGCCAGGTGGTTACGTAGGGCTGCTCCGGAACGGGGAAGTGGTATGGCGGATGAAAGGTGCGCCGTCGCCGCCGCCCTCCCCCGTTGACCAGGGGGCGGTGTGGGGCGAAACCGTTAGCTCACCTTGCGAGGCCGAGGCGTGGGAAAAGCGGCAGGAGGCAGGCGGCAGAAGGCGCCGACCCCACCAGCACCACGCGACGTCGCAACGCCAGCCGACGCCGCGCCCGCCACAAAAAGAGCGCGGGAAGCCCTACTCAAACCGTCGCTGCCCAGATATACATCCACAGTCTCTGAAATTAACATAAAAATCCAACATGAAATAAACTGCTATTATGTATTTCGTAATGTCACAGTTCAAGTTCAGATCGAAATTTAATATTCGATGGTTGTTTACATTGTGCAGGCTAGTAATGTCATGTCATTGAATTGATAATAAAATTATTGTTGTGGTTCTTGTTGTGGTCTTCAGTCCTGAGACTGGTTTGATGCAGCTCTCCACAATACCATATCCTGAGCAAGCCTCTTCAACTCCACATAAGAACGGCAACCTACATCTGTCAGAATCTGCTTACCGTATCCATCTCTTTATCTTCCTCTGCGGTTTTTTCCCCAAACACTTCTCTCCAATGCTAAATTCACAATTCCTTGCTGTCTAAGAATGTGCTCTACCAATCGATCCCTTCTTTTCGTCAAGGTATGCCAGAAATTCCTTTCCTCCGCAATTCTGTTCAGTACCTCATCATTAATTACGCGATCCACTCACTTAATCTTCAGCATTCTTCTGTAGCACCGTATTTCAAAAGCCTCTATCCTCTTCCTGTCCGCACTGTTTATCGTCCAAGTTTCACTGCCATACAAGGCAACACTCCACACAAATGCCTTCAGAAAGGACTTCCTTAGGCTTAAATCAATATTCGATGTTCACAAATTTCTCTTTTTCAAGAACACTTTTCTCCCCTTTGCCATTCTTCATTTTATATCCTCTGTACTGCGACCATCATTTGTTATTTTACTGCCCAAGTAATAAAACTCGTCTACCTCCTTTACTGTTTCGTTACCTAATCTAATTCATTCAGCATCACTAGACTACACTCCATTACCCTAGTTATGCTCTTGTTAATCCTCATCTTCTACGCACCTTTCAGCACATTGTCCAGTCCAACTGCTCTTCCAGGTCCTTTGCTTTCTCTGGCAGAATTACTATATCGTCGGTAAAACGTAAGGTTTTTAATTCTTCACCCTGAACTTTAATTTCTTGTCCAAATTTCTCCTTCCTCTCCTTTATAGCTTGCTCAATGTACAAAATGAAAAACATTGGAGAAATGCTACAATCCTGTCTTACTCCCTTCCCAACCACTACATCCCTTTCATGCCCTTCAACTCCTACAACTGCTGTCTGGTTTTTGTACAAGTTGTAAATAACCTTACGCTCCCTATATTTTAGTACTGCTTGCTTCAGAACTTGAAAGAGTTTATTCCAATCAACATTATCAAAAACCTTCTCCAAATCTACAAAAGCTAGAAATGTAGGTTTGCTTTTCCTTAATCTATTTTCTAGGATAAGCAGTAAAGGGAGTATTGCCTCCCGTGTTCCTACATTTCTCCTGAACCCAGACTGATCTTCCCCGAGGTCGGCTTCTACCAGCTTTTCCATCCTTCTGTATATAATTCGTAATAATATTTTCAACCATGACTTATTAAACTGATTTAGAAATGTAAAAATATTATCTGGAACGACGTCTGTTGAGAAGTGCTGTCTCTGTTGCTACAGCAACTGCAACCGGCTGGTCTGCTTACATTCGGCGATCGTCGCCCCTAGAAATATTAATCTAATCTGGTTTTTCCCATGCTCAAGGAAACAATGTTGAGATGATTGATGCTTTTCTTGATGACTTAACCAAAGTCTTACCTTCAGTGGTATACACAAGACTGGTGTATTTATCACAAAGTTCACTCTCATTAAAGTCTTGACCGTGTGGGAGCAGATTCGCATGTATAGATGTTTTCTGACACACATATACACACACACACACACACGCGCGCGCACACACACTCACACACACACACCGATCCCTCCAAAATGATTGATAGGTGGAGAGTAGTCAACCTTATTATAGTTCGCGGTCTCGGAACTGGTCAAATCTCGAATACCTAACTTCCTTTATATAAATAAGCTGAATTACTTCACAATCCTTAAAGATGTACTAAGAGGGACTATGGATGTAGAGGAATTGTGGACTAAATTTAAATGCATTGTTAATGAAGGGTTAGAGAAATATGTGCCAGTAAAGACGATTAAGGATGGAAAAGATCCACCGTGGTATAATAATAATGTTAGAAAGCTGCTGAGAAAGCAAAGGCTGTTGCACTCTCGATTCAAAAAAGAACACGCAAATGATGAGAGGCAAAAGTTAGTAGAGATTCGTGCGTCTATAAAAAGATCGATGCGTGAAGCATACAATAATTATCACAGCCATACCTTAGCAAAAGATCTTTCCGAGAACCCGAAAAAATTCTGGTCCTATGTAAAATCGATAAGCGGGTCAAAGCCCACTGTCCAGTCACTAGTTGATCATTCCGGGGCAGTAATAGAAGAAAGCAAACGGAAAGCTGAAGTTCTAAATTTAACCTTTAATAAATCTTTCACGCAGGAGGACCGCACAAATATACCATCATTTGATCAACGTACTAATTCCGAAATGGGGGACATAGCAATAGGTATTTCCGGTGTAGAGAAGCAGCTGAGAGAGCTAAATACGAAAAAGTCTGCTGGTCCGGATGGAATACCAGTTCGGTTTTACAAAGACTATTCTGCGGCATTGGCCCCCTACTTAGCTTGCATTTATAGTGAATCTTTAATCCCGGCAAAGTTCCTAGTGATTGGAAAAAAGCGCAGGTGACTCCCGTGTATAAGAAAGGAAAGAGAACTGACCCATACAATTACAGGCCAATATCGTTGACATCGGTTTCATGTAGAATTTTGGAGCATATTCTCAGTTCGAATATAATAAATTTCCTTGAAACGGAAAAGCTTCTTTCCATGAATCAGCACGGGTTTAGGAAACATCGTTCATGTGAAACTCAGCTTGCCCTTTTCTCACATGACATCTTGCGAGCCATGGACGATGGGCAACAGGCGGATTGTGTTTTTCTCGACTTCAAAAAGGCTTTCGACACGGTGCCACACTGCAGACTGCTAACGAAGATACGAGCTTATGGAATAGGTTCACAGATTTGTGACTGGCTGGAAGACTTCCTAAGTAATAGAACGCAGTACGTTGTTCTCGACGGCGAGTGTTCATCAGAGACGAGTGTATCGTCAGGCGTGCCCCAGGGGAGTGTGATAGGACCGCTATTATTTTCTATCTATATAAATGATCTGATAGACAGAGTAAGTTGTAATTTGCCGCTGTTTGCTGATGATGCTGTGGTGTATGGGAGGGTGTCGTCTGTAACTGACTGTAATAGCATACAGGTTGACTTAGACAAAATTTCTAGGTGGTGCGAAGAATGGCAGCTAGCTCTCAATGTAGAAAAATGTAAGGTGATGCGCATGAGTAGAAAAAGCAATCCTATAATGTTCGAATACAGCATCAGTAGTGAGCTTCTTGATGCGGTCGCGTCGTTCAAATATCTAGGCGTAACATTGCAGAGCGATATGAAATGGAACGAGCATGTAAGGACAGTTGTAAGGCAGACAGCCGACTTCGGTTTATTGGGAGAATTTTGGGAAGATGTACTTCACCTGTAAAGGAGACCGCGTATAAAACGCTTGTACGACCACGTGTTGAGTATTGCTCATGTATTTGGGACCCGCAGCAGATCGGTTTGAAGGAAGACATAGAGGCGGTTCAGAGGCGAGCAGCTAGATTTGTTACCGGTAGGTTCGACCAATGCGCGAGTGTCACGGAAATGCTCCGGCAACTCAATTGGGGATCGCTGGAAGAAAGACGACGTTCTTTTCGTGAATTTCTGTTAAGTAAATTTGGAGGGCCGGAATTTGAAGCTGAGTGTAGTACGATCTTGCTGCCACCTACTTACATTTCGCGTAAAGATCACAAAGACAAGATAAGAGAAATTAGGGCTCGTACGGAGGCATATAGGCATTCTTTTTTTCAATTTGGGAGTGGAATAGGAAAGGAAATGCCTAGTAGTGGTACAGTGTACCCTCCGCCATGCACCTTACGGTGAATTGCGGAGTATGTATGTAATGTAGATGTAGAAGATACAGTAAAACTTCGTTAACACGAATCCGAAGGGACCGAAAAATCAGGAGTTCGTGTTAAAAATATTCGTGTCAAGTGAAAAACACAGATTTTAATAAGCATACGTGTACAGCAGTACACTAATGTGTAATACACTACACTATTAATCACGTTATTGTAGACTTACAACACTATAAAGTGATTGTAAAATTACAAGTACTGACAGAATATGAACGTTACTTTCTTGGAAAAAAATCAGTCATGGTTCGCTGACGTGCATGGGAACGATCATATTTTGTAATTTCACAACCAATTGTAATGATAGCGTCCGTAAACCCAGCAGTGACGTTGAATGTTGAAGCGAACCGTTCTAAACAGTCCAAGCCTGTAAAAATCTCCTGACGTGTAGTTGGAGTGGTGTATGTATTCTCTTCCTCTTCACTGTCTATTGATGGGCCTTCTTGCACCTCGTTCACAGCTTCAGGCACATCGGATTCCTCAGAAGCACATACGGCAACATCGTCTTCTACGCTAATGAATTCTTCGAAACTAATCCCAGGGTTCGCAGCGTCCTGCAGAACTGTTTATTCATCAGATGAAATGGCATCTTCTAACTCGTGGACATCTTCAGTGTTGCTATGTCTCCAAGCTCTGTTAAAGCAATTCCTTATTTTATGTGGCGATACTGAGTTTCAGGCTGCTGCTATTGCTTTTATTGCGTCAAGCAGATTCCAATTTGGGGTTGCTTACGATAAGATTTCTTTATGAGAGAGATTATGCCCTGGTCCAAAGGCTGAAGGCAGCTTGTGGCGTTGGGTGGAAAAAACTGAACCTATATGCTGGATAGGTTCAGATCGTGTACGTTTTGGGCAGTACATCTGTCCAATGTAACAAGAACATGCCTATTTTGCGCAACCATTCGACTATTGAAACGAATTAGCCACTTGTGAAATGATGTGCCATCGATCCAAGCTTTCTTGTGGTGAGAGTAGATGCAAAGTAAAGTGTCCATATTTCTGTTTTTAAAACAACGTGGTTTCTCGGATTTACCGATAACCTAGGGACGGAACTTCTCACTGCCGTCAGCATTACAGCACAGTACAACAGTCACAAGATTTTTCTTCGTGCTCCAACGTGACACTTATCACCTTTTATCCCCAGGGTGTGATTTGGAAAAAGATTTTAGAACAGTCCAGTTTCATTCGTGTTAAACACATCACAAGAGGCATACTTTTCCCTCACTCGGTTGAATTCATGCAACCAGCTGTTCGCACTTTCTTCATCAACTTTATTTGCTTCACCACAGATTTATACAGATGAAATTGAATGTCTCTTTTGTAACCGATACAACCAACCAGCAGAACAACGGAAGTCTTCGATGTCTACATCTTTAGCAATATCATTTGCTTTTGACTGAATCATAGGGCCAGTTAAAGGTATATTAGATGCACGCTTGATTGAATCATTCTAGCAGTAACATTTCGATGTCTTCATACTTGGCTGTACGAAGTCGTTTAAATTAATAATTTTTCTCGATTCTTAATAATCGTAAATAAAGTAGATTTAGGTATTCCAAAATCCTCTGCAATTACTGTTTCCTTAATACCGCGGCCCACTTCATCTAGAATTTTAGCTTTAACTGTACATTTACAGCTGTCTGTTTCCTCTTTGTCATTTTCGCGTGCTACGGTTCCGGTTGTAACTGTAGTTTTTATGCAGTATTCCAACTCGATACTCGATACTCGATACACCTGTCAAATTTGGCACTGAGTACGTTCCTAAATGCTACTGCACACATTATTGAATGTCTTACAATGTACAGCATCGCTGATTGTTGAGATGATAATGGCAGCTACCGACCTACAATACGTTAAAAACGAGTCAACAATCAGTATAATTAACTTTGTACCTACATTTCCTACATTCATTTCCGAAAAAAAGAAAAAAAAAAGCTTTAGAATACTCTAAGGTCGGAAGCTTGTGTTACAGTGAATTACAGTTCGTAATTCACATTAACCGAAATTCGTGTTAACCGATAAAACATACCATAAGACCTAACGTATTCCTGGCGGGACCAATTTCTTCTTTATTTAACCGCGAGTTCGTCTTACGCGAGTTTGCACTAACGAGGTTATATTGTAATTCAGAAGAAGCAAGTTAGCTATCAGCTCTAGATGTAGTATATCATCGAGTTCTAGATTAGAAGTTCCCATTCCTTTCTTTATACAGGGTGTCCCAGCTATCTCGTCCACCCAAAATATCTCTGGAACAATAACAGCTATTAGAAAACAACTTTCACCGGTATCAATGTACGGCTGGGGCCCATGAATGTACATATTTGGAAACATTCTAAAACGAAAGCAAATGTGTTTTTTAATACAAACTTCCGTTTTTTGTTTTATTTTAATGGACACCCTAGCGCACGTCCTGAGCAGCATGGGGTTCTCGCCTGAGTCTCAGGACGTGCGCTAGCCGCGCGTTTCGCGTATTTCAAGCGTCAACTTCGCGTCGCAATGTCTCGGGATGTAATTGGAATATTGCGATGCAATCAACGCCATTGTTTATGTGATTTGTCATGCTATGGATTGCTGAAGAAATAATATAGGGTGTCCATTAAAAAAAAAAAAAAAAAAAAAACAAAAAAAAAAAAAAAAAAAAAAAACATAAGTTTGTGTTAAAACACATATGCTTTCGTTTTAGAATGTTTCCAAATATGTACATTCATGGGCCCCAGCCGTACATTGATACCGGTGAAAGTCGTTTTCCAATAGCAGTTATTGTTTCAGAGATATTTTGGGTGGACAAGATAGCTGGGACACCCTGTATATATAGTATATGAAAGCTTCCAAAGAATAGACAGATTGACAGTACTTTTTGATTGGGGTGCAGAGCATATATTTAAATGCACAGTGGTCGAGACTGAAAATAATTAGTAATATTATAAGTCTGATGTCCACTGTCGCTGACACTTATTCGCAATGCAATCATTACTGTAATCCGATGAAAATACTTGACAGTTCACGGGCTGGAGCTGTTTTTCACCAATCAGAGCGCTCCACGTCACGCCCGAAACGTTCGCTGTTGCCAAACTGCCACAACAATCAGTCACTTCATCTCTATTCCCTTGTCTGATTTTCTCGATTTGTTTTGTTACCGATTCTTACGTCTGCCCTCTTTAGTTTGCATTTTATCATGTAAGGGGGACGTTGATGAAAATCATGGATTATTTAAAAATGCACCAAATCCACTTTGTTGGAGATATGGCAATGAAATTTTGTACCACGCTTTACATGAAAGTAACACATTTACATATAAAATCCTTTCATTATATATATTCAGCTTTTTTAAATGAAATTTGAAGTTTTATTTTGAAAAAATAATGTATTTATATTTTTCCCAGAAAGTATTCAAGAGATTTCAACAAAAAATTTCTGCTTCATCTCTTTACATGTTGTAAGCTTCTCTCATAAGATTTTTGTAATGGGTAAAATAGGAGAATATTCATATTTTTTTAAATATGATTTCACAAGTACAATTTTAAATGCATGCAAAATTCCACGCACTTTGCCCCATGTGTCAGCTTGCCATCAGAATTTCAAATTTTTCTCATGAGGCAACGTTTATTAGATTTACAGAAATATGTGTAAGAAATTTCATAATTCTAGCATTCATAGAATCTGTGGAAAAGGTACATAGACTTAAAAAAAAAAAAAACACACGTTACAGTTCAACATAACTTTTTTCCTTACGTCACTTCTTCAGAACGCACAGCATTAGTACTGTGGGTAGTCTTTCCCTTAATGGCTTCTCTTCTAGATTCTTGTCACCTGTCTTCTTTCTTTTACAAGGTCTACAACTGATTTTTCAGCTGCAGAAACGCGTTGTAAATCTACTTTTCTCAGGATGTCTTGAGTAAAATTTCCTATCTTGAAGGTCATTCAAAACGTGGGTGTGGCAGGAAGGCCGCGTCATACTTTTAATTAATTTTCAGGCACTTCGGATGAGATTTCACATTGAAACTTGTAAGACTGCCGTTAATTGTGAAATTAATTCTAGCTGAAGGGAGTCAGGTAAAAGCTTACTGACCGTAAGAAAACCAGCCAAAAGATTCGCGTGAACTACTAACTACTTCCCGCAACAGAATCTTGTTCCCTGGCCCAGAATTTAGAACTCCATCAAAATTAACTTTAGCAGCAGGAATACAAAGAGACGGTGGCCAACACACATTGTAGATCACGAGAATTACACACAATCATTAATGTAAAAGCCACCCCGATCTTAATCATTTCCTAAAGATGGCTATGAGAACATTTATGGCGCACCGGAATTAAAAATATGATAATATGCATCTGAAGTTGTTCTTAGCACTGGTGAGAAACAACATTAAATAAAAGGAGAAGGTATTCATTAACAAATATTCATAATTAGGATAAAATTTCACTGATAATTACTTATTTATTCCATCCAAACGTGAGCAAATGGGGGAACCAATTTTGTTAAACAATAAAATTGCATCCCATTGAATGTTAACTTAAAGTAATCTGAATTGAACATCGCCGAAGGAAGGATTTACAATCAACAAGCATTCATCCACTCACATGCGCGAAGCAAAGCGAAACACCCAACTCAGCATGCTGATACGAAGCAGAAGCAGGCGGCGCTATCCTAGGCGAAATTCAGCGAACCAGGATGTACCACACAACACAAGTAAAATAAACTGCGACTACGGCTACGACTACGGCATGTAACCCTTAGAAATGCGTAGGATATCATAAGGAAGCTATATAAATACAGTTAGACGCGGTTGGAAGGGTTTAATAGGTGGACGAAGTCCAGTCTTCAAAAATAAAAAAAATGGAATAAATTCAAAGTTAGAGTAAATCAACTCAGAAATACAGCACACAACTCCTAGAAATACGTAGTATTTCATAAGCAAGCTAATGAAGGGGGTCGTACAAGGCAAGAAGAGAATTTACTGATGGAGTCCGAATGCAAAGTACAAGTTTGGAAACGAAACAGCAATTTAAAATAGAAGGAGAGGAGATCGCGATGTACTAGGGGAAATTAGAAAGATATATGCATAAACAGACACAGGGGTAGCTGAAGGCTTTGTTCTAAGAAAACCCCATGTGGAATACATATCACTCGCAGGAGAAAATGGAAAAGAATATATCACATGCACTACACGGGATAAAAATAGTCCTGCACATTAATTGCATCCCCCAAAGCTAGAAAGAAATTAAACCGAGCTCGTAGACCGCCAGCTAGTCTCACAAAGGTTACCGATTCTCAGCCGTCATCAAACCGAATTAGTTACATATTCACCGTGTTTACCTACGCAAAATTACCGAAATGAAATTGAACACACTTCCGTACATGATCGGAGAAACTTATTCCGAAAAATGAACGTAAGTTCTGAAGTCTAACTTGAACAAAGCAGACAAGGCATCGCTACCATCTCAAGGAAGGAAAGAAAATAAGAACATCTTACCAGGTCGAAGTACAGCCACAGAGTGAAGAAGTCAGCCAGCCAGTCCCCGCCACCACCGGGAATCGGTAAAAGCCCAGAAAATCGAGGTGGTGGGGAGAGCCGAGACTCGCATGTCCTGCCAAGGCTCGCTGCCGGACATTGCCAATCCAACTTGTAACCAAAGGGTGGAGGAACCTCTTGGTAGCGTCAAAAGCAGAAGTTGGTAACGACTACCTATCAACACGAAGCCAGAGAGACATGCAAACCGAGCAGCCAGCAGCCGACGACGAAAATTCTCATACATACGCACAGACTGCCATGCTAGAAGATGCTCATACATGCACATACAGAATAAAGCGAGTACTTATTCTTACAGGGACAGTGGCGTCACGGAGAAACCGTTCATATTGTCACATTCATAGAAACAATAATAAATTAATAGCATAATAAAATCCCAGCAATGTTAACACAGTATTACAGAAACTAATATTTAAAAACATGAAATGAAATGCTATTCCTCATGCCTCCGAACGAAAGGGGTTCACATCTAGAAAAATAGAACGATTTAGTGAAATTAGATAAATTACAACCTAGGGAAGGCGGCAGACAGCCGTCTTTCAAACTTTGGGAACTTTTCGTCCATGAGTTATACTAACAAATAAAAAGTAAATTGAAAATTGACATTTTTGGTCAAATTCATCAACGTCCCCTCTTAATGATAAGCATAAAAAAAAAGACATTGAAAATGGTAGTAACGAAATACGTACTCCATACACAATACTAAGTACATGGTACTGAATCCTTTCCTACAAGGTGTGGTTTAATGTCACCTATACAAGTATTATATCACATATCAGCTTGTAAGAACGAGCTATCCGAACGCAACAGTTCAATGTTATTACTGGTGTGTATTTCACTTACAAGGAGACCACATGACTATCGGATTTAAGTACAAAATTGTTTGATATTTATGGCTCGTGAAGTACAAAGCTCAAATAATAATCAGCCAAAGCCATTCCACGCAACTTCCAAAAATTCTCAAGAAAATCGAATTTGAAGTTTTGCAAGCACACGTAACTACAAAAAATTAAATAACTTTCAATATCTGTCGGTGTAGCGTTCTGGCCTTACAACTCTAGAGTCGGTAGTTCGAATCCTACCATGACTGAATTTGTTTGTTTTTGTTTGTTTAAATGTTTACACAGTTTTAATATCTAATGGTATTTTTTACGAAAAATGCATGTATTATTTATTGGTAATTTTCTGTATTTTATGAAAGGTTGTTCATAATTAAGTTACATTTTTTACATTATTGGCTTCACTATTAGTTGACGACAGCAGTCTTTGATTGCTCATTTCGTGAAGAGTTACGACGCTGTATTTGGGAAATCATCTCCATAGCTAGAAATGGCTTTCCAAACAGCTAAGTAATCAACCATCGCTTAAAGTGATGAGAAGATATTCACCTCGTCTACATGCACATAAACTAAAACTGACACAACACGTGGAATTCTAGATCCTAATATGTTTTCAGTAACTGAATGTGAAAACAACGAAACAACAGCTGTAATAGCGAGATTCGAACGACCGAATCTATGCTGTGAGGTCAAAACTCTACCATCTGAGCTACAGATGTTGCAGATGTTTGAATTATAGATACTTAGGTGTACTTGCAAAACTTCAAAGTCGATTTCCTCGAGAATTTTTAAGAGTTGCGTCGAATGGCTTTTGATAATTGTTAATTAAGTACTGAACATCACAAAATTTAAAATCCTCCGATACCCATGTGGTCTTGTTAGAGACAATTTACTGTAAGGCTGCTTAGCACCATGCCGGGCACGATGGCTCAGAGCGCTCGGTCAGAAGCCTCGATGCCCTCTGTAATATAAAAAACTGAGTAAAAATCTGAACGAACAACCCACGCAAAGAATCGATCTTAAATTAAAAAAAAAATAACAAAGAAAGGCACAATGGTAAAGCATTAGCTCCCTGCACGAAAGATCGTGGGTTCAAATTCTATAATGTGCTATTTATTCTAATTTCTACATCAAAGGTACTTTTTTAGTCCAAACGGACTGTGTATTGTTTAATTCTGGATTTTATTCTTAACAGCCTTTGGGGCGAAATACTCTTGGCGTGGAGTTGTCACCGAAATTTGCGTGCCATTTTTTTTCTTTATAGTTTGCTTCTACTGATAAAAGAAAGTGCACTTATATGTAATAACAAAGCATGAAGCACAACACACAAACCAAAAATTTTTGTCACATGGGAACAAAGAATGTCACTATATTAGTATATAAATATCTCCCGCCCTCTTTCCACCTCCTCGTTCTTGGTCCATTGCCCTGGCTACTTTGAACAGATCTATATAACGTGGGTGATGCATATTCCGCTGCAGAGGGACACAGAACCAATGCTGTGTTTCTGAGAAGTTGTGGTTTAGCACCCCAGTCTGTACCTCTGTGGTCAGGACTAAAGAGACTATCCAGATAATGATGAGGAAAGATCTCAGCATTTAAATAAAGATCAGTCACTCTTATGAAGACACTTCACTGTAAAAGTTAACGTTCGCTCAAAGTGGAACTGTCTAATTCTTTCGATGATTACCAACGTATGTGAACACTACGGTTCATTCTTGAACAAAAGTCTGTATATACTTGCGTGTATGATTCATTCATAGTGTACTGCCGCCTACTGGCAAGAAAGTTTTGTGTCCCAGCCTCGTCGCCGCTTTTGTGTCTCGTTACGTTGTGGGTGTCGGTGGCCGAGTGGAATGAGACCGACACAGGAATAAAGATAACACGCTGGTGCAAGTACGGAGGGGAGCAGCCAGAAACTAGAAACACTAGAGTAAATTAGAATGATACATATATTGCACAGAATTTATACAATACTTAACTTTTACATAGTACTGCAGATACAGAGTTGAGCTAGAATCCTGCCTAGTGCCTGTACGATAGCCAAGTCTTCAATGGTGCCTATCTGATCCCGAAGGTCTTAACTGGTTCCTATCTCAGTCCCAAGTGCACGATGTCGTTCAGTGGTGGCCACGAGCGGAGTTGCAGCAGAGGGCGCTCGTGGCTGTCGTCGTAAGAACGCCGCGCCGTGCGTGCATGGCGGCGCGCGGCGAAAGTAGGTGGCGCGCACTTTGTACTTGTGCGACACCACAGAAAGTACATATAAAAATATAAAAGAGCGAGAAATTGAATTGCGTTTGGCTAGAATTCGCTTAATACTTTTCAAACAACAGCATTCGGTTCAGAATTAGCAGTGTCGTACAATTTCCTACACAGAGCGTACGTAGTAATTGTATGGATAGGGTCAGATTAACTATGCTCCGTTCCGTTCCGACGGACCGAAACACGGAGAGGCGTATGACAAGGGGTGCATAAAACGAGCGCGTGGTCTAAGCAGTCATGCTAGGGATTATGCAAGCGCTCCTGCCGGAGGTTCGAGTCCTCCCTCGGACATGGGTGTGTATGTGTAGCCCTTAACGTACGTTAAAGTAGTTTGTAAGTCTAGGGACTGATGAACGTAGCAGTTTGATCCTATAGGTTTACAAACATTTGAATATTTTAATATTTGACCAAACTGGGGCGCTCCGTCAATGTGGCCTCATCCGTTTCAGGTGTAAAGCCGTTGTGTGTGTTTTATATCGGTGATATTGGAAGCTGACTATAAACTTCACCTTAAAGAACCTGTTGCTTTATAGTGGCTTAAGTATTAGTGTTTGTAATCACATTCAGCAAGCATAGTCTCTCTGTCTCCTTTTTCTCTCTCTCTTTCATCTGTATGACATAAGAGTAAGAGTAAGAGTAAACTCATTATATCCTTCATTTTGAGTCCACCCAAGAAGCGATCAAAGGAGAAATCATTATGTTCTTCAGAGAAACGTATTGTTCTTCATGTGTTTAAAACCGAACTGTTGTGTCCAGAACAATCACTGACGGATATTGTTATAGAAACAGCTGCATCTACTGGCGTTGCTCGTGCCTCAGTGTGTAGAGTGCTTATGTCAGTACAAAGCCACACATTCTTCAAGTCTCCAAAGAGAGAAAAAAAAATAAAATAAAAATCACTACAGAAGATGGCTCTTAAAGAAATGCTATACGAAGAAAAGCAAAAGATTTATTTTTTTTCCTTTTGCCAACAATTGACAAAGTGCTAGCTGTCGTAAACGAAGATGCTGATTCGGGCAATTTTCGGAGGACTAAATTTTAGGATTTTTAAAAGAAATATAAAAATTACAGGACTATCAGTTTAATAAGTCATGGTTGCAAAATTCTAAAACGAATTATTTACAGACGAATGGAAAAACTTGTGGAATCTGATCTCGGGGAAGATCAGTTTGGATTTAGGAGAATTGTAGGAACACGGGAGGCAATACTCACATTACGACTAATCTTTGAAGATAAGCTAAGGAAAGGGAAACCTACATTCTTAGCATTTGGAGAAAGCTTTGACAATGTCGACTGGCATACACTCTTACAAATTCTGAAGGTATCAGGGATAAAATATAGGGAGCGAAGAGTTATATTCAACCTATACAGCCGGCCGCGGTGGGCATGGATATTTGTGCCGTCCTTAGTCTTAGTTAGTTCATAAGTAGTTTGTAAGTTTAGGGACTGATGACCCCGTAGTTAAGTCCCATAGACTTTACAAACATTTGAACATTTGAACAACCTATACAAAAACCAGCCAGCAGTTATTAGAGTCGAAGGGCAAGAAAGGGCCGCAGAGGTTGGGAGGGGAGTAAAACAGGATTGTAGCCTTTCCCCAGTCTTGTTTAATCTGTATATTGAGCAAGCAGTGAAGGAATTCAAGGAGAAATTTGGAGAAGGAATTAAACTGCAGGGAGAAGAAATAAAAACTTTGCGGTTTGCTGATGACATAGTAATCTTGCCAGAGACTGCAAAAGATCTGGAAGAGCATCTGAATGGAATGGATAGTGTCTTGAAAAGAAGATATGAGATGAACATTAATAAGAGTAAAACGAGGGTAATGGAATGGAATGTCAGAAAATCAGGTAATGCTGAAGGAATTAGATTAGGTAACGTGACAATAAAGGTAGTAGATGAGTTTTTTTATTTGGGGTGCAAGATAACTTCTGATAGCCGAAGTAAAGAAGATATAAAATGCAGAACGGCTACGGGAAGAAAAGCGTTTCTTAAGAAGCGAAACTTGTTAACATTCAATATTAATTTAAATGTTAGGAAGTCATTTCTGAAAACATTTGTCTGGAGTGTAGCATTGTATGGGAGTGAAACGTGGACGATAAGGACTTCAGATAAACAGATGATAGAAGTTTTTGAAATGTGGTGCTACAGACGAATGATGAAAATTAGATGGGTAGATCACGTAAGTAATGAGGAGGTGCTTAACCGAATTGGGGAGAAAAGAAGTTTCTGGCATATCCGGACTAAGAGAAGGAATAGATTGGTTGGACACATTCTGAGACATCAAGGAATTGTCAACTTAGCATTAGAATGAAGCGTGTGGGTAAAACTCGTAGAGGGAGACCGAGGGACGAATACAGTAAGCAGATTGAAAAGGATGTATGTTGCCGAACTTATTCTCAGATGAAGAGGCTTGCACAGGACAGTTTAGCGTGGAGAGTTGCACCAAACCAGTCTGCGGACCGAAGACCACCACCACCACAACAACAACAACAGAAATGAATTTTAAATAAGTTTGACTTCTAATATGATTGATATATAAGAAAAAAAAACATAACGACCTTTCGCCTGAAACGGATGTCACGACATTAACAGACGCCCATGTTTTGTCTAACCCTGATTACGCGCCTCGGTGTGTTTGCATTCCGTCTCCGTTTCAGTCAACCGACTATACAGCACCTGCAAATAGTTCTAAGCAATAATTTTTATCTCCGACTTCGTATAATCAGTGGAATGCATATTTAATTGTGTGGAACATTTCCTTTAACCAGATTCCGTTCGATAATCTACAATGTTCAAATGTTTGTTAAGCTTAAGGGACTTAACTGCGGGGTCATCAATCCCTAAACTTACGTCTTGTACTAAAGACGACACAAACATCCATGCCCGAGGGGGGGGATTCGACCCCCGACCGTAGCGACCGTGCAGACTGTAACTGGTGCGTCGCAGACCGCTCGGCCATTGCGGCCGGCGTTCGATAATCTACCATCAGTAGTTATCAAAAAGATGTTGATTCATTGCGACAGTCGAATGAACGATGTGGTGAATAAGTGTAGCTAGTTCTTACGAATTGACACCGAGGACCTTGAGAATATGGAAAAATTACGTAAAAAGTACACTGTGTTACAACCTATAAGTGAATGGAAAGTATATTCAGAGACATTTACAGTACATGTGTCATCGACCCTCAAGTTCAGATCAAAATATCTTTCAATAGTCACCGGAATACTTACAGGTCACCTTGGCGTTGTGACGACAAGTACCGTATTCATAATCGGATACAGATCTCTGCCTTACATCTCGAAAACATTTCCGAGCACACAACGGTCACGAGTCAGAGCGTCGCGATATTATCGGATAATCAACCAATTTTTAGCATATTTATGAGTCCCCGTGCGTTCTCGTATGCTGAGACCTTGAATAACGACTCGAGCTTCCGTTTTCATTACTCTCATTTCGAGTACGTGGACTGGCACGCTCTAGCGCTGATGTGGTCACGCGATGAAGGCGGTGGCCTGCGACCGCTGTGGGTATTCTCCTTGTGTGATTGCTTGTGGTCCATCAACCCGGTACATGTAACAAAACGGACACACATCATACCAAAATTAGTTCCAAGACTTTCAACACTTCGACTATTTTCCTCCTTCATTTTCTATGAACGCTTGTGTTTCTTAATAATAAATCCCACTTTATTTTTTTATTTTTTTTCAAGTTATGAGAGACGTAGGGCACTCATTAAAACACCAAAATGACGTTGCTGAGATGCGGGGATGAACCTACCCGCGTTTGACTATTCTTAACCGGGGTTTCTCATGGCTTCAGCAAATTACTACCATTCATATACTAACATCTACATCTACATCTACATACATACTCCGCAATTCACCGTAAAGTGCTTGGCGGAGGGTACACTGTACCACTACTAGGCATTTCCTTTCCTATTCCACTCCCAAATTGAACGAGGAAAAAAAGAATGCCTATATGCCTCCGTACGAGCCCTAATTTCTCTTATCTTGTCTTTGTGATCTTTACGCGTAATGTAAGTAGGCGGCAGCAAGATCGTACTACACTCAGCTTCAAATTCCGGCCCTCTAAATTTACTTAACAGAAATTCACGAAAATAACGTCGTCTTTCTTCCAGCGATCCCCAATTGAGTTGCCGGAGCATTTCCGTGACACTCGTGCATTGGTCGAACCTACCGGTAACAAATCTAGCTGCTCGTCCCTGAACCGCTTCTATGTCTTCCTTTAAACTTATCTGCTGCGGGTCCCAAACACTTGAGCAATACTCAAGACGTGGTCGTACAAGCGTTTTATACGCGGTCTCCTTTACAGGTGAAGTACATCTTCCCAAAATTCTCCCAATAAACCGAAGTCGGCTGTCCGCCTTACTCACAACTGTCCTTACATGCTCGTTCCATTTCATATCGCTCTGCAATGTTACGCCTCGATATTTGAACGACGCGACAGCATCAAGAAGCTCACTACTGATGCTGTATTCGAACATTATGGAATTGTTTTTTCTACTCATGCGCATCACCTTACACTTTTCTACTTTGAGAGCTAGCTGCCAATCTTCGCACCAACTAGAAATTTTGTCTAAGTCATCCTGTATGCTATTACAGTCAGTTACAGACGACACCCTCCCATACACCACAGCATCATCAGCAACACATAGGTTGTTGTCTCTTCCCACCGAACTTCAAACGAAATGGCTATGAGAGGCTAATAACAATGATATCGAGGTATTGCTCAAATGAAACGTCTTTATTCTGACTTTCGAAATATTGTGATATTAATTGAAACATTCGCTTTTCAGCAAATTGTATACTTTCCGTTTATAGTTTGTGTACCAAACAATAAACTACCCATTATATTCACACAATTCATACTAGAACCATTACATATGTTTAACATAAAGTCGTTGCTTACTCTTGGAATAAGCTTCAGCTTTTCTTCAGTGCTAAGCATTGGGACTGATTAGTTTTCTTTAAACTTAACTGAGGCTGAAGCTTATTCAAAACGTGGGCGTGGCAGGGAGGCCAGGACATTCAGAAGAGACTTGGAACCTCAGCCGCGCATGCGCATTGCAACGCTGCGGCCACTGTGGCGCCGCGCTACGACTCGTGTACGTGCTGTCTCCGCGGCGTGAAACGTTTCTCATGCGATGAAAATACTTTGAGTATGTATGTATGTATGTAAAATGTATGAAAAGAAGAACGAAAGTTAGAATGATAGTATAAAAACAATTTTTTTTTCCTTTTGTCACGACGAGCTTTTTCCGGTGGTTCACTGAACATAGGACGCGCCGCCACTTGATGAGAGCTCAAAATCATATGAGATATTGACAAAATCAACTGATAAATATACAAATACAAATTACAGAAACTGACACAGGTAAAAAGTAACACACAACTTAAGAAATAGCCTTTGATAGAACCAAACCAGCTAAAATTAGAGTTTCCTCCATAACTTAAAATGTAGTTCTGTTTTTTTCAGCGTGGACTGTTGCTAAACTCCATTCGGCGGTGTCGGAGTAAGTGCTTCCAGGCTCCAGGAGATGTTTCCCCGTCCGTTACCAAGAGGGATGCCTTGAGAAGTTTCATGAGAAACTCGGAACCTTCCTCGGAGCTGGCTGACGTCGACCGCCGCCTCCACCACTCGAGCAACCCTTTGGGGTAGTCTTGTCTAGTTCGCGAACGAACTAGTTCGGAAGAGGGCTCCGACAGGCGAAATACGTGAACTAGTTCGCAGATCCCTCGCCTCTTAGTTCGTCCGCTCCTTTTCGGAAGACTGACGGGGAGCCGGCCGTGGTGGCCGAGGGGACTAGGGCGCTCCAGCCACGGTCTGCCCGGCCACTACGGTCGGGGATTCGAATCCCCCCTCGGGCATGGATATTTGTGCCGTCCTTAGGATAAGCTAGTTGATAAGTAGATTGTAAGTTTAGGGACTGATGACCCCGTAGTTAAGTCCCATAACCTTACCAACATTTGAACATTTTGAAATGACGGGGAACAGTGAGAGGACGCGAGAGCGCGCAGAATCGCATGATTCCCTTCTGCCAGTTACCTTCTTTTCGAACTGAGATGCAGCTCAGCTGTAGTTTCATAGTTCACTGCCACAAGAAAGCTATTTTAAAAATAAAGTACTACGAGTACACTGTATGCAAAGTAGTTGAATACCATTGTCTCACCCATTCGTGTGAATAACTGGTTTATTTGCCTAAGTATTTGATGTCAAATTGCCCAAAAATACGGGTAATAGCAGAAGCTTTGGCAACACTGATTCATTATATAAAAAAGCTGCCATAAAAGAAGAGCTCTTTTAGTAGCGGTAGCAAAAGCCAAAAAGAGCGAACGAACTAGAAGGAGCGGACTAACTAGGAGCAGAGGACGAACTAGGAGTAGCGGACGAACTAGGAGCAGCGGACGATTATGCCAAACGTATCTCGCTTCATAATTCGTTGGATTCTTTTCCGAAGACCGACGGGCAAAAGCGAGAGGGCGCGCAGCAGAATTAAAAATGACGTGTTTGCCTTCTGCTGATGAGTCATTTCGAGGTGAGCGTCTGCCTGCTAGATTACATAGTTCGGTGCTACAAAATTTCTGTTTTGATGTGTTGTACACTCTGCAATATCTGACTAATAAATTCCACAAAGCCAACATATAGAGATAACTCTAAACTTAAACGCGAGAAATTATCCACAAACTGTTTCTTTTGGTTTGCGTGACGTTAGCGGCTCAAGCAGCAAGCGCATGAAGCAGCTCGGTGGAGGAACTTCTCCCTCCACCTGCATGCGCAGACCACGCCGCTCAGCCGTCATTGGGAGCGGACGAACTAAAAGAACGAACTAGTAAAAATGTAGTTTATAAATTGGTGATATTGTTCATAATTAAGACGTAAATAGAATCATTATTTATAACAATCAAAAGTTTGCTTAAAATTTTATTGTAATCAGAAACAGGAAGGCCTTTGGTGCAGAAATCTCTAAATAAAAAAATAAAATAAAATAAAAAATAAATAAATAAAAAAAGACTATATGTATCTGCCTCTGGAAAAAGAATTTATTTGACTTGTAAAAAATCTTTATTTTTTCCTTTCTTGTTTCTACATCTACATCTACAACCATACTCCGCAAGCCACCCGACGGTGTGTGGCGGAGGGTACCTCGAGTACCACTATCGATTTTCCCTCCTATTCCAGTCACGTATTGTTCGCGGAAAGAAGGATTGTCGGTATGCCTCTGTGTGGGCTCTAAACTCTCTTAATGTTTCCTTAATGTATCTGGTTCTTTCTTACTAATTTAAGTGTAATATCCGATATTCGTTATTATTTCTTTTTAAGACGACGGATTAGCGTGGTGGTTAACGTTACGCGCTATGGAGGAAAAGAGATGTAAATAACAGGTTAGCGTCTACACTCTCGGAGTTAGTTTTTTAACGATTTGGTTTAATTAAGGTTTATGTAATTTACTTGTTAATTTAATTGAATTATAATATCCAGTATTACTACAAAGATGAACTAACTCTGCCCACGAGAGACCTTGTTGAGTTTTTCGTGCAAGAGCACAGGTACCAATAAATTTCGAAACAGTACCCTACGTCATTCAGTTTTCGCCACGGTGTTTGAATTCTGTTGCAGCTCAGTACAGTGCTGCAATAGTTCAGTTTTACAGTGCAAAGAGAGTGTGGTTATGGAAGCAGATGAAGTAAAGGAGCAACAGTGTTTACGTATAACAATAAAAGCAAAAATTATCACAACGAACACTGTCGAGCTGAAGCGTTGTCCCACGTGTGCGAACAATTAGAATACATGAGGCAGAACTTATTATCTTTGAAGAAATGCCAAAGTAAACATTCCGATATATGTACATCGTGAAAAATAGGAATATAAGAGAGCAAGACATTGTAGCTGGCACAGATGATGGATTTCACCATTTACAGTTTTTTTTTTTTTTTTTTTTTTTTTTTTTTTTTTTTTTTTTTTTTTTTTTTTTTTATGATATTTTGCCAAAAGTGATTTGGTCGTACATTTTGTTATCATTATCAAACGCTTTCAGTTAAAGTAACGCCTTTGTGTTTCTTGAAGAAAAAAATTACAATTTCTGGAAGAGTATTGCATGCAACGTGCAAGCATAAGAAAGCTACAATATTAAGTTTTTTTTTTCGGCGTTCGCTAACAGATACCGTGTAATTTTACGCACGTCTATCTTTTAAAGACAATTATCTACACGCCAGCCGCAACGGGCGCTGGAGAGCGCTGTGGTCGCAAATCATGATGAGCAGCACGTTCCGTGGGATGTAGCGGGTCGTTTCAGAGCGTGCTGTAGTGTAGCTAGGTAGACAACACGTCTGGCCTGCGTCACGTCGGAACAACACGTCCCGTGTGAGGACGGCTTTAGTAGAGCTTGCTTCCTCCTTAAGTGAGGTGGAGGGATGTGACTCAGCATAGGCAACCAGTGATGTGGGGTTGATTTGACGGTACCAGTAATGCAGAGCATTGTATCATTCACACGAATTTCGTTAATTTCACAGAAGTAGTAAATGTATGTCATTCCGAAAGACACAGTTTTACTGTACGAACTGTGTAAATGTAGTAAGTGATTAACTTTTCTCTTTTGATCATTTAGTACTGGTGTCAGCGAGAAAAAGTTTTCTAAAGTTTTGAAATTGTATGTAAGGTTTGTTTCAAATTACCCTCACGTCCAACTGCTTGGATGTAAGATGTTCTTAACCTCACAGAAATTGTTGGTTACCGTGCTTCGTTGAAATTGGTCCAATAGCTTAAGAGTAGATGTGAAACATACACACAGACATACCTGTATACAATTTGTATTATTTTGTATTTCTGTCATCTGATAAGATGTTCAGAAACTTCATTTGCGTAGTAGTTTATAAGGAATCATAAAAAGCAATTACTGACACCAAAATTATTGCATTAATTGCTACTGATTCTTCATAAGAAAATTGAGAAGCTGTAAGTACATACTTCGCTTAGAAAATCTGGAGAACCAAGTGACTAGACGACGTGGTATGAATAGAAAGATTTGACACTTCCTTTAGTGTAAAATTGTAGCATGTAAAAACCTGTTGTACTCGCTGAAACTTGTTTTTGCTTCTTCGCTAAGCGGGATGGAAAGGAAGATTAAGTGGAAATGAATTGCACATTGTCTTGTGGAACATAGTGTCTCGCCTAGGATCGCCAGTCGATTGTGCGGCGTGGTGCGGAAAATCAATCGCCTCTCGTCGTTAAATAGGCGCCTTGAGCAGCCGAGGTGAAAGCCTGCATTTGTAGAGAAGTCGCGCTACACGATGTCATTAGCAACGGCCAGCGGCTGCTTAAGTGCACTCTGTATGCCGTCGCTGTTTACCCGGCAAATCCGTGAAATTGCAGATATCATCTGCAGGCAGATACGCGCTGGAAGGTACGTGAGCGGAATGAAGCTGTGAGTTCACAGCCCTCGCACTCGTTGCAGCTGATGGGTGTCGCCAGGAACGGAGACGACTGGCTGACGTCACACCGTCAACTTGCACCTGCATAGTTGCATCTTCATATCAAAGCAGTGGAAAAGCCCAGTATGTTACCATGTACACGATATTGAAGTAGACAGCTTCACAAACACGTTTACTATCAACGCGGGTACTCTGTATCTTAATATAAATAAAAATTGAGATGTTTGTGCCTGTATTTATCTCTGCAGCCTAAACTATACATAGCATAGTGCTTGTATGTGGTATTAGGTAACAGTTTCCCATTGTGTACTATGGTGGTAGATAGTTCATAACGATACAAGGATGGAAGGTAAGGGAGTTGAAAGTTCTACGTGTGGGTGTCAATATTTTGCTCTTCAGCAAATACTACACACTGGAGACGAACGATATCTCTGTGTTGCTGTAGTACAGTCTCACGTTGGACACCATAGCTATAAGAGGGTGGAAGATATAGTGGTTGAAAGTCGTCAGCTTATATAAAATTTTGACTGAAGACCAGCGATGCCTTTTGACACTATAATAGAAAAAAGAGGTTATATTCAGCGAAACGTGATGCACAATCTTCCGTTCGAGCGGTCTGGAGCTCCATATTACGGATCGCGCGGTCTCCGTCGTCGGGTGTTCGAATCCCCCACTCGGACATGGATGTGTGTGTTGTCCTTAGGTTAGTTTAACTTAGTTTAACTAGTTTGTAGGTCTAGGGACTGATGACCAACGTAGTTTGGTCCCATAAGAATTACAAACATTTGAACATTTTGATTTTTCGGTTGTTTTTCTGCAACAAGCGTACGAATAAAGAAAAATAAGTACATATTGCAGTTTGAAAAGTAAAAATACCAAGAAAGATGCCAAAGCGTAAGAAAACGGCACTGAAAAGGGAATATACAAACTATAGAAACTTGAAATTCGTAGACGCTGTTTATCTAACACTGTAGGCATCAGCGATTTTTCGATATTCCCATCCCTAAGAGGGTGAAATAGGGGATGAACGGTTTTTTGAAAATACGTTGCTATTCAGGCAATTTTAAAGCAAGAAATACAAAACTTCGGATTTAGATTTTTTATTGGAATTTTAAAAACACGTGTTTCTATATTTTTGGAAATTTAACTGTTAAGCGGGTGAAATAATATAGATATTGAATTCCATGGCAGTTTCCTACGTTCCACACTCATTGATTTCACTGGAATTCTAGTGAGAAAACCTTAACGTTCCTCAATAGAAACGTAACGTCTTTCTGCAAGCGATCGGATCTTCTGGAGTATACTAGTCAATCAGCTTCATCATCATCATCATTATAGGCTGATTATGCCTTTCACCGTTCAGTCTGGAGCTTAGTCCCCTTAATAAATGTTCAAATGTTTGTTAACCTTAAGGGACTTAACTACGGGGTCATCAGTCCCTAAACTTACAAACTACTTATGAACTACTTACGAACTAGGACGGCACAAATATCCATGCCCAAGGGGTGATTCGAACCCCCGACCGTAGTGGCCGTGCTGACCGTGACTGGAGCGCCTTAGTCACCTCGGCCACCTCCGAGATCCCCTATTCAATGCTAACATTGGTACCTCGTCTGATGTTAAGCCTTTTATTATCTTTCTTGACTGAATCTAAGTACTTTCTCCTTAGTCTACCTACCGAACCCATGAATATCTTACGTAACCTTACTTCTCCCACACGTGGAACATGACCCCACCATCTCTGCCTGTTCGCCCAGACTGCTTCATTATGGACACTGTCCCGCTATTTTTCCCATCTATTAGTAGCTGCAATCATCCTTGCTACTTTCATATCTGTAACCTCAACTTTATTAACAACAATTTGTATAGGTTATGAGACCGTCTTATGCAACTGTAAATTAGTCTAGACCAGACGAGTTTCGCTTTATTCTAAAGCATCTTCAGTGTTCAACTGTACAAGAAATGGTTTCTATTACATTATTTGATTTTTACTAAATTGGATCGGTAACAGTTCTCATGCAATAGGATTGTTTGGATTCTGAATAAAATGGACTACTAACATTACTCACGAATTTTTATGTTGTCCTCTTCATGTGTGATTTGAAGCACATTGCCACTTGCTGTCACTGTTTACATTTACGCTATTTACACTTTTTACAGTTACACTTCTTACAAAAGTTTTTGGAAAATAGCCATTTCTGTGACCTGGCAGGCTATGTATGTCGTATGTTTTATTTTTGTTTACCGTCTGTGTGTGTGTGTGTGTGTGTTATTTGTTTACAAGTTGTTTGGTTCGTGCTCTAAGATGCTATTTTGTTTCGTTTCTGTCACAACAGGCGTCTGCTAGCAACTTTGTGTGTGATGTTCTCACTGTATTGTGCGTGTGTGTTTATAAATATGATTTTTAGCTCAACTACCGACTTGTGTGTGTGTGTGTGTGTGTGTGTGTGTGTGTGTGTGAGAGAGAGAGAGAGAGAGAGATTCTGATTTTCTGCTGGTGTATGTGGTGGGTTTGAGGGTGGGCAAGGTTTTTCTTTGTCTACTATGTGTTTTATTAGTTTAAATAATGTTTGGTTGCTGATGTTTTCTTGGTCATGTAATATGTGTTTCTTTTCTATTAATGCTTTTTGAATTTGGAAATTCTCTTGGAGGGTCAGGAGGTGTTTCTTATAGCTAAATCTGACTATTTTCATGTCGGTGTCTCTGGTGGTGGGATAGTGGTTTTCTTGCCTAAGGTGTTCTGCAAATGTTGAATGGCTGTTGCCTACAGGAAAACCTAAAGTGGATCGTAAAACAGATGAGTGCGCTTTTGTTCTCACCTTTTTCATTGCTGCCTGCAGCTAGACCCGGTGTCTTAGTGGGTCTCAGCCGCAATACTGGTCGTCCGGATGTACAGATCTAAGGGACCAGTGTGCCGTTGCCCGTGTCGCACCACGTAGAGGATCCTTGTTCGAATGTTTGTAATTCGATGGGACCAAACTACGCTGGTCATCAGTCCCTAGACTTACAAACTACTTAGATTAAGATAAACTAACCTAAGGACAAACTCACACATCCATACCCGAGGGAGGATTCGAACTCCCGACGCGGGAGGCGACGCGATCCGTATCGTGGCGCTCCAGACCGCTCGGCTACTCCCGCGCGACGAGAATACTTGACAGGACTTTCCCATGCACACAGTCTTCATTTGTGTTCTTGAACTAGGTGTAACCCATAACTATCACAAAAGCGTATTGGTTTATCTCCTCGTCCTAGTGCATAAATCTTCAACACTATTTCCCCACTATGGATGGCATTAATCGCTGAAACAACCGCGTTTGCTTTATATCGGAGTTTTCCATCTCCAGTTTAACCTTCCTGTAAAAATCCCTTAAGATAACCGGTCGTTAAATAACCAGTTTTCGGTTATTATTGCTACTATTTCTAGTAACAAATGTAGAAATGAAGACTTCCTCAGACTTTTGCATTATACTTTTCATTTAAAAAAAATGTAGAGTCAAAATATCCGGAAAAATAGGGAACTGAAACATAACCAAGTCCGCCTATCGTTTGTTGCTTTTAGCGAAAAGTAATGTGGAGTTGAATACTAGCAAAAATCACCATTTTTTCCTATTGTTTCAGAATCTCGGCTGGAAAATCATACTGTAATGTAGGTTCACATCACTATTTGAGCACTGGGAATAGTCAGTACTAAAGGGTGAAAACTGAGGTTGGCGAATTCAGTCTTTCGTGTTAAGTTGTCCGTTTGCAAAGTCTAGAAACAGAAACAGGCATACAAATCCTTTAGCGTCACATTCAGTTATTATCAGTTTTGTAGTCTGAAGCAACCACAAAATTAAGGACTTGCCATTATTCCAAGATTATAGAACGCCAATAACATGACAGGAATATGAAGCGATTTTACCTTCTCTTTCACCGAACAATGTGGATGGTTTCTCCTTAAGTGATACTGCTAGTCTGTAGTGCCTCCACCCGTTTTCAGCCTCTTAAGGCAAATGGAGCATTATACCTCACTTCTACCGCACTTTGTAACGTATTCGCGATGGTGCCTTGAAAAAACCAAACGATGTCCGGCGACGACAACAAGGTCGGGACGGGGGCGAGTCTTGCACACTGCGCTTGCGTACGTGTCGTCTAAAGGGCCCCACCACGAGGCAGCAGGTGCACTGATGCCTCGACATCAGATCTATCAATTCTTATGCCACGCGTTTGTTGCTCCTTTCTGACTAGGGTTCGTTCTTAAATTATCACTGACCGCATTTCCCAGTTTCTGCGATAACCTAATATTTCAAAGCAGAGAAAATTTTAGGAATAAGTATTACCAGATTTTAATTTTTTGTAAATGATTAAAAAAGGTTTAGAATCAGTACTACAGAAAAGTAGTTGTACCGCTGTTATTACCCGGTTAATAGCAATAAAAAGGTTACAACGGACATCAAATGAATGCCAAAAATTACGTTATCCAGAAGTTAAACACAAATTATTTACAGTCCATGGTGCACAGCAATCATTGAGAATAAATATTCCTTCAGTAAAATACCGTCTTGATTGCAAATTGTTTTATTTATTATTTAATGACGCGTTTCGCCCTTTAGCAGGGCATCTTCAGATTAACTGCGAGACAGAATTTACACAAAATTATGAGGCAGAATTACAAAACGGGGATAATGGGACATGGGCTTATTTTGCGTTAAGAACACAGTATAAAGAAAATAAAAAAAAATAAATAAATAAATAAAATAAAAATAAAAACTCACTTACGGTGTCACACCACGGAGAGCGCATTGTAAGTTTTTTTTTGCCATTTATACTGTCTTCTTAGCACAAAATAAGCGCATGTCCCATTATCCCCGTTTTGTTATTCCACCTTGTAATATTGTGTAAATTCTGTCCCGCAGATAATCTGAAGACGCCCTGCTGAAGGGCGAAACGCGTCGTTAAATAAGGAACTAAACAATTTGTAATCAAGACGGTTTTTTACTAAAGGAAGTAAAATACAGGTATCGGTTTTACTGGTCTGTTTTTCCCATCCCTACTGCCAACCACGCTCTTGCAAGCTCCCATCGTCACTGTTCTTATTTGATCTCACCAGTTTTTCTCAAACATACTTGCCATACTATTATCATTCAATTTCATTTTTGTTAGTCAGGCTGTAAATAATTCCGACGTGCGTCCAAGGTGCCACAGCATGGTGAAATACACAGTAACTGGACTGCCCGTGTCTCTAAATTAGAAGGAAGGAAAATCTGAAGCTGATGACGAATCTGCGCTCTGAAGAGGTGTTCGCCCCAAGTGGTGGCCGTGTGTCGAGGGATTAATTGCTGGTCAGGTTTTTTCTCGCGCTGCGGTCGAGGCGAGACGAGAGGAGTGGAAAGGGGGAGAGGAGCGGTCAATTTGTGTTGGGGCCGGGCCAGGCCGGGCGCCACGGGGATTGAGCGGTCCGGCCGGAAAGCGCGCAGTCACGCCGGCGGCCATCTTGGCGGCGCCTAATTTCATTAACAAACTTAATGAAAGCGCCGCTCAAAGTGGCGGCCGCGAGATTACAGAAAGCCGCCGCGCTCGCCTTTGTGGCGCCGTCAACCGCGAGGCGTTGCGTGGCGGCGCGACCAGCGGCGACACCTGCCGACAAGTGGCACAGGGCAGGGCAGGACAGCCTCTGGCGAGCGGGGCAGCGCCGACCCACTGGACTGCCGACAGCGGCGACATCCAGGAAAAACGACGCACTCTGCACCTCTACTCGTCTGCTCCTGTCGTCCGAGAACACTTGCCTTTATATCTCAAGCAAAAAGAAATCTTTACCACAGATACTACCAGTTCCCATTAGGCAAAAATCTGAAACGTTCGTGCAGAACGGATGTAGGGATGCCAGCAGTGGCGGCTGGTGATAATGTGCTAATGAGCTGCAGCACACTGTTTGTTTGTTTGTAGAACGTATGGGACTTAACTACGGGGTCATCAGTCCCTAAGCTTACAAACTACTTATCAACTAGCTAAGACTAAAGACGGCACAAATATCCATGCCCGAGGGGGGATTCGAACCCCCGACCGTAGTGGCCGTGTAGACCGTGACTAGAGCGCCTCAGTCTCCTCGGCCACCACGGCCGGCGCAGCACACTGTAAATATATTTCTAAAATTATGCCATTTCTCTTCGAATGCAAGCGAGAAATCGCTATAAAATTACATCCTTTCTCTTGGAATACGAGCCAGATATCACAATAAAATTATGCCAATTCCTTTCGAATGCGTATTAGAATGCTAGTAATAAGGATGAAAACGCATTTTGGAACGCTCTCGCCGCGATACCTGGAAACCAGCTCCGTGTGCTGAAGTGGGATTCAGCCGCGCTGGTACGTGCGCAGAGAGGCGGCGCAGTCGTCTGTTCGCTAGTGCGCATGCACAGACGTAACGACAGGCCTGACGGTTCATGTGTGCTGAGATCGACTGCAGCACCAGATCAATCTTCGCGCTGCATGTAACGTCTGCGGAAGAATAGTGTATGACGAATATTGCGGCATACAGAGTCAAATAGCGCGCCGGCTCAGGCGTCTTGCGCATTGTCTCTCAAACCTACCTGTGTGAGGCTCGTATTCAAATACTTCTCAGTCTAAATTTTTAATTTATGTAAATAAAATTAATATTTTTAAACGTTTATTTACTGCCCGCAGTGAATACATGCAGTTGGCAGCGCTGTTGTAGATTCCTCTAAAGGTCTTACTGTCAATACAGTATTAATTGATATTTAATTAAAGGTAATCATACAAAGGTTTATTTTTTATTTTAGTATATTTTGTTTCCTGTTTATTTTTGTAATATTGTAGCAGACTGTTTGAAAGCTAGGTTTAAAGCAAGATTTACTCGTGAGCTTCATCAGGGCGGTAGCAGTAAGGAATGTACTTCTGCATTATTGTTTGACTTCTGCGTTTGGGCAGGAAACTAAAGATTGACTAATTGCTGTTGAATCTTCCGGGTTATATGGTCGTGGTCGAAGAAACATATCTGCTCCTGACGTTTCGCCCAGAGCTGCGCTGGACATCTTCAGAGGTGCTACTGGTAGCGGTGAGTCTTGACGAGTCTGAAGATGTCCAGCGCAGCTCTGGACGAAACCTCAGGAGCAGGTATGTTTCTTCGACCACGACCATAGAACTTGGAAGATTCAACAGCAATTATTTCAGCCGGTCGTGAAAGCCTTCACTGCATGATTAAAGATTGACTTCTTGACATGTTAAGGCCATTAAATAAAACGAAACTTCAGATTACTCTGAACCGAAGAAAACAATTCTTGAAACTGAGTTACTGATGGTCCGCAGCTATAAATGTTAAATTTACAAGTATTAATTCGCAATTTGCCAGAATTTCCGACTTCAGCTGCTTTTCTTTAGTTACTCTACCATTTTGTAACATATGAAAATTAGTGCCGGACCGGGACTCGAACCCGGGTCTCCCGCTTTTTGCAAGCGGTCGCCTTAACGACTCGGTCACCGGTGCACGCTCCCAGGCCAGACCCAAACTTCCATATGTTACAGTTGCCTACTTCCCCTGGTGCTCGAACGCATTTTTGCGTGATTCCCGCGATGGGGAGAGACATACATCTACATCTACAAGGGATACTCTGCAAATCACATTTAAGTGCCTGGCAGAGAGTTCAACGAATCAACTATATACTATTCATCTCCTATTCCATTATCGAATAGCGCGCGGGAAAAAAGAACACCTGAATCTCTCCGTTCGAGCTCTGATTTCTCGTATTTTATTCTGATGATCATTTCTATCTTTGAAAGTGGGAATCAACAATATATTTTCGCAATCGCAAGAGAATGTTGACGATTGGAGTTTCGTAAGTAGCCCACGCTGCAGCGATAAGCGCCGTTCTTGTAATGATTCCCATCCCAGATTTTCTATCATTTCCGTAACGCTGTCTCCCATGTATCATGACAATACAAAACGAGCTGCCCTTCTTTGGACTCTTTCGATGTCAAAATCAAATGTTCAAATGTTTGTATAGCTTATGGGAATTAACTACGGCGTCATCAGTCAAATAAAATGTTCAAATGTTTGTAGAGTCTATGGGACTTAACTACGGGGTTATCAGTCACTAAACCTACAAACTACTTATGAACTAGTTAATCCTAAGGACGGCACAAATATCCATGCCCGAGGGGGGATTCGAACCCCCGACCGTAGTGGCCGTGCAGACCGTGACTGGAGCGCCTTAGTCCCCTCTGCCACCGCGGCCGGCGGTCATCATTCCCTAAACTTACAAACTACTTATGAACTAACTAAGGACGGGACAAACATCCATGCCCGAGTGGGGATTCGAACCCCCGACCGTAGTGGCTGTGCAGACCGTGACTGCCGCGCCGCTCCCCTCGGCCACCGCGACCGGCTCTTTCGATGTCCTCCGTCAAACCCACCTAATAAGGATCCCACACTGAGCAGCAATACTCCAAAAAAGGACGGACAAGCGTAATGTATACAGTTTCTTTAGTAGTTGTGTTGCATCTTTTAAGGGTTCTGCCAATAAAACGCAGTTTCTGGTTCGCCTTTCCCACGACATTATACATACACCATATTTAGCCCGTTTTGGCTGTCGTATTTACCTTGAAGTTTGGGTCTGACCGGGGGGCGTGGACGGGTGGCCGAGTGGTGAAGGCCACCGCTCGCGAATAGCGGGAGACCCGGTTTTCAGTCCCGGTTCGGCACAAATTTTCATATGTTATAAAATGGTAGATCAACTGAAGAAAAGCAGCTGAATCTGAAATTCTCGCAAATTGCACAGAAAATAAAATGAAAAGAAAAACAATCTTCCGAGTCTTCTTCCGTCGTCGGCGGCGCAGAGGCAATGCATGAAGGCTACTGTGACGTCGCCGCTACTTCTTGGAGGCGGGTTTCGGACGATGTACCGTGCGCGGCTTGCCCGTGAGCATCCACTTCCCCGGCTAGGGAGGCTCTACAAACGTCGTGGAATCCGCAGCAGCGTTGCCGAAGACGGAGCGCATCAGATGCCGAAACAGGTGGTCCTATTTTTCGTGTGTAAACACGGAGTAGGAGCTAATGAGTTCAAAGTCAGTTTTATCAGGGACGGCAGTGGTCCAGAAGTTGTTGTTGGGTATTTAAAGAGGACTAAACAGCTGGGTTATCAGTCCCCTGTTCCCAGCTAAGAGTTCACATCCAAAATTAATAGTTTAAAAGTTAGCGGTCCACACCCACTATACGTTGAGCACAGAGTGTCAATGAATGGTAAAAAGGACAACATATAACTGAAGAGAGAGTAGTCGTTGACCAAATAGACAACGAAACAAAATATCGCAGCAGAAGAGCGTGGCTGGCTGATCACGCGGATAATACAGAATGAGCCAGCCACATTGCACACACTAAGATCCTCCAGTTAACAACAAGATACATAACCATAAAAGAGACAACGGGTTAAAGTACTGGAGGGGTGGGTGGCCGAGAAATCGGGCAAATAAGCCCACCACTAAATAGAACAATAAAACCCAGCTGCGGGAATAAAATCTAAGACACGGTTAACCATACAGATATTGTCAGATAAAATCAAAGGAAGCGCAGAAGGCAGGGTAAAAATTGCCTCAAGGCAGCTAAGAGCGGGCAGTTCACCAGGATGTGCACCACTGTCAGTAGTGCACCACAACGGCAATTTGGTGCATCCTCTCGACGTAGAAGGTGTCCGTGTGTTAACCACGTATGGCCAGTACGTTGTCTGCAGAGAACTACAGACTTCCTACGAGAAGCTCGCAGGGAGGATCTCCACACGGCCATAGAGAACATGACTACGCGCAGCTTATTCGGCCCGTTCAAGACAGCCCATTCTGAGGTCCAAAGCACAAGGACCTTGCGGGTCATTTCCAGTTGGAGATCCCTGTCCTGGAGATCAGTATTCAAGGGCCGTGACGTGGTGGCCTGCTTGGCCAGACGATCAACTTGTTCGTTTACTGGAATGCCAATGTGGCCCAGGGTCGAAACGGAAACCACTGAACGGCCTGATTCGCCAAGGGTGAAAACGGTGTCTTGAATGGACCCAACCAAATGGTGCTTTGGTAGAAAATGGTCAAGGGCGAACTGGCCACTCAGGGAGTCACTACAGATGACTATAGACTCCCCAGGGCAGTCGCGGAAATGTTTAAAAGTGCTAGACATAGCCACCAGCGCAGCTGTAAAAACACTACTCCCACAGGACAAGGAGTGCTGCTCAACGTGGTCACCATGAACATACGCATACCCATCATGGCCGTATATAACGGAACCGTCTGTGTATACTACTTGTGCATCGTGGAATGATTCAATGAGTGCCCGGAACTGGCGACAGAGGATCAATGGTGAACCCGAGGCTTTCGAGTCACTGGACAAACCTAACCGAAGCTGTAGGCGAGGAGTAGACCATGGAGGTGTACAGGAAGGGACTCAAGGGGCGAAAGAAGGGAACGAACACAAACCACAACCGGGAGATCCGACCTTGGCCGTCGTCGTGGGGGAGGGAGGACAGCAGCTGGGAAGAGAAGCCTGTGACTTAGGTGGTGAGGTGAGGCGTGAATACGGGCAACATAAGAAGCCAGTAGTTGCTGCCGGCGGATTCACAGAGGGAGGGGAGAGGGGGAATCTCCAGCCTCACTGTACTCGTGCGAAAGGCCCCTGTCGCTAATCGGACGCCACTATGGAAGACACGCAGTGCAGAAGGGGCTCAAGAATCGTAGACCAGGAATCCGAAATCCAGACGGGATTAGATGAGAGCCTTATACAGTTGCAGGAGAGATGGACGGGCGACTCCCAGAAGGTGTGGCTGAGGCAGGTCCAGAAGTGAAGACGAATGCAGGAAAGGAAACCCTCGGATGGGGAAAGGTGGGTCGTCGGGAACGAGGCAGAAACGGAATAGGTTCTTCCCAATAAAAATAAGAACCGTCCTTCAGCGACTTCCTGATCTTCTGTAGTGTGGGAATATCACTTCGTCCCTGAGGCAACGGAAGACGGGGCTCTTGTTCGTCTTCTTGCAGGTCTTCTTCCTTCTGATCAAGGTCGGCAGCGGGGTGAGGGGGCGAAGTAGGCACACCCGGGAGCCCCTTCAAGGAGGGGACGACAGCAACAGACACGCCTACTTCTTGAGGACAGACTTCCATGACGTCGGAAAGTCGTCAACGACGACGCAGGAACGTGTGTCGTCGTGCCGGTGTCGACCGTCGCGTCCATTTCCTCCGGCAACATCGCAGGAGTCACGGGGCTGCAGCCAGAGTCGTTACATCATCTCACCCCGCACCTCCACATGGAGGAAGCAGGGAGAGATGCTCAGCGAAGTATCCGTACCTCTTCTCTTAGACTGGCCAGAGATGCCAGCGAACGACGCTATTCTGAGTATGCTGTATACAGCTGCGACAGAAATTAACCTTATCCCGTTAGGATCTCGGTTAAACACACACTCTGTAAGCGTGACACATTTAGAAATATTGGTGACAAGTAAGGAACATCGGACTAACCACACTCTCGGAAGTCACGACATATTTGAAAGTAAGCACCAAAATATTGGGGAGAAGCAAGAAATATCAGGCTGTCCATACCATCGGAAATCACGATATATTCGGAAATAAACAGACAAATCTTTCTGACTAGCGAATAGATGGTATAAATGTCACTGATACTTATTTCACTTACCACCAACTTAAACATTTCCTATAGCTTTGTCTCTAACCATATTCTCGGAAATCGCAACATATTTGGGACAAAGGTCAAAGTATTTGTTAAGGAAGAACAGAAATGTCTTTGCTGGTCAGTTGACTTCCAGCAATTTCGTTCTTCTTTTTTTCAATCACACAGAAATCACCAAATCGATGTTGCTAATTCCTGAGACAGCACTGACAAATAACATCAGATAACATACTACTGTTATATGCATAAGAACATCACAAAATGTATTGTTTATAAATAACTTCTGCAATGTGTTACAAACGAAAAAATTAAAAAAAAAAAATGTTCAAACCAATCTTCGTATTGTTGACTCCTTTACCTTGTTTTGTTCCTCCGGAAGTATAGTGCTTTCACAAAAGAAGTACCGTAGCTCGTTCGTCAGAGTGGGATCCATACCAGTTAGGACTGATATAGGAGATAGAGAACGTGCAAAGGAATGCAGCACGCTTCGGTACAGATTCATTTAGCAAGCTCGAAGGCGTTACAAACATTATCGGCAGAAACCATTGGCAGATGCATCATTTTCATGATGGTATGGGCAATGTTCAAATGTTTGTAAAGCTTATGGGACTTAACTACGGGGTCATCAGTCCCTAAACTTACAAACTACTTATGAACTACTTACGAACTAGGACGGCACAAATATCCATGCCCGAGGGGGGATTCGAACCCCCGACCGTAGTGGCCGAGCTGACCGTGACTGGAGCGCCTCAGTCACCTCGGCCACCGCGGCCGGCTATGGGCAATGGTCAAAGTTGAGAGAGCGTACTTTTCTAGTAGAGTCAACCAATTATAGTTCTTCCTTCTGTCAGGCGAAAAGACAAATTAGAGAGATTAAAAGCCATACGAGGGCTTACCTGCCGGCCGCAGTGGCCGAGCGGTCTGCGGCGTGCCAGTCACAGCCGCTACAGTCGGCGATTCGAATCCCCCCTCGGGCATGGATGCTTGTGTCGTCTTTAGTATAAGCTAGTTCATAAGTAGTTTGTAAGTTTAGGGACTGATGACCCCGCAGTTAAGTCCCATAAGCTTAACCAACATTTGAACATTTTTGGGGCTTACCTACAGTCTTTATTTCTGTGAACCATGAAAGACTACCGTCTGACGACTTCCATATATTTTTTGTATATTTCTGTAAAGTTATAATTTATTTAATGATGCAAGATTATCATTTTATTAAAACTTGAACCCCAGTCTTTTCAAGGCTTGAGGAATAGCATTTTTATTTCATGTGTTAAAATATTAGTTAATATTGCTATGTTAATATTGTTAATTATTGTTATGTTAATAATTTATTATTATATTAATTAATGTGGCATAAGTACGGCTTCTCCGCTACGCCACTGTCCCTGTGAGAATATGCAGTTGTTTTTCTTTTGAGTGGGTGCGAGAATCTATGGCTGTGAATGTGGGTAGGAGTAGCCCACTTTGCATCGTTCTCTCTGGCTCAGAGTCGATAGCTGCTCATGCTACCACAGTGATTTCCACACCCTTTGGTTGAGTGCTAGTCGGTGGGCCTTCCCTCAGCGTGAGTCTACTCTCTCTCCGTCCCGACCACCGCTGTTTCTTGGGGTTTCCAACTTCCGGTAGCAGTTTCCCTCCTCATGTCCGCTGGGTCTCCCATTCTGTGCTGGTCTTCTAATATTTCGCGATCTTCTCGCCCCGCCTATTTTAATTTTGCTGTTTCTTCTCCGACTGGTTGTACGCACTCTGTGTTTGTCTGTAATTCTCTCTAAGCCTTGTACAACCTCCTTCAATAGCTTCCTTATGTAATTCTAAACATTTCCATGGGTTGCCTGATGTAATTGTTGATTTTATTTTTCCGACATTGTAATTATTTCATTTTACGAGTTTTTTGAGACTGGACTTCATCCGTCTCTGCAATCGCTCCCTATCGCGTGTAGCTGCATTTCTTTCGCTTCTTCATGTAATTCTAAACATTTCTATGGGTTGCATGACGTAATTCTTATTTTTATTTTTCCGACTTCGTAATTATTTCATTTTTGTGGTTTTCCTGAGACAGGACCTCATCCGTCTCTGTAATCGCTCCCTATCGCGTGTAACTGTATTTCATTCGCTTCCTTATATAATTCTAAGCATTTATATGGGTTGCATGCAGTAGTTAATTTTCTTTATTTTTCGGAAACTGAATTTATTCAATTTTATCCGTTTTCGGAACCACGTGGGTCCGAGTTTCGACTTCCGGGGTTTCAACTAGTCGCCTGAATTCACGCCACTTCTCATATAAAACCAGTACCTAGATCGATTTCTAACAACATGTAACTTAAGAATCCACCGTCATTTTGTATAATGAATCCGATTTTCAACCACTTCGCAGTCCAATTCAGATGTAATTTAACTTGGCTATACTCGGGAACCATCTCAAAACAGGAACGACAGACCAGAGCCAGCTTCAAAGTGTTTTTGAATATTTTGTTTTGTGCTACCTCCGACTTGCTGAATTTCGCCTACGATAGCGGCGCCTGCTGCCGCCTCGTCTCAGCACGCTGATTTTGGTGAGTTTCGCTGTGGCATTGCGTGTGTATGGGAGAATGAGTGTTGTTTGTGAATCCTTCCCCCCGTAACGTTAAATCATGTACAATTTAGGCTGGGCACCGTCTGCATTAATCCATGTAAGAGATGCATTATATTGTATTAACGAAATTGGTTCCCCATTTTGCTTGTTTTCTATCTGAATAAACAAGTTTAAGTTCAGCATAATCCGTAAGTTGCCTATAAATAGTAGTTTTTATTTAATATTGTCACGTTGCAATGGAAGTAGGCTTGACTTCGAAGGCAACTAAACACAGCACTTATACTGAAAGCACGTTTATTACGAACTCAACATACACGCAGCACTGACTGCCTCTCAGGCAGAGGGCTCTGCTATTTATACACAGACAGAATTTACCAGAAATTAGAAGAGCAGTTAACATAAGAAACAAGTAGAATTTACAAGTGAAGATAAGAAAGATGTAGAAACTTCTGGAAGTGTAAATTACAAAGAAATAAATTTTTGACGGTGGGCGGGATTGAACCGGCGACCTTCTGCTCCGCAGTCCGTGACGCTATCCCCTGCGCCACGCCGGCAGATGGTGTTCGTGGTCTCTGGCGGCATTGCTTCCTCTCCTGGAGAAACAGCGACCCGCTGTTATGATCCCTGTGGAGCCAGCTCCAATGTCCTGGATCTTGACCGTGTCATGGGTCCTCTGTATGACAGTTCAAGAGAATCCTTCCCTTCTCCGAGATTATCGACGACAGACGTTCCTGTCGTGGCTTCATCAGGAACGTTACCGTCCTTAAAGTCCTTGAACAAGAAGCCATTGTCGTCTACCTGCTCTTCAGGAGCGTAGTAAGGCTTCATGCGCAGGACGTGAACAATGTCTCTTCGTTTTTGACGTTTCGACGACGGCTCATAATCCTCAACTTCGTATGTGACGTCTGACAGGCGGCGTATGACACGATACGGACCAAAGTATCGCTTCAATAACTTTTCTGACAGTCCAACCTTCCGTACAGGGGTGAAAATCCATACCAGATCTCCTGGGCTGTACACAACAGGTCGGTGCTTGTCGTTATACCGCTGACGGTCCTTCTCCTGGGCGTCCAGTGTCCGTATGCGAGCCAGCTGTCTTGCGTCTTGGACCCTGGTGAGAAAGAAACAGCTGCAATATTGCAGCAATATTGTTCTTCACAAGTGCTGAGAACAAGCTCAGATGCAGTTTTTCTTGTGTCTAAATTCCGTTGCGCCATAAATGTTTTCTTAGCCACCTTTCTAAGAGAACTTTAATTGTGGTGGCTTGCTTATTAATGTCTGTGTGTAATAACGTGTGAGCTGCTATGTATATTGACCACTGTAGTAGTAACTTCCTGTTATTAAAGTAATTTGAAACGAGTCAGTTCTCAGTTTGGGCCAGGGAACAAGGCTTTGTAGCAGGGAGTGACCGGTAATTCACACAGACCTCATTTGCTAATTTTAGTGATAAAACAAAGCTCTTGTTTCGTACAGTAGTCGACTTTTAACCATAAGCGACTGCGTCGTACTTGGGCTTCCTTGCCTGCATGGTTGCTAATTGTTTGTTGCCGGACTTGTATCTTTAGTGGGATCGGTAGATGGAGTTTTCTCGACAGAATACGTGATGGCTCGAGTTGGCCGTTCAGGCAGGCGTTGAAGGAGGAGTCTTGGACAGCGTCTTGGCGGACAGTTCTGGCTGGGGAGACGTGGCGCTGGGACGACAGCCAGTGGACCCGACGGCTGGTTGACTCAGCGTTGTTGCCTTGGTGGAACATACGGCCAGCGGAATGCCTGTTCCTGGGGGCATGCATAGCTTGAAGGCTCCGGCCAGTGACTAGCACACCTGGCCTAGACCACGTGTTGCGTACTAAAACTCTGCCTGGAGAGTTGTGGCACTCGCAATTTGTAACTGGTATTGCGAGGGATTGTCACGGAGGTTTGGACGGGTTCATGGCTCTTGCTAGCCGGTGACTTGTATTATATTGCGGAAACGGAAAGTGCGATTGATGTGCGGGTTTCACAGAATGGACTGGTAGTCAAGGACTCGTATTGTTAGCCAATAAACAGATTGTAAAAATACCTAGAAAGTGTATATTTATACAAACATATAATTTTTTCAAATGGAACAATGGTTGTTTTTATCACACACTGGAATTTTTGACACCAGCTATGTACAAAGAAGTTTTAATGACATTTTTGTCATGTTTAGTTTGGCAGCTACAACCATTCAAAGTTTTTGGGAGCGGTTGCTACGACACCGTAGCTGACTGGTGGTCATGAGACAGTGGGCCGTGCCCCAGGGGCTAGCCACTCGGCCAGTCAGCTTCGCTATCGCAGCCTCCGCCTACGGTAACTTTGAACGCTTATATCTGCCAAACTAAACGTGATAAAAAATCTCATTCAGAATTCTTTGTACACAGCCGGTGTCAAAACGTCCAGTGCATAATAGAAACAACAATTGTTCCATTAAAAAAAACCGTGTGTTTACATAAAAGGTACACCTTCTAAGTAATATTATAATCTATTGGCTAAAAATACGAGCCCCTAACTACCAATACATTCTGTGAAAACCGAACATCAATCGAATTTTCCGATTCCGCAATATTTGCGGTGCAAGTGTTAGGTGATTCACCCTGTATAAGTTGGCTTGTGATCTAAGTTGTGCCAAAGATAAATGAGAAGAATCGAGCCTACTCTAATGTTCACGCGCCTTGGCTGCATTTAAAATTCGAATACTGTGTTCATTCCACTGCCAAGTTCCTACAGTGACGTTATCCTATCACGTAAAGTTTTATTGTGATTGTTTTCTATCTGGTGTCTGGTTTCAACTGTAATTTAGTTTATAAGTGTGGTTTATTTTATGTATGTCAGTTGCTTGTGGTAACGGATTCTATGTTTCATTATTCTGTTCAAGCGTTGTCTCTTACTGTATTGTAAAAGGCCCATTTGGTATCTGTAGAAAAGGAACACGCCATGAGGGCCGTTTAACAGTGAGCCCTGTATTGAGCTTTTTACTGGGATCCAGGCTCTTAAGTTGAGTAATGTTTTATTGTCGTTTTGTTGTAAAATAATATTTTTGCAGTTAATAAAATCACAATTTCGTTAGACACCTACTAGATGAAATTGATTTGGATCTAAATCAAGGGTAAATATGTCAATTAGGTATAGATTATTTAGAGAGGTTTTGTTTATAAACTTGAATGAAGAACTTAGATTTTTTTTCTAATGATATGTTAAGGCTGTTTATTTGTCTGTACCGGAAGGTACCAGATAGATTTTATAATGGTAAGACATAGATTCCGGAACCAGGTTTTAAACTGTAAAACATACCCAGAGGCAGATATAGACTCTTATTAGTCATGAACTGTAGGCTGAAACTGAAAAAACTGCAGAAAGGTAGGAAAATAAGGAGATGGGACTTAGATAAATTAAAGGAACGTGATGTTCTGGAGAAATTCAGAGGGAATTTTAGGCATCAATTGACAGAAACAGGGGGAAATAAAACAGTAGAATAGGAATGGGTAGCACTGAGAGATGAAATAGTGAAGGCAGCAGAGGACAATATAGGTAGAAAGGCAAGACCTAGAAAAAATCCTTGGATATCACAGGAAATACTAAATTTAATTGATGAAAGAAGAAAATATAAAAATGCAGTAAATGAAACAGGAAAAATGGAGTACAGACGACTAAGAAATGAGATTGACAGAAAGTGCAAAATGGCTAAGCAGGAGTGGCTAGAAGCCAAATGCAAATCTGTAGAAGAATGTATAAGAATGGGAAAAGTAGATACCGCCTACAGGAAAATAAAAGAGACATTTGGGGACAAGAAAAGCAACTCTATGAATATCAAGAAGTCTGATGGAAAACCAATTCTCAGCAAAGAAGGGAAAGCTGAAAGGTGGAAAGAGTACATAGAGCAGCTCTACAAAGGAAATGAACTTAGAAACGATGTTGGAAGGGAAGGGAAGAGGGAGTAGATCAAGATGAAATAGGAGATACTATACTGAGAGATGAATTTGACAGAGCCCTGAAAGACCTAGGTCGGAACAAGGCCCCAAGAGTAGATGACATACCCTCAGAGCTACTAAAGTCTCTGGAAGAGCCAGCCATGACAAAACTATTTGAACTGGTGTGTAGGATGTATAAGACAGGCGAAATACCCTCAGACTTTAAGAAAAATGTAATAATCCCCATTCCAAAGAAATCAGGCGCAGACAGGTGTGAAAATTACAGAACGATCAGTTTGATAAGTCATGGTTGCAAAATTTTAACACGAATTATCTACAGAAGAATGCAAAAGCTATTAGAAGCTGACCTCGGGAAAGATCAGTTTGGATTCAGGAGGAACATAGGAACCCGGGAGGCAATACTTACCTTACGTCTTATCTTACAAGATAGATTAAGGAAAGGGAAACCTACATTTTTAGCTTTTGTAGATTTGGTGAAAGCGTTTGACAATGTTGACTGCACTACACTTTTTCAAATTATGAAGTCAGCAGGGGTAAAATACAGGGAAAGGAGAGTTATTTACAACTCGTACAAAAGGCAGACCGCAGTTATTAGACTCGAGTGGCATGAAAGGGAAGCATCAGTTGGGAAGGGAGTAAGACAGGGTTGTAGCCTTTCTCAATGTTATTCAATTTGTACATTGAGCAGGCGGTTAAGGAAAGCAAGGAAAAATTTGGAATAGGGATTAAAGTTCAGGGGGAAGAAATAAAAACATTGCGTTTTGCTGATGACATTGTAATTCTGTCACAGACAGCAAAGGACCTGGAAGAGCAGTTGAATGGAATGGACAGTGTGTTGAAGAGAAAGTATAAAATGAACATTAACAAGAGCAAAACAAAAATAATGGAATGCGGTCTTAGAAAATCAGGCGATGCTGAAGGAATTAGATTAGGTAACGAAACAATGAAGGTGGTAGATGAGTTTTGTTACTTGGGTAGTAAAATAACATGCGATGGTCGCAGTACAGAGGATATAAAATGCAGAATGGCAATGGGAAGAAAAGCATTTTTGAAAAAGAGAAATTTGCTAACATCTAATATTAATTTAAGTGTAGACAGGAAGAGAATAGAGGCTTTTGAAATGTGGTGCTACAGAAGAATGCTGAAGATTAGGTGGGTAGATCGCATAACTAATGAAGAGGTACTGAACAGAATTGGTGAGAAAAGGAATTTTTGGCATACCCTGACTAAAGGAAGGGATCGCTTGGTAGGACACATTCTTAGACATCGAGGAATCGTAAATTTAGCATTGGAGGGAAGTGTGTGGGGTAAAAATCGCAGAGGGAGACAAAAGATACGCGTATAGTAACCAGATTCAAGTAGATGTGGGTTGCCGTTCTTATGAGGAGATGAAAAGGCTTGCTCAGGACAGAGTAGGGTGGAGAGCTGCATCAAACCAGTCTCCGGACTGAAGACCATAACACACACATTTGTGTGTAATTGTTGTTGGTCCTTAAGAATAGGATTCGACTTATGAAATGTTGTTTGTTGAAATTGTTTATTGCTGCAAGTTCATGTATCTTAACTGAAGTTTTGGAATCTATTGTTAATTGTCAAATTTTTAGATGTCAATTTTTACAAAAGTAAAATTATCTACATGTAGTGGTTCAGAACTAGTGATGACAATTATAACGTTGTTGTTGTTGTGGTCTTCAGTCCGGAGACTGATTTGATGCAACTCTCCATCCAACTCTATCCTAAGCAAGCCTCTTCATCTCTTCATAACGACAACCTACATCCATCTGAATCTGCTTACTATATTCGTCTCTTGGTTTCTCTCTGGGATATTTTCCCCCACACACTTCCCTCCAATGCTAAATTTACGACTCATTTATGTTTAAGAATCGGAGATGGGACGTGATGAAGATAACGTTTTTAGTCAAAGTTTGCCAAAAGTTCCTTATCTCCCCAATTCTGTTCATTACTTCTTCATTACTTATGTGATCTACCAACCTAATCTTCAGCAGTCTTCTGTTGCACCACATTTCAAAGCCTCTATCCTCTTCCTATATGAACTATTTATCTCCAAATCTCTCTCATGTAATTTTCACATCTCTCTTTGGAATAGGGCCTGTTAAATTTTTCTTAAAGTCTGAGGGTATTTCGCCGGTCTCATACATCTTACGCACCAGGTGAAATAGTTTTGATATGCTGCTTCTCTCAGAGACTTTAGTAGCTCTGAGAGAATGTCATTTACTCCAGGATCTCCTTCTTTCGACTTAGGTCTTTCAGTGCTGTGTCAAATTTATCTCTCAGTGTGGTATCTTCTATTTCATCTTCATCCACTTCCTCTTCCCTTCCTACTGTATCGTTTCGAAGTTTATTTCCTTTGTAGAGCCCCTCTGTATACTCTTTCCACTTTTCAATTTTCCATTCTTTAACCAGAACCGGTTTTTCATCTGAATTCTTGATAGTCAAACAGTTATTTTTCTTGTCTGCAAATGTCTCTTTCATTTTCCTATATGGAGTGTCTATTTTTCCCCTAATTATACATTCTTATCCAGACTTTCATTTGGCTTCTAGCCACTCCTGCCCAGCTTTTTCCACTTCTTGTCAGCCTCATTTCTTAGTCGACTGTATTCAATTTTCCCTGCTTCATTAATTGCATTTTTAGAGCTTCTCCTTTAGTCAATTAAATTTAGTATTTTCTATGATATAGAAGGATTTATTGTTGGTCTTACATTTCTACCTATTTGGTCCTCTGCTGCCTTGACTATTTCATCTCTTAAAGCTACCCATTCCTCTTATACTGTTTTATTTTCCCTGCCAATTGTTTCCTAAATCTCCCTCTGAATCTCTCAAGAACTTCAGGTTCCTTCAGTTTACCCAGGTCCCATCTCCTTATTTGCCTACCTTTCTGCAGTTTCTTCAATTTCAGTCTACAGTTCATAACCAATAAGATATGGTCAGAGTCTATATGTGCCCCTGTATATCTCTTATAGTTTAAAACATGGTTCCGAAATTTAGGCCTAACTATTATAAAATCTATCTGGTACCTTCCAGCGTCTCCTGGTCTCTTCCTGGCCTCTTTTCATTTAGGAGTTCGGTATTTTCTCATAGATTTTTGTAATAATGAACTCACTAAGTATTTTGAAAATGCTTTATTGTTATAATTATTTCATTTTCAAACTAAATATTTTGTTTTCGCCGCCCATAAAGTATTTGTGGTGGAGCAGCATTAGTGCCAGACATAGCACAAACCAAATAATGAGCTACAAATTTTTTCACCAGTATCTTCAAGTGAAGTAAGTTGAAAATGGGAGACCTGTTTTTACCAACTCATTTCGCAATTCTCAATTTTTTGTTAACATACAACAATGCCTAAAAAAAGCTGGTTTGCACATCTTTCTTTCAAATTATTTTCGCCAAACTCCGGTAAAGTTTTAAGACTTTACTACACAGATTTCCAACGAAGAAGATATTTGAGCTGAACATGGTCTTACATATGAAATGGGTAAGTCCATTTCGCGATATAACCGATTAACGTCCAGTGAAATGAATATGAAATGTCCTTGAAATCAAACTCTTTCAGCCCGTCAACTTCTAGCAATGAAATTATTAATTGGAGAAGCTGCAAATTTCATGTGAAACCATCATGTAACACCAACCAAAGAAATTCGAAAATCGAGTCTTATTCGCATTGAGTTAAAGCTTATTTTCTGCATTGTTTGAATATGACCCCATTTATTTTCCATTTGGTTACAATGTAGATTCTTTGAAAACACGGTATTTCAAAATATACAGGACGGTTAGTAAAAAACGCGACATTATACGTCCTTTATTTACTTTGTCTGGACAGTTGAGCTAAATAAGAGACGTCTGGTCACCCCTAGGCTATCTTACACGATAGCTGAAGATGTTAATTACTTAAAACGAATGCTTCCGTAGTGGAATATCTCAATTTTATTATTATTACCAATATATTGTTTTTTGGTGGAAAATTAGTAGCTTATTAAAGGATGAATTTGAATTGGGGCCCCAAGATTTGGATTGCCTAGGTGCGTACACAGGGCTTAATCCGGCACTGGTCAGCCCTGGTGTATCTCATTGGCGCAGAGCAGGAGTTTTCTGTGGAGTAGTGTTGGCTTCGTATCTATCTTGACTACGATAATACGATCACTGTGCTGCTCATAGTAGCATTTCTATTTTCTTATTCATTACTAGACCTACTCCTGTAATACCCCCAACCGGTTTTGTATTTATAAACCTGAACTCGCCTGAGCAGAAATCCTGTTCCTCTTTCTGTCCCTACTACGTCTAACTTCAACCTATCAATTTCCCTTTTTAAAGTTTCTAACCTCCCTATCCAAATAAGGGATCTAACATTCCACGCTTCGATTCGTACCATGTCAGTGTTGTCTTTCCTGATGGCGGCATCCTGCTGAGTAGTCCCCATCCGGAGATCCGAATGGTGGACTATTTTACCACCGGAATATTTTGCTCGAGAGGATGTCATCATCACATATTCATACAGTAGAGTTGCATGTCCTCGGGAAAAGTAACGGCTGTAGTTTTTCCTTACTTTCCGCCGTTCGCAGTAACTGTATGGTAAAGCTACATTAGCTGACGTTACAAGGCCAGGTTAGTTACTCATCCAGACGGTTCCCTTGTAACTACTGAAAAGGCTGCTGCCCCTCTTCCGGAACCACAGATACCCGTCCACTGTGGATGTCACCCCACCTGGGCAACGTCTGTGGTTTATGAAAATGAATTATAACGTTATTGTAATGTCTAGTGTAATTAAAGCCCAGTACCATACTTTTTCCTCACAGCTCTTACCACATTATGATAAGATGGTTTGTGGAGTATAGATGTAGATGTGGCTTGCACTAAAAGATCATTGGCCTCTGGTTCGTAGTAATGACGAAATTTGTTGCATGAAATCCAGCGATATAATGTGCAGTGAGACTGGAGTATGCGCTACATGTAGAGTCGGCAGTGGTGTGTGTCAGTCCCAGTGCCGGATTACCCAATAAGGCAGAGTAGGAAGCTGCCTAGAGCAGCTTTTCATGTGAAACCATTATGTAACACCAACCAAAGAAATTCGAAAATCGTGTCTTATTCTCTTTGGGTTAAAGCCTGTTATCTGTATTGTTTGAATATGACCCCATATCTTTTCCATTTGGTTACACTGTAGATCCTTTGAAAACACGTTATTCCAAAATATACAGGACGGTTAGTAAAAAAACGCGACAATATACGTTCTGCATTTACTTTGTCTGGACAGTTGAGCTAAATAAGGGATGATCCCGTAAAATACACTAGTCTATCTTACACGATGACTGAACGCATTAATTACTTAAAACGAATGCTTCGATTGTGAAATACCTCAATTATATTGTTGTTGGGTGGAAAATTAGTAGCTTATTAAGGGATGAATTTGAATTGGGGCCCCAAGATTTGGATTGCCTAGGGGTCTACACAGGGCTTAATCCGGCACTGGTGTATCTCCTTGGCGCAGAGCAGGAGCGGGCTGTGGAGTAGTGTGCGGCAGGCGCGGAACAAGTGGTGTCACCCCATCGCCCGCGCTCTAACTCACGGCGCAGTAGTCCGCCGCTAGATACACGTCCTGTCCGCGCCCGCTACTGTCCCGGCAGAAATATAGCCCTTTTCGTCGCTGCTAGCCGCTGCTGTTCTCGTAAGCGTCGCGACATGTCCGAGGCACGCTCCACGACACGCCAACTCGCAACGTGTTTCTCACTCTTTCCGCCTCAGCAACGTAACTACGACCGTACCAGCCTTGCAGGTACTCGCACTAGTCACAAGTGGCCATCATCTCATATTTATTGTGGCCATTTTACCATCGAGCCTGTTGTATTTTGTATTCTCTTCTACATCTACAAACATACTCTGCAGTGCACCGTAGGATACTTATCGCGAGGGGTTCGGGGGACCCGTGCCGCTACTAATGCCTTTTCTGTTCCACTCCGAAATAGAAGGAGAAAAATATGAATGCCTCTGTACGACCGCTAATTTCCATTATCTTTATGGTATTTACGCGAAATTTAAATTTTCGGCAGTAGAAATCTTCTGCAGTCACCATCAAATTCCGAAAAGAACTTCGCCTTCCCAGACCCGGCCCTAGTTTGCACGGGACCCTGTGCAAAATTTCAGCGCGGGGCTCTCCGCATAATTATCTCCCCGCCCTCTCAAGCAGACGTTATACACCTTCGCCACGTTCAAAAGAATTCTAAGTTTCGTCACCGACATACTACCAATATATCAAAAGACTAACTACAGCAGACCTACTGTTCTGTTTTTCCCTTTGGCCATGTTCGCGCACATGCAGGGTCGGCTTTGTTAAATCAGAATTTGGCGTGTTAATGTTTATGGGGTGGCCGGATGCACTTCCTGTCGCCACCCTCTGCCCCCCGGGAGGAGGGACTGGCGGACGATTTAGAGAAAATTCAGAGAAGGGCAGCTCGTTTTGTATTATCGCGATATAGGGGAGAGAGTGTCACTGAAATGATGCACAAGTTGGGGTTATTTGTTCCGGCGAGATCTATTTACGAAATTCCTTTCACCAACTTTCTCTTCAGAATACGAACATATATTGTTAGCACCCACCTACATAGGGACCATGAACATCATCAGTTTGAAAACAGGTTTAGGTGTTCCTTTTTTCCGCGAGATTATAGAGAGTGGAATTAAAGAGAAATATCATAAAAGTGGCTCGAAGAACGCTCTGCCATGCACTTCAATGTGATTTGCAGAGAATCCATGTAGAAGTAAGGTTGAAGTCTCCCCCGACTAATATTGTATGGCCCGGATACTTACACACTACCTAGCATATACTTTCTTTGAATAAAACTGCTACAGTAGCACTAGGGTGCCGGTAAAAACAGCCAACTACTTACTTCTCTTAGACAAGTTATACCTGCCCAGATAACTTGACAGTTACCCCCAACCTCAATATCAATAGAATCAATATCTTTATCCCGGACAATGAAAGCCATACAGTCATTTCATTTGCTATTTTCCTAAGGCAGACAGAAAAAAAAAATCGTCGAGGCAGCAGTCTGACGGTCTTGTGCCAAATGCCTGTCCGTCCCATTTGACTGTTCACAGCTCAGCTGAAGATGAACAGCCTGTCTTGCGGGAAACATCTGCTGACGGACGAAAGTATTGCTTGATTATTAGTCAAATGTTCATATGTTTGTATAGCTTATGGGACTTAACTACGGGGTCATCAGTCCCTAAACTTACAAACTACTTATGAACTAGCTAATCCTAAGGACGGCACAAATATCCATGCCCGAGGGGGGATTCGAACCCCCGACCGTAGTGGCCGTGTAGACCGTGACTGTAGCACCTCCGTCCCCTCGGCCACCGCAGCCGGCCAGATTTGTCTGTGAATCACATAAGTAACATTAAGAACAATCTGAAACACTATTTGGAACGTGAGACAAATAGTTTGCTTCTGTTATGACTACTACTGGCAGGCAGCGCACACGCCTTGTATCGAGGTGGCGTTGATTTAACACGGCGACCGAATTTATTAAGATACGTCTACTTTAGAAGCAGTAGACAAGCCGGCCGCGGTGGCCGAGGTGACTGAGGCGCTCCAGTCACGGTCAGCACGGCCACTACGGTCGGGGGTTCGAATCCCCCCTCGGGCATGGATATTTGTGCTGTCCTAGTTCGTAAGTAGTTCATAAGTAGTTTGTAAGTTTAGGGACTGATGACCCCGTAGTTAAGTCCCATAAGCTTTACAAACATTTGAACATTTTTTTTTTTGAGCAGTGGACATAAGGGAATGTGTTGTTTTTTTTTTCATCTCACAAATTTTACAACTTATTAGTCACAGCGATGAATAGAAAGGGTGCGGAAATACACTGGGGAACAATGAATCGCGTACCTCTTATTGTAAGCATGAGCAGTAGTCATGCTTTGACACTGGATATTATTACAGAGCATTATTGTCCGCGTCACGTAAGAAGGCGACCCAGTTTTCAGCCGTTCTTCGCATCCTCGTACATTACCTCACTGGCAGTCAACAGTATTACTTCTCTAGGCTCTACAATACTTTTCACAACGAAACTCTTTCTCGAAATTTGACTGAAAACCCTAAGAGATTTTGGTCATATGTTTAATATAATAGGGGAAAAACACAAACAATATCCTCACTACGTGATAGTAATGGCGATCCTGCCGATGATAGCGCTACTAAAGCAGAGTTACTAAATATAGCTTTTAGAAACTCATTCATCAATGAAGACGAAACCAATATTCCAGATTTCGAATTAGAGGCCAGAAAGAGAAACGAAGTAGATATCCTCGGAGTAGTAAAGCAAGTTAAATAACTGGACAAGATCAAGTCTTCTGGTCTGTACAGTATACCCATTAGATTTCTATCTGATTATTGTGAAGAGATAGCTCCTTACTTAACAGCCATATACAACCGCTCTCTCAAACAAGGATCTGTACCGAAAGATTGGAAAGTTGCACAGGTCACACCTATATTCAAGAGAGGCAGTAGGAGTAACCCACTAAACTTCAGGCCTATTTCATTGACGTCAATTTGCAGCAGGATTTTGGAACATATCCTGTATTCAAATATTATGAATTATCTCTAACAGAACGATCTATTGACCCAAGGTCAACACGGATTTAGAAAATATCGTTCATGCGAAACACAACTAGGTCTTTACTCGCACGGAGTGATGAGTGCTATCGACAAGGATTCGCAAATTGATTCAGTATTTCTTGATTTCCAGAAGGCTTTTAACACCGTATCTCACAAACAGCTTTTAATTAAATTGCGTGGTTATGGTATATCGCCCCAAATTTGCGACTGGATAGGGGATTTCCCGTCAGAGAGGACACAGTTCGTAGTAATCGATAGTAAGGCATCGACTAAAACAGAGGTGATATCGGGCGTTCCACACGGTATTGACATTGGTCCTCTGCTGTTCCTAATTTACATAAATGATTTAGGAGAAAATCTAAGTAGGTCTCTTTGCAGATGACGCCGTCATTTACAGTCTAGTAAAATCATCTGAATACCAAAACCAACTGCAGAAAAATCTAAATAAGATATCACTATGGTGTAAAATTGGCAATTGACTCTAAATAGTGCGAAGTGTGAAGTCGTTCACATGAGTACTAAAAGAAATCCATTAAACTTTGTTTACAAGATAAATCATTCAAACGTGAAGACCGAAAACTCCACAAAATTTTTAGGAATTACTATTACTTCAGATTTAAACTAGAAAGAACACGTAGATAATGTCGTGGGAAAGGCGAACCAGAGACTGCGTTTTAATGGCAGAACGCTTGAAAGATGAAACAGAACAACTAAAGAGACTGCATACATTACGCTTGTCCGTCCTTTTTTGGAGTATTGCTGCCCAGTGTGGGATCCTTAACACGTGGGTTTGACGGAGGACATCGAAAGAGTTCAAAGAAGGGCAGCTCGTTTTGTATTGTCACGATACAAAGGAGACAGCGTCACGGAAATGATACAGGACCTGGGATGGGAATCATTACAACAACGGTGCTTATCGCTGCGGCGTGGTCTACTTACGAATCTCCAATCACCAACATTCTCCTCCCAATGCGAAAATATATTGTTGATTCCCACCTGCATAGGTAGAAATGATCATCAGAATAAAATACGAGAAAATACGAGAATCGAACGGAGAGATTCAGATGTTCTTTCCTCCCGCGCGCTATTCGAGAATGGAATGGGAGATTAATAGTATAAAGGTGGTTCGATGAACCCTCTGCCAGGTACTTAAATGTGATTTGTAGAGTATCCCATGTTGATGTAGATCTAGGCGCGTGGCTGTCCACGAGTTACGCAATGTTTCTACCGCATGCTCCACTGTTAGCGCTCGGATGTAGCTCCTCCCCGCCACGCTTCCCCTATCGCCTCTATGAGCGGAAGCGCCTTTCTTCATGACACCAATATAGTTTCAAAATCCCTTGTTCCTTGATTCTGATACAGGCATAATTTTTTTTAATGTGTGACGTACTCCTGTGGGCATAGCCGTGTCACAACGGGTATATAATTGAGATACATTAAAAGTTGATAGAATCTACCAGTAACAAACCTAGCAGAAATCTGCAGGGCACCTCTGCCAAGATTGTAGTACTGTATGGGCAGAAATAGCGGATCGTACAGCTACCACACTACAGATAATAATGTTTGTAAGTCCAGAATTAATACGAAGTGCTGCGTACCAGTTGTCAGCAGTGGGAGTACGCTCACGTACGCCTAGGCCCGCCTTAACAGACGTATGTGCTGCGTGGACATTCAGAACCTTGTCCACGGCTGTGAGAATGGTTACGTGAGCAGTACAACCACCATCATTGCACAACCGATGCAGCACTTCCAATTTTTTTGGCAATTCTTCGGCAGGAGCATCCAGCCACTCGAAGACCACACTTTGATCCTGAAAGGGCTGAAACAAGTACGAGTTCGTCTCCGTGGCACGGTCCCCGTTTGCTCCATAAGCTGATATCAAGCTGTGTCTTGCGGCAGCAAACATTCCCTGTTGGCACTCCGACGTGTATGTCACCACCGTACGAAGTTGAAACCGCTACGAGTATATTTACTATTCTCCAGGTGGAATCTTCCGTCAATGGATCAAAATCGACGCTTTGTTTGCAGGTGTACTAATTGTTTTTAATTCTAGGAGAGTATGTAGACCTGAAGAATAAAGATATAGACTATAAATAAAATTTGTTTTATTAAAAAAGCTTTTAACTAAATAGGAGGGAGTTAAAAAAATACATCCCTGTCGAATTCTTTGACACGTGCTAGTACTCATCGAAACAAGAAAAATAATTCGACTAAACATTGGTCCATAAACACAGGCTTTCTGAGATAAACGCGTGTGTTACAGGAGGTGGTCCACGTGGCATCAAGTGTTCAAATGTTTGTAAATGTATCCTACAAAACTGCGTGGTTATTAGTCTGTAGCTTACAAACTACTGAAACTAAGAAATCTAACCTAAGAACAACACACACATCCATTCCCGAGGCACGTGGCATCAATTGATGACATTGCATCCCTGTGCCCTTCAGCTTAATGAATGACCCACCCTTAGAAATTTGCCCGGTTGCTGCTATTGTAGGGCATGCCGGTACGCATTGAAGAAGCGACCATGAAGTGCCCCCAGGAGGGTCGCCAAGTCTTGCTCGGGGGTCGCCGCCACAGGAGGAAGTACTTGCATCACAAACTAACACGGGGTTCACTAATACAAGTCCGAAAGAAGAGACACCACACCAATGTATTTACAAGCGAAAACGGAGTTTGGTTCATTTACTTCACCACAGGTGCGGTCATACGTTGACCTCGTACGGGAATCCGTAAGCCGGCCGCGGTGGCCGAGGGGACTAAGGCGCTTCAGCCACGGTCCGCACGGCCATTACGGTCGGGGGTTCGAATCCCCCCTCGGGCATGGATATTTGTGCCGTCCTTAGTTGTAGGTAGTTCATAAGTAGTTTGTAAGTTTAGGGACTGATGACCCCGTAGTTAAGTCCCTTAAGCTTAACAAACATTTGAACATTGAACATTTGGAATCCGTAAGGGCGAGTACAAGAAGGCAAATTGGCAACCCTTCACCGTTACTGGATCGTATAATGGCATCGAAATTATCGTACATTTCGTCAACGGATCGTACATTCGTCGATGCATAGAAAATCTAGCGTTCTAGAGGGAGGAGGAGGGAAAAATCATAGTAGTCCATTTTCAATTATCCTAATCGTTAAAAAAATGCAAGGTAGTTTATAAAAATTAAATATGACTGCTAAAATTACATAAAAAACGGCACTTCGTCTTCCCTTTTAAGAAAGCTAAAAAATGGAATGCATCATACATATCATTTTTTTTCTCCGTTAGTGATTGTGTTGGATTCACTTGCGCACAACGAACCCTTATATTGAGGATTAGATTTCCAGAATTTTTTACATTGTTGTTTTCGACTCTTACATTTGAAGACTCTTGCTGTAGATTTAATAGTAACACTACGACCACAATCATTTTCTTCTGTTTCCATTTCTCTCCATGTTACACCTTCTTAAGATCTCACTGTCACTCACTACCCTCAGCACGTTGACGGGTGACTACTGCTCATGGTGCATTGCAACCAATATTGTCAGTTGGGGAATCCCACAGCTCGACAGACTGGCAAGTAGATTGCTCAAAAATGATACATTGTCAAAAATTAAATAATCATAAAAATTAAAACAATAAAAACGACGAAAGATGAAACCTTACTAAGAACGTAATAGGGTTTCATAAGATCGTACAAAAAACGAACAATCCGAAGGGCGGGTCGTACGCTCGTAGGCCGTCTTAAATTATCGTACATGTACGATCCTGATCGTACAGTTGGGAATCCTGAAAGGCAATGACGATGGGGCCGCTACAGCCGTAACGTGTGACTCGTGGAAGTTTGAGACGGACAGGAGGCGAGATCGGGTAGGCAAGTCGTTACGGCGACGCCTGACCCAAAGCGGGAGACCTGGGTTCGATTCCGGCCCGGCTCACAGTTTCACTTTGCGCTATTGTATAATTTCAATGGCCCAATGCAGCTAATGCCAATGCTTTCCTTTCTAATCATCCTTCTTTCGCCTCCTTAATAAATAATTTGCAAGCAAAATCCTATGAGTAAGCTAAATTTAGTTAGTGTTAAAATTATGGGGTTGATTTGATTTGATTTTCTCAGGGAATCCAAAACAGTCTTGGTCCAACCCGCCACTGCCTGCACCGAAACTAAGTTTATTGTGCGGTATCGCTCCCTGTATATCTAGTAAAGCCAACCAATGCCATGGAATAGTGCAAGGAATCCCTTTACCAGTTTTTTATTAGACACAATTTATTCGGGTCTGGTTGTTCCAAATGTTCTGTGTCTTTTACTCACCAATGCAATGCATTCGAAGGTTAGATGTGATGCAGTTTCATCACCGTCATCACAGATCCTACAAGTAGGGTCCTCTTCTGTTATTCCCATTGTATGTAGGTGTTTTTTGAAATTCCCATGGCCTATCAGCAATCCAACCATGAGTCTAATCTCTCTCCTGTTTAGGCCCAGGATTGCAGAGCTTCTTTTAAAACATGGCTTTGGCATCATTACCTTGCCATGTTTTTGTTGATGGTCTTTGGTCCAATATTCTACGTGCTGTCTTCTGAGCCAGTTAAGTAGCTCCAATTTGATCATTGCTTTGGTGATTGTCAGGACAGGTTCCGGTCCAATAAATGGAGTTTCTGCCCCCATCCTGGATAATCTGTCGGCATGTTCGTTGCCCTGCGTGGCCAGGGACCCACAATAGGTTTACTCTATCGCTTTCCCCTAGCTCCACCAGAACCCGGTGACATTCTGCAACAATTTTAGACCATGTTGCAGGAGCTGCCAGTAATCTCAGGGTTGCCTGGCTGTCTGAATAGATATAGATGCTACGATCTTTGTAGCACCTACGCAAATTCTCCTCCACATACACCCTGATGGCAGTGATTTCGGCATGGAATACTGAGGCCAGTTTTCATAGAGTAATGACGCTCTCCAGTCTTGGCTGCACCCCGTATATCCCGGCCCCAACGCCTTGGTCTGATTTTGACCCGTCAGTGAACCAGACAATATCCCCCGTACGGTGTGGAACTATTTTCTCCCACTGATCTCTACTTGCAAATGTTATATTGAAAGGCCTGTTGAAGCAGTATGGGGTTATAATATAGTCGGCTGGCATTTCCCCAACCTTTCCTATATTTACCTCACTCACTATTTTACTGTGTGATTCTGGATATCCCCAAGAGCTCCAGTTGTTGCCAGTCTGTATGCACCAGCCGCTGCCTCCATCTTGACCCAAAGGTGTAATGGGGGCATATCCATCATGGTTTCCATCCCAGCAGTTGGTGTTCTGCTAATTCCGCCTGTTATGGCTAAGCAGGCTAATCTCTGCACCTTACCAAGCTCCTTAGCAGCAACCTGCTGTTCTACCTTCTTCCAGCACACGACCGCCCCATAGGTGATTCTGGGTCTAATCACTGTGGTGTATATCCAGTGCATACTCTTGGGGCTCAGGCCCCAATTTTTGCCACAAGCTCTCCTGGTTGGATATGCTTCTTTTCGAATGGTACAACAACAGTCTTCTTAGGACTAACCCCCAGATTCTGTTTTCTGCACCAGTCTTGCACAATGTCCAACGCACTTTGTGCCATATTCTTTACTGTGTCAGCAAATTTGCCAAGTATTACTATGACAAGATCATCTGTGTATCCTTGTCAAAAGTACTGCCTAGAGCTTAATTCTCCAATGAGATCATTCACCACTAGAATCCACAATAAAGGGGAAAGAATTCCTCCTTGCGGGCAACCCCTAGTGGTGTTGATTACCATTTTTTCATTGATCGTGGTAGCTTGTACCTTTCTTCCACTGAGCATGACCCTAGTCCACCTACATATAGTGGTCCCTAGGTCATGCACCTCTGCTGCCCTAACCATGGAATCGAAGGTCGTGTTTCTAAAGCCCCCCCCCCCCCCCCCCCCCGATGTCCAGGAAGATACAGAGGGCTATTTCCTGAAAGTGTAGTGCTTTCTCCACCTTCCCAACGAGTTGGTGGAGTGCTGTCTCACATGATTTACCTGGTTGATATGCATGTTGATCTGAATGTAGAGGAGCTCTACTTAACTTCCTTTCTCCAACATGCACATTAACCAGCTTTTCCAATGTCTTAAGAATGAAGCAGGACAGGCTGATTTGTCTCATAACCTTGGCCTTGGTATGATCAATTTTCCCTGGATTAGGAATGAAGACAACCTTCACTACCCTCCAGGCATTGGGAATGATTCCTGCTGCTAGGCTAACTCTGAATAACCTACAGAGGAATCTAATAAGATTTTCTCCCGCTTGTTGCAGGAGAGCTGGAAAGATTCCATCGGGGCTTTTCTAACCCTTCTTCTTTCGCCTCCTTAATAAATAATTTACAAGCAAAATCCTATGAGTAAGATAGATTTAGTTAGTGTTAAAATTATGTGGTTCCTTGTGTAACATACATTAGGAATTGAACAGATCATGGATTGTTTTATAATACAGTGTGCTAATAATGAATAAGCACTAAGTCTAAAAACTGTTTTATACGTAAACATTAGAAATAATTTCGATTATTGTTACGCAGAAATACAAGTTTAAAAGGTGAAAATCGTATTTCAGTGTCTTGAAAGCACCCACAGGTCGACCAATTAACATGACAATGTGGTACGCCGGGTAAAAAGGATAACCACCATAGGAAAATGTGCCGCGGTGGAGTGGCCGAGCGCATTGAGGCGCTATGTTCCGGTGCGCGAGGCCATTCCTCGACGGGGGTTCGAATGCCCCCTCGGGCATGGATGTTTGTACAGTCTTCAGTATAAACTAGTTTATAAGTAGTTTGTAAGTTTAGGGACTGATGAGCCCGCGGTTAAGTCCCATAAGCTTCACAAACATTTGAACTTTCAGGAAAATGTGCAATTACAAAATAGTATAAATCACTGGTTCCCAGTCTTTTTCGTCATGGGACCAACAAACTTCCTGAATAATTTTTGCGACCCAGTATATATTCTACACTGACTGCAGGGCAATTTATAATTAAAAATCATAAGTAATCTAAAGCGGAAGGTATTATTTGCAAATGCTTTGCTGAGTAAAACTTTTGAAACATGAAGAAACATTTATGTAACAAAATATATTTTTTACTCAAATAAAAAATTGCTTTAGTCAACTTAAACATTGAATCAATAAGAATTGTAGTAGAGTTTAGTCTTAGTGTTAATGCTACTTTCTTTATTTTGATTGAAACTTGTATAAGTTTCATTTTTATTATTTTTTATTTATTTTTATGCGCTTTCCAAAATGGAAAATGGGCGGTAGTATAACTAAGTAATTATGTATCCCATTAATTCCTTCATTGTGATGTTTCGAAACGTCCATTACTGTCACGCGATATAGACGACCCAGTTCCAATCCATGCCCTAACAGTGAAATAAAACATGGAAATATAGTATACTAGCTGAAAATCTGGCTTTGCCCAGATATTTATTTAGTTATTCCAGCCTTGAGTTAGTACTTCTACTATCCCTTCTCTAGCTCTCTGTGAATATCTTTTTTCTTCTAAAAGCATGTTATATTTATGGGAAAATATTTTAAGAAATAAGGCTGTCTTGCATGAAGTACAAAATTATAAGTGCAGTATCCAAACAAAGAAAGATAGTAATTAAAATACAAATGATATATAAAATTCGTACCATCTCATACTTATTGAGTTATATGTTGTATAATTTTCAGGTATATATTCATTTGTAGAAGTACTAGATGTCTGTAAAATCTGTTGCTAGCACAATTAGTAGAAAAGAAGAAATAGATTAAAACTAGGTGCGTGATGGGGCGGCTTTCCGTGAACGTTATTGTTTAAGTGCCCATGTCACATGAACTACGTGTCGTACTGTGGTACAATATCGAAGGTACATTCAGCTATATGTGTGTATACTGTCTGTAAAATTTCCTGCGGTTACAGTTTCTAGTGTAGAAATTATAAATTGTAACGTCATACCGAATGCTGTAATCCTTGAATAACGGGAAAGTAGAAACCAAGAAACGTTTTTCCTTTCGTTATTTTACTGTGGTTGTCAGTGAAAAAAATATATAATAAAGGTTTGAAATTATGTTTAAAGGTGGTTGCAAGTTGCTAAGTACCCTGATTCTCATTCAGTGTATGAATAAAGTCTCGTAGCATTATGTGGCAGTTTTTTACAATTACTATTATTTATGACGCCATATCACCTGAACAACGTGTTGTATGTGATTCTTAACCCTGCAGGAACTGCTATATCACAGAAAGGAATTTTTGTATTAAATTTGGTTGAAATCAGAGAAATCGTTTAGGAGGAAATGAGCAATATTGTCGCGTGATGCAGCAGTTTTTCTCGCATTTCATTGTTTATGACTTCATACCTCGTGAACTGAGTGTCGTACTATGATAAACTTTCGAACTTACGTGCAGTGGTATGTGTGTATAGTATCTATAACATTTCTCGTGAATACAATCAATACTGTATGAGTAATAAATTGTAACGTCATGCCAAATGCTGTAATTTTAAGGCATGAACGCCGTAAAAGTAGTAATCTAGAAACTTTTTTCCTTTCATCATTTTGCTGGGGCAGTCAGCGAATAAAAATTTCCTAAAATTTTGAAATTATATTTAAAGTTGGTTGTAAGTCGTTAAGAAGGGAATGTTTTCATTGTTTATGCCGTCATATCGCCTGAACTCTCACTCCTTCGGAAAATCCTTTCTTAGCTGACGTCTTCTACCTATAAACTACATTCCTGCCAAATTTCAGCTTTATAGGTGAAGTAGTTTTCGAGATTTCGTGTTTAGTCAGTGAGTGAATGAGTGAGTGAGTGTGTGAATGAGTGTCCTTTTGCTTTTATATAGATAGAGATAATAAAACAAACCGCCACTATAAATACGGATACACATGATAAATAACAAGAAAACAAGGTACGCTCTCGGTGTAAGAATGAATCATTGGAACGTTAGTCATATGACACTTGACTCAAGTGAAAAAGGATAAGGCAATTATGAAAGAATGGTCCGTTCTGCTGCGTTCTTGTCGTATCGTCCCCCGTTAAAATATTGAATATGAAGAAAAGAAATAATTAAGGTATCTGAATTATTTTAATGAATTATGCGTGAATCCTCAAGCATTAAAAAAAGTGGTTCAATGTCCTGCTCTTTGCTTGGCTATGCAATTTCCATGGAAGGTATAGAGACAACTGCAGAACGATCTGAATAAGATATCACTATGGTGTAAAAATTGGCAATTGATTTTAAATAATGAGAAGTGTGAAGTCGTCCACATGAGTACGAAAAGAATCCGTTAAACTTTATTTACAAGATAAATCAATCAAAAGTGAAGGCCGTAAACTCCACTAAATACCTATGAATTACTATAACTTCAGACTTAAACTGGAAAGAATACGTAGATAATGTCGTGGGAAAGGCAAACCAGAGATTGCGTGTTATTGGTAGAACGCTTAAAAGATGCAACAGAACTACTTAAGAAACTGCATACACTACGCTTGTCCGTCATTTTTTGGAGTATTGCCGCTCAGTGTTGGATGGGTTGACGGAGGACATCGAAAGAGTCCAAAAAAGGACAGCTCATTTTGTATTGTCACGATACAAGGCAGACGGCGTTACGGAAATGATACAGGATTTGGGATGGGAATCATTACAACAACGGCCCTTATAGCTGCGGCGTGGTCTACTTACGAAACTCCAATCGCCAACATTATCCTCCGAATGCGAAAATATATTGTTGACTGCCACTTACATAGGTAGAAAAGATCATCAGAATAAAATACGAGAAATCAGAGCTCGAACGAAGAGATTCAGGTGTTTTCTCATCCCGCGCGCTATTCGAGAATGGAACGGGAGATATAAAGGTGGTTCGATGAACCCTCCGCCAGGCAGAGTAGCCCAAGTAAATGTAAATTATTTACGTGATATTAAAAAATAAATGTTAAGAGGCTTTCCTCCTTTTTACCTTTACATTAGTGTTGACCCCTCTCCCTCTCTCCTTCCTGAAAGTTTTCTATTTTTGCCAATGGTTCTGAAGTGGCTGCTTCAGAAGTGACAAATGTATTTAGAAATGCTATTCATAATGAGCCTCGTCTTAATTCGGAAAATTTGTGACTTTTTCATGTTTTCATTTAGATGAAGGGTCTTCAGTTCACAGACTGAAAAGAAATTGCACAATATGAGGGAATATATTTGTCTCCGTTATTACTTTAGTACCAGTAGCACAATAATGGGGAAACTGGAAAGACAATGGTTTGCAAATGTTAAAATTTTTGTTGTTTTAAAATTAAACTAAAATGTAGCTGTCCCTCATAATTGTAGAATGTCCGCCATTTTTGCCTGTCCTGTCTCTCATTCTGCAGTTGGTCACAATAGTCATTAGCCACGTCACTTTCAAGCTTAGAACAGTTTGTATACATAACATAAGATTATGAAACTTTGCTCATGAGATAGACTTCCACGATATTGTGAGGGCAAGATATTTTAGACATTTACTAAAATATTTTGAAGTGGCTCGACGACTCACGTTAATACACAAGGAACAACTGGATAAATAATGAACAAACCCACTGAAGATGGCGGGATTTCCACTTCAACTAGTTTGGCTATAAAAATAAACAGAGGTGTTTTGCATCAAATCAGGAAAAACAATCTCATCCGCATAAGTAGTGAGTTAACATGACCTAAGCGGAATATCTATGGACCTAAGACCGATCTTACACTAGCAAATTATTGGACAAAGAATTGGGCGAAAAAATTGGATGAAATGTTGATCCTCTACTTTGACAAAGAAATTGGATGAAACGCCAAAGTTGGTATTTACATTATTATCCAATATTTTGTCAAAGTTGCTTCAAAATGGCTATGTTATGCTCAGCTGTTACTTATATCATGGTTGCGTTGTGTCTGCATTTACAAGAGGATGAGGAAAAAAAATACTTGGATGAAACCGTAGGTATCATGGCGAGATAAATGGAAGTGTTCAATAAAATTTGTTACGGGTACGGGAGAAGAGAGACGAGGATTTTCTTTTTTTATATCTTCGGTAGTACAGCCGAGCTCTAATTAATTTATATTGTTATTATTTGTAATTTACCATTATTTTCAATCGACTTCTGTAATCCGAATGTAGGCCAATTGGCACTGTACGTCACGTTCTGTCAAAATATTTCACAATGTATTTCCAATGGCAGCATTCACAATGACCGTCACCGGACCATCACGTCACGTCGTTTCTCGGGAAGAAAGTTTCGACGGGATGGTCGTTTGGTAACGTTGGAAGTTAACCTGTTTTCGTCAAGCTCACTCACGTTACAATAGGCGATTACACGCCAATATCTGTTCTCAGTCTTTATTTTAATATTATGCTTCGTTTTAGCGGTAAATTGTAAATGTTTCATGACGACTTACATATTTTTCTATTCAGTGTTTTTCCAAAAGGGAGGCTGAATATCTGAAACCGAAAAACGGTTTAGGTAGTGCTATCGAGTAACACAAAAGTCTGACGCATCAGTGTGAGTGAAGCTGTACGTTACTGAAGCGGTACTCTTTGGCGTTAAGAAATCAGCGACTTGTTTTACGACGCGGAGTCTGCAGCACACAGTAACATATTTTAACTGCTGCTTATAATTAACACATCTGCCCTCCATTTAAAGAAGAACAATGCCGCAGATGTAGCGATAAAACCTTTATTTCAGACATAACTCAAATGCAAACTAAAATCTTCTACGAGGAAGGAACACAGATACATTAAACAACAGAAATTAAATTATTTCATAGAGTGTTGCTTCCGCAACAAGGAATAAGCGCGCAAGGTAGCGCCCCAAGCGGCAGGCGCACGAACTTCTTGCGTACACTGCTATCAGCTGATCGCGTCCGTTGTCGCCACAAGTGTATATGAATAAGATTGTAAGTTGATAAAATTTCTTTAAATAACGTTTTGATGAAAAAAGGCAGCATTGACGTTACTAACAATGTAAGGGGGAAAACATAGCCTATAAAATCAACAGGATCTATTCATTCCCTTACAAAAATTGTTTCATGAGTTTATACGAATTGTATATATTTTCGTTTGCAATTAGATATGGATATTTTGAACTCTTGTTTCACTTTCCAGCACTTAGCACACTAAGTTTGCCTTGGCCGTAAATAGGTTCTAGCGGTGTTACTTATTTCCGATGGTATATTACGACTTTTTACATCACACATTGAAACTCTTAACCTAATTTCACCGCAGGGTACTAGGCCAAGCGGACTGACAGGACGGATAGTATGAACTGGCCTTGTCGCGTGTTATACAACGCCTCATTTGATTTATACATTTCTATCAATTTTGTTATTGCTCAACACACCACAAAAACATGCCGCTAACGCCGATATCACACTATCAAATTTTCTTTGACAAAGAATCTTTGTTCAATATTCTTTGGCAAAGAATCTTTGACATGGTGAAAAGGGGACATTATACTATAAAAGTTTCGTGACTAAGAATCTGTCAAAGTGCATCGACAATGACGGATGAATTTTTGTTATTAACCCCAGCTGTTGGTTACATAGACTATAAATATCTATTTATATTCTATGATTGCATGTAAGCCTAAATTGCAACGGCTAGACATTTGGAAGACTGGCAATGTTGGTGACGCTTGCGCCTGCAGTGGTGGTATTCTGCTCTACAAACTTCAAGAGGTGGAACCAGTACATTTGTGACCGGTAAGGAGCCTGTGCCCTATTTTCCTATTTGTTAGTACTCTGTCGCGTAAACAAAAAGGTATTTTGGAAGAACCCGTGTAAATCGAAGGAAACGACATTGCGATCGATACGTATCCAACGTTCGATTCTTGCTCCACATGCAATATGACTAACGTGAAGCAGTTAATTTAAATTCTATTTTTGAGTGCGTTGAATTTGTGACATTTTCTTGTAGTTTTCCGACTCAATATGTGGTTGCCATTTGAAATACCGAAAGAAATAACGGTAATTTCCAAGAATGGTATAATATATCGAACTGCAACTGTAAACGATTTAGTGTTTCTGAACCGGAGATGTGGGCGCCATGCGCCCTCACGTACTAAAAAAAACTTCTCGTTTAACCTGTACCTAACCTTCTTAAGGTTACGCTACAGATCACTTTCTTTTAAAGTGAATGTAAGGTTAGGTATAGGTTATAATTTTTTTTAAGTACTTGAGGGCGCGTAGCGCTCGAATTTCCGGTTAAGAAACACTCAATCGATTTACAGTTGTACGGTAGATATATATCATTTGAGGCCAAGGTTCTTCGATTGCGAGTATTCTTGTAAATTAACGAAATATCGGAATAACTGAAGACAGGGATACCACTCGTCAGCTTTAATCCATGATGTAATCAAAGTTTCGGAAAACACTTATACGGGATAGTATCTAAATACTTACGTATTGTAGATAATAAATAATCTGTGCTTATCCTCGTAAATTACATATTACAACAAAATGCACCATCCATGAAACCATCGTCTACAACTCAACCACAACATAATTACTCACGCCACCAACAAATAAGCACGTACACGACAACAATCCAATGTCACGGGTGATATTCCAGTCTTCAGATAAGCCAAAATTTCATAAAATCATCAATTCAAAAAACAACATCGTAGAGATGGGAAAACTGAAACCTCTGACGGTTTCGAAACGAATGAAACCGTACCATCTGTGGTTTCGGTTTCGAAACCATGAAACCGTGAAGCAATGTATGTTTTGTCATGAAATCTTAGTTCGAGGAGGGCAATATTTTTCACTATGTGGACAAGGGTACATGCAAGAACCTGTCAACCATAGAGTATATATTTACTTCTTGGTCTGTACGGAACATGTTGATATAGATTATCTCCCGTGTTGTTGATGCTGCCAACATAGTCACACGAGGCCGCCCGTATGGTAGGTAAAAGTTTACCCCGTTAGGAACTCACAAACTGCAATACGGTACGCATATTACAGTGATGGATTATAAATGCTACTTTCTATACATACTAAATAAATTATAGGGAATAAAGGACACACTAAATAATCACAAGTAATGCTATGGAATTACAAAAATAATAAAGTAAGAGACAAGTTCACCACTTATACGTCTTGACCGTTAAACCACTGCCGCAATTCTTTGAACATGAGTGTCGAAAAATTATAACGACAGTAGGTAACTTCGTTTTCGCTCATAAGAAACCAACTCTTTAACACGAGATTAAATATGCGATCTACCCTTGTTAGTATAAAAAATGTCATTTCAGGCTTCATGTTGTATCTTATTTTAAAGAATGTAGTTTCACTCATATGTTTTTAATATGGTATATAAATCTAGAATTTAACTGGTTATTTCAATGCAAATAGTGAACGTTGTTTTATTGTTCTTTTACATTTATAAAGCAGACATTATGTCATTTCGGAATACAGCAGTCTCTTGCAAACGAATCTTGATATCAGTAATCATAAGCTGCAGACTCAAGAGTGTCAACTACTATTTGACACTCTCTAAATGCTTTATATACTAGTAAGTTATATGTGTATCTGTATTGTGAAACCGACATAAAACCGTGAAACCGACACGATACCGTGAAACCGACAGGAAGAAACGGTTTCAGTGTATCGACAATCGACCGCGAATATGATCCGAATCAGAACGGAATGAAACCGCGTGGTTTCAAATCTGTGAAAGATGCCGGTTTTGAAACACTGAAACTGTTGTGTGTATCGAAACCTGGTTTCGAAACCATGAAACCGTGGCCAACTCTACAACATCGCAATTAGCTACATAAATCAGCTGTTCCGCCATGTTTGTTTTCCGTCATTGGTAGCGAAGAGAGAGTCGAACGTTCGATATATATCGATCGCAATGCCGTTTCCTTCGATGTACACGGATTCTTCGAAATTACCAACAAAAACATTTAAAATGTTTATATTTTGTGTAGGGTCTAAATGTATTTCGTGTAAATAGTATTAGTCTCAATAAACATATTTAGCTATTTAAACAGTGTCATTATATACTTTCCTTGCAAACTGGTTCGGTGGGCCATTTTCTTTTTTACGTTGTCTGCCGTTCAGACAGTCCTTACCTGATCGCTAATGAATTTCACAATTGTCTTCTAACTTACGGCTCGGTGCAGCGGTTTCTATAATCAGCCCCATACAATAGCATAAATTTTGTTGCTTCGGCGACACACCGTACGAATTACGCGTTCATGTTTTCAAACAATATATCAAAAATTGCTTCTGGGAAACTAGCGCTTAAAGCGGTCACATTTCTCTCCGCAAATAACATAAGATGAAAGCTCTCTTCGGTCAAATTACGGAGAGCGGCTAGATTTGATCAAAATTTTTTTGACGAAAGGCATTTTTGACAAAAGTTCCGTATTACACTGTCCAGTTTTCTATGACAAAGATTTTTGTCAAAGAAAATTTCATACTGTAAATCGCTCTAATAATCATGTTTATAAATACGAACGCCATGTCACACAGCTGTAGCGATAAGGTGGCGGTACTACTACTAGCGCTCCGATCGGTCAGATTTCTAACTGCAGGAAACAGAAGACCACCGATATCTTTGACCAAATCTAAGACGAGGCCTTTGATCAAAGATTGGACGACTTGACAAAAAGTTCCCATTACTCTAGGTCCAGTATTTCTTTATTTTACTTTGATAAATAACAGCAACAAGAAGTTTGGATGCTGCAGCTTGCCTGTGCAAGATCATTAATTTCTTTATTTATTTTGATTTTCATGTTTTCTACCCATGAGATTTCATAAATTAGAGTACTTAAATTCTCCTGTGTTCTTTGTTTAACGCCATTTCTTCGAAATTTGGGAGGTTCTTACGATTTTTAATGTTTATCTTACACAGGCACACATACTGTAGCATCAGCCATGTTGTTGACTTACAGTTTTTGTTTACATTGCAGTCAAAGATCTTAGTATAACTAAATATCTGTAGTCAAAGTTTTATTTTATTTATAATTTAGTAACATTTCTTTATTTCGACTAACTTATTGCTTTTTAAAAATTTAATTGTGCTAATATCATGTTGAATTACTTACAGTACTCCAATTTGAAAATCATAAAATATAACACATAACTGTGACATAAAGTCACGGAGGAGGCAGGCGACCATGATGAACAATGAAAGAAGTCTGCAAAAATCTGCATACGTCGCTGTATTGACAAAAGTCATGGAGTGGTTACCAAATGACTCTATTTTTAACGCCTTTTGGCATGGGCCATCATCAGAATCGTGTTGTTGGAAGCCACCAGTATACATTAGTTACAAGTTTGTCAGTAATATTCGTTACATGTTCTTCAGGAAACATTACAGAGCACTGTGACTTTTGTCAATAAAGCGACGTATGCAGCTTTTTGCAGACTTCTTTCATCATAAGTTATACATTAACTTATCAATTTATATACACAGGAAGAAAATTACTTATTTTACATACACTGGGAGTGTTTACAAATGAATCATAATGGAGGAAAACTAAATTTAGGTTTTGTCGACTTTTTCTCTGCATTTTGTTTGGCTCGGGTTATGTTTTTAATATGAGGTTGCGTGAGTAAATTGTGGAAGACTTTTAGAAAAATTCTGTTGGGCTGTTCTGATTGGTCATTCAGTAAGATCGATGGGGATGCTCATTTATGGGTTTAGATTTCAATTTCCTCAAGGAGGCTTATCCTTTTCCTTTTGTTGGCTAGGTGGAGGATTTTTAGGTTTTGGGCTATGTCAGTTACTTGATGCTCTTCCTCGGCTGTGTTGAGCGAATGTGCATTTGTTTAAGTTTTTTTAAATATCTCTTTGTCCAATAATTGGATAGAGTAATACCGGCCTAAGACGAAACCGTGTGTAGTTCCGTACTGTTGGTAGTCGAGTTGGGAACTGTTTCATGGTTTTTAAGCCATTTTTCGATATGCGGAACTGTTTCACGGTTTCGAAACCGCCGTGTTTCATTCGGCTCGGTTTCGGATTACATTTACGGTTGATACTGAAACTGTTTCGTCCTGTCGGTTTCACTGTTTCAAAACTGCGGTGTTTGAGATCAATAATGCAGGAACCCGGAACCGACGAATTGTATCGAAACAATGGTGTTTCATTTTGCTGTAGTTCCGCACACATACACAGTTAAGTTTCTGTTATATGAACAGTTTAAAGAGTGTCAAAAACTAATGGACAGACGAGAGTATGTAGCTTAAGATTACTTAATCAAGATTTGTTTCTAAAGCGACTGCAGTACTTCGAAATGACATAATGTCTGTTTTAGAACGGCGAATGAAAAATAAAACATTGCTCACTATTTGCATTGAAATATCCAGTAAAAATCTAGGTTTATCTATCCATATACGGTAATAATATTAAAAACACATGATTCAAATTACAACTTCGTTGGTTTTTTTTAATTTTTTTTTAAATTTTTAAAAAAATAAGAAATAACATAAAGTCTAAAATGAGAGACTTCATACTGACAAGTGGAGATCGCAAATTTAATCTCGTTTTAAATAGGTATAACTTATCCCAATACCGTTAGTTTCTTGCGAGCAATGTTGGCCAGACATGTAAAACAAAAGATATTTTTAAAAGATATAAATACATAAAAATATAACAGTGTGCAGTATTTGACGAATTTCGTATTTATACTTCTGTATTACGAAAGTTTGGAAGGTAAATGAAACCGCGTGTTAAAGATATCCCCGAAACTCGAATTTTATTTTATCAATGTACCTATCAGTGCGATAACGATATATAAAAACTTAACCCTTCCAAAAATGTTAGCTCAATAAATGTTATGTAATTATTTGTCTTTTCAATATACGTGTAGGTTAGCACACATGACACCTATCAATATTAGGCACTAGAATAGAGCAAAACAAAAGGTATTAATTACATCTACTTTGATAAAAACCAATGTATAGACATATAAACGTCAGTTCTCAGCTAATGGGAAAATGAGGAACGTCACTTATTCCGAAAGCAGTTCATTGGCACAGTCTTTAAATTTTATTTATCGTCCTAGCGGCCTTCCGTGATGATGCTGGCAATCATGTGACGTTGACATTAGCGAATCGCGTTACAGTTAAAATGTTTTGTCATGAAGACTTCGTTCTACGAGTACATTACTCCACTAAGCGAAGAAGGGTGCATATAAGAACCTGTCAACCACAGAGCAGGAAGAATATAAACATCTTGGCAAAAATTTACTACCGTGTTCTTGATGTTGCCAGCATAATCACGTGAAGAAGGAAATTATCTGCAACTCTGTTCCCTTATGTTTTTTTTTTCATATATCGTATTGTTTGCGAGATATTTGCAAAAATAACGGAGATTTGACACCCTCCATTGAATTAACGAAAACCAGCAGTTCGGAGGAGTCACGTGACATTCCTCGCCCAGATCTCTCTCTGGCATACGCCATCTTGCGTTGCGTATTTGATGATTTTCTTATTGTAACTTACACGTTGTCATTTCAGAGCAATGGCGCACTGAAGAATTAACAAAAACACGTTCTTCGTACGATAAATGATAATCTAGAGTATAAAAATGCCGTATTAGCATCAGTTAACAACGACCATCAATAGAACGAGACTTAAGAACGTTGTATCTAATTGTTAGCAGTAGCGTAGTGGGCAACGCGTTGGACTTAGAGATGGGAAAAACCGACCGGTTAAAACCGAAACTGGTATTTTAGTTTTGAATAACCGGTTTTTTCGGTATTTATTTGGTGTCGGTTGTAGCCGGTTTTTTTTAGTTATTGCCAAGAACCGGGTAAAAAAACCGGTACGAGTACTTCCTGTAGTAGTGGTTCAAAATGTTTTTTGTACGTTTAAAAAATTAAAACTAGTAGACCCTAATATTTGGGGCTATTCCTAAAATTTCCACTGCTGTGAAATATTAGGTCATCACAGTAGCTAAGAAAAGCGACCAGTGATAATTTAAGAACAATCCCAACAGTCAGAAACGCGCAACAAACGCGTAACATAAGACCTTAAGAACTGGCGCAGCTATTGAGGCATCGATGCACCTGTTGCCTTGTGGCGTGGCCCATTAGACGACGCGCGTGCACCGGCAGTGTACAAGACTTGCCTCCGTCGGGTCATGCGACAGTTTGCTGTCGTTGCCAGACATCGGTTGCGTCTTAAATGGCACCATCCCGAGTGTGGAAGTACTTCACGAAGTACGGTAGCAGTGAGGTACAATGCTCCATTTGCTTTAAAAAGCTGAAAACGGGTGGAGGTACTACAAACATGCTGTGTCATTTAAGGAGAAAGCATCCAAAATTTTTCTTGGAAGAGAAGGTAAATTCGATTCATATACCTATTATGCAAGCTTGGAATAATAACATTTAATGTATTATCATATCGTTAAGATAACAAACTTTATTAATGTGATTCCTTGAAAGCGAGGGGCTATTTTAATAACCAATATGGATTTAGGTAACATTGATCATGTTACGGACTGCGCGGCTGCTCCAGTCGCAGGTTCGAGTCCTCCCTCCTCCCTCGGTCATGGGTGTGTATGTTGTCCTTAGCGTAAGTTAGTTTAAGTTAGATTAAGTAGTTTTTAAGTCTAGGGACCGATGACCTAACAGTTAGGTCTCATAAGACCTTACACCCATTTGAAGATTCTTTGAACATGTCGTACACAGCTTTCCTAGTTCAATTTGCGTAAGTTAAATTTACACTGACAACAATCGTATTGTTAGTCGGAACTGTGACTTTATTTTTCGAAATACTTCTGCAGCACTGATTGAAGTTCATTTACTGACTGTAACTTATATATTGTATATAACGAGATATTCGTATGCGCTGGCTCACAAGTCCAACTTACGGAGTGGGTGGTTCAATATTCGCAACTGCCGGATGGAAATACTAGCCCTGCTTCGTATATCGTCTTCTACGGACTTCTGGCTAGGCTTACACACACTCAAGAAGGCGTAGTATTGGGAAGGGATCTTGCAAAATGTGGGATGACTAGTGATTTGTCGTATAACGTAAATTTTAACTAAATTTTGTAAGTTTCGGTTTCGGCCGAAACTAGAAGAACCGAAAATTCGATTACTGTTTCTTTTTCGGCCGCAAAATATGTTTCGGTCGAACTCTACTGGAAATAATAGCAATAAAAAACCGAAAACCGGTTATTTAAAAATCCGGTTATCTTGAGCAATTTTTACAGTGAGATGAAAAGAACAGGTATAGCCGAAAACCGGTTGTTTCAGCAATAACCGCCATCCCTAGTTGGACTGTGATACTGACGGTCAGTGGTTCGGAACCCGCCTCTACCTAAAATTGTTTTTCCTAAAAGAGTTTGAGACACTCTTATTAATTAAATAGAGCTATGTTCTTCAATGTTTAGAGTTGTGCATATTTAAGAATGTTCCATCTAAAATGCGTGCTTGTTCTATATCGTGAACATGCCGTTAAATACGTAACAACGTATTGAACAATGGTCTTCTGAAGCATATGCACGTAAACAGGAAGGATGCTGTAATAATGAACATTCTGCACAAAGTGTTGATACATGTAGTTTCGTATATAAAGGAAGTCGCAGATTTCTGTGGAAAGTGTAGTTCCTTAAGCAAACAGAAGGCAAGTGTATACATTGCAACAAATTACCTTGTTTTTTTTTTTTTTTTTTTTTTTTTTTTTTTTTTTTTTTTTTCTAACCATTTATTCACTATTTGTGGAATATATTGAATGTCATTAATTAGAATCAATGTATCGACTAAAATGTTTGTCTTTGGTTGCTATGGACGCTTTTAACGTAGATGGTATTGCCTTTCCTGTAGTTCAGATATGACTTCGTTCAAGTTACACTGTTCTGCGCTAAAATAAAGAGCAAATATTCTATATCAAAGCGTGATTAAGTTTCCTTTAACAGCTAAAATCACAAACGGAATGTGGTAATACTGAATTCCACGTAACTCTGGTACTCAATAGATATACAAATGTAGTACTATCAGTACGTCATTTACAGCAGTCATTGTAACAGTATCTCCCCAGTTTATGTACATGTGTTAAAGAAGTCAATGTTTACAATTCGTTGCTATGTATTTCATGGCATCTTCGCGAAACAGAACAAATGCGCTTTTCAGAGAAAGTGCTGTTACCTTTGAACAACTCAGCATTATGCAGAATACAGTTACGTTCATTTAACAAGAGTCTACGAAAACCTTTTAGGAAGCAAGAGGAAAAATAATGTGGGACAAAAAATTGTCAGATTTGGTTATATAATTTTTTTTTCAGTGAAATCGATGCTTGTCAAAGCAACACTCAAACATCATATAATTTTGCCTGTTTGTTAAAATACGGTCAGAAAGAATATTACGTGTTGTGTGCATAGATATTACCACAATAGTAGAGTCGTAAACTTATCACCATAATAATTTATTATTTAGATTGTTATTTTGGTCCAAAATGTTTGCAAAAACTTATAAAACTACAAATCTAAAGAGGGCCGTAAAACACGTCAGTGCGATTTTTTTTTCTCCTACAGTTACTGGCCTCGAATTGTGTTGTTCTACAGCAATGCTTATACACTACACAATGACGAGGTTAAACAATAAACAGGTCCATCTAATTACAAACTACACATGGTTTCGAAACAGTGTTTCGAAACCTCACACTGTACGGTTTCATTTGTTCCGAAACTGTCATATGTTTCAATCGCTAGTCGGCAGTAGAGTGTTGGCAGGGGGAGTGCCTCCCTCTGGAGAAGTGCAAGATGCAGATGTGGATAAGTAGGCCGGCTCAGGTGGCGGGCGCGGCGCAGCTGTCGCCGAGATTTGGCGCGCTTTCCCACGTGGGCAGGTGGTGCGTACGCCACAGCTGTCCGCCTGTTGCGTCACGCGCGTTTCTCACGCTGCGCCCCCCCCCCATCCCTCCTCGTGACGTCTTGCGCCCACGTCACTGACTCGCCTCGCCCGCGTCACAAAGGGCCTGCCCGCGCCCTCCGCACCTTGCCGTCCGTCCTTCCTTCCTTCCGCTCTTTCCCACGTCGCACTGTATACAAAATGCCCCTGCCCGTAATTTACGGGACTCCCCAGTTCACGGCTTTCGTTGGGCGCCGTCGCGGAAGTGACGTACCGGTAATGTGTTCGCGTCCGCCCGCAGGCGAGCGGTGAGCGCAGATTATATCGCCGCGGCGTACAACCGGAAAGACCGCGCCCGGAATTTCCCCCTGTGTCTTGCCGCGGCCACGAGGGAGTACAAAGCTCCGAACGCCACCGCCCTCCTCTGCCAGTAACGCTTCCCCTTTTCGCTGGCCAGATTCCCACACACGGTGTCTAGCTCGTTGAGAGGCAGGTGGTGGCGCCGGCTGTCTCGTTACAACAATACCGCCTTCTCTGCGGAATCTCGAAAGTTCTGCTCTTGTAACCCACGGTGGTCCGTATGCAAAACTCCATGTAGTAATGTCGATTTCTTGTTTTCGTCATGGTGTTCCGTTTTCACGTTACCTGTGTTTCATTTACGATAACGTAAAAATAGACAATATGTTGTTGTCGTGGTCTTCAGTCCTGAGACTGGTTTGATGCAGCTCTCCACAAAACCCTATCCTGAGCAAGCCTCTTCAACTCCACAGAAGAACGGCAACCTACATCTGACTGTATATGCTTACTGTATCCATCTCTTGGTCTTCCTCTGGTTTTTATCCCAAAAACTTCCCTCCAATGCTAAATTCACGAATCCTTGATGTGTCCTACCAATCGATCCCTTCTTTTAGTCGAGGTATGCCAGAAATTCCTTTTCTCCCCAATTCTGTTCAGTACTTCCTCATTAGTTACGCGATCCACCCACCTATTAGACATTATAGACAATATACCGCTGCTTTTACTTAACAACACGGGCTCCTTACCCACTTCAAACCTTTTCAAATCTCAATGCGGCACATTTCGAGGATATGAAGGAGGACAGACAAAGAGACCACATGGGTATCGGATTTTTCAATTTTCTGATATTTATGGTACGTTAAGTTCATTACTCACATAAAAATCAGCCAAAGCAATTCGACACAACTCTCAAAATATTCTTGAGAAAATCGATTTTAAAGTTTTGCAAAGTACTCGTAAGTAGCAATAATGAAAGGAGTAGTAGCACCTGTCGGTGTAACTCATAATACTCATAATAGTTGAGTCGGTGATTCGAATCCCACTGTGATATATATATATATATATATATATATATATATATATATATATATATATATATATATATTTCAGTTGTATAAAATAGTTTGGCATCTCTAATTCCACGTGTTGTGTCAGCTTTTGTTTATGTGTATGTAGACGAGTTGAAAACCGTGTCGTCACGTAAAACGATGGTTGAGTACATTATCTGCTTGGAAAGCTGTTAGTAAATATGGAGAGTACTTCCAAAAATGGTGTCGTAACTCTTCACAAACTGAACAGTCAAAGACTACAGTCGTCAACTTAATAGCGAAGCCAATACTGCAATAAATGTAACTTATGTGTTTTTTTTATTTTTTTAAATTGAAACCATCATTATTAACAACCTTCTATAAAATATAGGACATTACGAAATAAACAGAAATATGTGCACTTTTCTTAAAAATTACCATTAGATATTAAATTGTGTAAGTATGCGAACACAACGGGCAAAAAATAAAAAAAATTGGTCACGACAGGATTCGAACCACGGGCCTTAGGGTTATAATGCAAGAATGCTACCCCCTTTTTTTTATTATTATTTCTTCAGGTAGATTTAATGTTTGCGGTCGTTGGTTGAGTTCGTCCTTGGTCATTCCTTGAATATTCGGTCTGACTTTTTTATTACACAGGGCGTTAAGCCGGGAGCGCTGAACCACGGCGCCCGGCTAACCTAAGCGACACCTACAGATGTTACAATTCCGATAATTATTGGTCCTTACGCTTAGTTGCAAAACTTCAAAGTCGATTTCCTCGAGTATTTTTGGGAGTTGCGAACTGCTTTGGCTCATTGTTACTTGAGTTCTGAACTTCACGCACCATAAATATCAAAAAATTCTAAATTCCAGTACCCATACAGTCTCCTTGTAAGATCGCGTGATTCACTGTGCCAGTTATTCTGAAACTAGGAAAGAAAATTAGGCGAGGAGAGTACATCTACTCATTTACTTTTAATGTAACATATCTAACACGAGTGACATTTTATTCTTAATTGTCAATCTTTATTTACAGTTCATAAATATTTTCTCATGTTCCTATTTTGAATTTTAGAGTAGGACAATTTTTACATATTCTTTCTCCGTTTACGTTTCTCCGATCATGTTTGTTGTCTGTACTACTATTTTTTTTGTTCCAACTCTCAGAGCGTCGTACTCCACACATTTTGATAAGTAGCTTACTCTGCCCAAAGAATTATGTTTTGCAATAACCTCGATTTGAAGTTTATAAAAACTACTTTTTTAAACCATCGAAACTATTCTATTATAGAAGTTCTTTCGATGAACTGCAGAGTTTAAGCCGACTGCGGTGGCCGAGAGGACTGAGGCGCTCCAGTCACGGTCTGCACGGTCACTACGGTCGGGGGTTCGAATCCCTCCTCGGGCATGTATATTTGTGCCGTCCTTAGTAGTAGCTAGTTCATAAGTAGTTTGTAAGTTTAGGGACTGATGACCCCGTAGTTAAGTCCCATAATTTCTACAAACATTTGAACATTTGAACATCACGTTTGACACCTTGAACACCAAAAAATATTGCTTTCCACTTATTGAAACGTACTTAAGAAGGCACAGAAAATATACCAAAAACATATCAGTAATTGCAGTACCAGCTTAAAACAACTAAACTTCCACTGCTAGCGAATTTGTCAGTTTGAAATAGTCAGATGATGTATATAGCTTATTTTTAAATTTTTATTTAATATAACAAGACCTTCATTTATTTGTAGATGATGCATTGTGAAGTTGACTTGCAGGCAGAACGACACAGCGTGCTGTACACGAATAGTTTCGACTTGTGCTCTTAGACCAATATTGTTAAAATTCCTGGAATGCAGGACGCTTTTGTCATTTTGCGGGACATTTTCAGAATCCGGGACGGGTGGCCGCGTTAAACATGGGTAATTCTGAGGTCCGTACAGCTCTAGGTGGGGGTGGGCTGGAGGGTAAAAACCGTGCCATCGCCCGGGGCTGCAGATTTTTTAGGGTGACACATTTTTTAATTCATATGTAGTTATAAAAGGTTAAATTAAACAAAACTATGAAACGTGGAAGTATCTTTCAAAAATGAAGAAATGTGCGAATAAGTTGAAAATATAAATTATTCATAAAATCAAGGGTTTCGCGGATACAGAAAGCTATATAACGTGACAGTTTCGGTATGTGCAGCCCTGTCCTCTTGGCTCTGTCGGGTTCTGCTGCGACGCCTAAATGTTCACGTTTTTAGAAATCATATCCAACTATCGGTCCTGTGGAGTTTCAACATATCACTTCTTGTACCTTTAGCATTTTAAAATGTATCTGAGGGGCATATAAACATTATTACTGAAACCATCTCTGATGATTATGATTGCAGTGCACAATACATTTAATGCCTTTCAGACTTCAAATGTGTTCTTTTAAGCCGCGGTGGTGTAGCCGAGCTCTCTAAGGCGCTTTGCTGAGGAGCGCGTGGTTGCTCTCCGTCATAGGTTTGAGTCCTCCCTCGGGCATGGATGTATGTGTAGTCCTTAGGTTAATTTATGTAGTTTTTAAGCCTAGGGAATGATAACCGCATTAGTTACGTCCCATATATTTACAAACATTTGAGCATTTCGTTCTTTTAAACTATGTACCTACCTGGTATGATGTATCAAAAATGCTACGGATCTCTCACAAATGAGTTACCAAACTACAACATAAATAGCAATTATTTATTCCAAGAGTGTCTTAATATGCAACGGTTTTTAATTTTTTTTTTATTCTCATATTTTTTTAACACCTCGGCACATAGAAAATGGAGCATGGTACGTTCTGGGTACAAATGTTACAGTGCTGCACGTCTAAACAAATATATTATGAGAATATTTCAAAACTTGTGGACTTTGTGTTATGTCTTCCTGCAGTAGATGAGTGTCTCTTCTCTCTGGTGAATAAAATACGGACATATGAGAAAGCACAAATAAGGTGTAAGATGCACGTTAGTTCTTGATACTCAAGGTGATAGTTTAATTCTATCTTATATAATGAGAGTAATATTTTTACTTTATTTATCCTATCAAGATAATTCTTCATTCAGACATCTCATTTTGGTTTTGTTATTTTATGCATAAATATTTTTTTATTTTTTATTTATTTTTTGTTTTTTGTTTTTTTGTTTTGTTTGTAATTATGATTTAGTTTTTTTGCTTTTATTAAGAAAAAATGTTGCTGGAAATTTAATTTTACCTATATTTATTCTATTATTTAATACGAATTATTTATAAAAATATAAGAAGAAACGACACCTGAAAAGCAGTTGTGATGGTGAAAATTAATTTGAAATACAGCTGTTCAGAATTGCATAACTTCTAAAGGAAAGGAAACATTTGCACAATTAGCTTTATCCTAGAAGTATGGAGGTGTCAGCAACTGGGTGCTGAAACCTGTGTACAGTTAGCAAAGCAGTTTTTTTAACAAACTTTTAATATTTGGATGTATTGTAATTATACAATAATTGTATGTATCCATGTTTTACATTTGGTTGGGGGGGGGGAGACTATTGGGCTGCTGTCCATCTTCAGACTACCCAGTCTCCAATTTTTTTTTCTCTTATTGTTGGTTGGTCCTCCCCCCTAGCACGCACACGTGCAAACTCCTTGATTCGCCACTGGTCCCAACATCGCCTTGCAGTAATTTAGTCACCTTATGTAACTGTACTCGCTGGCTCCCACATAAAATTGAAGCCGGCCGCGGTGGCCGAGGGGACTGAGGCGCTCCAGTCACGGTCAGCACGGCCACTGCGGTCGGGGGTTCGAATCCCCCCTCGGGCATGGATATTTGTGCCGTCCTTCGTCTTAGCTAGTTCATAAGTAGTTTGTAAGCTTAGGGACTGATGACCCCGTAGTTAAGTCCTATAAAAAAAAAAAAAAAAAAAAAGTAAGTTGAAGATATTTATTTCTGAACACGTTCATACAGATAACAGTGATATGCGTCATCCTACAATCAATATAAACACAGTGCAACGTTTTTACACATAAGTTTGAGGCAATGCATTTGGCAGAAATCGAGCGTCACGGTCAGCACGGCCACTACGGTAGGGGGTTCGAATCCCCCCTCGGGCATGGATATTTGTGCCGTCCTAGTTCGTAAGTAGTTCACAAGTAGTTTGTAAGTTTAGGAACTGATGACCCCGTAGTGAAGTCTCATAAGCTTAACAAACGGAGAAATCGAGCGCTTCCGCGTGACGTCACCGTGAAGAAGCTGGGCCCATTGGACAGCGAGAAGCGATAGCGGCACTATTCCGCTTGGTTGGCACATTAATTCTGGAGTTGTGGCTTGAAACGTTTTGCACTACAAACGTAACACCGACCTTGCTTTCATCTTATAAAAGACATATTCATTACAGAGACGCATGAAAGTCTTTGAATTATACAGGGTGTTCATTTTAACTGAAGACATTCAAATATTACGATAAGTACACGTCGCATAAAATAAGGTAGATTAATAATTTGTTTGTATCGGAGGAGGACATCTAATGATACTAAACTTGCCCTTCCCCCAGTCCCCGTGCACCGGTGGTGGATAGGAAGATCGAAATCTTCAATGGGAATCCCCGGCTTTATAGCAGATTATGATTGTACGGCAAAAACTACAGACGATTCGTTTTAAATATTTTTCCGTTTCACCGAAGATGGCGCTGTAATCAGCGGAATGGAAATGAGCCCACAACTGCAACTTGCAACATGCAGCTCAATGTTCATTTATTATTCAGTGGCACTGGGAACCCCACATTCATATTGCGAGAGTAGAACATCGTTTCTTGGTATGGAAAGCCCATTCATTCTATATATCGAACATGGCACTATTCGATGTACCACCGTGGCCGTGTAGCGAGCTACGACGAAATATAATACCAGTGGACTGAGTAGGCTGGAGTCTAGGGCGGCAGATTTTAGAGGCGACAAATATGGGGCCAATTTTTAAACTGTAAGAGTAATGAAAGTTATTTAATTACGTTTAGCGAATATACATTAATGAGTAGGAAATATTATGGCATACCTTACTCCAAAATTATTAGTAGTATATGACTGCTTCTCTTAACTCAAAAATGTACACAAAAACCATTTCTTCAGCAATCTTAACAAAGCAGTTGCGTTGTAAAAATAATCTAGGAAGTGGCACTTCGATACTTTACTGCAGTCATACTAATTACGGAGAAAAGTTGGTGTAATATGGATGGTAGTCCACAAAACATAACGCTACAATTTTATAGACAAAAAATGATAATTAGTATGTTTGTGAAATAGTGTACCGAATTGTAGAGGTCGGTACGGGAGGCAAAATTTGAATAGCCTACTGGCGGAAATGTGAAAATCCGCATCTGTATAACACGCAGATGGCCTGCACTGTGACTGGAGCTCATATATATAGCACACGTAGAATAGAAAGCAAGTCTAAGCATGACGTGTACAGTATTAACTTCCTGTAGAACTAGCTATCATTCGTAGATGGACGATGCACGCTGCAGCCACAGAAGAAAACATGTAATGATACTTATTTACGGTGAATGTAAAGACAAATTTTGACGTTGCTGTTGCCATGTATGCCTAGCGTTTTCCAGAGAATGTTAGCTCTCATTCGTTCCATTACAAGGTTCTGAACGCCTTTATGCCTAGTGGCAGGGTACAGACTTCCAAGCGGAAACGAAACAAACCAGTTACATGGGAAGCTAATGAAACACCAGTCCTAACAGCAGTACACCACAAGCCACCGATAAGTGTTCGGCAATTATACCACGATTCTGCTATGTCCATCGATGGTATTTGCAACTTATTGTAACGGTATAGATACCATCCATACCATTGTCACTGCATCGAGAACTGCAGGATGACGATTTTCATAACCGGATGGTGTTTTGTGAATGGGCACTTCAACAAATGAGAAAGTACCCTACGTTCTACTGTTTTCCGATGTATCTACTTCACGATTAGTGGTAGCGTTATACTGCATAACATGTATTACTGCAGGGTAGACAATCCCCAATGGTTACGGAAAGTCGGCCGTCAACACCCCTGGCCGGTTAATGTATGTTGTGGTATCATGGGGAGAACAATGTCATCGTACCATGTATTAATGATGGAAAACATGGAACGTTTTGGGAACATGAACTACCGATACTACGCCAGGATGCTGCCCTGGACGTTCGGCACGTATGTGGTTTCAGCACGACGCAAGTAAAACACGCGAAGTATTAGACAATCTTTATACTGATCGGTGGATCGACAGAGGTGGCCATATTAACTGGCCTGCTAGGTCATCCGATTTGATGCCACTAAATTATTATTATTATTTTTTTTTGGGGGGGGGGGGGGGGTATTTAAAAGGCTAGATGTATCAGCAATTGCCAACAGGGCTTGAAGACATTATCGACCTTATATGTTTTGTTTGTGCTAACAGTTCACAGATCTGCTTGTATCCTATGTGCAATCATTTTCTGAACGGGTCACTGCGTGTACTGCAGCTGAAGGTGTTACGTTTGAGCATTTATTTTACCTGGAAAAGCAGGGGAACGTTCGCTCCGAACCCCTGACACAGAGGCGCATCACGTAGTCCCATGATAAATATGTCGGAGGTATACAATGTTGTGAGTGGAGCGTACAACTGAAAGTCATGAAGTACTGAACTGTCCTATCGTCGAAGCATGGAGGTTGGGTGCCCCGTGCCATTGAATATTATATGGACATTCATCTGCATGTTGTCAATTACAGTTGTAGACTCATTTCGATTCCGCTCATTACAGTGACACCTGAGGCGAAACTGACGAATGTTTCAGCCGAAACGTATGTAGTTTTTACTGTACAATAGAAATCCGCGGTAAAAACCCTGGGTTCTCATTGAACACTTGAAAGTTTCCCCTTCGTGGTGGAGTGGTTACTTTAAATGTTAATCGTTCGCGGCTGAACACGTAGCGGAATGACAAGCCGTTGCCGCAACTACGTCAGACAACGTTTCAATGGAGATCGCTGTAATCTCTTTTCGAAGTTCCTCCAGCGTGCGTGGCTTACGTCGATGGACGTCATCTTTCATAGTTCCCCACAAGTACAAGTCTATAATTGGAGGAAACACAATGGGCCTCTTCGTCCAGTCCAATGTCCCTGATAATTTTCATCCAGGAAAGATCGTCGGCTAGGTAGCAGTGTAGTGCACCTTGTCCTATTGGTAGAAGATCTCGTCATCTACTCCGTAAAGCGCTCATGTACCTAGCGAAATTATTGTGAGTAACATTTCCTGGTACAGTTGCACTTCAACGGCATTATCAAACTTGAAAAACGACTTCACAGTACATCTTCTTAGCTCGAATATCAAGCGTGCTGCAACTTTAGTGTTTTCTGAATACCGAGATGAAAATACTAACATCTGTTGAGTCAAAAAACCATACTACAACACACTCGTAACTCAAATCAAACGACAATATATATATCTCGATAGAGCCTGACAAAGAGTGTATCCATTTTTCTAGCTGACTCTGTAATTATGTACCATTCCATTCTGGAGTAATTCGCGGGAAGAAAAAACAGTTAAATCTCTCCCTTCGAGCTCTAAGTCCTCTTAGTTTATTATGATAATCATTCCTCCCTATGTAGGTGGAAGTCAAGAAAATATCTTCGCATTCGGAGGAGAGTTCAAAATGTTCAAATGTCTGTATATCTATCGGACCAAACTGCGTGGTCATCAGTCCGTAGCTTACAAACTACTTAAACCTCGGTACACTAACCTACGGACAAACACACACACCCATGCCCTAGGAAGGACTCGAACCACCACGGCGCGCAACCGCGCGCTCCGCAGCGAGGTGCTTTAGATCGGAGGAGAGTCGGTGATCGGAATTTTATAATTAGATCTCTCCGCAATGATAAATGCCATTATTGTAATGATTCCCATTCTAACTGCTGTATCATTTCCGTGACACTCTCTCCCTTGTATCACGACAATAGAAAACAAGCCGTCTTTCTTTGTTCTCTTTCGCTGTGCTCCGCCAGTCCTAGCTGATAAGTACCCCACATTGCACAGCAATACTCCAAAAGAGGTTGGAGAACCGCAAATGTATGCAGTCCTTTCGTTACATTTCCTATCACGAGAAGTACAAAACAAATTATCATCTAAGCCCCATAAATTAACTGACGCTACCAACTCGTATAAATGTTTCATCGATTATCACAGTTAGTAATAATCGCTGCAGATCATTCCAGCAGACTGGTCCCTGGGGTGCAAAACATGTTGTATCAAGTGTTAATACATGAATGGCAACCTTGATTCACAGCTTCTAGTTTATCTGTAAACACGTATCGCAATAGTCACAGTTCATTTGATCCGCAATTAAAAAAAAAAAAAAAAAAAAAAAAAAAAAAAAAAAAAAAAAAAAAAAAAAAAAAAAAACATTGGCTTTGTGCGTATTGTTTCAAAATTGACATCTTAACTTTCTTAGACAAGTACATATGAATCTGTACTGTAAATTAATAATGTCTTCCGCCAGGATCGCCTTTATATTTTATAACTCCTTTTATTTCCACATAACCGGTTTCGACGGACAAGCTGCCATCTTCAGATATTTCGGAATAATTTATAAAATATGTATTTCGCTAGCATAATGAGTTCATCAGCTTGTCTGTTGTAACCGGTTATGGGGAAATAAAAGGAATAATAAAATACGTTGCGATTTCGGCAGAAAAAACATTATTAATAGCCCTAATAACGATCGCGCTCTACAACGTGTGTAACTTTCATCTACTGGAAATGCTTGTGGCAGCCCAATGGATTAAGCGATGTGAGATCACGAAATCGTAAGTTAGCTTCCTGGTGGCAAGCAGTATTTTAAGTTGAAATACTTTTTATACAAAAGAAATTGTTTTTTGTATTTAAATTATTCGGACTGTATACAAATTAGGTAACAAGAATTGTGTCATTTCTTCATTCCACAAATATTTTTGATAGCGCATGAAAATAAAGAAAATGCGATTTTTGTGAAATTTAAATATGAATGCAAAGTATTGTGTCTCCTCTTAAAGCATATGTTGTGTTGATCCCAAAATAGGTTTTAGATTTCACATGAAAGCAGTATTTGCAAAGTGATGAATAACAAAATGATGAGACTGAAGCCTGTTGCAGTCCTAGTAGCAGGTGTGGTCGCCATGACGTCATGCATCACTTCTTGTTCAGTAGGGCGTTTGCGGAATACAAGAAAGCCGTTAGAATGTAGCTCACCTAGTTAGCAGTGGCGAATCATCACAAGACAGTACTTTGAATCTTGCATGAAAAGTCGTAAACCAGATGAATATATCAACATTAAATTATTAATTTTTTCAGCTGCACTGAATTATAAATTTCCTTGCAGAGACTGTGACAAATTAAGTTGTTTCGTAACCCCGCCTTTGGTCAAACGTTAGCAGAACATTAATTCAATTACATTTATTTCTCCAGCTACTCCCAATCGCAAATGTAGCCCATTCGCCTTTTAGCAGTCCTTTATTTTCTGTGTGCAAAAATCTGGTCTTGACTACATTCCCGTTTGGGAGTTGTTGTTTAACTCAATTACATAACCTCCTTCATGCAATTTCAGGTACTGGTACTTTTTTCCCTCCGTTGTGCAGCTCATAAAACATTTGACTTAAGGGGAGAAGTGTCTGTCAGATGCACACACGTGTAAAAACATTAAAAAAAGGGGTTCAACGAGCGGTTTCATATGAAAGCAATTGGCAACTGCAGCAGACGATCGACTCCGGTGTCTATGCTAACAGCATATCAACTGCAGTATATCTCTTGGTCTCGTGGCAATGTCGGTTGAATCCTAGACAACTGGAAAATCATGGTTTGGTCATATGACTCCCGATTTCAGCTGGCAAGAGCTGACGCTAGAGTTGTATACTCCGTTCACCGAAACGAGAGACGTACTGTAAACACAGCAAGCCGCGTGACCACAGCGCTGCCGTCGAGGGGTGTACAAGGCAGGGGACACACAGTCGGCCTGGCCGTCTCCGTTGCAGGTGTGAGCTCGTTAGTGCCTGTTCTACAGCGCCGATTTCAAATGTTCAAATGTTTGTTAAGCTTATGGGACTTAACTACGGGGTCATCAGTCCCTAAACTTACAAACTACTTATGAACTAGCTAATCCTAAGGACGGCACAAATATCCGTGCCCGAGGGGGGATTCGAACTCCCGACCGTAGTGGCCGTGCAGACCGTGACTGGAGCGCCTCAGTCCCCTCGGCCACCGCGGCCGGCAGCGCCGATTTCAGGATCTCTTAAGTTCATCTTTAAAGACGCCTGAAAGACTAGTTAAACCTTCGTGAAGTGGTTTTAAGAGGTTCCTCGGCTTGCAGTTATTGTCGTTGATAAAGCGCCGTACCATTATCGTAGAAAAAGTTCCCAGTGCGAATTCCAATAAGCACGAAATATCAGAGTGGCTAAAATCTAAAAACATCGATTTTGAAGACGGTATGTTGAAAAAATAACTTTTAGATTTATTTCAAAATTACAGAACAGTGGACAACGAATACGCGATAGATGAAATGGCAAGGAATGCAGGGAAAACTGTTCTTAGAATTCCTCTGTACCGCTGTGAATTGAACTCCATCGAGTAAGTGCGGCCAGAATCAAAGGCTATGTTGCAGCGAAAGACAAATCATACGAAATTCCGGAAGTTAAAGAACTGCAAGAAGAAGCAGTAAAAACAGTGACTGCAGAAGTTTGGACCAGGTGCGTCCCCCGCGTCGTATTTTTAGTTGAAAGTCAAATATGAAAATTGTAGAGGAGAGAGAGAGAGGAGCGGTTTGCTATAAACCTCAATGAAAACAGTTCAAGTTTGACAGAATGAATCTTGTTTCGCCGTCCTTTACCATTATTATTACTGGTAATGTTATTAAAAATTGTGTATGAATGGAGCGTTTTGTTAGCAACTTGAATGAAAACAAATCTGTTTTGACAGAATGAACTCAGTTTCGTCGTACTTTTAACATTATTGTAACTGGCTTTGAATCTTCTATGTCGTGCTTTATTTCGTTACATTGTTGCCCAAGTTTCTCAGGGTCCGCTATGACGTCAGCTCGGCAGCCAGGTAACGCCACCAGCTGCAAAGCGTGCGCCACGGATTTTGTACACCCCTTCGTATCGCGTGAACACCGAATGCTTTCTCTGGAAACGATCGTAGTCACTCACGTGACACTGTTTACGTTTCGTCCCAGTTCTCGGTGAACGGACTATAGTGTGAGTACACCTCACGAAGTCCTGGACCCAAGTTGTCAACAAGATACTGTGCAAGCTGGTGGTGGATCTATAATAGTATTGGTTGTCTTTGCATCCAACTGAGGCAATCTCCTGACTGGAGATTGTCAGGTTCAGCTACTAGGAAGCTATTTGAAACCATTCATGATGTTCCCAAAGAACGATGGATTTTTTGTGGATGACAATGAGATGTGTCACTGCTCTTCAACTGTTTGCATTTGTATTGAAGAACATTCGGACATATTTCAGTGATTGATTCGCTCGCCCACATCGTTAAATATAAATCTCATTCAACACTTGTTGGATATAATGGAGAGGTCAGTTAGTACAAAAAATGTTGCAAGGGTAAGATATCGTTGCAGTATGGCGCAATATTGCTTCAAGGGACTTCCAACGACTCGCCACTCGAGTCCATGCCACGTCCAAGTTACGGCACTTCAACGGATGAAAGGCGGCCGTACAAGATATCCAATAATGTTTGTCACTTCACTGTACGAGACATATGCGACTGACAAAGGGCAGATAGTTTTGTCATCGCGCCAGGGAATTATCAACACGGAAAGGCCAAAGCTGATTGGTTGTTCGCGTGCTAGTGTCACAAGCATCTAGAAAACAGCATGATGCTTACTGAAACAACGTGGAGGAGTGTAGAACATAAATATCTGTACAATGAGCACTCGAAAGTGCAGATTGAGAGTTCCTTCCGCCACATCTTCTCCAGTCGGATAACTTTCAAGTCCGCTGGAAAACGCCCTAAAAAAAAAAAAGTACGAGGAACACGTTGTCTTTATTACATTACGCTAAATACTGTGTATTTAGAGCACACTGTTCTTTAATTTAGTACTATATCATTTTTAACAGTACTTAACATTATTATTCAATACCATGATTATATTTTTTCTGAATTTCACTCGTGAATTTGAATGAAACAATTCAGTTCGTTACAGATATTAATAAAATATTTCAGTGTCATACAGTTATCATTCAAACTCAAAAGCATTAAATAATGCATTGATAACTATGAGTGACAGCAGCCAGTATATTGCTGTATTAGCATAGAAAACTGTGTTGTTGCAACTGCGACAGTTTTTCGAGCAATCCATTGTGGTCCCATTGCTGTGCCAGAGGACACTCAATAGGCAATAGTAAGAATAGTGACTGATACATCCAAAGTATTCATTCCACTGTTAAGTTATTGGAAATTCTTTTTTGAAATTTAATATTTTAGTAACTATATGCTGTAAAGTAATGAAATTAAATTATTTAATTGTATTAGCAGCATTACGAGAAGACTAGCAGCTGTCAGCAGACAAGAAGAATTTCCAGTTTTGTATTCCTTAAATCTGCCAGAATTAGCCGAAAATCGGACGGCTCAGTTCAATCCGTGCAACTGTTAGTGTATTTTGAGCGTGATCACATCCATAAATACCGTGAAACTTCGTATACGCGTTTTACAGACTTCTTGACATTTTTGATACCTCCAACAGAATTGGCTTATTTCTCTCAGCGCCATATCTTAGATTCTAGTTTTTTTGTTTGCAAGTGACAGCCTTTAATAAATTTCTATTGCACAAATTGTAGAATTCTGTTGTCATCAATAATAGTATGATGGCACTGTTAGGAAGCCAAATTACCATCACAGAACAATGCAACAAACTTTAACCATATACTTGCAAGCATCTCTCTACCGAAACATTCTTCTGCGAAGTGCTTAAAGAAGTGTTTTTCAAGCTGCGGGTCGCGACGCCTAGGGGTTCACGTAGTCTTGATCGGATGGTCGCGGTCACTGGAGGAAGTAGTTGCACCATTAAACAACCAGCTCAGCTCATGTCCAGAAACTGCTCGTTTCGCAATAAAAAAGCATAAGGTTCAGAAACGTGATATTTATTTTTTACTAAAATTCCGTAAGTCCTTGTTTAATAGTAATTATGAATAAAAATAACGTAGAGGGTTTTATTATAAATGCCCTTCGTACTCAATGAATAAACACAGGCCTGGATGTCGTTTTCTGGAAATGAACGATAACGAAATGAACAGGATACATTAAATAATCTTAAACAAATCGGAAAATAGGTCTGCTTAATCAGAAATTGACTGAAATGGGACCTTGATTAGCGAACATAATTTGAAAAAAAATTAATAAAATAAAATAATTAAATGAATAAAATAAAATAAAAAATAAACAAAAAGGACACAATTTTGTTTTTGTTCTATAGGTTTGTTTATTATGTGAATCTATTTCCGGCTTCTACTAGAGGCCTTGGAAATAAACATCTGGCTCACAGTCCAGGCTTAATATTAAATGATCAAACAGTCCTCAATACATCACCGCTTCTGAATCCAACCTAACCCTCAGAATTTCCAGTACAACTCACCAGGTTTCTAATATTCATTCTATATTTCTTAGGGTTTGTGTCACCTTATGTCTTGAAGAACCCTTGAAACTTTATATTCTTGTTTAATTTAATTTTATTCACTATAGTCATTGTTGCCATGAAATTGTTATGTATGCACTGTTTATCGAGATATAGTTTTAACTTTTCCTTCTTGTACTACTATTCAGTTACAAATTTCACTAAAATATTTGTTTACATTGTGACTGCTCCATCAAAGAGGATAATTTATTTCTCTGCTTGTAACATCTCTTCCGGTTTGTTGACAGCTCTCTGACTAAACTTCAGTAAATGACTGATGATGACCTAAGAAGCAGAAAATCGATTCACACAATAAACCTACCTGTAGAACAAAAACAAAAGTGTGTTTTTTAATTTTCATAATGAAAAGACGGAAGAATCGGTCAACATAAACTTAATTTGCTCGCGAGTCTTACCTGCAGTGTGGAGCAGTTGTCACACAGAGTATATTTTTCTATAATAATTAATTTAAAATAGTATAATGTGTTCCAGCCCCAAAAATATATATCATGATTTATAAAATAGTCCTGTTATTATAATATTGAACATTCTTTATTACCAGAAAGAAATTTAATTTCGTTGTATTTGAAACCACAGACATTGTTGAATTATGGTTTGGAGGATAGGTGATAGGCAAAATATTTTTACTTGGAAAGAGGCTGCGCACTCTTAAAGGTTGAGAAACACTGGTTTATGGCACACTTTTGTATATACTGAAAAGACGAGAATCTTCCTTTTTCTGAATACGAGTTTTGATATGCAAAACACTGTTTTTACTTTTTACCCAAATACGTTTCGGCCCCTCTGTGCTATCATTAGAAGGTTTTTCTATTTATTTACAGCTGTGAAAATCAAACTGCATTATTTTAGCAATATCCTACCTGTGCAAAATAGACCTAAAGTCGTATTTCTTGTTTCTGGTTATTACCTTGGCTTTACATTGTGTGGTCAGGTAGGACCCTACATAGTCAGACATTGATAGCATTGTCATCTGCAACGAAATAACTGTGTTTGAACATTCTAATGAGTTAAATATTATTTCGAGTGTGAAAACGTAAATTCGGTGAGCAGGGATATTTTGATCGTCAGCCTATATTGTCTATTACTTGCGGTTCGTTTTGGAGCACACTTTCTTTTCTGCGTTTCTGTGGACAACACACAAACAATACACAGATTTCTCAGACGTTTTTCTTTAACCATCACTTCACACTTTAACAAAATCGACTGCGTGCCGATGATATAAGGATACCATACAACATCCAGTCCCCTGCCCGTAATAGAATCCAGGCCCACTGCTTGATAGCCAGCTACACTAATGTTTGAGCTACAGAAGCGGACTAAGGGAAAGATAAAGAGAGAGACAGGCAGACAGACTTGTATGCTCACAGAACAGATGACCTGATCATAACTGCCATTCCTGAAAACTACTACAAGCTAGACTTTCAAATGAAATAACAATTAGGGAATCAGTGGAGATAACTTGGTTCTGAAGTATTGTCTCGTCACAATGGACTAAAATGGTTGGACATTTTTCAGTCGGTTCTACCAAGTAGCGACAACCAGTGGCGGCGATTGGACGTTATAAGTGGGAGGGGGGGGGCAAAATAAAATCTAAAACTAAAAATGGCATTGTAAGAAATTCTTTCATGTTATAGTTTGATTTTTGCTTCTACAGGCCTATAATACCAAATGCGAGGAAAAACAAAAAGACAATATACAATTGTAATTGCTATAAGTTGTTTAATTAAGTTGTCTAGTAAAATACAAGTGCTACAAACAAAGGAACATTAGTTTAATTATAAACAAAAATAACAGACAATAGCGTAATTTAACATGATACGTCTTGTCAAAGCATAATTGCTTTAAAACAAAGCTATGTGCCTTGGTTTCCGCCTGGCATAAATTTCTACACATTCTTCTAATTTGATGTTTTTAGCCGCATCTTTTTCAATGCCTAGTATAGCTAAATATGTTAATCATTCTTGAAGCATAGAATTCCTCAAGTAGTATTTGATCCGTTTGCGGACAATGTAATATAGTTCTGCCGTTGCAGTGGACACCAGGATAGTCAAAAGCAGTTGCAGTAGCTTGAACAAATTAGGGAATACATACTGGTTGTGAACATTTTCAGACTTAAATGGTGAAACCAAATTTTGCACAAGATGACGATCTATTTGGTCTGAATCATGCTTCTTTCTTGAAAATACATCGATTTCTGAGACTAAATTATCATTTTCCAAATCAAATGAGGAACTCACAACAAAACATGCTTCTTTGATACAGTCGTTACAAATTGAGTTGTTCTTCATCGAAGCCGCCAGCAGTAGTTCCATGTTGCAGAGTAGAGCCAGCTTTTTTTTTTTTTTTTTTTTTTTTTTTTTTTCAAATTGTGACCTAATGTTCTCACTGAGTGTATCTAACAGAGGGTAGTAAAATGTTTTAAAAAAGTAGACGTCAGGTGAATCACATTCAGGATTAACATCTCCTCCTCCTATCTTTAGTGGAAGTTTCCTTTTGCGTTGAACTGTTGGCCCCTCAAAGCCATGTCTTTCACAAAAATTAATTGCTCCAGTTAAAAAACTTTTGGAACTCTTCTTTATTTTTCAAACAATTTATGGACATAACTACGCTGTCAGCAACCTGCACTAGTTCATGAATGGATACATCATGATTCTGTATGTAATTTGAAAGAATGTTAGTTTTTTCAAAAAAGTACTTCATAGTATTCAATACAAAAATAAACTTCAAACTTGTTAATACTTGTGATCAATCCGCGAGCATCTCCACCAGTTATGGAGTCAGTAGCTTCAATATTTTCCAGAGTGTGCAGTATATCTATTAAGTGTTGTTGAACTGCTCACAAGCTTTCATATCTGCTGCTAAATCTTGTCACTTAGTGCTTTCAAGGACAAATCCTTATTTATTCCTTCTTTGACTGCACATCCTACACTTTTTACTGTGGCAAATACTGCATGTCTTTTAGGCGAAGCCTTAATAAAACAGTATAATTGTTGGACTGTGCTAAAAACGTTGCGAACAGAATGAATGTTTGTGTACAAACATAACATACGGGTTTCGTTCTTTCATCCTCACAGCGACACCCTTGTAAGAACTACTCATGTTTCCCCGCTCCGTCATAGAACTGAGCAATTATATTTTTAAGGTCAATGACAAGTTCACCGAAAATTGAAACAAGCGGCTCGTATAACGTTTCACCGTCAGTCAAATCAGTTTTGTAAAAACCAAGAAAGCTTTCTTTGATTTCGAGCTTTTCTGTTACATATCTTATAACAAGAGTCAATTGTTCTTGATCTGGAGTTTCACCAACAATCACGGAGAATTGTTTCGATTTTTAGCATCATCAAATATGTACTTACCTGGCCAAATTTGCCATGATTTCAATCATTTCAGTTTGAACATCGTGATGAACATAATTGAAAAACTTATCTCTGTCTACAAATTTTTGTTTTAATAAAGAGTTTTCCGTTGATCACAGCTTCGGTAACTCGACATAATTACCCCTGTTGTCAGAGTTCTCATTTTTTCTATGACCCCGAAGTGCTATTCCCTTCTTGGCCATGAAAAGTTGGGACTGGAATAAAATCTTCAGATAATCACGATTTTTTTAACTTCTTCTTGATGACGTGTTGATATTTTGCTTACCACACTTTCTTTATTTTTAAAACCTTCCTGCCAACGTTGAAGAGCACTGAGGTGAGAAGAAGTTTTTTCGTGCTCTTTAAAGCGCTGGACTGCTTTTTTTTTCAGTTTTTAAACCCATTAGATATGAATGTTTCATCATAACAACCTGTGGAACCGGAAAAACGACATAGGAGCAAAAGGCTTTATCAGCAGCTCAGCAGCAACAGTGTATTCTAACCAATTGTAATTTGTGTACCACATACTTCTAAACTTTCTTACCTTTGTTTCTGGGTACTTATCAATAATAGGTTGAAAAGGACAATTAAAAAACTGTGATGCTGCTTGACTACCATGAATTGGACCTCTTGGTTCAAATTGAAGCTGAGAAGGACAATTAGACTGAGTAGTCTTACCTACAGGCAATACACTCTCAGCATGTGTACCACCATAATTCCCACTTACAGCTATGTTACAATTGTGCAAATCAGTTTTAAAAGTATACAAGTGTTACTACGCTAAAAAAGTGAATAATTTAATTATATTTTTCCCAGAAAGTGGGGGTGGGGGCAACTGCCCCCCCTGCCCCCCCCCCCAATCGCCGCCACTGGCGACAACAACATTACGACACCCGAGATATAGCCGTGGTGGAGTATCCGAGCGGTCTAAAGCGTCTCGCTGCGGAGCGCGCGGTTGATCGCCGTGGAGGTTCGAGTCCTCCCTGGGGCATGGGTGTGTGTGTTTGTCCTTAGGTTAGTTTACCTAGGTTTAAGTAGTTTGTAAAATACGGACTGATGACCACGCAGTTTGGTCCGATAGATTTACAAACATTTGAACATTTTGAACATTTGAACACCCGATATAGTGGTAATAACAGGAAATAGCCGCAAAGGGGGTTAGTGGTGACTTCTGTTTACAAAACGAATTACAGAAACAGTTGGGTTCAGATAGTGTAGAGAGCCGGTAGTGCAATGCAACAACAACGTGACTTACCCGAAGCTTCGGCATGGAGAACCTTGGAAGATTGGAAGCGATACAGACACAGAGGCAGATGGCTGCAGCTATTGCAATGTCCCGAAGTGTAATTTCCAGGACCTGGACGCGATTTCAGACAACAGGAACAGTTAAAAGAAGGCAAGGCCAAGGTCTTCCATTGGTAAAAATCATCTTCGGTTAACAGCCCGTAGAGGTAAGATGCTGAATACAACTCAGCTGCAACGCACCATCCAAGTAGCAACAGGACGCGCAATATCAACACAAACATTCTTCCCGGAATGTGGCCTCTAAGCACGGAAGCCTATGGTGCGTCGCCCATTAATCCAACGACACAATTTAGCCCGCAGATAAGGAACATCAGGATTGGAATAATAATGAATGGCGCCGGGTTCTGTTCACAGCTGGGTCAGGACAATCGTCGTTCTCTCATTTGGACAGAACTTGGAAGTCGCAATAGTCCTCCTTATGCGGAGGAAACATCGCCGTATCATGGTGGTAGACGAATGGTGTGGGCAGGAGTCAGTATTGGCTGACGTACGGACCTCTATGTCAATCAGGAGGGAGCTTTGACCGCTCAGAGGTATCGAGACGAGATCCTTCGACCTTTTCTTGTGTCCTAAAAATTTTTAAATGTTTGTTAAGCTTATGGGACTTAACTACGGGGTCATCAGTCCCTAAACTTACAAACTACTTATCAACTACCTTATTCTAAGGACGTCACAAATATCCATGCCCGAGGGGGGATTCGAACCCCCGACCGTAGTAGCTGTGCAGACCGTGACTGAAGCGCCTCAGTCTCCTTTTTTTTTTTTTGCTCTATGTGTAGTTCTGTTTGTTCCGGGCGTTGCTCGTGTTTGTTCGTTTATGTTCGATGTGTTCTTGGCCCAGCTTTTTTTTTTTTTTTTTATTACAGAGGGCGTTGAGCCCCCTGACCGGGCGCGCTGAGCCACGGCGCCCGGCCTCCTCGGCCACCGCGTCCGGCTCTTGTGTCCTACGCTGGTGCTAAAGGAGGTGGGTTGCTTCTGGTGGACGATAACGGTCGTCCGCACAGAGCTGCACTGGTAGACAACATGCTTGGATCTGAGGGAAGTGAACGAATGGAGTGGCCATCTTGTTCCCACCATATTAGACGGGAACGAGAATGACTATTATCGTACCCCCATCGTGCCTCGCTCTAGGTAAATGCCACGTAAACATCAAATAAAGAGTTGAAACAGCAAATGACAATTGTAAACAATATCTGAATAAAATACGTTACTATATGTATATTATGTATGATATCTCACCTGATCCCCTAATTGTTTTGAGCAGCTTACTGCTGTAACATCACGATTTTCAGTTTCGTGTGTTATTGTCGACAACGAGGAGTCTGGTATTTCCTAAACAATCAGTAATTCCATACCTGGAAGTACCACGTCATGATTTAATATATTGCCCAACCTACTTCCTGATATTTTGTAATTTATTTATACAGTTAATTGTGCAGATTTCTTCGATCACAATCAGGTTTCTCTCAGTAGTTGTCGTTTATTGTCCATTAGAGCCTTAAGGTACAATATACACAAGTTGAAAAAGAGAAGTGTTGCATCACTTTGGTTCCCAGCTCTGCTGAACACTGACGTCATTAGAGGCGGAGCTCACGCTCAGATTGTTTGAGTAAGGCTGGGGAAGAAACCATTCCGGCATTTGCCTGAAGTGATTTAGACCAAACATGGAAAATCTAAATCTGGATTGCCGGAGGTAGGTTTGAACCATAGTCCTCTCGAATACGAGTCGATTGTGTTACAAATGCTGCATGTCGTCCGGGTAAATATGGAATTGGCTACGATGTGTGATTTAATTGTACCAACTTTTCAGACTTCTACTTGTGAATGAGTGCAAGTTTGTTACAGAATATGATTAAAAGTGATCAGGGTTAAGTATATTTCTGCCAAAGTGCATGTGTAGGTGTTTAGTGTGTGTATGTGTGTAAGAGGTAAAGGTAGAGGGAGGGATGGAGGGAGAGAGAGAGAGTGAACTCCAATGTTGCACCGCTGACACCCGCTATTAAGTCGAAATAGCCATCGCAAAAAGCGAATTCGCATGCCCGCGCTCCCAACTCGTATTTTCATTTTAGTTCCGTTCCCTGCGAAACTCTGGCGACCGTGCACCTGCTTGTTTACATTCCATTATCTGCCACTTTCCAACTACCTGCCCCACTAGCGGCGTTTTATTCGCCCTGCTGACGTCATTCGTCCTGTCGTAATAACGCCATGCTGACATCTCCGGTGGTACACAGGGAATAAAAGATGAGAACGGGATAGTTCTGGTGGTGCCCGTGTAAAACAGGTATATCGACTGCCTTTCATGACTTTAGTTAATTTTTTTGTTTGCCTTCCATAAAACGTGTACGCACATACTCTGTAAAAAACAAACTTAATTAGACAGAGTTATACGAACTTAGTTGTCCGACATAAGGCGAAACGAAATTCATGTTTACCTGAAAGTGTGAGTCTGTCTATGTTGTGAACTGATGAATCTAACCTACAGGCGACATAGGCTTATTGCTCATACAACACTAGTCATCGATTAGTGTGCTAAGATAACAGGTTCGAAAAGGTGTCGCAACTGCAACCTTCCTGTAGATCAGATTGCAAAATTTGGATACAGTGCGACAAGCTGAGAGGCTGCAAAATATGTAAGCACTGCGTTTCTGCGTGTATCACAATTAAAAGCGAAAACTGACACGGATGAGACTGTTCGAGGAGCAACGTACATACTGAATAACACTGGGGATACTTTACAAGCTTTTCAATGACTGCCTCCAGTTCAGGCCCTTCGTCTCATTAGATGCATCCTCTTACGTAAACGCTGTAAATAACGATTCGCTTTCTGTGTTTTACCTCTAATTTCAAACTACGTTCCAAATAAAGATAATTTAGTAATCCCCCTTCCCCTCCCAAACCGAAACAATTATGTATATAATCTGAAAAGCTATGTATTTAATTTTCTTGTAACAACGAATGTGAACTATTATATATTATAAGATATTATAAGATGAATTATTACTGAAATTTTCAGAATTGAATACAGTATCCTATTTTTACAAGATTTTTTACAAAAAGAACATATTTTAGATAATTTCGCATTTCAGGTAAGATTCACAAGCTCATTATGCTTGTTAAGAAAGGTCAAACTCTGAGTAGTCGAGTCCTAAAGAATTTCGCAAAATTAGAAACTGCATCTTGTTCATTTAGCTATCGATTGGTTCCTGAAAACAGTTCTCAGGCTTTCTGTTTACTCATCGCTAACACGACTTTCTGTTCCATTCAAACAAAAGAAAATAGATTTCACATTGACCCTTCGTCTCCCAGTGTTGCCCTAAGACATCATCTCGTCTTTATCTGTTCCTCCAGGCACAACAATATGTCCCAAGATTGTAAACACTGCAGGACATTTCAAATTCATTGTGACAAGGCTGTCTACAATTATTTCGAAGAATCAGAGAGTATGAAGCTGCACTATATAGACAAAATATGTATCGTGTACTTATGTCAGAGTTGCAGTACATGCAGCAAGACTTTCAAATTATTATATCAAGGTTAAGGGAAAACAAAGTAATTTGAAAATGACATTACTAAATTATTGTAAAATGTCTAAATTGGTAGCAAACAGTTTGAAAGTGACATATCCTGCCCAATGTTGGCATATAGAGTCATACCAACGTATCCTCCGAAAAAAAAAACGAAAAAAAAAAAACCTTCTAACAAATATACATTATTCCAGGATATTATTATGTATATAAATATGCAAAGAAATATTTTTGTTTGTAAAGTAATAAAACGTTAATTAGTCCCGTGTCACTGTATTACGAAACCCCTAGTATTAAGACATGCGCTCAGGTTATTTAATGGGCCTATCCCCGCTGGGGTTCACGACCCACAGGTTGAAAAACACTACTTTAAGCTAAGACAAGTCGTAGGATGATCACTGCCTTGTGAGTTTCTACAGTTCTCCGACACCCAAATTGGTCTTCCCCGAGGTCGGGTTTTACCAGTCCCTCCCCCCCCCCCCCCCCCAGGGTTCTTTCTTGAGTACGTGCGTGGCGCACACAGGCAGCGCAGGACCCAGAGATAATGCAGTCTTCCTTCTTTCTTTACTTCCCTGACTGAATTTTTCCCCCTCCCCTCATTTCCTAACCTCACTCCTTCCCCTCCCCACCGGGGTACTGGTAACCTTAGCAGTTTAGTTCCCCTATCCCAACCAAACAACCCAACCCAACCCAACCTCTAACCCTTTAACCAGTCATATTTTGATCAGTTGAACTCTACCGCAGTTACTTTTTCTTTTCGTATTAGATGTGTGGATCTAAGGATGACTTGTATCACAAACTGAAACCTATGCTAAGGGCAAGACACACACACATGCTCGGGGGGGGGGGGGGGGGGGTGCGAAACTTCGACGGGAGTGGTCGCGCATTCCGTGACATGGCGCCTCCTGTAACGTCCTCTGGTGAAATATGAATATAGACGCCTTACTGAATATCAGTCAAATACTAGTGTTATGAGTAGTGATGTCAGGGATGACTGTTTTGAACGAAGCGTAGTAAATAATCAATTATAACTAAGAAATTATAGAATTTGGATAACTGTTATCTCAGTCCTTTGATTAAAAATATAAAAGGCATTGTTTAATGTTTACTTCCTCTTGTATGATGTAAGCCACTGTATAGAGAGGACTATAGGGAGAGAGCATTGTAAATTTCTAGTTTGTTTTTCAATGATCACAATTTTAAGGCCTCTTACATTCATGTATGTCTCAATATTGTTTTCAAATACAGGTATTGATTATGATATCGTGTTCTTCATAGTAGAACAGTATCCCAACAGAATATTTTAAGCATTTTTCAGAAATTCATCTCCAGCTGCAGCGTCACCAACATAGTCGCTGAACTGCAGACGCCAGCCGTGTTTCGCGTCCGATTCAAACTAACTATTAATCAATAGTTCAGGGACGGGAGTTTCATAAGCGTAGGACGTTAACCATTTAATTTGCAGCATGGACAATGAACCTGGATGGAGTCTGAATTAATTTTCATAACATATATTTAAATGAGATATACGTAGCTAGGTCGAAGGGCCAAACTGATAGTGGCGAAACTACGCGTGACTTTGTGTGAATATTTAAATTCTGTAATTACTTAATTCTTGTGGGGAAATATTAGAAATGTGTTATATTGTGGGATCCAAATTATCATGGGTATGCAACAGTGGAAGAACTGATGAAGTGTGACTTATGATTAACATAATTCTCTAAATGAGAGTAGGCAAGGTATCGTGAACTCATTGATTTAATTTTTCAGTGTAAAAGTTTCGTTAGCATATTACGTAATATTTTAAATGTTTTTTTATGTATTAAAATCAGTTCTTTAATTTACACGATCAACCAGAACGCAGTAGATTTCATTACAAGTACAGTACATTTATGGCCTTCATTGGACCACTCTAGTCAATATTACAAAGGTTTTTACAAGTCTTTATTTTGCATGAACACAACTTAGTTTACTACTAAAATGGAAATGAGCGTATGGCGTTCTTGGCCGGAAGATCCCTTGCGGGATTGTTCGGCCGCCTGAGTGTAAGTCTATTTATTTGACGCCGCGTGGGCGACTTACGTACCAATGATGATGAGATGATGATGATTAGTACAACACACAACACCCAGTCCCGTGCCGGGAATCGAACCCGGGCCTCCTGCGTAGTAGTCAGCGACGCTACCGCTGAGCTACGGAGGCGGACAGTTCACTACGAATTCAACATAATTCAATAATGCACAGGTTATATTAATATTATTACTATTTTTTATTATATTAAGGATGTTTTGCTCTTCTGTCTGCGTAATACTTCTTCACTCTTTCCGTTTTTTTTTTTTTTTTTTTTTTTTTTTCTTTTTTTGCTTTCTGGAGTTCTTAACAGATGCCCAAAGAATGAGATGCGTTTCTTTCTGATTGTGTTCATTATTGGTTCTATGGTTCTATTTTGTTATACACTGTTTCATTTGAAGCTATTCTCCAATGCCCATTTATTTGATATTGTTTATTTGTACATGTCCTAACTATTCTTCTTTCTGTCTTTTGTATTCTTACAAATTCTGGTGTATTCGTAGTTTTGAATATTGTTTCAGCTGTAGAAGTTATTTCTAGTTGCGTAACTGTTTTACAATGTTTTAATTTTGCAGCTATAGACAGGCTTTTCTGTTGTATGTGTTTTTGGTAATATAGTTCGAGTGGTTTCGTTTTTTATTCTGTTTTGCCATGATGGTTTCTCATTTAGATTTATGTTATTATTTGACCTAAATATTTAAATTTATGAATAATTTTGATTTCCTATTCTCCTGTTGTAATTTTGTTTGCAAGTGGTTATTTCCTCGCGGCTCGAGAGGGAATGTTAGTGTACGAAATCCTCCTTAGTAGTAACCAGTGGATGGTTATAGCGGCACCGTGGCTAAATCTTGCAGGGGACTCCCGAAGAGTTGCTCTACTCGTCGGGCATTAGGAGATCCGTCGTGATATTAAGCCGTCGGCACTCGGAGCGTGTGTCTGAATGTGTGCGGTCAACGTGTTGAGACTACCTTTCGGCTGAACGCTCGAAGAAGGCGCGACTTGTGCACACGGGACGTGTGCCTCGATGAGGTACACGCGATTGCAGCGCGCTCCAGGGGCAGTTGTCGGTGGTATCATGTTCTGGAATCACACTGTTTACGAAATGAAAGTAGGGGAATTCCCACTTTATCACTCTTTAAACGCATTTTTCCGCGCTTGTTCGTATGTTCGTCACTTTTTCTCTGTGCGTACATAAGTAGCAACTGACTCTTAGAAAAGTTGCATATTATGTCAGTAAGGAGAACAACTTATAAAAGTTTCAGGACAAACTGCGCGTTATAAAATTAGAATAGGCCTTCACACAGAATCATTAATTGCAAGAGACTCGCTTAGTAAAACTTAAAGGTCATTTTTCCTCGATCACTCTTACTGTTCAGTAGTAGAATCTTTAGAACGTGTAAAATAGAAGAAGTGAAACTATAAAGTGCGTATTTTACTGTAAGTAAGGTATGAACGGTGCTGTTCATAAAAAGGAATCCTATAAACTTACTCCTCAAACGATGCGCACTTATATTTACATAGGATCGAATATTATAAAGTATACTTCTATCAAATTAATAAGAAAGTCTTTGAGCCTATTAGAAAACCCGAATTTTGGGGAAAAAAATTTCACCTAGAGCGGGCCTTGAACCATAGCCATCAACGATCACCTCTTGCACAGTCGGGGATACTGCCTACACTACGCCACTTCCTTCTGTTGCCGTATGCGACACATAAACTAGACGTGGTGAATACACTACTCGAAGACATATCGATTACGGACACGTATTTTTTTTCTTGTGGGACTTAACTACGGGGTCATCAGTCCCTAAACTTACAAACTACTTATGAACTAGCTAATCCTAAGGACGGCACAAATATCCATGCCCGAGGGGGATTCGAACCCCCGCCCGTAGTGGCGGTGCAGACCGTGAGTGGAGCGCCTCAGTCCCCTCGGCCACCGCGGCCGGCGACACGTAATTACAAAGAATCATATAAATAACAATTCGTTTTGACGGATCTTAAGTGTACCGTTCGCTTCAAACGCCCGATTTCAGTAATACGGAAATTCTTTAACCAAATATAACACGTTTCCAGTCATTGTGTTAGAACAAATAGTACCTATAATGACCGGTTTCGAGAGATCCTCAAATTATTCAGTTAGTTTTTCGTGCTTTGAAACGAAATATATTCATAAAAACGCAGTGACGGATTAAGGCTGTCGGTGGCCCGGCGGCAAAACAAAATGAGGCTCCCTGTCCACTTGTATTATTATAAAAAGTAACTTTTGAGATATGGACATCCCCCAGGACGAGAGGCACAGGATGGTCTACAAGAATTTGCTCCCGAGATTTGGAGGCCCCAGAGGGAGAAGCCAAGGACTCAAAAAAAAAAAAAAAAAAAAACAAAAAAAAAACACGTGCTTTCGAGGTATTTCGAGGCCACCTAAGACGTGACGCCCGGGGTAGTCAGCACCCTCCACCCCCCTCCCCAGTCCGCTACTGTGTGGATCTAATATATATATATAAATCGCATCAAATACGAGCTTCTACTAACTGACAATGTGGCTTCTTGTTCTGACTACTGAAAAGAGTTGCCCCCTCCCGCGGATAGCCACGTGCTCGTTGGCGTTCTCCCACCTTATTGCTGATCGTTCAGAAGGACATTGAAATATCAGGCATGAATACTGCCCCACACGTTGGGAAAGCCTTCCGAACGTCAGAAACTCTCCACGTTGATCACACTCGTTCAGATACACGCTCCGTGTGCCGACAGCTTTTGCAGGTGTTCTGTGAGGTTGGTCACCTCGGAGTGTCTCTTGGTGTGCCATTCGAAATCATCACGAGCTTTCTTAATTGTGCGTAGGTCAATCTCTCGGCCTGGTGGGACTCAGTGCTGAGATTCCCCTCGTACCGACAGTGTGCTGGAACTTTTGGCGCGCATTCTTCCCTCGAGGGGAGGGTGCGGCATCAGGCGGGCGGAGATGTGAGCCGCCGCAGGGGTAATGCGTATGCTGGGTCATTAGGAGTGAATGGCGAAGGCGGTTGCCGCCGGGAGGTCAGCGCGAGGGAGTGGCCGAGGGGCGGCGGCGGCGGGCGGTTCTCACAGCCAGCCTGGGCGCCACGGCAGCAGACGGCTGAGACAGGCGGCATTGTTCTCGCCGCATTGTCGCGGTGTCGTCGCTCCGCAGCTGCGGCCCGCCCTAGCCGAGTTCCCACGGCCGCCACCTGCGCCGGGACTCGAACCCTCGCGCGCCGCCAGCTGCCACCCCCCACCTGCCCACAAAGGCCGGCTTATTACCGGCCCACTCCCACTTCCCGCGCCCTTATACACCTTCACTACCCCCTACGCATGACTTTACGTCCGCCGCCAAACTGAGCCCCCAGACAAAGTGCGCTGCTGCAGGAAGCCTATAATTCAAGTCACAATAACGCCGACGTACCGTAACGTACGGCGTGACAAAATTCTCCTCGTGAGCGCGACCATTCTCTGGGGTGACGTAAGTCACGGTATGCCTCCGGCATCGCGTCGGATCTCCTGTTTCCCAGCGAACTGCAGCATCTGGACGTGGCACCTGGTCGACAAGTGGGTGGAAGTCTCTTGCAGCCATACCGCAGCCTACCGTTGTAATTGAGGGCAGGGCTGGCCCGTGGGTTTTCCCGTCCCCGTGCAATACTTTCAAGCTTTCAGCTTTATTCATATATGACATTTTCACATATTACACTCATGCGTCTCTTTGTCGTGAATATGTCTTTAAGATCAAAGCAGCGCCAGTATTAGTTTCACATTTAAGCCATAAATCCAAAATTAATATGGCCACCAAGATTAATTTAGATCAGCGGCAGAGCCTAAGACTAAAATCTCTCGACTTATCTAGTTCCTTGAGTAGAGATGGAGCATCTTACCGACTGTTATTTAAATCACAAGTTCCGCGAAAGTACTTGGTACAGAGACGTTTATCTACACAAGCGGCACATATTTGTCGCTGCTCATAATTAGATGCCATATACATCGCCTCAACCTTCGACGTAGAATCCTCGCATGTTTATTTTGCTTGTAGGCTGACGCATATCAGTGTTCTCTCTATCAATGTGTATCAATCTGTAACAATTTGTATTTCCAACTTATTTTCAAATTTCTATTTTTATGCAAGAAACTTTTACTTATCTCTGTCTTGTTTAATTTAACCTATCGGAAGCACATAAAAATTCAGGAAGTTGTCGCCCCCAAGATTCTGCCGCTCTGGGCGACGACACAGTGCGCCCCCCCGCCCCCCCCCCCCACGCCCCACTCCCTAGTGCTGGCCGTGATTGACAAAAATGTTGTCGCTGGAGGATTTTGTACACGATCTCCATTTTGTCCCATAAATGCTCTACGGTATTCATTTCGGTCAATCTCGCTGACAAAATCATGTCACAGAGCAGTGTTTTTAACTATTTCCAAATTTCGACTCCATAACAATTAAAACATTCTGGCGACCCCTCCCAAATAAAAAATATTTTAGCGCCCTTCCCCCTTTTCTCGAACAGGAGCAAAACAATGTTACTTCTAACGCCAGCGGTGGAGCAGCCGAGCGCTCTAAGGCGCCTTGCTGCGGAGCGCGCGGTTGCTCGCCGTCGTAGGTTGGAGTCCTCCCTGGGCCATCGGTGTGTGTGTTGCCCTTAGCATAATTTACATTAGTTTAAGTAGTTTGTAAGCAACGGACTGATGACCACGCAGTTTGGTCCGATAGATTTACAAACATCTGAACATTTCAACTTCGTACGAATCTTTTGCTACAGCTTTCTTTTAAATTGTTGTTCGTTTCATTTTTCGGAATGGAGCACATTAGCCTATGTTCTACAACATTTCCGACAAAAACCAGTGTTTCGCATTACAGACGAGACTCTTTAGGACAGGTCTTACTGAATAGAGAATTTGTAATGAAGCACGTTTTTTCCGAATTTATCAGAATTACTTATTGCATCATGCAAGCCTAGGCCATTGTCACTGCCGGCCGCGGTGGCCGAGGGGACTGAGGCGCTTCAGTCACTATCTGCACGGCCACTACGGTCGGGGGTTCGAATCCCCCCTCGGGCATGGATATTTGTGTCGTCCTTAGTCTTAGCTAGTTCATAAGTAGTTTGTAAGCTTAGGGACTGATGACCCCGTAGTTAAGTACCATAAGTTCTACAAAAATTTGAACATTTGATTTTTGCCATTGTCACTGTCAACAAAATTCGCCTGCCTATGAGACCACGTCCTCAGTTTTATAAAATCTACCGACGTTTCGGCCTCTGTTGCAGGCGGCCTTCATCAGGGTCTGTGTCTGACTGCTGAATGTGACATTGCTTGAGACTTATGTAACTGGTTTGAGGAAGAGGTAGAGGGATGTCGCTCTTTATTTATTGGTGTTTGTATTGTTACACGCCGTTGGTGCGAAAGGGCGTCAGCGATTGTTGTTTTCATGTCCAGTTTTCATGTGATTGGCGGCTGCATTCTTCCCTCTCACTGGTGAAAATGAGCGTCGTTGATTGGCTTTTGCATTGGAACTTGCTATTGGTGGGATGGACATGAGGGAACTGGCATCAGTTGCGGCGTGCCGCTGTTTCCCGGTCGTCTGGCGCAGACGGCGGCGGGCCGGTGCTCTGCGTGTGCTCCACGCAGCCGCTGTGGTCTCCAGGGAGCCTGCGTGAGTCGCTCTGCGCGCGGTCCCGTCTGGTAGTGTTGCAACTGCTGGCAGCCAAGACGCCGGAAGTCTGTGGCCGCGGCGGAGTGGCCGAGCGCACTGAGGCGCTATGCTACGATGCGAGAGGCCGTTTCCCGTCGGGGGTTCGAATCTTTCCTTGGGCATGGATGTTTGTGCTGTCTTTAGTATAAGTTAGTTCATAAGTAGTTTGTAAGTTTAGGGACTGATGACCCCGCAGTCAAGTCTCTAAAACTTAACAAACATTTGATCTGTATCCATCTTGCCTGTTCATATTGGCAAGACGTTTGGCTATTTCTAGTGTCTCTGTAATCTTCCTCCTCATTGACAGTGGTTGTTTCGCGAGCAAGCGGGGCTCACTGAAAGATAACTCTTTTCCGCAACTGACTGTGGTGCTCGGCAACTGCTGACTTTGTGTGCTGCCAAGCCGTATATACATCTGATGTCCAGAAAGCCTCGTACTCATCACTCGTCCGGTCTCTCCTATATTGTATAATGTCATTTTACCTATCGATTGGTTCCTGAAAACTGGTTTTAGGCTTTGCGCTTATTCATAATTAACTCGCTGTATTATAAAACAATTAATAATCTATTTAACTAATCACTGTTACACAAGAAACTCCGGAATTTCAACACTAAATAAATTTCACTTAGGCATGCGTTTTTCTGTTACTGAACTCCTAGTTATTTTATGGTAGTTAAGTGGCTAAGATTTACAAACATTTTATTTGAACTACTTAGTTCAAATAAAATGTTTGTAAATCTTAGCCATTTAACTACGTTTTGGCACTGTACCGCACATACGGCTTTTAATCAAACTGTGTGGTTATGGTATATCGCACCTACATACAATGGGAATAACAGAAGAAGACCCTAAATGTAGGATCTGTGATGACGGTGATGAAACTGCATCACATTTAACCTTCGAATGCATTGCATTGGAGAGTAAAAGGCACAGAACATTTGGGACAATTAGATCCGAAGAATTTGTGTCTAATAAAGAACAGGTAAAGGGACTTCGTGCACTGTTCAAGGGCATTGGTTGGCTGTACTAGATATACAGGGAGCGATGCCGCACAATAAACTTTAGTTTCAGTGCGGGCAGTGGCGGGTTGGACCAAGACTGTTTTGGCTTCCCCGAGAAAATCAAATCAAATCAAATCAATGGTATATCGCTGAAAAATTGAGGCTGGATATGGGATTTCTTGTCAGAGAGAGGATACAGTTTGTAGTAATCGATCGCAAGGCGTCGACTAAAACAGAGGTGATATCGGGCGTTACACAGGGTAGTGTTATTGGTCCTCTGGTGTTCTAATCCAAGTAGCCGAGGGAGGACTCGAACCCCCCGACAGCGAACGGCAGCGCGCACCGCAGCTGGGCGCCTTAGTGCTGTGACGGCGACCCCCGAGCAAGACTTCGCAACCCTCCTGGGGTCGCGACCCACAGGTTGACAAAAACTGCCTTATATTGAGTAACCCAGCGGTCGGCAGTCAGGGGCTCGTGGACCAGTTGCCGACTGCAATCCCTTCTCGTTGAAGCCCGTGGATTATTTCTCCACAATGGAAGTCTTCTACATCTAAGTAAGTCATTACGTTGACACGCGCTCATTTCAGTGAGCGTGCATTTAAAATGCGTTGTGAACCTACGGTGGCACGTTACCTGACAACGCCCCATCTACCGTACCGAGAATACAATGAAATACCAGTGACTATGCAGTTGCTAGCCACGCTCCGTCCGTGCAAGTTCACTGTGTGTTCAAAGCATTGAAACACACATTTTAATTCGTATACGCTAGAATTAAAGAGAACAAAACAAGAAATTAGATCGTTGAAGTCATCTCTGAGTCTTAGCGAAGCTAACGCATAGCAACTGATTTTTATATAATTCAGAACAAAATTAGAATAAAATGAAATGCAGGAAAATGTAAAAAACCATGGTTATGCCGCATGTTAATCTGAAAAAAAAAGTTTAATGTGAAATAAATTTTAGCATCAACGTAACGCCAATAATTTCGAGTGGTTCAATGACCTGGTGCAAATCCTTCGATTCGAACCCACTTCGGGGCCAAACGTGTCACTAACCTCCCCCAGTTATCTACCTGGGAAAATTGGGCTTACAGTTTAGCGTGGAATCCGAACCATATGTTGTTTCTGTCGACTCCTCACATCGTAGACAGGTGAAGCCTATGTTAAAACAACAGGTGCAAAAATCCATGATGCCAGCCAGTTTCGAGCCGGTGACCTTTTGCTCTGTAATCGAGCACTTTACCGCTAGCCCATACTCCAACTTAAAGGTCCCAATTATTGGATACTTATTACCCTTAAAAAAATTCAATTTGCAATAGCCGGCCGCGGTGGCCGAGGGGACTAAGGCGCTCCAGTCACGGTCTGCACGGCCACTACGGTCGGGGGTTCGAATCCCCCCTCGGGCATGGACATGTGTGCCGCCTTAGTTCGTAAGTAGTTCATAAGTAGTTTGTAAGTTTAGGCACTGATGACCCCGTAGTTAAGTCCCATAAGCTTTACAAACATTTGAACATTTTTTTTTGATCTTAAGTAGTGGCAACTATTTATTCACAACCAATACAAAAGCACATGGTTTCACCTGTTACTGTCCTTCAAAGTGGTAATCAGTGTTGTGTAGAATCCGTTGCCAACGATGTGGAAGGCGTAATATACTGTTAGCAGAGCCCGTTCCGTTGATGGTGCGAATGGATCGCTATACTGCATGTGGATCCTCTGGAACAGTTCTCAAGCGAATGCCACGAAGTGGTTCCTTCATCTTCGGAATCAAATCGAAGTCACAAGGACTTAAGTCCGGGGAGTATGGTGGGTGGTACATTACTTCCCAGTCCCATCGACCGAACAGAGCAGCCACAGTTTGCGCTGTATGCGTCCGCGCATTGTCGTGCAAAATGATGGGTGGGTTCCGCAGAAAATGTTGACGCTTCTTTCGCAAAGCTGGTCACAGGTGATGCTCCAAAAGAGAAAAGTATTACTGTTCGTTGACGGTTTGCAGTGGAGGAACGAAATTCGTTAGGGTAATACTATCACAGTCGTACACGAGAATCACCATAACTCTCACCATACAGGGACTCTGACGGACTTTCAACGTTCGCAGCGACTCCTAATGACGCCAATTGTTGGACTGGTGTTTCAGTTTTACCTCGTACGATGTGGCCCATGTCTCATCCAGTGTTACGATACGGCGTAAGAAAGCCTCTCCTTCGCGCTCCAAAGTACGTCTGAGCAGCGTCGTAACGCATCCATTTCTGAATTTCCGTCATTTCATGCGGAACCCATCGTGATGCAATTTTTCGCATGCCCAGGCGTTCCTTCAGAATGCGAAGAACAGTCGTATGCACTAATCCGGTTTCGTGGGCGAGCTCAGGAATCGTCTGGAGTCAATCACTGTCCACTAACGCGCCAACAATATGCCGTACTTCTTCAGGAAAGCTAGAACGACCTGCCCGATGCATGTCTGACATTGTTTACCAATCTTCGTTGAAAGCTTTTACCCAACGTGCCACTGTTCTGTACAGCAATGCCGATTCTCCGCACACCTCTTGAAGACTCTGATGACACTCTTGGCACCTTCAATCTTGATCCAATTCCGTTGTTCCTGTTTCGAAAAAATAGTGACACCTTTACGTTAGTCTTAGACCGCTCGCTCACCACGGCCTAGGTTCCCCTCAACTGCGCGCACACCGGCGTGTGTGTATGTATGTGTGTGTGTGTGTGTGTGTGTGTGTGTGTGTGTGTGTGTGTGTATGGTCTCAGCTCTTTTGGTCATGTGAAAACGGGCAGGGGCACTACGTCAGTGGTGTGTGGAAAAATTGAGGATCTGCGTTTTGAGACGAGGCGAGACAGGGATGCCCACGCGGGCACGACAATCGCTGCCTCACCAGTGTCGCCGGCGCGGTGGCTGAATCTTCTCTAATGTCCTCTATAATAACAACAATGACAAAAAACTTAGCCAAGCACTCAAGGATCTACCGGGTGATCAAAAAGTCAGTCAGTATAAACTTGAAAACTTAATAAATCACGTAATAATGTAGATAGAGAGGTAAAAATTGACACACATGCTTGGAATGACATGGGGTTTTATTGGAACCACATCTACCGTTATCGGGCCTTTTTCTTCGAGGAACTGCGTGATTCTGGTTTTGTAACTGCTAACGTGACAGGTGAGAGGTACGCCGAAATGTTACAGATTAGCATCATCCCCAGCCTGGCTGATAAACACCTGCTGGAACGTACGATTTTTATGCAGGATGGCGCTCCACCCCATATTGCTAGACGCGTGAAAGATCTCCTGCGCGCGTCGTTTGGTGATGATCTTTTGCTCAGCCGCCACTTTCGTCATGCTTGGCCTCCCAGGTCCCCAGACGTCATTCCGTGCGATTATTGGCTTTGGGGTTACCTGAAGTCGCAAGTGTATCGTGATCGACCGACATCTCTAGGGATGCTGAAAGACAACATCCGATGCCAATGCCTCACCTTATCTCCGAACATTCTTTATAGTGCTGTTCACAACATTATTCCTCGACTACAGCTATTGTTGAAGAATGATGGTGAACATATTGAGCATTTCCTGTAAAGATCATCATCTTTGCTTTGTCTTAATTTGTTATGCTAATTATTGCTTTTCTGATCAGATGAAGCGCTATCTGTCGGACATTTTTTAAACTATTTTTTTTTCTAATAAAACTCCATGTCATTCCAAGCATGTGTGTCAATTTTTACCTCTCTGTCTACATTATTCCGTGATTTATTAAGTTTTCAAATATATACTGACTTTTTGATCACCCGGTACATGGAGTATGCGCGATACCATGTCCGCGAGGAACCCGGTACCTCAAAGGAGAAAGCAATAATAATAATAATAATAATAATAATAATAATAATGGTCCACAGTCGGCAGTGCGACGCCTAGTATGTAGGAGGACTAGGTTTCGAATCACGAATGGACACAAATTTTCAACTTTCCCTGCTGTTGTAATGCAGTGACCGCTGGCAGCTAACAACGTAAATTTATTTGTATCGTTATCTTAGACATAACACTTTCATTAAAAATAACATGATTCTCATTAATTCACTAACATTCGATAATACTCAATACAGTTCCGAATTTTTTCTTGCTATAGCACGGACTCACCATTTCCATACTGTGAGAGGATAACAAGTAATTTTCACGACGCGAAAACTAAGTTGCTACCCAACGTAACACGGCTGTTTGCGAGAACCTGCTGCTCCTGCAGTCTTACTTCCGAAGCCCATCAGCTTCTACTGCTGAGTGACCGACACACTGATATGCCTGTCACGTTCTGCAATCTCACTGGAATAATCTCACATGTGGCCGTAGCCCTAATGTAGCGATTTACTTATCTGATGTCGCTGGACACAGCCTTACAAACAAAGATGTTTGGTTATTATAAAATACTATCACATGCATCTACCTCTTTGCATCAAAGAAACCGCTGATATGTACAACAAGTTAACCTGACAAGCAGCAGTTCCCTTGGTGGTGCACGGAAACAGGAGCTCGTACCAGAATGGCTACATAGATATAATCTGAGCTGTACAACATCTAACAAAATCATCACTATAGATCGGCACGATCTCTGTTGCATCAGGAAGGCCAGTGGCGTCCGCGTGACATTCAATAATTCCCCCTTGACGGCAAAGAAAATAATTGATGCCGAGACTATACAAACAAGTCCGATGAAGCGAAAAACATTTGTCGAAGACTGCTAATTCTGTCCAGTGGATTGTTTCAGTGAATTGTAACTTTGTCAAATTATAAGACCGGGCAATTATGATCCAAACCAGTATGACAACTTGCTTAATAGTCTGATCACGTTTGAAACGAAAAACAGGAGCGAGTATCGTCATAGAAGTACTGACAGGCCCGAATTCGTCATTACCATCAGTCCGATGTACCATGGTGATTCAGAGAGCACAGCAACCATTAACAGGCGGCTAGAGAAAGTGGTCTGAACTCACGAAGCTGAAGTTATTTCCTATTATTTGACGTTGCAGTAGTTTATTTAATTAGCAAATAATAATTATTTCATGCAAGAGGTGTACAGATAGTATGCTAATTAGTATCTCCTATAAAATTAATTACATTCTTTTCTCATAATATTAAAGTAGTTATTATTATGTTTCACAATTAAGTTCTGCCCTCATTAGTTTCTCTATAATTACCGTTTATTCGGAAGTAATTATTTAAAGACCTATTTAAATATAGTTGAAAGTGAGACAATATTAATTTGACGGAAATTTGGATATAAATGTTCTCGCTATTATTTACGCTACCTTTTACTATAGCCAGTTGAATGTAATTGTTAACTTTCCCATTATAATTAATTTAATGTACATAATTTTCATTGACATTGTTTTGATGATATAAATAGGATGCTTTCGCGCCATGTATATGAGTCTGGTTTAATTCTTCATTGGAAGCTCAATCCACGCCAGTAATGAGTATTGTTTCGAGTCTTGTTTCATCTTTGTTAGGAGGCACAATCATGCCATTTGGGAGGCACAGTCCACGTCACTCAGAAGTCAGATTATGAAAAATTATGTAAACGTTCTTCAGTAATAGTCGTGTAAAACGTGTAACTAGAGTTATTAGGAATTAATCTCTATATAAAAGCGAAAGGACACTCACTCACTGACTAAACACGAAATCTTGGAAACTACTTCACCTATGAAGCTGAAATTGGGCAGGAATGTAGTTTATAAGTAGAAGACGTCGTCTAAGAAAGTATTTTCTTTGGGGCCGACAGTTCGGGAGATATGATGTCATAAACAATGAAAACTTCCTCGTCTTGCGGCACGCGGTAGTGTGACTTTATCAGTCCACTATTTGAGAAGGAGAGCACTTGGAAACTTGCAGCAAATTTTAAACATGATTTCAAACCTTTAGCAAACTTTTTCTCGCTGACAACCCCAGAAAAAGGATGAACGAAAAAAAGTTTATCGCTTACTCCTTTTTCGGGTTTTCATGCAGTAAAATTACGGCATTTTCCATGACGCTACAATTTATTACTCATAAACTATTAATTGTATTCGCGAAAAATGTTACAGATAGTATACATACATAGCACTAAACTACGTTCGAAATTATATGGTTGTACGACACGCAGTTCATTGAGATATATAGTCATAAACAATTAGGATCATGAAAAACTGCCTCATCACGCATGGCGTTTTGATTTGTTACGTCTTTCCTACTAACTCTATTCGCGACGTAATTTGCAAACATTTTACATATACACCACTGGATGGACTTTCGAAATAATATCGTATTACGACATATAATTCAGATGCTTTGACGTCAAAGACAATGAAATGCATGAAAATTCGTCCTAATAAGGACGTGGTTGTAATTTATTACGTCTTTTCTACCAACTCGATTTACAACACATTTCGCAGCCAGTTTCCTAATAGTCCACTCTACGAAGCTGATAAATAATTCAGGAGGTACCTTTATATATATAAAAGCGAAAGGTCACTCACAAACTCATTCTCACTGACTAAACAAGAAAATTCTAAAAGTATTGCACCTCTGAAGCTGACATTTTGCCGGTATGTCGTTTATAGGTAGAAGACGTCAGCCAAGAAAGTATTTTACGATAGGGCAGAATTGAGGTCCAAGACGGAGGATACTTTTCCTAAAGACTGACGAAATCTAAAGTTTCAGTCATATCTTCACGAAATTTTGCACGCTTGGCCTTAAAAACGAGAGCAAGGTCACCGTCCACCCATAGTTTCATAGCAGCATGAAAATAGATTCCTAAATACCTTGGTCGCGCCATAATTTGAAAAAGGCTCGACCGATTTCACAGATTTTTTTTCTCTCTCACTCTGAAGAAGGGTTGAATGAAATGAAACCGGAAAATTTGAGAACAACAATGTGAGGTTTTCAGTGTGACCCTGTCTTTCTATTGCATACAAATCTATAGTTTTGTTCCGATATTGATGAAATTTTGCACAATTGGCCTTAACAACAGGAAGAATTTCACTGTCCGTATAAAATTTCTTCCGGTGCATTGTCGAGGGTACTTCACTTACGAACTTTGACAAAATGCATTGTCCTGCTTCGATATTGGTGAATTCTTGCACAATTGAGCTTTAAACCAAGAGAAAGATCACTAGGTACATAAATGTTTGTATGGTACATCACAGAGGATATTTTGCCGAGAAAGGGAAAGGTGGAAACGAAAAGAGGTGGGAGAGAAAGGAGGGAAGGGGAGGTGGACTACGAGAGTGTAGAATGAATAATTACCTGGGCAACGCCGGGTTAACAGCTAGTCATTCATATTCGTGCCGCACTGAATGTACACCTCGAAATTTTGTATTCCTCACACGAACTGTGTACTTTTGTATTATTGACATGTGGAATGTACACTCTTTGACAAAAAACCTGGCCGCCGGCCGGCCGCCGCTGAGCCTAAGTCCGAGCCGATCGCGACATGGGACAATAAAAGTGGCCGCGCTGATTCGCTCTAAGTCCAGCTATCTGCACAATCTGGCAACACTGCAGACTGCGGGAGTTCATACAGTACTTCTTGTGTGCAGTTAGAAGATATCTGGGTCAGCTACATCCGTGGTATTGCGGTAAAGTGCGCAACTTGCATGTTCAGTATTAGCGATCGAAACAGACTGTTGACAAAAATTTTAAATTCATGTCACTCGTGCATGCTGTGGCTACATGTGTAAGGGGAGCATATGTTTAACGTATTTCATTTTTTGGTGCACTGTTAATAACATTTGGGCCCAATAACATTGCCACCTCTGGCCGCAGCACTTGGCAGAGCTCTCCGCGGCCCACTCGCCGGCAGCATCGGTGGCGGCGCTACACAGCGCTGCCTCGCCCTCTGCCCACAGCGCCTGCCGCCGCTCATCGCCCTGGATAAGTAAAATGCTGTAGCATTGCTGAGTGGTGATCCACAAAAAAGGTTGCGATTCGTATTTCACACAGGATATAACGAAGCAGACCACCTATTTTGAATGATGAGCATATAATACATTAGAGAGGCAAAAAATTGTCATTGTCCAATCCAATGGCACTCTACGATGGTTAACACTTATTTGTGGTTTAAATCTCGATCCTTTTCCTTTCAGAAAAGCCTTGTTATTGTCATCAGTTCATATGTTTTCATCAAGACACACTATGTAACTCACTCGTTGTTTCATTCCTTACGGTAAATGTATGAGCTAAATTATGTGAATACGTTTCAGTGCACGTTCTAAAGCAACACAGGCACACTGCAAGGTTCGTGTCTTCATGTCTCATTTCTACAGGACATATTTCGCATCAGTGGAGGTGAATTCGAATTTCTTCGAAGGCGTTTGTATGGTGAAGCAAAGAACACATCTAATACCACTTCCATAATTTGAAGTCGACCTTTCTGAAAGACTTATTGTATAAAGCTTTTCTTATGATTCCGTTAAAGAGTTTCTTCTTGCAATCTGCAGCGTATAAAGTAAAATAAAACGAAATTCCATTCCCAAACTCAATTTCTCCAACCAGGATCATCATAAGACACAAGCAGAACCACACAGCCAACCACACACTGCCGCATATTGCCCTCAGTCTCTCACATATTCAATGCTGAGCCTCTAACGCATCACGAAAGATAACTTGAAAATCACCTAGACAAATAACTACATTCCTTGAGTGCAAAAGTTAAATTTCTGTCTCTCATTTCTCGTGGGCATTACACATCTTGAGTCATGAAAGTAGGAGAGGAATGGCAAGTGAACTTAGCGAGACAATTCAGTACCACTTGCGGAAGTAACTGCACTATCACAGTGTTGCCAAATATCAGCAACGATGTTGCCAGTTCTTAGCTGTACTAGGAAGACCTGTGTAGCGATAAGCGATGCGAAATCGCGTACATCTCATGCGGTATTCTAGAGGGGAGTCGCGCATTTTGGTTAATATGCGTCGCTCTCTCCTGATAGTTTCCGTCGTCACATTTAGGATGCAGATATTAAATTCGTCCAATGAGGCCGAAACTAGCGTTTAAATTTTTTGAAGCTTTACTGCAGCTATAAAGGAAAGCAAGGAGAAATTTGGAGAAGGAATTAAAGTTCAGGGTGAAGAATTAAAAACACTCCGTTTTGCCGACGACATAGTAATTCTGTCAGAGACAGCAAAGGACCTGGAAGAGCAATTGAACGGAATGGACAGTGTGCTGAAAGGTGCATATAAGATGAACATTAACAAGAGCAAAACTAGGGTAATGGAGTGCAGTGTAAGAAAATCAGGTGATGCTGAAGGAATTAGATTGGGTAACGAAGCAATAAATGAGGTAGACGAGTTTTGTTACTTGGGTAGTAAAATAACAAATGATGGTCGCAGTACAGAGGATATAAAATGCAGAATGGCAATGGGTAGAAAAGCGTTCTTGAAAAAGAGAAATTTGTTAACATCGAATATTGATTTAAGCCTAAGGAAGTCCTTTCTGAAGGCATTTGTATGGAGTGTTGCCTTGTATGGAAGTGAGACATGGACGATAAACAGTGCGGACAGGAAGAGGATTGAGGCTTTTGAAATATGGTGCTACAGAAGAATGCTGAAGATTAGTTGGGTTGGATCGCGTAACTAATGAGGAGGTACTGAACAGAATAGGGGAGAAAAGGAATTTCTGGCATACCTTGACTAAAAGAAGGGATAGATTGGTAGGACACATTCTTAGACATCAAGGAATTGTGAATTTAGCGTTGGAGGGAAGTGTGTGGGGCAAAAACCGCAGAGGAAGACCGAGAGATGGATACAGTAAGCAGATTCAGACAGATGTAGGTTGCCGTTCTTATGTGGAGATGAAGAGGCTTGCACAGGATAGGGTATTGTGGAGAGCTGCATCAAACCAGTCTCCGGACTGAAGACCACAACAACATTACTGCATTATGATATATTTTCAGCAAATGACTAGAGAAAAAAAATACTGATATTGTGATTGCAACATACGGCAGATCAAAGACTGAGATAAATAAACTTCCATCACGATTTTAGTTTCATCCCCCTCTCCCCAAAAAAAGACTAAAACAATTACTTTTTTAGATATCTACAAACTCTTTTTGTGAGTTACTAGAAATGAACGTTGCATCATCCGTCACTAAACAGTAAGGTATCAAACACTTCGCATCTTGAAAGCGACAGCCCACAATATTATCAATCCTACTAGCATCTGGCCTCAACTGGCATTTAGCCATGCATTGAGAAGAAATGCTGATGGATTGATAACTTACCCTCATCAACGTTCAGTGAGAGCTTTTTGTAACAAAACGAAAAAGTAATGCGAACCATCATTTTCTCCAATGATACTAGGCTCTGTTGTCCGAAGATGGACTGTATCTATGTTGAGTCTTGTCAAACGCGTCTCACATTCAAGGAATATTACCTAAACGTATTTAGTCCTCATGAAGCTGTAACAAAACAGAGAATCTGGGTGGTTGTGCATATTCGTAAGTTTTCTTACTTTGCCGTAATACTTGATGCAAAGATGATCAAAATACAAATCCATCATCTATCGGTTTCTTCCTCGTCTTTGGGCAGTCTTCTTTGGTTAGTACTCCTTCACTTCTTCGGCGATCTACTGGTTTTATTGAAAATACAGTAATCAAAATTACGCGACTGTTTGTCCCACATTTTAATGTCCTTGATTTTTATTCTGAATGACAGTGATGATGTCTGTTGCACTGGTTCCATATGTCTGAGCCTAATTAATGAAATTTTATTCCCATGACAGATGAAAGCAATTAGAACCTAGTGTCTCTATAATGAATTTTCATATGAAAAAAATTAACACCTGAAGATGGGTCTTTAAAAACATGAAAACGGTCGTGGACCTGTAAAGCAACGTTCTTAATAAAAAAACAGCTGACGTGGCTTCAGAATTTATTATTTACTTTATGGGATGATTGAAGTGATTTCCAAATAAGTTGTTCTAACTATATTTAAAATTTTACCATCATTTTAGAACAATTGATAAATTCATTTAAGAAAATGTTCTTTCGTTTTGTTTGTGATGTCACTTGATATTCTTGAAGTAGGTGGCTACAACATCTGCTATGAGGTTTCCAGGCGACAGTTGGCACGGATGATTTTGTTTGACAGTAAGCGGATAAATTTAAGACGTAACGAAACGAAATGATGAGCTTTTGCAACAAAACGGACCCGATTTCTAAATTGGCTAGGTTTTCCGAAAGTGACTATTATACAGCTAGACATTACTGCTATAAACCATACCTCATTGATTTACTCACAGCTGAGGCAGATTGCTCGCAACATGAAAGAGAGTAGGAGTAGTTAATGTATGAAACGACCTTCTTGAACACAAATTCAGTTAACTACGACAATGAGCTTCTTATGATGTTAATTTTTCAAAATATTTAATGTAGGTGACAAGAAAAAGTCAACTGACTGCAGAATTACATATCAGACACACATCTACATGATGCCGAAGTTGCGAAACAATAGGCCCTACTATGACGTTGGAAAATCTTGATTACATTGATGGCCTGATGAACGAGTTTTTGTAGCTGGCGTCCTGCATGTTAGGATCCGAATCAGTAATTCGACTCAGGCTCGAGCTACTGTGCTCTCCAAATTGCACATATGTCACGTGGCCAGCTATTAAAAAAAAAAAAAAAAAGAAAGAAAAGAAATCAATGAATACCTCATCGAGCGTATTACCAGTTTTGGTTCTCGGTTTATGGTTGATTCATATGCAGGACTTATGTTTACTGTACTCCATTAACTAACAATAAGACTCACAATTTGTCGCAGAAAAGTCTTCAAAATAAATACTCAAATTTTGTCCAGTTTCTTTCGAGTTTGCTTCCTGATAAAGTAAAATGTCCGCAGGTCATTATGGAAATTACAAGCGACCTGTTATTGACAGAACATCTTGATATGTTAAATAGCGTTCCATTTGAATTTTTTGAGGACATTCCTTGATGAGGTGCTGTCTTTGTTTCCTGCCTCGTTGATTTCATAAAATGTTACGTTCTCTCATGGCCGGATGCGATGCAGGCATAGTTTTAATTGCAGTGTGTTCATTACAGCGATAGGTTTCAAAGTACAAACTTAATGGTGACTTTTAGGTGCCAGGTATCTCACATCGATAGATTATCATTCGATCGGTGTCGTCGCAGATAGCGGACGACATTAATTTACTAACCATTGCAATGTTCAATGCAATTCGTGAATTTCATTTATTTCTTATGTTACAGTCAAAAGGCATAAGTTCCAAGACATCTACCGAACATCTGTTAGGCTCCGTTTGATGGCTTCCTCCCTCCAGCAGGCGCGTTCCGCCTTCTCCGTTTCCAGTCGCCCGCGCCTTCGCTTGCTCGTTGTGCCGCATTTACCAAAACGACCGTGGACGCCCCCGCCGCGCCATACCTCTTATCGACTGCAGAAAGGTAATGAAAGAAATTACCCTTCAAGTTGGTGGCCACTAAACGCTACTGTTACCATTACTCATGATGCAAGAAAACTTTGTGTTCCAGTGTTACTATGATGTCTGACATAGCTCTTAAAAATTCGAAAATTTATTGGAACTATCCTTAACGCGGTAGCAATTATCGAGTGGACAAAAGTTACTTTATACGTCTTAGTCTATTTTAAAACCACGTTTATATGCATTTTCCATTTGAATGATTATTTTACATTTTTCAAATTTTGTACGTGTGAAATTTTTCATTCAATTTCAAACGTTTTTATGAGAATACAACAGAGACATTCGATACATTTGTTTTATTTCTATTTCACCTAACCCCTCTTATGTATTAGTCACGAAAAGATTGTGAAGGTAAAAAAGATAGGGCGATATGAACTCACACTAAGTCTTACCAGAAATAGTTTTAACGGCGAACCATTCACAACTGGAAGAGAAACAGGCGGAAACAGCAGTTGTATAAAAAGTGCCGTCCATCACACACCAATTAAGAAATGGCGTTAATGAAGCAGTGTCATCCAGTTCTAAGTTAAGTTGAAAGTTCAAGGTCTCTTGTTCAGAGGGAAGTTGGCTTGAAATGAACTGCAAAATTTGTGCCAACACACGGGAACATGAACAAAGTAAGCTCTATTGCACACGTGACACGAAAGAAATAAGGAAGGTTACGATTTAACGTCCCCTCGACAGGGGTCATTAGAGCGAAGCAGAAGTTCGGATTGTCATGATAAGGATGTGGAAGGAAATCGGCCGTGTCCTGCCGCAGGGACCATTCCGGTATTTGCCTAGACTGATTTAGGAAAATCATAGAAAACTCAAATCCAAATGGCCGAAGGCCAGTTCGATGCGCCGAGCAGCCGAATATGAGTCCCGTGTGTTACCACTGCACTAACTCGTTCCGTAGCAAAAACGAATGCGAGTAAATATTGCATTATCACGCGGTTCTGAGTTACGTTAATTAAGTTTCTGGCCTATCGTTAGTATAAAATCAATTGTAAAATTTGTAACAAAAACACAATAGACAATAAAGCAACCTAATAAACACGTGTTACAACGATTAAAATTGATCGATGAATTGTGCCATGGTTTAAAACAACATTAGGGAAAGCAATTGCACTGTTTCTTGTTAAAAGGTAGTAAATAAAAGTATTGACGTATCTGTTATTCATTGATTTTGAACAGATGGCGTAGAATGCGCAAGGCTGTAATTTTACCGCTATTATAAAAATTAAATGGACTGAGTACAAAATTTGTAAATAAATTTGATCCAAATTATCATTATGAATGAAGTTAATAAATGAGCAATCCGTGAATGTCCTCTGCCTACGTATCGGTTTCAAATTAAGGGTGTTAAAAGAAGTGTTCCAGATTTTCAGAGGAACTTTTACGGATGAAACAACACAATAATGACCGTTATACATTAGCTCTAACTCGCTTATATTAGTGGATATGAGAACTTGTTGATCTTCAATATTGTGAAACATATTGAACAAACAAATGTAACGGTAATACAAAATAAAATTCAGAGATCAACTTGAAATAAAAACTAATGGTACTAACAATAATAAAGCACAGCAGTTCAACCACTTTACGAGGAGAATTATAGGGAAAATATGTGGTTAACAATATTAAGGAGATGAACAGCAAGAGCAAACTGTTTACGGTTACTAACAATATTCGTACTGCCCATGGACGACAGACCTGAAATAACCAAACGGTTTGGTTTATAGGACAATTTCACTTTTGGCGGTTGCAATTACTTTACAAACAATAGATCGAATGAATAGAGTAATTTGAAGGGAAACGAATTATTACAATTACTTTGAATCACCTGTAAAGATAAAAATATTTAAGACAAAAAGTACTTCTGAAGCAACATTAAACACTAACATTATAATTCACCTAAACAGGGGCATCACTATACGAAGAAAACAGTTTCTTACTGGGAAAGGGTATGCAGCTGTAATAGAAGTCACTATATTCTGCAGCAAAAGCCGTCTGGTCAATTTTATGATTATCGGTAAAAACTTGCGTAATAGCTGCTCTAGGACGGTACCCGCTAGAAGCTCATTTTGGTGATATTCCTGAAATGTGAGCCGCGTATGACAAGATTGAACGTATATACGTCCAATTTGGGACAAAAATGCGTAGGAACTTTGGAGAAAGTAGTCATTTCACACTTTATCCGTTTCGTTAAAAGAAACTCTCACCGGAATTAGTTGAAGGTAAGTCATCTGTTCATCAGCATTTTCAATGATGTTGTCGGACTAAAGCCTTACTTAGAATGGGCTTTGGCAGCGCAGCATGGATAATAGCCAGTTGAAGCAAGCTGTTTGTAGGAATGAGGATATTGTGGGATGGCCAAGAAATTCTTCCTATAGCTTAGCAGTATTGGTTACGATACTAGGCAACTCTGATCGTTCTCTTAGTTTCAGAATTCGAGGTATTTTCCAATATTCACGAGGATATGAGATTAGTCATTGCATTTAAATGACTCTGTTATCCTGAACTAAATATTCGACCGCAGAAAGGTCTACCCCTGCTTAAATTGCAAACAGTTTTGTGTTTTATGTCGGGACTGTGTGTATTAACTGCCAACAAATGTCAGATGACTGAACGAGTAATCTCATTTTAGCTCGGTGGCGCCATTCTCGTTTTTTGATCTACAGCAAGCATAGTTGATTAGTGAGGTATCGTTGTACTAGTGATGTGTGTGGCTTCACGTCTATTTTTCTCCTCTGAAAAATGTCCTAAATGGTATTCAGCAACGAAATACCAAAACTCATTGCAGTGTGTCAACCAAGAGATCGGCATTTTCTATTGTTATTGTAATCTTTATCATTCTGCTGTAACGCCGTAAACATCATTGATTACTATCATTATTGACATCATTATTATCATTAATTCAGTTGCAAAAGCGTTCTTTCCCATGTGTCCAAGAGACCAGAAAGAATGTGTGGTTTGACGAAAAATAGGACTATAGGAGAAAGTAGGTAAAACGTTTGTAACAATTTCTGTTGATTTAACATCGTGACCACAGATACTAAGCAACAACACATGCAAGTCATAGGTTGCAACGTTCGAAAAATCCATCAGACACATGGGTTCGGATTCTCATCATCATTTGGTGGCCCAACAAGGCTGTAACACTACGAAATTAAAAGCTGCTTAGTAGTCTATAGATTATATGTATATGTTTGCAGAGGAAAAACCTCAGAATTGCACATTTCCCACATATACAGTTTAGTTTCTGTGGTCATGGCCGTAATTTTAAATATTCACTCTTCTGAATACTCAAATGAAATAATTACTGTGTTGCATAAATAGTCAGTTAACTATGTTTCTTCTGGCTTTCAAGCATACCAACACATTTATGTATTCACGTAGAAGACATGAAATATTACTTGCACAGTCGTAAGGCTGCATTTTGAAACGCAGTCGCTTTCTAGTTACAAAGTTTTTCGAGACGGATGGGGCATCATTGTTTCCAGTAACTTTTCATCAAAAAATTAGCTTTTGTCGAAATGTAACAAAGCAATTGTTCCTGTCTTTTTTTTTTGGGGTGGGGGGAGGAAACTGTAATCGTGATGCATGTTTATATATCTCTGTCTTTGATCTGCCGTATGTTGCAATCACAATATCAGTATTTTTTTCTCTAGTCATTTGCTGAAAATATATCATAATGCAGTAGGGCTTCAAAAAATTTAAACGCTAGTTTCGGCCTCATTGGACGAATTTAATATCTGCATCCTAAATGTGACGACGGAAACTATCAGGAGAGAGCGCCGCATATTAACCAAAATGCGCGGCTCCCCTCTAGACATGAGACGTACGCGATTTCGCGTCGCTTATCGCTACACAGGTCTTCCTAGTACAGCTAAGAACTGGCAACATCGTTGCTGATATTTGGCAACACTGTGATAGTGCAGTTTCTTCCGCAAGTTGTAATGAATTGTCTCGCTAAGTTCACTTGCCATTCCTCTTCTACTTTCATGACTCATGATGTGTAATGCCCACGTGAAATGAGAGACAGAAATTTAACTTTTGCACTCAAGGAATGTAGTTATTTGTCTAGGTGGTTTTCAAGTTATCTTTCGTGATGCGTTAGAGGCTCAGCATTGAATATGTGAGAGACTGAGGGCAATATGCGGCAGTGTGTGGTTGGCTGTGTGGTTCTGCTTGTGTCTTATGATGATCCTGGTTGGAGAAATTGAGTTTGGGAATGGAATTTCGTTTTATTTTACTTTATACGCTGCAGATTGCAAGAAGAAACTCTTTAACGGAATCATAAGAAAAGCTTTATACAATAAGTCTTTCAGAAAGGTCGACTTCAAATTATGGAAGTGGTATTAGATGTGTTCTTTGCTTCACCATACAAACGCCTTCGAAGAAATTCGAATTCACCTCCACTGATGCGAAATATGTCCTGTAGAAATGAGACATGAAGACACGAACCTTGCAGTGTGCCTGTGTTGCTTTAGAACGTGCACTGAAACGTATTCACATAATTTAGCTCATACATTTACCGTAAGGAATGAAACAACGAGTGAGTTACATAGTGTGTCTTGATGAAAACATATGAACTGATGACAATAACAAGGCTTTTCTGAAAGGAAAAGGATCGAGATTTAAACCACAAATAAGTGTTAACCATCGTAGAGTGCCATTGGATTGGACAATGACAATTTTTTGCCTCTCTAATGTATTATATGCTCATCATTCAAAATAGGTGGTCTGCTTCGTTATATCCTGTGTGAAATACGAATCGCCACCTTTTTTGTGGATCACCACTCAGCAATGCTACAGCATTTTAGATATCCAGGGCGACGAGCGGCGGCAGGCGCTGTGGGCAGAGGGCGAGGCAGCGCTGTGTAGCGCCGCCACCGCTGCTGCCGACGAGGTGTATGGGCCGCGGAGAGCTCTGCCAAGTGCTGCGGCCAGAGGTGGCAATGTTATTGGGCCGAAATGTTATTAACAGTGCACCAAAAAATGAAATACGTTACACATATGCTCCCCTTACACATGTAGCCACAGCATGCACGAGTGACATGAATTTAAAATTTTTGTCAACAGTCGGTTTCGATCGCTAATACTGAACATGCACGTCGCGCAGTTTACCGCAATACCACGGATGTAGCTGACCCAGATATCTTCTAACAGCACACAAGAAGTACTGTATGAACTCCCGCAGTCTGCAGTGTTGCCAGATTGTGCAGATAGCTGGACTTAGAGCGAATCAGCGCGGCCACTTTTATTGTCCCTTGTCGCGATCGGCTCGGACTTAGGCTCAGCGGCGGCCGGCCGGCGGCCAAGTTTTTTGTCAAAGAGTGTACGTACCGGGTTGTAGTTATTGTTATTAATCAGACTTCTCCGCTGTCCATAAATGAGGACAATTGGCCACTAATGATTCATTAAAGAATCAATGAACTGCAACTCTTCGTGTCGCCTACATTGTTTGTAGTAGACTAGTTTTACCCCATGGAATTTCAGCTAGTCGTTACCGAGAGCGCCGATCAACTAGAACTTCAGCAGGCAATGAACTAAGATTTGGAAACGTGACTGGCTGATTTAAAAAAAAAAAAAAAAAAAAAAAAAAAAAAAAAAAAAAAAAAAAAAAAAAATTGACAAGCTGTCATATCCTTCTCATTAACTCGATAAGAAAAGTAATACAAACATTTTGTTTGTCTTGAAGCTTAACGGCACTCAGCATAAACTGATCACTCAGTACTCTAAAATGATATCACTCAGCTAATTCCAACATGCTCTTGTTGTTTTGATCTTCGTTCCGAAGACTGGTTTGTTGTTGCTCTCCACGCTACCCTGTCCTGTGCAACACTCGCCATCCCTGAATAAGACCTTTGTCCGCCTCTGCGATTTTTAGCCCACACAGATCCCTCTGATACAACACTGACCATTCCTTGATGTATTAAAACGTGTCCTATCAATCGCTCCCTCCGTTTAGTCAAGATGTGTTAACGGTTTCCTTTCTTCGCTGTTATGTTTAGTACCACTCCGATACTGACGCGAGCTGCCCTCTAATCGTCTAATACTCGTTGTATCACTACACTTCAAAGCCTTCTATCAATTTTTCGCCTGAACTTCTGCTCGTCCACGTTTCATTCCCGTACAATGTTACAATCCAGGAAAATGTTTTCACAAACAGCTTTCTAACATTTAAAGAAATACCATTCTTCATGTTTTATCTTTTGTACTTTGGCCACCACACGTTATTTTGTTACCCAAATAACAAAACTCAACTACTACTTTCGTCATCCATCCTAATCTAATTCCTTCATCACTGTAGGTATTCTTACACTACATTCCATTAACCTTGTTTCCCTCTTGTTAATGTTCATCCTGTAGCCTCGTTTCATGACTTTGTCCATTCCGATCAATTGTTCTTCGATTTCCTCTAAAATGCAACAAACATATATCTATAATGTCATTGATAAAATTCAAAGTTTTATTTTTTCTCTCTCAACTTCAGAACCTTTTCCAAATTTCTCTTTCCTTTCGTTCACACCTTGCTCAATGTTCAGACTGAATAACATTGGAGGAAGGCTACAACTCTGTCTTACTCCCTTCCCAGCCACTGGCTCCCTTTCGTGCCATCCAACTGTGACTTCTAATAATCTTTAAACATAATTTTCTTACAAAAAATTTTCATTATTGCGTACTTAAAGTCAAAGTTTAGCAGACTAAGTTATCTCTACGGTATCGACGTATGAAGTATTTCTGTTCTTTGTGGAACAGAGGGTCTTAAGAACAGCATCCATAACAGGCTTTCACACAAGTAAACTTTACTATTTTTGTGCGCTATCATCTGTTGGAAATACTTCACGGAAAGACAGCTTGGCCTCACACGAATGCACTGCGAGTTCAGTCGGTCTACATCTATATCTACTTACATACACGGCAATCCAACCAAAGCTGCTAGGCGGAGGATACCTCGTACCACTGCTGGTAACTTGCTTTCCTGTTCCACTTCCATACAGGAGGGAAAAACGAATGCTTGCATGCACCAGTATATGCCCTAATCTGTCTGATCTTTGTGGTCTCTACGCGAAATTTATGTTGGCGGCAGTAGAATCGTTCTTCAGTCAGCTTTGAATTCGTGCCCTCTAAATTCCTTCAACAGTATTTCTCGAAAATAACGTCGCCTTCCATGCAGCGACCCCCCTTTGAGTTACAAAAGCAGCTCAGTAAGACTCGCGCATTGATCGAACCTACCAGTAACAAACCAGCCGCCCTCCTTTGAATTGCTTCTATGTCTTCCTGCAAACGATCCGGTGGGGGTCCCGATCACATGAGCAATACTCAAGACTGGTTCACACAAGAATTTTATATACGATCTCCTTTACAGACGAATCACATCTTCCCAAAATTATTTCAATAATCCGACGTCGACCGCCCGCCTTCCCCACAACTATGCGTATATGCTCGTCCCATTCCATATCTCTGTGCGGCAAACGCTTAGACATTTGACACGACTCTATCAAGCAGTACAGTACTAATGCTGTATTCGAACATTGCGGGATTGTTTCTTCTGCTCATCTGCATCACCTTACAATATTACATTTTTCAACATGTAGAGCTAGCTGCCATTCACCACACCACCTAGAAATTTGGTCCGAGCCATCCTAAAACCGTCATTCAATGACGACACCCTACTGTAAACCACAGAATCATCAGAAAACATCTGCAGCCTGCAAACTCACTCTACCCTTCAGATCTTTTATGAAGGTAGAAAATAAATCTACAGATTGAACAACATTGGGGAAGGTCTATAACGTTGTCTTATTTTCTTCCCAACACTGCGATCCTTACATGCCCTTCTAATCTAATAATATAGTTTTGTGGGCAGAGTAAGGCTGGGAATTTTTACCTGACGGGAGGCGTGCTTAGATAGTCCTTGCAGGTGGGGTGATCGCTGTGTCCCCAGCGGTGTAGTGGTCAGCGCAACTGCCTACAAAGGAGGAAACCAGAGTTAGAATCCCGGCTGGGTACTCATTTTCGGCTTTGCCCATTCGCAGCTGCTGTCTTATATTCTCTGAATATGAATGAATAACAACTGCAGGATCAGATCTTTCTGTCTGATTATTGTACAAGTTGAATATAACACATTGCTCCCTATATTTTACCCCTGCTATCATCAGAATTTGAAAGAGTATATTCGAGTTAACATTGTCAAAAGCTTTCTCCAGATCCACAAATGCTAAAAACGCAGGTTTCCCTTTCCTTAACCTATCTTCAAGGATAAGTCGTAATGTGAGTATTCCCTCGCGTGTTCCTACATTTCTCATAAATCGAAACTGATCTTCCCCAATGTCGGATTCCACGAGTGTTTCCATTCGTCTGTAAATAATTCGTGTTAGTATTTTGTAACTACTACTTATTAAACTGATAGTTCTGTAATTTTTACATTTGCCTGCCCTTGCTTTCTTAGGAATTGGAATCACTATATTCTTCTTTAAGTCTGAGTGTGTTTCTCCTGTCTCGTACATCTTGCGTACCAGGTGGAACATTTTTTCATGACTGATTAATGAGCGGCTTATGAATGCACCATGATGACTGCATTAGAAAAACGAACCATGGATACAATGAGAGCCAGACTGGTCGAAATGTTCTTTGAGTGCTTAAAGGCTAGATATGGAAGTTCACCTATAAAGTTTTCATAGCTTTAGATAATTAAGTAGTTCAGGTTGCATGATTTATTTAATTTTGGCATCATTTTATAGATTTATCCGGTTATTTTATTGGTAACTAGCTGCAAGTACTCGGCTTTGCGCGGGTTTAAAATAAGGTTTTCTGTAGAAGCGTACAAAAATGCGTCTTATATGTATAGAGATTGCAATCGAAGTCTGTAAGTAAAGCACTCTCCCTCATGCACCGAACGAAATTTTATGTAGACAGTAACCTTCATCGTGTTTTCAAGGTCAAGTGTACAAATTTTTATCAAGATGGGAGCAAAACTGTGGATTTTGGCGAAATCCATAAGTACCCTCCACCATGCACTGAAAGAAATTTTATGTAGACAGTACCCTTCCTCTTGTTTTGAAGGTCCATTGTGCAAAATTTCATCAAGATCAGTGCGAAGGTATAGATTTACACGGACACATTGAAAACGCACTTTTATTTTTTCTCAAATTTTCCGGTTGGTTTTCCAAAAAAAAGAAACAAAACCTTCCCCATGTAATTTTGTGTTCGTGTACCAAATTTCACGTTATTTGGTTGTCTGGATCTTGAGTTATAAGAGAACAGACAGATTGACAACAAATGCGTCTCATAAGTATAGAGATACAATTAAATTAATGTAATTAATTTCACTCATTTTTGAGGAAATGTCGCTGATAAAGCGGAACTGAAAAGTATTCCTATCAGATTGCAGAAGTCTATGCGCTTACCTTTTATCAGGAAAGTAAGTAGTGTAGATAAAATCACACGTAAAAATGCACTCGTTTCGAAGAATCCAATCACGAAATTCAACAATAACGATTGAAATAATATCACAGATCTATCACTTGATGTAATGCGCGAGACGTCAAATCGTTTTTTTAAAGAGATGTATTAAAAGAAATTTCTTTTTTACTGCTTCATTTATTTATTCTTATATTTCCTTATTCGTATACTTATCCTTACAGAGAAAGATCTGAAGACTTTATAGCACGCATAGACCAAAGATAAGGCCTGTGGCATCACGTTTCGCTGTATGTAACCTCCTGGCTATAGAGACGCAAACGTTATCGCTGGCCTTCAGTCCGAATTTTTCTATAATTTGACGACTTTCAACCACCATATCTTCCACCCCCTTATAGCTATCGTCATGGAACTGCTATGGTGTACAACGGGAGACTTCGGACAACATAGACCATTCGTTTGCGTTCTGTACTTTACGCTGCAGAGCGAAATATTAACACAGACGCACACACACGTAGAATTTTATATACACCGATAATTTTCCATCCCAATATATCCACCCCTTTATCAGTATCCACCCTCAAGCAACAATTCAACCAATAAAACCATTTTCAAAGAATAAATACAATTTTCAAATAGTAATTATTATTCCGCATTTCGCGTTATATTATTCAAATACTTAAATATCTATCAGATCGCTATTAAACCGTGCCTAAAACCTTTTTCAGGTATAAATTTGTAACTGTAAAAATATTTAAGTCTCTGCGTCTTGTAGTTCTGACGTGATAAGCGTACACCGAACAGACATTCACATTAATATACGTAGATAAATAGCTAACCGATCGCCATAAACCGTGCCTAAGGCCTTCCCCAGGTAGACATTAGTAACTATACAAATTTTTAACTCTTTATGTATTGTGGTTCAGACGTGAAAAACGTACACCGAACAGGCATTCACATTTATAGATATAGATTATAGTCTACAGGTATTTTAAATCATACAGCCCCAAAGTTGTAGGCCTTTTTATATTCGTAAACTGAATGAATTCTCACTAGGGGCTACCGCCCCCCCCCCTCCTTGCGGGTGCCACTGGTTTGGGTGCCCATTCCATATGCTCGTCTCGCTCGGACGCCAGTTTTGCGAACGTGGTTGACTTTTGCCGAGGCACACCTGTGGCGGGTCGCGCCCTCACCACCCCTGCGTCCTCCACTGGACACAATGTTGAGCCACCTCACTTAACGCGGCGATCGCTGTTAAACGCGCTCTGGGACGCACTTTCTTCGTCCCGTTATTGGCTTTTTATAGTAGCTGCTTTGTAATTCCGAGCAGGCCCCCCGATTTCTCTTTGATGTAGATCGCCGCGGCCAGCTGCGTATCATATAGGCGCCTCGTGGGCCACATTACGGCCTGCATACATCACGGCGGATCCCCGAACACTCGCGTCGTAAACCAACTTCTCGGCTGTTTTATTAGCTCCTGCGGTTGCGGCTCCGTGGCAAACTCAAGTAAACGAGAGTTTCTCGCACTCGGCAGAGCGAATTACGAGGATAGCGACGTAGAGTGGGAGTGCAGTGCCTTTCTTGAAATGTGAAGATTGCAATATTCTCACGCTGAGAGATCGGTATCCATCATCGCAGTGTTTATCATCCTTCTTGAATTCGCGACCCCCAGTCGTAATATTAATGCCACTACATCCATTATCCATCTTACCAACATATTTAGTCTCTTTGGTCCTCCGAGGCAGTTGGTTAGTGGTAAAGCACCCACGTTTGTTTCTACCCAGTTCCGTGCCTTCTGTGCTGGCATCGCCATTAAACACATCACTACCACCTCTTACTACCCTCAAGACTCCTTTGCGGAGAGAGTTAAATCTAAAGTCCGCCCTTATAATTTATCATGGTAATGCACCTAGGAAATAGGATTGTGGGTTACCCTGGCCTAATTTAGCCTTCAATTCTGCCCGTCATGAAACGCTTAAGGCTACTCCTGCTTCATTGATGTTTTCTTATTCCACTAACACCCATTTGCCTAATCTTTGGAGCATTCAAGATCTGCTTCCAGTCACTCTTACTCCTAGCGTCATCAGGGAGAATTGGAAATGAGCCCTTTCTAACATCCATCTAGCCCACACCACCAAACTCTCAGGTATAATCCGTAATGTAGGCCGTCTACTTGTAAACCAATTGATACCGTCTACATTCGTAATTATCCAGGCAGGGGAAGGCAAGTCACCGTGAGTTGTAAGTTCTCTACCCACTTTTTGGGACCATGCGTTATTTTGAAGCTTTTGGGGCCCATTAATCTTTAGGTTCAAGATTTAGCCACCGGAAAGGTCTTTAAGGTACCCGGTGAGCGCATGACTGTCCGGACCGGCTGTTTACGTACTTCTGCAGTTTCTTCAGCTGCAGCTGTGAGCCCCGGATCATGTGGATTGCAGTTTAAGGTGATCATCGCCATGACTCACGAAAATTTTCAAATGTTTGTTAAGCTGAAGGGGTCTTAACTGCGGGGTTATCAGTCCCTAAACCAACAAACTACTTATGAAATAACTTATACTAAAGACGACACAAACATCCATACCTGAGGGGGGATTAGAATCCCCGACGGAGAACGTCCTCGCGCATCGTAGCATAGCGTCTCAATGTGCTCGGCCGCTCCGCCGCGGCCATGACTCACGAGCAGTAATTCTGGTGAAGTTTTTATCTGATCTCTTCGAATTTCTGGACACTCTTGGCATTCATTAGACATTTCCAACTTAGTATTGATCTGTCAGTACTTCTCCTTGTGGTACGTTGGGCAGTCGACGAGTGAGTTGGGTGTGTGTTCCACACGTCAGTGTGTTTCAGAATTACACAATTATACGAAGATGTAGAAGACGTATTGAGGAACAAAATAAACATAGAAACCCATGCCCTGAAGCGCCATTCAACGACGCTACGGAGAGTCTAAGTTACAGGCATCGAGCCTACCGCTAGACGTTCCCTCCAGCAACTTCGACGCTCTGTAGCGTCGTTGGATGACGTAACCCGAAATGGGTCACTATGCTCATTTTTTTCTTCAAGACGCCTTCTACATGCCCTTGAGTTTGTACGTGTAATTATGTAATTCTGAAACACACCGACGTATTGAACACACACACACACACCCACATCAGTCTTCGAAGTCCATTTACTGGGACCGCAAATATGCGCAGGACGAAATTTTGCGAGAGGCTTTTTTTGTTGCTGGCATGTGAGGAATTGAGCTGCGAAGGCCGAGGGCATGCATTTCGCTTCACCCTGTATGTAAAATTAGAAATATTCTAAGAGACTAGAGCAGGAACCTTGTGGTGCGATATGTAAGTCATAACTAGACCGAAGATTTTTGGGTCGTAGAAAGTGAATTTTAGGCGCCTAAAATAGGCTTTATATTTACCTCATTCAGGACAAAAAATTTAAAATAGGCCCCTAAAACTATTATACAGAAGAGTTAAACAAGTGAAATATGCTATGTTGACTTTCGAGCAAATTGTAATTCGTTAACAACAAGAAAAATGAAAACTTGGAAAGTTGCACAACACAGGGAACATTACCGAAAGCTCTACAGCTTTTGGAAGATAAAAATATAATACAGAACAGAAGCCATATGTTGAAATACGTGCAATATATAATTTAACAAACGCTGCATAAACCAAGGGTTTCAAACATCCGTAATATAGTTGGCTTCACAGTCACCATAAATGTTTATTTTCATATTCACAGAATATATGTTTAGTTGTCTCTAATAATAAGTAGTCCTTCTAGACTGATGGATCTTGTAGTAATTATGTTGGTACGTTACAGGAGCGGCCTCCTCAGGTAGATTTTCAGTTACATTCTCGACTGTTGGGAGGTGCTTACTGTAGTGTTCTGCTTCTGCAAGCACACGCCCCAGCGGGTAGCAACAGAATCAAATATCGAGGAGACATCGAGAAATTTTTCGTTGAATGACTGTACCCTTGATGCTGCCTTAAAAGGAACATTATTTATCGTACAGGTTATTTAATTTACTTTACGAATCTCTAGCCTTATTTGCTCTGCTTTATGTTTGATACTATGTGCGTCACGAGTCACACGCTGCAACAAAGATAGAACGCTTGGGGCAAATGAAACACTGTAAGCATTATGCAGTGGGATCTGTCAAGCCCAGAAGAATTTTTTTTCTTAACTACGCCATTTAGAGTTTGTTTGAACAAATCAAATAAGCTACCGATGGCACCTCTGGTCCAAATTGCCAAGATTCACATTTGCAATGTACCAGCCGAGATGATGTTTTAGCCACAAAAACCCATATGGAAGACTCCTCATCATCTCTGATTCTTTGTAATGCATGTATGTAAGCTGAGTCCACGTAAATTTTACGCAACGATGACTCTGCAGGTACAGACTGAGGACAGTACTTCTAAAGAAATCCTTTGTAAACAGAATTTCCTAATTTACGAAAAGGTATGTTTCCTACCGCGATAGCGTGATGTGTCACTATAGAACTGATTACTTTTGGTGGATTCTTCAGATGTCTTCGTTAGTAGCGTTTGCTTCAAATTCGATTTTCGTTGAACATTTGCCTTATGCAAGACTGTATGTGCGTGCTGTGTTAAGTTTGAGTTTTTGTCATTCGAATCCTGAGGCCTTAGTAAAATCTTTCGAAAATAGGTGCCTTTCAGGATTTTAAATCTGAACTGGGCAAAACTAGTCAATAACGTCGAAATAGGTTATTTTAGGTTTTATAAAATGAGTTGTTTCGGTCTTAATTAGTCATGAAACACACAGTAAAAGTTTATTTGCAACTATGAACTCAGGAAAAGAATGCGTTTAACACTCACAGTGCTGACGTAGTATGTAGTTGCCGTCACCTGCGGACTGGCTAATATCAGTGTTATTCTGTAATTTCTTACTACTGTACAGCTCACTGTCATTAGAATTCCTAAACATTTTTATGTTTATTGGACTTTCACGCTAAGTACTCAAAGTTTGGGGTCAATAATTTAAGATTTGAAGGCACCAATGAGATTTCAAACAGTACTGTAATTCTTCTTCAATATCACTGGATCTTTATTGCCAGAAATAATTCAAAAAGAATTACAGTACTGTTTTATACAATGAAACATGTAATTATCTTCTAAAAATATTTACAAATCTTTTGAAATGAGGAAAAATAAAAGTAAGCAAAAGTTCAGTACCCAATTTAGCGTTCATAGTGGACAACAGTGTGATAAACTTTGAAACAGGGAGAGATGCCCAACCCGACATTACATTTGGTGCACTATATGAGTTGTCCTTTCTTCCAGCCTTCCTTGTTGAACATTTCTTAATTATTTTCAGACGTATAATCTGAATAGTCATCAGACAGCCCTCTTTTGCCATCTGAAAACTCGTCAAGGCCTCCATAAATAATTTTCTCCAAACGTTCATTCTCTTCACTGGACATATCGAACAGACAATCAACACGAAAACGCTCAAAACGAATGAAATTGTTAGGATTCCAACGCCGGACAACGTCTACGGATTGTTTAAAAGAACTGACCGCCATTTAACTGAAAATTTTGTTTATTATCACTGTCTGGTTTCGGCCTTACGCCATTTTCAAGTGCTGTGATAAAAGTTGTCAAATAGGTTTCCTTAGCTCATGGTCATAAGGAAACCTATCTGACAACTTTTATCACAGCACTTGAAAATAGCCTAAGGCCGAAACCAGCTAGTGATAATAAACAAAACTTTCAGTCAAATGGCGGTCAGTTCTGTTAAAAAATTTATATGACTGAGGCTCCTGACGTCTACAAAACCATAAAATGTCTACGAAGTAAGCTACAATAACAAAGTCTTTCACAAACACAAAGCCGGCCATGGTGGCCGAGGGGACTGCGGCGCTTCAGTCACGGTCTGCACGGCCACTACGGTCGGGGGTTCGAATCCCCCCTCGGGCATGGATATTTGTGCCATCCTTAGTTGTAGATCATAAGTAGTTTGTAAGTTTAGGGACTGATGACCCCGTAGTTAAGTCCCTTAAGCTTAACAAACATTTGAACAAACACAAAGTATTCCACAGAGTTCGCTACTGCGTTGTAGCGCCCGCGGTTGAAACTACGAAGCCTACAGACTACTCAGACTTCGCGGCAGTCGTAAATATACTTGTGACGCCACAGAGAAACATTGTAACTGCCGAGACGCAATATTACGTCGGTCGCACAATTCTGATTTCTTCGGCAAACGTAATATTACGCCGGCCGCACGCTAAGTGTTAAACCTCAACATTATAACTGCCGAGACGTAATATTATATCGGTCGCACAAGTCTGATTCCTTCGGAAAACGTAATATTACGTCGGCCGCACGCTAAGTGTTAAACCTAAAAATCAGCTGTCTACTCATAACAGATAGACAAGAGTGGCGTTCAGAGTAGACAAATAGATCCATAATATGAGTGGAGTTGAGCAATCATTGTACGTTATCGATTAATACCTAAGCGCGTAGTGAGAGAAGCAGACAGTTACTGAAGGGCAAGGGGGAAATGGCAGAGTGAAGATAGAGAATAGTGCCGACGTAACGGTCACGTAATGACGGCACTGTGGGTCCGCTAGTCGTCTAGTGTGGCGCACTCAATGTGGATGGACCCTGTGGGAAGAGGCGGGCCGCCATCTATCGGAACTGCCGGCGCCATCGGTTGGAGCGCGGAAGTGTCGTGTCTGCGGCTGGTGCCCCCAGCGATCGGCCGGTCGGAATGGCGGATGAACCAGGAACTGCGCTCCGGGGCGCCCGCAGGCGTCATTGCAATTGTAATGGGCGCGCGCCTCTCGCCGATACTGCATCTTGCGTAACGCCGGGCTGCGCGCTGCTGTCGCCCTGGACCCGATCTGCCCGATCGTGGATCGCGCTGTACCCGTCCTGTTACATCTCTACCACCAACACCCATCCAGAAACAAAACTCAGGTTGTGACCGTAATATTTGATTCAGTTCTTGCAAAAAATTGTCCAATAGCCGTTCACGTTACATTTTTATTTAGGCGACTAGTTTCGGTACATCAGTTGTACCATCTTCAGGCCCCAATAGTGAATATTTGGATAAGCTCCTCCAATTCATAAGGTTGGACCTCAACTATTGTCCGTCTTACCAACCTCCAGTACCAACCATTAATAGCTGAGGTCCAGCGTTAAGAATTGGAGGAGCTTATCCAAATTTCACTATTGGGGCCTGAAGATGATACAACTGATGTACCGAAACTAGTCGCCCAAATAATATTATAACGTGAACGGCTGTTGGACAATTTTTTGCAACAACTGAACTGACCAGCCGACATCCCACTTTTATCCACCAGAATGGATAGACATAAACGTAATATTTGATGGTTGTACCAGGGTCGTTCTGAAAGTAATGTAACAGCGGCAGTGACAAAGTGAAAACATGTCATGGGCCTTTCTAATTATAATAACTGAAAACCAGGCGGCGGCCGGAAACATATTTATTCCAGTCTTAAGTGAGTCCATCTCTTCTTTCCTTTTCTCTCTCTCTCTCTCTCTCTCTCTCTCTCCATCTCCTCTCCCTGCGCCCCCCCCCCCCCGCTCAATCTCTCTCTGTTCATCTCCTGTTACCTCTATTTCTGTCCGTCTCCACTGTGATCAGTGAAGTGCTGTCCAAGTTGTGTTTCTAGGTGTGATTTTTTTATCAGCTGTTCTTTGAGTACCTTCACAGTGAAGTTGTACCTTTCAATATTACCGACTTATATATCATTTTATTTCATATTTTATAAAAATTTAATTGAATATCAATTAATAAATCTGGACCGGCACCATATTTCACAAAACATGGATATTAGAAATTTTTTATCTTGTAGCCTTCATGCTTATGATGTGATCACAGATATAATTAAAAACAAATAAACAAAATATCAATTCGTACTCTGAGCAAGTTATGAGCTGTACCATGAGAGAAATTTTTTGAAAACTAATTGGTATTGGACTGCTCTGCTTACCCCTCCAAAATAATGAGATGGGATGTTTTAAAGGAAAGAAGATCTGCTAAAAACTAATTTATTTCAACCAAAAATCGAACATACTAACTTACATCAAATCTAATAAATATATTTACAGCTCCAGAATTTAAAAACAAATGACATTCCCTATCATATTAAGCTGACAATAGTATGAAAAGCAGTGAATAGTTTTAAATGAATTTTATAATTTTCGTAAAAAAAAAAAAAAAAAAAAAAAAAAAAAAAAAAAAAAAAAAAAGGTCGGGACTGTCTGAATCAAGAGATTGGGAAACTCAACAAACAGATTAGCTACACAGAGATCTGAAGTTATCTATAGCAACTAAGATCCACAGAATAAAAAAAAACTATATAAAGTAATACTTTCAGAAAAATTATCGACAGCAAAATTACACAAGTCCCGGCGATGGTGCTTGCAGTACTGTATCCAATCCAAGTTACAGGTGAGCCACCTCAGCAAGCTCGGCAGCAACAAGCGCAAGCTATGGCAACAGGAGAGCTGCACCGTATTCTGAGTGTAATCTTTTAGAATCGGCACGTAACTCAACCAACTACATCTACATCTACATCTACATACATACTCCGCAATTCACCGTAAGGTGCGTGGCGGAGGGTACACTGTACCACTACTAGGCATTTCCTTTCCTATTCCACTCCCAAATTGAACGAGGAAAAAAAGAATGCATATATGCCTCCGTACGAGCCCTAATTTCTCTTATCTTGTCTTTGTGATCTTTACGCGAAATGTAAGTAGGCGGCAGCAAGATCGTACTACACTCAGCTTCAAATTCCGGCCCTCTAAATTTACTTAACAGAAATTCACGAAAAGAACGTCGTTTTTCTTCCAGCGATCCCCAATTAAGTTGCCGGAGCATTTCCGTGACACTCGCGCATTGGTCGAACCTACCGGTAACAAATCTAGCTGCTCGCCTCTGAACCGCCTCTATGTCTTCTTTCAAACCGATCTGCTGCGGGTCCCAAATACTTGAGCAATACTCAAGACATGGTCGTACAAGCGTTTTATACGCGATCTCCTTTACAGGTGAAGTACATCTTCCCAAAATTCTCCCAATAAACCGAAGTCGGCTGTCTGCCTTACTCACAACTGTCCTTACATGCTCGTTCCATTTCATATCGCTCTGCAATGTTACGCCTAGATATTTGAACGACGCGACCGCATCAAGAAGCTCACTACTGATGCTGTATTCGAACATTATAGGACTGTTTTTTCTACTCATGCGCATCACCTTACATTTTTCTACATTGAGAGCTAGCTGCCATTCTTCGCACCAACTAGAAATTTTGTCTAAGTCAACCTGTATGCTATTACAGTCAGTTACAGACGACACCCTCCCATACACCACAGCATCATCAGCAAACAGCCGCAAATTACAACTTACTCTGTCCATCAGATTATTTATATAGATAGAAAACAATAGCGGTCCTATCACACTCCCCTGGGGCACGCCTGACGATACACTCGTCTCTGATGAACACTCGCTGTCGAGAACAACGTACTGCGTTCTATTACTTAGGAAGTCTTCCAGCCAGTCACAAATCTGTGAACCTATAATTACTATCAAGAAGTCCGTACAGTAGGGAAGCCTCCACCGAACTCCTCTCCTTCCTCACAGCTCCTGCCCACGGCCAGTGCTCCAGCGGCCACGCCCTCGCACCTCAGACGCATCAATCTGCAACAACGGCTAATTACCTACCCAATGGGCTGTTGACAAATTAACTAGCTGTCTCCCTACAAAATTCTGGTGAATGAGAACGCGTTTTCCGCGGCCACCAAGAGGCTCCGTTCACGGCAGCAATGTTCCCCCGGAATTTACCGTCGCAAAGGTGATTGTCCTCTAAAAAATATTAAGTCACTCCCACTCCTCGTTCTCCCGAAGAAAAATTTACGCCATTTATGGCCTCTGGAGCCTACCTGCCGCTGCCCCAGACGGATGGAAAGCGTCCAGAACGTTCCAATATACATTACACTAAAACATTTCCTGCTCTGCTGCCTTCAGAGAAATTCTACAGCTTAGAGCCAGTATATTCGTCACCATAAATGACCTGGCGACCAGAAAAGCTTACATTTTGGGGCCATAAGGTCCAGGATAATCGCAGATTGTTAGCAAAGTCACATTGAGCCCCATCAGGCAATCAGAAATTTCGGTTATTTGTAGAAGTCTGCACTTCAGTGCTGCTGCTTGTCTTCTTGCAATGAACTTCACCATTCTTCTATCTTACTACTATAGCGAAACCCTGCGCAATGTTGAAAAATGGTGTCTACTCAGAAATGTCGCTCATTAAGTGCTTCTTTAACGTTAACAGCACCCGTTTCTCATTCTATACTATATATTACTTAGTAAATTCAAGCGTACCAGTGACTACAATAGGAGACTGAAAAATTTGCCAAGTACACAAAATGGTCAAATGTTTGTATAGCATATGGAACTTAACTACGGGGTCATCAGCCCCTAATCTTACAAACTACTTATGAACCAGCTAACACTAAGGACGGCACAAATATCCGTGCCCGAGGGGGGATTCGAACCCCCGACCGTAGTGGCCGTGCAGACCGTGACTGAAGCGTCTCAGTCCCCTTGGCCACCGCGGCCGGCGGCAAGTACACAAGGCATAAGAGAAATAGAGGTATAACAAAAGCACTATTGCTGGAAGAGTTGTTACAACAGTTCTTACACCCCCTTAGTCTAAAAATTGTTGCTATGGAAAGTTTCAAAATGTACCTGTTTTGAAGACTTGCCTAATATAATTTTGAAGTGTGAATAACTTTTTTCCCCTCGGTACCTGTTAAGCAGTGAAGTTGTTGGTGACGTTCGGAAGAGCCAAGCCAGCGTTGCTTTGCGGGCAGCCGACCGTTGCTGCAGTAGGCGCTAGGCGTACAGGTTACTGCGGTGTCAGCCAATTTGCGCGCCAATTTCTTTCGAATCCACCTATCCTGTAACACAAGTTCTTCAAAGATGCTGCCATATGCACAGAACTCATTCCACAACAAAATTAGAAATATTCTTACGCTTATACATATCTACCACTTTGCTTGACAAACCTTTGGGAAATTAAGCAGGGCGATATCATGCAAGGTGATGGTCTGAAGATAGTACTGTGTGTTGAAACATGTAGGAAATGTATAAATAATAAGAAATTGCGATTTTAGAATAAGGCATATATATGTATTTTTAAAGTCAGCACAGCATAACCTAACACACCTACAAAAGTTAACGGGCTAACGTAGCTAGTGGACCTCATCACCTACCCTAATTTCGCGCGCGTAAGCGCGCGCACACACACTCACACACACACACAGAGAGAGAGAGAGATTTCATAGCTGTTTGAAACTAGTATGAAGCTTTTCTCTTACCAAAATTTTGTTCTGCTCATTCCACACATTAATAATTAGAGGTGAAGGACTGCAGAAGTGCTATATTATTGGGAATATTTCATTGAGATAACAGGATCACCTGGTTTCTTAAGAGATATATTCCTAGCGTATTTACTCTGAACTGCTTCGGCTTAACTTCCTAGATAAAATTCTTGCCAATGCTGCATTTTCCTTCATTACGATCGTCTCCATGGGATAACCGCAGCCTGCATGCTGCAAAAGAAGGGTATAGACGGTGCTAGCGTCATCGTTGGTCATTTCCTTCATTTGGAGGGACATCAGTTTAATAACCACTCAACAGCTCGTATTCAAATACTTTCGGGCTTCAGGTCGAAGGCAGCTGGTGTTGACTTGTGGGCAGGTGGATTAGGAGCGAGAGGCGGCGAGGGCTGAAGTGGAGCAAGGGAAAGAGCTTGATTGATTCATTGATTGATTTTCCCAGGGAAGCCAAAACAGTCTTGGTCAAACGCGCCACTGCCCGCACCGAAACTAAGTTTATTGTGCGGTATCGCTCCCTGTATACCTAGTAAAGCCAACCAATGCCCTTGAACAGTGCAAGGAGTCCCTTTACCAGTTCTTTATTAGACACAATTTCTTCGGGTCTGGTTGTCCCAAATATTCTGTGCCTTTTATTCTCCAATGCAATGCATTCGAAATTCCTATGGCCTGTCAGCAATCCAACCATGAGTCTAATCTCTCTCCTGTTCAGACCCAGGATTGCAGAGCTTCTTTTAAAACATGGCTTTGGCATCATTACCTTGCCATGTTTTTGTTGATGGACTTTGGTCCAATATTCTACATGCTGTCTTCTGAGCCAGTTACGTAGCTCCAATTTGATCATTGCCTTGGTGATTGTCAGGACAGGTTCCGGTCAAATAAATGGAGTCTCTGCCCCCATCCTGGCTAATCTGTCGGCATGTTCGTTGCCACTGATCCCCGAGTGGCCAAGGACACACAATAGGTTTACTATATTGCTTTCCCCTAGCTCTACCAGAACCCTGTAACATTCTGCAACAATTTTAGACCTTGTTGCAGGAGCTGCCAGTGATCTCAGGGCTGCCTGGCTATCTGAATGGATATAGATGCTACGATCTTTGTAGCACCTACGCAAATTCTCCTCCACACACGCCCTGATAGCAGTGATTTCGGCCTGGAATACTGAGGCCAGTTTTCCTAGAGAGATGACGCCCTCCAGTCTTGGCTGCATATACCCCGGTCCAGGTTGGTGACGTCACTATGGCTGCAGTTTTCGGAGAAGGACGTGTGGAAGAAATACAGGCCAGAGTCTGCTGGCCCGTGTAAGGTGGGAAAACAGATTCGTCAGTGGCAGGATGTACTAAGGTGAGGGGTGAGAGGGAAGTCGCCACAAAAACTCGCTCGGACATTCATACAATGTCAACTTCCACGACCTGCGTTTTCTTTAGTTAAAAATGTGCTGAGAGTCATGGTCGATGTATAAAACTTTTTCCTGGCGTATCGTCTCTTTTTGAGGGAGAAATCTTCTGAGGTCGTTCAGCTATTAGCCACAGAATCTGAGAAGATGTATCTCGCAGCTCGACCGTGGCCTCTCAGCCCGGAAGTTTTAACTGAAGTCAGAATAACATTGCGTGTCCCTACGATGCAACTGTAGAAACTACATCTTGTTGACTCCTGTCTTAAACTGTTTGACATTATGCAGAAAAAAAATACTCGGAATTAATTATGCATTATGGGCATCCGCAGCTGTAAACTGGACTTATATCAGATGAAAACCTCTTCAGCTGTACGGTACGTATTTATTGAACCAGCTAGTTTGGTGGCATTAGAGCCAAATCATCAGGGTACTTCTGAAGTACCAGCTCTGGTACGAGCGGCACACAGTTGTTTGACTGGAGATCCTCAGCACAACGCCATGGGCATATCATCTTAATTTTTCTTTTATTTTCAATTTCTATAGTTTTTAATACCGGAAACCCAACTTAAGTAACATTTTACGTGACAGGACTTGCGCTATAGCGTTAACGCATTCTGTACTGAGAATGTTGGGTTGTCTAACAGACTGTCAGAGAAACATATGAAATAAAAAAAGAAAAAGGTAAAGCAGTCAACAATCCAAAGATTGGTTTGAACACCACAGTGCTTCACTAGGCATGGTCCTGTTTACTGGTGGTATGCCGTTGCCTTCCTCCGACCTTCGAACTGACTTATTCAGCCAGTTATAGGGGGACTTCAGTTTAACGTGGGTTCCGAACCACGGTGCTACTCGGTATTTTTCACATGAGCAATACTGCCAGAGGTGAAAGAAGCGGAAAGTGACAGATAAAAATCCTAACACCTGGCGGGGATCGAACCCGCGACCTTTGGATTTGTAGTCTGGCACTCTACCACTGTGCAACGAGGCGCAAAATATGAAATAACTAGCTGAAAACTCGGCACTGTCCGGGCATATATTTATTTATTCATGCCTTGAGTTAGTATTTCTCCTTTCCCTTCTCTCTCTGTCCATCTCCTTTTTCTAAAATCATGTTATATTTATCGGATAATATATACGAAATAACCCTGTCTTGCATAATGTACAAAAATATAAGTGCAGTATCCAGACAAAGAAAGAAAGTAGTCAAAATGCAAACGTCATATAAAATTCGTATGATTTCATATTTATATGTTGTACAGTTGTATAATTTTTCATGTATATATCCATTTGTATAAGTGCTGTATCTCTGTAAAATTTCTTGGGAATGCAATTACTAGTAAACAAGTATAGATTAAAACTTAGTGCATGATGGGGTGGTTTTCCATGAACATTACTGTTTATTTGCTCAAATGTCATGACCTGCGGGTCGTACTGTGATACAATTTAGAAGGTACATTCAGCTATATGTGTGTATGCTGTCTGTAAAATTTCCTGCGTCTACAATTTGTAGAAATTGTAAATTGTAACATCATTCCGAATGACGTAGTTTCAGTCCATGGACAGCGGAAAAGCAGTAAGTGAGAAACTTTTCTCCTTTCATAATTTTGCTATAGTTATCAGCGAAAAATATTTCAATAAAGGTTTGAAATTATGTTTACAGTTCGTTGCAAGTCGCTTGGTAATCTCGTTCTCATATACTGTATTCATAAAGTTTCGTCACATTATGTGCCAGTTTTTGCAACGCTTATTATTTATGATGTTATATCTACTGAACCATGTGTCGTATGTGGTTCTTACCATAATTAGTACCTTGCGGTAAGGAATATGCGTACTAAATTTCGTTGAAATCGGTCCTGTGGTTTAGGTGGAAATGTGCAACATTCTGGCGTAATGCAGTAGTTTTTCGCGCATCTCATTCTTTATGACGTTATATCTCGTGATTCTTACACTTACGGCGACAGTCCGCATGGATTGAAGCTTAAGTGTGCAAAATTTCATAAAGAATAGTACAAAACTGTAGATTTGTATGCAACACGTACACACAAACATACGGACACTTTGCTGTATATATAAAGACTCGCTGAAAACCCGGCGTTGCCCGGGTATTTATTTATTCCTGCCATTTTTCAGGAGTATATATTCATTTGTATAAGGGCTGTATGTCTGTAAAGTCTCTTGGGAATACAATTAGTAGTAAAGAAGAAATAGATTAAAACTTGATGCGTGATGGGGCGGTTTTCCATGAACGTTACTGCTTATGTGCTCATATTTCATGAACTACGTGTCGTACTGTGATACAATTTTTAAAGTACATTCAGCTGTATGTGTATATATTGTCTGTAAAATTTCCTGTGGCTGCAATTTGTAGTGTAGAAATTATAAATTGCAACGTCATAGCGAATGCCGTAGTTTTAGTCCATAAACAGCGGAAATTTAATAGGCGAGAAAATTTTTTCCTTTCATCATTTTGCTATGGTTGTCAGCGAGAAAAAGTTCAATAAATGCTTGAAATTATGTTTAAAGTTGGTTGCAAATCATTAGCAGCGTCATTCTCATACAGTGTGTGAGTAAATTCTCGCCGCATTGTGGCAGTTTTTGCGATTCCTATTGTTTATGCAAATCCATCTCCGGCCATCGAGATTTAGGTTTTCCGTGATTTCCCTAAATCACTCCAGGCAAATGCCGGGATGGTTCCTTTGGAAGGGCACGACCGATTTCCTTCCACATCCTTACCCAAACATTCCGAGCGTAAGCTCCGTCTCTAATGACCACGCTGTCGACGAGACGTTAAACTCCAAGCTTCCTCCTTCCTCCTGTTGTTTATGACGTCATATCTTCTGAACCATTTGTCGAGTCTGATTCTTAACCGTACAGCAATTGTTACCTCACGGAAAGGAATGTGTGTACCGAATTTGGCTGAAATCGGTCCAGTGGATTAGGAGAAAATGAGCAGCATTGTCGGTAAATGCAGAAGTTTTTCGCGCATCTCGTTGCTTATAACATCATATCTCGTGAACTGTGTTCTCGTACGTGATTCTTACATTTACGGCGACCGTCCTCATGGATTGTCTCATGGATGTCCTCTTTCAATAAGATTGGAACAAAACTGTAGATTTGTATGCAACACGTACACACAAACATACGCTGGCCGCGCAGGCCGAGCGTTGTGCGGCGCGCCATTCACAGTCTGCACGGCCGCTATGGTCGGCGGTTCGAAGAATCCCCCCCTCGAGCATGTATATTTGTGCCGTCCTTAGTATTAGCTAGTTCATAAGTAGTTTGTAAGTTTAGGGAGTGATGACGCCGTAGTTAAGTCCCATAACCTCTACAAACATTAGAACATTTTGAACACAAACATACGGACACTCTGTTATTATGGTCATCAGTCCGGAGACTGGTTTCATGCAGTTTTCCACTCTACTCTATCCTGAGCAAGCCTATTCATCTCCTCACAAGAACGGCAACCCACCAGGGGCGGCTACTGTATAGGTTTGCAGGTCAGCCACCCGTCAGCCGCAGAATCAGAGTACGAACTCTGCCGAAGACAACCGTAGTCGTCCGCCCTTTGAACGAAGTGCGCTTTTCGCGCCTTCTTACCAGTTCACGTGTAGCTGCGAGCGAAATAACTGTGAGTTGTGTTCGTTGTTTAGCTTGTTTTTTAGTGAGTTTTGAGGCTCAAGTGAACAGGTGAAATAATGAATCAGGTAATTTCCTTGCTTTCTGAACTCTTCAATTTACGCAAGTTTGAATAGAAATTAGAAATCAAGAGGCTAGGTAGACCGATTCCCAGTTTAACAATTTCACAGACAGTTAAAACCAAAAGTCGTCAATTCAACATAAAATTTAACTCGGAACTGTACAGCAAGTATGAATGTGTGGCTGCGATGTGAAATACGCCTTACTTTGTTTTCCTTGTTTATTATTTGGTGCAGTGTTTCCTGGACTAAAGAACGAGTCATTGACATTCAACACCTTTACGATAAAATAAGGAAACACGAACTTTCTGCAGTCCATGTCAATAATGTTTTGAATCTGGCAAGTCTAGGCAATGTAAATATAGCCACTTGATTAGTCAGGGATACAGAAAGTATGTGCCATTACACAATCAAAAGGTTACAGATAATAGGCACACACTAAATCTAATAATTAATTGTATTCATTCCTGTGGTTCTTAGGAATTTGCCATCAGAGGACACGATGAGACTGAATCATCTTCCAATCCTGGCGTTTTTCGCCTTGATTAATTTTAGTGCAGAGTTTTTTCATTATTAAATCGCATTTGGAAAAGGCAACAGTTTTTAAAGGCACCTGAAAACGATCCAGAATGAACTCATCCGATGCATGCTTCAAGCCTGCCAAGAGGAAATCAGGAACGAAATGAAGGGTGCCGAGTTTCTGGTTGTAATAGCTGACGGCACCAGCGATGTAGTCTGTGTTTTCCAGATGGTTATAGTATGTAGGTGCATTATTAATGGAAGACCAGTTGAAAGATTTTGGGATTTTATAGCACAAGAAACGCATGATGCTCAGACTTTGGGAACGCATGTCAGTGAGAGAACAGTTAAGTAACCATTTAGAGAATTGTCCACACAAATTAATAGCCCATTAGTCACTAGTAATTCGTCACATGAGGTGCAGGTTCTTGTGAAACAAAAGTTTTCCAATGCTTCATACATTCATTGCTATGTTATGTTTAAAGCCACTTCTATTAATAAAGATATGCGATTATTTTTCGCCAAAATCTAGAGACTTTGCAGCATTGCAGTTTTTTATTCATCTACATCTATGATATCTTGGCTCAATAGCGTTTTTTTCGGAATGCGTTGAGCTGCCATACTGGGGAGGTGGCAGCTGGTGAAAAAGTGCACAACCATCTTTTCTGGTCACCAGCCGCCACTGCAACCCACATCCATTTGAATCTGCTTACTATATGCGTCTCTGGGTCTCCCTCTGCGATTTATACCCCACACACTTCCCTCCAATGCTAAATTTACGATTCCTCGATGTTTAAGAATGCGTCCTACCAAGCGATCTCTTCTTCTACTCAAGGTATGCCTTTTCTCACACTCTATATATTAGATTTGTGAATTTTGAGTGTATTTTTAACTACAGTTTTTTTTCTGTAGTCGAATTGTAAATTACCACAATATGATTGTTACTGATATTTGCTGTTTTTTGGATACGGGTATACCCTGATGATGTGGCTCTAATGCCACGAAACTAGTTGGTTTAATAAATAAATAACATACAGCTGAATCGGTTTTCGTCCAATACGGTTCTGGATAAAAATAAACCAAATAATTTGTGGTGGACCCTCAAAGGCGAGCCTCCCCTGCTGTTTGGGCAGTAGCACTGCAGGTAAATGTCGCGAGCGACGGCGAGCGGTGCGGAGTCGGGATCCGTTGCGAGAGAGCCGGCAGCGAGCAAGCAGCAGCCTCCCCCGTGCGGGCCATCGCGGTCCGTTTAAGGGCAGCGCGCGTGTAGCCGACGACGCGCCAATCGACTGGCGGTGTCGCCACCTGGCAGCTAACAGTAAGTGCCGACCGGGGACGGCGGCCGCCTCCGCGCTTAGCATTCAATAGGCTAGGCGACACCACTGCCCGCCAGGGACACCCTTCACCGCCGCCGGCCGTAACTCACCCAGCGCACCTGCGACCCACACACTCGCCGTCTATTCCCACGGATGCGGCAAATTACGCTTCGTTACACATTTTTTCGAGATAAAGACGTTATCTGACAGCACAACCTGTGATGCGAACTTTTCACCTTACCCACACCGTACTACCGCTGAGCCCCTGTCTGTTACTCGCGTCATTTCGTCGATTCTTGTTAATAATAGACATGCACACACACGTGTGTGTGTGTGTGTGTGTGTGTGTTCTTTCGGACATGTCCGAATAAGCCCATTGATTCTTCTATCAGTGCGAATACTGCAGGGCGTATGCAGGGCGAGAGCTTCCATGTGTGATACCGTTGCTGATTGGCTGTGAGCCGAGGACGCCATATTTTTACCAAATTTGGCGGCCTTTGCATATGTGTGAATAGCTACTGTGTGTGTTTCTCTGCTGTAGAGGCTCTTAAATACTTCTGACAGCGATTTCACTGTACAGTTATTTACAGACGCGGTGGACTGACCGAGCGCTCTAAGGCGCCTTGCTGCAGAGCGCGCGGTTGTTCGCCGTCGGAGGTTCGAGTTCTCCCATGGACATGGGTGTGTGTAAGTCCTTAGGCTAGGTTAGGTTAGTGTAAGTAGTTTGTCACCGTAGCTGCTGATAACAGCAGCAAGTTAACCTCCATAAATTCACAAACATTTGAACAGTTTGAGTAATTCACAAGGTTATATAATACGGTAGCTACTGCTGCACGTTTGCACGTTGTAACGTTTCTGCTATGTTGCACACTCCTTACAAAAATCAGTTGCCAACATTATAAACACGAAATATCTGACACCTAAAATAAAACTTCACTACCGGACATGTAAAATATAACATTTTCACCTTCAGTTTGAAATTCTATTAACACTATTAGTAAAACGCTTTTAAGACATAGTACGTTGATTTAAACATAACTTTGGCTGTTCTTTTACGTAATTTTCAATTTTTAATACTTTCTTAAATAATAGCTGCAAACACTAAAAATGCATTACACTTAGTTTCGGAAATTGCTGAACCTATATAGATACTAATTTGTATAAAAACAACAATACTACGTGTTATAACTATTGCACAACGTGATTTCATATATACCTTTTGTTTAAATAAATTAGGGCAGACCATGTTTTATATATCACTGGATCCTAAATTAAATACTGATCATTTTTCATGCACTAAAATTAATAATCCGTTTGGTACTAAGAAGTATCTTCGAAATTAACAAAACTACGACAACCATATACAAATCCGTATTAATAAAAAATTAGACCGCAAACTGAAATACATTAAAATTCCATGTCACAATAATAGTACGCCTACAAAATATTGGCAAAACAAATATGTGGGCACTTCGAAAACACAAATAATGTAAATAACTTGAGCACTGTAAACACTAGTCAAAGGATGACTTTAAATTTGTGTACCACATTAAATATAAATTTCATGAAACATGTACATAAATTGAGATAAATAGTCAAAGCTTAAATGTAATGCTTTAATTTCTATATTTTGGCATATTTAGTGTAAAAGAATATTGTTTAATTGTGAATTACAAAACTTTGTCATCAATCTTATTACGCGGTTATGTAGAAAGATGTTTGAGAGAAACCATGGCCGAGGAGACTGAGGCGCTTCAGTCACGGTCTGCACGGCCACAGCGGTCGGGGGTTCGAATCCCCCCTCGGGCATGGATATTTGTGCCGTCCTAGTTCGTAAGTAGTTCATAAGTAGTTTGTAAGTTTAGGGACTGATGACCCCGTAGTTAAGTCCCATAAGCTTTACAAACATTTGAACATTTGAGAAACCATGTTTTGTTAGTCTTCTAGCAGTCACAAACCTGTAAGCAGCTCTGTTGGCTTGCCGCTGCATTTTTTTTATTTGTGATTGTGCAACAATGTGATTGATTTAAACTTTATTTAAATTAAATAAAATCGTTTCCATATCAACTGACATGTTTATGATTTACGGATCCTGTAACATCAAATCTTTTAGTGAAAGCCGAATACAGCTCACAACGAAATGGACTACAGCCAGCATATAAGATAAGTTTTTTTAAGTCAAATTCACCTACAATGGAAAGATTTTGTTATAGAAACTGTGAACTAATAAAACTTTCCGTGATTTAGGAAAATATTAGGGCTCAGTTTGAGTCATTCCCAAAAGGGGTGACTGTCGTTAGAACGTCTTCTGTCGGCTCTATTTACTTGAATCAATAAACGCGCTGTTGTTCAGTCTGTGACGATAACTTTAGAACTTAGCGACAATTTTTAAGAGTGAATGTTGAGTTGAAGTGGTTTAATGACTGTAAATAATATCGTGCTTTTCATAATAATTACAGACAGTCAAGAGTGATGCCAGATTGTTCCACTTTGACTATAAAACCCGAAGTAAAGATGGCTACATGATGTTTGTGTTCCCAAGGAACGAGGGCGGTGAAATTTAACCCTGAAGGCGGAAACCATAAAGGTAAATGATATAAACCAGTGTTTTTCAACCTTTTTGAACTCGCGACCACCTTTGCTAGTAAAAATGTCCGGCGAGCTCCAAGGCCCGTAGTAAAGCCATGTCAGTGATCCCAGATTCAAAGTATTTAAATTTATATCTCACAAGTATATTTTTCGCAACCATTCATGTTTGGTGAAAGTTGCAGTAGCGGAAGCGAAAGAAAGAAAAGACTTTATGACTACAAGTATTTCATGTATGGTTTTGCTGTCATGAATAATAAATCTCAGTGTTTATTTTGTGGCGGCGTGTAGGCATGTGCCACTATGAAACCATCAAAGCTGATGCATCACTCCTTAATATTTCTACGCTGCACATAAACTTTGGATTTCTTCGAAAGGGTACTAAAAACCTTTAACATGCAGCAAATTACTATGATCCAGTAATAAAATGATATTGTTATTAGTTGAGTAAAAATAACACTACATTGAAAACTCCTTACCAGCTGCAAAGTACTATGATACAGTAGTAAAAAGGTATTGTCATGTATTGATTAAAATTAAGTCAATGATTAATTGTTTTTTCTGGCATAACAATATTTGAACACTTGACGTACATACAAGAAGATTGCGACCATTGTAAATCATTGTAGCAATACTCAACAAACAATGTTAAGTCGCATAATTAACAACTCATCATGAGTTAGAAAAAGAGCTTCATTGTTTCGCCTTTCGGTCGGCCCATCATTAGAAATCAAAAGTGCCATAGGTTCATCTTATGCCTGTGACACTTTTGATTGATTAAGGGCCACGCGAAACGTGTCACAACAAAGCCAATTTTCCACCTATGGGTGACTTGCTAATTAAGCGACTTTAACGAAACCCTGTCACTTCTGTGTTGTTACTCCTGCGATAGTAGCTGAACGCCACGGAACGTAGACTTGCCATGAAACAAGCTGCTACTGCATCTTCGTAAGACCGCGACCGCCCCGAGCAAGACTTTGCGACCCCACAGGGGGTCGCGAACCACATATTGAAAAACACTGCCCTATATGATGAAGACTGAGATTATTCCTTCAGAGGATGGTACGTCGGGACATGCTGTTTATAGGAAGCCAACGCATACTGATTTGTATCTGCAGCTTGATAGTTGTCACCATCCAGCTCAACGTAAAGGGGTTCTTTGAACCGTAGGGCTCACGTCATTTCTGACCCGGAATGTTTGCCCACTGAGCTGTCTCATCTGGAGGTAACTTTTCGACAGAATGGCTATAGTGAAGGTCAGATTAAAAGAGCGTTGCGCTATCGACCACATGTGTAAGGGGCTAGTGATGACAGCACAGAGTTGGCTCCTACGTCTGTGGCCTTTCTGCCATACGTTGGCAGCACTTCCAACAAGATTGGCCGCATTTTCCGCATAAGCAATGTAAAATCTGTGTTTCGTTCACCATCTAAAATCAAGGCACTGTTGGGATCCGTTAAGGATGATCTCGGTTTGCGCAAGGCGGGTGTCTACCGTATCCCATATAGCTATGGCATGTCATATGTTGGTCAGACTATTAGGACAGTTGAGGACCGTTGTATTGAGCATAAACGTCACACACGTTTGCAACAGCCAAACAAATCTGCGGTGGCCGTAAATTGTCTTGATATAGGTCACTCTATGGAATACAACAAAACGGAAATTCTGGAATGCACTTCCAGCTACTGGGACTGTGTTATCAAGGAAGGGACAGAAATAAAACTAGGTGACAACCTTATGAAAAGGGATGGAGGGTTCTGCTTAAATTTCACTTTGGATCCTGCTCTCTCACTTGTCAAAAAAACAGAGCGACAAAACTAATCCAACCTCATCCGTTGAGAACTGATGTTTCTTATCGATATACTGATCGGTTTCATCTTTGGTCGTATCTGTGCTGTGTGCTTGCTTACTCGATGCGTATTGTCTTTCCTGTATATTCATTGAAAACCGAGGTTTAAAGATCGTTGCAGTTTCGCCTTTAAAATTGCAGGGTGGTCTACTGCCGAAATATCGGTCGTCGTCGATTTTGGTACCTGGCCGCATACCCGTAAGTTTTTCGAAGTTGTTATTCGCCTCCGCGGTGGACTAGCCGAGCGGTCTAAAGCGTCTCGCTGCGGAGCGCGCGGTTGCTCGCCGTGGAGGTTCGAGTCCTCCCTGGGGCGTGGGTGTGTGTGTTGTCCTTAGGTGAGTTTACCTAGGTTTAAGTAGTTTGTAAGCTACGGACTGATGACCACGCAGTTTGGTCCGATAGATTTACAAACATTTGAACATTTTTGTTATTCGCCAGGAGGAATTAAGGAATCACATTGTATGTAACATGTTCTTCTCATAACACGATTTTACGATAAATGTGTTAAATATATCTATTACGGACGTATTAGCTCATATGTAGAGAGTGTTTAAACCAACTGGTGAAGCTTACAAAGCCATTTCGCGTTTGAAGATCATATTAGTATCATACGAAAACCTCCTGACGGGAGGTGATGCAATATGGCGTGCTCAGGCGTCAGTCATAGAAGCAACTTTGCCAGTCTAATAATGTATGTCTTTGCCGTGGCCTTTCAATTGTGATCTTTGCTGTAACATTTCGAATAACAGATGTTCTATAAGATTAGTGATCGAAAATGCTATCTGTACGTTATAATCATCCAGAATAACAAGAATTCGAACCATGTTTTACCACAGGAAAAACGCCAGTTGTCAGCCTGTACGTGTTGGAGTATTGGACGTGGTTTTGTTTGCGGCTTCCTAAAGGCGGCGTGGAGGCGGGCGGTGTTGCGGCTGGCGGGTCCTTGGCGGAGAGAGCTCGCATGCGCACATATATGCATGTGTGGTGGTTGTGAGGCGGCGTGGGCCGCGAGACAATGGTAATGCGGGGCGGGGCGCGCGGCGCGGCGCGGGCGGCACCAGCTGCACCAGACACGTGCGCCAGCCGCCGGCCTCCACCAGGAAGAAGGCCTCTCCAGCTGTGACAATACCTAACAGAAGAATGGCGGCCAATACCTCTGCCGCCTATAGCCACCTTTTACGACTGCATTTCAAACTTAGGGGTGAATTAAAACATTTGATACTGGCTCTACGACCCATTATATTGAGATGCGGAGATCACAATAGACTGAAGAGCCAAAGAAACTGGTACTGACATGCGTATGCAAACCACGGAGATGTGTAAACACTCGGAGGAGGCGTGCTGCGGTCGGCTACGCCTACGGAAGACGACAGCAGACTGGCGCATGCGTTAGATTGGTAACTACTGCTACAGTGGCAGTCTGTCACGACTGAAGCGAGTTTGAAGGTGGTGTTGTAGTCTGTACACGAGCGATGACCAGACATCTCAGAGATAGCGATGAGGTAAGGATATTCTCGTAACACCATTTCAACGAGTTCATAGTTAATTTGAAGAATCCGGAAAAAAAATCTCCAACATCGCCGTGGCCAGAAAAAGGTCGTGCAACAAGGGGACGAACGACGACTGAAGAGATTCGTTGAACGTGACATAAATGCAACTCTTCCGCTATGGCCGGTAACCATGTCTCATCGTACGAGCCATCCAAAGAAACATAATCGATATGGACTTTTGGGAAGCGAAGGCCTACTCGTGTACCCTTGCTGACTTTAGTACTCAAAGCTTAACGCCTCGCCTGGGCTCATCAACACGGACATTTGACTGTTGATGACTGGAAATATGTTGCCCGGTTTGATGAGTTGTATCGAGCGGATTGGAGGTGTACGGTTATGGTGTTAACCTCATACCTCCATGGACCCTGGCCGGCCGCGGTGGCCGAGGAGACTGAGGCGCTCCAGTCACGGTCTTCACGGCCACTACGGTCGGGGGTTCGAATCACCCCTCGGGCATGGATATTTGTGCCGTCCTTGGTATTAGGTAGATCATAAGTAGTTTGTAAGTATAGGGACTGATGACCCCATAGTTAAGTCCCATAGACTATACAAACATTTGAACATTTTCCATGGACCCTGTATGTCAGCAGGGGACTGTTCAAGCTGGTGTAGGCTTTGCAATGGTATGAAGCGTGCGCCTTTGGAGTGACATGGACGCCTGATCACCCGCATCCGTTCATGTCCATTGTGCATTCCGACGGACTCGGATAATTCCAGTATGACAGTGCGACACCTCTGCTGTTCACGAAACTTCTCAGCCACAAACATTATTATTCACAGAATATAAGACATCAACTACGAATGGGCAAAGCTCAATATGTGTACCCAGCCGCAATTCGAACCCGGGTCTCCCGCTTTCTAGGCAGTTGCGCTGACCACTTCACAAATGGGGACACAGTGATCACCGCACCTGCAAGGACTACCTAAGGACGCCTCCCGTCAGACACAAATTTCCAGCTCTACCCTGCCCACAGTACTCAAACTCGTAGTCACTATGTACTAATTCCCGTAAGACTAACGGCTCCATACTTAACAGTGACGGGCCATGGTCCTTTTGTTAGTGGGGAGGGGTGGGCAAGTTTGGAGCCCTTACTCTTACGGAAATTGGTACATAGTGACTACGAGTTTGACTACTGTGGGCAGGGTAGAACTGGAAATTTGTGTCTGACGGGAGGCGTGAGTCCTTGAATGTGCGGTGATCACTATGTCCCCAATGGTGAAGTGGTCAGCGCAACTGCCTAGAAAGCGGGAGACCCTGGTTCGAATACCGGCTGGGTACACATTTTCAGTTTTGCCCATGCGCAGTTGATGTCTTATATTCTGTCAATATATAAGAATAGCTGCTGGATCATAAGTGACGTCTGTTCTTTCGGAATAGACCGCCCCCCATACACAAATATATATATGGTTGAGTATATCTGTGATATCTTGCAAAGTGCAGTTCAAAAGACATATCCATCTCACACTCTTACAGGTTTATGGACAGCCCTGCAGGATGCATGGTGTCACTTCCTTCCAGCAATACTTCAGACATTAGGAGTCCATGCCATATCGCCTAGGTAGAGTAGAAATGTTTGTAAATCTATTGGACCAAACTGTGTGGTCATCAGACCATAGCTTACAAACTACTTAAACTAAGGTAAACTAACCTAAGGACAACACACCCACCCATGCCCCAGGGAGGACTCGAACCTCCGATGGCGAGCAAGAGGTAGAGTAGATGAGCGCTCTTAAGCACCTTGCTGCAGAGGACGCAATCGCTCGCCGTCAGAGGTTCGAGTCCTCCATCGGGCATGAGTGGTTCTGTTGTTCTTAGCGTAAGTTATTTTGAAAAGTTTTTAAGCATACGAAGGAAGATTAGTGTTTGACGCCCCGTCTACAGCGTGGTCACTACGAAAATTGAAGTACACTAAACTCTCTCTAATCCAGCTATTCTTGACTCTTTAGGATGATGGAATATCAGAACTATCCAGATTATTGACAACACGAATACAAATAGGACTCATAAAGTACATATATGAAGCAGCCGCGGCGGATTAGCCGTGGGTACTGAGGCGTCGTGCAGCGGTGTGCACGGCCATTCGTCATCGGGGGTTTGAGTTCCCCCCTCGGATATGGGAGTTTGCTTGTGTAATGGTCATTACTTCGGCCTTCAACCATGTTTTTATTAATACTAGCTTCCTTCTATATGAATTCTCATGTGCGCCTACTTCCTTATTGTTCCTTATTGTAAATTAATTTCTTTTGTAAATTCTATGTATTTCCTTGTGGTTGCACACCACGTGGTACTTAAGAATAGTATGTCACTGCCTCCCCTAACATGAGTTGGTTTAGTGCATAGTGATTTTAAATTTGTGCTTCAAGACGCCCACATCTCGTGTACCCATCTCATCAGAAACGCTGCCGACGCTTCATTAGTTGCTGCTATCAAGTGATCCCGCATGTGTAAAGTGTCGTAAGCATTATGCGTGTGTCTGTGAATGAATGAATGAATGTGCTTTGATCTATCTATTGTGTGTTTGCAATTTTCCTCCCACGCTACCTCCATATTCATAAAGGGCAGAAACAATTTTATTATGGGCAGTAAATTTATGATTTAATTCACTTTATCGTGCTTAATTTGGTCTCCCCACATTTATGTACTTGTTCATTTTTTTTAATAGACGATGATTTAAAGTATTATACCTCTGCGTTATAATTTCATGCTCCCCATCTCATGATTAATTATCTATTCATTTATTTTTGACATTAATGTTGTGTTTGATAAAACGTTGGTTGCACCCTTAAGGAGTGACAGGTAGATAAATCTCGTTTGCGCAAGTACTGTGGTCACTCGTAAAGTAATTTAGAGCAGCAGCGAGCGTTTTAACTTGCATTTGCAGATCTCAACTGCCCGAGATCTTACTTAAATAATTTAACAGGCTGCTTTCTTTGAAAATTAACTACTCGAAGTGCTTGTGCCTTTCGGATCTGTGTGTAAATCAGCAACCAACCCCATCATGAGTGCGTCTATGACGTCAATGATCTACGGATTGTGTTGAGGATGGAGTTTTGAAATTTCGAGTGTGCTGCAGAATGCACATGAGCAGAAGCAAAAAGGTGTAGTGGTGTCTGATAACGTTGAAGTAAACCTATTCTGCTCGAGCGCATTCATATTACAGAAATGCTTTCGCATCCCGTTTTTTATTCTGTTGTTTGCTCTGTGTTTTCATCACACCGAAAAAGTTGCACTAGAGCCTAATATCGTATTTTTCTAGTAGTTATCTCCTATAAAAGAGACGAAATATCTGGAAGCAGAAAAATATTTTCGTTTTACTGGGGAAAAGCCTACACCATATACGAGTGTAAGTATTTTGTCACGTTGCAAACTGCAGGTGGAACGTAATTCAAAAATGTTCAAATGTTTGTAAAGTATATGGGACTTAACTACGGGGTCATCAGTCCTTAAACTTACAACCTATTTATGAACTTGCTAATACTAAGGATGGCACAAATATCCATGCCCGAGGGGGGATTCGAACCCCCGACCGTAGTGGCCGTGCAGACCGTGACTGGAGCGCCTCAGTCTCCTCGGCCACCGCGGCCGGCGGAACGTAATTCTAAGGCTGGTTCGTAAGAGAGCATAAAACTTTACACTAACAACACGTTTAATGCGAGCACAAGCGTACACTCAGTACAGACTGACTCGTGCTTGGAGTGCTCCACTATTTATACATGGAAAGAATTTTCTGTACCTTACAAGTGCATAAAACACAAGAAACATGTAGAACATTCTAGAAATAGTAAATACAAAGAAATGAATTTTCTTCTGCCCTTAGCGGGGTTTGAACTGGGGACCGCAAGCACAGAGATCTGCGAGGCTAACCACTACACAACGCGTGCTGTTGGAAGACTCGCAGCAATATAAAAGCGTTTTAATGAAAATTATATCAACAGAAGAGAGAGATTTATTAGATGAGAAAATTATTTTCGCTGTTGTTTTAACAGTTAGCAAGAAAACAAGATATGAAAACTAAAGTAAATAGTCACTTTTTATTGCATTTTCGATATTGTTTCGTGTGTTTGCCGGTAACAATTTTTCCCGCAAATAAATGCGTGAGTTTTCAAATGTTTTATGACACTTTTACTATTATTTAGGTTATAAACTGTGTAAAAAATTTGCTACATGACATTTGAAAAGAACATCAACTATGAATTACTCTTTTGTCAATAATAAACTCAGTTATCCTTTTACTGCACTTCTTCATTCAGTTGTGAAACTACATAGCAGACAGCTGTACAGTTTTGGTGTTTAATGCTAAACGAAAACGACTACTCGAGACAGACGACACGCAGAACGGGAATAGCACAGTAGGGCCGCTGCAGTAGAACCCCTCGTCTCGAGTAGTCAACTGACAAGGAGACCACATGTGTTTCGGATTTTAGAATTTCCTTATATTTATGGTTCGTGAAGTTCAGAACTTTCCAAAGCAGCGTCATAGCTCTTCACAAACGGAACAATTAAAGACTACCGTCGTCAACTGACAGTGAAGCCAACACTGTAAAATATAACTTATGTTTTTTCGACTGAAACCATCATTATTAACAACCTTTTATAAAATATAGAAAATTACGAATAAACAAAAAATACGTGCATTTTACGTAAAAATTAATATATATATATTAAAACTGTGTAAGTGTAAAAAAGAAAGAAAAATAAACAGTCACGGCAAGATTCAAACCACCGACGCTAGGATTGTAAGGCCATAACTCTACTACATTTTTTATTTTTATTTATTTATTTATTGTTTGTTATAGGGGTAGTTTTATTCCTTACCGTCGCTGATCGTATTCGTTCGTTGTTGTTCGATGTGTTCTTGGCTCAGCTTTTATTATTATTTTGTTATTACAGAGGGCGTTGAGTCCCTTGACCAGGCGCGCTGAACCGTGGCGCCCTTCGCAACCTGAGCCACACCAACATACACTGTGACTGATTTAATTACTGGTACTTGCAGAACCTCAACGTAGATTTTCTCGAGAATTTTTGAGATTTGTGTCGAGTGGCTTTGGCTGATTGTTATTTGGGTTCTGAACTTCAAGCCAACAGAGCTGCTTACGGGTTTGTGACTGCTAGAAGACTAACAAAACATGGTTTCTCAAATGTTCAAATGTTTGTAAAGCTTATGGGACTTAACTACGGGGTCATCAGTCCCTAAACTTACAAACTACTTATGAACTACTTACGAACTAGGACGGCACAAATATCCATGCCCGAGGGGGGATTCGAACCCCCGACCGTAGTGGCCGTGCAGACCGTGACTGAAGCGCCTCAGTCTCCTTGGCCACCGCGGCCGGCGTTACTCATCCAATAATTTTATTACAGAGTTGTGTTTTTCAGTTTTTACAGTTTAATGATTCATGTATCTTTGGTTAATAGTACCCCATATTCGGGGTACAATGAACCACTTTAAATAGTTTGTTAGAAGAACATGTTTAGCATACAAAGTAAATTTTAAGTGTATTTTTAAATTTATGTTTACGTATATTCGACTGATACATCATTGAACGTGTAGACACAGAGTTGTATGTCTTCTTTTGAAATTACCGAACATCAATGGACTTGGCGCTAATTCCAAAACTGAAATATGTCATTTGTCTCTTTGTCACACAATCATTATTTACTTTTGGAATCACAGAAAGTATGTTGCTAGCTGGAACAAGTACTTCATTATTTACCTTTCCTCAAAAATGATACCTGATAGTCTGCAAAGTCATCGTTTGGTTTCACCGCAAACTGGCATTTTGTTTTTAGTTCAAATTTGAGCAAAACGAAATCATCTCTTTCTCATAATTTATCCAATTCTTCAAAAATTGTATACAGATTCACCAGACTCATCCAGGTTGTCATTGCTATCTTTATAATCAACCTCACTATCTTCTTCATCAGCTTCCTGCTCCTGCAGATTCCGATTTGCCTTTTTTAGGGGGATTTTTTGTGCCTTGTAACAAATTTCGCTCTGGTGTTTCAGATGGGGCACAATGAACCATGGATCATCGTGCCTCGGGAGAACTTGGTTCAGTGTGCTCCAACAGTACATACTTCAAACAAAGTTCAAGTGAAGTTATATATGAACATCGTTAATATTTGAACATATGCATCATTAAACATAATATTCATATTGTTATAATGAGGTAGTCCCTAGATCTAAGCTGTGGGAAGCTATGAAAGATATAGTTATGGATGATAACCTTTTACAAATTATTATTGAAATGTACAGAGATTATGTGTTACAGAATAAACGAAGTTAAAAATTATCAGAACCTCTCAATATTACTAAAGGTTTGCGACAATGTTGCAGTATGTCATCCATCTTGTTCAATATATATGTAGAAGTGTAGAATTGGAAGAACATCTACAGAGGAATGGGAATCACTGTAAACGATGTACACATATTTTATTAAGTTTTGCTGACAATCAAGCTGTTATAGCACAAGATGATTATGACCTTGAGTTGATACGACGATTATATCACGAATACAACAGATAGGGACTGCAAATGAGTCTAAGAAAAACCGAGTATCTGGTGCTAAATTTGAAGTACACATCAACGACAGGAAGAGAAATTTAAATACCTCGGGGAACATATTGATAAAAATTGCCTCGGCCTTACAGAAAAAAATACAGAATACAGCAAAGCAGAAAGATGTTAGGGTGTGTGAATTCATTTTGGAGGGATAAGAATATTTCCAACGACAATAAGAAAAGAGTAGGTAAGATAATTGTTGAATCAATGCTACGCTATGGATTAGAACTATGGATTTTAAATGCGGATCTCAAACGAAGACTAATAGCTGTGGAAATGGATTATTTGCTTAAGAGTGGCAAAATGTCAAGAATGGAAAGAAAAACTAATGATGAAGTAAGAGCTAGAATGAAAGCAAATGATACAGTGACAGAATTGAAGGAAAATCACTGAAATGGTACGGACATATGATAAGAATGCCAGATCATCGGTGGTCAAAGAAGGTTTATGACCTGAAACCACCCGGCAGACATAAGCGCGGAAGACCACGACGTTCTTGGACAGATCAAATAAATGGAGTATTGGAACATCGCGGCATTGACAAGGAAGATGTGCTGCATAAAGAGGCTTGGCGGAGGATAACAGGAATACGACAAGATCTTGTTATTAATTAATCTTTGAATTGATTAATCCTGTAATAATAATAATAATAAGGTAATTTCTCTGAACTTCATGCAATCTTTTGTCACCAAATTTTAATCAATCTAATTCTCCGAAAATTACTTCACTCTAGCGAAAATAACCTAACACCAGCAGAAAACGAAGCTGGGAGCTAGATCTTGCAGAAAACGAATGGAAGTCGTAGAGAAGTATTGCTAACATATGCACAGAGAAAAAATAATAATTTGCCCCCTTATACTGAACTTATGCTACCTGATTCGTTGTGCCCCGTGCTTCAATATGCCCCACACTCCGCTACACATTAACCCTTTATTGCACAAGAACAACTAAAGTAAGAATCTTCCAGTCACAGCAGTGGAATTAATCTTCATGGTTCCCCTGAACGTAAAATATATGATCATAAATTTTCTAGTATATATATTTTGGAAAATATCACTCCGTATATTCAAATATACACGGCGGATAAACGGATGTTGTGAGTAATTACTTATTAGTCAGTAGAATGTACTAAATATTTGGGGAACAGCGTTCGAAATTCATGATATATCAGGAAATTATGACTTTAAAGTAAAATGTATTTATTTAAAAATGAACAACTTTAGAAAGGTTAGGTATACATCAGTTGGCAAAATATTATTGCTTTGTAACCACATACTTCCCTAATTTATATATTGTTAAAATTGTAGAAACACTTTCTATCTGGTACAAAACACAAACACGTGTCACATTTTGTGCACATTACTTTTATTTTTCGACATTTGTGATATTAACTTCTGACAGATTTTCCACAGTTGTTGGGCCAGAGATCGATTCGGTCCTTCATGATATCAGCACTTGCTGCATTTGGCTGCCTTCTTTTTTTGAGCTATTGCCTATTGAATTATCCAGTGATTGTCTCTTGGGTGGTATTCCTGACAAGCATACGGATTCAGCAGTATCGAGCTGGAAATCAAACAAAACCATCTCTGTTTTCTCTTCAATAGTATTTTCAATACAGGCTCTGTTGTAAAGTAGCCAGGCAACAACACAACTCATGTTAAGTACGTACTCTTGAGGCCCGTGGCGGATGCAGAATTTTTTTCTGGTGGGGGCACAATGCTTAGGGGGGTGAGCATGTCCTTAACGGCTTTGTGAGACTAATTTTAAAACACACACACACACACACACACACACACACACACACACACACACACACACATATATATATATATATATATATATATATATATATATATATGTGTGTGTGTGTGTGTGTGTGTGTGTGTGTGTGTGTGTGTGTGTGTGTGTGTGTTTGTGTGTCTGTGTTCCAAAGCCACAGTCGCTTCTTAGGGAAAAAAATTGAATATTCTTCATCTAACTACCAATCTACTAATAGTTTCTGGGCACTATGGCGTTATTTTTAAATATCTATGATCACAAATATATAACTATGGTTCAATCACAATAAACAGCGTAAATTTTCTAAATTTACCACACAAGAAAAAAAAAGTGTCATTCTTCATATTATGAAGGATGAAACACTTGCCAACAGCTGAACACGGGGCATTCAGTCTCTGAATTTAATTCATATGCAACTGTGTCTGAGCTTCGCCACATAGGTATATGCGAATCCCTACACAGAGGAAGCCACGCGAAATTGGTAAAGCAATATATATTTACAACTTTGGACTAATTGGACTATAAGACTGAGTAAGACTGATCACTTGAAAATTCAAACAATTGCACAATATGGTCGAAAAATAAGAGTTTTGTACGTTGATGCGCTCAGGAGTATGATATAAATTGTGCCGAATGACGTAATGGTAATTGTGCAAAATCCTAGAGCATATGGTTAAAAAAAATGTTCAAATGTTTGTAACCTGAAGGGACCAAGCCGTTACCTTTGCCGTATTCACGGAAAAGCCCACCGAGCGAGGTGGATCAGTAGTAAAATAAATTACATGTATATGTGTAGTCTTATGCCGCCAAATTGCATAGCTCATCGGTCGCTAGACTTACACACTACTTAATCTTACCGGACCGGCCGCGCAATTTGTGTCACAAATTACATGTTTTATAATATTAATGCATAGAAGTATGAAATCACGTCAAGTCTACGTCCTGTAAAAATTTCGACAAAAAAGTTGACACTGAGTTTAGAAAAACAAAATTCTGGTATATTGTATTTTAACATTTTATCAAAAAATGAATGTTACTACAAGAGAAACAGCCATTCAAATTTACGGGCACCATAACGTTTTCCCTTCCTGAGTAAACGAGCTGCTTCTTGTAGTTTCAACACCACAGTAGCCTTTTTCTTGAATGTTCTGAATATAAATCTTCACACAGACTTCTTGAGGAGTTGAGTGATACGGATATCTGATTGTAAACCACTGCCTATTACCTTAGACCTTTTTGACCATACTGAACAGGAGTTCCTCGTATTCCGTAATTTATATTTAGACAGTTAACAGGCAATGTAATTTATAACCAACTATTGGCTGGCAATTTCGCTTCATTTTTCCTGGAAGTCTTGCAACTTGTTTCTCCCTGTTGGTTTATGCCAAGTTCGGAGTAAAAATGGTTCTATATGACGGTGATATAAAAAAGAATTCATCTTTAGCATATTTCGGTGTGTGACATTCCCTTACACATTCCGTATTTCATACATTTCTTAGATGTATTTGTAATTCGAATACAGCCAAATCGGTTTGGGTTCTACGAATAAACGCTTCAAGTATGTAAATTACTCATTGACTTATTATTAACGTTTTTTTAATTGGAGGTTTAAGGTTGCGTCTCCTATTAAAAAGCATAGTAGCTATTTTTAAAGAGATGGAAGTTGCGTGATAGTGGGTTTAACTACATAGCGGTCAATTACATCAACGTATCTGTGTAGGATGCCTAATATATTTATTGCTTGCGCAGGTGTCTTGATATGCTTAGTGTTCTGAATAATATGCTTTTAGGAGGTGTGACAGTGGAAAGTCAATCGTCTTGTAGTAGCAGAGAATGTCTTAATAACTCTCCAAACATTATCACTATTAAAATACCTTTTTGTTTTCAGGAGGAACACTCAACGAATTAATATGTAGTTAGAACAAGTTACTATATTGCTCTTCAGCTTGCAAAGGGTTGTGCAATTTCACTGAGTTTAGTGTTATGTTGACAGTGTGGAAACTTGACAACAGCAGTGCTAGACTTCTTGGTGTGCCTGCACCCAGGAAAAGCCATCAGCCGCCCCAAGGGCCTCGGGTTCCCCGCAAGTGTCACTCCCCGCAAGTGTCACTCCCCGCAAGTGTCACTCCTCGCAAGTGTTCCAACCCCCACACACACATGCCAAAGGGAGGGCTCGTCGTTGCGCCCCGGATCACACGGCCATTCCCCTGGGCGCACATGGTTTGATTATCATTTTTATTTTAGTAAATATAGTGTACCGATACTCTTTTTTATTTAGTGGTGAATTATTAAACTTTTCACTGTTTAATGTTTAATGTGGTTGAATCATTGTAATATATTTTGTAATCACAGAAACTAGTAGTACATTAGTAATTAGATGGAAGTGATTTGACAGGTGGAGATGATTTTGCCTGGTGATGACAGCATCAGAAAACATCTGCACTAGTTGCACGCCATTCATTTATTTCGGAGTGCTGTCAACGTTACGCTGCCTCTAGACACGAATTATTACTTTCACATTGTTACGGATAGCGTTTTCAACAATGCGACGCTGCCTTCTGCTCACAACTCCTTGCCTCCCGGCAGCCATGGTACACGCCTCCTATCGCTGCCATAGCCACCGCACGAATCATCAACGGACGAACATTACAGTATTCGGAGTAACTGTGTCATTACTAAACAATGCAGAAATTGGAAAAACAGCGTATCCTAAAATGTCCCTCAATTACGGGTCAGAAACAAATAGCCAGTAAATATCTCGCGCTAAGGTTGATGTTCTCCCAAAACCTAAAATCAGATTTCCTGTGTTTGCGTTGTAGTGAATCAATTTCTTCTTCATGCTTTGTGAAGTTGCTACGGGATTCGAACCTGCAACCTCTGCCTTTCGCGGGCATGCGCTCTAATGTCTGATGTATCCCGGCACGCAATTTTAATGTGCCAGGATGTTACATATTAGCGCACACTCCGCTGCAGATCAACATTTCATTCTGAAAATTACACTTGACTGTGTTTTAAGAAGAATTTCTACTACAGTGAAAATCCTTTGTATGCCATTGAAATTTCTAATTTGCTCCAATAAATGGAAACTCAAAACTTCTAGCTTCAAATAAAACTATTTATAATGGGTGGCAGTACTATCTCTTAGTGTCTAGGAAAAGAATCCAGAGACATAAACCGTTTACCGAAAACACCTGAATACGGCAGCCGGGACGCAGCCCTATATTTTCACAGTTATTTCACATAGTTAAATCTTTTATTTGCGTATCAGTGAAACATATACAATAGCTCATTTGTCTCCCAAGCAATCACGAAACAATAAACAACTTTTATTTATTTTTATGGTAAATTACTGACAAAAAAGAGCAAGAAGCAAGTAACTGGAAGCATAACACAAAAAGTCAAATTACGTTATGTTAATTACAGGGATATTTCACTTTTAAATTCACAGTTTCATACAGCCCGTAAGTAAAAAGTTAATTATTCTAATGCGAGATTCTTTCCCTCCCGCACTTTCTCAATGTCTCTCTCTCTCTCTCTTTCCCTCTCTTCCTTTCTCTGTCTCTCAGTTTTCATCGGGCCGTCTGGGGGGGGCGGCACGTGCCCCTGTGCCCCCCCCCCCCACCCCCACCACCCACCCATTAATCCGCCCTTGCTTGAAGCGCTCATGTGGACTTCTATATGTTAGGTCTGTCGTGTAATAGGGCAAAAGTTGGCAGTTCCTGAATTATATAAGTGTGAGATGTAATGCCGGATTTACTTAACTGGTGTAAGTAGATGCTGCCATCTGTTATAATACGCGAGAAGCACAACTGTATGTCTAAGTATCCACTGTGCTTCAGTGGCACAGTTACATTAAGTGAGCTAATATAGAGTTATGAAAATATGTATATTTAGATGTACACCGTGCAATAGAGGGTTAAACGTTGTAGTTGGACATGTATTTAACCGTCCACTATTTTCCTCACAAAGTTCAATTACGCAGTTATTCAGTGATTAATTAAAAAAATGTGTTCTTTTGAATGTTATTAATGTTTGAGAATGTATACTTGTGTGGATTTTATTTGCCTTTGCTTGTTTCGTGTGTAACGACGGTGCTGCAGCAGGACGCAGTGATGGGATCTCCGCCGACGTCAGCGAGAAAATGCTGATCGCTATCGTTGATTAGCCGAAGGTCGGCGCGCTGAACTTGAAGAGATTGCCTGCTGTTGCGGACCGCGACTGACATTTTTTAAAACATTAACAATGTATAAAAAATGAAAAGAAAAGATGTTTCAAAAAGTGTTAGTTGGCATGGAGATGTAGCCTCGATGAGAAATGATTTTTTGTGATCTTTCATACGTTATATATATTTAAAACAATGTTAAATCAAGAAATCTTCGAAGTGTTATCAAGATTTCTAAATACTTATTCAAGATGTTTAATGCATTTTTTCGCAAATGATTATCATTTTGAAGTGATTTTTGAATGTGGTCTTAAACGACGTACAAGGAAGTTATGTGCCACTAAAGTTGCACGATTATTGGTACTGCGACATCAATTGCAGTTATAGACGAGCTGTGGAATAAACAGAAACGGTCGTAGCCAGTAAAATTGAAATTTTACCCAGGGTTTGCCAACGTATTGGATCTGACTGTCGTATCTAATTTTGAATTAATTCATTTATGAATTTCAGGAACTTTAGTAAGAAGAATATGAAGTCTAGTATTGACGATCATTATCATTTTTGTTGCTGGGGTGCTAGTTAACTTCGGGTACGAAGTCACGGTCATTCGAGAAGCTGTTTGTTTATTATATCTAGGGTTACCAGATGTCCGTCTTCAGAAAAGAGGACATTCTAGGTTCATAAAAGAACCTTCTTTCGCTTTCTCTCTCTCTTCCCCCCCCCCCCCCTCTCTCTCTCTCTCCCTCTCTCTCTCGAATTGACAACTCAAGTATTAGTGATATCTCTACTGTATTATTAGAGTCTTGTTTGTAATACATCTTACGAAATACGTTCATCTTCTAACAAATTAAGAAGCATGAATTGTTGAGACCTGTAGAACGAATTACATGACTACATAGCAGTGAAGCCCTAATATTTCATCACTTCACCACTTGTAATCATCGTCTTAAGTGCTGAACATTTGTTCCATACTTATAAGATACCTTGCCGATCACCCCTGTTTTCACCTGAATTTTTTATGATGCATCATTTACGGAACCATAGTACTGTTTACTCTAAAATCGTCACAAATAAAGTAAGTGTAAATATTATCTAAGCGTTCCTTGATATAGCTATGCTCCCATTTCGGATCAGACCGACGTGACTATATACATGATTATCATGTAGATTCTAGTGAGTTAATGAAATATGTAAGGCCTATGTGAAAAAGAAAACAATGAATAAAATAAACTTTTAATTTACCGTACAAAGGCTCGCAATTAATTATTAATAACTACTCCGTTTTTAGGACAAAAGCTTGAAATCGATGTTTTCAAAACACTGTTTATGTAGTTACGTCTCTTTGGTCCTAAACAGGTGAATAGTGAAACGGCAATTGTGACTGTGGCATCTGACCTTATTTGTATGAAGCTTTGAACAAGGTTTTAATTTATGTATAACGAACATTGCACTAGCTTTTGATCTTAAAGTCATAAGTGTGGTTGACAGACGACACATAGAACTGCTGAATCCGAGCATGAAGACTGAACTCTCATTTTTGTGTGTCACACAACACTCCGACCAGAGAAATGGGAGGGGGAGTTTCATATTATACTATGTGTATTGCACTGTCTTGGATTGTAAGAGGCGTATGTTTTTAATTGGCCACCTCGAAGCTCGTATTCCGCGACAATTGACCCGCCAATATTATTTTAGTTGTTCCGTAGTAGCTTGACCTCAGAGCAGCGGCGGCACAGAAACGAGAAAATTCAAAAATCACATTGTTTCAAGAAAGGTTAATTTCTCTAGAGTTAGTGATTGTGACAGTTCAGAGAGTTGTATTTACGCACTTTCAAGTTGAAGCAGTTGCACAACGCAAAAAAAGAGGACATTACCCACTTTTCTTAAAACCCCGGCCGGACCATTTTTAGGGTCCAAGAAAGAGGACATGTCCGGGTAAAAGAGGACGTCCGGTAACTCTAATTATATCTGAAGTCACTTAAAAACTAGTACAAGCACAACGTTAGTGTTCCAGAGAGCCCGGAATCAAGTTGACGCAACGTTTTTCTACTGTGTGTACTTATCAGTTTGCAATCGCTGCACCCCTTGGGCGGGCGCCGGAGTTGGCGCAACAGAAGAAGGAGTGACCTGGGGGGCTCGTTCGAATTTGCGGCTCGCGCGTGCACGAATTCCTGCGGCGGCGCGGCGTTTAGCATGTCGTTGGGAGGCAGCGGCCGGCGCTGATTTACAAGGCCGGGACGCGGGGGTAGGGTGTCGGGATGCCGGTGCGTCGCGCTGGCTATCGGTGCGTTGCAGACGGCCGCGGGCGGCCGCCGCGCGCATACAGAGCGCCGCGACACGCGTACGGCTGCATTCCGCTCCTCCGCCGCCCTGCCTGCCTGATTAGGCCTCCCTCCCCACTCCACTCCACTCGGCACTTCGCGGAAACTCCTCCGTATCCTCCCGGCGTCCTCGGGAGGCACAGCTGCCGACCGGTCCATCACGAGGGACAGGTAGGGGGAAGGAAGACGAGCGGGGAGGTCACGAGGAGCCTCTCGAAGAGGGCAGTCAACGTCTTTGCCTCTATTTATGTTCAGTCAAATTATTTTTACCTTTTGGTTCTTTTCAGTTACCATATTGAACTATCGTGTCTACAGTACATACTCAGTGTGTTCAAGAGGTAAATGAAAATGAAATGATCGTACGGCATTGTAGGCCGGGAGATCCCATCTGGGATTTTCGGCCGCCTCAGTTCAAGTCTCTCGACTTGATGCCTCAGGGGGAACTTGCATTCGATGACGATAAAATTATGACAACGCACAACACCCAGTTCCCTGCCGGCAATCGATTCCGGGCTCCCTGCACGCTGGTCAGTGATGCTGTCGACTCAGCTACGGAGGAGGTAAATCATTTGTGATAGGGATCTCCCATCACAGAGCAAAGCAGTGTCAGATCTACGTTTCTAAACCGGAACACAGCAGTGGCGCCACAACCTCCCTGCCCGCTTGGCAACCCTCTGGTGATGCCCCATGCTTGCACTAGGTGTCCCTCTTTTAGCCCCCTCCCCTGGCTAAATGACCCTCCTCCATAATGTCCCTCTTTTTGGAATTCCTCCTCATGGGCGTCCTTCTATTTGACGTCCCTCACCACTCATCATCCCAATTTTTGTTGTCCCATCCCATGTAGAGTCCCTCTTTCTGACCGCCCACCCCCACTCACCACTCAGCGTCCTTTATGGCTTACCCCCACTCGTCATCCCCCTTTCTTGTTGCCCAATGCTCCACATCTCTCTTTGTGCTGCAACTACACTCAGCATTCCTGTTTAAGATATGTGTCACACTTGACAGGCCTCCTTTTGGGGTGTTCCCTCACTTGGTATACACTTTTTGGCGTCCCCACTAACGGGCTTCTTTCTATTTTCACCCCTCACCACTCAGCGTCCGAATTTTTGTTGCCCCATCCCACTGGGTGTACCTCTTTTTTTGACTGCCCCACCCCCACTCATCCCCCAGCAACCTTTTTGGTGTACACCCACTCAGCACCCCTCTTTCTTGTTGCCCCTACTCTACGATACTACTTGTGCTGCAACTTCACCCAGCATACTTGTTTTTGGCATCTTTCCCACTTGACATGCCACCATTTGGGGTGTCCCCTCAGTTGGCGTCCACTTTTTGGCGTCCACCCCCAACTCAGTGTCCCTCATTTTTACGCCACCTCTCCACTCACTGCTTGGCATTCCACTTTTTTGGTGACCCCCAACTGGCGTCCCTCTGTTTTGCCAACCCCTTTCAGCGTCCCTCTTTCTGGTGCACCCCACTCATCATCTCTTTTTGGTGCCCTTCCCATTTAGTGTCCCTCTTTTTGGCGTCCGCCCTCACTTGGTGCTCGACTTTTTGGCTTTCCTCCCTACTCAACACAATCACACTAGATCATGAAAGCTGGTTTCTATTTATTGATTTCAGACTTTATGTAATACTAATTAATAGTCCTCTGGGGCTGAACATTAATATTTTGTATGTTTAAATAAAGTTATATTACTAAGGAAGTGGTATCAGATGGTCAGGTTTTGCTTATAGAAATATCTCGTGTTAAGATGTATACCATTTTGGATGGGTTGGCCGTCGCCCAATTAGGAAGCGGCCAAGGGACAGAAATGGTGGGGACGTGTGTTTGGGAGAGAGAAGGTGAGATAAGAGATGCGTAGAAAAAGGGACCCCATGTCTAGTCTTGGTAAAATAAGGACCCTTCTGGATGATATAAAGGATTCGATCAGGGATAATGGAAAGATTTACTTCTTGGGACTCTAAATTTGGCGAGAACAAGTAAACGTCAGAGCAGCAGATATGTGTTTATGTTTCTACACAAGAACTTACGAGTGTAGAAATGATGTTCGGGAAACAAACTATTTTGAACTGTTGACAATTTCATATTGAGTGCTCGCGAATATACAGTTTCTGTGTTTCTTAAAGTTATGATTACTTTGTTTGGGAAAGTGCTACCATTTTTTTTTATCGCAGACAATGTAACGTTTTAACGATTTTATTCAATCTGACCCCTTCTAGTAAGGAACTAATTTGATTGAATAAACCGTACTCAACTAAATATCTTACTTTGTGTACATAATTTGCAAACGTTACAATGAAACAATTTTTAATAATAAACCAGTTATTTTATGTAATTAATTTAATTTTTTCGCAAACCACAGCCTATACATAGTGTTTTTAACAACAGGATCATAGGTAAAAGATAGTATCTGCAGCTAAGGCAGTTGCTGGGGCATGAAAGCAGTCGTGTACAGTTCGACTCTAAGATAACATCGAGCCAAGCTTACAGTGTAAAGTCACATTTGCTTTAATCATATCTGTGATAAATGCAATGAAGGAAGCCGCGAAAAGTCGCAACATATTTTCTGAATTGTATGTTTTCCATAGATTATCGTTAATTATTGTCACACCAGGGTTTCTACAGTTCGTATACACTGCAGTATATTGCTATTATGACATTTACTGATGTTGGTCAACGATGTTTTACAGTTACAACAGCTTGTTTATATTTATACCGACGAAATATGTATTAAGCAATCCAAAGGGTGTATCGTCGGTGTAATGTGTATTGCAAATTTGGTCTCTGATTGTGCTAGTAAACAATACCGCGTGGCTTCAGCTATAGACCAAAGATAAAATAGACTGCGCTTGACATCATTATACTGAAACCAACATCTAAGTCACGTGACTCGAGGCACCGGGCAGGAAACCCTGTTCATCAATACAAGCAATGTGAGGTGCAGCTGAGAGTCTCAGTTCTTCTAATTGCTAGTGGAAATTAAGTGTAGATTTCGACATTAAAGCGTCTTATCGTATTCTTATTACACATTCAGTAGTACAGTGGGCGTTGGTTCTCCGCTATTTGCAATATCAATCCAAGGGTTACAGTTTTTACATGTGCCTAGATGAAATGTATTCACAGTTCCTTTTATAAGCAACAGAACTGCTGTTATTAATCGAATGACTGATTTTGTGGTACTGTGAGCCTTAGTTTGTAACTCACACAGGAGAGAAATACCAGTTTCACAAGCAGCATCAGTTTTCATACGATCCCTCAATACATGTGAAATGTTTTGTCATGCTTTTATAGATATATGAAATCGGTTTGCACCCATAATGTCCGATTTTAATATAATACAAGCGTTTATAATTTATGACTTTTGCTATATACAGTGAAGCCAAAACGTAAAACAAGAAACGTATTGATTATTTACATTAAATAATAATGTGATCAAAAATTAATGATGCATTAAACAAGAACTGGTTTTATAGGGATAATGAACAGTCTGTACTAATCTTCAGCATTATGTCACGCTATTAATGGCAGATCTGCACCAGAAATTACTTACTTCCTGAGATACATACCCAGTCGAGATACCCTGAACCAATCTTCCCATCAAAAATCATATTGATCAGTTGCGAAAAAAGTAAAAAATTCATAGTGCAACACAAAATTGAGGACGTGTAATTCTGTTGCTTATAAACGGAACTGACACTACTTTTCGCGTGGTCACATGTAGTATTAATATTAATGTCAGTAATATGGAGAAATCACATTACCTTTACTACTACGTGTGTAACAGGAATACGGGAAGTCGTTTTATTGTTAAAATCAACGTATGACTTCACCTCAGTCACGTGACTCAGGGCAGTTTTACATGTTGGTTTCAAACCAAGACACAGCAGAGATAGGGAGATGCGCAGTCTGTGTTATCTTTGGTCTATGGCTTCAGCGGTTCGTTTGCCAACGATATACGACAATAACCTCACAGTATGTCTGTGAATACTCTATTATAGAAGGTACATCGTTGGTGTAATATGTGTTAAAATTTTATCTCTGCTGTGTTCTTGTGAATCTGGTTCCGGTTTGAATATGTGAATAAAATTTTCGAGGAAAGTTTTATGCCGGCCGCGGTGGCCGAAGAGACTGAGGCACTCCAGTCACGGTCTGCGCGGCCACTACGGTCAGGACTTCGAATCCTCCCTCGGGCATGGATATTTGTGACGTCCTTAGTATTAAGTATTCCTAGGTAGTTTGTAAGTTTAGGGACTGATGGCCCCTTAGTCGAGTCCCGTAAGCTATACAAACGTTTGAACATTTTTGATTTGAAACTTTTATGTTTGTAATCTGTTTGTTCATTTATTACAGGATGAGGGTGTTTTTATTATTATTACTATTTGAGTATTTGTATATCTCTTACTGAAGATGAGCATCCGGGTGACCGCTGTGACCCTAACGCCCTATGTGAATAGTGCCATGCTCGAGTAGAGGGCTGTGGCGATTGGCTGGTTGCGTGTAAGCACAGCGGCTGGGGTGGGGCAAAGGAGGCAGAGAGTTTATGCAAAGCGTCGCTGCACGAGAGGGGAGGGGCAGTGACGCCAATAGAGATCCGGGAATACCAGCGCCCATTGCGGCGGTGCGCGCTTACAAATGCACAGCACTCAGCTCCGTTTCTTCAGATGCACTGTACGGCGTGGCTCGTGTCCTGCTCTTGTCGTCACAGGACTTTACGACCCACGACGTCGAGTGGGCTTTCCAGCCACAAATATTTTACTGGTTCCTTTCGCGATCCTCTTCGTAATAACAATTACTCCTCACATTTCATCCAGACTTAGAACAGGCAATGCACATAGTACATAGCCACCCTTAAAAGTTTATTTTCGTGTTTTATTTTATACTTTTTCTTGCATTTTTTCTTGCCACAATATATCTGCAGTAGGTTATTGAACTGTTTATGTTATTTAATGAATTCTAATATCTTATTCAATTCTGTCTAATAAAGCCAGAAAATTGTTAATATATCCTTAAATTTCACAAGTTACATATTTTAATTAGTCTTTTTAAATTTCTGCATAGCTTATTTATCATTGTTTCTTCCTTGAAGAGATAGGCAAATAAATTTTTATACTGCAGTTTCACCAGGTACTGCTTCATCCTTCAGCTTATTTATCAGATAGCTACGTTCAGATATTTGTGATTCATGTTAAGTTTCGTTTCGTTTGCCATATATATGGCAGCGTTCGACGTGGTCTTGTGTCAAGTTTAGAACTTTCCAGCTATCAGAAGCTGCGACATGGTCGCGAATTTATCCTTTTTGTAATTCCTTTTAAGCCGGCCGCGGTGGCCGACGGGACTGAGGCGCTCTAGTCACGGTCTGCACGGCCACTACGGTCGGGGGTTCGAATCACCCCTCGGGCATGGGCATTTGTGCCGTCCTTAGTGTTAGCTAGTTCATAAGTAGTTTGTAAGTTTAGGGACTGATGACCCAGCAGTTAAGTCCCCTAAGCTCTACAAACATTTGAACATTTGAATTCCTTTTAATGTCTTTATTTCTGTCAATGATAAAAAAAAAAAGCTCGTCGTTTTGACGACCTGTTTCGGTCAGTGATGACCATTTTCAAGTCTGCAACAAATCAGAAACAGAAGAACACATTTAGTAATAGACTACCTTATAAAACATAAACAATGCATTACAGTCATCAATACATGAAATGTGTTTATTATACAGCATACCTGTTGTTACATTCCTTAATGCCCATATGGCTATATTACATTAAGGAATGTAACAACAGGATGATGTATAATATTTTAAACACGTATTGATGACTGTAATTAATTATTTACGTTTTATGAGGTGGTTTATTACTAAATGTGTCCTTCTGTTTCTGATTTGCTGTAGACTAGGAAATGGTCATCACTGACTGAAACCGGTCGTCAAAACGAAGAGAAATTTCTGATCATTGACGAAAATAAAGATATTGAAAAGGAATTACTTTCCAGCTTTCTCCACTGGCCATATCCTTCATTCTTACCTTCCAAGCTTCAATGACAATGTTTAACGGAAGACGTGCCACTGCAGTACACACTCGGCAGAACAGTCTGACTTCTTTGGGATTCCTATTTCACACCTTTAAACCCTTTTCATGTACTTTCTTCCATAGGTATAGGGTGAAGTAAAAACTGAAACAGGTAAGGGTTGGTTCAGAAAAAAAAAATTCTATAGCTCCAATTGTCCGATTTTCAATTTGGAAAATGTCTTTCGTATGTATTGTGAATTTTGTTTGAAATCAAAGAAAATAAAATCTGAGTATCCTGTACAGATGGAATTGCTGACGTGCATTCTGTAAAGATGGAATCGCTTCTAACATTTCGAAATGTTCTGTTCATAAGAACAGTTCCATTTTCGCAAAGGCTACTTACTGCTTTTTCAGAACTATTTATTCTTAAATTAGAAACGGACTCACCGTTAGTAAAAATATATATTCATTAAGGACAACAGCCAAGATTGCTTTTAATTTTTATTTAGATTACCGATTTCGACAGTTTAACTGACATCTTGGGATCTTTGCTATTGTTCTTAATACACCGGTTGAAAGAACCGTCCCCCCCCATACATGACAAAAATGGTAAAAAAAAAAAACAAGTATTATCCGCAATTTTAAAATTCCTTAACTTAGCTCAATATCTAAACGAAAGTCTCGTTCTGGGTCGCTCCAGTAGCTTCCCTCATTGCATTACTCAATGCATCTTAAAGTTGTCACAATCTTGAGTATTTGCCACGATATATAATCCGTATCATAAATAACCTCTAAACATCTGAGAAAACAGGCACTGCATTTTCTTAATAACCCCAGACGTAGCTATGTATTCGTTTTTCAGTCTGTAAACAAGAGATCTAAAGAAGGCATAGTTAAAATTTCAGTCAACTGCTTTGTTATCATTATATAAATACACGAACACGATACTTAAAGTACCGTTTTAATATTAAGTGTACAAGGCGGCCAGAAAAAAAGGCTCTTTGCTAGAGATATGCACAAAACAAGAATGATGTGTGTATGGAGCAATTAAGTGTGTTTAAGGGAAATGGATGTTTCCATATTTAAAGGGGGTATTAGACAATGACACACTCGAAAGGTACAGGCAAGACAGCCATCTAGCAGCAGAATAGATGGAACTATGACTTCGCCCGTGTGGTTAGCAGTGGATATCAAAGTTTCGCAGTAACGCTATAACGTTATTTCTTGGCGTCGCTATTTCACGTATTATTGTGAAATAATAAATATGTGGGCATCTACTACAGCTACCAAAGAATTCAAGTAAGTTTCCAATTTTTAATTACTCCATTTTGAAAAGCGACGACTTCCTACTTACATTATTACATCGAAATGAAGGGTTCAGGCAGGAATTAAAAATCTTCATTCCAGTACATTCCAATTTTAAAAAAATTGAATTTCTTTACTTTGTAAACACTACTGGTCGAATTTCGACCACAAGCAATAGTAGTTTAGATAATTTGCAGCTCATCATGCAACAACGGCAAAAACGTTTTATTTATTTTTATGTGTTTATTTTATTTAGTTTTCTTTTTACATAAGCACAGTTGTACCTCTGGATATCTGTAACGTACCATGATACAGAAAGAAAAATTCTCATTTCCCTGAGAATGTCATCTTAAGAGGGTGTAGTAAAAAATTCGTAGCTTTGCCATTAATAGAAATTTAGAAGTGGCCAACCGCACAATCCCCTCAGATCGTGGTTTTTCGGGGTTTTCCCAGAAAACACCGATGAACAAATGGTCATTTATGACCATCGTAAGGTAAACACAAGACCACCGTGTTTCAATGTTTTCTGATATGCGAGCCCTACGAAGTAAAAATATTATGGCGGGCTACCCCCCTCTAAAAAACTAATAATAATAAATAAATAAATTATTAAGGTGACCCCCCCACCCCCACCTCATGAACCGTAACAAAACAATGTTATCTTAAAGAAACAAATGTTATCTTCTTTCTTTTGCTTCAGCTTTGTTTCTAATTGTTTAACGAATTTTTTGTGTATTTTTTGGAACGTAAAAATTATCATCTTTTTAAACGTCAGAAAAATATATTTTGGTTACCGAGTGTTTTGCATTTGAGACAAGACTTGTAAGCGTATTGTATCCATTAAGAAAGGTCCACTCTATATACAATTTGTAAAAACGTACATATTTTTTCGAATTTTTCAAAATTACTTATTGCATCGTGTTTAGTTTACCTATCGATTGGTTCTTGAAAACAGTTTTCACACTTTGCACTTAATCATTATAAACAAACTGTATTGTAAAACAATTTATGATCTATTTAATTCATAATTAATGTTACACAAGAAACTCCATAATTTTAACATGAAATAAATTTCACTTAGGCATGGGTTTTGTATTACTGGACCTCTGGTTATTTTATAGTGCAAATATTTGCTCCTGTGGCGACGGACGACGACTCCCCTCTCCGTCCCCCGAGGAAGCGGTGGACGCGACCCACAGGTTGAAAAACACTACCATGGAGCACACTTAATGCAAAAGATATGCTCAAATTATCTGGAACGGAGGAAGAGTGTAATGTTTAAGTCTGTCCCGTATGATCGTCCTTTCGTTAGGTATACAAATGGTCGCCAGGTCCAGAACTAACACACCAGACCCCTTACCTCTTTGCTCGATATATCGCTACAAAGAACCTTTTGAAAAACGCAATTTCGCGCTATGTTTTTCGGAACATATTGAAAGTGTGTATTTCTGTTCACGGACCGATGAAGTTAACGATCGCTGATACACTAGTTGTTCCTCATAGCAGGCGGATATACTTTGATATTTCACGTTACAAACACTGCTCTTCAAGAGAGAATCTGTGTCAAAAGACTACACTGTTTGTGAAACTTAAAAGGAGAATTTTATACGCTCATTGGATAGAATAGTTCCATTGGGGTGAGCGGTTCCAGGTCAGTCTAACGACCACAGAGACAGCAAAAGAACAACCAATACACCGACAGTCGCTGAGTAGCGCTGGTGCGTAGCGGTAGCATAGAGGCAGCACGTGTAGATGGTGTAACGATACATATAGCAGGATAGTACAAAATGAGAAGCAATATATAATACACCAATTTTTTTTGCTATTTTATATTTATATTTTTTATTTATTTTCTGATGGAGAGATATATTTCTTATTTTCTATTACATAAAAATATAACGCAAATAATTTCATTGGCAATAGATTTTTATATTCATTGCCATAGATTATAGATCTCATTAATTAAGCAGCTCATTATCACTGAGGAAGATATCTGATTAAAAAACTGAATGCCTGTGGCTGCTCTCTTGTCTTTCTTTAAGTAGTTAGTGGTTAAGTAGATATGATGCTCTTTGGTAACAAAGATGTGACAGTGTAGCTGACGATTAATTAAATTTTAAAGTGGAAGTTTTATCTTTTCATCTGTAAAGCAGTGCATTTCAGTGACATTTTTATTTTAACTACTCATATATCAAGTCCTTAAAGTAATAAGTGCCCTCGACCTTGAGAAAAGGTACTGGTAATGACAAGTCTAGCCGAAGTAATTAACAATATTCTTCAAGAAAAATTTTTGCACATCAAAAACAAACCTTTAAAAGAAACTATGACTAACATCGTCCTTTCTTTGACCGCAAATGATTATTTTTCTCTAATTATTAATTTATTTTAATTGTTAAATTATAATGGTTGACACATCCATAAAATAAAGACGGATAGTTACCTAGGACATGCAAAAAGAACTGTGAGACCACCTAATCATGGTATGGAGATAAATTATATTTTTAATAATTTGTCAAGATACAAAGAATTTTACGCACAGCTGTCAGTAGGCGCTGAATTAAATCATTTGTACCCAGTCGGGATTCGAACCCGTGTTTCGGAATTACTACAGAGTTACGCTGATCACTACTTCAGTGCCCCGCGGTAATGGCCAGGCGTTTCTAGTCGCCATGTGAGGGATTGCGCGGCCGCTCCCGACGGGGGTTCGAGTTCTCCCTCGAGCATTGGTGGGTATGTTGTCTTAGTTTAAGTAATTTTTTAAATCTAGGAGCGATGACCTCAGTAGTTTAGTGCGACATGGTTACAAACATTTGATTCACGTCGGTGGGACACGGGTATTACCACTACTGCGCGGTCTGCACGCATCCCGTCAGACGCAAATTGTCAAATTATCCACGCTCTACTGACCTAATGTCGCTGTTCATTTCCATTTGCAGAATTCCGCTGATTCCAGTAAGAGTTCGGGCCTTTTTTGCATCTGCACTGATAAATTGATCATTGGCCGTCTTCACCTTATATATATATATATATATATATATATATATATATATATATATATAATTTCTGTTTAACACTCAAAAATACAGCTCGTTGGTCTCAAAGCGAGATTTGATTACTTAACCAAGGTTTAGGCTTCAACTATGGAAGCCTTCATCAGTAGTAAAAAAAATTTTAAGTTACCTGTAAATTCAAATGCAAATGTTTGTAAATCTATCGGACCAAACTGCGTGGTCCTTAGTCCATAGCTTACAAACTACTTAAACCTAGGTAAAGTAACCTACGGACAAATACACACACCCATGCCCCAGGAAGGACTCGAACCTCCACGGCGAGCAACCGCGCGCTCCGCAGCAAGACGCCTTAGACCGCTCGGCTACTCCACCGCGGCTTACCTATAAATAAAATAAAATTATTATCAAGGAAGCAGTATAAAATCCATATTTTAAGATTTGAACTAAGAACGATTTCTTCGTTCAGATCTTAAGATATGGAATTTATACTGCTTGCTCAACAATAATTTTGATTTTATTTATAGTTAACTATTTTTTAACTTCTGATGTAGCTTTGCAACAGATTTTGATTGTCAATATTTCACGAATGGTTGTTGACTCAAAAGGCATATTTAAAACTGTATTATTTCTGTTTTTCGTTTAATTCGTTTTTATTTTTATTATTTTTTATTTTTATTTATTTTATTTTATTTTATTTTGTAAAAACATCGCGACGTGACCACAACAAAAGTTTCATCTTAACTTCAGAGTTTTGTAATGGATACATATTAGACCACTACTAGCCATTTCCTTTCTGTTCTATTCCCAAACACACGGAGAGAAGTTCTACTTACATACCCTCTACGAACCCTAATTTCCCTTATCTGTGTGGTCCGTACGCGAAATGTAATGCCGCGGCGGAATAGCCGTGCGCAACTAAGTGCCATTTGCGGAGTGCGCGGCCGTTCGCCGTCGGAGGTTCGAGTTCTTCCTCGAGCATGTGTGTGTGTGTGTGTTGTTCTTAGGATAAGTTACTTTAAGTTTAGGGACCGATAACCATTGGAGTTAGGTCCCATAACTCTAAAAACATTTGAACATTTGATTTGCCTAATGTAATCTGGCGGCAGTGGAATGGCTCTGCAGTCAGCGTAAGATTCCAGCTCTCTGAATTTCCTGAACTGTGTTCCATCTTCGCTCCCGGTATTCTCGTTTGAGTTCCAGAAGCGTCTTGATCGAACCAACCAGTATAAAACCTGGCAGCCTGCCTATGGATTGCTTCAGCGACTTGAGCAGTACTCAAGAAGAGGTCGCACAAGTGTAATGTACTCGGTCTCCTCAACAGGTGGCCCACATTTCCCAAAATTCTCCCAATAAACCGAAGTTAAGCATCCGCCTTCCTCAAGAAAGTCCTTACATGCTCATTCCACTTCGTATCGCTTTGCGATGCTACTACCAGATACTTAATCAGCACGAATGGTTGAGCAACGCACTAATATTACATTTAGAGCTAGCTGCCATTCATCGCACTAAATAGAATTTTTGTCTAAATTATCTTCTGTACTCCTACAACTCCTACGACAGCTCCGCGTAAACCACAGCATCATCAGCAAAGAGCCACAGTTTGCTTCTCACCCTCTCCTTCACATCATTCATATATACAGAAAATAACAGCGACTGTGTCATACCAACCTGATGTACTCCTGACTACCCCTTGTCTCTGTTGAACACAATCTATTAGATTACTTCTTAAAACTTGTTTTAATCATTTATACACAATTTTAAAACGGCCTATACCACAATAAAAGATCAATTTTAAAACTTGGTGAGTAGTTTAGATTGTTAATTACAATTATCTTTTGATTTTACTCATAAATTGTGGACTGACAATATTTGCATTTAAACAGTATGTCCATATGTTTTAAAATATGAAAGCCTTTCCAGTTTGAAAGTTATTATCTTCCATTAAGGAGAAAAAGCATGAGTATTCAGATGCATCAATTACAATTTTTGGGGAATGTAAAATGTCAAAACTGGTCGAAGTGCAAATGTGGTATCTCAATTTTGTATCACTTTCATCACCTATGTACGCATGTAGTATAAAGAGTGATACTGCATGAGATGGTGTGGACTATTTTACTGAATTTTATTGTCATTGCAAAATGGCAATATTTTATGCACCGCTTTCAACATTTAAAATATCGTCAGACTAAAAGTTTTAATTGATGCAACTGGCAACTCATGTTTTACCTGCTTATTGGAAGACAGAGGCTTAAATCCTGGTAATGGTTTCACGTTTTAAAACATTTTGGCATAGGCGCTAGGCGTGAATATAAATGCCTATGTACGCAGATAATTTCAGTGCAGAAGTTATCAGTACGGTTAGAAGAAGATCGTAATTAACAATCGAAACTAATCACCGTGTTTTAAATTTTAACTTTTATTGAAGTCTAGGCCATGCGTTCGTCGGATGAAGGACTACCTGAACTCAAAGCTCTATCGGAATGTCATCCGCCATGTCGTTCTCTCTGGTGCAGAGTACTGGACACCTACAAAAGACACAGAACGGTGACTGGGGGTCATGCAGACGAAGATGCTTAAATGGACAGGTGGTGTCGATCGACTCGATCACATTTCAAATGACACCATCAGGAAACGTTTCGGAATTGCTCCCATCCAAGAGAAAATGCGGGAAAGTCGTCTGCGATGCTTTGGAAAGTGGCGGTTGGTGCTTCGGATGACTGTGGGCTTAAATCTTTCAGTGCCGGATCTACGACATTCCCCAACCGGGCCGAAACTTGATAGCGGAGCCTCCCCCCCCCCCTTCCTCGCGACCCACCCCCGCTCGGAGCATCGCTCGGCGTCGAAGGAGACTATTTGAAGCAACATTCGCCCTCAAAATCACGACACATTCACAAAAGCGTCCAAAGATATGTGGCAAGTAACAATAAAAAATCATTGTTGCCACGGTATCTGTTAAAAAAAGTTTGGGTTTAAAAAAAATGCTTGTAATCAGGCTTGAACTGACTACATTTGACACCGCGTCGCGATGCCGCTAACCACACGGCTATTGTTTCTAGGTGGACAGTACTGACATTATTATTATTCATGATCGGATCTTCTGAAGGCTCTTACAGTTGAGGCATCTTTAATTGATAGTTGTAAGATAGTTTACGAAATGTATCATCCGTGCGCCAAAAACAAATACGAAGTCCGGATGTTGCCTTCATGGAGGATTTGCCCATGCGCAAGGGGAGGTGCGCAGTAGCTCCATGGACTTTGCTTCGGAACCATTCGTGCCTAATCGCCAGATCTCGAGTAGCTAGGAGCTGGTGTCTCTACCAGCTCCAACCCCAAAGTTAAAAGCAGCGTTTCCCCTCGTCCTTCCCTGCCGCGGGAGCGCCCATATGCTGCCTCCTGGGGGTTCAGACGAAAATTTGAACCTCAGCCGCGCATTGCAACGCTGCGGCCACTGCTGCCTATATTAGGCGGCCATGCTACGACTCCTATACATGCTGTCTCCGCGACGTAAAACGTTTCTCATGTGATAAAAATGCTTTGAATGTGCATATAATATGATTTGATAGAAGAACGAAACGAAGAGTTACCGTTTAAAAACACTTTTCTATTTTATGTACTTATTTGCTTCTTTTTCACGACGAACTTCTTTTCCGGGTGTACACTGAACCAGTGAACACATAGGGCGCGCCCACTGGGTTTGGACATGTACTGCGTGCAGATGACAAGTGAGTAGCAAAGGCAGGTTACTCAGTGGAAGTCTTTGGACAGAGACCCAAGGGACGGCCGAGACAGCGATGGGTCGATACCTTGCACCTGCACCTGAAAGCTTCACCCACATATGGCCCATGATCGAACAAACACTCAACAGACCCTACCATCGGGCGGAACATACGCCAAAAAAAAAAAAAAAAAAAAAAAAAAAAACAAAAACGTTTAGACCATTGTATGGGATCCACTCCATATCATCGTACATTAGTTGGCAGTCTGCAATTGGGGAACGTGTGAAACGCCTTTCGGAAATCGAGCAATATGCTTTCTGCATGTTGTCCTTCATTCATTAGATGTTTGCACATATGTTGTGAGTAGTAGAGATCCTATACTACTTCTTCGGTACACGATTGAAATTAATTTCTTATCTGTCGACTTCTCTTCGTAAGAATAGCATTGTTAGATTATCTTCAGCATAGTGGCAAAATCCATATCCCGTTTTTCGACCAATGAGCGACCACCGTGTTATGCACTTTGCGGAAGTGAAGGAACGTGGCATCACCTTTTGCGCCGGTATCCACCACCTTTAATGGTCTATAATGTGAACAGAGCGTTTCTTCTCTGGATGAGCGGTGCAAGATGGAACGTCTAGATCGCGTGGATGATATATTGTCAGTGGGGTGTAACGCACACTGCTCCTGTATTGTTAGAAGCGCCTGGGTTTGGGGAGGGGGAGGAAAGGGGGTGCATTTCCGAGTCTGCCGGCCAGGTGGAAGTTGCGCCCCTACCATGGGAACTATCTCCATAGCGGTGGCGGATTGAGGGAGCATTCTTCAGGTGGTGGGGAAGCTCGCCCACCATGGGGAGCCGACGTCGAGAACAAACGGTAATTGTTCATCGAGCGTCCTAACTCCAGACTAACCCTCTTGTGTCTCCCCCTCTTATACGTTGCAGGGATGTGGTGGGGTTCTTCTTGCCCATGATGCAGCTTCGAACGGTATTCATATACTGAAGAATGCTCGCTGAAAGAGTGATTAAGCAGTGCAACATATCCCGACTGGGGTAGTCTCTACAGACAGATATGCGATTCTGAAGAGTTTTTGTATTTACATTTACATTTACCTATGACTATATTGTGATGCAAGTCTCCATGTTCACTGAACGAGTCATTACGTCAGATTGTAACAAAAGAGTATCGCAATATTATGCAAATGGCAAACCTAAACGCAAGTAAAAATAATCAACAACGTAATACAAAAATTTGCTTCATTTTTTTTTTTTAATTTTCCAGGAATTCTTCGACAGAATAGAAAAAGCTACGAGGAAACACTTCAGTTTATCCTTGAAAGGGTGTTGATTACAAGTAATATTTTTCAATTCTTGTTGTTGTTGTGGTCTTCAGTGCGGAGACTGGTTTGATGCAGCTCACCACAATACCCTATCCTGAGCAATCCTCTTCAACTCCACATAAGAACGGCAACCTACATCTGTCTGAATCTGCTTACTGTTTCCATCTCTTGGTCTTCCTCTGCGGTTTTTACCCCACACACTTCCCTCAAACGCTAAATTCACAATTCCTTGATGTCTAAGAATGTGTCCTACCAATCTAACCCTTCTTATAGTCAAGGTATGCCAAAAATTCCTTTTCTCACCATTTCTGTTCAGTACCTCTCCATTAGTTATGCGATTTACCCTCCTAATCTTCAGCATTTTTCTGTAGCACCACATTTAAAAAGCCTATATTCTCTTCCTGTCCGTACTGTTTATCGTCTATGTTTGACTCCCGTACAAGGCAACACTCCACACAAACGCATTCATAAAGGACTTCGTTAGGCTTAAATCAAAGTTCGACATTAACAAATTTCTCTTTTTCAAGAACGCTTTTCTACCCAGTGCCATTCTGCATTTCATATCCTCTGTACTGCGGCCAATATTTGTTATTTTACTGCCCGAGTAACAAAACTCATCTACCTCCTTTATTGTTTCATTACCTAATCTAATTCCTTCGGCATCGTCTGATTTTCTTACACTGCACTCCATTACCCTAATTCTTATGGCAGCTTAATAGGGATGCGGTAGAATACAAAAATATGTTCAAGTGGTTGTAAACTTATTTGATCAAACTGCTATGATTGTCAGCCCCGAGACTTACAAACTACTCAAACTAACTTACACTAAGGACAACACACATTCACACATGCCCGCGGGAGGACTCGAACATCCGGCGGAAACAGCCGTCCAGTCCCCAGCTTGACGCATTAGGCGGCGCGGCCATCCACGTGGCTGGCAGAATACCGCGCACCTTTTTGTACAAGGGTCAAGAAAGGGCGATCCAAGTGTAGAGTGGATTTCTTTCTAGTATTAACTGAGCGAAAGCTGCTAACTACGTTAAGTGGCGATCATTAACTATGGGTCTCAAAATGTTCAAATGTTTATAAATCTATGGGACTTATTTACCGTAGTTATCAGTACCTATGCTTACAAACTACTTAAACTAACCTAAGGATAACACCCACACCCACGCCTGAGGGGGGATTCGAGCAACCACACGCTCCGCAGCAAGGCGTCTTACAACGCTGGGCCATTTCGCTGTGGCGACTATGGGTCTATCGACACTTCTGTTCCGACAGAATTATGAAACAGTTTTAAACAATTCCGTGCAGGCGGCAACGGTACATAAATTTCAATTTTATGCATGACAGCGCAGTGGCTGCACTGTTAATATTTACCATAGTTTCGAAAGCAGCTAAGGGTGTTTTTATCAAAATTTTAAAATTAGCGGTACCTACATTTTTTCACTGGTTTAAATTTGTCACTGAAGGATTCCTAAATATTGATTTTTCTTCGTCTCATTTCTCTTCGTGAAGGTTACGAAACATACACTATTGGCCATTAAAATTGCTACACTAAGAAAAATGCAGATGATTAACAGGTATTCATTGGACAAATATACTAGAACTGACATGTGATTACATTTTCACGCAGTTTGTGTGCATAGATCCTGAGAAATCAGTACCCAGAACAACCACCTCTGGGCGTAATAACGACCTTGATACGTCTCTGGGCATTGAGTCAAACAGAGCGTGGATGGCGTGTACGGGTACAGGTGCCCATGCAGCTTCAACACGATACCACAGTTCATCAAGAGTAGTGACTGGCGTATTGAGACGAGCCAGTTGCTCAGCCACCATTGACTAGACGTTTTCAATTGGTGATAGATTTGGAGAATGTGCTGGCCAGGGCAGCAATCGAACGTTTCCGTATCCAGAAAGCTCCGTACAGGACCTGAAACATGCGGTCTTGCATTATCCTGTTGAAATGTAGGGTTTCGCACGGATAGAATGAAGGGTAGAGCCACAGGTCGTAACACATCTGAAATGTAACGGTCACTGTTCAAATTGCCGTCGATGCGAACAAGAGGTGACCGAGACGTGTAACCAAGCGATGTCGCCAAACACTGATGTGACCATCATGATGCTGTAAACACAACCTGGATTCATCCGAAAAAATGACGTCTTGCCATTCGTGCAGCCAGGTTGCATACACCATCGCAGGCTCTCTTATCTGTGATGCAGCGTCAAGGGTAACCGCAGCTATGGTCCCCGAGCTGATAGTCCATGCTGCTGCAAAAGTCGTAGAACAGTTCGTGCAGATGTTGTTGTCTTACAAACGTCCCCATCTGTTGCCTCAAGGATCGAGACGTGGCTGCTCAATCTCATCTAATTTCCCATCTGTCATTACCTCATATATTACATGCAGATAGTTTTCTTCTGTCCGAATTCTTTCGCGTCCGCGACTGTGCGCACGCCCAACAGCCCTCTTGGGCGCCACCTAGTTCGGGTGCCCGTCACTAGTGTTCCTACGCCTTCACCAGTACGCAGTGCTCACTCTACCTGTGTGTGGCCGTGCTCAACAATTTTATGTAGCAGACATTAGTTTTAAATTTTACTTTTTATTGCATGACATGGAGTCAGCCACATTTGGCCACTTGATTTTATTTAACAACTATTTTAATGTGAGCTAAATGTCAGTACATTCTCAAAGAGATGTTCAAATGTTTGTTAAGCTCATGGGACTTAACTGCAGGGTCATCAGTCCCTAAACTTACAAACTACTTATCAACTAACTTATACTAAAGACGACACAAACATCCATGGCCGAGGGGAGATTCGAACCCCCAACCGTATCGGCAGTGCAGACTGTGATTGGCGCGCCGCAGACCGCTCGGTCACTACGGCCGGCAGTACATTCTCGTCCAGTGCTGTAATTTTTCTTCTTATTTTAGTATTATCCATATGATTGGTCTATTTTGTTAGGTAGTTCTTCCGAAGAAGGTAAAATGACTTTTGCCTAAACCTGGGTCAAGGTTTAGTTTATTATAAACCGTTTTTATGCAACTGGTTGGCTGAAATTTTGTTTATTTCTGGACTTCCAAATTTAATTTAATTAATTAACGATATAACAGACCAGTGCATTAGCAAACCTATCATTTGTACACCGATGATTCAAGTGATTATATATTTTCGACGTGACGATGACTTCACGACGGGTATTACGCTAGTGACCTATAGAAGAGGACCTGCCGCCTCTCCCGAGCTAATGAATATAAAGAAGTACTGTGTCCATTTTTTTATTTTAATCTTCCTTTGTGTAAATCAGATCAATGTTTGTATGCCTCTTCTGATAACGCCATAACCAAGCATGTATCGGAGCATCGACAACTTTTCCTTTTACTCGTCAATTTTGACAAACTATTCGGCGAAGTATTTACATAATATGCATTGTTTAAGCTATTTGTAACCAATATTTGGCTACATTGACTGCGTTGCTGTGAGCGAGGGCCATATCGAACTGTGTACAGGAATCTGGACAGAGACGACACTTCAGTAAATGGCTTGTGGTTTGTCTTTCTCCATGCGCACACGATGTGTCTTCTTCTTCTGCAGTGCCCCATTTCTTCAGGTTGTCGTTCTATCTTGCGACGCCGGAGAGCAGTCTGTTTCAGGACGTCCAAGTGCACCATCCTTCTTTGTGAACAGGTGGAAGAGTTTCTTCTACTTTGTGTCGTTCCGGGTGGACAAGATATCTTTTTCTCCACAGTTCAACCCTGGCTATACTGGGATCTATGTCATTTGGAGACGACGACTGTAAAAAGCTCTTCCCGGACTTCAGTTGAGATGGTGGATGCTGATGTTCGTGCAGGGGGTGGGCTGCGTTAGTGGAATCATTTTGTCTCTCGTTGTTAGCAGCAATCTCGCGTCTGATGTCGGGTGGGGCTATACCTGCGAGTGTATACAGTTTCTGTATGGGCGTTGGATTCAGGCACCCTGTGATCAGTCTGCAGGTTTTATTCAGGGCTGCTCAACCTTATCTTGCGTGTGCAGAATTGTACCACACTGGAGCAGCGGATTCGGCAGCGGAGTAGCAGAGTGCCAGAGCGGGTTGTTCTTATTGTCTGTGGATGGGCATCGCATTCAGAGCCAGTTACTTTGCGCAGGAGGCAATTTCATTGAAAGTACCAACGCTAATCTCAATGGCTAATAGGTCACATAAATGGCCCCTCTCGGATCCAAAACTGATAGTTGTATCAGTTAACGTAGAAGTAATAACATCAAACAAGGAATCCCTGCTTCAACAACTGTGTCAGAAAGTAAGTGCTAGACCGCTAGCTTTTTCTATTACACAATGTTTATGAGTAAAGATAGCGTTCGAACAGTGACAGGGAGGAGGAAAGGGACTTATTTCATAGATAAAGGTGTTCTACATCTACATCTACATGGAATACTCTGCAAATAACAAAAATTTTCAATTGTTTGTTAAGCTTAAGGGACTTAACTACGGGGTCATCAGTCCCTAAACTTACAAACTACTTATGAACTACTTACGAACTAGGACGGCACAAATATCCATGCCCGAGGGGGGATTCGGGAAGAAAGAACACCTGAATCTCTCCGTTCGAGCTTTGATTTCTCGTATTTTATTCTGATGATCAGTTCTACCTCTGTAAGTGGGAGTCAACAAAGTATTTTCGCATTCGGAGGAGAATGTTGGCGATTGGAGTTTCGTAAGTAGCCGCAGCGATAAGCGCCGCTGTTGTAATGATTCCCATCCCTGATCCTGTGTCATTTCCGTAACACTGTCTCCCCTGTATCGTGACAATACAAAACGAGCTGCCCTTCTTTGAACTCTTTCGATGTCCTCCGTCAAACCCTCCCGATAATGATCCCACACTGGGCAGCAATACTCCAAAAACGAACGGACAAGCGTAGTGTAAGCAGTTTCTTTAGTAGTTCTGTTGCATCTTTTTTAAGGGTTCTGCCAATAAAGCGCAGTGTCTGGTTCGCCTTTCCCACGATATTGTCTAGGAGTTCTTTCCAGTTTAAGTCTGAAATAATAATAATTCCTAGATATTTTGTAAAGTTTACAGTCTTCACGTTTGATTGATTTATCTTGTAAACAATGTTTAATGGATTTCTTTTCGTACTCATGTGGACGACTTCAATTGCCAATTTTTACACCATAGTGATATCTTTTTTAGATCGTTCTGCAGTTGGTTTTGATCATCAGATGATTTTAGTAGACGGTTAACGACGGCGAAATCTGCAAACAACCTAAGGGAGCTGCTTAGATTTTCTCCCAAATCATTTATGTAAATAAGGAACAGCAGAGGACCAATGACACTACCCTGTGGAACCCCCAATATCACCTCTGTTTTAGTCGATGCCTTACCATCGATTACTACGAACTGTGTCTTCTCTGACAGGAAATCCCCTATCCATTCGCAAATTTGGGGCGATGTAATACATAAAGCAGAATGTCCGTATGTTTGTACGTGTTGCATAGAAATGTACAGTTTTGTTCCAATGCTTATGAAATTTTGTCCTCGTAAGCTTCATTCCATGAGGACAGTAGCCGTAAGTGTAAGAATTATGTGCAACACATATTTTACGAGATATGATGTCATAAATAATGAGATTCGCGGCAAACTGCTGCATTAAGCGACAATGTTGCTCATTTTCTCATAAACTACTGAACTGATTTCAACCAAATTTGGCACAAATATTCCTTACGTGAGATAACACTTGTCATAGAAGTAAGAACCACATACGAGACATGGTTCAAGAGATATAAAGTCTTGCACGAAACTGCCACATAATGCGACGAGACTTTGTAAATACTATATATGAGAATGACAATACTTAGCGACTTGCAACAAACTTTACACATAATTTCAAACCTTTATTACACTTTTTAACGCTGACAACGATGGCAAAATGATCAAAGGAAAAAAGTTTCTCGCTTACTACTTTTCCGCTGTCCATGGAGTAAAACGACGGCATTCGGTATGGTGTTACAATTTATAATATGTACACTATAAATTGCACCCGCAGGAAATTTTACAGACAGTATACACACATGTAGCTAAATGTACCTTCGAAATTGCATCACAGTACGACACGTAGTTCATGAGACATGAGCACATAAACAGTAATGTTCCTGAAAAAAATTCATCACACACCAAGTTTTAATGTATTACTTCTTTACTACGGATTGTATTCGCAACAAATTTTACAGACATACAGCACTTATATGAATGAATATATACCTACAAAATTATATAATTGTGCAACATATAACTCAATAAATATGAGGTCCTACGCATTTCATATGTCAACTGCACTTATAACTTTGTACATTATGCGAGACAGCCTTATTTTTTATTTATTCTCCAACAAATATAGCATGTTTTTAGAGAAAGGGAATGGACAGAGAGAGAGAAGGTTAGGAGGAGTAATACTTCAAGGCAGGAATAAATAAATAAATACCCGGGCAAAGCCGGGTTTTCAGCTAGTATACCATAACCACGAAATTTGATTAAAAGCCGTTTGTGAAGTACGGTGTCAAAAGCCTTCTGCAAATCAATAAATACGGAATCAGTTTGAGAACCCTTGTCAATAGCACCCATCACTACGTGTGACTAAAGAGCTAGTTGTGTTTCACATGTTCTGGGAGACCAAAGTTGTTTGGCTGGTGGCTTCAGAACTGGAATTTCGCACCCTGACTTAGTGAATATGTTGTACGAACAGTAGCAGTCAACATACACGAGAGCAGTAAAGTCTGTAAGTGAGAGTTTCAATTGGAGAACCGCGCTGGCGCCTTTCTCAGCACGCGGTGACGGCAGCGCGCGGCCCACGGCGGTGGCGGGAGTCGGCACTAACTGCAGGTGGGGGCGACGCGCGCGCCTCCGCTGACAGCGGCCGTGGCGAGTGGGAGGGCCGTAAGGCCGGCACTTTATGGAGCGCGCCGCCCGCCCTCCCACGCCTCGCCGCCGCCTGCGACACCGCGCGCTTACACGTGCTTTCCATTTACCCACAAACCACATTTACATTCCTAATTCCACCAGCGAGACCGGCACCTGTTACTTCCGTAATGCAGAATTATTGTTATTACTATCGCCCACCTCTGTGATTGGGTGGTCAGTGGCCATCATTGCCACTTGCAAAAAACAGAGATTATCCCCTCCCCTCCCGCCCTCTGCTCCACTCAGAATAATCAACGAGGTTTCCCGGTGGAAAAACTGGTTTGGTATCTACAATGACACGCGAGAGCATAGAGAAGGTTTTTTTTTAAGGAAAAGCGTCGTGTCTGGATCGAGAAAGAGTTCACAACAGTAGAGCAGAGCACTGACGACCTGTCATTTCAATTGGAGGGGCTTTGGACGTCCAGTCAGTGTCGAGCAAATAAGAGGTGGTGCACAGTTTCAGACTAGACAAGTATCAGCAAGAGAAACAGCCGTGGACTTTTCAAAGGAAACGTAATGGCATCGCGATATTGATACGTGAAAATAGGGCCGATCATCTCAGCAGTTTGGTCCCTTAGAAGAAAACAATAAATAAGTAAAAATTCGTCCAAAACTTACTGTGTCATTAACGTGGACAAAATAAAAAGCTCGTTTGGTTATTGAATGTTCTTCAGCCCCAGACATTAACTTACACAACACACACACACACACACACACACACACACACACACACACACACACATGATTCAGGGACGACTCGAACCCCCGGCGGAACATGTGTTTTTGTACCCATTCATACCTATGCAGTGCTATGTTAGAAATTTCAAATAGAAGTAGCAAAGTTTCGTAGAATAGCATTTTATAGAAAAAAAATCCTTTGTATTTTCATTCTCCACTCCGCGGAGTGGAGCGGGCTGTTTGAGATCCGGCCTATAAAGTGTCGCGGTTCTATTCAGCCAATTATCAGACAAGCTGATAGTGGGGCGAATGGGGATCCCAATTGTGAATAAGTGCGGGGGGGGGGCGGTTTACAAGTTCCGGTATGCGCCTTACAACCAAGCAAAAGCTCCCGAAAATCTTGGTCGGAGCTGGGGCTCTGGAACTAATTTAATTTGTTCCCGGGACGTTGGACTATAAGGAGAACACAAGTGCACTCCCGAAATCAAAAATCGGATACCTGAGTTACTATCGAAAACTCGTAGACATCAGCTCGATCAAATACGCAGTGGATAAGCGTATCCCTAGAGAAGCCGCACCCGGAAGCGCGGTATCCTCTGCGTCGTCCAACTGCATTTTCGGTACTCTCATTTAAATAGTTTCATTTGCATACATGCTGTTAGAATGCCACAACTGCCAGTTCAATGGGGTTATCAGCGGTGCGAATCAAATTATCGTAGCAACGTATTCTATAAATAATGACCGAGCGAAGTGGCGCATTGGTAACATGCTGGACTTACATTGGGGAGGACGGAAATTCAAACTAGGCTTTGGCAATTACTGATTTGCGTGATTTTCCTAAATTAGTATAGGCAAATGGATCCTTTCAAAGAACACGGTAGTTTTAGTCCCCCATCCCTGACAAAAACAATCCGAGCGTGTGCATCGTCTCTAATGGCCATGATGTGGATGGGACGTTAATCCCTAATCATTCCTTCATTATTTTAAACCTAAGTGCGTCTCATGAACGGTTACAGGATAGCAAATTAATAATCAGTCAACCAGTTGCAATAACAGTAGTTTAATAAACTTGACCACGTTTTCGACGGATATAAACCCATCTTCCTCAGAAATACATGTGACACTATAGTTTCATATCACAGCAGTTAAACATCCCTACAATTTAGGAAATGTCAGCTGTGATTTAAAGATACGTCAGCGCATTCGGAGACATTCACACCAACGCCTCCAAATACGCTGATTGGCAGCTGGCAGCTGGCGATCTGGTCTAGCTGGTGCTAGGTTAAGAATTGTACAAGTCAGAAGAATGAATAATTTTGGATCGCCAATGGCGAGCTGGCGATCATAAATTTCGCGCTCTACAGTAAGTAAAGCCAAGTGAGTGAGACGCACAAATACAGGTGACCGGTTGTATCGCGTACACAAAGTATAATAAGTCGGTGCATTGTCAAAGTTGTCATGAGTACTCCGGTGAGTCAAGTGCTTAAAGAGTTTCGACGTAATTGTGGTCGCACGACAGTTATTACACTGTACGTGAAATATGTAGCGTGGTATCTCTGTAAACACAACTCTGGGCAAATGAGCGAGTTGGTTAACACATTGGACTTGCTTTCGGGAGGACGGTGGTTCAATTCCGCACACGTAAGTGGAATAGGCCTCCACATAACAAATATTACGACAGTAGTCGCACTTTTTTAGTGCAACTTAAAGGTCATTCTTCCAAGATCAGTTTTATTATTCAGCAATACAATCTTTAGAACCTGTAAAATCAAAGGCATGAAACAATAAAGTGCGTGTTTCAGTCGAAGTAAGGTGCGAACTGTCCTGTTCATAAAACTAATCCAACAGACGCCCTCCTCAGCGGATGTGTACTTACATTTATATACCATCGAATGTTAGACAGTACACTCCTGTCAAATTAATAAGGAAATCTTTGAGCCTACTAGAAAATATTTGCATATAGTGAGTCTTCGAACCAGCGCCATCTACAATCGCAATTTTCAAGTTCCGCGACTCTACTGTCTGTGTTACGTCAACATCTACATCTACATAGATGCTCTGCAAATGACATTTAAGTGCCTGGCAGAGGGTTCATTAACCACTTTGACGGCCGCGCCTCCAAATACGCTGATGTATCTTTAAATCACAGCTGACATTGGTGTTCTTCACGGGTTTGCGACCGGATTACGTCGTTCTGCTGACACGATATTTCAGCCGTCCACCTGGATGCCATCTTCAGGTGCGACTAGTGCACAATCATGCCGGAACTGCGGACGGCCGGCCGCGGTGGCCGAGGAGACTGAGGCGCTCCAGTCACGGTCTGCACGGTCACTACGGTCGGGGGTTCGAATCCTCCCTCGGGCATGGATATTTGTGCCGTCATTAGTCTTACAAACATTTGAATATTTGAACTGCGGACGTATCAGATAAGGCGGCTCCTTTATACCGCGGGAACACGCCAGTGCACGTGTGCGAGAAGCGAAGAGTATTTCAGCGCCACCAGCGGTAGAAGTTGGCCAAAGCGATCAATCAAAAATTAAGAAGGAGCTGGTCGAAAACTAGACAGTTGTTGTTTAATATCTGATAAAATAGGATTCCACGTTTTGCTTAATGGAAATCCTTTTTCTCTGTTAATAAGACGATGGAATAATCGTATTTCGAATGATTCCTTGAGTACAGAATCCCGATACCGGGAGACAGGAGCAACAGTCTGCGTGTCTTTGAATGACATTCTATGCCCTTAATTAAGGCAGTTCACCCACGGCAGACTTCTCCGGTGCCTTTATTGTTCTACACATCGATTATGAATTGTACGAATTGTCTGTGCAATGTATGCTTTTACACAATGGCGTGGGATTTTATATACTCCAGGCTTCCTCAATCCCAGATCATTTTTTACAGATCCTAGAGGAGCTCTAGTTTTTGCCAAAGGCAATAACACACTTTTGATATCGTTTTTAAGTGTCCGTGGGTCGTTCACGTGATGGTCCAAATTGGAAAGCTTGGCTGATTTAAGGATCAGTATAGCCATTCTGCCTGAAAACAACCTTAAGATTACCCAATTCTTGCGTCAAATAATCAAAATCAAAAATGGCAAGCCACGGTGGAGTAGCCGAGCGGTCTAAAGCGTCTCGCTGCGGAGCGCGCTGTTGTTCGCCGTGGAGGTTCGAGTCCTCCCTGGGGAATGGGTGTGTGTGTTGTCCTTAGGCTAGTTTACCTAGGTTTAAGTAGTTTGTAAGCTACGGACTGATGACCACGCAGTTTGGTCCGATAGATCTACAAACATTTGAACATTTGATTTGAGAAATGGCATAAGCTCTCTTAATGAGTGTACATAGAACTCCCAACCGTTGATGAGGTGAATGACAAGTAGTAGCGTGGAGAATGTGTCCAACATCCTTACAATTCTGAACACTTGAGCCGGCCGCGGTGGCCGAGGGGACTGAGGCGCTTTTTTACAGCTGCTTCTTGCGGAACACTCTCTTTGTGATAAGTATCTTTATCTCAACACTGCTTGTTGATTTGCTCGATTTTCACTGACAGCCAGTTCACAGCTTAGAGTTTTTCATACCTTTTTTCCCACGGACCGAGACCCAACTTATCGGCTAACCTCACGACCCAGGTTTTTGGTGCGCAATAAGCAACCGCATTTTTGGCAAAACTTGCTCTTTTGTTCAAAAGTCCAATACTCTGGATACGATTTGTTACCTTCTTTGATGTCCTCAGTAGAAGAAGAGGTAATGATGTTGATGAAGACACAATGGTAACCCTGGTTGCACGGTTTCCAATAGCGGCGACGCCCTTATTCCAGCTCCTTCGTCTAGACTAGTGGCGGCTGGTGTTTCAGATGACTGGGGATTCACTTCTTTCAGTGCCAGATCTTGATAGTGCCTCCCTCTCCCCTCAATAATCAATGTTCAAATGTTTGTAAAGTCTATTGGACTTAACTACGGGGTCATCAGTCCCTAAACTTACAAACTACTTATGAACTAACTAAGACTAAGGACGGCACAAATATCCATGCCCGAGGGGGGATTCGAACCCCCGACCGTAGTGGCCGTGCAGACCGTGACTGGAGCGCCTCAGTCTCCTCGGCCACCCCTTAATAATCGCTTCGATGTTTCCACCCCTCCCCCCCTCCCTCGTCCAAAGAGACAATTTGGCGCGAGTGGGGCCGGGGGAAAGCGGCCCGGTTTTCCCCTCCCCCGATAGAATATATTTTCGTTAAAACATCTGCAGAATGTCTTACCTCGGATTGCTTTTGCTTGCTTAAACTCGAGCTGAGGCGTCGGCCTACCAAGCTTCTTTATATTACACTTTTCTTCCAAGCTTAAAATTGAGAAATTTGTTTCTAAAAGATACTGAACATTGTTAATTTTTTTTGTAATAAACAGCAAGAACAGATGAATATGCACATGAACACAAATCTGTTACGATGAAGAGACAAGCTACCTTCGGGTCACGTGACACTGTGAGCAGCGCCCCCTCCAAACGTTACGCATACGCGAAGGCTGCTCTCCTCCGCCTCTTTTCAAACAGTTAAATATTTGTTACAACGAAGAGTATAAACGTCATTTACGCGCATACTCGCGACACATTCGCAAAAACGTTTAAAGTTATGTTACAAATGACAATACGAACGTCATTGTTCAGTCTCGGACCTACTACCTTCGACATCACAGCACAATGCAGCTAAGCATGCGGCTATTCTTGCTAGGTGGAGAGTAAGGACTTCATTATTATTCATGGTCGGATTCTCTGAAGGCTTTTACAGTTGAAGCGTCTTTAATTGATAGTTATATTGGCGTGTTTTTGATGAATCTTCAATGCGCCAGAATCAAATGTGAAGGCTGGATGTTGCCTTCATGGAGGATTTGCCCATGCGCAAGGCGAGTTGTGCAGTAGCTCTATTGTCTTTGCTTCGGGACCATTCGTGCGTAACCGCCAGTGATCGAATAGCCAAGAGCTGGCGTTCAAATGTTCAAATATTTCTAAATCTATCGGACCAAACTGCTTGGTCATCAGTCCGCACCTTACAAACTACTTAAACCTAGGTAAACTACCTAAGGACAACACACACAGCAATGCCCCAAGGAGGATTCGAACCTCCACGGCGAACAACCGCGCTCTCCGCAGCGAGACGCTTTAGACCGCTCGGCTACTCCACCGCGGCCAACAGCTGGCGTCTCTACCAGCACCAACGCCAATGTTAAAAGCGGGATTTCCCATCCCTCTCCTTGCCGTGAGAACGCCTATATGCTGCTCTCAGGGGGTTCATAAGAGAATTCGAACCTCAGCCGCGCATGCGCATTTCAACGCTACGACAACTGCTGCCTATTTAAACGGTCGCGCTACGACTCGTATACGTGCTGTCTCCGCGACGTAAAACGTTTCATGTGCGATAAAAATACTTTGAATGTGCACATCAAATGATCTGATAGAAGAATTAAACGAAGAATGATGATACAAGCACACCTGTTTTATTTACTTTACCTTCACGACGAGTTTTTTCCGGGGTTCACTGAACCAGTGAAAATAAAGACGCGCCGATGCTACGTCAGCTGGCATACCGTGAGAACGGCCGAAACCTCATTAACGGCTCGCATGTGAAGTGGTGCAAGAGATGTGCCTACCGTAATTGTTGTCCATTTGTCAGGGTGAGAAAACGACAGCTGAGTGAGCCACACGTGCGTGACAGATGCCTACAGCAGCGGCCGGTCGGTGTGACGTGAGAACTTGCAGACGGTTGGACCGGGAGTCCTGTGGCCGCAGCCCCGTTTGTGATGTGACCGCTCCGATGCGGTGATCATATATTTGTGTGTATGTTTGCGTATTAGTATCACCGCCTGTTCTTTAGGACATCATCGCCTTTAAGAACATATGATACACGAATTGACGACGGAGTCAAAACAAAATTCCCAGTGACACAGGGAACGACGTACGACGGTTGGAACTTAAATAGTGGCAACTATTTATTCACAACCGTTACAAAGGCGTTACATGTTTGCACCTGTAACTGTCCTTCAAAGTAGTCACCAGCATTGTGTAGAACCCGCTGTCAGCGATGTGGAAGGCGTAGTGTACCGTTAGCAGAGCCTGTTCAGTTCATCATACGAATGGAGCGTTCTACTGCCTGTCGAATCTCTGCAACAGACCTGAAGCGAGTGCCACGAAGTGGTTCCTTCATCTTCGGAATCAAATCAGTCACAAGGACTTGTTTCCGGGAAGTATGATGGATGGGACAGTACTTCCCAGTCCCATCGACCGAATAGAGCAGCCACAACTTACGCTGTATTCGCCCGGGCATGGTAGTGAAAAATGGTGGGCGGATTGTGCAGAAAGTGTTGCTGCTTCATTCGGAAATGTGGTCGCAGGTGATGCTCCAAAAACGAACAGTTGTACTGTGCATTGACGTTGTTGCCGTGGAAGAACGCAATGACACCATTACGTTAGACCGCTCGCTCCACAAGTGATATGTTTCTCTCGATTGTGTGCACGCCGGTGACGTGGGACGGGCGAATCTATTTGCTCGGAGGTAAGATAGGTACATTGATTTTAGTACTGCTAAAATTGATAACCGAACAAAACTATTTTCAATTTAATAATGAATACTACCTGCAGGAAGAGGGGTTATCCATGGGATCACCAGGGTCAGGTACCGTACAAATATTTTCATGAACCATGTAGAAAGCATGATTATTTTTTAAAAACGTTACCACAAAGAACTATAAAATACTCTACTCGATCAGGTACATGGATGAATCCTCTGTCTAATCGATGAACCTCAAGGAATAGGCCAGCTCGATGCAAATATAATCACTATACACAAAAATAACATTCACAGTAGAAAAAAAAAGTCTTGGATATAACCATTGTAAAGGGAAACAACAAGCATACCTTTGAAATTTATAGTAAACCCATAACAACTACTATGATTATAAACAGACCTCCAATCATCCCCAAGAACAAAAACAATCAACAATCAGATACATACTCCAGAGACTCAACACTGTAGCATTCAGCAAAGAAAATTACTGAAAGGAACTAGACATCATCACAGAAATAGCAACAAACAATGGATACAATAGTAATCTAGTAGAAAAATGAAACCAAAAAATTAAAAGCAGATACTGGCAAAAAACACCAAAGATGCAGACCCGCAGACAACGAAACAGTAAAGCAGCACACAAACACACACAATACAAACTACAGTGCAAAGAACACATGAAAACAAAAAAGAAAATTCAAGATGGTGCACAATGACATAGAAACACAAACTAACACACAAATAAATTTTTTTTCAAAAACCAAAGCATAAAAAGAGCTATCAAAACAAACAACCCAATACCAAAATATATCTCAAACATAAGAAAATGACACAGATACCTAACAAAGAGGTGGAATATACCAACTACAATGTAACTCATATGAGCGACGGAATGAAGGACAAACCAGCATAACATTTGGCACCCAATACAAAGAACATATCAGGGCATGGAAATATAGGACAAGCCACTCTATTTTTGCGGAATATCTGAAAGAATATAACCACAAACCCTCCACAGTAGATAAAAAGACATGAAGATAATTCGAATAAATAATGAAAATTATCATATCTATAACACAAAAGTTGAGAAAAAGTTGCTACTAAATGACCAGATGAATTTGACGAAACAATCACTAATAAATAATAATTTCTTGTGGCTCATTGGCCTGGTGCAAGTCTTTCAATTGGACGCTACTTCGACGACTAGCGTGTCCGTAGTCTATACCCCAGTTATCTCATCGGGGAAAGGGGATCTACAACTTAACGTGGAATCTGAACCACGTGTCGGTTCTGGCGACTCCTCACATCATAGAGAGCCGAAGGATTGGTTAAACACACACACATACACACACACACACACACACACAAACACACACACACACACACACACACAGAGAGAGAGAGAGAGAGAGAGAGAGACATAAAAATGGGATGAACAAATAAAATACACATACACACACACAAATTTTCAATAAAAACAGTTGAATTGCAAAGAAGCCGAGAAAGTTGGCAACACTTAACAAAACAAACTACAATGGACACAGTTATGGCAGTAGAATTATGAAAATGCGAAGTTTTTCGAAAAATAGAGTAACTTTCCGACCTGGTTGCCAGAAAGAGGAAGATATGGAGTATCGAGTGCTGTAAGGACACCATTTTATATTAAAAAACCAGCTGTTTTGAATAAAAAACGAAATGTTTGGTACATATGTAAAATCCTAACCTAAATGTGTAAATGAAAACATGTAAATATTTCAGGACACCCACTGACGATACTTTGTGAAAAAGGTGAAAAGCGTATGGGTGAATTGTAAAAATGAAAATCCTTCATTTGCAGTAGCAGAAGGCGTTTTCTTAAAAAAAAAAAAAAAAAAAAAAAAAAAAAAAAAAAAAAAAAATACCACTGTGAAATTATATAGTAAGGTAGGACTGTTAATAATACTTGCTTTCAATGACAATAGTAGATTTCATTCCATGGTATCTCAACATAAGTGTTGCCAATATTTAAGTTCCAACCCTCGTATATACAGTGAAGAGCGAAAGAAGCTGGTATAGGAAAGGGTGTGCAAAAACACAGATTTGTAAACACTCAAAGAACGACGTTGGTGGACCGCGGTGGAGAGCCCGAACGCTCTAAAAGGGCCTATCTGCGGAACGCGCGGTTGTTCGCCGTCGGAGGTTCCAGTCCTCCCTCGGACCCTCGGACATGGGTATCTGTGTTATCATTAGCATAAGTTAGTTTAACTAGTTTGTAAGCCTAGGGAATGGTAACCGTACCGTTAAGTCCCTTATATTTACAAACATTTGAGAAAGACGCTGCAGTGGTAAACGGCGGTATAAGAAAGCAGGTGTTTGTCGTAGTTATTACTGTTGTTACAATGGCGGGTTATCACGATTTAAGTGACTTTGCGCGAGGTCCTATACGCAGCGGACGAGAGATGGCGCATAGCATCTCCGAGCTAGAGACGAGGTGGGAACTTTCGCGTAAGACCATTGCACCGTCAGTATCAGGAATCCGGTAACACATCAAATCTCTAACATCGCTACGGCCAGATAAAAAACCTCCAATAATGTGACCAACGACGACTGAAGAGAATCGTTCAACGTGATACAAGTGCAACCCTTACGAAAATACGTGCATATTTCAATGCTGAGCCACCAGCAAGTGTCAGCGTGCGAACCATTCAACGAAACACCATCGATATCGGCTTTCGGAGCCTAAAGGCCGTTTAACACCGCGGTCATACTATGTCACGTTATGTAACGTGACAGATTTTTCAAAACATCTGTTTCCGTAATTTCAAATGGTGTAATTCACACCGAGCTCGTAGAGCCTCACAGACATCGACAGACGAATCTGCGGGATCGCTCCGAGAGCGATCTTTTCAAAACGTCTGTCGACGTCTGCACCCTCGCGCATGCGCACTGGCCCGCTAGCCCGTCGCGAGCATGACCACACCTGCCGCGCAGGTTCGTGCTGTAACTCGTTACAAGAAGCTGTATTTTTGTTTTGTTTTTTCTTATGGAGCAGTTAATTGAAGCCGTCAGAACGCGTCCACCACTGTGGAATACAGATTTTTAGGAGTTTATATATTTTAATTAAATTTTACCAAAATTATAAACCACCGCGTCAAGCTTTCTCCTCTGGAACTAGACCTCTTGTAGTTGGTGTCTTTTTTACTAATATCGTTACTTATCAGTATTAAGATCTCTTCATACAAAGGTTTAGATAGCCGAAAGTATGTTGTGAATCTGTCATCATCTAGCTCCAAGTTATCCATCAGATGATGGTACTCGCCGCACTATTCCCGTCTTTGGTTGATGGAGGGCACCCAGTGCGTTCGACTTGTTACCGAGAAAGACAGCATGAGTTCCTCTTCATTACTCGAACTACTATCGCTGTCATCCAACCAAGACACATTTTTAGTAAACGAGCTATCGCACCACGACCCACTTGTCATGTTATCTGCTTCAGCTGAACCGACTGACAGAGCAGAAACGATGCCCCAATATCTGACAGACGTCGGTGACGGTGTAAGCTGCACATATGTCACGCGACATGTCACGTTACGTAACGTGACATAGTGTGATCGCGGTGTGAAACGGCCTTAAGGCTCACTCGTGTACCCCTCCCCCCTTTCCTAGTGCATGACACAAAGCTTTTTTCCGCCCCGACTGAGCCCGTCAACACCGACAATGGACCGTTGATGAGTGGAAACACGTTGGCAAGTCTGACGAATCTTGTTTCCAGTTGTATCGAGCGGATGGTCGCTTACGAGTATGGAGACAACTTCATGAATGATGATCCTGCATGTCAGGAAGGGACTGTTCAAGCTGGTGCAGAGTCTGTAATGGTGTGGGGCTTGTGGAGTTGGTGTGATATGAGATTCACGATACGTTTAGATTGACTTTGACATGTGACACGTACGTACGCATCCTGTCTGATAACCTGCATCCATTGATATCCATTGTGCATTCCGACGGACTTGGCCAATTCCAGCAGGACAATTCGACACCCCATACGTCCAGAATTGCTACAGAATGGCTCCAGGAACTCTCTTCTGAGTTTAAACACTTCCAGTGGCTACCAAACGCCTCAGACATTAACATTATTGAGCATGCCTGGGATGCCTTGCAACGTGCTTTTCAGAAGAGATGTCCGTCCCCTCTTACTGTTACTGATTTATGGACAGCCCTTCAGGATGCACGGTGTCAGTTCTCTCCAAGACTACTTCAGTGTTTACTCTAGCCCAGGGATTCCCAAACTTTTTGTCTCGTAGACCCCTTGCCAAATTTTTCTGCCCCCTGTAGACCGCCTGCCCTTTGTGTGATTAATCTTCTTACGAATTCCTAACTTAAATGTTTTTTCGCGCCCCTGATATGGTGCTACTATGTTTGATAACTTTAACTGTAGAAGGGTGCAGCGAAAAAAAAAATGTTTTATAAGTTACAATATATACATCATAATCATATGATTCTCCAACCCCTCAAAAAAATGAAGAGGGGGGGGGGGAACCCTCACTACGGGCCTGCAGCAGGGCACCGAAAATAGAGAATTCCTCCTATCTCTCTCTTAGTTAATGAAGTGAACAGGAGCAAGCTTCAGTATTGTGATTATAATTTCGAATTTTGTTTGCGACCTTCCTAAATGTGAACCACTATCGTGAACCTCATTTACAAGAAATAGACCCCCAAATTATTTTACCGCTGACGTGGACCCCTTTCAGGTTGGAATGGACCCCTGGGGGTCGATATAGACCACTTTGGGAACCACTTCTCTAGCCCAATTGAGATCGTGTTGCTGCGATTCTGCGTGCTCTCAGAGGCCCTATAGGATATTACACAGGTGTACCAGCTTTTTTTCCCTCTTCAGTGTATTTGTTCCAGTTACGAGCCACAATATTTCACACATTCTAGTTACAATATCGATCTGTGATGATCATCTTCAAGAGGTGAAGTCAAACTGTTTTTCCATAACAATATACCAACAGTTTGGAATGTGTAAAACAGACGATAAAATTGCTGTCCTTCATTTAAAATGTGGATTTTCGGCATTTACCCAGACAGTAAAAATAACTGCAAGAACTTCGATTACACATTCGGCGCTGATTTAAGCATTATACTGGTAGTATTTTTTGTGCTAGCGTATTTCCTGTTTCAGTATTAGTTAACTCTTAACTTGATCGTCCTGGCGCTATTTATATTTTGCCTTCTGCTCTTTCAGCTACATCTTAATCATCTTAATCATCCAATAGTGAAATTCGAGTTCTGGAAAAACATCTTAACACCCTGTTCATTGAATCAAATATTTCTCTCTCTCTCTCTCTCTCACGCACACACACTCACTCATGCTGCCATTAAAACCTGCATTTACTCGTCTGAAAAAACATCTTAACACCCTGTTCAAGAATATATATATATATATATATATATATATATATATATATATATATATATATATATATATTCTCTCTCTTCCTCACACACACATACTCATGTAGAATGAGGTCGTATTTATATTATAAATATGTAACGTTGGCAACACTCACAGACCAAACGAAAAACAAATGAACACACGAAAACATAGCCACACTGTAGTGAAATGACAAATGAACAGACAGGCATTCCACATATAACAGGCGATATGTAATCAGTATACATTTAAAAGTGAAGTGCTGTGATGTGCGGAGATGAAAAGGAAAAAAACGAAACAAAAACACACGAAAAGTGCTGTACACACCCCTGAAACACTCGCCAGGAAAAAACGAACTCCAGCCAACAAGACGGAAAAGCAGCAGTTACGCGTAGAGAAGAGACATCAACACCGTGAGTAGACCGAATATCAAATTAAAAACACTGAGGCCTACCGTGAAAAATGCTTTTTAAAAACTGTTTTTAATCTATTTATCAAAAACAAATTGTACAAACCTTTGTATCATTTACAGACCACAGAAGATGCTTTTAAAATAAAAAAGCGAAACGCGTCTGGTGTAAAAATAAACCTCTTAATTGCAGTCAGCATAAGACAGATTACCTCTATAATCGAGTAATGAAATTTAGATTTAGGACCACTGTATCATATTCCATTAGCGATATGAATTACGGAGCCTTGTGAACTGCGTATTCAGTTTGGTTTCATGTCATTCTAGTGCAAACGTCTTTCTTTCGTGGAGAAAGGACATTGCTGGTCTCCCACTTTTTAAATGTGTTACAGGAAAATTTTCTTTTACAGGCTTCATTTATATGTGTGTGTATGTATGGATATATAAAGGGGAAAAGGGAGCCGGCCGCAGTGGCCGAGTGGTCAGCAGCGCCAGTCACGTTCTGCACGGCCACTACTGTCGGGGCTTCGAATCCCCCTCGGGCTTGTATATTTGTGCCATCTTTAGTATTAACTAGCTCATAAATAGTGTGTAAGATTAGGGTCTGATGACCCGTAGTTAAGTCCCATAAGCTCTACAAACATTTGAACTTTTTATTTTTATTTATTTATTTTGGAAAAGGGAGAAATAAATGTCTGCTTCATGTATCCTCTTTATTATTATATATGGTTCTGCATTTTTATATAGAAAATAATGCCGTTCCACATCGGGCGTAAAAACAAAATGAAGAGGTCGTCGCATTATGACATGGTGCGTTACAAGGAAGGTCTAGCTAGCTGTGGATTATCAATGAATGTCTTCTTCTCGATACTGCTCTGCCGCCCGAACACGCACCCCGGCCAGACCCAAGCCTCCATTTGTCACACTTACCTTCATCCCCCCTGTGCTCACACATATTCAGTGTGATTCCCGGAAGGGGGAGAGGCAATGTCTTGCCATTATTCGCCTGTCTTGGCACGTAAATTACTGTGAAACATCTGTTCCTAAGGAACAGACATGTTTGATCGTACCGCAGCCTTATATATAATATTAAATAATCAATTATTTACTCAAGATTTGCGAATTCTGCCGACAATAGCTGCATTGCAATTATGCAATATCAGTGCAAACACTGGAGGCAATTACTTCCATAAAACATCTGCGAGAAGACATACGGATCTGAAGTGGAACGACGAAATGAATTTGTTCGTGGGTAAGGCAGATGGCAGACTGATATGCACTGGAAGAATCTTCGGGAAGTGTAGTCGTGTCAATAAAGAACTATGTTACAAAACATTCGTCCTGCCGACGCCTGATTATTGGTCATCAGTACGGGATCCGTAACAGGAAAGGTTACTAGAAGACAGAAGATCCAACGGAGAGTAGAGCGATCCTTTACGGGCTAATTTATTAATAGGAAAGTGTTACAGAGATGACAGACGCAATGTCAGACGCTGCAAGAGAGACGTTCTGTATCGCGGTACGAGCTTCTGTCAAAGTTCCGAGAGCGTACGTTTCATGAAGAATTAATCAGTACATTGCTTGCTGCTACGTACATCCCGCGAAGAGACCACAAGGATAAAATTAGAAAGATTAGAGACCAAACGGTAGCATACCGGCAGACGTTTTTTACGCAAACCAATCGGCACTGGAACAGGGGGGAGTGGCAATGGTTCAGAAGGTACCATCCACCATATACTGTGAGATGGGTTGCAGAGTGTGGATGCAGACGTAGATGTATATAAAATTTGGATACTGTGCTGTGGCAGTTATTGTCAAATTCCAATGTTCCAATATTTGTTAAGATATGGAACCTAACAGCAGTGGTCAACGGTCACTAAAGTTACAAACTACTTAAACTGAGTTAACCTAAGAACAGCGCAAACACACACACACACACACACACACACACACACACACACACACACACACACACACACAAACACAAACACACACACACACACACACACTCATGCTCGACGGAGGATTCGAACCTCCGACGGTAAAAGGCTGCGCGCACCGCGGCAAAGCGCCTTAGTGCGCACGGCTGCTCTGCCGCGGCTTGGTATTGTCAAAGAAATATGTTATAAGAGCTGTAAACCCGGCGTTGCCCGGTTGTTTATTTATCCAACACTCTCGTAGTTCACCTCCCCTTCCCTCCTCTCTCTGCATCCATCTCTTTCTCTCCCGTCTCTCTGTTCGTTTCCACCTTTCCCTCTTTCTGCAAAGTTTTCTACAAGGTACCCTCTGTCAGGTACCGTACAAACATTTATGAACCCAGTGATCTTCCTCTTGGTTTAAAGGTCATGGGTGCAAAAATTCATGAATATTGGAGCAAAACTATGTATTTTGTAAAATTCCGGAAGTGAAGTACTCTCCACCTCGCACCGAACGAAATTTTATACAGACAGTGACATTCCTCTTGTTTTTAAGGTAGAGTGTGCATAATTTCATCACTATCGGAACAAAACTATAGATTTCTATGCAATAGAAACGCAGGGTCACATTGAAAAACGCACTTTGTTGTTCTCAAATATACCAGTTTATTTCATACAACTCTTGTTCTGAGAATAACGAAATCGGTCGAGCCGTTCTCAATTTATGGCTCGACTAAGGTATTTTGGGATCCATTTTTATGTTGCAAAGTACCCTCCCCTATGCACCGTATGAAACTTAAGGTAGACGGTGCCGTTTCTCTTGTTTTGAACGTCAAGCGTGCGAAATTTCGTGAAAATTGGAATGAAACTGTAGATTTCGTGAGTCTGTAGGAGAAGTATGGTCCACCATGCACGTATCACAAAATACTTTCTTAGCTGACGTTTCCTGCATATAAACTATATTCCTGCCAAATTAGTTTTCGAGATTTCGTGTTTAGAGAGCGAATGAGTGAGTGTCCTTTCGCTTTTATATAGATAGAGATTAAGAAATCAGACTGCTTAATTTAGGATGCAAGAGAATTAAAAGAGACTTGCAAACAAAAATAAATAGTAACATGTAAATCTGTATGCTAGCTTTATTTTATATCAGTTCATGCCTGATGTAACAGTTTTACGGCATGTACAGCGAAACTGTTGTGAGAGGTAGACTTCTTTTCGTTTCATCAAAAATGTTTTCAAATGTTTGTTAAGGTTATGGGAATAACTACGGGGTCATCAGTCCCTAAACTTTCAAATTACTTACGAACTACCTTATACTAAGGACGGCACAAATATCCATGCCCGAGGGGGGATTCGAACCCCCGACCGTAGTGGCCGTGCACACCGTGACTGGAGCGCCTCAGTCCCCGCGGCCACCGCGGCCGGCTTCGTTTCATCATTTCATAGGGGTGGGGGAGGTTCAGTTACAAAGCGCTTCACAAACGTCCGAAATTACATGCAAACTTTGTTTCAGGTCGCTAACTACTCCCATTTCCCAATAATTGACGCATAAAGCTGGGTATTCTCACGATGTGGACTCTCATTATTTATGACGTCGTATCTCCTGAGCTACGTGTCGTGCTCTTTTGTTTTTGGGCCAGGAGCCTTCGCGGGCGTACGGTGAACAGTTCACCAAAGTTTCATTGCAATCGAATGAATGATTTATGGACACATAGAGGGCATACAGAAAAACAATACGTGTGTGTGTGTGTGTGTGTGTGTGTGTGTGTGTCTGTGTGTGTGCTGGACATTATATGTTGGACGGCGTTGGCGGAGCAGTGGGAAAACTACGTGGATCCAGCGCGCAGCTGTGAAGCAGCAGGCGAGGCGTGATGTGATGTGGTGCGCGTGTTATCGGCGGGCGAGGTGTGGTCAGCGTGGGCAACCGCCACCTTCCTGCGCCAATTATCAACCCGGATGGAAGTGGGCGCCACCGCCGCCGCCGCCGCCGCCTCCAGCTTACGACACTTCCACCTCCGTGGGAACCCTGCCGACGACGTCTCCTCGCCTGCGCCGAACACACCGAGCCAGAGAAAACTGCACACAGTAGGCAATCGCGACCACTGACAGGGAATCTCAAGCTGATATCGTATACATTCAAGACACAACAGTCACGGGGTACCTCATAATTTCGTGTCGCACAGGAAAATGGGGAAAATTGGGGAATGGCTACAGTTACGTGGGGAGAGGGGGAGGAGAGGGGCAGGGAGAGATCCGTTCTAGGCAACTCTTGTTTCTCATTCATACAAAACAAGCTGAAAAACTGGCGTTGACCAGGTACTTATTTATTCCAGTCTTCTCTTTTCTTCTCTCTCTCTCTCTCTCTTACCATCTCATCGTCTCCCCAATTTCTCTGTCTTCATCTCCTCCTACAGCTCTCTCTGCCCACCTCCACCTCCCCTTATTCTGTGAATCACCTCTTCATCTTTCTGTCGAACTCCGTCTCCACCTCCTCAGTCCAATGCCTTCTCCATCAGTGAAAAATTATATCACTCTGTTAACTTTCATGGTGGTCACTAAAGTGGTGTCTATCGTAATGTAACCTGAACCATGCATCGTATGAAATCTTAGATAGACAGCGATGTTCCTCTTATTTTGAATTGTTCAAAATTTCATCAAGATCGTAATAAAAACGTGGATTTTATCGAAGTTCGTAGGGAAAGTACCCTCCTGCATTCGCCCTACAAAATATTATGTTGATTGTAGACAGTGATTTTTCCTCTTGTTTCGTAAAATTTTACGTAGTTACTTTCCTCTTGTTTGGAAGATGAAGTGTGTAAAATTTCATAGCATAGACTTGGTCGGAATTCTCTCCCGTCCATCATAAGAAATTTTACGTAGACCGGAACCTACCTTTCGTTTTGAAGATCAAATGAGGAAAATTTCATGACAAAACTGTAGATCTCTATGCAGTACAAACACACAGACACTTCGTATCAGCCGTCTACAGCCCTACGCGGCCAGCGGGCCTGAACTGCATCACTAGCACTTTCTATCTTTATATTTGATTTCTTAGCTATATATTGACTACGTGAGACTACAGGGGTACAGTTTTTATCAACTGAGGTAATGAACTTAAAAAAAAAGCACACGTCGCTGAGCGGAGGCTCTGCCTTAATTTCTCGTTGCGCGGCTAGTTAATAATAATTCAACTTCATTCTACGGCTGGTTAATAACTTTTCTTCCAATGTTCAAATGTTTGTAAATCTAAGGGATTTAACTGGTCTGGTTAATAGTCCCTAAGCTTACAAACTACCAGGTGAGCAAAAAGTGAGTATAAATTTGAAAACTTAATAAATCACGGAATAATGTAGATAGAGAGGTAAAAATTGACACACATGCTTGAAATTACATGGTGTTTTATTAGAAAAAAATAACTAGAAATAGAAAATAAAATAATTGTTCAAAAAATCCCCGACAGATGGCGCTTCATCTGATCAGAAAATCAGGAATTAGCATAACAAATTAAAACAATGCAAAGATGATGTTCTTTACAGGAAATGGTCAGTATGTTATCATTCCTCAACAATAGCTGTAGTCGAGGAATAATGTTGTGAACAGCACTGTAAAGCATGTCCGCAGTTATGGTGAGGCATTGGCATCGGATGTTGTCTTTCAGCATCCCTAGGGATGTCAGTCGATCACGATACACTTGCGACTTCAGGTAAGCCAATAATCGCACGGACTGAGGTCTGGGGACCTGGGAGGCCAAGCATGACGAAAGCGGCGGCTGAACACACGATCATCACCAAACGTGGCGCGCAAGAGATCTTTGACGCACTACTTTGTTGTTGTTTATTTTTAATTATATCCATAATGGATGTGAGGTCGTGGTTGTATTACTTAATTATTTTGTGAAACAAGTAGGTTCAACCACAGATATCTGTGGTTGAGCCTACTTGGTGACAAAATATGTATATATTTTTTTGTTCTATTAAAACCCCATGTCCCAGCATGTGTGTAAATTTTTACCTTGCTCTACATTACTCCGTGATTTATTAAGTTTTCCAATTTATACTGACTTTTTGATCACCCGGTACTTAAATTACAACCTGCAAACCCATACCCAAGGGAGGACTCGAACCCCAGACGGCGAACGGCCGCACGCAACGCAGCTGGGCGCCTTAGTGCGTACGGCTATTCTGCCGCGGCTAACTTTTCTTCCTTGCGAGGCTAGATAATAATAATTCACCTTTGTTGAGAGGCTACTTCCGTCTGTACGCAACTCTCAAAAGATATGCACACAGTTTTTACGATAGTACACAGACTATTATAATAAATCTCCTGGCCGTAGGTATTCCATGGATCCATGGTTTGTACATGAGACTCTTCACCGCCTTCGATTACTGTGCTCTTCTTGATCCTACGTATGTTCCAATGCTCTTTCTATGCCACGGAGCTCGCCTGGAATACTACGAATACAATAATAAAACTTGTACAAACAGAACTTGCTCCCCGACAACTCTTCTTATGTAATAATTAAACTTTAGGATTCTGAAGAATTTTTATACATGCACACGAACATGTGTGTTGCTAATGAAACTGGAAATTGAAATTTAAATCGTTACGAAATTTTACCACCATTAAAGGAATTATTTATTAGTGAAAAGTTTTGGTTACTAAATACAGGAAGTCTCGTACCCTCTCATGTTCTTCAAAAGAAGTAATCGTGTAGTGTTGCTTTTGTAATTTTAGGTTTGGTGTTGTAAAGATTTGGATTAAATACCACTTATGGAACTGAATGAATTTCCGAATATCTACAGGAATTAATTTTTTTTTAAGATAACGTCAGACTAGAGCAAGGATAGTATTGGTATTAAAACATAGCGGTAGTCATTGCTGAAGTTAAGACAACACCTGAAAGCACCACTACAAAAGAAAGTCGGCGGGTAGTTACCTTTACATGCAGGGTGAGGCGTGGATCAGCTGTAGACATTTTGTGCTGGAATGTGGAATGAAATTAATGTTCTGGCCAATATCTCAGAACATTTATGCGTAGGTCACGAAATGAGGATTGCCGCTTCTAGAACGAAGATATATTTATTAGTCAAATACTATTTACAATGAGTTGAACAGGAAGTTGACTTTAATATGTTCTTTAGGTGTGGGTCGCGAGGTGATTGCCAACTCGGCGGCTGGCTAGCTAATACTTGGTGCGAGCCATTAAGCACCGTCTGTCAATGTTCTGTCCTGTTTTCTCGTGTGGACGTCACTGTACTGAGCGAGCTCTGAGCCGTCTCTCGCGCTAGGTGACGTTAGGGGCCGCTCGATTGGCGCTAGAGCTATCGCTGCGATCAATTGTGTCGAAGTATCTAGCAGAGATATTACAATTAAACTATCCGCCTTAAATCGAAGCTTGGTGATCTCACGCTTCGCGTAATAAAGTTTCACGATACTGTTAAGTAACCGACACAGTAGGGGAATAAAATCGCAAAATATCGGACTTCGCTGAATAAAAAAACATTAACTGCAGGTTCTGAAAATCAAATCAGTATAAACTGAATGAAGGAGAACGAAACACATGTAATCGCGAAACGAATCGTAATAATTACCAAGCATCTTTTTACGATTGACTGAAAATTGCTGAAAACAATTAATAAAAAATTATTGGGAATAGGAGGTCATTTTTAATTAAAAAATGTTTGAAATCAAACTGGGGAGGTTTACTACAATAAGAATGAATAAAGGAAGCGCACACTTACATTTCATAGCGGAGAGTATGAAGAAGCGTCAGATCAGAACATGAGAGCAGAAGAGAAAGACGAAGAGAGCTACCGTTCTCTCTCTAGGCCGGATGAAAAATTTGATAATCGCAGAACAAAAACGTCTGAGGTACAGATTGAAGGGAGAACGGAAACGCAAGCGACAAGCGTCGCAGATGTAATTTTAGTAAAAATATTTAATGTACTGCTACAACTGTAAGTCAGTGAAATTGGGTGGTCGTATTGTAGATCACTTCTTCTAGCCCTCTTGAAGATAATAGCGGTCTGAGTTTCATGATCGATGGGCCTGCGATGTGGTGTGGTTAATCCCAGCGGGGTACATATTTTTACGACTATTCAACATTTATGGCCTATAGTTTACGCTTCCATGAACCACAGACATTGCCGAGGTGGGGTGGCTTGCGTGCCTCAACGATACAGATAGCCGTGCCGTAGGTGCAACCACAGCGGAGGGGTATCTGTGGAGAGGCCAGACAAACGTGTGGTTCCTGAAGAGGGGCAGCAGAGCCTTTTCAGTAGTTACAGGGGCAACAGTCTGGATGCTGAAGGAATTAGATTAGGTAACGAAGCAATAAAGGAGGTAGATGAGTTTTGTTACTTGGGCAGTAAAGTAACAAATGATGGTCGCAGTACAGAGGATATAAAATGCAGAATGGCAATGGGTAGAAAAGCGTTCTTGAAAAAGAGAAATTTGTTAACATCGAATATTGATTTAAGCCTAAGGAAGTCCTTTCTGAAGGCATTTGTATCGAGTGTTGCCTTGTATGGGAGTGAGACATGGACGATAAACAGTGCGGACAGGAAGAGGATTGAGGCTTTTGAAATGTGGTGCTACAGAAGAATGCTGAAGATTAGGTGGGTGGATCGCGTAACTAATGAGGAGGTACTGAATAGAATTGGGGAGAAAAGATATTTCTGGCATACCTTGACTAAAAGAAGGGATAGATTGGTAGGACACATTCTTAGACATGGAGGAATTGTGAATTTAGCGTTAGAGGGAAGTGTGTGGGGTAAAAACCGCAGAGGAAGACCAAGAGATGGATACAGTAAGCAGATTCAGACAGATGTAGGTTGCCGTTCTTATGTGAAGATGAAGAGGCTTGCTCAGGATAGAGTAGGGTGGAGAGCTGCATCAAACCAGTCTCCGGACTGAAGACCACAACAACAACAGTTTACGCTTTTGAAGTTATTGCAGGGAGATAATAAAATTCAAAGTTCTAATATTTGTATAGCTTATGGGACTTAACTACGGGGTCATCAGTCCCTAAAGTTACAAACTACTTATGAACTAAGCTATGAAGCTAAGACTAAGGACGGCACAAATATCCATGCCCGAGGGGGATTCGAACCTCCGACCGTAGTGGCCGTGCGGACCGTGACTGACGCGCCGCAGAGCGCTCGGCCACCGCGGCCGGCGGGGAGATAATAGATTCAACCATAGTGAGAGACCATTACGACCTACTGGAAACCCAAATACGGTGCAATCTGCCCAGACTAAGTGCACAGATCTATGTTTCTAACTAGCCGTGTAAATTTATTTTGCAGTTGACCGCCTCTGGACAAAACGGTAGTGAGACTTTTCTCTTTCAACACTTTGCGCAAGTAGCCCCTGCTTAAGCAGGTGGCGTTTGCTCACTGTGCAGCAGGGCGTGTGAGTCGCCCCCTGCGTTTGTTCTGCCCCACGACCGACAGAGCGCAGAGCGCGAGTGAGCAGGGGGGCGCCGCGCCGCCGACAATACTCCCTATTCACTGGCACAGAGCTGCCCCACTGTTGTCGGCCGAATCGCTCAATCGCTGCCGTGCCACCCACATGTCATTTTGTAGTTTGCTTGAGCGACACCAGTATCAATTCCCTCTCATTGTCTTCTTCTGATGTGTAAATTTAACATGTCCAAACTGACAAAATGGTTATGCCGTGCGGTTACATTTATTCCGAGATACTTCTTGTTCACGCAGATGAGAGGAGACGCTATGGGTTAAGGCATTTATCTCTTTAATGCATTACTTTTTATTTGAAGCTATGAAAACTACCACGATTAATGTATAGTGTGTACATACTGAGAAAAATCCCTTTAATTATTAAGCACTAATAAGAAACAAAAAGTTCATAGCTGGTCAGCTGTATAGTGCTTCCATGAAGTACCCGATGCAGTAAATGTCACTACTATACGTCTAATCTTTCCAAAAAGTAACTCATAATGCAACAGTAGTATGCGGTTGACTACTTTTACATGGCAGACGAGGAATACTAGTGTAAACAAACGCACATGTTAGGAGTAACTCAATGGAGCTAACTAACTGATTCAGTAGCAATGTGCAATTTATAATTTCTAGGACGAGCTACCTGCATGTATAGACACTATTTATAGAAGCAGCTACAAATGAATTTGTGGTAAAATGTTGATCAGTTTGAGAGAAAATGGAAAAAATAAGGTATGTAGCTGATCAGCTACACTATGCATTATAGCAGTGTTTTTCAACCTTTTCCAATACGCGACCCCCTTCCAAGTAAAAAATTTCCCTACCAAACAAAAATATTCTGGCGACCCCCTCCCCTCCCCCCCTACCACCTGTTCACGAACCATAAGAAAACTGCGCTATCTCAAAGGAAACAAATTTAATATTCTTTCTTTTGCTATAGTTTTCTTTTAAATTCCTGCACTGTTTTTGTCTTTTTTCGGAATGGAACAAATTATCCTTTTGTTACATCAATTCCGTCAAAAAATATATTTGTTTCAACAATTCATAATTAATGTTACACAAGAAACTCTGTAATTTTAACAGTAAATAAATTTCACTTAGGCATACGTTTTTGTATTACTGCTCCTCTAGTTATTTTATAGAGCAAGTACTTCCTCCTGTGACATTAAACGTTTAGAGCCAGCCGCGGTGGCCGCGGGGACTGAGGTGCACCAGTCACGGTCTGCACGGCCACTACGGTCGGGGGTTCGAATCCCCCCTCGGGCATGGATATTTGTGCCGTCCATAGTATAAGGTAGTTCGTAAGTAGTTTGTAAGTTTAGGTACTGATGACCCCGTAGTTAAGTCCCATAAGCTTAGCAAACATTTGAACATTTTGAAACCTTTAGACAGCTCCGGCTGAAAACAACCGGTGGGCAACTTAATTGTTGTGGTCTGAAGATCGTTATCTAAGTGACCGAAACCGGTTACAAGGGAAATAAAGGCTGCCTTGTTACGTGAATTAATAATTTCTTGTAAGATCGCTGTTATACATCATGTTCTCAAAAATAATTATTTAAAACTGTTATTAGAAATATTTGAAATCAGCAAAACGTATTAAGTAAACGATTTCGAAATATTCAATATCTAGAGTTTTGTAGGGCACTGAAATACATTCAGTGGCATAGTTCGACATTTGTGGTGGACCGGGATTCGAAACCGGATTTTCCGGTTTGGAAGCGCAGTCGCCTTAGAAATTTTATTTATTTATTTATTTATTTATTTTTTGTTTTGTTTAAAATGATCAAATGTTTGTAGAGCTTATGAGACTTAACTACGGGGTCATCAGTCCCTAAACTTACAAACTACTTATAAACTAGCTTATTCTAAAAACGGCACAAACATCCATGCCCGAGGGGGGATTCGAACCCCCGACCGTAGTGGCCGTGCGGACAGTGACTGCAGCGCCTCAATCCCCTCGGCCACCGCGGCCGGCAGCGAATAATGACCAACGCAGTTCTCGCATAGCTTTACAAGCTTTACAAACCTTTGAACATTTGAATTGAAATCAGAACACAGTAGCGGTGATAGGAAGGAAGGAAGGAAGGTTTTAACGCCCCGTCGTCGGCGAGGTCCTAAATCGGAGTTTACGCTCGGATATTTGAGTAAAGGTGGGGACGGAAGTGGGCCTTCCGTTTCAAATGAACTATCACGACAATAAAGTTGAATGTATTATTTATCCAATAGAGAGTGAAACAGTACTACCATTCTAAATATCTGCCTGATAAAGAAAACCTTTAAAATGTTGGGCAGAAACTAAATAATGAAATAATATTGTTAAGAAATTGGCGAGAAGTTCTTGTGGTGAAGATGCATCCACACTGCGAACTGCAGCAATACGAATAGTTATACATCACTGCAGAATACTGTGCTCCGGTCTGGGAGAGAAGCCACTACACCAACAAGGTAGACGTGCAGCTCCACGAAACCTTGCGGATAATCACCGGCACATTAGAGTCTACTCCAACCCCGTGGCTCTCCGTCACCGCGAAAAAAAAAAAAAAAAAAAAAAAAAAAAAAAAAAAAAAAAAAGAGAGACGGAAAACATCTGTTAAAGGGTCGGAAATAATAGTAGAAGAAATGAAGGAGATTGTTTACCTATTCAATACGTTACAATACGTTATAAAACTTTATGAAGTAACCGCTTTAAATCACGAAACTGGAAATGAAATATCAAATGTCACTTCCGTTTTCTTATTATTATTTCGGAAAAAAATAAAGATAACGATATGAGAAAAATAATTTGCGTTTTTTTTTTTTGTTTTTTTTTTAATTTAAATTTGGCGGAGGATAAGTGCCGAGCAAGAAATGTGTGATAACTTTTATTGCAAACTCATTCCGCGTAATCAGAAGTAACACTTCAACGTGGTGATACTGCGTGGAATTTCGATCGTCAAAACTGAAATAAAGTTCATTTATGAGTGCTGTACATTTTTACCAAATTTTCTGCATTACCGTAAGTCGAAGTTGATCACACAAGCGGTTATGCGTCATCAATGGAGGCAAAAATTCATGTTGGACAAAAATATTCCGGCTAGCTTGAATTTAATTTTATTCCGCGAACGGAATAAATAAATATAAAAAAATATCCCAGAGACGTTATTTCGCTCGCCTAAGGATATAAATTGAAATCAATTAATTATTCCGACCTCCGACAATTAAGCGTCGCATGTACGGTTGATTTGATTGATTTGATTTTTTTCCAGGGAAGCCAAAACAGTCTTGGTCTAACCCGCCGCTGCCCGCACCGAAACTAAGTTTATTGTGCGGTATTGCTCCCTGTTTATCTAGTAAAGCCAACCAATACCCTTGAGCAGAGCAAGGAGTCCCTTTACCAGTTCTTTATTAGACACAATTTCTTCGGGTCTAGTTGTCCCAAATGTTCTGTACCTTTTATTCTCCAATGCAATGCATTCGAAGATTAGATGTGATGCCGTTGCATCACCGTCATCACAGATCCTACATTTAGGGTCCTCTTCTGTTATTACCATTGTATGTAGGTCGCATGTACAGTAATGGCATGGTTGTTTACTGGAAAACAATTCTGTAACTTCATATTAATGGAAATTTTCATTATGTGACAAAGGAATAATCAAGAAATAGTGTACGAAAATGCAAGAATTTGAACTTTAAATAAGCGGTTTCATTAATCTGAAAATCATAGCAACAGATACTTACATATTCTAATCAATCTCATCGAGAGCAAGAACATGAGTAAGCACACCAATGTTTGCCAAAGAATGATATATCTATATTGTTTTCTTTTTGTCAGAGATATTGTTCTGTGATATCTTAGATAATTTTTAATTAATCTTTGAATACTATTACAGACAGATTATTTAAATTTTTTACTAGCTTATATGCCTGTGCTTCGCAACGGTTGTTAAAGAATGTCCTGTGCGTATCATGTCTTTTTAGGGTTCCGGACCTCAGTCAGTAATAAACATAAACTATCTGTAAACCCGGCGTTGCCTGGGTATTTCCTTATTTTTCACTCTCGTAGTCCACCTCCCCTTCCCTCCTCTCTCTGTATCCATCTCTTTCCCTCCCATCTCCCTGTTCGTTTCCATCTTTCCCTCTCTCGGCAAAGTTTTTTACAAGGTTACCCTCTGCCACACCAACATTTATGTACCCAGTGACCGTCCTTTTAGTTTAAAAGTCACGTGTGCAAAAATTAATCAAAATCGAAGCAAAACTATGCATTTTTGTCAAAGTCCGTAACTACGCTCCATAATGCAACGACCTAAATTTTATACAGATAGTGACATTCCTCTTGTCTCTAAGCTCAAATATGCAAAATTTCATCAATATCAGAAAAAACTATACCTTTTTACGCAAAGAAAACGGGGTTACATTGAAAAACGCACTTCGTTGTTCTCAAATTTTCCAGTTTTAATTCATACAACCCTTGTTCCGAGAATAACGAAAACAACCCAAAAATCGATAGAGCTGTTCTTAATTTAAGGCGTGACCAAGGTATTTAGGGATCCATTCTTATGTTGCAAGATACCCTTCCCCATGCATTGTATGAAACCTAAGGTAGAGGCTGACATTACTTTGGTATTGAAGGTCAAGCGTGCAAAATTTCGTGAAGATCGGAATCAAACTGCACATTTCGTTAGTCTATAGTAAAAGTATCCTCCCCCATGTCCTATCGCAAAATTATTTCTTAGCTGATGTCTTCTACTTATAAATTACATACCGGCAAAGTTTCAGCTCCATAGATGCATTAGTTTTACGGATTTCGTGTTTAGTGTAAAGACATAGTAAATTACAAGCTCATGCTTATTAGGGTGAATTTTCATCCATTTCATTGTCTTTGACGTCATAGCACCTGAACTATACGTCGTAAGACGATATTATTTCGAAGGTACATTCCGTGGTGTATATGTAATAGTCTCCAAAATACGTCGCGAACAGAGATAGTAGGAAAGTCGCAATAAATCAAAACGTCGTGCCGGATGAGGCGGTTCTTCCTGAACCTAATTGTTTATGACTCCATATCTCATGAACTGCGTGTGGTACTATGACATTTACCGTCTGGTAAAATCATCTGAAGATCAAAACCAACTGCAAACGATCTGAATGAGATATCACTATGGCGTAAAAATTGCTAATTGAGTCTAAATAATGAAAAGTTTGAAGTTGTCCACATGATTATGAAAAGAAATCCATTAAACATTATTTACAAGATAAATCAATCAAACGTGAAGGCCGTAAACTCTACTAAATATGTAGGAATTCCTATTAGTTCAGACTTAAAATGGAGAGAACACGTAGATAATGTCGTGGAAAAGGCAAATCAGAGACTCCAAGAGAGATGCAAAAGAACTACTAAAGAGACTACATACACTACGCTTGTCCGTCCTGTTATGGTGTATTGCTGCCCAGTGTGGGATCCTTATCAGGTGGGTTTGACGGAAGACATCGAAAGAGTCCAAAGAAGGACAGCTCGTTTCGTATTGTCAATTGTCACGATACAGAGGAGACATCGTCACGGATATGATACAAGATCTGGGATGGGAATCATTATAACAACGGCTTTTATCGCTGCGGCGTGGGATACTTATGAAACTCCAATCGCTAACATTCTCTTCCGAATTGGAAAATATATTATTGACTCCCACTTACATAGGTAGAAATGATCATCAGAATAAAATACGAGAAATCAGAGGAAAAACGGAGAGATTCAGGTGTTGTTTCTTCCCGCGCGCTATTCGAGAATGGAATGGGAGATAAATGGTATAAAGGTGAATGAAACTTTCACTCTGCAGCGGAGTGTGCGCTGATATGAAACTTCCTGGCAGATTAAAATTGTGTGCCGGAACCGGGACTCGAACCTGGGACCTTTGCCTTTCGCGGGGAAGCGCTCTACCACTGAGCTATACCGACACGAATCACGATACCGCCTGACAACTTTACTTCCACCAGTACCTCGCCTCCTACTTTCCAAACTAGCCTGCGAAAGGCAAAGGTCCCAGGTTCGAGTCCAGGTTCCGGCACACAATTTTAATCTGCTAGGAAGTTTCATATCAACGCACACTCCGTTGCAGAGTGAAAAGTTTCATTCTGGTAACATCCCTTAGGCTGTGGCTAAGCTACGCCTCCACCATATCCTTTCTTCCAGGAGTGGTAGTCTTGCATGTTTCGCAGGAGCGCTTCTGTGAAGTTTGGAAAGTAGGAGGCGAGGTACTGGCGGAAGTAAAGTTGTGAGGCGACATCGTGAGTCGTGTCGGAATAGTTCAGTCGGTGGAGCTCTTGCCCGTGAAAGGCAAAGGTTCGAGGTTCGAGGTTCGAGTCCCGGTTCCGGCACACAATTTTCATCTGCCAGGAAGTTCTGTATAAAGGTGGTTTGATGAACCCTGCCGGCCGCGATGGCCGAGGGGACTGAGGCGCTCCAGTCACCGTCTGCACGGACACTAAGGTCGCGGGTTCGAATCCCCCCTCGGGCATGGATATTTGTGCCGTTCTTAGTGTTAGCTAGTACATAAGTAGTTTGTAAGTGTAGGGATTGATGACCCCGCAGTTTCGTCCCTTAAACTTAACAGGCACTTGAGCGAGAGGTATGCAGGAGTTTGCGAGCACGACAGGCGAAATGTGCGTGAGGCTGTCAGACGGCGTGCCCGCGGTGTTTGTTTTGGTGGCTGGGCTGGCGCGTGTGGCGGTGTGCTGCGGCGCAGCGTGTGGCAGGCGCAGCCGCGGGCACAGCCAGGGGGGTGGAGTGGGCAGCGGCGGCGGCGTGCTGGTGGTGGGGGAGGAGCCGCCCGCACCCCGGCCAGTGCCGCCAGGGCTTCACCGCCGAGCGGAGCGCAGCGTAGCCGCGGTCGCGCGCACAACAGGTACGGCATCCCACGCTGCTCTGCTTCACCTGACATTGCGTAACGCCTACTACTCCCTGCGTGTCACGTTCTCCACACCGTTATGAGGGATAGCGCGCGCGGCTAACTTGACATCACAACAAAGTTTTTGTCACGTCGCGTAATCAGAGTGCAATGCGCTCGCGGCAGATGACAGTCACCACTAAACTTGTTCCGAAATGCAAACGTCATTTTTAGATACGGTTTTGGAATAAACGGTTATTATTTCTGAACTCGTGACTGCAAAAGTAAATGTCAAAATTTTCATCTTGAATTACGAACTGCAACTATAGTGTAAAATGAGCAACCAGTTGATTTTATGGAAAATTTTTCCTCCATAACTAGGTTTTGAGGCACGCAGACTCGTAATCAATCGAGATATACCGGAGCATTATACCGCACTAGCTGAAAACCCAGCGTTGTCCGGGTATTTGTTTATTTATTCCTGCCTTTTTCACGTATATCCATTTGTATAAGGGCTGTATGTCTGTAAAATCTCTTGGAAATACATTTAGTAGTAAAGAACTTATATATTAAAACTTGGTGCGGGAAGGGTCGGGATTCCATGAACGTTACTGTTAATGTGCTCATATCTCGTGAACTACTTGTCGTACTGTGATAGAATTTAGAAGCTACATTCAACTATATGTGTGTATACTGTCTCTAAAATTCCCTGTCGCTACAATTAGGAGTGTTCAAATTATAAATTGTAACGGCATGCCGAATCCCGCAATTTTACTCAATAAACAGAGGAAAAGTAGTAAGCGAGAAACTTTTTTTCCTTTCATCATTTTGTTATGGTTGTCAGCGAGAGAAAGTTTATTAAAAGTTTGAAATTACGTATAAAGCATTTGTTTCAAGTCGTTAAGTACCCTGATTCTCGTATAGCTTATTTATACAGTCTCGCCGCATTATGTGGCAGTTTCTTGCAAATCTTGTTGTTTATGTTGTTTATGACGTAATATCTTCTGAATCATGTGTCGTATATGATTCTTAACCCTGCAGCAATTGTACCTCACGGTAAGGAATGAGTGTACCAAATTTGGTTGAAATCGGTCTAGTGGTTTAGGAGAAAATGAGCAGTATTGTCACTAAATGCAGCAGTTTTCCGCGCATCTCATTGTTTATGACGTCATATCTCGTGAACTATGTATTCTTACACTTACGGCGACCGTTCTGATGGATTGAAGCTTACGTGTACAAAATTTCATAAAGATTGGAACAAAACTGTAGATTTGTATGCAACACGTACAAACATACGGACACACTGCTTTATATATTAGATTACTAGCTTTTGAGGCACGCAGACTCGTAATCAGTCAAGATATACAGTGGCATTCTACTGTATCTCTTGCACCAAGTGTGTGTAGACGCTATAAATATGGTTATCGCAAAATCACTTTAGTAATCGGGAACGAAAACAAAACGCGATGAAATGTTAGTTTTGTGCACTTTCCATGTCGATATGCACTTACCAAGAGTAAAAACCCAATAATTAATTAAAACAACACAACCTAACGCTTACTTCAGTTTTGTTTTCGTTCCCGACTGCTACAATTATTTTGCCGGAGCCACCATCGCAGCGGCTACGTATACTTTGTGCAAGAAACTACAGTATAATACTCCCGTAATATCTTCACTGATAAGTCTGTCGTGCCTCTAAAACTAGTTATGCGCGAATAAAAACAGCTGTAAAAGCAGCTGTTTTCATAATTTAGTCAAACTAAATCACAAATGGAAATATCGCAAACAATAATTATCTGCACATCCTCTTTGGGTACAACTTTACACTTATTAGCCTATCACTCTGTTTCACAGTTCTAGTTAATATATTTAAATAACTGTTGAAAGTCATCCAAACAAGCTGAATTGTAATTTTTTCGGCTTCTTTCGTGTACGATCCTGCACAGTTCACGCATGGAATTTTCTTCTTTTTGTTTTTCCTTTATTTCTCTTACGACGTCTGAAAATAAACTTCAATGTTTCTTGAACAATTGTGAAATTCTGGAGTACTGTTTGTTTTTGCGATAGCAAAACGTTGCCGATTCCTATTTCAAGAGACGCTAAATGCTTGATGTATTGAAGCTATTGAATTTGATTCAGATTACTTTCTTTCTGCATTAATGTCATGTTAGAAAACATTCAAGTCCTTTTTCATCGTTTCATACACTTTTGTGCAATGTCGTACATTGATTAGACATTCGAAGTGTTCAATATTGTTTTAACTTTTTTCGTATGTAACGTCTTGCACGTTGTCAGTATGTGATTTACAAGAATAGTTAGTCATTCTGAAATATGGTTGCTGTAGCCAATATTGAAGTATATTTCAACTTCATCTATAAGTATACCATTACCAATGTCGCCTTCATACACAGCCATGTTATCCTAACTTGTTCACTGTCGTGTTTTCGAGTGTCTGTGTTGACAGTTGGCGAGCAAATGGGAAGCTAAGATGCACGGAGAGTGAAAATTGTCACCCGTGCACGAGCAGATATCAAAACCAAGGGATGCAGTGGCAGCTTTGACGGGCTTCTTCGAACATATGATGACAGACGTCACCGGGTTGTCACGTAACGCATCAATCCATAGACAAAACAGTTACTGTCACAAAAATCACCCGTGCGTTCGCTCTAAAAGAGAGATCAAAACAAATGTCACTTTCATGTTCCGTCACGACGCGCTTTGCGTGAGTACCCTCTCTTTTCATGGTTTAACTATAGTTCAAAAGAGAATATTTTCCCCTTTCAAAACATGCCAAATATCAAGTTATATACTTAAACACCACGGTCAAAATTACTTCCGATAGCGCGGAATAGTGTGATAATGTTGACAACGAAATGTTCACTTTACAAGGATAACCAATTCACTGAGCGGATAGTGGTACATACAAGAACAACCAAGGAGCAGGAAGAGTGTTAATTATTTCATATTACATGGTCGACACGAGAGACAGTTCCCGCAATTCTATGTGAATTTGTTTTCAAAGAGCATTCAAGGGTTGTTGCCAACATCTACACATTACATTACCGTAGCCGTAAGTAAAATTTTATCCTACGATTTCTTGATAAAAATGATTATGGGAGCCCCTGAAAGAATTACGAAATTTAATTCACTTTAGTAGTATGTTTTTCCGGCTTACGTAGTGATCCAGTATTATTTCAGAAGTACAGTAACGCAATAACCTTTTATCTGTTTATCACAGACTACATAATACATACTTCTCTACTACGGTGGTGCCTCGTTAACCTAGCTAACGGGACAGATGTTTACGCTGTTATGTCGCTATAAATTGTAAATAGGCTATTGTAAAGCATTTAACGCGCACCTTTTTCTCCCTTTGGGCATGGTAAATGGTTATCATGTGCAATGTAATTGTTTGTGCGAGGATTTTTAAATTCATTTTTAGGCTGCTTTCTCGTGTCTCCAGCTATTTGCAAGCTTTGCAATTAGGTTTCACATTGATTTTTAATAAAAATTTTAAAATAAATTCATGACTTGGGCCCGTCATTCTCCTTCACCTTTCTCTCGTCTCGGATACGGACAACTTTTTTCTGAAATTGGCATATCTTTTATGTAGCTAGTTAAATTTCGCCTCTTTTCTAAAACGTTCCACCGCACTTCATTATACGAACACGTTGCTTTTCCTGTTATTGATCTTCGTGAATGGAACCATAGCTATTTTTCATAAATGTAGATTTACTGTGTGATTCGTTAAACTGTTTTATTAATGGCCTTTAATTTATGTGACAGATTTGGAAATTGCGAAATTTCATCAAGCGTACTAATGATAGTCCAACTGAACCGAAAGTACTAAGTACATAAAGATACGAACTTTACAGTCTTCATATCTCACTTTAACTGGGGAACGATGATCCTCATATTGGTTGCTCATGAGGAACGATATTTACGCCAAAAACTAATGAACGGCGTTACATTTTGCCAAACTTTTTAAGATATCGGCTTATTTGGGCCCTGCCACGAGTACATCTAAAGATGAAATTAAGCAATGTCGTAGTCGATCATTTGAATTAAATAGCATAACACTGTACTAATACGTTGTAGTATAATTCAGTACTCTGTATGATGTTAATGTTTAGGCCGTGTAAACGCGCATACGATGAAAGCAAAGTGACAGACATAATTTTCAATTTTCAGTCGCAGTTTTTCATATCACGGTGAAATACGCACGAAATAATGCTATATTGTTGTTACGCAACGTAATTGTGTCAGATGTAATTGCACTGCAACGAAAGGTTGTGTGTACATTATCGCCTACCTCTAATTCTGCCCTGTTCACACAAAAACCTTGAGTTAAAGGAAATAAACGTTAATTACCATAGGAATAAAACTAATTTTCCAAGTATCTTATCGTCCTCCCACGAGACTATCGCAAATATTAATTTTGCACATACTGCTTACCTGTTGGCTTCCTATACGTTTTATTTGACCATTTATGGCGTAACGGTTCAGTAGGGATATGTGATATCATACGCAAATGACACTCTTACAGAAGATCGTATGTGATAGATGTTGTTGCGAATTTATATCTGATTCTAGTCTACTGTTCATGTAGTAAAATCCATGTCAAGAAAGTAGCCTTCTATCCGTAAGAATAAAGCTTGCCGAAGCCAGATGTTTGTATACCCTTGGGACCAAACTTACAAACTGCTTAAACTAACTTATTCTAAGAAACACACACACACACACACACACACACACACACACACACACACACACACACACACACACACACACACACTTGAGAGAGGTCTCGAGCCTCCGTCGAGGAGCGGCCGTGAAATTCGTGGCAAGGCGCCTTAAACCGCACTGACATTACCGCGCGATTCGTAGTCACGCAATGTATGTTTCAAATTAACAGAGCACTGTTGCATAAAAAGTATTCAGTGTGTGTGTGTGTGTGTGTGTGTGTGTGTGTGTGTGTGTGTGTGTGTGTGTGTACTACGCACTTCTAATTTTAGCCAACCCTCTAAGAAACTTCAGTTTAAATGAAATTATCGTTCGTATTTCCGAACAGCTTTATTGGTGCGCCCAATTCTCTCGACTAGTATGTCAGTGCTGGTTTTACAGCTTCGAACGCCTTTAACATGCTGTAGTAGAATATTTAATTTCTGGAAACATTTGTCTCTTTTATAATGAGGCCTCGTTCAGTGTTTTAAGTTTATTTTCTGTCCTGACAAAATGCGTTTCCGTACTTCATCAAATGAAACGATTTTTATTTATTTATTTATTTTTAGAATGGGTGAATACTTAAAAAAAGTAATCCACTGAGGTTCTTCTAATAAAGAGAGAAATGCGTATGACAATATTACACTGCAGCATAAAAGCCTTTCAATTCACAAAACACTGTAGACCGGCAGTACACCCGTGGATATTTTGATATCTTTTTCAAGTTGTAGGCGTTGTCCATGTACAGCCATTTAAGAAGTAAACAGCTCCACTCATAGCGCCTGGTTTAGATTGCGTTTAATTTTACAATTTATTACATTGTCGTTGCGCAAGATATAGAAATATATACATACATGAAATGACACTTTAAGAGAAGACCAGATATTCATTTTGTGTGTGTGTGTGTGTGTGTGTGTGTGTGTGCGCGCGCGCGCGCGACATCATTTGTAGTAAAAGTGAGGTCAAACCAAACACGCATTCGACATTCGACGTTCTGATATAATTTTACGTTTTCATGTAACTTTACCATTAAGATGCGTTTTACACGCGATACTATTTTTTCACGTCTTGGTTAATTTACGTTGACAGTCCATATATGTTTATGGTGTTATCTTGTCTGAAATGATTCAAAGAATTCTGATGAGGAAGTTAAACGCCTAGCTCTTACCCTGGGGTTTATCAAATAAATGCTCTTAAGTATCTGAAATCTGTTGGCACGTTATAATGCAACCTCTAACTTATGTACCATTGCACAGCAAGAATTAAAAGAAAAATAAATAAATAAACTCACCGAACACACTTTCCAAAACATTTTATATTCTGCAGCTTTATAAAGATATAACACTTTCTATATAATCATTTTTACTTCCTTTCCAGTTTTTTTTTTTTCTATTGCTCTGTAATTGTCCACACCACAAGAAGGCTTTGCGTATGCTCAAATATTTCCATGTTTGTTTCCATGACATGGATTTGCATTCCCTGGTAAATTACTGTATCATTGATTTAGCAATCAGTAATTGTGTTGAAACTGTATAAAAGTAGCAATTGGGGGGGGGGGGGGGGAGATGAGATCTATTACTTCGTATTAAGCTGAATAAAGCAGATACTAAATGCTGCCGCGGTGGAGTAGCCGAGCGGTCTAAGGCGCCTCGCTGCGGAGCGCGCGGTTGCTCGACGTCGGACGTTCGAGACCTCCATGGGGCATGGGTGTGTGTGTTATCCTTAGGTTAGTTTACATTAGTTTGAGTAGTTTGTAAGCTACGGACTGATGACCACGCAGTTTGGTCCGATAGATTTACAAACATTTTAAATATTAGCTTTTCGCAACTGCGGAACCTGATGGGATGGTAAATAAGCTGGTAGTACAGGCTGTACTCTGTTGCATAAATCTTCGACACTTTGTACGAGAATGGATCTTAAACAATAACATTAAAAAGGTAGCCATTTCATTGTATTGTTGTGCAATATTTCACGTTTCAACACTGCACTGCTATGTAGGCACTATTTAGTATAAGTTTTCTGTTTAATTCTGGCTGAAAAACTTACCCGTGATAGGTTGTTGTCGCCGAAATCCCCTTCTGTACTTTCGACACGTGAAACTTCAAAGTGTGATCAATTATCAACATTTCCTTTGTTGTTTATTGATTACTATTATGATAGCGAACAATCATGTAAGTTGATCATGTAGTAAGACAACTTTTCACGTAGTATGCATCTGAACATTCATGTTTACAACTGTGTGGATGGTTTAAAAATGATATCGACATATATCGAACTGCACTTTGATATCTCTGCGTAAAACCCGTGAGCACATTTAAAGTGTCCACCAGTTTAGACGAAGTAGTCTTCTTTGTTTCAGTTACAGGATATGATAATCGCACTCGTTCATAATTACAGGAGAGCACTGCTCTGCAGCTCAATATTTTTTTAACCCAACTTCATAAAATTTACGATTGGAATTGGTACTAATTCGCGGGTCCGGATCTCCCCATATATGAGCCTTACGTGTGAAATACATTTTCTATAGACAATTATTACTTGATCTGTTGCAACTGGAATAAACCTATATTTTTATTGTCATACCCGTTTTGTCTTTATTGTATACCAGGCATCATCAGGGACAATAATTGTAGATACTGGTCTACATGTCCACGACTATATTTCCTCTTTTCTTGTTTGTTCAAATGTTTGTAAATCTATAGGACCATCAGTCCGTAGCTTACAAACTACTTAAACTAAAGTAAACTAACCTAAGGATAACACACACACTCATGCCCCAGGGAGGCGCCTTAGACCGCTCGGCTACTCCACCGCGGCCCTCCTTTCTTAATGATGTTCAATTCATTATTTGATCACTAGGAAATGACAACTTTGTTTTGAAATAAAGCGATCGAAAATTTTGGTATATTGGTTTACTATTAACAAAATAATTACTACGCACCTGAGAGTCAGAACAAATTAATAAAAGAACATTTTCTACCTTGTTGTGAGCGACACACCATTCGAGACAACATTGTAATTAACTAGTAAATAAATTATGTATTTTGTATACCTTTGAAGAAATATGGAGTAAGAAAATGTATGATGGTTATCAGTAATGCAACTCCCCCTTTCGCCTTTATGTTCGAAGATTTAAATTATGAGCCAGCCCCCCCCCCGCGCACTTTAAGAAAAGTAAATTTTGAGATTTGGAGGCCCCCCTGGTAGAGAGGCACGGGACAGTCTAAAAAAAAAAAAAAAAAAAAAAAAAAAAAAAAAAAAAAAAAAAAAATGCTTTCGAGATTTGTAGGCTCCGGAAAAAAAATCTCATGCTTTTCAAGTATTTGGAGGCCCCCAAAGAGGAGAGGCCCGGGGCGAACCACCCCCTCCCCCCCCCCCCTTAGTCCGCCACTGAATGTTTGTAAATCTATGGGACTTAACTATTGCGGTTATGGCTATGAAGTCCCTGGGCTTACAAACTACTCAAACTAACCTCAGGATAAAACTTACACACACACACACACACACACACACACACACAAACGCGCGCGCGCCCGATGGAAGACTTGAATCTCCGACCAGGCGCAACTGCGCGGTACTCAGCACATTATTCTTGAAGTGCGGATTTATGTTAGCGCATCAAGTCGAAGAACTTCAGATGGTTGACACTTTACTTTTTCGATTTCAGTCTCCAGGTGGTGTTACAATAAGGTGTACGTGACTGCTGGATTCTTAGCTTCACCGCCGGCGCGTGTAAGTTGAACAGCGGGTGCCGCTGCCGCTGCAGCGTTTGCCTATGTATGTCGCGCCGTGATAAATCTCAAAATATGCGCGCTCGTGGTGCCTGCATTGGCCCTCCCCGAATCGTCAAGTGGCTCATCTGATGCCAGTCGCTGCATTAGCTCCAAGCCGTATGCAAACGAGTGGCAGCTACAACTGGGTTAGCGCGTAAAAGGACTCCATTACAAGCGCGCGCGCGCGCATTTGATTCGGAGGCTAGTCAACATGTCCGACGCCTTCCTCGATCCCTTCTTTCCAATGCCCTGCTATAGCAGCAAGCACAGAGCAGTGCTGCGGTCATTGGGGAGCTGCGGAGGAAAAGAGAGTAACAGACATAATAGCGAATGGTGCAACAGGTTACGACATGGGTATCGGATTTTAGAATTTCTTGATATTTATGGTACGTGAAGTTCAGAACGCAAATAACAATCAGCCGAAGCCATTCGACGCAACTATCAAAAATTCTCGAGAAAATCGACTTTGAAATTTTGCAAAGTACACGTAAGTAACAATAATTAAAGCAGTTGCAGCATCTGTCGCTGTAGCTCAGGTGGTAGCGTTCTGGGCCTCATAACCATAGCCTCAGCGGTTCGAATCCCACTGTGACAGTTTTTAGTTTTCGAATTCAGTTATGTAAAAAGTTTTGAGGTCTCTAATTCCATGTGTTGTCAGTTTTTATTTTATTTTATTATTATTATGTAGACGAGTTGAGAACCTTGTCGTCATGTAAAACGATGGTTGAGTAGGTAGCTGCTTGGAAAGACAGTAGCTATGGACAGGGCCGTATTTAGGGTATGCGACGCCCCTGTGCCGTAATTTATGTCACGCCCCTTTCCGCGCCGCCTCTCCCCTCCCCCCTTTGCATCAGGGATTCATACTACTCAAACCTAGGTAAACTAACCTAAGGACAACACTGACACCCATGCCCCAGGGAGGACTCGAACCTCCGACGGCGAGTAACCGCGCACTCCACAGCAAGGCGCCTTAGACCACTCGGCTACTCCACCGCGGCTATTTACATTGAAAACGAACTTACATATCATTCATATTTTTAACTGGCATATCTTTTCTTGGAGATATTTGGCTACATTACTTCGTAAACAACATGGAATTCTCGCCTAAGAACTGTGAAAATACGTGAATTGATGTAAACATACTTGTATTGTGTTATAAAGTCAACTGATATTGGTTTATGTACAGATTTTGGGGTAAGTTTACAGAAAAATATTTAAATAATATGAAGGTTCAATTTCGTTGTGTAACCATCATTGCGACGTTAGACATTCAACACTTACGTTTCCTTTACGAAAAACATACCATATATACAAATTTGAAGTTGGGAAAAAAAAATGGGTGATGCTTCCTTGCATCGTCACACGAGGGCAGAACTACACCGACAGATGCTGCAACTGTTTGATTTATACGCGTACTTGCGAAACTTCAAAGTCGACCTTCTGGAGAATTTTTGTGAGTTGCGGCGAATGACTTTGGCTGATTGTTAATTAAGTCCTGAACTTCAAGTACCATAAATATAAAGAAACTAGCTTATATGGCCGTGCTTCGCAACGGTTGTTAAAGAAGGTCCTCTGTATATCATGGTTCTTTGGGTTCCGGACGTAGGTCAGCAAAAACACAATGCTTGTTGGATCTCTCTGTCAATAAACTCAGTTCTCCTAGTCAAATTTAAGTAGAAATCATTGTCGAAAACGATGAATGTTCATAAAGTTTTTCATACTAAGAGTGAAATTAATTTAAGTCCGTGCTTCAGAACAATGTAAATTCAATGTTAGGTTATGTTCATAAAGTTACACATTGCAACAGCAGCGCTGAAAGCGGCTGGCAAATTACATTTCTGAAAACGATATTGCATAAGTGCGAATATTGATTTGTAACAGTTTTCACAAATATCTTCTTGAATAGGAATTTGGAATGAATTGTAAGGCTGTGTGAATCATGAGACTTTATACAAAAGAGTTTCGCGTGAAAGTGCTGGTCATAATGAGATGTGACAACAACGGATGTATCTGATTCGGTAAAATTTGACTTTCTATCCTGGCGGCCTCGTGTTTTTATGTTGGCAACATCAATAACACGATATAAAATCGTTGCAAAGATGACCGAACCACATAGAGTGTAGATAAATACTGCTGTTCCTGCTGTATGCTTGATTTCACGACAAAATATCTGCGTGTCACGAGATTGGCTTATGACGATGTCACATGATTGTCGTTATTCAACATCTGTTGCCAACATTATCACAGGAGGCCGCCAGGATATGAGTAGGACTACGTCGCATAGAAGACCCAGCTGTCAAACGATAACACCTTTCACAGCAGAGAGTGTCGCGGCTATATGTATCAGAGATCACTGATTAGCACAGATCAGTGAGCTTACTGGCACAGGCATATCAATATCTTTGGCCTAAGAGACATTCATTAATATTTGTGTTTCCACCACGCTTCCACGACAGTGATCAATGTTCCACGAGTATTTTTATCTTTGAGTCTATCTGGATTTTTATCTTTGTTTTGTGTCTCTGTTCATAGTCGGTGATGTGTGGTTGACGGAAACATGTGATCTATTTAAAAAATTGCGTATTTGATATTCCTCGTCGTTATTAAAGTCTGAAAGGACCGCATTGTCTGACGATTGAAAGAATAAACAGATTTTGACTCGTGCTGTAAAGTTCGTAAGTCACAGAGTATATAGCTTTTCCTAAGAGTATTTATTGCATATTTTGCGAATTTTTCCTCGTCACACTCACCCACTGCCACGCACCGCGACCAAATTCCCTTACTAACATCATTAGACCAAGGGCTATCTACCATCACAACCACGAGTGGGTGGCAGTTTGTGCTCATGGAGAAATGTCTGTCAGCACGTACACACACAAGCCTTTTATATATAGATATAGATTCTAAATACCGATACTCATGAGGTCTCTTTGTAAGACGTTTCCAGGTACGCCTTTTACTTGAATCTACGTCCAAACTCTAGGCTGCACAGGAGAACAGTACGCTGGTTAAAAGTAAAGCGGCGACCCCGCGCTGACAGAGGCCGTCGGTTGCCGTGACTCCAGCGCCCGTGGCGCCGCTCTGCGGCCGTTGTGTTCACCACGGGGCCGCGTCCTCACGGCGACTTCCCTGGGCTGTCATTCAGCGCCGGCAGGTACAAAGGCCCGGGCCCAGCCATTAATAAATCTGGCCTCTGCGCAACAGCTGGCGAATCACAGACCCACCCGGCTCAGTTTCACACCCACCGCTCAGCAAAGCGTCGCTGTCTTGTGAATGATTGCCACGGCAGCTACGGTGTAAAATTCCTGTTTCTAGCGACGCACATTTGGTTTAAAGGAACGTGCAATGGCGGCGCTAGGCGTCGGCAACTGCCGACGGCCTCGCGCCTGTGGGGGCCTCGCAAAACATTGTTAAAATTTAGCTTGTTTAAAGGCGCTTTTCAACTACTAGGTTATGTAGCGACGACCTACATCCAACTTACACTAGCTTAACCAAAGGACGAACATCCGTACCCAACGGTGGGATTCGACCACCGACGAGAACGATCTCGCTCACCGTGATATGACGTCTTAGTGCGCTCGGCCATTCCCGGTCGGCAGCTATTTAGTTTTCCATATTTATTTCCGTGTGAGTGCAGCAGTGTTGCAATTTTTAGTTAAATGCCTGCAAAACAACTTCTTCAGTACATTTTAGAAAACAATTTGGAAGACGTTTATCCAAATGTTTATGTAACAATCAGAATCATGCTCACAGTTTCAGTCAGTACAGCCAACACCGCCTAGAAGACAAGGCCGTCATCTGACTGGCCGGCCGCTGCGCGGCGGTGGGCGTGCCCCAGCCAACAGCCAGTGAGGTGGCGGCCGCGGTCTCCAAGTGTGACGTAGGCACGGCCTGTTGTAAGGCCTTGTCTTCTAGTTGTTGGTACAGCTTCGGCCGAGAGAAGCTTCATCAAGTTAAAATTGATTAAGACTAACTTCAGAAGCACAATAAGCCAAGAAAGACTATCTGCGTTGTCAGTACTATCAATTGAAGGCGAAGTAGCGGCTAGTATTAATTATGATGTGATCTTTAAATTCAGTGAGACGAAAAGCCGTAAAGTTTCTCTACTTTAATTTGTGTTTGTTGTAATTTTCGTCACTGCAATAATACTTGTATATTATACTTATAAAATTTCGGATACTACGTTAAGCTGTAGTTTCCCTTTCCCCGGTTGGATAACTGGGAAAGGATAGGGACACGCAAGTCGCCGAAGTGGCATCCCATTGAAAAACTTGCACTAGGCCAATGAGCCACACGAAATTATTATTATTATAGTCTAATGATCATTGATGTAAAATTCAGCTCATTTTATTTAAAATTTTCATCCTTACTGAAAAAATGAAAGGGGCCTCGCAAAGAAGAGTTCGCCGACGCCCAGTTTTCGTTTAGCGCCACCACTGGGAACATGTGCCTCAAAAAGACCAAGAATTTTAAGTACAATGTTTCTGCTGTGTCGAGAAGAGCATTTAATGGCGGTTACAAATACGTATAGTCTTTAGATAATTTCATTAGCCGAACGTTTCTTAAATTTAGTTTTGAACGGGTAGTTCCATATGTGCCAGGGTTACCTGACATTATAATTGCCTCACAATACGTGATGTACACCTCAAAGAAAGCGTTACATCACCAAGATTCTAGAGGCTCATGAGCCTTTACATACAAATGGAATAGAGAAAAAACATGTCAGTTCTCTCTACTGCTCCTGAAGACAGAAACTGACAAGTTTTACGACAAAGAAACTTAGACATTCTGTATTTTTGTTGAAGACTACAGCATACTGCACGACCCGTAATACTAGGTAACAGGATCTCATGCACTGATGCCTGTCTCTATTCGTCGTGGCATACTGTCCACTAGATCAGTGTTTTTCAACCTTTACAAAGTTGAGAACCTCCCTTCCCCCTCCCCTCACTTCCCAAACAATAACAAATCAATATCTCAAAGACAAAGATTTTAGTTCTCTTTCTGTTGATAAAGGATTCTTGTTAATTAATGGCCGAAGTTTTTTGTGTATTTTTCTGAATGGAACACATTATCCTATTTTTACGCTATTTCAGGCAAGACTTACAAGCGAATTATTTTCATTAAGAAAAGGTTGCACTGTATCGATAATTTCTAAGGAAGTAGATTTTTTAATTTTCTCATAATGTTCAAATGTTTGTAAATCTATCGGACCAGACTGCGTGGTCATCAGTCCGTAGCTTACAAACTATTTAAACTAAAGTAAACTAACCTAAGGACAACACACAGACAGACAGACAGACACACACACACACACACACACACACACACACACACATATGCCCCAGGGAGGACTCGAACCTCCGACGGAGAGCAACCGCGTGCTCCGCAGCGAGGCGCCTTAGACTGCTCGGCTACTCCACCGCGGCTTAATTATCTCAAAATTACGTATTGTGTTTTATTTATTTACCTATCAATTGCCTCCGGAAAACAGTTTTCATCCTTCCTCTTATTCATGTTTAACACGCAGTATTATAAAACACCCATTTTCTATTCAATACAAGGAATTACCTAATTTTAACAAACTAAAGTTCACTTGTCTAGGCCTACATTCCACCAATATGGAACCAGTAAAATTTGGGCAACATATACATCTGCATAGATACTGTAGAATTCACATTTAAGTGCCTGGCAGAGGGTTCATTATCCACATTCATAACCTTTTTCTACCGTTCCATTCTCTAATAGCGCGCGGGAAGAAAGAACGCCTAAATCGTACTGTTTTATCTTATTTCTCTTATTTTATTGGTATGGTCATGTCTCCCTAAGTAGGTGGGTGCTTGCAAAATATTTTCACATTTAGAAGTAAAAGTCGGCGAATCAGATTTCGTAAATAGATATCGCCGCAACGAATAACGTCTTTCTTTTAATGACATCCGCCTCAAATCGTGCAACATTTCCGTGAGACTTTCCCCCTGTAACGCGATAAAACAAAACGAGCTGCCCTTCTCTGAACCTTCTCACTGTCCTCCGTCAGTTGCTGTACGATGTTAAGTATTTGCTCCTGTGATGGCACCCCCCCCCCCCCCCCCCAAGCAAGGCTTGAGAAAACACTGTACTAGATCATTAAAGGACTGTTGGCCCAGATATTCCCACTCCTTAACGACGATTCAGCGTAGATCACTCAGATTGGTTGGTTGCCTCATTATTAACAGCCGTTTTCAATGTATCCCAGGCATGTTCGATACGGTGCATGTCTAGATAACATGTTGCCATTCAAATCTTGCGATGTTGTTATCTAGAGGAATGCATTCACAAGATGTGGATGATGACCACATGAGTTCTTGTCCATTACGATGAACCCCTAACTGAAATTATGACGATTTGGCTTCACTATACGTCGTAGGATGTGACCCTTGTACCGTATAGCCTTCTAAGACGACCAGTGCCGTACGATGGCCCTCACATAAGGCCACCACAAAATATCAGGGAACACAAACCTTATTGTAGAGTGCAAGCAGGATAAATTGACCGGTAGATGCTCAGACGGCTGGGCAAGCGTGAGGAGAGTGGGAGTGGTGTGGGTGGCGCCCGGAGCAGTGAGGAGAAGTGACAGGCGCTAGAGGGGAAGTGCCGCTCCAAACTGAAGCCTACTCTCGACTACCTGACGGAGTTTTATAAATACTCTCTTCTGTACCTAATCATACCATCAAACATACCTGTTTCTTAATACTTAAATCAATTTTATTTATATTTCATTATTTTTATCATTTTATTAACGTTACCTATCTTACTTCGAAATTCATGATACTTAGCCCTTTCACTCCAGCATTATGAAATAAGCTTTGGAAAAATTAAAATTCCATATTTTCTGTATTAATACATTGTAGTAAACATCAAACTATGTATTTTAAATGTTTGATCGAACTATTGTTTTTTTTTTATGACCTGTATATCATGCACACCACAGACGTTTGTATCGAGGTATTTTACACTACTGGCCATTAAAATTGCTACACGAAGAAGAAATGCAGATGATAAACGTGTATTCATTGGACAAATACATTATACTAGAACTGACATGTGATTACATTTTCACGCAATTTGGGTGCATAGATCCTGAGAAATCAGTACCCAGAACAACCACCTCTGGTCAAAAAAGGGCCTTGATACGCCTGGGCATTGATTCAAACAAAGCTCGGATGGCGTGTACAGGTACAGATGCCCAAGCAGCTTCAATGCGATATCACAGTTCATCAAGAGTAGTGACTGGCGTATTGTGATGAGCCAGTTGCTCTGTCACTATTGACCAGACGTCTTCAGTTGGTGAGAACGTTTCTGTATCCAAAAAGGCCCGTATAGGACGTGCAACAAGCGGTCGTGTATTATCCTGCTGAAATGTAGGGTTTCACAGCGATCGAATGAAGGGTAAAGCCACGGGTCGTAACACATCTTAAATGTAACGGCCACTGTTCAAAGTGCCGTCGATGCGAACAAGAGGTGACCGAGACGTGTAACCAATGGCACGGCACACCATCACGCCAGCTGATACGCCAGTATGGCGATGATGAATACACGCTTCCAATGTGCATTCACTGCGATGTCGACAAACACGGATGCGACCATCATGATGTTGTAAGCAGAACCTGGATTCATCCGAAAAAATGACATTTTGCCATTCATGCACCCACGTTCGTCGTTGCATACACCATCGAAGGTGCTCCTGTCTGAGATGTTGCATCAAGGATAACCACAGCCATGGTCTCCGAGCTGATAGTCCAGGCTGCTGCAAACGTGGTCGAACTGTTCGTGCAGATGATTGTTGTCTTGAAAACGTCCCCATCTGTTGACTCAAGGATAAAGAAGTGGCTACACGATCCGTTACAGCCATGCGGATAAGATGCCTGTCATCTCGACTGCTAGTGATATGAGGCTGCTGGTATCCAGCATGGTATTCCGTATTGCCCTACCGAAACCAACCGATACCATATTCTACTAACAGTCGTTCGATCGCAAGTAATACGAGCAGCAATGTCGCAATACGTTTATCCGCAATCGCAATAGGCTACAATCCTACCTTTATCAAAGTCGGAAACATGTTACGCATTTCTCCTCCTTACACAAGGCATCGCAACGACGTTTCACCAGGCAACGCTGGTCAACTGCTGTTTGTGTATGAGAAATCGGTTGGAAACTTTCCTCATGACAGCACATTGTAGGTTTCGCCACCGGCGCCAACCTTCTGTGATTGCTCTGAAAAGCTAATCATTTGCATATCATAGCATCTTATTCCTGTCAGTTAAATTTAGCGTCTGCAGCACGTCATCTTCGTGGTGTAGCCATTTTAATGGACGTTATTTTGTTGATAGTTAAGAGAGTTGTAGGAGGAGGCGATGAAGAATTGGATAGTTGTAGGAGGAGGTGGTGGAGAGTTGGATAGTTGTAGGAGGAGGACGTGGAGAGTTGTAGGAGGAGGACATGGAGAGTTGTAGGAGGAGGCGGCGGAGAGTTGTAGGAGGAGGTGGTGGAGCGTTGGATAGTTGTAGGAGAAGGAGGTGGCATAGAGTTGGAGAGTTGTAGGAATAGGTGGTGGCAGAGTGTTGGAAAGTTATATGAGTGGGCGGACAAGTGTTGGAGGGATGTAGGAGGAGGTGGCGGAGATTTGGAGGAGGTGAGAGAGAGAGAGACAGGGAGACAGGGAGGGAGGGAGTGGGGATTTCCGGGCAGGGAAGAGGAGATGGTCAGGGTGATGAAGGTGGAACATATGGTCAAACTTTTTATTGGAGTTGAAAAATACCCGAGCAGTAACAGGTTTTCAGATCACGTCTCGATCCCTGAGTCAACAGATGTGGACGTGTGCAAGACAAGAACCATCTGCACGAACAGTTCGATGATGTTCACAGCAGCATGGCCTATCAGCTCGGATACCATGGCTGCAGTTACCCTTGACACTGCATCACAATCAGGAGCACCTGCGATGGTGTATGCAATGACAAACCTGGGTGCACGAATGGCAAAACGTCATTTTTTTCCGGATGAATCGAGGTTCTGTTTACAGCATCATGATGGTTGCATCCGTGTTTGGCGACATCGCGGTGAACGCACATTGGAAGCGTGTATTCGTCATTGCCGTACTGCGAATCACCTGGCGTGGTGGTATGTGGTGCCATTGGTTACACGTGTCGGTCACCTCTTGTTCACATCGACGGCACTTTGAACAGCGGTCGTTACATTTCAGATGTGTTACAACACGTGGCTCTACCCTTCATTCGATCCATGTGAAACTCTACATTTCAGCAGGATAATGCACAACAGCATGTTGCAGGTCATCTATGGGCCTTTCTGCATATGGAAAATTTTCAACAGCTGCCCAGAAAATTCTCCAGATCTCTCACCAATTGAAAACGCCTGGTCAATGGTGTCTGAGTAACTGGCTCGCCACAATACGCCATTCACTACTCTTGATCACCTGTGGTATTGTGTTGAAGCTGCATGGGCATCTGTACCTATGCATGCAAACGAAGCTCTGTTTGACTCAATGCCTAGATGCATCAAGGACGTTATTACGGCCATAGGTGTTTCGGGTACTGTTTTCTCAGGATCTATGCACCCACTTTGCGTGAAAATGTAATCACATGTCAGTTCTAATATATGTGTCCAATGAATACCCGTTTATCATCTGCATTTTCTCTTAATGTTGCAATTTTAAAGGCAGGTTTTGAATTCAGAACTCCTGATTCATGGTCCCTGACTGACTCCCTCATTACACTGCTGTCCCTCCCATTCGATCTACCACCAAACTCATTTGAATTTAATGCGTATACAGTTTCCTTGACTTTAGTGGTATTCGATTATAAACAATTACTAAAGAACAGCAAGACATATACTAGAATGGAACTTTCACTCTGCAGCAGAGTGTGCGCTGATATGAAACTTCCTGGCAGATTAAAATTGTGTGCCTTAACCAGAACTCGAACCTGCCAGGAAGTTTCATATCAGCACACACTCGGCTGCAGAGTTAAAGTTTCATTCTGGAAACATCTCTTAGGCTGTGGCTAAGCCATGTCTACACCATATCCTTTCTTCCTTGAGTGCTAGTCTTGCAAGGTTCGCAGGAGAGCTACTGTGAAGTTTGGAATGTAGGAGGCGAGGTACTGGCGGAATTACAGTCGTGAGGCGGCATCGTGAGTCGTGTCGGGATAGCTCAGTCGGTAGAGACCTTGTCCAGATAAGGCAAAGGTCCCAGGTTCGAGTCCCGGTTCCGGCACACAGTTTTAATCTGCCAGGAAGTTTCAAGACTTGTACTGTTGCAAAATGACGAATTACGAGAGAAAACGTAATGTTCTTTCAGCAAAATTGTTAATGCACTGGTTGTAGGCAGGGCCCTGCGTACCTAGCAGCAAGCGGGAGCAGTTGAGGCGGCGGACCTGGTGGACAGTCCTGGAAGTGTAGTGGCGCTACTCGCACATAACTGACCAGTTGTGGGGGCGGATCTGAGGCAGCGGTTGGGGCGGAGATAGAACAAGTACGTGACCGTAGGGGGTGGGCGGTGAACAAGTTCTGATCTGCTACGGGTGGAGGTAACAATGCATTGTGGCTGTCCTGTGGTGATACCCCCTTTGCTATACTACTGCTACCTCTAAAGTCGCAAATTGTGCGACAAAACTTTCTACTCAATTCTACACTGAACGTTAACTAAGTCATACAGTACTGAAACTTCCGGCATAGACACATACGACACAGGCGTATGAAGGGACGCCAATTGCGTGCCACTCCTGCACATTGTTGAGGCAAAATTAAGAATCTTACGGAATTTTTTTTACAGAATCCTTACTTGTCAACCCTGAGACTCGTGCTCTTTCTTCTGTTATCACCATCACCATAAAGCACAAACATAAGCTTACAGTATATAGACGTCCATTGTAGTTATATACACAGACCACAACTGGAACCTCACGCGAAGTTAATTCGGAAAGTTCCGATTCCTTTATTGCCTAGAACACACATTATTACATTCAAGTGTACAGTACACCCATTCAGCAATAATAAATAAAATAGGGAAAAATTAATCGTAGCCATCCAATGACGCTCTCTTCGATCTCATCATTCTAAGCAGAAATCATTCTCATCGGAACATCGCAAAGAGAAGGCCGCAGCACTTACATTTGCGATCACGCAGAGTCGGCTGTGAACGCGTAGCTAAGTTGATAGTCGCTAGCGCCAATAGTTCATGCCATGTAAGAAGAGTTAGGGTCAAGTACAGTCGCAGATGGCGAGCGAAACAAGTCCACATTGCAAAATTGTGTTGCTGTGGATGAGTCAGGTTCATTTGCCTACGGAACATTTTATTTTATGCTCAAATCTATGTGAACAATAAGAATAGTAATTTTTAAAACCTATTTCCATCAATCTCTGTAGGTGAGAAATATTAACTTCATCTCTTAATTACGCTGCGTCAGCTGCTCCACAGCTGTTAATCTGCGACATGACGAGAACGACTGACGCACCTTCTGGAAGGAAAAAAAAAAGTACAATTTTTCTCGACATCACGATTGTCTAACGACAAGACCATCGAAACCGGTTATAGAAATTTTCATTTTAGTGCTATTTGGACGATTTTGTTAGTAGTAATGTACTACACAATGATACTGCATTCCCGCGAAGCATGTCAACAGTGGAGCCTGCGAAAGAAACATTCTCGTAACTCGAGGCCAGCCACTCGACAAGAGAATGAATTCCAGGGCTGTAATGGGCGCAGAACTGCTGAAAACTAACTGGGACGCCTTTCTAAATGAAGCGGATCACAGTTGGCTGTGCTCTAGCGACCAGCCAGTGAGCTACGCGATCACGGACTGCTCTCCGTGATGTCCAAAGGTAGCACCGCGGCCTTCTCTTTCATTTGTGTTCGATGAGTGCCTACGGCAGTATATGGCAATACGTTATCATGGACTAAAACAATTTATGAACTCTAGGTGCTCCGTCGTCGTCTGATCTCACGATGATCTGCTGTGGGTGTCATTCTTTCTGTCAAAGAAATCGTATTGCTTGATACACCGCACGCTTGGTCGGACAGGTTATAGAAGCCGGTTATTGATGCGAAAAATGGCCGAATACGCTCTCGCAGATATACTGCCGAGAGCGTACCCCGAACCAATCTACATAACAGAACAACGTTGCCGATGCTAGCGTCATTCATTCGCCAGACTTTCTGAATCACTCTCATACGAGGAAACCCTAGTATCTGCTGGCTTTTTACCGTTTACTAAGTTTAACAACAGTTATTCGGTTTGGTAACCAACTTAGCTTTCTCTGTGAAAATACTAAGTTTAACAACAGTTATTCGGTTTGGTAACCAACTTAGCTTTCTCTGTGAAAATTATTTTCTGTACCATGCAATAACCAAGACGTACAACATAGTCCATATGGACGAGGGGTGGACTGTCAGAAAGGAAAGTAAGCTGCTCTTCAGCTATGCATTACAAAATTTTTGAGAATTTAAAGCAAGTTGAAAAGTATGTTATGATTTAAAATATACATAAACATACATAAGATAAAAAGGCAATGTGTAGATTGGATTAAACACCTGAGAAATACAGTGTTAAGTGTTGTGTCCTTCTGGATACATAAAAGATAAAAATTATTTATGGTTTGAAACACAAATGATGAGATCCTCAAGAAGGAAAGAAGAAAACAAAACAACCTCAGTAAGCACTGACAACAGTAGATTCTGAAGTATCTCCACTGGGAAGAGAGGGTTTTGGAAGGGAAAAAATGTTCAGGAATATGTGCGGGTTGGGTGAAAAATTGACGGGGTTTGGTGTGTAGGACTATGAAGAAGATGGTAAAATTTGGATGAAAACTGGGAGAGGCGAGGCAAATGTGGTTGGGTGGTGTCGGCTAGGGGAGGAAGAGGGAGGCAGGTAGGATAGAGGGTACGAGCCATGATATCGGCTGATACAGTTAGGGAGGGATTACAGTTGGTAGGATGGATGAATATCGGAACGGATTTCGTTGTATTGGAAAGGGAAGTCGATTGAAGTTGCGATGGGACAGGATATGGAGTATGTGTAGGCGTTGGGACATTGGGATGTAAGTGTAAAGACGCGGCAGCATACCAGGGTTCATGATCACGTGGGAGACAACAGAGCTTTTACACTCGAGTTTGCGGTTAGTACAGGAGATGCGGGAGGACGGAAGATTAGGATTTAACATCCCGTCGACATCGTGGTCATTAAAGATGGGGCTCACACTCGAATAGGTTTTGTATTGTGACCGTATATCTCAATACATTACTGAGATCATCACATATTTACTTTTATTTATTTTCAGGTTCTTCTTCTTTATATAATCGTGTGTGTGTGTGTGTGTGTGTGTGTGTGTGTGTGTGTGTGTGTGTGTGTGTGTGTCTGTCTGTCTGTCTGTCTCCACGTCCGTAAAGGAGTTACAAGTTTTCTTTTTATATTTTTAATCGAACTTCTATGTCCGAACTGCTTAACATGTAGCTAAATAATAAATTTGTTTAAACGATTCAACGAAAAGTTTACTAAAGTGTCTATTGTAACTCTGAACGCTACTGATACATATCTGATCATTACAGTAGGATGGTCTGTATCTGAATAAATAATTCTCCATCTAGACAAAAGAAAGGTATACTCCATATTGTTAGATATATATGGTACGTCTTCTCTGGCCTTGATTTATCCTTGCCGATGTACACATCTCCATGAATGTCAACCACTGTGTAGGGAGCGGTCCATGACCTGTACAGAGTTCTCGGGACAGTAACTGCGTCCATAAGCTGACAATTCCCACAAGAAAAACTTATTTGATATCTTGGGTACAATATAGGCATGCAGTGTAACCTGTTGCACTGCAGTTTGTCACGGATAAGGTAGGAATTTGGCCGTGCTCTTTGGAAGGAACCATCTGAGCATTTCGAGTAACTTAGAGAAATCACAGAAAACCTAAATCAGGATGGCCGGAGGCGTGTTTCGTACCGCCATCCTTCCAAATACGAGTCCAGTGTTATCACTCCATCACCTCGCTCTGTGGGGAGATGCGGAGGTGTTTGATATGTATGAAAAGAGGCGAGGAATTAATGAGATGGGAGAAGCCACTTTTATGCATATGTATTAAGTATTGTGATGCGTTTGCGGCCGCTACGGGAATAACCCACCCTTGCGGCATTACAGCGCTCTCTCGCTGCGTTCAGTGAACTCACTCACGTATGGCGGCCAACTCGGTTAGTAGTTGACAGACGCCTGTTGGCTTCTGTCTCAGGTTCTTCCGTCGACGTTCGTTCGAAAAATTTTTCTGTCGTAGTACCAGCACGACTGACGCACCGTCGAAGATTTATTCCCAGCTGCTCCTGGCGGCATCAGCAACGGCGGGTGGCGTTTTGACAGTGCTAATCGTGCTGGTGAAACGACAGGATAATATCCGAACGAACGTCAACCGATCAGCCCGAGAGAGAAGCCAACGGTGGTATGCCAGCATATTGCAATGGTGGTTGGTTGGTTGGTTTGTCGGTTGTTTGGGATAGGGGGACCAACCTGCTAAGGTTATCGGTCCCTGGTGGGGAGGGGAAGGAGTGAGGATAGGAAACGAGGGAAAGGGAAAGGAAATGCTGTCCAGGGAGGAAAGAAGGAAGAAAGACTGCATTAGCTCGGTGCCCCGTGCTCGCCACGCACGTACTCACGAAAGAATCGTGAGCCCCCTGGGAGTTATTGGAATGAAATCCTGAATTCTTTTGTGTCTACGTATGTGCGCCTTAGTATCAACGTACAACGAGCACCTGAAACCGGTTTAGGCGAAGACTAAAGTCACCATCAGTGTTATCAACAGCAAGTGCATGGGTTCCATACGTGGACAGCAGTACTGATACGCACATACATCCATTGTAATAAGCACACACACATACATACATATATACATACATACAAAGAAAGAAAATGTTCAGATGTTTGTAAATCTATCGGACCAAACTGCGTGGTCATCAGTCCGTAGCTTACAAACTACTTAACCTAAGGTAAACTAACCTAAGGACAAACACTCACACCCACGTCCCAGGGAGGACTCGAACCTCCGACGGCGAGCAACCGCGCGGTCCGCAGCGAGGCGCTTTAGACCGCTCGGCTACATACAAAGACCAGAAAGGAATATGTCCCTATGAGAACACAACAATAGCCGAAAATTTCCTGGCCACCGTAAAACATGTAAAAGAGGGAAAACCGTCTGGACTTATTGGAAGCTTCACAACGATTTACATCAAAAATTTTGACATACTCGCATTTTTGATTTTTGTAGTCAACGCTTATTCTCTAACGCAATGACATCTTGAGGCTGGAGGGGCAGTGCATCTGTGGGTGTATTAGCAAGTATCCCAGAGGGAGTATGCATTCATCCTAAAACTTCAATGACGTATTGTTGGCTGCCTTGACATCACGTATCGTGTTACATTACTTCAAATAATAAGTAATATATGATATGATGTGTCACATGACGCGGTATCACACGACACAATACCATCTACTACGTAACAAGAAGTGACATATTAATTCATTAGCCACAGTGAGCCGCGTTGGAGTAGCCGAGCGGTCTAAGGCACCTCGCTGCGGAGCGCGCGGTTGCTCGCCGTCGACGGTTTGAGTCCTCCCTTGGGCGCGCGCGTGTGTGTGTGTGTGTGTGTGTGTGTGTGTGTGTGTGTGTGTGTGTGTGTGTGTGTGTGTGTGTGTGTGTGTTGTTCTTAGGTTAGTTTACCTTAGTTTAAGTAGTTTGTAAGCTACGGACTGATGACTACACAGTTTGGTTCGATAGATTTACAAACATTTGATTTGAATCACGGTGATATTCATTAAGATGTACGCTGAGGAGCCAAAGAAACTGAGGAGCCAAAGAAACTGGCATCCCTGCGGCCGGAAAAAGATTTTGCGAGAACGCGACCAACGACGACCGAAAAGAATCGTCCAGCGCGACAAATGTGCAACCCTTTCGCAAACTGCTGCGGAATTCAATGCTGGGTCATCATCAAGAAGCGTGCAAACCATATTCGTCATGGGCTTTTGGTATCGAATAGCCATTCGTGTACCCTTACTGACTGCACGACACATGACTTCACCTCTCGCCTGGATCCGTGAACACCGACCTTGGACGTTTGATGACTGGAAAAATGTTGCGTGGTTTGACGAGTCCCGTTTCCAATTTTATAGCGCGGATGGACGTGTATGGGTATGGAAACAACCTCAGGAATCCATTAACCTTGCATTTCAGCAGGCGACTGATCAAGCTGGTGGAGGCTCTGTGTGGTGTGGGGGCGAGTGCGTGTACCACTCTGACAGGTGACACTTATGTAGACATCCTGACTGTTCTGCATCTATTCATACCCGTTGTGCATTCCGACGGACTTGGGCAATCCCAGTAGCACAGTTCGGCACTTCGCAATTCCAGAATTTCTACAGTGTGTCTCCAGGAAGACTCTTGAGAGTTTCAAAACCACCACTGGCACGGAACTCCCCAGACATGAACATTATTGAGTCTTGCAACCGTCTGTTCAGAATAGATCTCCACCCTCCCGTAGTATCTCGGATGTATGGACAGCCTTGCAGGATGCGTGGCCTCAGTTACCTCCAGCACTACTTCAGACATTAGCAGAGGCCATGCCACGTCATGTTGTGACACTTCTGGATGCTTGCGGGTGCACTTCACAATATTAACCAGATGTACCAATTTCTGTCTGTCTTCAGTCTATTGTGTTACACGAAGGGGTACAATAACATATTACGTTTTGCATCACAACATAGAGTGTCTGATATAAAATCGCCAGTGTCACTACTTGACGTGCCATGTGTAATATAATCTGGATGTTACGGGGCAGATGATGTTTCAGTTGCCACAACAGGTCATGATGAGCCAAGATTTTACATGCAACTTGCCATGTGGCAAAATCTGATGTATAATACCATGTACGTGCAGATTCAGTGTGTTACACGATGGTACACAGTGTGCATAGGACTTCTTAAATGACGTCTCATGATGCGCGTGTAACATGCCGTGGTTTGTAGGACGCAACAGAACGTGCGACTTGCATAATAATACTAACAAGTAAAAGAGAGGGAGTGAGTTAATATTTATTATTTGAAAAGTATTAAAACTTCCAGATAAGTCGAGAAACTAATTCTCTTCTTTTACATATTTGCTTCAACCAGTTTGTTGGCGGACGACGTACAGTACATGTACTATCCCACAGGTGTCATCTGCCGTCATCGCATCAAAATCGACGTGGTATTTCCAGAGGCAGATTTTTTCTTTCCTTTTCCTTCCGGTAGTGTAAGACAAATATGGGTAAGAATTCAAACGAAGTGCGCTTACCCTCTAACGAGCCACCACAGATTAAGAATCCCTGATACCAAATCAGTTTACAATACTCTTTCAGTCTGCTGTCTTTGTCGTTGGTGTTCAATACCAGACTGTGCACGTAAATGTCGTCTACCAGCAGCTGCAGTTTCTTTTAGCTGCTGGTAAGACACGCAATGCTCATTTTAAGACACGAGTACCTGTAGAATTTAATTTCCCCCATTTGCAATTAATCTACATCCGGCAGTTCATGACAGCATACTTTGCACTCTCGCAGTTCGACAGATTACTTCATATTCAGGATCAGCTACTAAGGGGACGTAGAGGTGTCGAGGGCTCGACATCTTGACCTACTTCCAATTTTTCCGATAGTTAATATTAGTTTGTGAAAAAGCGGGAATGTGGCCCTGTTGTCGCCGACAGGAGGCCATTACACGCGACATAACAGACCCGCGCCTTCTAATGTGCGGCTGTTATGCAGGGATTCCCATCGCCCCCGCTGCAGACATCACGACGTAGTTTTCCACGGCAAACACCTCGCTTCTTCCCCTCCGCCTACACAAACAAGCCGCCCTGTAACTCGTCGCTTTCAAGTGTCTGTCGCTCTTTTAACGATTCATGGTGTAACCATAAGACACAACTGCAGCAAAGTAACCGTCCGGTCTAAAAATTATAATCTCGCATGCACTTTCACTATCTGGTGAAAAGTATTCGAACACCTTTTTATAATACGAAATTGGCCACTAGAGAGAAGAATTTGACAGAGCAACCAAGTGGAAACAAGGCCCCGGATGCAGATGGCATTCCCTCAGTTACTAAAGTCTCTGGGACCGCCGGCCATGACAAAACTATTTCACCTGGTGCGTACGATGTATGAGACAGGCTAAATACCCTCAGAAAAATGTATTACTCCCCATTTCAAATAAAGCAGATGCACATAGGTGGGAAAATTACAGAACCGTCAGTTTGATAAGTCAAGGTTGCAATATTCTTACGCAAAAGCCCTGCGTAACTGTTTACTAAGCAGGAGGTCGCAGGGTCAAATCCCGGCCCGAGCAAAAATTTTTAAATTGTACGATTACAACACTTACCAACAGTCGATACATGACTTAAAAAATAATTTCAGTGTCATAGTGAATTTATCGAAATAAAACAGAATGCATTATTTTGACTATCACTTGTAAGCGTTTTTAATGCATTCATCATAACGCTCGGTGATAAGATATTTTTTGTCTTTCCATCTTGGTATTTATTTGTTTCAGTCTTCTGCCACTTCCTCCTTTTCCCCCTATCTGTGTATTTCCCCCTCCCTCCTATGTGTGACAAATCTGTCAAAATGTTTGTAAATCTAAGAGAATTGACTACGTTGGTCATCAGTCCCTAGGCTTATAAACTACTTAAAGTAACATACACTAAGGACAACACAAACACCCATGTCCGAGGGAGGACTCCAATCTCCGACGGCGAGCAACCGCACGCTCCGCAGCAAGACTCCATCGCGGAAAGTCTGTCAAATTCCATGGTGATTGACCAAACGGCATCGAAGTCTTTTTCTGAGGTACCTCGGCAATTCACCATACGGCGTCTTGCGGAGTATAATACCTCTTTCACATAAATATACAGGTATATGCTATATATCATGCTGATCTGTTAAATATATCGTTCTTATCGTAAATAATGATAGAATCTATTCAGTATTTACGATTTTTCCTTATTGTCCTAATTTTCCGACTTGGATTTGTAATTAACCCGAATTTTGGTTTTCCTACAAACTTTTCCAGAATCATAACAACAGAATAAGAATGAAGGGGGAAAAAATGCGCATATCGATCGAATGAACCGTGAATTAGGATCGTGAGTTCATATAAAAATATCAAAGGTAAAAAGTTCTTACAGTCTTTCCTCCAATTTTCCGGGCAACGTGTCCCGATTTTACTTTCATACAAATCTTATCCTGACAAATATGAACACAACAACAGGAATATGAAAAAGCCAAATTGGTCCAGCCATTGTCAAGTGACGATCTTTCATATATGCGGCTACGTGAGACAAAAGTACCTCCTGGTTAGAAAACTGACAAACCCAGAAAGAAAACTAATGACTTGACAAAATTTGTGATAGTATATACGAATAAAAGACACATTAGAGACAGAGCTTTTTTGCTCAACTACTCTATACAATAGGAATGTGCAACGAGTACACTTTCGACCTTATATTTGAAGTCTTCGGGCTTGCTCGTCTAATGTTGGGAGTTAATTGACGTGCTCTAACCACATTACCTTAATCGGTGGAAATCTTCGCTAAATCATTTCGCACTTCAGATCACTGTTTATTGCTTTAACATTGTCTAGTTTATAGAAATGTTTCCGCATAATGCAGTCAGAAACATCTAACATAACTGATGTCATTCATTAGAAAACATTCTAGGTGAACCTGTGCGACATAGAAACGGTAGTGTATCATACCACAACGAGCAGAACATTTCTAATAACTTTCCCAGCTGAAATCTTAAGAATACTTGCAGCTGGAGGTATCTTTACTGAGATGACTGCTTATCTGTTTCTTAGAAGTACGTTAGAAGCTTCCGATCGTTTGCAATATCTAACTTGCACACTATCTTATCAAACGCCGCAATGATCATGTTCAATCCGCGCGGGAATGGCCCTGCGTCCTAAGGCACCTTGCTGCGGAGTGCGCGGCTGCTCCCATCGGAGGTTTGAATACTCCCTCGGGCATAAGTATGTGTCGTCCTTAGCATAAGTTTGGTCCCAATAGCTGCGGCAGAATAGCCGTGCGCACTGAGACGCCGTGCCGTGGTGCGCGCGGCCGTTCGTCGTCGGGGGTTCGAGTCCTCCCTCGGGCATGGGTGGTTGTATTGTCCTAAGCATAAGTTACTGTAAGTTAGTGTAAGTAGTTTTTAAGCCTAGGGACTGATGACCAACGTAGTTAAGTCCCTTAGATTTACAAACATTTCAACACTTTTTTGGTCCCAGTAGCTTCAAATAATTTTGATTTTTTATTTAATTATGTTCAAGACTTGAATAATTATCTGGAAGCTTCAAAATCGTTGAAATGGAAAAATCTTGACATTTTCGCGCGTATATAATATAATACGATACATAATGTCATGTTAAATATATATATATATGTTGGTATAATGTCATCCAACATAGCATTTCTCGTGTCGCGTAGTATGACACTACATGCCATTGGAGTTTGGGGTGAATGCATTTCCTCTCAGAGAATCTTGTTATCAGAGATCTCATCCCCACCCTCCCCCCACCACAGTAGAGCTGACAGCCGTCGGAGCTAACTCGTAATTAAGGCGTGAATATGTCGAGATTTCTATTTTTATTTATATTTTTTGAAGCTGCAGATAAGTCGAACTATTCACGGCAATAAGTCGAGTCTCCTTTTTTAGAGCTTTGGTTCTTTGCAGAACATACTCTTCTTTTGTTGCACTGTAATAGCAGTTTTATTATGATTCCCAACTTTTATTCTACCATAATAGATTAGCTGCATTACAAGGAAAGTACTTGGGCTGTAACAAACACAAATCACACCAAAATCGCGAGAGACATACTGTAAAGGTCCCTTATCGCACTAGTGATACTCCCGCATCTGCAGAATTCTGCAGTCGTCCGTTAGAGGCCTCTGCGTGTGCCACGCCACATTGCACACTGAGCTGCGGTACGCCATTTGGGACCAGTAGGCACGGTGCAGTGTGCTTCTGAATTTGCGTCTTGTGTAGCGATGTGTCAGATGGGTCGGCGATTGCTAATCAGCCCTGCTAATGTATTGCGATTGGTTAAGATGAAGTTACGAAGAAACCTTCTACGTGCAAATGGTATTTGTGTAGAAGATGAATCATTCGCATTTTTCTAGTATCTATCATAGTGCAGTATACAGGGTGAAAATCATTTAAACTGACAAACTCTGGGAGGTTGACACCAAAACAAATATATTTTCCTATTAGGAGTATTTAAACCGGTGGAGGCCGTATTAAATGGCAGACACTATTACACTTTTCTCGCCAGAGCATTGCAGAATTGCTGGAAGACGTCCCGCTCCCTACAAGACAACGCATGTCGTTCCAACATGAGGGGGCGCCGGCGAATTTTATTCGTTGTGTGCGTCGATTCCTGGACCGACGGTCGACGGTTCCCAGAAACGTGGATTGGCAAAGATGGTGCCGTACCATGGCCTGCTCGATTCCCAGATATGTCCCCTCTGGATTTTTTTTTTTTTTTTTTTTTTTTTTTTGTGAGGGGAGAGATGCACAGCCTTGTTTACGCAACTCCTGTTGCATCAGAAGAGGATCTGGTTACCCGGATAGTAACAGCAGCAGGAACAATTCAGCAACAATTCTTTTTCGCAGCTCAAAATTCAACTGAAAATAACTTCTATCCTCTCATCTGAGGCCAAAGTGGAATAAACGGATTTGTAGATGAGCACATTCTCTACAACTTAGTTAGCCTACGTTTTTTTCCACATTTGGCACCTTTTCGTAGATATTTGCAAAAAAAAAAAAAACGCTATTTCACACTGTGTGTCTGCCTGTAACGTGTTGCCACTCTTCAGGTCGTGCCGTTCAACCAGTCGGCACCAAATTTTGCAGATGTATTTCTTGGCTACCAGGGACCAGAACTTCCCTCCGGTGGCATAACCAGAAGCCACTAGGCCATTATTATCACGTATCTCGGCTGTTACAGATCGGATCGCAAAAATTGTCAGGTAGGACTCGTTATGAATTGATTTTTTTTCGATATTTTTATTCTGTAATTTGGTACGTACACCTAAAGATAAAATTCTTTAAATGGTTCTACCTGCATATTCTCTAGCTAAAAGTCATTTAGTGGAAGTTCGAAGAATAGCTTGAGGTCGATATTTCACATAGGAATGAATATATCGCAAGATAATGTATTCGTAATTAATAATCATCACACATTACTATTAGAATTCCGAACGCGTCCCCCAATACATGAAACTTTCGGCGCAATTGAATTTCTTTGAAAACGTCTTCCAAAAGGGCAAAAAATGAAAGAAATTATAAAACTAAAAATTGCTCTGGCCTGTTTTCAAGCCCACTCTTACAAATAGTCGGGAAAAAATAATAGAAATATAAAGTAAATTAAAATATTTAAACATCATTATTACTACAATTATTATATATTTAAATTCTATTTCATTAAATATTATATTATTATTTTTCTATACATCTAATTCTATATTACGTAAGCTTTCACTACTTTTTCCGAGTTTTGCCGCCCCTCTGCGACTACCGCCCAGGGCAGACACCTCGGTTACACCTCCCCCCTTCCCTCCTAGATCCGGGTCTGTCACCATATCACATATATTCGAGCAGCATTCATTAGTATATATCTCCCAACAACACATCCTGAGCCTCTTTGTTTTAAAGCCGAGGCGTGTAGAAACGGTTATAGGCAGCAATGGCGGATGCTGATATCATCTTTCTCACTTGACGTGGACTTCTATTTCCCATAACGTGATCGTTATACATATCTTTATTTTGCAAAATTTGAATGGGATATCACCGGTCCATCCTTATGATGCGTTTTGGATGGCCACCACTGTAGTGTGTACAGATTATTTATTAACAAAATTTGGATCTAACCCATGTTTAGACAAGAGCATACACTTACCGCGCAAATTCTGCAATGTGTAACCTGTAGTGTGGTCAGTGGAAGGGCTCGTTTCACTGCCCGAATGTGTCCCGTTGCCCGGTCGGAACGTTTGTCGACGCTACCAAAAATAATACTGCAGTGTGAACAATGGAAACTAAACCCTAATGTTACTCTGGTCTTTAAAAGTGAACTCTCTTGGTCCAGTTTCAAAACAGAAACGCCTGTTTCCTTTCTGGCCGGTGCATCATCGTCGCGACAGGTGCTATTTGTGGCCAGTATCTGCTCCGCGTGCTGCTGGCTATCGCTGTCATCAGACAGGTGGCGGTCCCATCTTCTGCCACCTGGAGACTAGCGGCATCGTCATCGCCCGACTGTCGGCTGTGATTTTCCTCTGTCTGGCAGGCGTAGGAGCTGGATAAAGATTTCAAACATATTCCGTTGCTGTCAGGAAGGTGCAGTGGTTGGAAGAAACGGATGAGATGGCACCATGACTGACCCACGACAAATATTCAGAAAGGGACGTTTGACAGGGTTCATAATTTACGATTACCACTACTTGTCTAAATTATTGTATACTGTCTGAAAACCCAGCGTTGTCTGCATCATATTTATTTATCCCATCTCCCTCTCTCTCTCCCCCACTCTCCCTCTCTCCCTCCCCCACTCTCCCCCCACTCTCTCTCTCTCTCTCTCTCTCTCTCTCTCTCTCTCTCTCTCTCTCTCTCTCTCTCTCTCTGCCTCATCCACTCTCTCCCCCCCTCTCTCTCTCCCCCACACACACACTCTCTCCCCCACACACACACACTCTCTCTCCCCCACACACACACTCTCTCTCCCCCCCCTCTCTCTCTCTCTCTCCCACACTCTCTCTCTCTCTCCCCCACTCTCTCTCTCTCTCTTCCCCCCCCCCCTCTCTCTCTCTCTCTCTGCCTCACCCACTCTCTCTCTGTCCCTCATACACTCTTTCTCTCTCTCTCTGTCCATATCACTTCCTCTCCCATCTGCCTACCCATTTCCTAATTCCCCTCTCCCATCTTTTTCGCCCACCCTTCTCCCCAGTCAACCCGTCTTTCCTCTTTCCATTCGCCTCTTCACTTCATCTCGTCCTCCCCCTATCTATATAAACTCGTATATGTCTGTCACTTTTTGTGATGATCCCTGAAACACTGTAAACGTTTATTGCAAGGTAACCTGTGTCATGCAACATGCGATGGGTTGCAGTTTATGAAAACCTTCTCCATGAAAACATTCATGCACATGAGCTAAACATCTAATGATTAATAAAACGATACCATCTTTCTCAAGGCGTCTTCCTCTTTTGATGGCCAAGTGTGCAAAATGTCATCATGATCTAAAGAGAATTGCGCATTTGTATGAATAGAAAACACACACACACACACAAAGGAAAACAATTCTATACATATATATAAGAAAGACAAGATTAAAAATAGATACTTGAAATTTCGTGTTCACGACTCAATATTATGACACATCGGTGTAGCATTGAGCCCCTTACTATTCCTACAGCTGCAGCTCCCGTACTGTTGTGTATGGCGGGTTGCCTTTTGAGGGATACTAGGGGTCGGATTTTTCAATTCTTTTGATTTTTCAGCTGTTCCTTCGGGTATTCCCTATACTCTTTTTTTCTAAATCTCCCAGGTATTAAAACTTACAAACAAACAAAGTAATTATTCAAATCGGACAAGCCACTTCTGAATTTTGCCGAGACTAACGCACAACTATTAATACATAGATGAAAACTGAGATTTTTGCTTCAGAAGAGGCAGTTATAGATTTCCTGTTCCGGCCGTGCAGTTTTGAACAGCTCATGATCACACCATTTGTCTCATGTTGCCGAGACAATGAGTGGGCTGCACACGTGTGCACCTTGCAAAATAAATTGTAAAGTTTTTGCCAACTAGACTTATTTTTAATGGTCAATTGTTTGTAAACCTGTTGTAGCAAACTGCTATGATCATCTGTCCCTAGACTTATAAACTATTTAAACTAACTTACAATAACGGCAGAAAACACACACACACACACACACACACACACACACACACACACACACACACACACACAATATGCCCATTTTAATACGTGTGTTCTTCTAGTAAGAGGGGCTTCTGCCCATTCTAGTGGTCAGGTGACTCTTCATCTAAACCAGACTTTCTCCGGACGAAAGACCGGTAGTTGTGGACACGTATCTCGGCCACCGAGTTCTCCTGACGGCAGCACCTTGAATTTTCCTAGTGCGAATGTTTGAAAGTCTAAGTCTACGAAGAAAAATGAAACATAAAATCTTATTTGATTGTACAGATTATAAATAGTGCAGCTATAATTTAAAAAAAAAACCGCAAAGACGAGATCAGAAGAGCTTCACATTGTGTGGCCAAGAGAAGTCATAACTCCATAGAAGCAAGTGGTGGAATTTTTGGAAATTTTTAACGCCTTCATCTGGCTTTGCCGTTTGTTTTGTTTGGGGTACATACTAAAAACTGTGTTTTCATCATCATCATCATCATCATTACAGACATTATGCCTTTCAGCGTTCAGTCTGGAGCATAGTCCGCCTAATAAAATTCCTCCATGATCCCTATTCAATGCTAACGTTGATGCCTCGTCTGATATTAAGCTTGTTTCTAGAAAATCATTCTTGACTGAATCCAAGTACTTTCTCCTTTGTCTACGTCGTCCCCACTTACCCTCTGTTACTGAACCAATGGGTCTCTTAGATAACCTTACTATCCCCGTGCGTGTAACATGATCCCACCTTCTCAGACTGTTCGATCTAACTGCTTCATCTATGGTGTTTACTCCCAGTTTTTATTTGGTTTCCTCATTATGGACACCCTTCTGTTATTGTTTCCATTTGTCAGTACCGGCAATCACCCTTGCTCTTTCATATCTGTAACCTCAACCTTATTAGTAACGTAATCTGTACTTTGTACTCAATGAAAACTGAACTCGTTATTTGATGTTTTATTGTAATCATCTCCAAAATATTTTCGATTCCTCCAGAAACACTCAGAATCACACGTACATTCTTATAATTCTGTATGTATTGATTTTACGTCTCCAGGACATAAAATTATCACAATGTTGATAGCACTGAGCTTGCCGGCTTCCGAAGTGTGTTGCACAGAAAATTCAATAAAATGAAGACAGCAGGTTATAGGCCTAGCAATAAAATAGAAGGATTAATATGGTGCAAAATAGTTTACAAAATACATTCAGGAAGAGAGAAAAATAAGCATTTTATTTGTGAACATATGTTGGGCAGTTTGAACTACTGTCTTATTAGATGGAGCAAGCTCACCGGTAAAGAATGTAAGCGGTAGTTTCCTGTGGATCAGCAGATGATACTGATGATGATCTTCACGGGTTTGCAGCCGGATTTCGTCGTTCTCCTGACAAGACATTTGAGGTCCACATGGTTGTCATCTTCAGATGAGATTCGTGCACAATCACGCCGGAACTGACAAGGGGAACAACAGGAATGGTACCAACGGAATTTGACGAGTCGTAGGTATGTTGTGAGGGAATTCCTCCAGACCACCAAGCTAAAAGTATTTGTTCCAATGGGCCTTGATTTCTAAGAAAATCGAGATCAAATTCGCAGCAAATTTCCACGAGTAACGTGTCTACATGGCGTTACCGCTCAGCCAGAAAGCGTGGTGTAATCGGCAAGATGTCAGGCTGCCGTGCAGGCGACCTGGGTTCAAGTCCGACATGGGTCAATTACTTTTCACACCTGTCCGATGACTGTACATAATTATGTATTTTATAACCATTCTTATATGTAAACGTTTGCAGTAAATGGTTAGGATAAACGTGTAACATTCGCTCAATATGTTATGTATTGCGCGACGATTATTTTATTCATTTTGTTTTTTCGAAGCACACTTTTAAGGCGATTGAAACATATTTCGAAATCAGTAAACAGTCTTTTGTTAATACCTATAATATTTGGGCAACACGTAATACCTATGTTTACAGTTCCTGACCGTGCTGTTTTTGTCTCCTCCTATGACGTGTGTACCCACGTGACGCGCCCAGTGGACTATTATGCTACGGCCAGTTGTTTTTCTTTATTTATATGTTTTCCTTTGCTTAATTATTTTTCATTCTTTTGAAATATAAAAAGTAGCAATTACAATTTTTAAAAATTATTCTGCCGTTAGGTATCGAACTCGGGACTCCTGCATGGGAGCCTAGCACCTTGCCGATTGCACCACCCTGTCTCGCTGAGCGGTAATCGCTATGTATAAGTACACACGTTATGCGTGGTAATTTGCTGCGAATTTGATTTCGATTTTCTTAGAAATCAAGGCCCATTGGAATAAATCCTTTTAGCTTGGTGGTCTGGAGGAATTCCTTCACAACATACCTACGACCCATCAAATTCCGTTGGTACCATACTTGGTGTTCGCCTTGTGATATTCCGGTGGTCTTTGTTACAAATCTCACCTGAAACTGGAGGCCAGGTGGATCGCAGAAATGTCGTGTCACGAGAAGGATGATATCCGGTTTCAAGCCTGTGAAGAGAATCTACGTTTATTACGTCGAGAAAGTCTACAAAATTACAGAGGATGCTGATGTTAATGCTGCAGCTCACCATACTAGATAAGTGACTTTGCATCGCCACACCGCAATCTCGATCTGATGCGCCTTCCATGTCACACGGGGCAGGTGTCAGCGCCCGGCTGGCTCCTCCTTGAGATTCGCCCCGTGTTCCTCAGGCAAGGAATCTCGCCAACATTCCGCACACCGAGTTCCGGGAGATGAGGGAATTGCTATCGTTGTCTGCATTAAGCTCTTTTTTTCCCTGTGGGACTTCGTCTTTGTGTTTCGTGTCTAAACAAAGAACGTTTGCAATTATTTTCCTGAAAAAGCTATTTTCCTGTAAACCCTCGGTGGTACAATAGCCATCATTTAATGCTGCTCGATAGCAGTTGGTCGTTCACAGCGTGCCACAGCGCGTCCAGTCTCTTTCAAAACTCTGTCACCCTAACATTGTTTCTTTGTTGACCTATCATCCCACAGTTGCTGTTTAGTGTAATATATATATTTATTGCTGTAAGCCGACTATGTAACTGAATAATACTAGTTTATTTTGTCATATGCATTTCGTCTTTATTAGTAAGGCATCTTCAGTGGCCTTCAATGTATACATGATTGTTTCACAATAATTCGTTGTTTGACATTTTTAGAATTTTAGGTTAGAACACGAAAAAAGAACCTTCAGTCACCAAACATGTGACACACACATGTAGACCAGTATCCACCAAAAATTGTAAGTAATATCAAATCTCTACCTATATAAAAGTGAAAGGATACTCACTCACTCACTGACTAAACACGGAATCTCGAAAACTACTTCACCTATGAAGTTGAAATTTGGAAGGAATGTAATTTAGAGGTAAATAACATCAGTTAAGAAAGATTTTCCGAAAGAGCCGACAGTTCAGGAGATATGACGTCATAAACAATTAAAAATACCGCGTCTTGCGACACGCGGGTGTGTGACTTTATCAGTCCACTTTCTGAGAAGGAGAGCACTTATCGACTTGCAACAAACTTTAAACGTAATTTCAAACATCTAGGAAACTTTTTCTTGCTGACAACCGTAGCAAAATGATGAAAGGTAAAAAGTTTCTCACTTACAACTTTTCCGCTGTTTACGGCGTAGAACTACGGCATTTGGTATAACGTTGAAATTTATAATTTCTACACTACATATTGTACCCGTAGGAAATTTTACAGGCAGTATACACACATACCGCTGAATGTACCTCCGAAATTGTATCAGTGCTACATGTAGTTCATGAGACATGAGCACATAAACAGTAATGTTAATCTGAGAACCCTCCCATCACGCACCAAGTTTTAATCTATTGCTCCTTTCTTATTAATTGTATTCGGAACAGATCTTACAAACATACTGCACTTATACAAATGAATATATACCTGCAAAAGTATACAATTGTAGAACATATAACTCAATAAATATCAGATCATTTATACCACTATCGGTAAAAACTTTTCATCTCAGGCACCACGTTTTATTAAATTTCTTATTTACTGCTAAGACACTCCTGTATTCCAGTGAGCTTAAGGAAATTCCTGAAAGATGACAGTGCTGTTGAGAACATTGAAACAAGTTTGAATTGTGAAGCGCATACCGCTGTAGAAAGTAGCGACAGACTTATATAGAGCAACAAGGAAAGGAAGAGTATGAAACAGCGTGTATCCGACGAATATCCATTATTCGCGACAGAGTTGCCTTCTAACTTTAACAGACTGTAGATTGCATTGAGACTTGCATTTTCTATTATGATTAATAAACTCAATACTGTAGAGTGTATTTAAAATCTCCATGTTTATTCCACGGACAGCTTTATGTCGCTTGCTCAGGGATGGGCGCACCACAGAAAATATTCATATTTCATCCTGGACAAGTCACAAGAAATATTGTTTATAGTTGGGAAGGAAGGAAGATTAGTATTTACTGCCTCGTCGACGGCGTGGTCATTAGACGCGGGGCTTACGCTTGGGTTGTTTGTGTAGGGATGGAGATACAAAGGAACCACCCCAGCATTTGCCTGGAGAGATTTGGGGAAAACACGGAAAACATAAATCTAGATGGCTGGAGACTGGTCTGAACCACCGTCGATCCGAATGCGAATCCAGTGTGCTACCTCCTCGCTCGGTGTTGTTTATAGCAAAGTTGTGAATTAAATGAATGTTACATATCATTTGTATTTTGATTTCTACCTTTCATTGTTTGGATACTGTACTTGAAATTTCTTATATGTTCTCTTATAAATATGTTTTTAGAAAAACGGAGATGGACTGAGAGAGAAGGGAGGGGAGAAATACTAACTGAAGGCTTGAATAAATAAATAAATAACAGCGGAAATTCGGCCGTGAAACGGGTGACAGCGCACCCGAACACCTCTTGGCGGCTCGGGTTGTAAACTAACACAGGGCATGAACTGCCGCTTTACATTGTTACACCCGGAAAACTAACTTGATACGTCGTCTTACTTAATACAACTAGAAAATGATCGGGAGTATATATGCTATATACGCCTGTAATTATAAACAGCAAAGCAATCCAAATAATCATTCAGGTTTCCAAAAAAATAAACAGATGCAAGTATGATAGCGTAAGCAGGCAGCCATTAGGCCTACTCAGATCTTTTTCTTTTACGCTCTTATTTACCTTGCATTTCTTATAATTTGTTTATAGATGCAGCCAGTGGGTTGTTCTCAGTCGAATAGCTTACTTGGATGAAATTTTGAAAAAGAAGGGTCACGAGTATTTGAATAAAAGCTACGTAGTATGCTCAGACCACTTTGTGGAGAAAGATTTTTAGAAATAGTATTGTAATTGTAATTTGTTCTTGGCGTGTGCTTAAAAAAATGTGTGTGTGTGTGTGTGTGTGTGTGTGTGTGTGTGTTTGTGAGCTGGATTGTTTGGTTGGGACAGGGGTAATAAAATGAAACCTTATCAGTTCCTCAGTGGGGAAGGGAAGGAGTGAGGATAGAAAAGGAGGGAGGGAAAAGGAAATGCAGTGCGCGAAGTAAAGAAGGAAGGAAGACTGCATAGGCTCGGGGCCCCGTGTAAGCCACGCACGTACTCACGAAGAAACCGTGAGCCCCCCGGGGGCGGTGGTGTTTCTGATTTTATACAGAGATAGAGAGAGAGAGACAGAGAGAGAGAGAGAGAGAGAAGCCGCTAATTTGCTCGTCTCATATAGCGAGTATTGAATGCAGCAGTTGTTGGGTAAATAATTATTTCATCATTATTATTACTATTTTTCTGTCTCGTCGCCACCGGTTGTCATGGGACGCGGTAACCGAGTGGAGAGGTCCGATACAGCCAGTGGGACAGCAGAAACTAGAAACACTAAGCTACATTAGTACAAGATATATATTTTGCAGAAATAGTACATTCTGAAGCAAGCAGGAGTAAAATATAGGGAGCGTAAGGTTATTTACAACTTGTACAAAAACCAGACAGCGGTTGTCAGAGTTGAAGGGCATGAAAGGGATGCAGTGGTTGGGAAGGGAGTAAGACAGGGTTGTAGCCTTTCTCCAATGTTATTCAATTTGTACATTGAGCAAGCTATAAAGGAAAGCAACGAGAAATTTGGAGAAGGAATTAAAGTTCAGGGTGAAGAATTAAAAACTTTGCGTTTTGCCGACGACATAGTAATTCTGTCAGAGACAGCAAAGGACCTGGAAGAGCAGTTAAACAGAATGGACAGTGTGTTGAAAGGTGCATATAAGATGAAGATTAACAAGAGTAAAACTAGGGTAATGGAGTGCAGTGTAAGAAAATCAGGTGATGCTGAAGGGATTAGATTGGGTAACGAAGCAATAAAGGAGGTAGATGAATTTTGTTACTTGGGCAGTAAAATAACAAATGATGGTCGCAGTACAGAGGATGTAAAATGCAGAATGGCAATGGGTAGAAAAGCGTTCTTGAAAAAGAGAAATTTGTTAACATCGAATATTGATTTAAGCCTAAGGAAGTCCTTTCTGAAGGCATTTGTATGGAGTGTGGCCTTGTATGGGAGTGAGACATGGACGATAAACAGTGCGGACAGGAAGAGTATAGAGGCTTTTGAAATATGGTGCTACAGAAGAATGCTGAAGATTAGGTGGGTGGATCGCGTAACTAATGAGGAGGTACTGAACAGAATTGGCGAGAAAAGAAATTTCTGGCATACCTTGACTAAAAGAAGGGATAGATTGGCAGGACACATTCTTAGACATCAAGGAATTGTGAATTTAGCGTTGGAGGGAAGGGTGTGGGGTAAAAACCGCAGAGGAAGACCAAGAGATGGATACATTAAGCAGATTCAGACAGATGTAGGTTGCCGTTCTTATGTGGAGATGAAGAGGCTTGCTCAGAATAGGTTATCGTGGAGAGCTGCATCAAACCAGTCTCCGGACTGAAGACCACAACAACAACAACAACAGTACAATACTTGACTTTTGTGTTTGCAGACTAGAGGAATATGCTTTCTAACATCTTCCACAGGGAAGCGTTATAGGTCCCGCACTCTTCCTCGTGTTTATAAACGATTTAGGAGACAATCTGAATAGCTCCCTTAGACTGTTCCCCGATGATGCTGTCGCGTATCGGTCAGTGAGTCAACAGAGGATCAAAAGCAACTGCAAAGCGATTTAGACAAAATTTCTGCGTGGTGCGAAAATTGGCAATTGATACTAAATAAAGAAAAGTGTGAAGTAATATACATGACCACTAAAAGAAATACGCTGTACTTCAATTACGCGATAAATCAGTCAAACCTTAAGGTCGCAGATTCTGCCAAATACCTAGGAGTTACAATTACGAACAACTTTGACTGGAGAGAACACATAGAAAATATTGTAGGGAATGCGAACCAAAGGTTCGTTTCATCGGCAGAACTCTTCGAAGATGCACCAGCTCCACCAAGGAGACGGCCTACATCACACTTGTGCGTCCTCTCCTGGAGTACTGTTGCCCCTTGTGGGACCCTCACCATGTGGGATTGACGGAAGACATTGAGAAGGTTTAGAGAAGGGTAGCGTCACGGAAATGTTGCACGAATTGGGGTGGAAATCATTAAAAGAAAGACGTTATTCATTGCGACGTGATCTGTTTGCGAAATTTCGATCACCGACTTTTAGTTCTGAATGTGAAAATATCTTGCTAGCACCCACCTACTTAGGGAGACATGACCATCCCAATAACATAAGAGAAATCAGACCGAAAATGGAACGATTTAGGTGTTCTTTATTCCCGCGCGCTATTAGAGAATGGAACGGTAGAGAAAAGTTATGAAAGTGGTTAATGAACCCTCTGCCAGGCACTTAAGTGTGATTTGCAGAGTATCGATGTAGATGTGTAAACCTGCCTACCGATGTCTCTTATCTGGTGCCTGTCCTATTGTCAAGTGGCCGATACAATTCAAGTGGTGGGCGCTAGCGGGGATGCTGCAGAGGGCGCTCGTGGCTGACGTCTTAAGAACGCCGCGCCGTGCTTGCATGCTGACGGGCGGCGAAAGTACGTGGCGCGCACTACAGACTTGTGCGACGTCACAATTATTATTACTTCCTTGGGTAGCTTGGGTTATTATGGTCTTGTTATCCTGCTTGTTCTGACAGAGTCTAAAATAAGAGTCGCGAAAATCCCACTGATTTTCTGCAGCTTTGAAGCCACCAAGCTGCTGTGTCGTAAAAACATACCGCGAAACTACTTGTGCGTTGAATGTGTATTTGTAGGGCAGCAGCACATTCAAAATACCACCGTATTTAGGAGCATTTGAGGTGCTAAAATTATAGCAGCTATTAAAATATAATCTGTGAATCTCCTTTGCTTAGAAGTAAGAGAATAATGTTATGAGTAACAAGTTGTTGCCGCGGTGGAGTAGCCGAGCGGTGTAAAGCGTCTCGCTGCGGAGCGCGCGGTTGCTCGCCGTGGAGGTTCGAGTCCTCCCTGGGGCATGGGTGTGTGTGTGTTTGTCGTTAAATTAGTTTACCTAGGTTTAAGTAGTTTGTAAGCTACGGACTGATCACCACGCAGTTTGGTCCGATAGATTTACAAACATTTGAACATTTTTTGAACAAGTGTTCATTTACGGTATTCAGTAACTGTTTTTGGCATGGAAGAAGACATTTAACAATTCATTCGCTTCAAAACTTCGGTTCTTAATTAGATTCGTAAGTAATTACGCACTACCTCATAAGATTACTACTGTACAAAAGTCATGTCTGAACGCTTCCGATTGCAGTTAATTAACTATTTCAGAAGAAACTGCATAGCTTCGTAATTCAGTTCCACAAAAATCATACATACCGACATATTTTGGTGGTTACCTACTAGTTTCAAAAAGTGAATGCGTAGGTACAGATAATACGTCTGTGTATCAACTCTTAATTTTAGAACGTCACATTCTTGATGATATTCAGTTTGATACCTGTCACTGGCTAAAAAAAATCATGATCATTACACACAAGGGACAGAAAGAAGGAAAAATTGAAAAAAACGTATATTAGAACGTAGTCTCTAAGAAGTTTAGTTTTGAGAAATATTACTATGTCCGAAGTCCGTTAAAACTAATGAACGTGAAAATACCGACCACGCCAATGTAACAATTATCAGTTCCTTTTGTACTTGAGCACATCAGATTGCAATTCATTTTTGCTCATAAAACTATTTTAGGCGATACTTTTACGACTGAGCTAATATGATCCGCCGGCCGAGGAGACTGAGGCGCTCCAGTCACGGTCTGCACGGCCACTACGGTCGGAGGTTCGAATCCCCCTCGGGCATGGATATTTGTGCCGTCCTTAGTTGTAAGTAGTTCATAAGTAGTTTGTAAGTTTAGGGACTGATGACCCCGTAGTTAAGTCCCATAGACTCTACAAACATTTGAACATTTTTAATATGATCCGTATGATTTAGACTGCACTGACATTTCCTTAGTATAGACTGCCACTAACAAAAGCAATGTTATTACTTTAATGACGTTTTCATATGTGTATTAGAACATTCACAACAACTGTTAGTGATTCCGAGATATGAAAGTAACAGCATAAAAAAAGAGCAACTACTGACTGTCATGTTGTATCATTCCACTCTTCTGCTACTCCCTACTGGTCGCTTGGAGAGCTATCATCGCTTCAGTGGCATTTTTTTTTTCCTAGAGTGTTTCGCGACGGCTGTAGGAGACTGTGGTTCCGTGGGCTAAGATTTGTGATTAGAGAGATCATCCAGGCCTCTTACGGAACACGCTGAACCACCGCGCCGACAGGCAGTAGGTTTGTTCGAGTGGCCCAAACGGTGATAGTTCCTGATAGTTACTGACGATTTGGAAGGCCTCCACTGCGCATTCGCGCTTTCTGACAGTTTCCAACTCCGAAGCCAACTCGAACGCTTATTTCACCTGTTTCGCAGTTTGGCCACCCATAGGGCTAGTTGGCATCTTTGCTCTCTACCGATGTTGAAAGTGAGGTTATGACTGGCGATACGTTATGTAGGAGGACGCTCAATTGACAAACTATTTAAGTAGTTATGAAACATTTGCAATTTACCGTTAAATCAAAGTATAATAATAAAGATTAACAAGACCATTTGCGTGCAAACCATATATCTGTCGAGTATAATATGAAAATCGGGTGACGAAACTAGGTGAACTTGCGAGTAGCGATGTTACCAGACGACCGTTCCATCAAAACATTCTTCTTGAAAAAGCCACGTTGACGTGAGGTGACGGACCGGCGACGGACAGTGTGAATTCCGCCATTAGAAATACATTGTGGAATACATTCTGATCATAAACTTCGACAAAACGCAAAATACACGTAAACATGTCCTCCCATTTATAAATAATGTAGCCAATTCAACCTGACAAAACCTCATACAAAAATGAGGTAAATTAGGATAGTGGTGTGTGAAAGGAATATTCGGTAACATACAACTTCATATTCATTTGTCCCACTATTATGAGTTACAATAAAATTTAAAAAATGAAAATGAAACATACAAATTAATACACAAAAATTTGCATGTGTTGTGCAAGAATTATCATCGTACATGATTTTCCCAGAAGTTACACATTTAGTGTAGAAACGCCCACATTGACACTAATATATTTCTATAATAAATAACCACAAGGAGAAACAGACGGAACAGTAATTGTGAGACGCTATAGAGGCACATATAAAGCTACATGTCGGTTATAAAAATCTATCAGTGCTAATGCCTGTTGTGAACTATATTATTCTTATGTGTCAATCACTTCATTTACAGATGGCACAAAAAATCTCAGGTCTATTTTGACTTCATTTTCAGGCGAATATATCACAATCCAAACTGTAAAAACATACGCATCCATCATTAAATTCGTGTGTTATGAAAATTTCCACACCTTTCATTTATAGTATATATGGGTGTAATAAAAAGGGGACGTACTGTATTAGAAGGCCACGTAAGTTGAAAGAATGCCTGTCTAATATACAAAGCTCAGCCTCAATCAAGAGAAAATGGAAGACTTGGAACACAAACCTCTTCGTAAATGTGCAGGCTTGTCTTTTGGAGGAGGCTTGTTAAACGCTTTGGAGTCAGTCAGAAAACAGTTTGACGAAAATCTGCTGACTTAAACGATCTCAAACTATCAGCTCCGCCACTCGAACACACATCGTCAGCAGCGCCACTCGAACGAACCTAGTGTTGGCAATACTGTAAAAGCCATTCCTCTGAAGGAGCGCGGCTCCCTTTGCGAGCTTAGCGACCCCACAGGATGAAGGGATTAGTAACAGCAGTGTGCGGCCCCTCACTGCGTGACCAACGCGGACAGGTTCAGCCAACAACGCAGGAATACGGTGCCCACAAGGGCCACCACGTTTCACCTCGAACGCTCGGGACGGCGCGAAACCATGCGTAAGGGCGCAGAGTAACTACCTTTGCCTGTGTTAAGGGCCGCACGCACGAGCGACAGTTTTGTCTCGTTTCGCTTTTCTCACGTTATGTAGTATCTTCACGGTAGAATAGACAATTATTCAGGAATCACGAATCATTCAAATACTATGAATTATCTCGATCAGAATGATCTGTTGGCCCAAGGTCAACACGGATTTAGAAAATATCGTTCATGCAAAACACAACTAGCTCTTTACTTACACGAAGTGATGTGAGCTATCGACAAGGGTTCGCAAATTGGTTCCGTATTTCTTGATTTCCAGAAGGCTTTTGACACCGTACCTCACAAACGGCTTTTAATCAAATTGCATGGTTATGGTATATCGCCCTAAATATGCGAATGGATAGGGGTTTTCCTGTCAGAGAGGATTCAGTTTGCAGTAATCAGGCGATCCACAGGGTAGTGTTTTTGGTCATCTGCTCTTCCTTATTTACATAAACGATTTATGGGAAAATCTAAGTAGCTATCTTACTTTGTTTGCATATGACGCCGTCATTTACCGTCTAGTAAAATCATCTGAAGACCAAAACCAACTGCAGAACGATCAGAATAAGATATCATTATGGTGTAAAAATTGGAAATTGTCTCTAAATAGCCGGCCGCGGTGGCCGAGGTGACTGAGGCGCTGCAGTCACGGTCAGCACGGCCACTACGGTCGGGGATTCGAATCCCCCCCGGGCATGGATATTTGTGCCGTCCTAGTTCGTAAGTAGTTCATAAGTAGTTTGAAAGTTTAGGGACTGATGACCCCGTAGTTAAGTCCCATAAGCTTAACAAACATTTGAATTTGTCTCTAAATAAAGAGAAGTGTGAAGTTGTCCACATGAATTCGAAAATAAATCCGGTAAACTTTGTTTACGAGATAAATCAGTCAAAAGTGAAGGCCGTAAACTCCACAAAATACCTAGGAATTACTATTACTTCAGACTTAAATTGGAAAGAACGCGTAGATAACGTCGTGGGAAAGGCGTACCAGAGACTGCGTTTTATTGACAGAACCCTTAAAACATGCAACAGAACTACTAAAGAAACTGCATACACTACCCTTGTCCGTCCATTTTTAGCGTATTGCAGCCCAGTGTGGGATCCTTATCAGGTGGGTTTGACGGAGGACATCGAAAGAGTCCAAAGAAGGGCAGCTCGTTTCGTATTGTCACGATACAGGGGAGACAGCGTTACGGAAATCATACAGGATCTGGGATGGGAATCATTACAACAACGGCGCTTATCGTTGCGGCGTGGGCTACTTACGAAACTCCAATCGCCAACATTATCCTTCGAATGCGAAAATATATTGTTGACTCCCAATTACATAGGTAGAAATGATCATCAGAATAAAATACGAGAAATCAGTGCTCGAACGGAGAAATTCAGATGTTCTTCCTTCCCGCGCGCTATTTGAGAGTGGAATGGTAGATGAATAGTATAAAGGTGGTTCCATGAACAATGAACCCTGTGCCAGGCACTTGCAGAGTATCCCATGTAGATGTAGATGTAGACTTTGGATTTGCAGCTATTGCGATTTTCCGTGGTGTTAGTAAAAATATTGGGTATGATGTCCGCCTGATATGCATCAGACTATTTAGGACGTCTACATCATCATCAGTGAGATTTTTATTTGATTACATAATCCCAGAACGTAAAACCCACCAATGATGGCACAGAGTTGATGAAACACGTTTGGGTAACAAAAAAAAAAAAAAAAAAAAAAAAAAAAAAAAAAAAAAAAAAAAAGTGTTGCAGTCCACACGGACGTCATACGTAATACCACGAACTGTTCTGAATCGTGGATGTCAGATTTTTTATTTATATTAAGAAGTAATACAAATTGCACTCAATGTTTCTGTAGCGTTATGAAGCTTCTAATGTTAGGCTTGGAATTGATGGGAAGTTGATTAGTAATATTCACGATACACAGGGCTCCATCTGACGATTTTGATTTAGTTATTAAAAAATTACACGTAGTATTAAACTGATTAACTTCTAAAAATAATGACTCAATATTAGGTGCACATTTTAAGTTAATTGTTCATGGCACGTTAAGGAAGCTGTATATAGTCCTTTGCGTTTCATTCAATCGATCTCTCCTTCCACAGCTTAACAGAATTCTTCTTCAGTCACAAAAATTGTGTTTTATTTGCAGTCAATGCATTTCGAGCTCCGAGAGCTCATCAGGTGCCTCTGAGATTCTTTACACATATTTAACGGTCTGGGCCTCTAAAGTTCAAAAGGGTGTAATAATATGTAAAATAAATTAAAAAACAGGGTCATATAATTAAATAGATTTAACAATTGACTTAATTGACTTGCTTATTAAACAGTAGTGCACAAACAAGTCTGGTGCAGTATGAGAATTGTCTGCCCTGGAGCACGTTTGTAGGTATAAATAACCATCAACGAACACACATCACATATTGAAGCAAATTGTGGGATAACAACTCAAAGACTTAGCTATGAAGATGTTCCATTTCTGTATAACTAACATGCCCTATACAAGAAAGGTGTTTAATTTTATATACATAAATATTTACATAGACCAAACTGGAAGAAATTTCCACTGACGTTACAAAGAACACAGTGGTGGCTTTTCACAAATCCATCTATACCTCAATAAACACAAACTGACATCTACAGTAGCCTAACAGTACTCCACACACAAGTAAATGGCAAAAAAGCTTGATTTACTTGAACAGAAATATTCTTACGTAAATAAAAAATATACCGAAAACGTGTTAAATGATAAACAGAATATAGTAGCTACAATTTTTTCAGTAAAGTGAAAAGTTTATTTTTTCCTGGTAACAAATACTTGCCATCCTTCAACTATGTTTCAAAAATGTTCAAATGTTTGTAAATTTATCGGACCAAACTGCATGGTCATCAGTCCGTAGCTTACAAATTACTTAAACTAAGGTAAACTAACCTACGGACACACACACACACACACACACACACACACACACACACACACACACACACACTCCCTGGAGGACTCGAACCTCCAACGGCTAGCAATCGCGCGTTCCGCAGCGAGGCGCCTTATACCGCTCGACTACTCGACCGCGGCGACTATGTTTCCACAAACCGCTTCTGAAGTAATACCGGTTCATAAATTTAAAATGTAGAAAGTTTAACATAAAAACCAGTGTCTCTTTTTCTTTAAAAAAAATATAATATATATATATAAGAGCATCTTAGTAATATGGAAGTGGAACATCTTAATAGCTGTAAGTCTTTGAGTCGTTGTTATGCACAATGTGCTTCAAGATGGGAAGTGTTTGTAATGTTGATTATTTATACCTGGAAATATGCTCCAGAAAAGACAATTCTCATACGGCACCAGTCTTGTTTGTGCACCACTGTTTGTAAGCATGCTAGCGACAATGCGGAGAGAATGGGCTCTATGATGATTTCGCACCAAGACCGACAACCGATGGCTTATGAGTATACTCTTGCGAATGCAGACTGAACGCTGCTCACCGATGCTTCACACCAAAGGAAATACACCGTTAGCTGTTGTTCGTTCGCTCTGGTGAAAAGACCTCTTCAGGGAAGCTACGTTGGTACTCACTGTAGGCAGTCCGTATTCTGACGTTACAGCGATGAACATGACCACACATGTAGAATGAAACCTTATCCTCTTTCGGAATTGTTCACCACTGTCAGTCTCATGAAGCATCTGTGAAGTTTACTGAAATCGCTTGGTCCTATCGGTGGATAGCGTACAACAAACTGCAGTCTGTAAACGGTAAATGGACACGTCCCTTCTTCTTTAAGTGTAATTGTCGAGCAAATGTACGCACCGGTTTCTTGTGGCTTTTCTAATATTTGTAAAGATTAAGGGACTTAACTTCGGGGGTCATCTGTCCCTAAACTTACAAACTACTTATGAACCACCTTATACTAAAGACGACACAAACATCCATGCCCGAGGGGGGATTGGAACCCCCAACGGCGGATGGCAGCGCGCTCCGCAACAAGGCGCTCCAGTACGCGCGGCTAATCTGCCGCGGCCTTGAGGCTATTCACGCTGAACACGTGTCACAGAGTCAAATTTAAGAAGCCAAAGAGGACATTGAACTTTTCTATATACCGCCCACATCTTGACTGAAATGGCCTGATCTGCTTCGGCTACGTAATTCGCTTCATTTCATTATTATGTCATTACTTGCGTGCCACAAAAATGCAAATTACATTACATAAACGTGAAGAGTTTTTCTGTCATGTGGGGAAGATTTATGTCTATCTTGTTTCGTTTCTGTGATCCCTTAAAACCTGCTCCAAGACTTTACAGACACACAGTATTATACACATATATCGTACAGAAAACACGGAAAATGCAAGTGGGTGTCCACTAAGTAACGCGCATCTGCTTCTACACCTGTAAGACCGCGGCCGAGCGCATTGAGGCGCTATGCTGCGGTGCGCGACGCCGTATCTCGTCGGGGGTTCGACTCCCTCGGGCAAGGATGTTTGTGCTGTCTTTAGTATAAGGTTGTTCATAAGTAGTTTGTAAGTTTAGGGACTGATGACCCCTCAGCTTAAGCTTCACAAACGTTTGAACATTTTGAACACAGGTAAGCCACTATGTGGTTCTTCACATATGGGCGACGTCATCTTTTAACTAAAAGATCTGTACGTCCCACTCTCTTCAGTTGCTTTTAACGCCAGCATTAAAATAATTAACTAGGTTTTTGTCAACAAATACACTGCTCAAAGCGAACAGCTGAGATATCAAAACACAATATACATATGGTAACGTATTTTATTCGGATTTTGGTTACATTATTGTAATTTTTGTGTGATACAGTACGATATTTTTCTGTTTTCAATTCTTGAGGTTTATACGGCGTTTACTTACATCGAGTCAAGATTGGGCTACCATAACAATGAATAAGACATTCTCATTGCCCTCTAATATGGCGTGTCTTGGGATGTCCAATACAGTTGCACATTTGCATGGCGCGAACGGTACATCTGCATCTACATACATACTCCGCAATCCACCGTAAGGTGCTTGGCGGAGGGTACACTGTACCACTACTAGGCATTTCCATTCCTAATCCACTCCCAAATAGAACGAGGAAAAAAAGAATGCCTAAATGCCTCCGTTCGAGCCCTAATTTCTTTTATCACGTCTTTGTGATCATTACGCGAAATGTAAGTAGGCGGCAGCAAGATCGTACTACACTCAGCTTCACATTCCGGCCCTCTAAATTTACTCAACAGAAATTCACGAAAAGAACGTAGTCTTTCCTCCACCGATCCCCAATTGAGTTGCCTGAGCATTTCTGTGACACTCGCTCATTGGTCGAACCGCCGGCCACGGTGGCCGAGGGGACTGAGGCGCTCCAGTCACGGTCTGCAAGGCCACTACGGTCGGGGGTTCGAATAAAAAAAAAATGTGTTCAAATGATTGTATAGTCTATGGGACTTAACTACGGGGTCAACAGTCGCTAAACTTACAAACTACTTATGAACTACTTACGAACTAGGATGGCACAAATATCCATGCCCGAGGGGGGATTCGAACCCCCGACCGTAGTGGCCGTGCAGACCGTGACTGGAGCGCCTCAGTCCCCTCGGCCACCGCGGCCGGCACGACACCTTCCCATACACCACAGCATCATCAGCAAACAGCCGCAAATTATTAGTTCCTCTATCAGATCATTTATATAGATAGAAAATAATAACGGTCCTATCACACCCCCCTGGGGCTTGCCTGACGACACACTCGTCTCTGAATACTTGCCGTCGAGAACAACATACTGCGTTCTATTACTTGGGAAGTCTTCCAGCCAGTCACAAATCTGTGAACCTATTCCAATCAGGTTATCAATAAGCTCTTGAGAGTTATTTGGCCATTCTTCCATGAGTGCAATATTCAGCTCTGCAACCGGTGTGGGAGGTGCTGGTATAGTTGCAATGCGTCTGCCAAGTGCATCCCAGACATGCTCAAGCAGGTCCAAGTCAGTGAAAAAGCTGGCCGCTTCATTCGTTCAACTCTCTCAGCTTCAAGCATGTCGTCCACCAGTGCAGCTCTGTGTGGACGTGCGTCAAAACGCCATTCTGAACGACATAGAGATCCGTAGGTCCACCAGTATTGACTTCTGCCCACACCATTCGTCCACCACGTAATTTGGTGATGTTTCTTGAACATAAGCAGGATTGTTCCGAGGTCCACGTTCTCTCCAGATGAAGGAACGACTATTGTGCTGCTGAAAACAAAATCTTGACTCATTTGTGAACTGGACACAGTGCAATTCTTCACGACTTCAATCCTGATGTTCCTCCGCCCAGTTTCTGTTGGGTACACGGTGTCGTGCCATCTCGACGGGATTTCAACCGCAAATAATGGTCATCTCTTGCTGGTGTTAACCGTGGACAACCTTAACCTCGCCTTCCTTTAACAGTTTGTTACATGAAATCGCGGCCAAGTATTGGAAATAACACTTGGGACACTCTAACAGATGCAGCCACTGACCACTGTGTCTGTCCCACTCCCAATGCCACAGCTTCGGGTAAGTCACGTTATTGTTGCTTTGCACTAATTGCTCACTACACTATCTGCACCCAAATTACTTGTGTATTTCTTTTGGTAGATTAAACACAAGTCAACACCAACTACCTCTGCAGCAATTTTCTGTTATTATCACTGCCTCGATTGCCGTAATATTGTAGGCTCCACCCCGTAAAACAGACGCAAAGACGTCGAACCATTTTCGTTAATTCTGCCGATGACAATACTTCCGAACCCAGATATCTCAACATATGTCCTATTGTTTTGACCAGTGTACAGCAGGAAAATAAATAATGGTGTGGTTTTAACAAAGCGAGAATGAAATATCTGCTATTCATTCATTTTTGTGCAACCTAGGACTAATGCGGCGCAAGTGATCCTTCCACGGTTTCCGAGGGTAGAACCAGTACCTCTTTGCTGCTACCTGCAACTAACCACAGTGTAACATCTACGGTGATGGTTTCAGAAATCTCATATTTAAGGTTGGAGGAGTGTGGAAGGTTACATGCTGTGAATTCATTGACTTTTTGTAATGGTATGTGCATAAGCCCAGATCGATAGTTACAAATTGATTAATGTAGATCGGTTTCAGCAATTCTAAGTTGTCATCTTCAATATTATACGCAAATATCTGAAATATTGGCGTATTTAAATAAGAGATTTGAAGATGTTAAGTTAGAATTGCCGAAACTGATCTACATAAATCAATTTGAAACTAGCGATATAGGCTCTTCTGCTCATGCAGATTCCGTTACAAGATATTAGATCGCACCCCCGGCTTGAATGAGGTCAAGCATATACATCATTAACTTTTATTTCGAGCTTTTAAAACTCAGAATTAAAATCGCAGTTACCGAAAAGTAGCATTCGTGAAATAACTGGTATGAAAAAGCCACATCTTTGCTCATATATACATCAGAGTTATAAAGAATTGTACATCATTGACCTTCTTTCGTCTGCTTATTGAAAGTGTCCTGATGAATGATTTATTTCTTCTAGTCCTGGAAATTCAACCGGCTACAAGATTATATAATGTAAGATCACCAGAGCTTATTGTTGGCCGGAACGTCGTTCCGGCACTCGCAGGGATTTTTTTTTTTTTAAATCTTTTTTAACTCGCTGTAACTTGTCGGCAGGTGACGTTTAAATTATTAGACGTCCATTAAATCATAACTAAGATTTGCTGTTGAGTCGAAGGGCACGGACGTATATGGGTTTGCGTGTTTTAGTTATTTGTAGTAATGAAAAAGAACATAAATGAACACATTTAGAGCAAGCGAAGTAGAACAGTGGTAACACACTGGAATCGCATTCGGGAGGACGGTGGAACACACCTGCTCCGGCCATCCACATTGTTTTCCGGGATTTCCCTAAAACGCTCCAGGCAAATGCCAGGATTGTTCCTTTCAAAGGGAACGGCCAATTCCCCTATACATTTCTGACAAAACTAACCAGTTGTGTGTTCGGCCTCTAATGACCACCATGTCGACGGGACGTTAAACCCTAATCCTCCGCCCTCTCCATTCAACCAGGGTATCATACAACGAAATGTGTAAGAAACAAGTGGTATTTATAGATTCGTCATGTTTTGTCTTTCCTAACTCTACGGAAAATCGGAACTGCTCGTAGATCCATTGGGCCAGGAACATCGTCAACGTCATTCACCGGTTAATTCTTTATTAATTAAAACCTGAAAAGTCGTTGGCCGACCAGGTACTGTAAAATGTCTGAAAATTGCGAGTGGCAGCAATTAGAAACCTGTCCTACTCATGGCGACAACAGACTAGATCCGATATGCAAAGATTAGTTTAAACACCACTGTGCTTTAGTGGACATTGTTCTGCCGCTGCCTTCCCCCGACCCTGACTTACCCAGCCAGCTATAGGAGGACGTACACTTTAGCGTGAATTACGAACTGCGGTGCCAGTCGGCATTTTTCGTATCAACAACAGTGCCAGAGGTGAAAGAAGTGATGACTGACAGTAAAAATCATTGCATTGACCGGGGATTGACCCAGAAACCTTTGGACTTACGTTGGTATTTTTCCATTTCATCATTGAATTCATGGTTCTGAGCCGATGTATTGGAAGTGTGTAGTTGATATTCCCTTTAAAAAAGGGTTGTATTGATGCATTTTTGATTGTACTTCCCGTAGCCCTTGCTCACTTGTCATAGAAAAATCTTGGATGCTAAATTAATTTACGTCATTACGACTAGTGCATGTCCCTGTCATTACAAGTGTGTGAGTAATAATTATATCACTATCTTTTTATGAAGTTACCGTCATTAATTTTAAATGTCCAAATTACTGAAAAAGTTAACTGACTTGCTTGTATAGTAAAATAAAAATTATAAAGCCCAAAGAAGTGAAGCTTCAACTGGCACACGCGTTAAGAATGAGCTGTAACCTACTGTACGTGGAAGATTTGTTTTGCCTCCGGATAGTTATCTGAATTGAGTAGAAAAATCGCTAAACTGAAAATCACATATAATCATGAACTGGTTGAATAAAATGTTTGACCTATGTATGCACAACATGGACAGAAAACTGTCCTCGTGTCACTCGTCATAACTGCATCGCTGCCAAGATAAAAGTATGTTTTCGCGAGAAAGGGGGGGGGGGGGGCAGTTCTGAAGTTCATTCAATGCAAGGAGTAATGGTAGTGTAACTAACTACAAAGAAAATCTTCCTACTTGATTAGTCATCAATGAAATTAGACAGTAAAATGTTTGACGAATAATATGTCTGGGATGACAAATAATTGTACTGAAAACAGGGAATGTTTCATCTTTCGAAAGCAAATCAAGATCTGTATTTTCGAAACTTTTAATCATACTACTCATGTCACTAAACAGCATCTTAGATTCGATCTCGAAAACAGTGTTCCCGTAAACAGTAAAAAGAAAGTTTTTGATGATTTCTTTTCAGTGAAACACAATTAAAAAAACTAGAGACAGAACTCTTCCAAATTGAATATCTAAATCAACAAGTCATATAAAAATTAAGTGACATACCCAACAAAGAAATGTAAGATAAAAGTTGCCTTCTTTATCGTCTTCGAAAAAATAACAATTTTCTTTAAGGTTCATTAAAAAGTAGGTCATTTCCTTTTTACCTTTATTGTCTAATGTATAAAAATGTTTATTTGTTCCTGTTTTATGCGCTGCCTTGTCGGTCATCCGATTTCGACGAAACTTTCCACACTTGTTCTCCAAAACAAGAGGAAAGTCACTGTCTAAGTCAAATATTGTATGCTGCGTGACAGAAGGTTCTTTACCTACGAACTTCGACAACAGCTACGGTTTGATTGCTATCTTGATGAAATTTTGAAAACTTAACCTTCAAAACAAAAGGAATCTAAGATGTCCTTCGGTGCATGACGGAGGGTACCTTGCAATGGACTTAGACAGGACTTGACTGATCACTATGAAGGTTAGCAGAGTTATATAACGTTTCACAGCTGGTGGAGATAATGGACTGAGGAGGTGGAGGAGTAGTTCGACAGAGAGTCGAGGAGGTGATTGGCGGAGAAAGCGGACGATGGAGATGGAAAGAGAGAGGGGTAGTAGGAGAAGAGTAGAGAGGAGAGATGAGATGTAAACAGAAAGAGAGACTAAGTGATGGACAGAGAGAGAAGGGAAGATAAGGTGGACAGAGAGTGTAGAGTTAAGACTTTTCCCAGACCAACTCAAAGGTGTCATGAACCACCATGACAAAGAGAGTGGGCATAAATAAAATAATTGTAAAATTTCTGACGACGGATTCCAATCTAATAGAAAAATGATGATTCGTTTGAAGTATTACATAGTTAGGTCCGATTAATATTCAAGAAGTTGTAAAATTAATCGCCAATATAATCATATAAAACTAATTTTCCCCCACAATCTAAAATTACCGTTTGCTTGCCTGACCAGAGGACCATCGTTTCGTGGGGGCGAATACAGTGTCCTGTATTAATTGATATATTAAATTGGCAAGATGGCGATCAGCCACAAAGGCTACCGGAGCCGTTAAGTTCAAACCCGGAGACCATCGTCTTCGCGGAAAGACACTTCTGTTCCCGCAGTCTTTGACGAGTTGCCGCCAAGACAGGCCGCCACCCTGGGAGGCGTGAAACCGGCCCTTGCGGGCCATAACGAACTCTAACTGTAATCTGGTTCAGGTTGGTAACACGTCACTAGTTTTGTCGGCGGAGGAATCAGCGGTGCGAAACTCGCGTTAACAAAACTGGCGTGGCCGCTCTCCGTTCGGCAGTTGCTTCAGATGCTTGCAGTTCTAACTTAGGAGGACAGGTCCGCGATCGCCTGTTGTGCAGAAGCCGCCATGCTCAGTCTTGGTGATATTTCGTTGACGGACAGGAACTTCACAGGTCCACCGAGCAGGTATTCGCGATTAAAGTGAAGTAATGGCATTGGGTCGCGAGTTTAATAAATATGCAACGGTCTGCATATCGGGCAATAGGTGCGATGATTACTAAGATGCTTTTCCTTTAGTATTTGTGGCGCCCCTGTTTCGGGTTTAGTCTACTTTTCTCATGACCAATGGAAATCTTCATGAAACTCAATACACTTTCTTTCTCTCTCGTTAAAGGCTGGTCAAACTATTTGAATGTGCTTTGTTTTCGATGTTTGCTGTCTATTTTATGTCTTGTCGTGCAGCAAGAATCAGTAACCGTTTAATAAGATGTAACAGGTACCTCGTAATTCTATATGCTACTTTCAAAATACAAAAATTATCTCTATAAACTGTCCGATTTCTTGTATGTAGCCTTCCCCTGTTGCTATCATTTTTACTCCTTTACAAAATAACAGAAACCCCTGCTAGAAGAGAGGACGTCCGATGCTGGCAACGGTCACAGCAAAGGAAGATTAACAGGTAAGTCACCTGTTAATTGGGAAGCGGAAGTCAGGCAGATTGATTTAAGTCATAATCTCGTTTCTTTCGTCCCACAACCAACCGTAGGAAGAGACAGGCGCTTACAAGAGATTAAAGGGGAAGGAGAGATGGAGTAACTTAACACTGGGATAAATAACCACCCAGGCGACGCCGGGTTTTCACCCACTACAAAATAATAGTTCATGTCTACGACGTAATGTATTCTTTAGTTGCATAAAGTCACTGTTTCACGACTACATATTAACCGCCGGTCGCGCTGGCCGAGGTGACTGAGGCGCTCCAGTCACGGTCAGCACGGCCACTACAGTCGGGGGTTCGAATCCCCCCTCGGGCATGGATATTTGTGCCGTCCTAGTTCTTAAGTAGTTCATAAGTAGTTTGTAAGTTTAGGGACTAATGACCCCGTAGTTAAGTCCCATAAGCTTAACAAACATTTGAACATTTGAAACATATTAACTGCAATGTTGCTGCGACCTAACTGCCGTGAATCTAACACAAAACTGGCCACACTATTACTGCCATAGCGTAAAGATCATACTGCTGCCAAGAACATAGCATCTGTGATCGCGTGCGCGCGTATGTCAATGCAATTCGAACAATCCCTCCACGTTCCACATCTACATACATACTCCGCAATCCACCATAAGGTGCGCCGTGGCGGAGGGTACACTGTACCACTACTAGGCATTTCCTTTCCTATTCCACTGCCAAATAGAACGAGGGAAAAAAGAATGCCTACATGCCTCCGTACGAGCCCTGATTTCTCTTAACTTGTCTTTGTGATCAGTACACGAAATCTAAGTAGGAGACAGCAAGATCGTACTACACTCAGCTTCAAATTGTGGCCCTCTAAATTTACTCAACAGAAATTCACGAAAAGAACGTCGTCTTTCTTCCAGCGATCCCAAATTGAGTTGCCGGAGCATTTCCGTGACACTCGCGCATTGGTCGAACCTACCGGTAACAAATCTAGCTGCTCGCCTCTGAACCGCCTCTATGTCTTCCTTTAAACTGATCTGCTGCGGGTCCGAAAAACTTGAGCAATACTCAAGACGTGGTCGTACAAGCGTTTTATACGCGGTCTCCTTTACAAATGAAGTACATCTTCCCAAAATTCTCCCAATAAACCGAAGTCGGCTGTCCGCCTTATTCACAACTGTCCTTACATGTTCGTTCCATTTCATATCGCTCTGCAATGTTACACTTAGATATTTGAACGACGGGACAGCATCAATAAGCTCACTACTAATGCTGTATTAGAACATTATGGGAGTATTTTTCCTACTCATGCTCATCACCTTACATTTTTGTACATTGAGAGCTAGCAGCCATTCTTCGCACCAACTAGAAATTTTGTCTAAATCATTCTGTATGCTACGAGGTACGTCCAGAAAGTAACTTCCGTTTGGTTATATAAAACAAACGTGTACAGATACAGAAAAAATATTTATTGTACAAAAATCTACAACTGTTGAACTACATTTCTACATAGCTTCCGAAAATTTGTTGGCATTTGTCTAGCGTGGCACAAGATTCTGTATGCCTTCTTCATAGAAGGTTGCCGCCTGTGTATTGAGCCATGTGGTAGCATGTTCTTTCAGCTCGTCATTGTTGAAGTGTTGACAGCACAAATTTTAGGTGTAACAAGAGGATTTCCATCAAAATGTGGTGTTTGTTTCCACGACAGTGCCCGACCTCATGCGGCGAATGTGACCAAACAACTCTTACGGGAATTTCACTGGGACGTGTTTGATCATCATCCGTACACCGAGGGCCTCGCTACCAGCCAATGTCATCTCTTCTTACACCTAAAAATCTGTCCTTGGTGGTCAACAATTGAACGATCATGACGAGCTGAAAGAACATGCTACCACATGGCTGAATACACAGGCGGCAACCTTCTATGAAGAAGGCATACGGAAACTTGTGCCGCCGCGGTGGAGTAGCCGAGCGGTCTAAAGCGTCTTGCTGCGGAGCGCGCAGTTGCTCGCCGTGGAGGTTCGAGTCCTCCCTGGGGCATGGGTGTGTGTGTGTCCGTAGGTTAGTTTACCTAGATTTAAGTAGTCTGTAAGCTACGGACTGATGACCACGTCTTTTGGTCCGATAGATTTACAAACATTTGAAACTTGTGCCACGCTATGACAAGTGCCTACAAAATTTCGGCAGCTGTCTAGAAAAGTAGTTTAACAGTTGTAGATTTTTGTACAATAAATATTTTTTCTGTATCTGTATTATATAGCCAAATGGAACTTACTTTCTGGACGTACTTCGTATTACAGTCAGTTAAAGACGACACCCTCCCATACACTACAGCATCATCAGCAAACAGCTGCAAATTACAACTTACTCTGTCAACAGACATTGTCACGAAGTAGTTCACAATTTATCACTGACACCATTTGGGTAAAAAGGGCGGCCTGGGAGATATAGCATGGTTGAAGATTTGTTTTCCGGCACCTAGCACTGGAAATTAAACAGTGGTGTGCACCACTAAGCGATTTGGCCGAGTGCGATATTTAGGCGGTGCTGCGAGCAGTTTTTTTTGTAGCCGCGGTTCGAGCGCCGCGTGTTTGTGGCGGCGGCGGCCTTGCTCGTCTCTTGTCGCGTGTCGGGCGGAGCCTGGCGGTGTGGCAAGTGTCCGTGCTTTCACCCACACTGGCGGCCCACGGCGCGGCGTGGCGCGGCATTCCACACAACACTCGCCCACCACGCGCGCCCTTGGCGCCGCCTCCACAGCCTACCAGCTGCCTCTGCGACCCTGCCTGTGCCTGCAGGGTGGAGGCAGCGCCACTCACTGACACACTGCCTCAAAAGCCAAGTGTCACAACTTGTACTTTTTTATTATTGTTGACCCACTTTAGGTTACCGTAGTAACACTAAAAGTGGGCCTCTGCGATCATCTTTTGACAGCTCGAAATTTAAATGAAAATAACGGCTTAAACCATGCATCTGACACAAAAATTGAATAACCGGATTTGTAGAGGAGAAAATTCTCTACGACTTTGCTCTCCAATGTTTTTTTCATATCTCGTATCGTTTCAGAGATATTTGCAAAAATAACGGCGATTTGTCGATGTCTGTCTGGCTGTAACGTGTTCCCACTTTTTAGGTCGAGCCGTTCAACCGATCGGCACCAAATTTTGCAGACATAATTGTTGGCTACCAGAGACCAGAACTGTGGTGTCGCACAAGTCTAAAGTGCGCGCCACCTACTTTCGCCGCGCGCTGCCATGCACGCACGGCGCGGCGTTCTTACGTCAGCCACGAGCGCCCTCTGCTACAACTCCGCTCGTATCCACCACTGAACGACATCGTTCACTTGGGACTGAGATAGTCGGAATCAGATTGGCACCAGTTAAGACTTGGCTATCTGATAGGCACTAGGCAGGCCTCTAGCTCAACTATGTATCAGAATTCTGCAGTACTGAGCTATGTAAAAGTTAAGTATTACTAAGTCTCTAAAAAATATAGATCTCGTTCTAATTTACTCTAGTGTTTCTAGTTTCTGCTGTCCCCCTGGCTGGACACCTACCTGCACAAGCGTGCATCCTTTATTCCTGTGTCGGTACTTTTCTACTCGGCCACCGACACCTACGACGGAAACTAGACACAAAAGCGGCGACGAGGCTGGGACACAAAAAGAACCTCGCTTTTTGAAGTATGTCGGACAAGAAACACGTTAGTAATACCAAAAAAAGCCGTTTGTAATATAATTTTAATTGCAAATAAACGTTCATTTGACGCGAAAATTGAATAAACGAATTTGTAGAGAAGGAAATTCTCTACAACTTTGTTCCCTTATGTTTTTTCATATCTCTGATGGTTTGAGAGAGATTTACAAAAATAACGGAGTTTTGACACCCTCCATTAAATTAACGAAAGCCAGCCGTTCGCAGATGTCACGTGATATTACTCGCCCAGAACTGTCTCTGGCATACGCCATCTTGCGTTGCGTATTTGATGAATTTCTTATTGTAACTTACACGTTGTCATTTCAAAGCAATGACGCACTGAGGAATTAACAATAAGACGTCGTTCTTCGTACGATAAATGATAATCTAGTGACTACAAATGCCACATTAGCTTCAGTTAACAACGGCCATTAATACTACCAGATTGAAGGACGCGATTTTTACTGTTAGCTGTAGCGTAGTGAGCAATATGTTGGACTGTGACACTAGAGGTCAGTGGTTCGGAACCCGCCAGTACTTAATTATTTTTTTTTCCTACACGGGTTTCAGACACCCTTATTAATTAATTTTTTTATTTGGATTATTATTTTGGTCCGAAATGTTTGCAAAAACTTATAAAACTACAAATGTAAAGTGGGCCTTAAAAGAAGTCAGTGCGGTTTTTTTCTTTGTGAAATCGGTTAAAGAAAGAGACAACATTGTGACTCGGCAACAAACAGGCCTTGGCCAACGGTAAATATTGACCTGGGCGCAGGCGAAAGATTCCTCATCACTTTACATCCTCATACCGTCGGAAGAAAAGTCATTACGGCATTCTTTTTATTTATTTGCTGTCATTTGCAGTGACCATCCATCTAAATGCACGGAATGATTTCTTCATGTAATTAAAGTTAACAATCTGCGGATTATAGTACTTAATAGTAATGATTAGAATTTAAAAATTTGTAAACATTTACATGGAAATCCAAATAACTACTTTATGACACATAAATCAGAGATAAATAGCGTGAGGCATTTAACCCTTTACCCCTTGTGTCACAGTGGTTTCACTGCGAGACCACTTCTTGCTGTGTCGTATCTCTCGCTGGCAAACCACCGCCTCATCCTAAAGCCCTAAAAATACTTTTAGAAGTCTCTGTGGACAAAGGACAATTCAGTCAATCGCATTTGCCTGTTCATAGCAAATCCAACGATGTGTAAATTGTAGTTCCACCAAGAATCCACATAGAACGAGGCGGTCATGCAAAGTGAGTGTGTCGGATTCTACCTAACTGTTAATAAAAACTGTTTTTGCAATGTCATGAGAAATAGAAATATGAGCTTCATGTAACGTACGTAAATTTTGCATAAAACAAAAAAAAATGCTTTACCTTGAAAAAGCAAAATAGTAAATACGAAAGAACATGTAATATTAGTGAAATAATAAACGTTAAAAATTGAAACTTAGTGGTTTCTTTGAAAGACATTGAAAAATTCCTTGTCACAGTGGTTTCACAGTGAAACCACCTATGTACATTTTTTTATAAAAATTGAAGTAAAAAAAAAATGAAATATGCTCCAGTAAGGCAATAAAGAAGGGTAAACCCAAATTTCAGTGGCTATCATATCCAATATTATTTGTGTGACTCAAAGTGTTAATGCGTAGTGTAGCTGATCAGCGACATACCTAATTTTTTCGATTATCTCTCAAACTGATCAACATTTTGCCACAAGTTTGTTTGTAGCTGCTTCTATACATAGTGTTACACATGCAAGGGGCTCCTCCTAGAAAAAATAAATTGCAGAGAACTAGAAATCAGACAGTTAGCTGCATTGAGTTACTCCTAACATATGCGTTTGTTTACTTTAGTATTCTTCCTTTGCCGTGTAAAAGTCATACTGTTGCATTACGAGTTATTTTCTGGAAAGATTGCAGGCATAATAGTGACATTAACTAAATGGGATACATCATGGAAGCACTATATAGCTGATCAGTTATGAACTTCTTGTTGATAGTAGTGCATAATAATTTTACAAATAATTTTAAGGAATCTTTTTTCAGTATTTTTCTCAGTATACAGGGTGGTCCATTGATAATGATCGGGCCAAATATCTCACGAAATAAGCATCAAACGAACAACTACAAATAATAAAACTTTCCATCTTCAAGGGGCAAAACAGATGGCGTTATGGTTGCCCCGCTATATGGCGCTGCCATAGGTCAAACGGATATCAAGTGCATTTTTTTAAATAGGTACCCCCATTTTTATTACATATTCGTCTAGTACGTAAATAAATATGAATGTTATATTTCGAACACTTTTTTTTGCGTTGTGATAGATGGCGCTGTAATAGTCACAATCGTATAAGTACGTGGTATCGCGTAACATTTCGCCAATGCGAACGGTATTTGCTTCGTGATACATCACTCCTGTTAAAATGGACCGTTTACCAATTGCAGAAAAGGTCGATATGGTATTTATGTAAGGCTATTGTGATCAAAATGCCGAACGGGCCTGTGCTATGTACGTTGATCGTTACAGCGCCATCTATCACAAAGGGGCAAAAGTGTTCCAAATAAAACATTTATATTTATTTACGTACTAGACGAATAGTTAATAAAAATAGGGGTACCTATTTTAAAAAATGAAGGTGATATCCGATTGACCTATGGCAGCGTCATCTAGCGGGTCAATCATAGCGTCATCTGTTTTCCCCCTTCAAGATGAAAAAGTTTTGTTCTTTGTAGTTTTTTCCGTTTGATGCTTATTTAGTGACATATCTGGCGCGGTCACTATCAATGGACCACCACAGGCCCTTACTCTGACGGGAATTAGCTTACAATAACTACGAATTTGAGTTCTAGTGGGCAGGGTAAAGTTGAGAATTTGTATCTGACGGGAGGCGTGCTTGAGTAATTCCGTGCAGCTGTTATCGCTGTGTGCCCAGTGGTGTAGAGGTCAGCGCAACTGCCTAGAAAGCCGGAGACCTGGGTTCAACTCTCGACTGGGTGCACATTATCAACTTTACCCATTTGCAGTTGATGTCATACATTCCGGACTAGGTATTCGTCATACTCGATGAACCTCGATCTTTAAGACCTTCACTTTTTGATGGAAACCACATAAACAATTTGATTCATAATAATTCATCCCAGAATCGTAACAATCGACAGGTGTCAAAAGCCATAACAAAATCATTGAGTTCCATTTACAATGTTGCGAAAGATGCAAACATTCGGTACAATGGCACGACATGTGTTGAGCGACATCAGAAAAGTGAATGCCGCGCGGAAATGACTGCATGGTCTAAGGTGCATTGTCAGGGATTGCGCGGCCGCTGTCGTCGGTGGTTCAAATGTTCCCTGTGTGTGTGTGTGTGTGTGTGTGTGTGTGTGTGTGTGTGTGTGTGTGTGTGCTGTCCTTGGCATAAGTTAAAAGTACTTTGTAAGTCTAGCAGTTTCGTCCCTTAGTTTACAAATATTTCAACACTTTTGGGGAAAATTGATTATTCCTGCTGGCCTGATACCATTTCAGTTGTCATAGGCACAACCTTTCCCCGGGAACGTCGATGCAGCTGGTAAAAAAAAAAAAAAAAAAAAAAAAAAAGAAAAAACTGCGTCTGTATGTAATCTATACTAATAATAAATCTGTAAATGTAGGCCTGTCGCTGTTCGCTTCAATCTTCAAAACTACTTGACGAATCTTCATGCGGTATTCACAGGAAACATGAGAGAAGTTTGGGTCAACATACAGGCATAATTTTATCAAAATCAGATCACAGGAAAAAAGATATCGTAATTTTAAGTGTTTTCAGTAACCGCAGTGTCTCTTTTTTCAACTATGAAAAACCTCTTATCTCCAAAAATACTTCACGAATTTGCGTGGGGTTTGCACAGGTAACTCGAGAGTAACTGTAAAATATGTAGACTTCGTTTCATAAAAGTCGGAACACGGAAAAAATAATATCGTAACATCAATTTTTTCATCTACGACCGTTACGTCTGTCTGTCTCTTTGAACACGTATATCTCCAAAAGTACTTGACGAATTTTCATGGGGTTTTCACACATAACTTTAGAACATAGTGCGCATACATAAAGGCTTCAATAATTAAAAACAGATCACAGAAAATAAAAATATCATAATTTTTTCATTTCCTTAAAAGCCATCGAGTACGTCTATTTGTTGAGGGTAATCTCCAAAAGTACAACACGAACTTTCCAGAGGTAAGTTGAGAATAGTTTGGAGAATAACGTAGGCTTAGTTTCATCAAAATCGGATCAGAGGAAGGAAAGATATCGTAATTTGTTGTTTCTGGTGTATGCGATGCTTGAATTGTAGCGTAGTATAGTAAAGATCCGATAGAGGCGCTGTTACTGACATAGTACACCAAATAACTAATAGATGGCGATGCTGCGTTGTTTATTTTCATAACTAAAGTGTAATACACTGAAACAAGGGCTATGATCTTCCTTACGGCAGCGGTGTAGTGTATTGATGTTGGTAACGGCCGTTGAATCCTTTTTGAAAAATCAGTCACGTACAATCAGGGGAATAATTCTTAGTGTTGACAATGAAATAAATAATTGTTCTGATCAGTAAATTAATGATCCCCCTAAAGCGAATATTTCGTTGCCAACGGTAACGTACTAAATCGCTACCACTGCAAATAAAATTTAACCTAGGTACGGCACAAAAATATATATATATTTACTAGCTGTATCCCGCATGCCTTGCAATGCCATGGAAAGAAAAAAAAAGTGCTTCTTTCCGCGGGTATCATTTGATTTCAAAACATAACGCTATTTCTTCGCGTCTATCGATGCTCTAATTTACATAAGAAAAGGAAAATGTAATTTAAGTAGTTCCCTTTCTGATTTACATTTTGAGGGGGATCTGTTTGGGAATGCCTCGAAAACGCTTTAGTACAGGGAAGAACAAAGTGAGGCGACGTTAGTTACATAGTACACCAAATAATTAATTATGGTGTTCCTGAGTTTATTTTTTTCATTCTCATAACTGTGGTGAAATACACTAAAAGAAGCGGTACAATTTTACTTACGGCGGCGTTGTGCGCTGATATTGGCGCCGTTGAATGCTTTTTCAAAAATATCACATAGAATAAGGGGAGTAATTCTTTATGTTCAAGACGAAATAAATAATTTGTGCTGTTCTGGCCATTAAATTAATCATCCTCCTATAGCGAATAGTTCGTTGCCAACGATAGTAAACTAAACCGCTGCCACTGCAAGTAAAGTTTAGCCCAGGTGGGCCACAAAATTTTTTTTCTTCCTAGCTGTAACCTATATCCTTTGCAATGTCATGGAAAGAAAAGAAGTGCATCTGAATTATACATAGAGTAAAAATATCTATGTAGTGAGCATTGACTTCTGTGTATCTTCTCATCATTAAGGTGGAATTACCAAGGGATACCGAGAGAAAGCCACCCTTTCTACACATTTATTTGCTCTAAGGATTGCAAAGAAGCCCCACCTCCTTTTAGCAGAGCAACCACGTAACATGAAACAATATCTAAATAAATGTCACAGAAGCAACAAGAAAGTTGAAGCGTCGCTAAAATGTCATTTACACATAGTCATCCGTTTTAACCGAACAAAAAAGGACCAAGATGAAGTCATAGATTAGTAGATTTTTCCCAATATAAGGTTATATTTCCATCTTAATGTTGAGGACAGAAAATCTGTTCTGCGCATCTGAATGCTCATCCCATAGATATTTCTGCTCTGTGCCTCCAACTAGAGTAAATATACACTTGCGAGCAACAAACTCATCAGGAACCTGCCGGCTTTCATAATTGTTCGGTGTCAGAGTTGAAGGGCATGAAAGGGATGCAGTGGTTGGAAAGGGAGTAGGACAGGGTTGTAGTCTTTCCCCATTGTTATTCAATTTGTACATTGAGCAAGCTATAAAGGAAAGCAAGGAGAAATTTGGAGAAGGAACTAAAGTTCAGGGGGAAGATTAAAAACATTGCGTTTTGCCGACGACATAGTAATTCTGTCAGATACAGCAAAGGACCTGGATGAGCAATTGAACGGAATGGACAGTGTGCTGAAAGGTGCATATAAGATGAACATTAACAAGAGCAAAACTAGGGTAACGGAGTGCAGTGTAAGAAAATCATGTGATGCTGAAGGAATTAGATTGGGAAACGAAGTAATAAAGGAGGTAGATGAGTTTTGTTACTTGGGCAGTAAAATAACAATTGAAGGTCGCTGTACAGAGGATATAAAATGCAGAATGGCAATGGGTAGAAAAGCGTTCTTGAAAAAGAGAAATTTGTTAACATTGAATATTGATTTAAACCTAAGGAAGTCCTTTCTGAAGGCATTTGTATGGAGTGTTGCCTTGTATGGGAGTGAGACATGGACGATAAACAGTGCGGACAGGAAGAGGATTGAGGCTTTTGAAATATGGTGCTACAGAAGAATGCTGAAGATTAGGTGGGTGGATCGCGTAACTAATGAGGAGGTACCGAACGGAATTGGGGAGAAAAGGAATTTCTGGCATACCTTGACTAAAAGAAGGGATAGATTGGTAGGGCACATTCTTAGACACCAAGGAATTGTGAATTTAGCGTTGGAGGGAAGTGTGTGGGGTAAAAACCGCAGAGGTAGTCCAAGAGAGGGATACAGTAAGCTGTTTCAGACAGATGTTGGTTGCCGTTCTTATGTGGAGATGAAAAGGCTTACTCAGGATAGGGTATTGTGGAGAGCTGCATGAAACCAGTCTCCGGACTGAAGACCACAACACAATAATGGTACAATATTGAGATTAAAATGTGTAATTACTTACTTTTTGATGTGGACTACGTTAAGATAGAGAAAGACGTCTTCTTTTGAAGAGACAATTATACTTATATATAACTCTGAATATATAGTTCTATTACACAAGATCGATTTCAACTTCGTGCTTTACAAAGTAATCACTGCAGGACGTGAGGATGTGTATTAACTGAAACAGTGGCTGACGCTGCTAACATAGTCAAGACAACTCATTAGAAATACTTCTATATTCAATGGAAAATTCTATACCTACGATCAGCTGACGCCATTCCTTCAACGATTACCCAGACTTAGTTTATCGCACGTTGACACCACCATGACGTCTTATTTAAACAGTCTTGAACTGCTCTGCTGATTGAATTACCAGACTTTCAGTATTCGTCGACTTTTCGATAATATAGAGCACTGCATACAGAATAACTATATTGTCCCCAGTGCAACAATGCAATATTGTAATACTTCGTCATACATTTGCTGTGAGAGATAAACAGTTTAGTAGCCTACTACGCCATAGAACCAATACATGGCGCTGTTATTATTATTATTATTATTATTATTTCTCATCTCGACGATAGATGTTTTTTTAGAAGTTTATGCCAGACAGATAATTACACGTCGAAGTCTTAACTTCATGAACACATAGTTTTCGACAATGACTTCTATTTAAATGCCGGCCGCGGTGGTCGAGGTGACTGAGGCGCTCCAGTCACGGTCAGCACGGCCACTACGGTCGGGGGTTCGAATCCCCCCTCGGGCATGGATATTTGTGCCGTCCTACTTCGTAAGTAGTTCATAAATAGTTTGTAAGTTTAGGGACTGATGACCCCTTAGTTAAGTCCATAAGCTTAACAAACATTTTGAACATCTACTTAAATTTGACATCTTGGCTAGGAGAACTGATTTTATTGAAATAGCGATCCAATAAGGATTCTATTTTTGCTAACCTAGGTCCGGAACCCTACACACCATGATATACACAGGTCCCTCTTTAACAACCGTTGCGAAGCACGGGCACATAAGCTAGTTTTAAATGAAAGGAATTAATTGGTTAGCTCAACTTAGAAGAAAACGGACCTAGTGAAGTGGGTCATTTGTATTATTCAGAATTTGAAGTGCGGAAAAAAACTATTTTTGCCGTCCGCGGTGGCCGAGGGGACTGAGGCGCTTCAGTCACGGTCTGCACGGCCACTACGGTCGGGGGTTCGAATCCCCCCTCGGGCATAGATATTTGTGCCGTCCTAGTTCGTAAGTAGTTCATAAGTAGTTTGTAAGTTTAGGAACTGATGACACCGTAGTTAAGTCCCATACGCTGTACAAATATTTGAACATTTGATTTGAACTATTTTGTGAACCAACCACGTGGAACACACATCACTCACGGAAGGAAACAATGAGAAGATTTTTACATGCACTGTACAAAAATGAACATATCACCTATTAGAAATCGGGCCCCACAAAGCTAGAAAGTATTTACACAGAATTCATACACCGCCACATCATCACAAAAGGTTTTAACATTCCAGGCAGTTATAAAACTGCAACTAGAATCACACACACCGCGTTTATCTATTGGAAATCACTAAACTGAAAAACGAGAACACATTTCCGCACACGATCGGAGAAAATATTTAAAAAAAGATTCTAAGTTTACGAATCTAAGTTAAACGTGCTAGACAATGAAACGTTGCAATCTCCAAACACAAGAGCAGAACCAAACTTACCTCGCCAGCAGACCAGCACAGAATGAGCAGACTGAGCGGCCACAAGAAGCGGGAAACCACCAGAAGCCGGAAAATCCAAGATCGGCGGTGGTGGGGACGGAGAGACTCGCCCTAGAGAAGGCTCGACGACTGGACTGTAACCAAAGGGTGTAGAAACCTCTTTAGTAACCTCAGCAGCTGTCGACTCTGAGCCAGAGAAAACGATGCAATGCGAGCTATCATTCCCCACATTCAGACAGCCATAGATTCTCGCACATCCACTTAAAAGTAAGACAAGTACACATTCTCACAGGGACAGTGGCGTAGCGGAGAAGCCACATTTATGCCACATTAATTAATATAATAATAAATTATTAACATAACAAAATAAGAATAAACCTAACAATATTAACTAATATTTTAAAACATGAAGTAAAAATGCTATTCCTCAAGCCTTGAAAAAAGTGGGGTTCAAGTTTTAACTAAATGATAATCTAGCGACATTAAATAAATTATAACGTTACAGAAATATACAAAAAAATATATGGAAGACGACAGACGGTCATCTTTCAACTTCATAGAAACCAAAGGAGGTGCTTAAGAAATGTAATTTCACAATGTACATACGATATAAAAGTAGCAACCTTAATGAAATACCGTTTTGTCAGAAAAACAGCTTTATAGTAGGGTCCACATGTCAGTCCAGACCAGTGAAGCAGAACAGTATCTAGAAAGGAAGAGCGAAAAGAATTTCAAAGCTGCGCTGTGTTACATTGTTTACATATGCAATTGATTCAATTGTTCATATTACTGTAAGATGTAATATATCTTTCATAAATTTGTATTAATATTTTATATTTTTTTTCCAAATTCTATTGCATCACACACAGTAGTGGACTTTTACTGCATACCTGTATACGTCTCTGTAATTAATGCACTTAAATTTTGATATAAGCTGTTTGTTGTCTCTGCTTCCCACCTGGGGAAGTGTCATTGTGCAATGTATCTTGCGTGTCCAAGTGTTTATGTCATACGATAAATAAATAAATACATATGCAAGGAACGGATTTGGTTAGTTAAACTACATCTAAGTCCAGCAGCAGAGATAATACGAATACCGGAATATCCGTACTATCGAATTTCTTAAAGCATTGTCACAACTACTACAGTAGCATACAAGTATGAAATGATAAAATGAAAGGAAAATTTTACTGGAAGTCTTGTTATGTTGACTAGCTGCAAATATAATCATTGAAGTGCTTCTTTCCATTACCAGTGTAGAAATATAATATATTAAGTGCGCCGAGCTTGTAAATTAACCATGGACCTATTACACAGAATGAACGGTTGACGTTGCGGATTGGTAGAATGTGTTTTCAAGACTGAGTTAGTAGTGTGCCCACACAACCGTAAATAATTCAGCTGCTTCATTTAAGTGGACCCACATATGCCCAGAAGGCAATGGGCGTTAAGGAAAAAATAATCAATAAATAAATGAGTTCAGGATGTTTAGCTGTGGGTTTGAAAGAAAGCTGGGGGATAAAATAGTAGACACCACATATATCAGAAAAAGCGCAGCTCTGAACATCAACTGAATTTACGAGTGAGCTGAAGCCATTGCTTAACTAGTGCAATCTGTTCACCCATTAAAGAGGTATTGAAATGGAAATTGCTCATTGTCGATTTGCAACAGTTTATGAGTAATGTCAATGGCTTTGGGAAATAGCCGCGTTAGAGACGAACATTGATTACTACAATCACAAAATAAATATAAAACTTGATTCCACTCAAAAATTCACTCTGGAGCTGATTTTACGATGAGACAAACCTACCTGTTATCAGCTTTGTCAATGCAGCGATTTTTTAAATTACGGGTAGTTCTCAGACAGGCTGTACTGGGCAGGATATACGTTTAAATAATTTTAAGTTTTTGATTTATTGAAATGCTCGCCTGATATTATCGTAATCAGGTCATGTGTAGCGCTAATCCTCAACGCAGAATGCTTCTCGCCACATTGGGGAGCCAATCTCAGTATTCCATCTTCAAACACCAGAGAACTGTATTATTCGCAATTGGAATGAGTCCTTCAGCTGAATTTTTAAGTCTTGCTTTATTTGATTTTGTTTGCGGCGCAAACTCGATAGAAAACATACTAAAGTATATGTCCGCGATGGTGAATTCCTCTGTCCCTGTATATGGTATTCCAGTAGAATACTACAGCTTCCTTTACACGTTCCATATGTGATTGTATCAGGAAGGAACGTATGATACCATGCAGAGTACTCTAAGATATACACTTCACTGATTTACACCGCATTTCTGTAAGTCTAATACTATTCGTCAGTTTCTATGTGTCAAACGAAAGTATTTTCCTAATAAGGAATGATCACGAATTACTATTGGGGAATCAGAACCGGAATGTTTAAAATAGGCTTTGCCGATGGAAAGTATTGATGGAAGATTGTGAAAAGAAACATTCGTGACATGAAAATACCAGGAAGGTGGAACTACGTTCGTAACAGGAAGTGACTCATTGTTTTATGTTTTAATAAATACGCATGAAATCGGTAATAATAAATTTACATAACCTGGAAAGACAATCAAGGAAACCGGTTTTAAAAAAGCTGCTATAGAACAAAGGATACATAAAATGAAAAAAAGTCGGTTGGATTAAATCTTTTAAAATTAAAAATTGCCTGCATAAATATACAGAAATGTGGCATTATAGTACAAAAGTGAAGTCAGGATGTCTATATGCAAAAGTAATGTCCAGCATTAAATTCTAAGTTACATAAATTGGAAATATTAGAAAGGCGAATCATTAGCTTAACATTAGGTCCTTGATAAAGGGTATAACATTAAAAGAAGTATATTTTTGGTCATTAATATGGAACATAAGATAGGTCAATCAATAGGATTTACAAGTGTTGGGGAGATAAAATGTAAACAAGAAGTTAGATGTACGGAGTAATATAGCTTTGGGAAAAAGTAGATAATTTGGGGAGGGGGGAGGAGAATGGCAGTATTTAGCGACAAAGCAAAGAATACGGAAGTAGGCCTACTCAAGGCAGAAGAGTAAAGAAGCTAGTCTGGAGTGGCCACAAGAAGGGAAGTAAAAACATAGGAAACAGATGAAAGGCCACTGAACTGTAAGGACAATACATAAGAAAGTGAAATTGTCGCATAGTTCTTACTTGAACCGTTCGGAGAGAGAAAGGCAAACGTAATCTTAACTGTCCTGTCTACGGAAGAAAAATCACCTGTTGCCAGAAAATAAAACTGACCAAAGCTTCTTAAGGTACTATATCGTTGCTTGTCCTGTTTGTGTGGGGTATATATCACTGATTACAATTATTGCTAACTCTTTTCATGTGGATCACTATTTAGGTTTCTTTCGTAAATATAAAAACATTAGCGTGGGTGCATATTTTGTTTTCATATTCAAATGATTGTTCAAATGTTTGTTAAGAGACTTGACTGCGGGGTCATCAGTCCCTAAACTTACAAACTACTTATGAACTACCTTATACTAAAGACGGCACAAATATCCATGCCCGAGGGGGGGATTCGAACCCCCGACCGTAGTGGCCGTGCAGACCGTGACTGAAGCGCCTCAGTCTCCTTGGCCACCGCGGCCGGCTCTAATTGGCTCACTGTGGATGATGATACGGGAGAAATTACATGGATTACAGGATTCATGGAGCTGTGGAACACGAGATGGTAGCAATGAAGTATACGTAAGTGAAATGAATGTATTTATTTATACACTAAGCTAACCTCTAGAAAGTCCTCCTTCAGTGATTTATATTTTGTTGTAGGTTTGTCTTATAATAATGCATGCATGCCGGCCGCGGTGGCCGAGGGGACTGAGGCGCTCCAGTCACGATCTGCACGGCCACTACCGTCGGGGGTTCGAATCCCCCCCTCGGGCATGGATATTTGTGCCGTCCTTAGTCTTAGCTAGTTCATAAGTAGTTTGTAAGCTTAGGGACTGATGACCCCGTAGTTAAGTCCCATAAGTTCTACAAACATTTGAACATTTGAATAATAATGCATGAAATGGTAGACTGTAGGATTCGAGTACCTTGCTGCATACTAGCATAGCTTTTGTCTATTGCTTTCGATCTTCATCAGATACGGCATTCATGGTTTGCATTATGAAACCCTAGCACAGTTAGCTACGCTGTTTTTCGTTCTTAGCGCGATGCATTTCCACATTTAACCACATGTGCAAATATTAACGCAGATTTTTTATGGGACGTATCGGAAAATCAGGCAACATTAATGTCAGACTGCATTGACCTATAAAAATACTTCTGCAATGCATGTGGCACAATGAGGCACAAACGTAATGCGAAAGAACTTCGAAAATATTTTCTCTTCCTAATTATGATGAATTCTCTGAACAAGCTATGTTAAGCACGATAAAACAAAACATTCAATTATTTGTTTACGTTTATATTATATAAATATTTTATATACTTGTTTAATACAATTTATTGCAGTAATTTTTCCTTCATACGAAACATCGATTATGTTCAAAGTGTTCGTTAACCTTATGGGACTTAAAAGCAGGGTCATCAGTCCCTAAACTTACAAACTATTTAGAAACTAACTTATACTAAAGACAACGCAAACATCCATGCCCGAGGGAGGATTCGAATCCCCGACGGGGAACGGCCATGCGCATCGGAGCATAACGCCTCAATGCGTTCGGCCACTCCGCTGCGGAAATTATGTTGAATTTAATTTCTAAACAAATTTAATTCCTAAATAATGAGAAAATTTGAAATGTTTGGCCGCTTATTCTCAAACAGTTTTCGTAATTATGTTCTCTCTTTGTAGGTCGAGAAGTACATTTATGCGAACACTTTTATCATTTCTTCTTGTTCTCTATGTTTTTACATTCAATTGATTCAATTGTTCCCATTTCTCTCTCTCTCTCTCTCTCTCTCTCTCTCCCCCCTCTCTCTCTCTCTATCTATCTTTTCTTCTCCATTTTTCTTTTTCTCCAGAGGCGCTTGTCGGGAACCTTACATTAAATGCTACTACACAGGTGCGTTTGAAAAGTTCTGTGAATGATTCCATATTTTACAAATTGCACTGGCACTGGCGCATACACATTGAGGGACATGTCAACAAGCGCCCCCGTCGTGCAAACCACTGCACTGAAGCGCTGGTTCACGTTGCGACCGAGCTAACAGTTGAGTGAGAGCACTCTTGTCATTGGGGCGGAAAATTTAGCCTACTGCAAATGGGTATAGTGTCAACGCAGAAGTTTACAAGGAATTTCGAAACGGCTGTTGCAACGCATCCGCACACCACGATCCGCGTGCTCAACTTTCGCGCTATACGCAAGGTCACTATGCTTCCATACCGCCTTATTCTCCAGATTTGGCGCTGGTAGACTTCTCTCCCTCTCCGTTTCCCCGCCTTAAATTAGCCCTTAAAGGCTTACGGTTCTAAACGGTGCGGAGATCCAACAACGGGTGGCCTCCATGCTTCGAGCGATTCCACAAGAAGCGTTTGATGACATTTCCCAACAAAATTACTAATAATTTCCGGGCTATTATGCCGTGGTCTTATGGATTTATTACGGTGGACATTCTGAAAGGGGATCGTGGCACTTTTGAATGTCCGATGCACACCCTGGCTCGCTACTGACTGAAGCCAAATTCCGTTTACCAGTGCTCGCGCGCAGAGGTGTGTCGTCAGATGTTTTTGATATGCACGCACAATTCGTCGTTGCTGATTGCCGTCGTCCGTTAATATCCTCCCATGGTGGAAGACTATTACATTTCTTCTTCAAAAACGGAATCCAAATTTCATTTAGTTTCACGCCCTCCTCCATCCTATTGAAATTATTGGGGTGTTTTACTATTTCTATAGCCTCTCTGTATAGTATTTCGTGGTATCCATTTGTGGCTGCTAAAACCTGAGTCTTCTCAAATTGAATAAGGTGTTCCCCAGGTTGAAAAACATATTCAGCAACAGCTAAGCTATCAATCTCTCCCCTTCTACAGTTCCCCTTGTGCTCATCTAGTCGTTTTTTGACTGTTCTTTTTTGTGGTACCCACGTATACGCCTCCACAGCTACACGGAATGCTATAAATGCCTGCATTTTCCAGCGGTTTGCGAGCATCCTTCGCCGATTTCAGGTGATCAGAGTAGGTTTGTAAATAACGGCAACATTCCGCTTCCTCAAAATTTTACCGATGCGGTCGGTGACGTCCTTAATAAAAGGTAGGAAGACTAGATTTCACAGGAACCTTTTCATCATTTTCAATTTTACGTATCGGTCTCGAGCTCTCCTTATACCTGTGGACGAATAGCCATTCTCAAGTAACGCATTACTCAGGTGTTTCAATTCCGCGTCGAGTAATTCCGGTTCGCAGATGTTCCTTGCTCTTTCCGCCAACGTCTTTATAATGCCCCGTTTTGCTGTGGGTGGTGGTTTGAATCCCGGTGCAGATAACGGTCTGTGTGTGTCGGCTTCCGATAAGTAGTCGAAAAACTGTAAAGAGAGGCTATAGAAATTGTAAAACACCCCAATAATGTCAATGGGATGGAGGAGAGCGTGAAACTAAATGAAATCTGGATTACGGTTTTGAAGAAGAAATGTAACAGTCTTCCACCATGGGACGATATTAACGGACGGCGGCAATCGACAACGACGAATTGCGTGCGCATATCAAAACATCTAACGTCTATTCTGCCGCGGCTTCACAAACTGAACGTCAAAGACTACCGCCGTCAACTAACAGTGAAGACAATACTGTATAGAATGTAACTTACGTTTTTTTTCTTTTTTATATTGAAACCATCAATATTAAGAACCTTCTATAAAATGTAGAAAATTACGAATAAACAAAACTACGTGCACTTTTCGTAAAAATTAGCATTAGATTTTAAAATTGTGTAAGTATTCGAATGCAACGAAACTTGTCACGATCTACATCTACATGAGATACTCTGCAAATCATATTTAAGTGCCTGGCAGAGGGTTCACCGAACCACCGTTACACTATTTATCTTCCATTCCATTCTCGAATAGCTCGCGGGAAGAAAGAACACCTGTATCTCTCCGTTCGAGCTATGATTTCTCCTATTTTATTCTGATGATCATTTCTATCTATGTAAGTGGGAATCAACGTTATATTTTCGCATTCGGAGGAGAATGTTGGCGATTGTAATTTCGTAAGTAGCCCACGCCGTAGCGATAAGCGGCGTTGTGGTAATGATTCCCGTCCCAAATCCTGTATCATTTCCGTCACGCTGTCTCCCCTGTATCGTAACAATACAAAAGGAGCTGCCCTTTTCTGGACTCTTTCGATGTCCTCCGTCAAACCCACCTGATACGGACCCCACACTGAGCAGCAATACTCCAAAAAAGGACGGACAAGCGTATTGTATGCATTTTCTTTAATAGTTTTGTTGCATATTTTAAGGGTTCTGCCAATAAAACGCAGTCTCTGGTTCGTCTTTCCCACGACATTATCTACGTGTTCTTTCCAGTTTAAGTCTGAAGTAATAGTAATACCTAGGCAGTTTGTGGAGTTTACGTCCTTCACTTTTAATTAATTTATCTTGTAATCAAAGTTTAATGGATTTCTTTTCGTACTGTTGTGGACGACTTCACACTCCTCATTATTTAGAGTCAACTGCTAATTTTTACACCATAGTTATATCTTATTCAGATCGTTCTGCAGTTGGTTTTGATCTTCAGATGATTTTACTGGACGGTTAATGACGACGTCATCTGCAAACAACCTAAGAGAGCTACTTAGATTTTCTCCCAAATCGTTTATGTAAATAAGGAATAGCAGAGGACCAATAACACTACCCTGTGGAACGCCCGATATCACCTCTGTTTTAGTCGATGCTTTACCATGGATTAATTAAAACTGTGTCCTATCAGACAGGAAATCCCCTATCCAGTCGCAAATTTGGGGCGAACCACCGACCCTGGAATTGTAAGGACACAACGAAATGTTCAAATATTGTAGAGGTAATGGGACTTAACTATGGGGTCTTCAGTCCCTAAACTTACAAACTACTTATGAACTAGCTAATACTAGGGACGGCTGAAATATCCGTGCCCGAGGGGGGTATCGAACCCCTGACCGTAGTGGCCGTACAGACTGTAACTGACGCGCCGCAGAACGCTCGGCCACCGCGGCGGGCAAGGACACAACGCTACCACTTTTTCTTTTCTTTTTTTCCAGTGTTTAGTTTTGTTCCTTGAGGTTGCTGTATGTGTTTGTTCGTTGTTGTTTTCTATTTGTTCTGGGCTCAGCTTTTATTATTATTATTATTATTACTATTACAGAGGGCATTCAGCCCTCTGACCGGGCCGCTGAGCCACGTCGCCCGGCAACCACTTGAGCTACACTAACAGATGCTGAAATTCATGTAGTTATTGGTACTAACGTGTACTTGCAAAACTTCAAGACTTCTCGTGAATTTTTGAGAGTTGCATCGAATGGCTTTGGCTGATTGTTGTTTGAGTTCTGAACTTCACGAACCATAAGTATCGAAAAATTCTAAAACTAGGTACCCATGTGGTTTCACTGCCTGGGCAGGGCCGCGGCTAACCCTTACCATAGAGTAATATATTATTTGTCTGTGCCCTTACGTTTTTGCCTGTTTCCGTCCCCCCCCTCCCCCCTCTGCGTAAGCAGAGAACGTGGGCAGTAGCAGGGCAGGTAAGGCCGTGGGAACGCGTCCCCCCCCCCCCCTCCCCCGCGCCACGCTTGCTTTGCCAGGACGAAGACCATTCGGGTTTTTCTAAGAACTGTCGGTAGGAACACCAGGAAACGAAGGAGCAACTTAAGCTCCTTTAGCACGGTCAATTTCCTTGTCCCAGTTAAGCCATCGCCTAACACAGACGGGGTTGGGGGGTGGGGGACTCTTTAGTGTTGGTCCCATAGGATTACAAACATTTGAATAAACACTCTTTGGGAGAAGGATCCGCTGAAGCGATGCTACCGCTCCAAGCGCCCAATAGCGACTAGCAGGAGCATGGCGTGATACTGGGAGCTGCCAGGGGGAGGGGGGTTTCCGGGATTTAAACTCCACCCGAAATTTGTCAAAGCTAAGAAAAAGATGCTGTCGTTCTATTACCAGGATAAAGCAGGCTTGTATTTTGCCAAGGCTAGGAGTCCCTTACACAAGCGGTTTCCACAATTTTTGGGGCCCTGAAGAAAGACATATATGACCATCGGTACGCTACGGACGACTAGATGCACACCTGCATAAAATCATGGTCTTGCCGTTAACTGCAAACATTTATGCGAGGAAGAACTGGCCGTCTTTTAACTCAGCCGGGTACATGTATTAACAGTTAATTATTACTTAATCAGCAGTTTAATTTTTCGCAGATGTATTTTTGTAATTTGTCTGCGTCATAAAGATCGGTGTCGTTTGCTCCTTCTCTAACCCTTAGGGACATTTCGCTGCAGAAGGTAACCATGGTAGATTATGGTAAAGTGGCAGACTAAATCCGGCAGAGATTCTGTGTGGAAAGTGTCGGAGACCCCGTCTTGAACTGCAGCTGAATTGTGCTCTGGACATTTGAGCTGTTTTTCAACGCCACTGATAGTAGTTAGTAGTTATGTCAGTCATATAGTACAATATCAATCGGCAATATCTATATTGCTATGTGTAAAAATAAAGATACCGATCTTGTCAGAGTATCTGTACACTTTCTTTTTGCCACTGATAGCTGTCACGTACTGGAAAAATTTGAGTTATGGAGTGCTTCTCTGATAATACGTAAAGAAGTATATTGAAAGGATCACGTACCACCTTTCTGACTGCCATCTGTGTTTCGATCAGAATGTACACGATATGATTTGCCTTGTTCCTATTTTGGGCAATAAACACATTTTTAAGACGTGTCACTAAACTACACAGTCCTTCGGAATGATATACAGTACACATTATTAGAATGTCGAATCATATCCTGGCTACGCGTATGCATGGTACAAAATGAGTAGTTGCTCTTGTTTATGCTGTTACTTTAAATGGCGGGCGCAAGGGGGAGATAAAAGGGATGTATAACCCTCCCCCCCGCCCCCAAATTCGAAAAATGTACGATATGCAAATTTTTATTAATTTACAGAAACACAGTACAGTCAGAAATGAAAAACTTTTCACACAATGTCACGCTTTGTTAATTCTCCTCCCTCTCCATTGACATATAACATAATTTATGGATGACGATTAGTTCTGATTATTTCGCCAATTCCTCAATTTTAATACAAATATTAAACGTCAATAAAGTAATATCAGTGCTTCTGTTACTGGCTGCCGCGGCGGAGCGGTCGAGCGCATTGAGGCGCTATGCTACGATGCACGAGGCCGTTCCCCGACGGGGGTTAGAATTCCCACTCGGGTATGGATATTTGTGTTGTCTTCAGTATAAATTAGTTCAGAAGTAGTTTGTAAGTTTAGGGACTGATGATCCCGTAGTTAGTCCCATAAGCTCTACAAACATTTGGACATTTTGTTACTGGCAGTGTATAACAACAAAATGTCAGTGCAGTGTAATTAATACGGCTCACAATAGCTGAGTTCTAATGTTATCGTCCAAAACCATTTTAAGAGTAGAAATGAATTGCAACCTGATGTGCTCATGTACTGATTATGATTATATTCGCGTGGTAGGGCGTGCTTTTACATTCATTTCGTTTACTGGGCTTCAGACATTGTAATGTTTTTGGAAAGTAGACCTTGCAGACTATCTTCTATATCTCCTAATAAACGAACTTTTTTTACATTTACATTGTCCTTGCTTCTGTGTCTTGCGGGTAACTACCAGAATTATTTTTTGCTACTTGGTAAATTGGCACGCAGGAGGCCCGGTTTCGATTCCCGGTCGGGTTGGAGATTTTTCTCCACTCGGGGACTGGGTGTTGTCGTCTTCATCATGATTTCAGCATTATCGACGCGCAAGTCGCCCATGTAGCGCCACCTACAGACCTGCAGCAGGCAGGCCGAACACGTCCCAGCTGGGGTCTAACGGCCAACAATCATTGGCGATAGCGCCAGAGACAACTACACCACAGTCGCGGCCACGGAACACAGACACTTTGAAATGTCAGCTATATTCAAGTCAGAGGCCGCGCATAATGAACACTGCCATGTCTGTCAAACCTAATGGGCGAAATCACAGTTAAATAGTGGGCGCATACGGCATGTAAGACAGTGTGCATAGATCCAGTAGACAGTGTTCATAGTCACGGCAGTGTACTAAGATAAAGGTCCGAGTGCATCGTATCGTCTGAGTGCTACGATACGCAAAACACATTCCTCACCTTGACAGTTTCGCATTCTGTTAGAATGAAATAAGGAAGAAATCATTTTAAATAGATGATACAACAAACTGAAAACGTTAGGTCAGAACACACCTATCAAAAATCGACACGAGATACGAATCTGCATAAGAGACCAAATTTGTAGATAATTTTCTTCTCTATAAATTCGGTTATATAATTTTCGTGTAAGTTGAACGGTTTATTTGCATTTAAAATTACATTACAAACGGCTTTTTTGGGTGTAACTAACGAACGTTGTTTTTGTCCGAAATATTTGAAAAAGCCAGGTTCTGGTCTCTAGCGGCCATCAATTATGTCTGTAAAATTTGGTGCCGATCAATTGAACGGTTCGACCTAAAAAGTGGGAACACGTTACGGACTGACAGACATAGTCAAATCCCCGTTATTTTTGCAAATATCTCTGTAACGAGGCAAGATATGAAAAAAACATAATGGAACGAAGTTTAGAGAATTTTCCCCTCTACAATTTCGGTTATTCTATTTTCGTCTCAGATGAACGGCTCGTTTGCAATTACAACTACATTACAAACGGTTTTTATTTTTGTTACTAACGTACTTTTTTGTCAGAAAAAATTGAAAAAGGGAGGTTCTGCTCTCTGTCGGCCTACAATTATGTCTGTAAAATTTGGTGCTGATCGGTTGAATTGTTCAACTTAAAAAGTGGGAACACATTACGGACAGACAGACGGACAGACATACATCCCAAAATCGCCGTTATTTTGGCAAATGTCTGTTAAACTATGCGAGATATGGAAAAACCATAACAGAGCAAACTTGTAGAGAAATTACTCCTCTACAAATTCATGCATTCAGTTTCCCTGTCAGGTAAACGGTTAAGGCGTTATTTTCATTTAAATTTCGAGCTGTCAAATGGCGATCGCAAAGGCCCACTGTTGGTGTTACTATCTTAACGTAAAGTGGGCCTAAAGTATTGCATCACACTGATTCCAAGGTCTCCTTAAAACTGACATTGTTTATATTTCATCAAGAACACAGTTCCTTAGATTGTCAGTAGATGTCACTCAACCAGCAAAAAGATTCAACACCTGCCCAAAGCTACCGCAGCGGCTAGTGACAGCTGCTTACCGATTTCAGCTCTGAGGAACGCTGAGAGGACCACCCACGAGTTGAATAATTATGTTCGTGCAGAGACGGGACGTCGCGTTTCGACTCAAACTGTACGAAATAGGCTGCATGACGTACAACTGCACTCAGGACGTCCAGGTGGAGGTCTGACACCTACTTCCCCCCCCCCCTCTAGACGCCATGCAGCTCGGTACAGATGGGCCCAACAGCGTGTTGAATGGACTCTTCAGAATTGGCATCAAGTGCTTTTCACCGATGTGACTCGCGTCTGCCAGACAATCGTCAGAGGCTTTTGGAAGCGGACTGGTCAGCCTGAATGTCTGAGATACACCGTCAAGCGAGTGCAGCAACGTGGCGTTTCCCTGATGGTTTGGAGTGCCAGTATATGGGGACACCGTACGTTACTGGTGCTAGCAGAACGCATCGAAACGCCTCTACGGTATAAGGATGACGTTTGTCAACGTATAACGCAACCATACAACATTTCGCAGACGGGTTCGTCTTAAAGGACGACAATTCTCTCGCTCGTCGTGCGTACTTTGTCATTGCGTTCCGTCATGATAACGGTATCACAAGATTGGAATGGCCAGAATGTTATCTAGACAGGAACCCTATCGAACATGCCTGGGATATATTTTCAACGTGGTGTTCTTGGACGAGACGATCCCATCAACCAATCTGAGAGGTCTATATCGAATCGCCATTGAGGACCAACACTGATGACTAGTGGAGAATATGCCACGACGAATATAGGCATGTATCAGTACAAAAGGACGCGTTTCCCTGTATTAGGAGTACTGGTGTCTGCTGAAATATGGAAAGGAAATTCAGAATATCTGGGTAGAACTGGGTAGAACTTGTCATCATTTTGTTTTCATGAACAATACAGAGATCTGAAATGTGGTGATCCAACACCTTTTAATGTGTGTACGTTGAAACCCGGGAAACGCCAGAGACCTGGCAACGGTAGTTGGACCCCCATGCTTTTCCCCTTTATCTACGCCCAACAGCGTACGACCTATTGTTATACAATGTAAACATTTACAGTTTACACCTAGTATATCGATTGCTTGTACTTTTTTTAAAATTTTCTCAGGAGAGCCAATAGCAGAAGATTACAGGCAAAAAATTTTAGGCTGCACAGTAGAGCTTCAATTCACTGCAGTCTATTGCCACAAAATTTAGATTGTTACTTTCGGGCCGCATGGGAGCGGCCGAGTGCATTGAGGCGCTATGTTACGATGCGGGAGGCTGTTCCCAGTCGGGGGCTCGAATCCCCCCTCGGGCATGGCTGTTTGGGTTGTCCTTAAGTTAGTTTACCTTAGTTGAGTCCAATAGATTTACAGATAGTTGAACATTTTTGCTGTTCACACCCCAATCGATACGTCGATGCTCTGTAATGTACCACGATAGTCATTGGACATAACTCGAAAATCTTTTTTTTTAAGATATATATATATATATATATTGGTACGTTTCTTCTGAATACATTTATCATACACATTTAAAGTTTAGATTGGCGAAAACGCTTAGTGTCCATAAATGTACTTGATACAGACCAGCTGCCTTTGGGTATGTAGCTGGTCGTAATTATACCAAGTGTGGTTTGCGTTGTCTTTTACATTTTAATAACGTTGACTTTAAATAAATAATGATAGTAACAATTAGATAAGTTAATGGTGAAATTCATGGTGTCACATATTTTTTATTCAGTTATTTATACAATTTTAAATTTAATTCGAGCGCCATCTATGAATAATGGATATAACAAAATATAAGGAAGAGCAATGGCAACTTAAAAATCATCTTTATTAAGGAAGGATAAATAAAAGAAATAAGAAAGGGTAGGCAAAGTAAAAGTTGTTGGGGAAAGTCTACCAAGGTGGAAGGCCTCGGAGTGAACATGGAGCCCTGCCATCATGGAATTCCCTCCATAGGTGGTAGTCATTCATTTCATGTATATTAAGAGCTAAAGGGGTTTTGACCCTAGGGTTTATAGTGCTTAATTGTTGAGGAATAAGCCATCTTCTGTGCTGGGGTTGTCATCTGTTTCGTTATCCGTGTCGCTTTACTTAAACTGCTCGTCTCGTTCCATATGTCCTGTGTTATGGTGTTGGTGTTAGGTACGATTTTATGTCTGTCCGTGTTTACGTATTCTTTCCCCTTTAGTTCAAATGTTCAAAAAATGTTCAAATGTTTGTATAGCTTATGGGACTTAAGGTAACTTGCCAGTGAACGGGTGGAAAAACAGTAAGAATTTTCATAAAGTTTGTAAGGCTCTAGCTACATAATGTAAACTCCAATTACAAAGAAATTGTAGGATAATGAACGTCCTTTAAGGCTGATGATTTTGGTATAAGACTAATAAGAATAGCTTTGATATACACCTCATTTTATAAACATTTATATCGGTCAGTAATTAAAATTTTTTTCTGCGGGTCTATGTTTGAAGTCTATAGACTTATTAACTACTTTTCTTAGATGCTTGAAACTTTGTGCACACACTGATGACCTTACTATCTAAAAAGTAGACTACAATCAGATGATTTCAATCAATAGTTTTTATTCTAGAAATACATATATTAAACAGTCAAAATTAAGGTATTTTTTTTAATTAATAAGGCTGTATTATTCCTCCTGGTGATAGTATGCTGCTGTCTGTAGTCTACATTTCTCCAAATGGGAGCCTGAAACATCACAAAAAATTTCAGACCTGTAACTCAAATAGATATTTTTTGCATAAAATTAACATGTCAGAAAATGTGATTCTCGGGAAATTCAATTTAAAGTTACATTTCAACTGTTACACACCTCTGTTGTTCTTAGAACCCTCCAGCTGCATAATATTCTTGATTTGTGTGTTCTTCATCTTCTCTCTTCCTTTTCTTGCTCCTCTTTGCTATTCTGGCCTCTTTAGTTGCCTGAAGAACCCATTTGTCACCTTCGGCCACTCTCAAGGAATCAATTGCAGTTAGTGCTTGTCTCATATTGAAGCCAGGAGTTACTCCCAACAACTCCAAAACTTCACACCGGCTAACTGCCCCATCGTTAAAGCAAATAACAGCATCTAATACACCTAATCTCATAGTTTTGAAACCAACAAACACAGTTTTTGGCAACCGTTCCCATATCACATGGTTGAAACATTCATTAACATTTTGTGCCTTTCCATGTAAGCACCGTGACTATAGTTTATTGTCACTTAGGTCCCTGTATATTGGTTTAATTGCTTCCAGTACATCAAATGGCAGGGAGTGATGGTGTGTGTAAATCTCACCATTTTCAATAGCTTTTTTGTATCCGCACCATGTGTCTACACCACTGTTGCAGAGAGCATGCTGTGGATGGTCATCAGTAGTAACTTTATGGAAGAAGGTAGCCCATACCGCTTTCTTCATGGCCTCAAGGTCACCTTGATTCCTTCTTATGGCTAAACCATAATAAAGCTGCAGTTTGTCCACCTCTTCCTTAGTAAGTCGACCTCGACCACCAATTGGTTTGCCACCACTAAGCTTTTTCCCCTTCATGTCTTTTATTAGCTTACGTAAACGTGTGCCCATCCTCTTTTGGACATGACCAACACACTCTAACTTTTCAATTTTCACAGTTCTTCCATAAGGCATATTTTCCAACACATTTCCAAATCCTTTGGAGTCTCCATCTCCAAGGTACTTCACATACCGTACACCATAATTCTCTTCCGACCTTTGAAAGATTCTGAGAACACCCTCTGATTCCATTCCACCACTGTACCCAGAAAAATTCTGAACACATACATGATCCTGTTTATTTACCTTGCAACCATGGCAGTACTTTGTCATACATTCTATATCTATCACCTTTCCATTTTCAAGGGATGTTGCGGTGACAACACCATTCAGTGATAGGTGACCACGCTTCTGCTATGTCCCATCAAAGGCTGCAGCTATATCAGTGTCACCTTCATTGTATAACACAGTTTCTTCTACTGCTTTCTTCATAGACACAGCACTCACTTGACCAAGACTTTCAAGAAGTAACTGTGTGTACTTCTCAAATCTTGTAGGTGGGGGCAAATTCATAATAGCACAAAATGTTTGAGCTGCCTTTCTACCCTTCCCAATACACCTCATTCTATATACAAGTCTGATATTTGTGTTATAAGCCCTTCCTTTGCACAATCCAGAAGAATAACCGGTTTTAGTTACCCCACAGAAATCACAAACCACTTGTAACTTACTTGCGACACCTCTCCTGCCTTCAAAATCTTCTTCAATTTTAATACCACCTTTTCCACAACGCGCACACACAACAGCATTCTTTAGAAGTGAACATAAAGCACTCAATTCAGCAATAATGGAAACACAATCCGTTAAAGTATTTTGATTGTCGTTTGTAGAAACGTCACTCAAATATTTGAGCTTCTGTCTTGAGGCACTTGGCGGAGTCGACATAACATCCTGTTGGTTTGTGGATGTAATTACACAGTCTCTACTTCCTAACGAAGTAAACCGATTACCATAAAACTTACGTTTTCCCCTTCCAAAACACTTTTTTGGAGGCATAACTTTTACCGAGAATGACACAACAACAACAACTAAACCACATACACACGTTTGAATGCAAATAACTCTCGAAAACCAAAGATATACAAAGGGAAACAAAGGAGCATCGGAATGTGTGTGTTAACAGGGTTGCCAACTCAGAAAACGATCACGCAGTGTATCTTTTCTAATTGGCAGATAATGACACCATTTGACAGCCGAGAGCAGCGGAAACAGTCGTTGCCGCATACCGACATATTTAAATATGTTTTTAAACATGTTTCCGATGTCCGAATCGATTCATTTAACTACCATTTTGTTCACAAAACTCTAAATATTGATTTGAGATTTAAAAAAAAATTCGAATTTTTGAAGCTGACTCACTGGCAAGTGACCTTAACTACGTGGTCATCAGTCCCTAAACTTACAAACTACTTATGAACTAGCTAACACTAAGGACGGCACAAATATCCATGCCCGAGGGGGGATTCGAACCCCCGACCGTAGTGGCCGTGCAGACCGAGACTGGCGCGCCTCAGCCTCCTCGGCCACCGCGGCCGGCTTCAAATGTTCAAATGTTTGTAAATCTATCGGACCAAACTGCATGGTCATCAGTCCGTAGCTTACAAACTACTTAAACCTAGGTAAGCTAACCTAAGGACAACACACACACACACCCATGCCCCAGGGAGGACTCGAACCTCCACGGCGAGCAACCGCGCGCTCCGCAGCGAGACGCTTTAGACCGCTCGGCTACTCCACCGCTGCCCCTCTTTAGTGATGCTACCTCATTCGTCAGTCTATTTAGTGTGTCGCAGCCATCCTTATCTGTTATCAGTCTTGTGTGTCGTTTAACATGCATTTTGTGTGTGTGTGTGTGTGTGTGTGTGTGTGTGTGTGCGCTGTATGACAATGTAATACCGTGTTGTCTGGGAACCTAGTCTCTCCATATGTACAGTTTGGATTGTTGCTGAGTCCCATTCGTGTTAGGTGTGTTGGATACGGGCCACGTCCTGTCAGAAAATGGATCATACCCGGAGAATCACTAGTAAACCCTGAACAGGACGGAGTGAGTCCGGGGCAGAGTCCGTGATTAAAGCAGTCGCCCAGAGGACCGTGAATAACAGGCGCGGGTCGGCACGAGCCGCTGGCGGTCAGGTGGTCGGGATTGTGCGTGCGCCTAATGTATTCACTCGGCGGCGGGCGCACGCATGTAAGGCGCGCCTCACGCAGGTCCTGCCTACTGGCTAGCGGGCGCCGCCGCCGCCGCACTACTTTTTGTGCGGCCTCAGGCTTTGAGCCCGTCATGCCGAGCATCCCCTCACCTAATCAACTCCTCCTCCTCGGCTGGCCGTTTCGGGGAGTTAATTGCCGCCGATAGGTCGCGCAATGCGTGCTGCTGCTGCTTTGCATGGTAATAACCGAACACGGCCGGTAGCCGGCGAGGGCGTCAGGAGGGCGTAGGCGGCGGCGGCGGCGGCGGCGGCGGCGGCGGCGAGCGCGTACTGCACTGTGGAGGCGGCGCGGCTTCCGTCGGCAGCACTGGTTCCCACGGTGCCACACTCGCGCGTCTGCCGCCAACGTTTCGAATTCCGTGGAAGCCGGCATACATTCCAACCGGGCAGTTTTCCGTGTCCTCCACGCGTGTCACTTGTTGCAGCGAATGCGCTCTTTGTATCTCCACTTGCCAGATTGCCGGGGAATGTAACTTCTCGGTCTGCAGCGAGCAGTGAGGCAGTACATTGACTCGGCAAATGTCGTGGCATAGGCAGCTAATACCGCGTGTATAAGAACGTCGCCAGCCAGCTGTCAGCGGGGGAGTGGAAGGGGGGGGGGGTGAAGCGTGAGAAAGAGAATGAGGAAACTAACGCCTCTGCACGCAAGCCCTCGTAAACGGAGTTTGGCTTCAATCAGTAGCGAGCCAAGGGTGTGTATCGAACATTCAAAAGTGCCACGATCACCTTTGAAAATGTCCTCCGCTGTTGGGTTTCCATAATAAATCCACTAGACCACTTTCACTTTTCCCTTGATGTACTTATTCCTTATTCCATCCTTTCGTATCACTTCATTCATCCACCTTAACTTTCGCACTTCTGCCACTTCCATCTTTTTCTCTTGGGACTTTTATTTTTAGTAATTTTTACCATTCCGGCCGTGAAAGTTTACATTTTACAATAAGCCCGTGGGCAGCGCGAAGCTGGGAATTTGTATCTGATGGGAGGCGTGCTTAGGTAGTCCTTGCAAATGCGGTGATCACTGTGTCCCCAGTGGTGTAGGGGTCAGTGCAACTGCCTAGAAAGCAGGAGACCCGGGTTCGAATCCCGGCTGGGTACACATTTTCAGCTTTGCCCAATCGCAGTTGATGTCATATATTCTGTGAATATTAAATAACAACAACTGCAGGATCAGAAGTGACGTCTGTTCTTTCGGAACAGACGCCACACTTATCATTTATGAACAAATCGTTTGTAGCGTTATTCTTATTATTTATAATACTGCAGAGGTTCCAACCATTACAATCTAATCGTAATTATTACGAAAATTGTTTAAAATTACGAGTTTACGATTGGAATAGTTCGGATTCCTATTTTCAGGTTTAAATAACAAATCGATTATTTATTTTCCGTCGGCAAAACTCGTTTCCCTTTGATTTCGATCGTGTGATGTCATCGACAAAAATAAAGCGGTTCTCAGCAGCCTCTTCGAGCATGTACTTGTGGAAATAACTGGTATTGACAGTAACTTCTACGAACTCGAAAACTATGCAATACGGCATACGGGAGGAATCCACAAAGGCGCGCCATTTTGGAATCCAGCAGCAGCCAATGAAAATGCATCATGTCACTTGACTTGTATCTTTCGTAACCTGCACACTCACCGCAATATCTTAACCTGCTTTGTTTCTGTAAGTTATGATTTTACGTTATGTTGTGGTTGTGTGCAAGTTTTGATGATTCTTCTATATATCTCTGGAAATCACCAAATCGGTTCTGAGGAAGAAAACAATTAGTTTTACTTCACCTTTCCCCACCCACGCATATTCCTGCTGTACACATCAGAATGATGTAGTAATGCGCTGACCATACACCATCTGCAATCTTACAAAACTGGCTTCACAATTTTGATCATTTTGTATTCACTTTTTCTCCTTGGTACCCATGAAACAACCCCCACCTCCCCGCTCATACATATTACATCGCATTACTATTTGCCATATTCAAAAGTTGGAATCTCTGATACTGCTACCAGACACGAGTTTTTATTTATATAGCACGAGCAGTTTCGGGAAATAATTCCCAGATTAAGTGCATTTTTCTGTGCTGTGTCATTTCATTTGCAATAATTTTACGTGTGTTAGTAACTGTTTTATTCTACTGTCCTTAACTGTTCTAGTGGTCCATTTGTGACGAATCTCAAACATATTAAATATCACATGTAACATTTCTGCACATTCATCATCATCATCATCATCATCACAGCCCTTTCCCACCTCATGTGGGGTCCTTCTCTTGCACAAAAATGTGTCTAGTGCTTCTTCTCTGAGCCATCACTTCCCCCGTAGGTCCCCTGCTACCTTCTCTTTCCATTCAGTTTCGGTCTTCCTCTTCTCCTCGATCCTTTGATTTCCAGGTCTTCAACTCTTCTTCCCACATAGTAATCCCCTCTACACTGCACATATCCATACCATCTTAGCCTACTTCCTTCTATCTTCTTCCCTACGGCCCTCACTTTCACTTCCCCCTGATGTGAAATGTTCAAATGTTTGTAGAGCTTATGGGACTTAACTACGGGGTCATCACTCCCTAAACTCACAAACTACTTATGAACTAGCTAATACTAAGGACGGCACAAATATCCATGCCCGAGGGGGGATTCGAACCCCCGACCGTAGTGCCCCTGATGTACTTATTCCTTATTCCATCCTTTCGTATCACCCCACTCATACACCTTAACTTTCGCACTTCTGCTTCCATTGGGCTTTTGTAATTGACCAAGTTTCTGTACTATACAGCATCGCAGGTCTCACGACTTGTAAAAGTTTCCGTTCATTCTACAGCAAATCTTCTTATCACACACTACTCCGCTCAGTTTGCTCCAGATCATCCATCCACTATTTATCCTTTGCTGAATTTCGGGCTCCGGTTCTCCATCAAATTGCATGTAAGAGCCCAGTTATCTAAATTTCTTGATCTGTTTTTCTTCTTCGCAGGTTAATATATAAATCTTTGGCATCCTTTATACATATATACTCCATTTTCACCCTGCTAATTCTCATTCTCCTTCATTATACATCAGAAATCCGTATACAAAAATGAATTGTACAACTTAATAAAATTTAAAGAAATCTAATTGAAACATAATCTCATCATCTTTTGCGATGGAAGATGCATTGAAAGATTGCAAAATAACATTTTAGAGCTAGATCAGAGATGTAGGGGCTATGGTACGAAGAACAGTATCTCCAAAATAAAAGTAATGTCTGTGGGAGAGAGATTTAAACAGGTTTGAATACCAAATAGAAGGAACAGAGTTAGAACAGATGGACAGTTTAAAGTTCTTGGGGTGTATTTTCTCACAGGATGGCAACATAGTGAAAGAACTGGATTCAAGGCGCAGCAAAGCTAAAGCAGTGAGCGCTCAGCTACGATCTACTATCTTCTGCAAGAAGAAACTCGGTACTAAGTTAGCAGTGCGCTCTTCAATCTTTCGATTAACTTTGTTGTGTGGGATGCAAGTTGTATTCATACTGGTTACCTTATTAATAAGGTTGAGGCTATAGATAAGAAAGTAGCAAGGATGAGTGAAGGTACTCTTAGATGGGAAGAAAGGCAGGAACTTTATCAACATTAGTTTTAATTAATAATAGTACCAATTAACACCAAATTTCATGATACCAAAATAAATGCAAAGACCTTATTAAATTAATCATATTCACTTAATGAAAAGGTGTAAACTAACACAGGGTTTCCGGAATGATATTTTCATTCTGCAGCGGAATGTATGCTGACGTGAAGCATCCCGCGAACCTAGCAGGAGAGCTTCTGTGGAGTTTGGAAAGTAGGAGGCGACATTCTGACGGAAGTAAAGCTGTGGTGACGTGCTATGAAGCGTGCCAGGATAGCTCAGCCGGTACAAAGCTTTCACGGGAAAGGCAGAGGTCGCAGGTTCGAATCGCGGTCCGGAATACAGTTTTAATCGGCCAGGGAATTTTATAACAAAATGTTTACGGGGGAAATCGGTTCTCGCATTATTCAGAACATTGGCTTAATTTCATTCAATGTAATTGACCTGTTAGCAACTGCACCCATATTATGCATAACACACGCACACACACACACACACACACACACACACACACACAGCATCACAACTAATGTTTCGTTTTGGAAATCCCAATGTGTTGTTTCCTGCGTATCGGAGGAGGCACAATATATTTTAAATCTCTAAAAGACAGCACAGTAGGGATGAAAAGAAATTCGATCAACTCTCTACCAGGCACTTAGATGTAATTTGCAGAGTAAACGTGTAGAACAACAAATATATAAACATCACAACTAGCACTACAGGACAGGTGCCCAGTCCACGAAATACGAGAAATAGGCCTTCGATTAGATGAAAAGCCAAGATAGCTATATTACTTATTAATCGAGAATGACCGTTGTCGGCAAGCGAAATTGTTCCATCATTTGTTCCCCTTTCATTCACTTTTGCCAAAAATAGTGTAGGGTCTACACAGGATCTTCCATACAAAGGCGAGCATGACTTTTCTCTCTCTCAATAAAAAGACGATAAAAATATCGATAAAATCGTGAGTATAATCAGTGGTAAAAGACAGCTCCTGTCGCGTATATCAGAAGTCGTTAGTAAGCCTACTCATGTATGAGCGTAAGAACGCAGTTTAACTGAAATGTGACTGAACTTCAAGCCGCAATTCAGTTGTGAATTGGAATCACTGAAACACGCAACCTGTGTAGGGCAGTAAATAAATTCAATGGCGAACTTGATACTTCGAACCTTGAATTCCCGCTTCAGGCTATCGGTCGCCTTAACAAATTAGGCTATCCAGGCACGATTACCCTCCAGCCTAAATTCTCAAAATACAGCACAATGCCATGTCCGAAAGAACAGACAATATTTCTTTAAATTAGGAACCAACCAACTCCAACCAACAAGATAGAGAAATAGCAGCGAGATGTAAAGGAGAGACAACAACACCGCGGGTACACTGAACGTCAATTTAAAAACACAGAGGCCTAGCGTGTAAAGAGTTTTTTTTAATTTTTTCCCACTGTTTTTAATCTAGATATACAAGACAAAGTGTACAAACGTTTGTGTTATTTACAAATTACAGAAGATGATTTCAAAATAAGAAGCGAAGTGCGTCTGGTGTGAAATAAATGTGTTAATTGCAGTCAGCAGAAGACTTAATTTTAACAGCTGCTGTGCAAGATGGCCACGCAACCAAAAATAGTATTTTAATAGTAGTTTTGTCAGTGAATTTACTATTTGTTAGTGATTGTATCAATGGTTTTATACATGTTTTTGTCGATATTTTTATTGAGAAAGACAAACGTCATGCTCACTTTTGTGTAGTAGTATCCTTTGCTGACCCTAGCCTGTTTTTGGTAAACGTGAAAAAGTGTCATTAGATTATGGCAACTTTGGTTGCCGAAATCGGTCAGCCTGAAAAAATAACTAATATAGGCATTTTGCCTTCGAAATGTGTATTTTCTCGTAATGAATTTTAAGATCGCTCCTGAGCCATCAAAAGGACACTAGGCGTTTGAGGTGGCCAAAGTATTGGAACCGCTGGAGGCCGCAGATGTCACAGGACGGTAGTTTGCAAACGGCGGCGACTAGCAAATGTCGCTCAACTGGAACGAACCTAATGGCTCTTCAATTGTTTCAATTGTTTGTATAGTTTATGGGACTTAACTACGGGGTCATCAGTCCCTAAACTTACAAACTACTTATGAACTAACTAATCCTAAGGACGGCACAAATATCCATGCCCGAGGGGGGATTCACACCCCCGACCGTAGTGGCCTAATAGCTCTCTGGTAGCTGCTAGAACAAGCCTTAGAACGAGAAGAATGGTGAGTAGCGCTGGTCAACAACAGAAATGACTCTGTGGAACAAAGACAGTATTTGGAGAATTTTCCGGGAGCTGTCTGAGGCGGTCCGCATCACCATTGTTTCAGGCAGGCGAAGAATGCTTTACTTGTCTCAACAACAAGGCAGGCCAAATCGGTCGGAAGCGGTCGTGAGGGCTTGGGGGGTAGGCGTGGGCGGTTGGGGGGGGGGGGGGGTTGTGGGTAGTGGGATTAGCGCCGCTGTCGGCTGACTAATGGCCCGGCATTGTGGGCAGCGGCAGCGCGCCTTTGAAGCAGGCAGGTAGGCGGCAGCTGACCGCGGGACTGTGTTGGGCAACACCGCCGCTGGCCGGTGGCTGCCATTGTCAGCGAGCGACACCCGACACACTTGACAAGTCTGTCTCTGTCTTGTTCCAGCGGCTACCCAGCTGTCCTCGCGTGTCCGCGACCGGCGGTACAGGGGGCAGACCGTGCCACCTTGTTACTCCCTCTCTGATAGCTATTTACCAAGGGTTCGAGAGCAATAAAAATTCAATACCTCCCCCATTGCTTTAATTTTAACAAAAAGAAAAAATAATTATTGCTATGGTTATCAGTCCCTAGGCTTACAAACTACTCAAAGTAATTAATACAAAGGACTTAACAAACGCATAGTTGCTGTTGAATCTTCCGGGTTGTATGGTCGTGGCCGGAGAAACATTTCTGCTCCTGACATTTCGTCCAGAGCTGTGCAGGACACCTTCAGAGGTGCTACTGGTAGCGGTGAGACTTGCCGACTGACGAGTCGGGCGTCGGAGAGCGGTATAAATACTGTCTAAAAGGGGTGTGTTCATGTGTTCACGTACGCACGTGTTGTCAAAGATAAAACCATAACTATCGATAGTGGATGGTCAAGGATAAAAGGGAAACTACCTACTCTGAAGACCCACTGTCCATATGTAACTAAGTTTCATAGATTCTTCCTTTCTGTTAAAATTATCTCCATCTTTGTATATTTCGATTGCTTCTCTGTACAGCTGTGGATAATAGTTCGTCGTTGTAGATAAAATTTTGTTTCGGAAAACTTCATGATTTCCTGATTAAAAAACATGTTCAGCTACAGCTGATTTTTCAGTTTTACCTAGTCGTCAAAGTCTTGTGTGTTCTGTCAGTCTTGTATCCACACTCCTTTTTGTAGTACCAACACACACTTTTCCACAAGAACGCGGAATTTTGTACACCCCAGACGATGATAGAGGAGGGCGTTTGACCTTTACAGATCGTAATGCCTGACTCTTTTTTTTTCTTTTCTTTTTATAACCGGTCTGATATAGTGGTTTTTTAAATCTTCCCTATCTGATCCGTAATTGTTTTAGACGGTATTTATACCACTCTCCGTCAGTCGGCAAGACTCACCGCTACCAGAAGCAACCCTGAAGATGTCCAGCGCAGCTCTGAACGAAACGTCAAGAGCAGAAATGTTTCTTCGACCACGACCATACGACCTGATGGATTCAAAAGCAACTATTTCAGCTGGTCGTGAAAGCCTTCACCACTCACATGCATACCCAAGGGAGAGCTCGAACCTCCGACGGCGAGCAACAGCGCGCTTTGCAGCAAGGAGCCTTATAGCGTTTGGCCACTCCGCTGCAGCTGATTTAAACATTATGTAGAATTATGTAATCTGTTATCTATCCACGAATCACCTTTCAGTAATCACACAATACTAATTCTTCAATCACAGAGAAATTTTATACGCACATCGTATAATAAAATCATCACATTCCCAAATAAACCATAAGGTGTTAATGGCCTTTTTGTATTGCGGAATCTCAGTATCTGTAACTCTAGCCCAACAAAAACAATAAATAAAACGACATATCTTCGAGAGATATTTAATGTGGTGAGCAATTCAAATGCATATTTGTCGTAGAACGTATGCTCAAATGTACAAAAACACTAAATACAAATTTTAGTTATCAAAGAATGTCCAGAGACATATTTTCTCTCGATATCTATTAAAGATATTAAACTGAAGTAGAGGCTTTGAATTAAAATTCAATCAGGAGGTCTCGGTTTCGAATCCCGGCCGCGACATAAATTTTAATTCGAAGCCTCTACTTCAGTTTAATATCTTTTAACAAATTTTATCGTCGGAAGCCTTGAAAGCAATATGGTGGCAGTTTGTTTTGATTCTCCGCAAAGTCTCCACAAAGTTATAATATTTTTACTTAGTGCCACAGTGAAAATTGGTGTAAGTTGAGTGATGACATTTGACTTCGTGTTGTTTACACACGCAGCTTCCGTGACCTACGAATTCGTAAGTGGAATTGTGATGGAATATTCGCCATTTTGATGCCATTTGTCAACCCTGCTTCAGACGACACAAAAGGAGAGATACTGAAGTTTCTTACTGACGGCGGAAATGTACATTTTAATGAAGTCTGTTCAGTCTTTTGAGACCTGGAGGGAAGTGATGAGCATCTGAGTGAATACTAGGACGGTAACAATCAATCTGAACTGAAAAATCAGGACAGTGATTATTTTCAAAAATGTTCAAATATTTGTAAATCTGTCGGACTCAACTGCTTGGTCATCAGTCCGTAGGTTAAAAATTCCCTGAACTAAGGTAAACTAACCTAAGAACAACACAATCACCCATGCCCAAGGGGGGCCTCGAATCCCCGACGGCGAACGGCCGCGCACACCGCAGCACGGCGCCCCAGTGCGCACGGCTAATCCGCTGCGGCTGATTATTTTCTGGACATTATAAATGTTAGATAATTATTTATTGGAAATGTCAAATATAGGTGTTGATTTGAAAAGTGATTGCCCCAGAACGTCAAAAACTAAGAGAAAAATCTCTAATGACCAGAGGCAAATGTCACGCACTTAAATTATAAAGTGCATTGTTTTGTGAAAATAACTCATCTCTGACTTTACTGATGAAATCGAAGACTATACAGACATGTATTCTAGTACACTGTGACACAAAATAATTTGAAGACAGTCACATGCAGACTGTGGTATGGACCAGAAGGGCAATATCCAGTATCTAGTTCTTCTGCTCCGTGTGAGGGCATAGTGAAGGGACTTTTGATAACTAATAAATATTCTGTGTGTACATCATAAAAAAAGTTAACAACTTAAATGTGAAGGATTTAATAACTTTTCTCGTAACAAACAACCAAGAAATAAATTGTCTCAGAAAGGTGTTCAGCGGGCAATGTATGTCATAATAAGCGGCTAAAAAACCATAAAAAGCACAAATGAGCAATTTTTTTTGTTATAGTAGGTAATTACTGTGGATGTGAAATGTTTTCTTCAATATCCAAAATATTTTCACTCTGCAGTGCTGATATGCCAGGAAGTTTCGCGTCCTCTTATACATCTAAATCCAAACTCCTTAACCCACCTCATGATGAATGGCGAAGCGTACTTCGTGTACATCTACAGCTACATGGACACTCTGCAACTCATAATGAAGTGCTTGTCAGAGACCGATTAATTTTATATGGACATTCAATTTTGAATCGTCCCTTATGTCTACTCCCAGTTACTTTATGAAAGTAACTGCTTCCAGTGATTATCCTCTTATTGCGTAATTATAAATTATGTTTCTTGAAATGTAAGTGCACCGCTTTCCATTTCTTCATGTTAGGAGTTAACTAACATCGCCTGTACCACGTGTTGATGCGCTGCGGATCATCCTGCATTTCGATACATTTTTCCAGCGTTGTTATTTTTCGATTAACTATAGCATCATCCGATAAAAAACCTCCTCAAAATCCGATATTCTATGAGGTCATTTATGAAAATTTCTCCTGGAGAAGGCTTAAAATCACTATAGTATGTTGTTGTTGGGTGTTTAAAGGGGACTCAACTGCTGGGTTATCAGTCCCCCACTCTAGTTTCTGAAGACATCTCTCAGTTGACATCACACGCGTCATTTCGCCGATTCTCGTAACAGAGCTTGGTGTACATCTTCACTCTTACAATAGTAGTGAAATACTGCAAGAAAGAGGGCAGTAGTGAGTAAGCGGGCACTATCTCATTATCTTCGGACAAGTGCAAAATTTGGAGTGGAAATCTCAAACGAAAAAACTAATACAATGGCCTTGATGGGGAAAGAACCAAGTAGTGATATATCAGAAGATTTTACAGCAAGTAAATCATTCCAGTTATCTCGAATGTGATGGAAGAAAGGATATGGTGGAGACATCGCTTAGCCACAGCCTGAGGACTGGCTGCGTCATGTCTCCACCATATCCTTTCTTCCATCAATGCTAGGCTTGCAAGGTTCGCAAGAAGTTTGGAAAGTAGGAGGCGAGGTACTGGCAGAATTAAAGTTGTGAGGACGGATCGTGAATGGTATCGGGATAGCTCAATCGGTAGAGCGCTTGCTCATGAAAGGTTAAATTCCCAGGTTCGAGTCCCGGTTCCGACACACAATCTTAATCTGTCAGGAAGTTTTTGTTAAGGCTTTATTTGCAATTAATTTCCTGTTGTCAAAAGGCCATCATGAATGGCGTATTTTTAGTGTTACTAACCTAAGTTTATTCCGGAACATTTGCAAAAGGGAAGTTCTGGTCGCTTTCGGTCAACAACTACGTCCGTATAATTTGACGCCGATGGCTTGAACAGAACAACCTAAAAAGTAATAAAATGTTAAAGACATTGTCAAATCGCCATTAATTTTGCAAATATCTCTCAAAAGGTGAGAGATATTGGGAAAGAAACCATAATAGAGCATGTGAGGGGAAAGAGACAAGTGCAACACATAGAAGTTTGGGTCTGGCCGGGGAGCGTGCACTGATGGCCAAGTGGTTAAAGCGACCGCTCGTGAAAAGCGGTAGACCCGGGTTCGAGTCCCGGTCCGGCACAAATATTCATTGTTACAGATCGTTAGTCCATCTTACAGGAGCAGCAGACGTCGGGAAATTTCGCGATTTGCGAAGTAAATATGTGAACTAAGAGAACATCCAAGAGGACCTACCCACCCCTATTTGAAACAACTAGAACGAAAAGTACATGTAATTAAATTCTAATCTGACAGACGGATGGACAAGAGAGTCGATCCGAAAGCGTTCTATTTCTACGGATTGAGGTGGGAAACCCGAAAAAAAGGACACAATTTGGATAGAACAAAGGAAACTGATAGAATGATAGGATGGTGTGTAGAGTGACAGGAGAGGTCGGAGCGCGCGGTCACGGGGTCATGGCAGAGGCGCGGATGACGACCACAGCGAGGCCGCGCCGCCCGCGCGACCGCCGCCGCAGCCGCCTCCGCCTCCGCCGCCGCCCCCGCGCCGCCCCCGCGCCGCCTCCGCCGCGGCGGCTGCTCAAGGCTTCCCGCCGCCCCCGCGGCCGCACCGCCCGCTCTGATTAGCCGAATGTCAGTCCGCTGACGGCCGCCGCCTTCGCGCCCGTTCTTAATTGCCTCGCTGCCGCTGCCGCAACCGCTCCAGACCACCAGCGCGGGCCAAACATGTGCGCTTCCAAATAATGTACTCGTTGCTAAGAGGTGCATTCGAGTTACAACACTTAAGATATTTAACCCACTTTAGGTTACGGTAGTAACACTAAAAGTGGGTCTCTGCGATCGACTTTTGACGGCTCGAAATTTAAAATATCATTATTTATCTAGCGCATGATGCAGTAAGTAACAAAATACATACTAAATACAGCATCGTACAGATATTATGAAAACTGAAAGTTTAAATTTTTAAAACTAAACTCGTGCTCCTAAATTAAGGATAATGCTGATACAGCGTGAAACAACGCTCTGGTGGGCGGTTTGCGGGTTTAAATCACCTCGGGGTATGACCATGCGGTGCATTTGACCCAAGGTTTTGGCGCGTGTCAGAATACGGTGCAGCTACTAAGTGTGCAGACGTTTTCAGACGTGGTAATGGTGACTGTGAGTTGAAAATGGCTCAAAGAACACATTCTGATGACGTTGTGAGGGGTAGAATACTAGGGCGACTGGAGGCTGGTCGAACACAGCAGGTCGTAGCACGGGCCCTCAGTGTTCCACAAAGTGCGATTTCAAAATTATGAAAATGATCCCAGCAGACAGGAAACGTGTCTAGGCGCTACGGTTCGGGTCGTCCACAGTGTACAACACCACAAGAAGAGCAACTTCTCACCATCAGCGCCCGAAGATGGCAACTATGTTCTGCAAGTAGCCTTGCTCTGGACCTTGCCGCAGCCACTGGAACAGTTTACACAGTCTGCAAACGAGCGAACAGACATGGTTTACTCGCCCGGAGACGTGCAAGGTGCATTCTACTGACCCTTGGTCACAGGAGAGCCCGTTATGCCTGGTGTCAAGAACACAGTACATGTTGAATGGAACAGTGGTCCAAGGTTATGTTCATGGACGAATCCAGGTATAGTCTGAACAGTGATTCTCGCCCGGTTTCCATCTGGTGTGAACCAGAAACCAGATACCAACCCCGTAAAGTCATTGAAAGACACCTTGTCGATGTAGTGGTTTGATGATGTGGAGTGGGAGTATGATTGGTGCGTGTACACCCATGCATGTCTCTGACAGAGGAAACGTAACAGGTCAGGTGTATCGGGATGTCATTTGACACCAGTATGTCCGCCATTCCACGGGTGCAGTGCGTCCCACCTTCCTCATGATGGATGATAACGCACGGCCCCACCGAGCTGCCATCATGGAGGAGTACTTGAAACAGAAGATACCAGGCGAATGGAGTGGCCTGCCTGTTGTCCATACCTAAACCCCATCGCGCGCGTCTGGGATGGTCTCGGTCTACTTATCGCTGCATGTCTACAACCCCTAGGACACTTCATGAGCTCCGACAGGAACTGGTGCAAGAAGGGGAGACTATATCCCAGCAGATGCTCGACCACCTGATCCACAGTATGCCAACCCGTTGTGAGGCCTGTGTACGTGTGCATATTGATCATATTCCATATTGATGTCGGGTACATGCGCAGGACTCCAGTCACAATCTGCACGGCCACTGCGGTCGGGGGTTCGAATACACCCTTGGACATGGATATTTGTGCCGTCCTTAGTCTTAGCTAGTTCATAAGTAGTTTGTAAGTTTAGGGTCTGATGACCCTGTAGTTAAGTCCCATAAGCTCTATAAATATTTGAACATGCGCAGGAAACAGTGGCATTTTGTAGCACATGTGTTTCGGGACGGTTTTCTCAACTTATCACCAATACCATGGACTTACAGATCTTTTTCTTGTGTGTTCCTAATGTGCCTATGCTATTAGCGCCAGTTTTATGTAGTGCCACGTTGTGTGGGACCACAATCTGCAGTTATCCTTAATTTATGAGTATGAGTGTAGTTCGTTGATCCACTCTATCGCTACGGGGGTAAACAAGTTCAACTCTTCTAGATATCCTGCGAAAGCACAAAGGGGACAATCCACAACTTTGTGTTTCATTGTTTGAGGAATGTCAGTACAGTCAGAAAATGGACTGTCAATCCAGCCCTTTTGATCAGGAATGGGGGCAGTTCTTCCAACGCCACACCTAATACAGTTTAACCTGCTCTAGGTATATCTAGGCAGACTAAACCATTCAGTTTCACTGTTGAATCCTCAACTTTCAGGATGCACTGTGAAGTGGATGATGTCCATTCATTCCGCGAGTTATCATTAAGATTGAAATCTTTGCTTAGCGATTCCATGGGAGATTTACATGCTGGTTTGCAGGACTTCATCCTGGATGATGTTAGCTGATTTACATTCTCATGAATTGGCAGTGCCATGTTCTTCAGTATTCTTGTCCACAGATGAACAACATGATTTTGTCTTCTGATGTAAGGTAGTAGTGTGGCACTCACTGGCAGCCACTGAACTGGAGGAGAAGGTAATGTTCCAGTTGCGATTCGCATAGTGTCATAGTCTATATTTAAATGAAAATAACGGCTTAACCGTTCATCTGACACGAACATTGAATAAACGAATTTGTAGAGGAGAAAATTATCTAATCTCACTTGTAATCACTGTACTGACATTCCTCAATAATATTACCGGTATGCTAATGATTAGACTTACAAAACACCCTTATATACTTTTTTGTCCGTAAGGTATTTTTGTGTGACATTTTGAAGTCGTCCGATGACCCAACTGAATAGATAACGCGACCCTTTAATGCAGTATTTTCAACCTTTCTGAACCCGCGACCCCCATTCCAAGTAAAAACGTCCGGCGACCCTGAAGGTCCGTAATAAAGCTATGTCCGAGATTCGAAAGGCAAAGTATTAAATTTTCTTTCTTAGATGTATCAAAGATCTGCGCTATCATTCACATCTGGTGAAAATTGCAATAGCGAAAACGAATCAAAAAGGAAGAAAACACTTTGACTACAAGTAACTGATACCTATGCATCGCTTCTTAATATTTCAAGTATACTTTCAAACTACAGATTTCTTCGAAAGGGTGCTAAAACCCGTAACCAGCAGCAAAGAACTATCATCCAGAAGTAAAAGTGTATTATTATGTAATGATTAAAATAATAATAAGTCAGTGATTATTTGTTTTATCTGACGCAACAATTTTTGAACGTGTGACAAATTCATTCAAGAAGATTGCGACCATTGTAAATCACTGTAGTAGTACTGCACAAACGCTGTACTTCGCGTAATGAACAAATCGTGATGTGTAAAAAATGGCTTAATTGTTTCGCGTTTCTGTCTGCACATCATCAGAAATCAAAAGCACCATAGGTAAATCTTAGACCAGTCACTTTTAATGGCTACCGGAAACGTGTCACAACAAAGGTAATGTTATATGTATGCGACGTCTGTTTTTTCGGACAAGTCCGAGAGGACAGACGTCACTTTTGATGCTGCAGTTATTATCTACTCATATTAATGGAATTTATGACATTAACCGAAGAAAGTATAGACAGCACAGATATAAAAATTACAGTATATGACGATGACGGGCAATGATCCTTTCTTCAGTGCGGAGGCACTTCTAGGCTCTTACTCTTACGGGAATCAGTTTACAAAAACTAATAATTTGAGTTCTAGTTGGCAGAGGTAAAGTTGAGAATTTGTATCTGTCAGGAGGCTTGCTTGAGTAATTCCGTGCAGTTGTGGTGATCGCCGTGTCCCCAGTGGTGTAGGAGTCAGCGCAACTGCCGAGAAAGCAGGAGACCTGGGTTCGAATCCCGGCTGGGTACACATTTTCAACTTTACCCATTCACATTTATTGTCATACATTCCATGAATATGAAAGGGCAGCCGCGGCGGATTAGCCGTGCGCACAGAGGCACAGTGCTGCGGAGCGCGCGGCCATTCGCTGTCGGTAGTTCGAATCCTCCCTCGGGCATGGTTTATATGTTGTCCTTAGGTTAGTTTAGCTTTGTTTAAGTACTTTGTAAGCTAGGGACTAACAACCAAGCAGTTAAGTCCCATAGATTTACAAAATTTGAACATTTGATGAAAAGGCAATTTTTCATGTTAGGATGACTTTTTAATTCAGCGAGTTTCAACAAACCCTGTCGCTCCGTGTGGTACTTCTGCCATAGCAGCAGAACGTCGCGAAACGAAGATTTCTTATCGAACATGCTGCTAGTGAATCGAGCGACCGCAGCCCCCTCCCACCCGGCAAGACTTTGCGACCCCCCTCCCCCCCTCTAGGGGGTGGCGACATCTACAAGGGATACTCTGCAAATCACATTTAAGTGCCTGGCAGAGGGTGAATCGAACTACCGTTATACTATTTTATCTCCCATTCCATTCTCGAATAGCGCGCGGGAAGAATGAACATCCGAATATCTCCGTTCGTGCTCTGATATCTTGTATTTTATTCTGATGATCATTTCTACCTATGTAATTGGGAGTCAACAATATATTTTCTCATTCGGAGGAGAATGTTGGCGATTGTAGTTTCGTAAGTAACCCACACCGCAGCGATAAGCGCCGTTGTTTTAATGATTCCCATCCCAGATCCTGTATCATTTCCGTAACGCTGTCTCCCCTGCATCGCGACAATACGAAACGAGATGCTCTTCTATGGACTCTTTCGATGTCCTCCGTCAAACGCACCTGATAAGGATCCCACAGTGGACCCATTTGTTGAAAAACACTGGTCTAGTGGGTCGCACCCAGTTTGAGTACCACTGACGTAGATGAGTGCGTGAAACCACCTACAGACACATCTGGGGTCGATGACTCGGCATTTCATCTACATACATACTCCGCAATTCACCGTAAGGTGCGTGGCGGAGGGTACACTGTACCACTATTAGGCATTTCCTTTCCTATTCCACTCCCAAATTGAACGAGGAAAAAAAAGAATGCCTATATGCCTCCGTACGAGCCCTAATTTCTCTTATTTTGTCTTTGTGATCTTTACGCGAAATGTAAGTAGGCGGCAGCAAGATCGTACTACACGCAGCTTGAAATTGCGGCCCTCTAAATTTACTCAACAGAAATTCACGAAAAGAAGTCGTCTTTCTTCCAGTGATCCGCAATTGAGTTGGCGGAGCATTTCCGTGACTCTCGCGCATTAGTCGAAACTACCGGTAACAAATCTAGCTGCTCGTCTCTGAACCGCCTCTATGTCTTCATTTAAACTGATCTGCTGCGGGTCCCAAACACTTGAGCAATACTCAAGACGTGGTCGTACAAGCGTTTTATACGCGGTCTCCTTTACGGGTGAAGTATATCTTCCCAAAATTCTCCCAATAATCGGCTATCCGCCTTACTCACAACTGTCCTTACATGTTCGTTCCACTTCATATCGCTCTACAATGTTACGCCTAGATATTTGAACGACGCGACAGCATGAAGAAGCTCACTACTAATGCTGTATTCGAAAATCATGGGATTGTTTTTTCTAGTCATGCGCATCAGCTTACATTTTTCTACACTGAGAGCTAGGTGCCATTCTTTGCACCAACTAGAAATTTTGTCTAAGTCATCCTGTATGCTATTACAGTCAGTTACAGACGACACCCTACCATACGCCACAGCATCATCAGCAAACAGCCGCAAATTACAACTTACTCTGTCAATCAGATCATTTATATAGATAGAAAATGATAGAGGTCCTATCACACTCCCCTGAGATGATCGCTTATTGCCTTAGAAGCAGTCACCTTAACATTTCTATGCGGTTGGGTATTTGCTTTAGAGAGGATGGTTTTACAGACATGAGCGGTCTGTACAGGAGTGGCAGGGTACAGGTTAATGCGGCCCCTGAATGGGCGTGTGGCGTGTGTGGGACAGATGCGGTGTCCCGGCGGCGGGCGACAGGTACAGGTAGTCCCGGCAGCGCATCTGCGAGGGACCGTTGGGAGGCAGATGCGCACTTTTAAAGGGCTCGCACCCACAGCTGCCAGGTGGGCACGTGCCCGCGTCTTAGCACGGCGTCTTACGCAGGGGGAGGGCGCTGCACCCAGGACCAAGTCTCCCTCCCTGTCGCATCGCCACCCTCTTTCAGCACGAACGCCGTTGCGTGCGCCGAGGCGAACACGATACTTTGCTCCTGAAACAATCACTTGACTCCGCGTGCAGGTGGTATTCCGTAGCTGGTAACCTACTTCTTGGTTAAAAAGCTTGTGTTGTGTGTCTGACCATCTCCTGCAGCAGGTGTGGAATTGATTTTGGGAATTAAAAGCCAGACGATAGGTCGTTTTGGTTTATCTAGAATTGCATTTTTATTCTCTGATGTAACGTCGTTGTTGTTGTTGTTGTTGTTGCTTTCAATCCGCAGACTGGTTTGATGCAGCTCTCCATGCTACCCTGTCCTGTGCAAGCCTCTTCATCTGAGAATAAGTTTGACAACCTTTTGAATCTGCTTACTGTATTCGTCCTTCCGGTCTCCCTCTACGATTTTTACCCCACACACTTTCTTCCAATGCTAAGTCAACATTTCCTTGATGTCTCAGAATATGTCCCACCAATCTATCCCTTCTCTTAGTCAGGATATGTCAAAAAACTCCTTTTCTCCCCAATTCGGTTAAGCACCTCATTAATTTTCATCATTCGTCTATAGCACCACATTTCAATAGCTTCCATCATCTATTTGTCTGAACTCCTTATCGTCGATACTTGTATGGATAAAATGAATAATTGCACCAGGAAAACGGCGTTTTCATTACCAAAAACAAATACTACTACTTCTTCATACCTTATGATTATCCCTTATCTTCACAGGGTTAATATTTAAAATGTTGCATTTCGCAATGTCGTTGGTAGAGGATGACCGAGGACTCGTGAAGGAACCGTATTCTCTGGGACGGATTAGAAGCCGCGGTGGAGTAGCCGAGCGGTCTAAAGCGCCTCGCTCCGGAGCGCGTGGTTGCTCGCCGTGGAGGTTCGAGTCCTCCCTGGGGCATGGGTGTGTGTGTTGTCCTTAGGTTAGTTTACCTATGTTTAAGTAGTTTGAAAGCTACGGACTGACCACGCAGTTTGGTCCGATAGATTTACAAACATTTGAATTTTGAACGGATTAGAGGGCTTACTCATCACTTGCTCAACTGAGTGCGGAAAACACCCTAAGACCATCGTTAGTTGTTTGTCTTTCTCTCCCTCAGTTGTTTACGATAGTGCTGAGACTGGATTTTTTCTTCCCTTACTCGTTTCACCTTTCTCTTTACAATGTCATCTTCATTGGCCTGCAACATATATGTTTATTTTGATTTTTATGTATCTGGCATTTTAGGTTACAATCAGTTCTGAAATTTTCCCCATATATGACTAGCGACATTTTATATTTTTTTATTGTATTAAGATTAAAAGAGTTTGTTCAAAATGTTCAAATGTTTGTAAATCTTATGGGACTTAACTACGGGGTTATCAGTCCCTAAACTTACAAACTACTTATGAACTACTTACGAACTAGAACGGCACAAATATCCATGCCCAAGGGGGGATTCGAACCCCCGACCGTAGTGGCCGTGCAGACCGTGACTGGAGCGCCGCAATCCCCTCGGCCACCGCGGCCGTCAGAGTTTGTTGATGATGCTCGAAATGTGCTGTTGCATCTGGTTGGCTATGTCTTTTTTCCCTCTTTTCTTTATGATATTGAAATGTCTTCACAGCACTACGTACACACACACACACACACACACACACACACACACACACACACACACACACACACAGAGAGAGAGAGAGAGAGAGAGAGAGAGAGAGAGAGAGAGAGAGAGAGAGAGAGAGAGAGAGAGAGAGAGAGAGAGAGAGAGAGAGAGAGAGAGAGAGAGAGAGCAAAAATATGGGAAACACACATTCAGCAGTTGGTATAAAAAGGCAGTTGGCAACATAATCAAAACAAAATCATCATATTAACAAATTGGCCTCTTGCTATGTATTATGAAATAACATTGGAGTGACATAAAGAAAATAAGGGAACCAGACGGAACAAACGTACAGCATCATCTAAAGTAACATCAGAAAAGCGGATGCCAAACAAAAGTTTGATTTGTACAGACGGACCTTATAAACAAATATCTGTACTTTTATATTAACAACTTCAAAACAGCAAAAGTTGCAAATTGTTGTTTTTTTTTTTTTTTTTTAATTGACGACTAGTTTCGGGCTTGCCTGATCCCATTATACAATCAGCCAAGTCAGTGTCATATTCAATATGCATAGGACATGTCACCAAATTTACAGAATATAAAATCTTATTCCTCATAAGGCGTATCACCATGTTTAATGAGCAACACGTATTTACTTACTTATCCATGGCTTAGGTCTTAGCGACCATATGCCTCCTCTACACTCCTCCTCCATCCCTCCCGCAACCAATCACTTGCTCCTAGTCTCATGTCCTCTGTGTCTCAGTCAACATTGTCTTTCCATCTAGTACGTGGTCGTCCCCGGTGTCTCCTTCCAGCTACCGTTCCCAGTAACACATCATGGGGTATCCTCCCTTCGCTCATCCTTGCTACATGTCCAGCCCAGGTCAACTTTCTTCTCTTCATTCTTTTTATAATGTCCGGCTGTGCGTAAAGCTCTTTTAATTCTTGGTTTTTTCGAATTCTCCAATCGCCTGTTTGTGGATCTATCACAGGACCATAGATTTTTCGAAAACCAGTAGTTTCTGTTCATCTGTTCTTCTGAGGGTGAAGGTTTCACAACCGTACATAACCACTGGCATAATCTTACTTTGATATAAGCAGGTCTTGAAACTTCTTGTCATAGACCTTTTCTTTAGCACGTCCTGAAGGCTAATGTATGCTCTATTGCCTCCAACAATTCTTGCATTTATTTCAGTTTCGCAGAGGTTCTGATCACTAAAGAGGCTACCAAGATATTTGAAAGTACTCGCCCTTTTTAATCGGAGCGGGTCCCCATCACTAGCCCACTTGCTTAGGACCATGTACTGCGTCTTGTCTTCACTGACTTGCAAGCCTGCGTTACTGGCAGTCTGGCAGTATGAGCTTGCCATTCTTCTCAGCTCTTCCCTACTGCCGCATAATCCAGTCGAGTCACTGACATGTTGTCTAAGGGTATTACAATAGGGCCAGTTTTCATAAATTCCCGGTCTACTTTTTCTAGCACAAGGTTGAATAATATAGGGGAGAGTTCATCTCCCTGTCTGAGGCCAGTTCGAACTTCAGACTGTTCTGATAGACCAGTACCTGTCCGCACTTTACAGTCTCTGTTCTAGACACATTGCTACCCAGCGGATTATTTTATATGGAAACTGTAATTCTTTTAGTACTTTGATTTTAGTACCTCTGTGTATGCTGTCGTAGGCTTTTTTAAGCATGTGCATGTCAGTATTATACTCCCAGCATTTCTCCGTTCTTTGTCGTAGGGTAAACAGGTGGTCCACTGTTTATCTATTGCGTCTAAGGCCACATTGGTAGTCTCCTACAACGTCTTCAGCAAGTGGTAGTATCTTATTTAGGAGGCATAGAGACAGTACTTTATGTTGTTGTTGTTATGGTCTTCAGTCCGGAGACTGGTTTGATGCAGCTCTCCACCCTACTCTATCCTGAGCAAGCCTTTTCATCTCCTCATAAGAACGGCAACCCACATCCACTTGAATCTGCTTACTATACGCGTCTCTTGGTCTCCCTCTGCGATTTTTACCCCACACGCTTCCCTCCAATGCTAAATTTACGATTCCTCGATGTCTAAGAATGTGTCCTACCAAGCGATCCCTTCTTTTAGTCAGGGTATGCCAAAAATTCCTTTTCTCGCCAATTTTGTTCAGTACCTCTTCATTAGTTATGTGATCTACCCACTTAATCTTCAGCATTCTTCTGTAGCACCACATTTGGAAAGCCTCTATGCTCTTCCTGTCCGCACTGCTTATCGTCCATGTTTCACTCCCGTACAAGGCAACACTCCACACAAATGCCTTCAGAAAAGACTTCCTTACCCTTACTTTATAGCTGACATTTAGTAGAGATATTCCCCTATAATTGTCACATACCAGGGGGTCGTTCTTCTTCAGCAGTGGGCAGATGATGGACATTTTCCAATCTTCTGGGAGAGTTTCTTGCTCCCAAACCTTCTTTATGAGGCTTGTCAAGGTTCTTACAAGGTCTGGTCCTCCATTTTTTATTAGCTCTGTAACAATTTGGTTTTCCCCGGCACCTTTGTTGTTTTTGAAGTTTTTGATTATTTGTGTGATTTCGTATTCCGTCGGAGTAGCCAAAATGTATTACTCTCTACAAAATCAGTTGATGCCTGGTTTTTAAGAGAGTAATTGAAGAGGAATAATATTTCACACTCTGTAAATATGGTAATATGTCTTATGCATATCGAATATAACACTGACTTGACAATGGGCTCAGGCAAGCGCGAAATTAGTCGTTAATAAAACACAAAAAAAAGAAAAGAAAAATGCAACTTCGACTGTTTTGAAATTGTTAATATAAATAGTATTGAAGTTCCTGTTCCCGAACCGCCCAGTATACTGGATTTTCATAAATACCTGCCTACTACGTTAAGCACACACTTAGGCAGGCTGGTCCAGCACCTTACGGTCGTTAATTTGGCGAACGGGCCCGATCAGTGTGCGACCCACCACCCTGCACTCATGTTATCGAACTCCGCAGTACGCTATACCGTCAGGCTAATTGTGGTAGTGAACGCTTTTATCGTCTTTATTAAATTAGTCGGTTGTCAATAGGTATGCCGCCAGCGGGCGGCGTTTAGAGTGGCGCCAGCTAACAGCTTAACCTGTGACGCAATCAGTGTGTGTGTGTGTGTGTGTGTGTGTGTGGCGCCGGCTGATGACCGCAGAAATCGGCGCAGATAAAAGGCCGACAGGCGCTTTCGGCAAACGCCGCCGCCGGCCCAGGGGTGCGCGGCCGCCGTCAGCCGCCACGTAGGCGGGCCGGGCGGCGGGCGGCGCGCTGGACACCCCTGCGCCCGCAGCTAACGTTTTTCTCACCCCCTCCCGCCGGGGGGTCCGGACAAAAAATTTGGCGCCCCCGGCAGCCGGGGAAGACGCCGCCCACCCGCTCCTAACTGCCCTCGCGCACGTGCCCGGGGTGAGGTGAGGGCATTCAACAAGTCCTCACCCCCCATCCCCCCATCTCCCCGCCCCCGGCCGTGCTTTGTGGGCGCAAGCGAAAGCGGAAAAAACGCCAAGCCGCTGCCCGCCGCGCTGGACGCTACGCGGCCTCCCTGCACAGCAACCGCCTCCCTATGTACCAGGGCCCCGGCTGTTCGTCGAACTGCCCCGGTCCTGATGCAATTAACCGAGTCTTATATCGTGATATGACTACCTCAACACCAAACCTGAAGTACCGCATAGTGTCCATTGTAGTGAAAGACTGTTACTCGAAGCGTTTCTGAACGTCCTAGTCCTAGTCCGCCTCCGTAGCTCAGCGGTAGCGTCGCTGTCTACAACGCAGGGGGCCCTGGTTCGATTCCCGGCAGGGGACTGGGTGTTGTGTGTTGTCATCATCACCATCTCATCATTGGCACGTAAGTCGCCCACGCGCCGTCAAATAAAAAGACTTACACTAAGGCGGCCGAACAAACCCGCAAGTGTTCTCCCGGCCAAGAAAGCCATACTCTCATTTCATTTCCATGAGCGTCCTAGATAAGTGTTTTTCAACTTTTTTGAACCCCCTTTCCGAGTAAAAATGTCCGGTGACAGCCTGGCCCCTGACCCGCGAGAACTCGCACCTTTAAAAGTTACGCGATCGATTGCGTGTATAGAATTTTCTGACAGTCAAAGAAAGGTTTGTAATGTACTTAATATGTCTAAATAAGTATTATACCGAGCGAGGTGGTGCAGTGGTAACACACTGGACTCATATTCGGAAGTACGGTGGTTCAAATCCACTTCCAGCCATCCAGATTTCACTAAATCACTGCAGGAAAATGCCGGGATGGTTCCTTTGAAAGGGAACGGCCAATTTCCTTCCACATCTTTACCCAACAACACCGAGTGTAAGCTCCGTCTCTAATGACGACGCTGTCGACGGGACGATAAACTCCAAGCTTCCTTCCTTCCTAAATAAGTATTTCTAGTTGCGTTTGTAAGAAAATACAAATAATTGACTATTTAAAATTGGTAAAATGCCGATTGTTTTAAAATTACTGTGAGCAAAATGCTCACTCGCGTGTCCTCGCGGTTTAATAAGCCTGTGTCACTGAGTCCAGAGGAAAAAAGAAATCCTTTCTTAAATTTATCTAAGATCTGCGCAGTAATTCATTTTTGGTGAACGTTGCAGTAGCGGAAACAAATCAAAACAGAAAAAAAAGAAAAATTACTTTGTGAGTACATGTATTTCATGTATGGTTTTACTGTAAGGAATAATAAATTTCAATTTGTAATATCTGGCGACGTGGTGTCATGTTCGAGTTTCAAACCATCAAACCTGACGCATCATTTCTTAATATTTCAAGGATGTTTATAAACTTTACCAGGAGAGGACGCCTACTCGTCATCGCCGAATTCGTCAAAATTTATGCTACATGTAGGGCGTGGTGAGATATGAAAGTGTACCAAGTAGGAACTTCAGATGGCTAAGCTTTTAGGAAATAAAAGGAATTTTGATACGATTCTATCACCACATGCAGATTATCAAATGCCCCTGAGAGAGTCTGTTTAGAAAGCGGTGTTTGGCAGATGGGATTTTTATTCAAAGGTTAGCAGGTTTGATTCCGCCCGGTGGCAGATATTTTATCCTTGTCAATGCGTAGACTTCACAATTAAAGGCAACATCATATACGTTATTTTGTATTTATATGTGCACAACATCAGCATGGGACGTCATTATTAAAAGCAAGCATATTATCTTGTGAACGATCGATAAGCTACAAACACGAATATTCGTGAGCACATGTAATTGATCAGTTGCAAAAGAATGGAAATATCGATTTAGATACAGGACGTCCCCAAGTAAGCGTTGACTACAGTCCCATTTAAAATGTTTGTTGTCCCGAATTTCATCCACTGCCCTATTTTTATATATATAAATTAATAAAATAACCTATATGATGTTGCAGTTAGTTGTGACGTCGGTCTATATCTACATCAATACTCTGCAAGCCACTGTGAACTGCATGGCAGAGGGTACGTCCCACTGTACCAGTTATTACGGTTTTTCTCCATGCCTTTCAAGTATTCAGCATGGGAAGAATGATTGCTTCAATGCCTCCGTGCGTGCTGTAATGAAGGTAATCTTGTCCTCACGATCTCTACAGGAACAATATGTAGGTCTAAGCATTGCCAAGGAGCAGAAAAGAAATTTGCCGCCGGGTCGAGTTGAACCCGCGACTTCTCAATACCAATCCCATCTTACACCGCTTCCTAAACATGCCGTCGCAGGGACAGTTGATAAGATGCGTATCGTGATAGATCCGTATCAAACTTCCTTTTATTTCCTAAACGCTTGGCCATCTGGAGTTCACACTTCGAGCACTTTCGTGCCTCATCACGCCCTACATTAATCATAAATTTAGACGAATTCTGCGATGACAAGTAGGCGTCCTCTCCTTGTTCGTTTTTTTTTTTTTTTTTTTTTTTTTTTTTTTTTTTTTTTTTTTTTTTTTTTGAAAGTATACTGAAAACCCTTCACTAGCAGCAAACTTGTATGATAGAATAATAACATCGTATTGTTATTACTCGATTAAAAATAATACTGTATTGAAAATTCGTTACCAGCTGCAGCTACTATCTTCAACTAGTAAAATGTACTGTTATGTATTAATTAGAAACGATATGCAGTTAGTGGTTATTTGTTTTTCTGACATAGCAATATATGAACATGTGAGAATCATACAAGAAGATTTCGATCAATATAAATAACTGCAGCAATACTGCACGAACGCTGATTTTCTGAGAAAACATCTTTCTTTGCTTTCAAGGTTATTCATTTTACTGATTCTCCTATTTACTTTCCTATTCATTTCATATCCAACTGAGCCACATGAAGTGTGGCCAGGTTTATCTATATACATAGAAATACAAGATAGCAGGTGTGAAATACAGGGCGCCGGAAATTACGTATAATTTCCTCAGGAAGCAGACAGAAGTTATGAGTCAAAGTACGTGAAAGCGAGGCCGTGGTTGAGACGTTAATGGGACAGGGATGCACCCTTTCCCTAGTGTTACTCAGTCTGTGCATAGAGCAAGCATTAAAGGGCTTTATTATTGTGATCTTCAGTCCAAAGATTGCTTTAACGCAGCTCTCCGTGCTATTCTATCTTGTGCAAGGCCCTTTATCTGGGAATAACAACGGAAATCCTAATTAATTAGGACCAGCTAACTCTGAATCGACTCTTTTGCTGTGATTTTAACGTCTCCCCCAGCCCCATCCTCACACTTCCCTCTAATACTAACTGGATGTCTCAGAATGTGTGTTATCAAACTTTTTTTTTCTTACGATATTCTTACGTTTAACAAATACTGATCTCTATCTTCTATTTTATTTTTTAGACTAAAGGCGAGTGTCGTTTGCTTCACCTCTTCTGCTCGAGGAAGGTACGTACTGAATTATCGAAATTACGATCAATAAATAAGTTTGTAATCAGTTGTATGGAGTCCATTTTGTACATATATATTTATAAGCGCCTCAATTACATCCGGAGAAAATGCGAAGCGAAGTTGACGTTTGAAATACATGAGGCGGGTGTGCGGATGTGCTAGCGGGTGTGCGAGGCTCAAGCGAGACTCACGGTTCTTATACCATGACCGGATTCGGATTTATACAAATCCATCATCAGATGGTTTTTCATGCTTTTGAGTTAAAAAAAAAACATCTGAAAATGGATTTGTATAAATCATAAACTGGTCATGGTTTAAGAAGATAAACAGTTCTACCATACTTGTGGCTGGCTGCTATTTCGATTATCAACATTACAATACCACAGCCAAGGTTCTCACAATGTCAGTTTTCTACAAAATAGCGTTACTCTCATTGTCATTGCAGAAATTATTATATAAATACGCTAACACGAAACTGAGGGTAGATTTTTTAAAATTAATCATACAAGAAGGCCAATGAAACGTACATAATTCGAAAGCTGGTTTGTAATAGATGTTGCGAATATAAAAATTTTAGAATGATACTCAAATAAGTGACTGATATCTGGAACGTTTATGTAGAGAACAAAAATTCTGCTAGAATGAATCTTTCACTCTGCAGCGGAGTGTGCGCTGCTATGAAACTTCCTGGCAGATTAAAATTGTGTGCCGAGACCGGAACTCGAACCTGGGACCTTTGCCTTTCGCGGGCAAGCGCACTACCGACTCATCTATCCCGACACCACTCACGATGCCGTCTCACAACTTTATTTCCGCCAGTACCTCGCCTCCTACTTTCCAAACTTCACAGAAGCTCTCCTGTCAACCTTACAGGACTAGCACTCATGGTCCTAGGTCCCAGGTTCGAGTCCCGGTTCCGGCACAGAATTTTAATCTGCCAGGAAGTTTCAAAACTTCTGCTGGATTACAACACCGCCCACGAAGGTGCTTCTACACGCCTGTGCTACTCAGCGTTTATTGTTCTGCAGCAAGTACGAAGGGGCAGAGATTGCGTGTTTTAACAAACAAATCTGTAACGGTGAAGTGGGCGACGCCGTGGACTGGATTTTCAAAAGGAGTATCAAGTGAGCGCCGCGGCATTTCCGGCGCGCCAGAACCCTTTCGTGGAACTCCCTCTACCCAGCCGGTGTGTCGGTTGCACAATGCGCAGTGCGCTACGTGGAAGCGACCTGCGTGCAGCCCTTTACGGCCAGGTGCGCCACCAGGCCCTGTCTCGTCCCATCCTCAGCCTCAGCCTCATCCCCATCCCCGTCCCATGCCACCCCCCGGCCTGTCCCACAGGGCGGGTCCGGTTCCAGCCCGGCAGCGCGTGCTCACCCAGCAGCCGAGGCGCCCAGCTGGCTAGGCAGATGCACATGTCGCGCCGACTCGTCTGCCGTACAGGTCTGAAAAATTAACACTGATGACTCTCTTGCTGCCAACGTGCAGTACCTGTCTTTATTATGCAACGACGTCGGCCCGGTGGTCTCGGGGTAAAGCGGTCTACTGGAAACCGAAGGGCCGGCCGCGGTGGCCGAGGAGACTGAGGCGCTTCAGTCACGGTGTGCACGGCCGCTGCGGTCGGGGGTTCGAATCCCCCCTCGGGCATGGATATTTGTGCCGTCCTTAGTTGTAGGTAGTTCATAAGTAGTTTGTAAGTTTAGGGACTGATGACCCCGTAGTTAAGTTCCTTAAGCTTAACAAACATTTGAACATTTGAACCCGAAGGGTCGCGAGTTCGAAACCCGGTCGAAACCCGATTTTTTCAGTCTGCGTTTTAACCCAGCCATCATCACTCAACGATGTGAGGAGTCGCCAGAAAATACATGTGGTTGGGATTCCACATTAAGCTTTAGGTCCCCTTTCCTCGGATGGACGAAGTGACGTCCAATACATAGACTTACACCAAGCCAATGAGCCACAGGAGATGACTATTACTTAAGTAAATATATCTCATATTATGTCTTAATGTCAAGCTTTAAACTGAACATAAGTTATTAAATTGTGCCCCCCCCCCCCCCCCCCCCTTCTCTCTTTCTCTCTCTCTCTCTCTCTCTCTCTCTCTCTCTCTCTCTCTCTCTCTCTCTCTCTCTCTCTCTCACCTTTCCGTTTGCTCCCACCAGCGCTCTCTTTACGTTTTCTTTTGCTTACAAGACAGTCCACACGGGATTTCTGCCTAATCTATTCCATTTGAGCAACTATTAGCATTTCACAGTACTTTATATGTTATGTATTGTGAATTTTTTTATTTGCTTACGAATTTATTTAATGTGTCTTTTATGTTGTCTATGATAGCCCATGTTTGTCCTGTTTATATGACCGCCTAACTTATACAAAAAAATTTAATTTAATTTTTAGATTATAATAATTTACCAATGTAATAGTATGCTCCAGATTGCCCAATAATTTTGTGCCGGCCGCGGTGGCCGAGGGGACTGAGGCGCTTCAGTCACGGTCTGCACGACCACTACGGTCGGGGGTTCGAATCCCGCTTCGGGCATGGATATTTGTGCCACCCTAGTTCGTAAGTAGTTCATAAGTAGTTTGTAAGTTTAGGGACTTATGACCCCGTAGTTAAGTCCCATAAGATTTACAAACATTTGAACATTTGAATAATTTTGTTTATAGCCTCAAACCTTATCATTGTCCATGCTATTTCACTATATATGGTCTAATGATGATTACTCTCCCAAAGAATTTCTGTTTAATATGAAATCTGCTTAGTGTGATTTGCCCATTTTTTTCCTTTATGTGTCATCCTGCATATAGCTGTGCATAATGTATTTTTATTTCAGACTAGCTGAAAACCCGGTGTTGACCGGGTATTTATTTATTTATTCCTGTCATTTTTCAGGTATATGTTCATTTGTATAAGGGCTGTATGTCTATAAAAATCTATTGGGAATACAATTAGTAGTATAGAAGTAATAGATTAAAACTTGGTGCGTGATGGTGCGGTTTTCCATGAACGTTACTGTTTATGTGCTCGTATCTCATGAACTACGTCTCGTACGGTGATATAATTTAAAAGATACATTAAACTATATGTGTCTATACTGTCTATAAAATTTCCTGTCGCTACAATTTGTAGTGTTCAAATTATAAATTGTAACATCATACCGAGAGCCGTAGTTTTACTCCATAAACAGCGGAAAAGTAGTAAGCGAGAAACGTTTTTTCTTTCATCATTTTACTATGGTTGCCAGCGAGAAAAAGTTTAATAAAGGTTTGAAATTGTGTTTAAAGTTTGTCCCAAGTCGCTAACTACTGTCATTCTCATACAGTGTATTTCGAAACCGTCCTCATGGATTGAAGCTTACGTGTACAAAATTTCATAAAGATTGGAACAAAACTATAGATTTGTATGCAACACGTACAAACATACGGACACTCTGCTTTATATATTAGACTAGCTGAACCCCGCTGCTTCGCATGCATAGGCTGGTTGGTCTGCACCAGTTGTTTCTTTTTAATCCTGTCCAAGAATCCATATCTTAAGTTTCGTAGTTATAGTTTGAAATTTGAGTTAACAGCGCCATGTTTTTGAAAATCAATTTTTGCATCTCGTATTTCACCTCCTTATTGGTCGAATAATAAAAAAAAAAAAAAAAAAAAAAAAAAAAAAAAAAAAACGTGTCTTTTAAATTCGAACCCCGTATCCAAATCCGAAAATTTGTAGTTCTAACTTCAAAATTGCCTAAATAGCAACATATTTTCGAAAAACACACCCTCTCCAATTTAACCGCGTTGATGGTTGAATTTCCAAAAGTTCCGAAACACGTATTTTTTTTAACGTCTAACCAACTATACAAATATCAATTTTTGCAGTTCTACCTTCAAAATTGTTTCAATAGCAAAGTGTTTTCAAAAAGAATTTTGATCCTCTATTTAACCCTCTTACTTGTTGTATTTCCAAAAATACTAAAAATCATGGAATTTTAATCCTGACCAAGATTCCATATCCGAAGTTTTGTAGTTGTAGCTTAAAATTTGAGTTAACAGCCACATATATTTGAAAATCAATTTTTACGTCACCTATTTTATCCCCTTATTTATCTAATTTCAAAAAATGCGAAACACGTCTTTTAAATTCGAAGCCTGAATTAAAATCCGAAATTTTGTAGTTCTAGCTTCAAAATTGCCTAAATAGCTACGTATTTTCAAAAAACGTTTCATCCCCTATTTCACCCCCTTACGGACGGAATATCGAAAAATCGCTTCTTAAATGACACCTACAGTGTAAGATCAACACCCTCCACAAATTTCAAGTTTTTATCTTCATTGGTTTGGGCTGGGCGATGATGAGTCAGTCAGTCAGTCAATCAATCGACACTTCCTTTTATTTATAAAGATGACGTCGGGTCCGGTGCTCTGGGGGTAAAGAGCTCTACTGCAAACCGAAGGGTCACGAGTTCTAAACCCGTTCGAAACTCGGATTTTTTCAGTCTGCGATTTAATCCAGCTTTCACCTCTCAACGATGTGAGGAGTCGCCAGAAACGACACGTGGTTCGGATTCCACTTTAAGCTGTAGGTCCCCTTTCCCCGGATGAATAACTGGGGTAGGCTAGGGACGCGCAAGTCGCCGAAGTGGCGTCCAATTGAAAGACACCAGGCCAACGAGCCATACGAAATTACTGTTACTAGTATTGCCTGTGGTCGAAATTCGACCAGTTGTGTTTGCAAAGTCATGAAAATGAATTTTTTTAGTGCAGTTGAAACTTATTGACCACTGCAAATTTATAGGTTTTATGTGAATGCAATGAGAACAGGTAAAAGAAACGGCAAAGAGGAAACATGAAAGAATGAAAGTCACAAATGAGGGAATTAATTGCTTTATTTCACAGTTTAACATTACAAAACTTCAATAAAAACAACATTTTTCGTAAAAATCCTTTCAGTATTCCCTTAATGTCCTTGTTCTCTATTTTCAAAAAATATAAAGTTTCAAACTATCTAAGGACTGATGACCATTGCAGTTTTGTCCCCCTTAAACATCCAACCAATCCAAACCAACAAAGGATCGAACTATGCCACCTACAACGGATTATAATAGTGTCAAAACTTATGGAGGATTTGGAGCGTCATCCTAAAATTTTTGTATTCGCAACATCTATTACAAACCAGCTTTCGAATTATGTAATTTCATTGGCCTTCTTGTATGATTAATGTTAAAAATCTATCCTCAGTTTCGTGGTAGCGTATTTACATGATGATTGCTGCAGTGAGAATGAGACTAACGCTATTTCGTCGAAAATTGACATTGTGAGAACCGTGGCTGTGGTATTTTAATGTTGATAATCGAAACAGCAACCAGCCACAAGTATGGTAGAACTGTTTATTTTCTTAAACCATGACCGATTTCGGATTTATACAAATCCACCTTCAGGTGGTTTCTTAAACTTAAAAGCATGAAAAACCATCTGAAGATGGATTTCTATAAATCCGAGTCCGGTCATGGTGTAAGAAAGTAAATATTTCTGCCTTATTTGTGGCGGGTTACTGTTTTAATTATAAACATGACAATGAGACTGTTGATTGTTGATAAACATACAGGGTGGCTCAACCCGCTTGGGTCCACAACCAATTACATTGAGACAGGGAACCGACTATCAGAAATGTATACAGGATATTTCTGGAGTACTCCATACTAACATTACAAATGCGAAAGAAGCTCTGTCACGATTTCACGACTAAACCACTTAATAGATTTTTATGAAATTGGGTAGGTAGACTGCTTTAACACTGAAGAAGAACATAGGCTAATTTAGGAAGCGTCTAATTAAAGATATTTGTTGATTTAAAGTATATAACTCGAAATATGAAACAACTGAGCATCAACGTTTCTCTTCTAGCTTCTGAAATGCTTGAAACGGCCTTAGGAAAGCTACTTATTCTTTGACTTTTAAATTTTATCGCCTTTATCAAAATACTTTTAATGGTTGATACGTTGTACTTAATAAGATTCAACATAATGTATGCAATGCTTACACAAGACGTTAACGTCTTCAGGATGCCGAACCAATTTCGATGACATTTGAATCCTGCATAATTTACACGTTGTTCTACCGTATTCATACAGTAGAGCTGCATGTCCTTGGGGAAAGTGACGACAGGAGTTCGCCCTTGCTTTCAGCCGTTCGCAGTAACTGCATGGCACAGTCACGTTAGCTAACGTTACAAGATCAGATCAGTGAATCATAGACTGTTGCCCTTATAACTACTGAAAAGACTGCTTCCCCTCTTCAGGAACCAAACGTTTCTCTGACCTCTCCACTGTGGTTGCACCTACGGTACGGCTATCTGTATCGTCAAGGCACGCAAGTCACCCCACATCGGCAATGTCTGTGGTTCATTTAATAATATCTTTATTTTCATATCGATAAAGGAGGACAGTACTTGCGTCATTCTATGAACGGTTTACATTTAAGCCGGAAAATGGGAAACTTTTCGTTTATCCTGATGATCCTGGTAATAATTGGTAATAATTATTGTACTTTTGATACGTATGCAAGGACATCAACGCTAGGGAAGCCGCGGGTAAAAGCTAGTTGTTTATATTTTAGGAGATGGTAGTATACAAGAATTGCAATGAAAAAGCCATATAAGTCCAATTTTCATGTAACCCTAACAGACGTACAGCAAATGTAACTGAGGACGTTCAAAATTGGTTTTCAAAATATCAACTACCAACTTCAATGGACTTTTCACTTCAAAAATGTTCAAATGTTAGTCAGTCTAAGGGAGTCAGCTACGTCGGTCATTAGTCCCTACGCTTACAAACTATTTACACTAACTTAAAGTAACTTATGCTAAGGACAATACAAACACCCATGCCCGAGGGAGGACTTGAACCCCTGACGGCGAACGGCTGCGTCACCGCAGCTGGGCGCCTTAGTCCGCACGGCTATTCTACCGCGGCCTTTTCATTTCTCTTCTGGCTCATCGTTGTGTTCTTTTAGAACTACTGTCGTATTCATAATCTGAACGATCAAATCGGCTCTTGTGTTTACTTTCTTCTCGTGGATTCTGCCTTCCAGCTATCCTCACATGCAAAATTCAAAGGGGTAAGGTGCGGGGACTTTGGTGGCCAATACTCGTGCCGATATCTACCCGTCCATCTTCCGCGGAACGTTAGTTTAGATGATGCGTCATATTTTCAGGAGCCACACGAGGCTGGAAGAACATAAGTATTGTTATAGCCAAAGGAATCTTTTGTAATAATGCTGGCGTCCCATTTCAAGAAAGTGTTGATTGCGGGGCCCTGCTACACAATGTCGTAACCTAACAGACCCAATGAACTGTTTGTACATGAAACCACACCACACGTTTACAGAAAATACTTCTTATAAAGTGTCTCCACAATGGCGTGAAGGATTTGTTCGGACAGGTGATCCTGAATTAAGAATTTATTAATGCCGTCGCGGATAAAAGTGGTTTCTTCTGTGAAGAGGAAAAAAATGGGCTCACGTGGGTTTCCATGTATTTCAGAACAAAATTCCAGTCATCTTCACCTCCTGTTCGAAGGTGTTCATTGAGCTTTAAATGATGCATACGTAAAGTGTGCCATACTCTCGTATGTGGAATACTGATAGGTGGAGTATTCTAGGTGTGAAATATTTCAAAAGATTGTAAAAAATAGAACGGAAGATGCGTACACATATTGTAATAAACGTTGTTCTCCAAACGCGAACATGAGCGATAAACATGAAGTACGCTACATCCAAGATAATATCCGGTGGGCGGAGTGTAGCATCTGATTTCATATATTCTTGCGGTCTTCATGCAGCTCTCCACACTACTTTTTCCTCAGCAAGCATCTTCTCTCGTCATAAGAACTGCAACCCCCATCCACTTGAACGTGCTTACGGTATTCGCCTTTTGGACTCCCTCTCCGATTTTTACCTCACACACTTGCCTGCAATTATAAATTCAGGGTTGCTTGACATCCAAGATTATGTCCAACCATTCGATCCCTTCTAGTAGTTAAGGTATGCCAGATATTTGTTTTCTCCCCAATTCTGTTGAAAAGCCTATCTCCTCATTAGTTACGGGAACTACCTACCTAATCTTAAACATTCTTCTGTAGCACCGCATTTGAAAGGCCTCTATCCTCTTCTGTCCGCACTGTTTATGTCCATGTTTCATTCCAATACAAGGCAACAATCCACACAAATGCATCAAAAAGGAATTCCTATGTTTCCTTTGGTATTAACAAATTTCTCTTTTTCAAAAACGCTTTTCTTCCCATTGCCATTCTACATTTTATATCCTCTGTACTGCGACCACCATGTGTTATTTTACTGTCCAAGTAACAAAACTCATTAACCATCTATATTGTTTCGTTACGTAATATAATTCCTTCAGCATTACGTGATTTTCTTAGACTATGTTTCGTTACCCTTGTTATGCTCTTGGTAATGTCCATCTTATATACTTTTTCCAACACACTATCCAATCCGTTAAGCTGCTTTTCCAGGTTCTTTGGTGTCTCTGACAGAATTGCAATGTCATAGGCAAAACGCAATGTTTTTATTTCTTCACCCTGAACTTTAATTCCTTCTCCAATTTTTTCCTTGCTTTCCTTCACAGCTTGGTCGATGTACAAATTGAAGAACATTGGAGAAAGGGTACAACCCTGTCTTACTCCCTTCCCAACACATTGTTCCTTTCATGCACTTCAACTCTATTGACTGCAGTCTGGCTTTTGTATAAGTTATAAATAACTTTTCCTTTGAAAGATTGTATCCCAGCCAACATTGTCAAAAGCTTTCTCCAAATCTACGAAAGGTATAAATGAAAGTTTCTCTTCCTTTAATCTATCTTCTAAGATAAGTAGTAAGGAAATAATTGAAGATAACAACCTTACAAGAGTTCAGAATGAAACTTTCCTATGCAGCGGAGTGTGCGCTGATATGCAACTTCCTGTCAGACTAAAATTGAATGATTAATCTGTCAGGAAGTTTCATATCAGTTAACACTACGCCGAAGAGTGAACGTTACATTCTGGAAACATCCCTTCGGCTGTGGGTGAACCATGTCTCCACCATATCCTTTCTTCCAGGAGTGCTAGTTCTGGATGTTTCGCAGGAGAACTTCCGTGAAACTTGGAAAATAATGAAGCGAGGTACTGGCAGGAGTAAGAAAGTTAAGAGAACGGACCTTGAAGCTTGCCGGGATAGCCCGGTCGGTAGAGCGAATGTCCGCGAAAGGCAAAGGTCCGGTTCGAATCCCGATTCCGGCACAAAATTTTGATCTTGAAGGAAGTTTCCTACAGAAGTTGTACTAATGTAATCAAGGTGATTGAAGATGCATTTACAACTTCCGGGCTCATAAGCCGTGGTCAATTTGTAAAACTATGCCCTAACGTTTCATCTTCGTCTGCGGAAGACATCTTCAGAGGTAGAGTGGCAGTTCGCGACTCTGCCTCTGTAGATGTCTTCCGCAGCCGAAGATGAAACGTTAGAGGAAAGTTTTATAAATCGACCACGGCTTATGAGCCCGGAAGTTTTAAATGAAGTTGACGCCGGCCGTGAAAGCTTACATTGTTCGATTGAAGCTGTTTGTCTACTCGATATTGCGCATGTAAATGTGTGCTTTGGCGGCTGAGCAAACTTGTCCACGGCAGCGGCAGAGCCAGGGCGGCGCGGTGGTCCAGGTGGTTGGGCGGCAGGTGTGGGCACCCCTGCGGCGTGGCACGCGCCCCCGGCCTGAATGGAGCGCAATAGGCGCGAGCTTTTTGCTGCGCCTCGCCTCGCCGGCCGTGATGTAACGGCCGCGATACTGGCAGCCGGCGCGGCGCGGCGCGACGCGTGGGTGCCGCGTGGCGTGGCGTGGGAGGCTGCTGGACCCGCCACCCGCCACCAGCTGCCGCTTCCTGCCGCTCCGGCGACGGGGGCGAGCAAGGGCCCTGCTGCTACTGCTGCTGCCGCTAGTGACGTCACCACCGATAGCGTTACAGCCTGTTCAGTGTTACTTCACTGAGGAAAGACTTTAGCTGCATTACGGAATAGAAATTACTCAATGCCAACAAATGAAAATGTGAGCCGGACCGTGATTCGAACCCGAGTCCCCGGCTTCGGGCCACTTAGCTACACGCGCTTACCTTCCGTCCACAATTATCAGAACTCGTACGCTACGCTCGTAACGTCCCAACTGGACACGACCGGATTGACAACTTCGCCTGGCTTATTTGTAAGCTGAACTCAATAGCTATTCCTGTTTTTCCTATGTCAAACTGTTGTCATTAGACCGCGAATCTTTAAGTTATAACCTTTTCCTGTGTTCCTACATTTACATGGGATACTCTGCAAATCACATTCAAGTGCCTGGCAGAGGGTTCATCGAACCACTTTTATACTGAAACTTCCTGGCAGATTAAAATTGTGTGCCGGAATCAGGACTCGAATCTGGAACCTCTGACTTTCGCGGGCAAGCGCACTACCGACTGCGCTATCCCGACGCGACTCACGATGCCGCCTCACAACTTTACTTCCGCCAGTACCTCGCCTCCTACGTTCCAAAACTTCACAGAAGCTCTCCTGCGAACCATGCAAGACTAGCTCTCCAGGAAGGTTCATATCAGCGCACACTCCGCTGCAGAGTGAAATTTCATTCTGGCACTTTTATACTGTTCATCTCCCATTCAACTCTCGAATAGCGCGCGGGAAGAAAGAACATTTCAATCTCTCCGTTGAAGTCCTGATTTCTCGTATTTTATTCTGATGATCATTTCTACCTATGTAAGACAATATATTTTCGCATTCGGAGGAGTATGTTGGCGATTGGAGTTTCGTAAGTAGCCCACGCCGCAGCGATAAGCTTCGTTGTTGTATTGAGTCCCCTCCCAGATCCTGTATCATTTCCGCAGCGCTGTCTCCCCTGTATCACGACAATACGAAACGAGCTGCCCTTCTCTGGGCTCTTTCGATGTCCTCCGTCAAACCCATACGATAAGGATCCCACACTGGGCAGCAATACTCCAAAAATGGACGTACAAGCGTAGTGTATGCTGTTTCTTTTGTAGTTCTGTTGCATGTTTTAAGGGTTCTGCCAATAAAACGCAGTCTCTGGTTCGCCTGTCTCATGATATTATCTATGTTTTCTTTCCAGTTTAAGTCTGAAGTAATAGTAATTCCTAGGTATTTTGTGGAGTTTACGGCCTTCACTTTTCATTGATTTATCTTGTAAACAAAGTTTAAGGGATTTCTTTTCGTACTCATATGGATTACGCCATTGAAATTACTCAATGGCGTTATATGATACTGTGAGCCGCGCCGTAATTCGAACCCGACTCTCTCACTTCGGGCCATTTAGCTACACGCGCTTACCTCCCGTCCGTCTCAAATTACCACAAATCGCATGCTACGCCCGTAGCGTCCCTACTCGACTCGATCGGATTGGTAAGCCAACTTCGCCTGGTGTATTCGCAGGCTGTACTTAATAGCCATTCTTCTTGTTCCTATGCCAAACGCATTGTCATGACCGTGGGTCCTTGCGTTATAGCGTATTCTTTTCCTGTGTTCCTAGTTTCAAATGAACTTCTACTTAAAGCGTTTCATGTCTAATTAAAACCGAAACCGCTAATTTTTTAGCACATAAAATAACCTATTTTTACATTAACCTATTTAAGCTTTAAAATCGTAAGAGCTACCTGTTTATTTATTTCCAAAAGACTTGCTTCAAAGTCGATATTTGAAAAATAAATTAAGTACTGCCATCGGATTGTACCGACAGATGTATGTGGGCTCAACTTACAGGTTCGCACTGCACTATGGTGGTAGGGGGTTGATAATGATTAGGGGGTGGATGATATGGAAGTTGAAAGTTATCGACTTATATAAAATTCTACGTGCGGGTGTCAATATTTTGTTATTCAGCTAAAACTACACAGTGGAGACGAACGATCTCTCTGTGTTGTAGTGCAAAGTCTCCCGTTGTACACCATAGGAGTTCCGTGTCGATAGCTATGAGGAGGTGGAAGATATAGTGGTTGAAACTCGTCAACTCGGACTAAGGACCAACGATGCCTTTTGACACTTTAAAACCAAAGAGGTCATATACAGCGAAAATTCTGCCATCAGTGGTGCAATAGGGGGTGGCAAGTTGTATCAAAATAGTTGATTAGGAAAGCATTTTTAAAGTTAAATCTTTGAAAGTTTGTATTTGGAAATAGAAACAACCAGTGTACGAGTGCGAATCTAGTAAACAAGCTAGTAAATAAATAAAAAATAGCAAAGTAAAATAAAATCCAATCAAAACTCAAGACTGTTCGTATAAAAAGTTTTAATTAAAAATTTGACCAGCCATTGTCCCACATTCCAAAACAGAAGAGAACTAGAGCTACCTATTTTATTGTCTCGTTACCGAATCTAATTCCTTCAGCATCGCTTAAGGCTACTTTCCATTATCCTTGTTTTGCTCTTTTGCTCATCTTATAACCATTCTTTGAAGACATTGTCCATTCCGTTCAACTGGTCTTTCAAGTCCAATGCTGCATCTTAGAGAATTAAATTGTATCGACAAAACTCAAGCATGACTATAGCGGAATTTCAAAGTGACCACCATTCACCTCTTGCCACCTTTGGGCCCTGATCTGCAATTTGTGGAAGGCAGATGGAAGCTGATCTGCTGGAATTGCTGTCATCTGCTGCAGTTATTGAAGGATTTGTGTGGGGCAACCTGACGTATACGGTGAAGCGCAATAACCCTCATAGTTTCCAAGAACTGTAGCAGAACATTTCGGATGATATGTCAACAGCTTGGATCCGACTTCAGCAGCTTGCTGGTCAGGGTCCAAAAGTTCAGCTAGACGGTCCCGGTCACTTGCTACATTTGCTATAGTTAAGTTACTTCTGTATTTCCTTTCCTCTGCTGTATCGTGGAACGCTCTACTCCAGGCCACTTCCATTTGCTGCATCCCGTATTTAGCAAGCCAGGTGCTCTGGTAATATTGGTTTATGTTCTATATGGAAAAGAGCATCGGCTGTGTACAATTTTATTGATTACAGTGAGAGGGTGTTACACAGTACGTCAACTGATCGCAAGCTCCAGTAAATTTGATAAAATTGTCTTCACCAGAGTCGAGGTAGATAATCTATTAGTAAGCAGAGTAGAAAGAGCCAGTTGACCGTTTCGACGCATCGTTTACCACACCTCATGAATATCTGTAGGTTTGTGGGTTGGACACGTTTACTTAACTGTTGGCTAATTTACATCATGGCGAACTTTCATGCAATCTGTAATAAACTATGGCAAAACGTGGGCTGCAATGTGGCATAAATACCAAAGACTACTTTCTATTTATGACAGATTTTTTCAAAGTGTAAATTGATCCTTGCTACCTACAATTTACGTAGTACAGTAGATTAAAATGATGATAATCTGGAACAGGATTTTTTTTCCGAAGTAACTTTATGACCTCTAATTTTTGGATTTTTAAGTACTTGTGATTGATGATTCTGAAACAATCAGATGATGAGAGAGTGACTCTCGAGATGTACTATGCAGTCCACACTTAGGAGCTGTCAGAGCGTCCGCAAAAACCACTTTCCGACAATTTATGTAAGATTCCATTCTCGAACAGCACGCGAGAAGAAAGAAAATGCAAATTTCTCCGTTAGAGTTCCGATTTATGATATTTTAGTATGCTGTTTATATCACCCTCTGTACATGAAAGTCTGCGATATAACTACACTGTTTTTTTTCTTGGTCTCCAACCTCTCCACCGAGCGAGGTGGCGCAGTGGTAACACAGCGGACTCGCATTCGGAAGGACGGTGGTTCGCCATCCAGATTTAGGTTTTCCGTGATTTCCCTAAATCACTCCAGGCGAATGCCGGATAGTTCCTTTGAAAGGGCACGGCCAATCTCCTTCCACATCCTTACCCAAACACTCAGATCGTAAGCTCCGTCTCTAATCACCACTCTGTCTTCCTTTCCAATCACAGGCTATAATATAATAAAGCAACGAGATTTGACGTTTTTCCTTGACATCCAACGAAACGCGACATGACTTTTCAAGACCATCACAGAGGAAAACTTCAAAACGTTGAAATGTTTGTGAAGCTTAAGGGACTTAACTGCGGGGTCATCAGTCCCTAAACTTACAAACTACTTATGAACTATCTTATACAAAAGACGACACAAACATCCATGCCCGAGTGGGGGATTCGAACCCCCGTCGGGGAACGGCCTCGTGCATCGAAGCATAGCACTTCAATGCGCTCGGCCACTCCGCCGCGGCAAGGAAGACTTCGTACAAAGATCCCAGGACATGTATCGCAGAGCTGAGCGGCGCATACTTATGGTAGGTGACAATTCGAAGGACGATAAGGTTAACTGTACTTGATAGTTCACTACATTAAGACTGTTAAGGACTGTTCGCTGAATAAAATGATTTGTATGTTTGTTCGTAATTTATGCGCTGCCGCACGTTTAATTAGATTGAACAGTTGATATTCAAAACATGGGGACAGTCACTGTTCACGTAAAACTGAGTGGTGGATGTCAGTGGGTACTTCATCTGCGAACTTAATCTTCGGTTCCATTTCCATCTTGATGAAATTTTGCAGTTAACTTTCATTACAAGAGTAACATAACCTTCTACCGTAGATATCATAAGGTTTATGGCGGAGGGTACCATGCAATAAACATAAAATGCCAATTTTAAACCTAATGGACTTAACTTTAGGGTTATCAGTCCCTAGGCTTACAAATAACTAACTTATATTAATTTATACTAAGGATTCGAGCCCCCGACGGCGAGCAACTTCGCGCTCCGCATCAAGGCGGCTTAGAGCGCTCGGTCACTCCACCGCGGCGCAATAATCTTAGTCATCACTTCACTGATCACAGTGGAAGTTAAGAGTTACATAATTTTTCACAGACTGAGAAGGCAGTGGACTAAGGAGTTGGGGGTGGTGTTCGACAGAGAGATTAGCAGAGTAAGGAACAGACGGAGATAGGCAGAGGGAGGGGTAGCAGCTAGGGTTTAGCATTTTGATACTCGAGGTCAAAGAATGGGAAGAACTTTATATTTGCATTCGCAAAAATGCCACAACATTCTGCCACACAAACAAACAATAGAGGTTAAAAACACAACCGTCCAAGTTTGATCAGGCCGTAACAACATACCGCTTTTATCACAGCTTCTGGATCTCATTACTGATGTGTTCTCTTTGGAAACCACAAGAAGGCTGTGTATGTTTGTATGTGTGAAGAAGCGATGAATAAGTTTGTTATGAGAAAGAAAAGGGAACTGATCCCTAGTAGCAGTCAAAATGAAAATGGACACAGAAAAGAAATAAACAAAAAGAATAACAATACGAAAATGACAAAAATGTATGTACTAATTAATTCTGTCAGATCTATGAATTTCAATAATCTGTTATTGGAATGGGCATCGTTTAAGAAGGTGATGGACAATGAATGCAATGGAATGAATTTCAAAGAGTAGATAGAGTTCATTTATTTTACAAAGATGAGTGAACAATTCCCTATTACGGATTTAATTATGGTATACGCCTCCAGTATTCCCCTGCACACAGCTGACTGCGAGCGATAGTTCAGTTGCATGAACATAATAAAAACAGAAATCGGAGATCGTCTGTGGAAAGAGTACAGAATTGCAGGTTCACTTCGCAACGACTTCCATTTGGAAAGGCATTCATTGTGTAGACTATGCATAAATCCGACGTATTCTAATCTGGTATAATATGGTGCAACGTAAAATAAGAAAATCAGTACTCGCAGTTTAGTGTAGTGTAAGCAAGATATGAAAGGTGTGGATCCATAGGGGCCCACGGACGCAGAGGATACCGCGCTTCCGGGTGCGGTTGCTTTCGGGAGACGCTTGTCCACTGTTGGTCGAGCTGACCTCTACGACTCTGCGAGAGTAACGGGCGTCCGATCCTTACTGTCGTGAGTGCTCCCCCGATAATCGATTTATAGCCTGGGGCAACGTATTAAATTGGTCCCAATCCTCCGGTTCCGACCAAGGTTTTCGGGAGGTTTCCCTTGGCTGTAAGGCGTATGCCGGAACTGGTAAGCCCCTCCCACTTATTCCCAATTGGGGTCCCCCTTTGCCGCACTATCAGCTTGTCTGATAATTGTCTGAATAGAATCGGCCGCGGTGGCCGAGGAGACTGAGACGCTACAGTCACGGTCTGCACGGCCACTACTGTCGGGGATTCGAATCCCCCCTCGGGCATGGATATTTGTGCCGTTCTTAGTATTAGCTAGTTCATAAGTAGTTTCTAAGTTTAGGGACTGATGACCCCGTAATTAAGTCCCATAGACTATACAAACATTTGAAACATTTTTTCTGAATAGAACCGCGACTCTTTACGGACCGGATCTCAAATAGCCCGCTCCACTCCTCGGAGTCGATAATGAAAAGAATAAATTTCTTTATATATATATATATATATATATATATATATATATATATATATATATATATATATATATATATATATGCGCCTATGTGTTCAAGTTAATTTCAAAAAATGTTCAAATGTTTGTTAAGCTTATGGGACTTAACTACGGGGTCATCAGTCCCTAAACTTACAAACTACTTATCAACTACCTTATTCTAAGGACGGCACAAATATCCATGCCCGAGGGGGGATTCGAACCCCCGACCGTAGTGGCCGTGCAGACCGTGACTGAAGCGCCTCAGTCTCCTCGGCCACCGCGGCCGGCGTTCAAGTTAGTATTAAAAGGTTCTAATAGTAATATTATTTAATTACTGTTAACGTCAATTCAGTAGTAAACCCTCATTAATAGCATAGTTTATACAAAAATTCTACTAGTAGTATTTTGCACAATTGTTTTATTTTGTATCTTAAACCCTGGTAGCAGGATATGTACGGAGAGCCGCGCGTGAGTAGCCGAGCGGTCTGGAGAGCCATGTTGCGGATCGCGAGGCTTCCCGCGTCGGAGGTTCGAATCCTCCCTCGGGCATGGATGTGTGTGTGTCGTCCTTAGGTTAGTTTAACTTAGTTTAAGTCGTTTGTAAGTCTAGGGACTTACGACGAAAATAGTTTGGTCCCATAAGAATTACAAACATTTGAACGTTTTGATGTACGGAGAGATGGGAGATGATGAGATTAAGAGAGAGAGAGAGAGAGAAGGGAGGTGGAGAACATGGAAGAGGGAGAAGGAAAAAAAGATGGACGGGGAGAGAAAAAAGGGAAGGAGAGATTGACTGACAAGACTGGAATAAATAGTACTCGGGCGACTGCGGATATTCTTCTAGTTATTCCAAAAACGTTTTGTAGCCTGAAGAACCTGTAAGCTTAGCGCAGACTGTCGGTGTGTGTGGAGGGCAGGAGGAATGCGGAAGGCTCGCTGGCTGGCTGCTGGCTGCGCGCTGCTGGCACGGCGCGGCGCGGACCCTCCCTCCTTGACCACGACCTTGCCGCTGTCGCCAAAACGACCTACCTTCCGTCACGCCGCAAGGTCGCCCACCGCTCCTACTCGCTCTGCTGCACCCGGGGCTAGCAGAATGCTGTGTGTGTGTGTGTGTGAACTGAACCGTCAGCGGAGACCCTTACATAGAATGTAAACAAAATCAGTTCGATAGAGCGGTTAGAGTTAATGTGTGCTAGGGAAGTAAAGACAGAAATTGCTGGGAGCAAGATGCTGGAAGATCATGCAGCTCTTATCCGGATTTCTGCAGAACATATATGGTGCAGCGCGTCTTATGGGCACGAGCGTTGTCATGCAGCAGAGCACTACATGTTGTCTTGCACTTCAATAAATTCCTGCCCTCAGGCCAGCGTTTTGAGGATGATGAAGGGCTCAAGACGTCTGCCACACGCTGTTGCCAGTCACATTCGACGGACGTCTATGTACAGGAATACAGGCGTTGATCTCAAAATAAGACAAGTGCCTCAGTTATTATCATGACTATGTCGGAAAATAGCTGAAACATTGTTGTGCCTGTTGCCGATAACATTTTTCAAGGAACTACACACATAAAAAATAAATAAAATAAAAAGGTAATGCTACACCTTGGTTCCACGTTTTCTTAACACTGCGTTGACTGTGTATATTGCTTCAAGAACACACTTCCTTAGATTTTCCTACAAGCCCGGCGATTGAAGTGGTTACCGCGGTAGCTGTACCCACTCAAAAATAGAGTGTGGGTATTTTACCTACTCTTGATAGATATATATATATATATATATATATATATATATTTCATTCCCGCAAGGCGATCAGACCGGGATAACAAACAGAGGAAATCACTTTTCCGATTTTCATGCTGTAAAACGGTACATACGACCATCCCACATCGTTTTATCAACTTTTTTCCTTGCGCGTTTTCCATTGCCTGTGAAAATGGAAAATGCCTAAGTTTCATTCTGCGTGAGGTTTTAGATTCATAACGCTTTTAACTCTATTTTGAATAAAGCATCCGGTATAAAGATCTGATTATTTGACACGTGGTAGTAACAGCATCTTATCGTTCTAATAGAACAGAAACCTTCGCTCAATTCGTAGCAGTTGTTTTAAAATGATAGTCTTTGTCAAGTATGTGTACCTACTATTAAAGTTCCATAGCAGGTAGCTTACTGTATTTTAGACCACACGTTACAGCAAGTGATATAGAACCGGAAGTACAGAAAAGTTTTTGAAGTGGTTGTCGCTATGAACCTATCTCGTTTAACTATTAATTGCGTGTTAATATCAATCTCATCGTCACACTCTACCTGTTCGTCCCCTTCTCCCCTCTCTACATCAATTTCCTCCGCCTCCTCTGTCTCTTCTTGGGAACTATACAGGCATGTTTCAGTGCAAGGGGAAGTGTCACCTAGCATCAGGACTACTGGTATAATGCTGCAACCTGGAATACAAATGCTGAATGTCTAGGTTAGTATCGCACAACTTGTTAGTGTCTGTTTTGATTAGCAATGAAGAGAACTGAAATGTTATTTTTGTATATATCTATTTCATTTGTTGGTTGGCTGTTTCGGAAATGGGGACCAAACAGCTAAGGTTATCGGTTCCCCAGTGGGGAGGGGAAGGAGTATTCAAATGTTCAAATGTTTGTAAATCTATCGGACCAAACTGCGTGGTCATCAGTCCGTAGCTTACAAACTACTCAAACTAAGGTAAACTAACCTAAGGACAAACACACACACACACCCATGCCCAGAAGGAGTATTCCCATTTGTACGTAATGACCCATGAACCTATAGAATCATGGTAATGCAACACTTTTTTATATATGTATATGCTGTCTTCGGATGCGTCTCTTAGATTAAGGTTGCTAATGTGGTGCATTAAGTTAAATCGCTTCCCGTAGTTAAGTCCCATAGACTTTACAAACAAACAAACAAACAAATCGCTTCCGAGACACGTCGCTGAAGATGTGTTACACAGCTAAATGTGATCCTTCCTTTGGATGGAGACATTAAGCTCTGATGCCCATGTTGTGCTTTTTGAAAGTAGTAGGGAATCGGATTTCACCGTTTCCTTTCACTGACAACATACAAGAAAATAACTCGAAGAGTACATTCTCGCTTCGTAGTCACCTAGACACTACACGTAAAACAGGTAATTCGGCGAAATTCACAGTTTGACCTATGGTACCATATAGCACCTTCCTTTCAGTGGGACAACGCTGTTTAACTTCAGAGAAAGATCCCACTTACCGTTTCTCCCCTAGTTTGTCGTCCTTCAACATTGTGACACAGCCTCTACGGATTCTGGAACGTTTCTGAGAGAAGGGAGTGGCATTTCGAAAGTTTGAGGTTGTCATCGAGATGTATTCGGATAGCAGAATTGGCAGCGCATAACCCGCAAAGGACATCAATACAGCACACAGTTTTAACTTTTCACAATACCGTTTCAGAGCGTTCAGTAAGTTCCTTTGAAATACGTGATATGAAATGGGGGCACTCTGAATTTCCAGTCCGCGTAAAATAAAAAAGACGCGCATGGCCTCTCTAACAGTATCCAAAACTAAGTTCACAAACGTAACACTGGGACACAGATCTCCGTGTAACTTTCGCAATTCCCTTGTGAAACAGGAACTTACATTGGAAGGCTTTCATTCCCGTTGCGTTTGTATAATACAGGGGCACCCGCTCCTACTGAAAATCCTCGTTCTCTTGTGTCTCAAGTACAGACTGATATTTAAAACTTTATTCCATTTTGGATGAGGAACACTGCGACTGTGTTGAAATAAGGTATCCTGAATGACAGCAACCAGTCGCCTTTTATGCAAAATGTTTTTATTACATTTCTCCCATTATCGGTTTCGATATGCCTAGCATATCATCATCAGATGGTGAACGTTTATATATTACAGATGGTGTGTAGTGGGATTTGTGCATTTGTTATAATTACAAAAACAAAACAAGTGAGCTATGTGATCGCCACATAGCTCACTTGTTTTGTTTTTGTAATTATAACAAATGCACAAATCCCACTACACACCATCTGTAATATAAAAAAAACCGTTCACAATCTGATGATGATGATATGCTAGGCATATCGAAACCGATAATGGGAGAAATGTAATAAAAACATTTTACATAAAATGCGACTGGTTGCTGTCATTCATGATACCTGACTGATATTTTGCAGTGACAGAAATCAAAGAACGGAAATGATTTTGAGAAATTCATGGTCGCTCTGCTGCCTCCGAACATTTGCAGTATTACTGCCTGTCGCAGTTTTTTCGTATATCTTTCGTAACGTTTCCAAAAAATCGTACTTGAGTTTTCGTGGAATCAGTCGCATACTTTTTGTGATTGTTAACTTTGTTAACGGTTGTTGATCATTCTTCCGAGTTGTATGGCCGTGGTCCATGAAACATTTATGTTCCTGACGTTTCGTTCAGAGCTGCGCTGGACATCCACAGAGATGCTTCTGGTGGTACTGAGTCTTGCCGACTGACGATTAGGACGTAAATACTATATAAAAGTGGCGTGTTCAGGTTTTCACGTGATCATACGAGATAATCAGTGTCAAATGTAAAACATAACTATCGATTGCCACTAGTTAAGCTTAAAGAAACTCGACTACCTATTCTGAAGAGGCACAGTTTATATATCATTAAGCTTCATGGCTTCTTCCTTCCTGTTGAAATTCTCCCCATGCTTATGTATTTCAGTTCTCTATACAATCGTGGATAATTGTCGACGTTGTAAATACAAGTGTACCCTCAGAAAACTTTTAATAGAAAGAAAGAAGCCATGAAGCTTAATGATATATGGTTTGTTACTCTGTAAAACATATAGTCTAGGTGTTTATTTTTTTAAATCTTTGACTAGTGGCAATCGATAGTTACGTTGTTTTCTTTGACAAAGATTCTCTGCTGATCCCGTAAAAACAGACCAAGGGCATTTTATATAGTATTTATGCCGCTCTGCGACATCCTACTCCTCAGTCGGCACGACCCAGCACCGCCAGAAGCACCCCTGATGATGTCATGCGCAGCTCTGGACGAATCGTTAGGAACATAAATGTTTCATGGACCACGGCGATACAACGCGGAAGAATCATCAACAATTATGACATCCGGTCGTGAAAGCCTTCATTCTATCTTGTTAAGTGTTCAGCCACAAGAATTACTACAAAATCTAATTACGGTATTCCTAAATTTTGCTGCAAACCATCTAAGATGAATATAAAAATGTTTAATTTTTTGTTATACCGCTTTTATACATAATGAATTTTCTTACCTGTGATGTATTCATCATGAAATTAATATGATACAAATCTGACAAGCCAGAGATGGTGTTTTTCAAATAAGAATTGTGACGAGTGCTCTCGTTACATTTCATACATGCCTCGTAACTTATCACAGGCATGCCATGCACATAAACGACACCGATGCAACGGTTTTTGGAGAAAGAAAGAACATCGACGTGAGGCGACGTGGCTACGGTGTGAACTCGAAGCCACGAACACGGCTCCAAACACCGGGCTGCTCTTAGCGGTACGTGAAGAGTGCGTCTTTTCTTGCTGTGGGCAGCAAGATGGACGACTCGCGTTAGCGCTCCTCATAGGGGCAATGCGTTACGCCTGCCAAGTGGCTTCTCTGGCCTGGGGTAGCGTGCTAGCCGCAGCTTTCCCAGGCTCTTGTCCCGTGACGACAAGCGCTTTGATGCGAGGAGAACCTCTGACAGCAAACCAAAACGTCACTACTACGATTTAGACGGAAGTTTACGCAATATCACAAAAAAACTATTTAAAATCAATTGATTTATCCATCGGTACTTGACAGAACATGATAATAATATCAAAAAGGAACAACTTCCTGATGTTCTTCAAAACTTATTAATTGGTCACAAACCGGCTTTCGGCTTCTTAGGCCATCACCAGGTGACAACTGACTGCAGTACACATGTTTTCAAAAATGTTAAGTATTACAAAGATGTTATCACAGACAATCGATACTTCACAGGAAAGTTCATCGCAAGTACTTACTTATGAAAGTTATTAACATTTATATAAAAATATAATAAGTACGTGTAAAGAATCAAAACTAATAGATTATTTTTGTTTAAAAGGAACGTTGAAAATAAAACTTATTTCAGTAGAGGTGTAGAGGGAAACTGTATCTGATCGCTTAATACTAAACTGGCAAGCTGTGCCAAATGTTTATTGATTTCCAATATTTCCAGTAGTGTCATCTTTCTGCTTTTCTTCAGGGGATGTAGGATCTCACAGTTTACATCATAATCATGGCCTCTGAGCAGATGTTCAGCAAAGGTTGAATTTGTCTTTTTTTACCTCTAGCTTCTCTCATGTTCTGATAATCTAATAGCTACAGCTCAGCCAGACTGACCAACATACAGTTTCCCACAATGTTTGCATGTGATCTTGTATACACAACTCTGTGATAGGGGTTAATTTTTGTCCTTACTATTGAATAAATACTTAGAAATGTTGTTTGTATCGTAAAATGCAGTCCTGTAATTTCGAGATTTTAACTTTCTACTAATTTGATCTGAAATTTTGCCTAAATATGGGATGACACCAGTTTTTCTGGCTCTTTCCTGCAAATTTTCTTCCCCTGCATATTTTCATTAGAAGAGCTACATCAAATGAATTTATTCTGGCAAAATTGGCTTTATAATAAGTCTGAGTTAATACAGTGAGATTCCAGTTTTTGGAGTATTATTTTTGCTTTTTAATGATGAATTACTCATTAATGCTGTAGTATAGACTTAACTAAACGATATGCATCCTACAAAGTCATTTTTAAATACTGATTATAACAGTTATTGGTCAGGCTATGTGAGAAATTTTCCGTTATAAATCATTTGTCATATCAATTAATAGTAAAACGTTTAAATGTGCATGTTCTACGCATAGTCATTGCATTCGAAATGAGTGATCAGTTACAATATTTTAAACGCACCGTCAGTAAGAGAACGTCTCTTCACAAAACGTAAGTAATACTCGAGGCAGGTGTTGAAATGGACCTCCGTGCATCTCCAAATGTTAGCCACATGCTACATCCCGTTACCGCGAACACGTCGCTGAATACCAAAGTAGTAACGATTGTTCTCTCATTTTTGTGTCAATATGTCAGTATTCAGTAATTACACGTGGTTTGGATACAGCACAGTGAACTTTATGGGAACGAGCGCTTTTGACATCTTACCAGTAACCCGACCTTGCTGTAAGACTATCTATTTACGTCTGCCTCTGGAGATGAATGAACGTCTTCTTATCGCATTCTAAACGAACCTGTGAATAAACGGTCTGATCTTCTTTGGATTACCTCTCGTACTCTATAATCCTATTTGGAGGATGACTAGCAATATTCAGTTGACGGCGGAACGAGGGTTTGCTAACTGCTTAGCCAGAACTTTCCGAGGTTTCTTCCAATGAATCACAGTCAGTCATCTGCATTTCCTGTAATTAGTTTTATTTGAAAGTACCATATTTAATCCTTCCTTGCGCATTATGTTACATAGTTAATGGATTTAATTTTATCCACGCCGGCCGCGGTGGCCGAAGGGACTGAGGCGCTCCAGTCAAGGTCTGCACGGCCACTACGGTCGGGGGTTCGAATCCCCCCTTGGGCATGGATATTTGTGCCATCCTTAGTATAAGGTAGTTGATAAGTAGTTTGTAAGTTTAGGGACTAATGACCCCGTAGTTAAGTCGCATAAGATTAACAAACATTTGAACATTTTGAATTTTATCCAACTTTTGCAGCTGTGTAACGTGCCTGTAATCAATACAGAAGACATGAGAATGGAATCGCCTTCATTTGAAAATTACTTCATGACGCATAAAAAATACACGATGCATTTCGGACCGTTTGGGTCCTTCAGCAGGTATGAATCTCAGTACATTATTTCTTAGTACCTTTCAGTTAGGTTGTTGTGTCCTTAGCGATCACACAGAAGGAAGGTGGGTTCCAGGTTGTAGACCGCAATCGGGAACTCTGAAGAATTGCTACAGACATAGAACCATTAGTCAGAAGTATATTCCAGCATTAGTACGATACATAACATAAATGGAAAACAAGTACAGCAGCTATCCTATTTAGATACACGCAATGTATTTAGATGAGTGCTGGTCGCCGTCCGAAGTCATCTGGCGTGGTGTCTTCTTTCGCTCCATAGCAAGACGCTGGCGGCGCCCCCATCGGCCGTGGCTTCGCGGGGCGCTCTCTGTGGCGGCTCGCGAAGGTGCTGTTGCCAACCCATCCATGTGACGGGCGCTATATCTCAGCTATCTATATAGCATAGGTGATGAGTATATTCCTATTGGGACGCTTACATGGTACGTTTGAATTTTGCGCATCAACTGAAGAATATCAGTACAGCTGTTTCAGAAACAGCGAAAAACAGTGAAAATCTTACAGAATATAATACATGAAGGATATCTCCAGCTTTTCTCGTCAGTATACGTTCCTTTCCTTCTTGTAAATCTCACATCATTCCATTTAAGAGCTCGCGGGATTGGCCGTGTAATCTAAGGCACCATGCTACGGACTGGGCGGCCGTTCCCACCGGAGGTTGGTGTCCTCCCTCGGGCATGTGTGTGTGTGTGTGTGTGTGTGTGTGTGTTTGTTTGTTTGTTCGTTCCCCTTAGCATAAGTTACTTTAGCCGGCCGCGGTGGCCGAGGAGACTGAGGCGCTTCAGTCATGGTCTGCACGGCCACTATGGTCGGGGGTTCGAATCCCCCCTCGGGCATGGATATTTGTGCCGTCTTTAGTATAAGGTAGTTCATAAGTAGTTTGTAAGTTTAGGGACTGGTGACCCCGTAGTTAAGTCCCATAAGCTTAACAAACATTTGAACATTTGAATTTTTTGAAGTTACTTTAAGTAGTTTGTAAGTGAAGGGACTAATGACCATAGCAGTTCGGTCCAATAGGTTTACGAACATTTGAACTTCACATAACGCGCACATTTATTACACATTTAAAAAACAGGACATTGATTTGGCTTAAAATGAACGAACATGCTGGTTGTATTTTGTATACATCCACGTTGTCAAAATTATCAATTTTCAACAAAATAGAATCATATATTTTATGTTTTTATTTACTAGCTTTTTTGCCCCGACTTCCTACGGGGATGCCAACGGCACAGGTACTGCATACATTTCCTCTTGTCCACATGTTGCTGCACACATCTCCTATTGCAACCTTTTTGTCTGCCTCCTTCTCTCACTTTATAGGATGTCCATTTCCTACTCCATTCTGTGCATGTCCATCCCATTCTCGTTCCTTCTCTGTCCTCGTAATCCTTCGCCGTCTCTCAGGTTACACTTGGTGCCCCTGCAAGGCGGCGTGCCTGCACAAAAGTCTGTCATGCAGAGCGTCTAACATGTAAGTGCCTTGTCAAACACGCATCTCATATATATGGACCAACTCTCATGGTGTCGAAGTCTTTATCGAAGTACCCGCTGCCTTGCAACGTACGAAAGTGTGCTGAGTTTCGTCAGAGACCTCGATGCACGATTAAGACAACAACCCGATTTTTTCATGATTTATGACAGGATAACGCCCACTCATTTGCACTTACCGACACCAAACTCTCTTACTTACAAATGCAGACCATAAAGTATATAACTCTACAACCATGGGTGGGTGGCACTAGTTGATAAGGTAAAAATGCTGGACAAACACACACACTTTTTATATATGTATACTGATTTTAAGTGCACATTTTAGATACTTGCCCAAAGCATAGTGTATGGCGGTCTTTGCCAGTGATGCGCAACGCAGTCAGTGCTTGAAAGGAAAATTTCGTGTTGTATCGTCTATTACAGTGTTTTTCAAACTGTGGGTCGCGACCCCTAGGGAGGTAGCAAAATCTTGATAGGAAGGTCGCCCTCACAGTAGGAAGTACTTGCACCTTAAAATAACCTAGTGTTCAGTAATACAAAAACGTATGCTTAAGAGAAATTCATTTGTTGTCGGAATTACGGAGTTCCTTGTGTAACATTAATTATGAATTTCGGGATGCTTTCACCGTGGACGGTAGGTTCGGGATGTGAGTCGTGGCTAGCTAGGATGTGTACAACGTCTGCAAATGAAAGAAGCGATTAGTTTACAAAACAATTTTATTACAATTGATATAAATACTAAGATTTCAGGTGGTGCTTGTGGTATTACAGTTCTGTCGTTACCTCATTTAATAGTAGTGTTGTTGCTTGAGCTGGCGCGCTGAAGACGGATTCGTTGCTGGTAGACTGCTCCGGTACTGCCGGCTGTACTCGCTAGACTGGTCTGTCGTCCTCAGGTATTCTCCTCTGTGCTCCTCGTCGTGGCTGTGGCACAGAATAGGGAGTATACATGAGGAAGAGCTGGGGGCGGCGCCTTCGATCTGTATGTGGCCAAGTGTTGCGGTCGAGGCCATATTGACAGATAGTAATCGCGGAACTATAACCACTTAGTACCATAGCTGGAAATGGACTTTTACCGAACTGCAGCTAATCTCACCGACTTTTACGAACGGAAACAGATTTTCATTATGCTCGCCTCTAATTTGCGCCCTATTCTTGCATCCATTTTTAATCCAACTCAAAAAGGTTGGCCTAAATTTTAGTACAACTACGAAAATATACGATTGATTCAAAGATCGTTTTATTTTGTAGTTATCTCTAGAAAATCCCAAGCAACGCGAAATTATCCTTGGGAAATTAGTTATAAAGAACCTGTCAAGCATAAAGCAGGAACATCATAAAATAATTATTCTCCTATTATTATTATTTGTTTGAGAATCCGAAGAGCATTCGTTGCCAACATTAACACACTACGCCTCCACTGCTGTAGGTAAAATTTTACACGTCTAAGCAACGTATAACAAAGGGAAGAGGCAGGATCAGTGTCATCAATTTGACTGGTTCAGTTTTAAGTACGGCAGTGGAGGAGTAATGTTTTTAATGTTGGCAACATAATGTTCGTTTTAAAAGGACTATTACTTTATCGACCAGAGTAAGGTAGATAGCCGGCCGCGGTGGCCGAGGGGACTGAGGCGCTTCAGTCACGGTCTGCACGGCCACTACGGTCGGGGGTTCGAATCCCCCCTCGGGCATGGATGTTTGTGCCGTCCTAGTTCGTAAGTAGTTCATAAGTAGTTTGTAAGTTTAGGGACTGATGACCTCGTAGTTAAGTCCCATAAGCTTTACAAACATTTGTTTTTTAAGGTAGATAAAAGAACCTGCCAACCATAAAGCGAGAACAGCAAGATTATTCTCCTTATTCTATTTGTTTGAATATCCGAAGAGCGTTCAAGGGTCGTTGACAGCATTAACAAAGTACGCTTCCGCTGCCGCAAGTAAAATTTTACCGTTTGCCTCAAATTATGTGTAGGTGAGCAGGTAGATGAGCCTTAAAAATTTCTGAAATATCTCGCCTATGTGGGCAATATGAAAAGGAAATGCACGCGCAAAAGGTTGAAGTCCAGTTACTTGCGAACTACTCTTTGACTTTCATTTTATATTATTCCCTGAAACGTTAATTGTGAAATATAAATGGACTTCAACATTTTGATGCTGATGAATTGCTACAGCAACAGCGAAAGTTATCATCAAGAGAAGAAGCAAGGCTACTTTTAAATGCCGCGGCGGAGTGACCGAGAGCATTGAGGCGCTATGCTGAGATGCGCGAGGACGTTGCCCGCCAGGGGTTCGAATGTCCCCTCGGGCATGGATGTTTCTGCTGTCTTTAGTATAAGTTAGTTCATAAGTAGTTTGTAAGTTTAGGGACTGATGACCCCGCAGTTAAGTCCCTTAAACTTTACAAACATTTGAACATTTGCTACTTTTAATGATTATGTAGCCGTTGCTCTGATTCGAAAGTGATAACATTTATCTTTTACTAAATATATAGCGACGTTCACTTACCATTCAACATCTTTTGGGAAGGTGAAGAAGCTTATATCCTTATTTGTATTAGAATTATTGCGGCAATTAGGTGCGAACACCATCTGCCGCTTTTATTGCTGCTAATAATAAAAATGGAACAGCTTGAACTAGGGACACATATTTCTATCTTTTCACTGCACTTCACTGCACTGCATTGCACCATATACTTGTCTACTTTTACGCGATTCAAGCAGTTAAAGAACGCAATTAACAAAACAAAGGAAACTTATCTACTCCCGTCTCGCTTGAAAGAAGGGGGCATTACCACGCTACATAATAGCTAGTCACCACGCGTTTACTATCTTTCAAGAGGGCCGAGTTGGCGCATATGCACTAAATTTTGGACGACAGGCTGCAGCGGGAGTTTCCTTTCTTTATACTTCCAATTCTGTGGCTATGGTGCGCCAGCCTATCTATCCGAGCCCTCTTCTTCTAATTGGCGGGCGGGCGGCGCAAGGCAGGGAGGTAACCATGACTGGAGGCGCCCCCGGCGGTCAAAGCACCATAAAGCGAGGTACCGCTCGTCGTCTTGTAGTGGCGTGTCGGCGTTGTGGCGAAAGGCGACGCCACAACAAACATGATATTATATGTAATTAAAAATTACTATTTCTTAAGAAATTTGCTATACAGTAGGACCTTTCTTAAAACGAGGTAAAGCAGTCCACAGTCCGAAGATTGGTTTGAACACCACAGTGCTTTACTAGGCATGGTCCTGTTTGGAGGTGGTATGCCGTTGCCTTCCTCCGACCTTCGAACTGACTTATCCACTTATGGGGGGACCTACAGTTCAAGGTGGGTTCCGAACCACGATGCTGCTAATCGATGTTTTCCACATCAACAACACTGTCAGAGGTGAAAGAAGTGGAAAGTGACAGACAAAAATCCTAGGACCAGGCGGGGTTCGAATCCGCGACTTTTGGATTTGTAGTCTGGCACTCTGCCACAGTGCAGCCGAGGCGCACGGATCTTTCTTAATGAGCATAATGCGCTTCTGATTCCTGCCTGAAATGCGAGACATTCGTTAAGCAAAACATATATTTCTGTTGGAAATTATGTAAACATGGGATAGTGTATGCCATTCCTAAAAATTCACAATAAAACATTCTACTAACAAGAAAGAAAGCAGGTGCAGACAGGTGTGAAAACTACAGAACCATCAGTTTAATAAATCATGGTTGCAAAATATAAACACGAATTATATGCAGAAGGATGGAAAAGCTGGTAGAAGCCGAACTCGGGGAAGATCAGTTTGGGTTCAGGAGAAATGTAGGAACACGGGAGGCAATACTCAATTTACGGCTTATCCTAGATGATAAATTAAGAAAAGGCAAACCTACATTTCTAGCATTTGTAGATTTGGAGAAGGCTTTTGACAATGTTGATTGGAATAAACTCTTTCTAGTTCTGAAGCAAACAGGAGTAAAATATAGGGAGCGTAAGGTTATTTACAACTTGTACAAAACCCAGACAGCGGTTGTCAGAATTGAAGGGCATGAAAGGGATGCAGTGGTTGGAAAGGGAGTAAGACAGGGTTGTAGTCTTTCTCCACTGTTATTCAATTTGTACATTGAGCAAGCTATAAAGGAAAGCAAGGAGAGATTTGGAGAAGGAATTAAAGTTCAGGGTGAAGAATTAAAAACATTGCGTTTTGCCGACGACATAGTAATTCTGTCAGAGACAGCAAAGGACCTGGAAGAGCAGTTAAACGGAATGGACAGTGTGCTGAAAGGTGCATATAAGATGAAGATTAACGAGATCAAAACTAGGGTAATGGAGTGCAGTGTAAGAAAATCAGGTGATGCTGAAGGAATTAGATTGGGTAACGAAGCAATAAAGGAGGTAGCTGAGTTTTGTTACTTGGGCAATAAAATAACAAATGATGGTCGCAGTACAGAGGATATAAAATGCAGAATGGCAAGGGTAGAAAAGCGTTCTTGAATAAGAGAAAATTGTTAACATCGAATATTAATTTAAGCCTAAGGAAGTCCTTTCTGAATGCATTTGTATGGAGTGTTGCCTTGTACGGGAGTGAGACATGGACGATAAACAGTGCGGACAGGAAGAGGATTGAGGCTTTTGAAATATGGTGCTACAGAAGAATGCTGAAGATTAGGTGGATGGATCGTGTAAGTAATGAGGAGGTACTGAACAGAATTGGGGAGAAAAGAAATTTGTGGCATACCTTGACTAAAAGAAGGGATAGAATGGTAGGACACATTCTTAGACATCAAGGAATTGTGAATTTAGCGTTGGAGGGAAGTGTGTGGGGTAAAAACCGCAGAGGAAGACCAAGAGATGGATATAGTAAGCAGTTTCAAACAGATGTAGGTTGCCGTTCTTGTGTGAGATGAAGAGGCTTGCTCAGGATAGGGTATTGTGGAGAGCTGTATCAAACCAGTCTCCGGACTGAAGACAACAACAACTAACAATTTAAAAGAAAGTTGTAGCAAACGAAAGAAGATTCAGTTTGAATTGTTTGAGAGGGCAGTTTTTTTGGATATTAGTGAGGAGGGGGGTCGCATATCCGAAAAGGTTGAAAAACACTGGTCTATTACTCTGACATTAGTCTCTGGTCGCTCCTTCCTACAGCAAGATCTTGTGTAGTGGGAAGAGAGAGTGTGGAGGAAACAGCAGTACCTGAGGGTCCACACCGCCTAGATCTCCCTGACACGTTGATTTGAGTGCGGGCTGCCGCGGCTGGGCGGGGCCTACCTGGGCCGGTGAGTGTGCAGAAATGGTTTGGCGGGCCGCCGCCAGACAGCGCCCCCGGCGCGGCCGGCGCCGCGGCCTCCCGCTCCGTATCATTACTGCCGCCGCCTCCGCCCCCGCACCCACCCGCCCCCTGCTCAAGGCGCCACGCCGCTCTTTGTGTTGCCGCCAGGCCATTTCACTCCGGCTCTCCTCCGCAACTTAGTGGGTAGGGGGGCAGGGGGGTGACGACCCGCCCCCTCTCTCTGCCGCGAGCACACAAACTCATACTCTGTAAATACTGATGCCACCATACAACAAAGGCGATCCTGTATTGAAAGATATGGCTTTTTGCTACACCCTCCCTAGTTTACGAATAAATCAATGACAAAGTTGGTGGCGAACAATTGTATCTTCATTCCCATATATAGAAAGAGCATGTAAATACAAACACGATTTATTACTATAATATGAGTTACAAACCTAATAATCTTGTTCTTGTTGTTGTTATGGTCTTCCGGAGACTGGTTTGATGCAGCTCTGCACCCTACTCTATCCTGAACAAGCCTTTTCATCTCCTCATAAGAACGGCAACCCACATCCATTTGAATCTGCTTACTATACGCGTCTCTTTGTCTCCCTCTGCGATTTTTACCCCACATACTTCCCTCCAATGCTAAATTTATGGTTCCCCGATGTCTAAGAATGTGTCCTACCAAGCGATCCCTTCTTTTAGTCAGGATATGCAAAAAAATTCCTTTTCTCGCCAATTCTGTTCAGTAACCCCAAAGCCAATAATCGCACGGACTGAAGTCTGGGGACCTGCGAGGCCTAGCATGACGAAAGTGGCGGCTGAGCACACGATCATCACCAAACGACGCGCGCAAGAGATCATTCATGCGTCTAGCAATATGCGGTGGAACGCCATCCTGCATAAAAATCACACGTTCCAACATGTGTTTATCAGCCAGGCTGAGGATGATGCGATTCTGTAACATATCAGCGTACCTCTCACCCGTCACGGTAGCAGTAATGAAACCAGAATCACGCAGTTCCTCGAAGAAAAAAGGCCAGATAGCGGTAAATGTGATTCTAATAAAACCCCATGTCATTCCAAGCATGTGTGTCAATTTTTACATCTCTATCTACAGTATTCCATGATTTATTAATTTTTCAAATTTATACTGACTTTTTGATCACCCGGTAGATCCTTGAGTGCTTAGCTAAGTTTTTTATCATTATCATTATTATTACTATTGTTGTGTTGTGGTCTTCAGTCCAGAGACTGGATTGATGCAGCTCTCCACAATACCCTATCCAGAGCAAGCCTCTTCATCTCCACATAAGAACGGCAACCTACATCTGTCTGAATCTGCTTACTGTATCCATCTCTTGGTCTTCCTCCGCGGGTTTTACCCCACACACTTTCCTCCAACGCTAAATTCACAATTTCTTGATGTCTAAGAATGTGTCCTACCAATCTATCTCTTCTTTTAGTCAAGGTATGTCAGAAATTTCTTTTCTCCCCAATTCTGTTCAGTACCTCCTCATTAGTTATGCAATCTACACACCTAATCTTCAGCATTCTTCTGTAGCACCATATTTCGAAAGCCTCAATCCTCTTCCTGTCCGCACTCTTTATCGTCCATGTTTCACTCCCATACAAGGCAACACTCCATACAAATGCCTTGAGAAAGGACTTCCTTAGGCTTGAAGCAATATTCAATGTTTATAAATTTCCCTCTTTCAAGAACGCGTTTCTACCATTGCCATTCTGCATTTTATATCCTCTGTACTGCGACCATCATTTGTTATTTTACTACCCAAGTAACAAAACTCAACTACCTCCTTCATTGCTTCGTTACCCAATCTAATTCCTTCAGCATCACCTGATTTTCTTACACTGCACTCCATTACCCTAGTTTTGCTCTTGTTAATGTTCATCTTATATGCACCTTTCAGCACACTGTCCATTCCGTTCAATTGCTCTTCCAGGTCCTTTGCTGTATCTGACAGAATTACTATGTCGTCGGCAAAACGCAGTTTTTAGTAATTCTTCACCCTGAACTTTAATTCCTTCTCCAAATTTCTCCTTGCTTTCCTTTAGAGCTTGCTCAATATACAAATTGAGTAACATTGGAGAAAGGCTACAACCCTGTCTTACTCCCTTCCCAACCACTGCATACCTTTCATGCCCTTCAACTCTGACAACCGCTGTCTGGGTTTTGTACAAGTTGTAAATAACCTTACGCTCCCTATATTTTACTCCTGCTTGCTTCAGAACTAGAAAGAGTTTATTCCAATCAACATTGTCAAAAGCCTCCTCCAAATCTACAAAAGCTAGAAATGTAGGTTTGCCTTTCCTTAACCTATCTTCTAGGATAAGCCGTAAAGTGAGTATTGCCTCCCGAGTTCCTACATTTCTCCTGAACCCAAACTGATCTTCCCCGAGGTCAGCTTCTACCAGCTTTTCCATATTACTCTGTAAATACAAATGCCACCATAAGACAAAGGCGATCCTGTATTGAAAAGAACGACTTTTTGCTAGACCCTCCTTAGTTTACGAATAAATCAATGACAAAGTTGGTGGCGAACAATTGTATTTTCATTGCCGTATATAGAAAGTGCATGTAAAACCAAACAGGTTTCCAGAATGAAACTTTCACTCTGCAATGGAGTGTGCGGTGATATGAAACTTCCTGGCGGAAAAAAATTGTGTACCGGAACCGGGACTCGAACTTGGGACCTTTGCCTTACGCGGGCAAGCGCTCTACCGACTGAGCTATCGCGACACGACTCACGATGCCGCCCCACAACTTGCAAGTTTCGCTGGAGGACTTCTGTGAAGTTTGGAAAGTGGGAGGCGAGGTACTGGCGGAAGTAAAGTTGTGGGGCGGCATCGTGAGTCGTGTCGGGATATCTCAGTCGGTAGAGCGCTTGCCCGCGTAAGGCAAAAGTCCCAGGTTCGAATTGTTCAAATGTTTGTTAAGCTTATGGGACTTAACTACGGGGTCATCAGTCCCTAAACTTACAAACTACTTATGAACTACTTACTAACTAGGACGGCACAAATATCCATGCCGGAGGGGGGATTCGAACCCCCTCCCGTAGTGGCCGTGCTGACCGTGACTGGAGCGCCTCAGTCACCTCGGCCACCGCGGCCGGCCCCAGGTTCGAGTCCCGGTTCCAGCACACTATTTTAATCTGCCAGGAAGTTTCAAACAAATTTTATTAGTGTAATATGAGTTACAAACCTAATAATCATATAGTTATTAACGTCTTAGTGTTTTCATGGTGCAGCTTGGATACCAGTAATCGTAGTCAGCCGAGCATTGTAGTTGGTTGAGCCGTGCGCAGTGGCTCCGCTGGTTCAGTGAGAGGGCTGTTGCCCCCTAAAATATATTTACAGCTGTGAAATTATGAAAAGCATGATAAGGAGCTGATCTGCCCGATAAAAGACTAGTCAAGGTGCTAGACGACCAACCCTTGGGTCTTGGTTCAATCCTTGGCTCGTTTTTAACCGATTTTTTTATTTTTATTTTTATTTTTTTTATTTTTTAATATATGTCACAGTATTTCGAAATCTAGACTATCTTTGTGTCTTTCGTATGGCCCAGATGGAAGATGGGAGACGGCCTCAGGAGCTACTGGATTTCATTCCCTCAGGAAAGAGATCCTCAAGGATACCAAGGAACCGTTGGAAGGATGGCCTCCATGATGACCATAAGCATGCAGCACTATATGTGTCCTACCACGAGGGGCTAACGGTTCTTTCTTGAGTACGTGCATGACAAGCACGGGACCCAGCTAATGCAGTCTATCCTCCTTCTTTCCTCTCTGGACTTCATTTTTTCCCTTCCCTCCTTTTTCGTCCTCACTCGTTCCCCTCCCCACTGGGGGATCGGGATGACCTTAGTAGTATTAGGATGGCCAGTATGTCTCAGACATCCATCCAACCAACCAGCTAACCAACCAACCAACCAAACCCTCTAAATGTGGACAGGTGACGGATAGTAGCAAAGAATAGGAAACAATGGGGAAGGAAACTTGTAGCAGCGTGCGGTTCAAAAATGTTCAAATGTTTGTATAGCTTATGGGACTTAACTACGGGGTCATCAGTCCCTAAACTTACAAACTACTTATGAACTAGCTAATCCTAAGGACGGCACAAATATCCATCCCAAGGGGGGATTCTAACCCCCGACCGTAGTGGCCTTGTAGACCGTGACTGGAGCGCCTCAGTCCCCTCGGCCACCGCGGCCGGCTCGACGGGTATTCTATATTGTTTCCAGATCATGTCACAGGGATTCGCCTGCCCATTGCCTACCCGGATTTTCGGCAGAGCTGCACTTCATCCTCAGGGCACTATAACGCATTCGGCATGTTTGAGGAACACAATTTTTATTCTACTCTGATTCCTTTAGCGCCGTACTATCACTGCAGGTCATGTACACATCTGAAACTATCACGCAGTTGATCCATGAGCAACTATACTTCCTCCAACGGCCGGGTAAGGAGGTGTCATTTCTCTGGTTACAAGAGGATGTGGAGAATTGGCGTGATGAAGCGGTGCGGCTGATGTGGCTGCCAAGGTGGCCTGCAGTGACTCGAATGTCAAAGACTGTGGTATTCCCTGGCGGGATGTTTTGTCCGTGTTGCGACCGCGGTCCCTTCAGTTGTGGGAGGAGACGTGGCTGGCAGAGACAGGTAATAAACTGCGGTTGGTTAAGCCAACTCTCCGACCGTGGCGAGCCTCCTGCCAGTCATTCAGGCAGTTTGAAGTGACCCTGACGAGCCTCCGCATTGAGCACTGCCCTTTAACCCACAGCACTTAATCCCGTCGAGAGGATCGATGAATGCCTGTGGCGTTTACGATGCCTGTGACGTGCAAATCAGTGTGCGCCACATTTTAAATGAGTGTATTTTGCATCATGCTGAGAGGGCAGCGGCTAATTTTGGTTTTAGCTGATAACGAGGCGAGTGTGACGAAAATTTTACAAGTTTGTGAAATGTCTCGACTCAGGCCTGAGCTTTTAGGCTGGATATTGTAATATGTTAAAGAATGGCTCGCTGATACCTTTTCTGTAAGAGATCGGCCAACCACTACACTGATTCTGAGTTTTAAGTACTTCTACGACTATCAATGTAAATACAAATATACAATCCCTGAGACGGATTTTCGTCTCGAATATGTCAAAGACATTAATGATAAATTTGAAGCATTGAATTAAAATTTGTGATGCCACTGAGAATTGAACCCTGACCTCCATGCTTACAAGGCAATGTTCTATGGAACACGGAAGCTGAATTAAAGTTTGTGACGCCTTAATCGTTAGTGATGCGGTGGTGTAGCGGTAAGACGTCTGCCTAGTAAGCATGGAGGTCCGGGTTCGATTCCGGGTCGCATCACAAATTTTAATTCAATGCTTCAGATTTATCATTAACTGCTACTACTGTCTATTTTAGCAGACCAACTTACACTGCTGATATGCTATATCTGTTTGTGCGTTTGGTTCGTTGACCAGGCAGTTCGCCTTCCTGTTGCTTGTTCTTATTTACTTACTGTTGACTCCATTGACACTTGTAGTCTAATTATTTTGTCATGGTGCTTTAGACCTTGCTGTTATGCGTCCTAACATAGGCCTAGCCTGGATATGAATACGGGAGGGGGTTTTCAATGAACGGACACTGTAATAACGTGTGCTCTTAATAGAAATACAGATGGCGCTAATACAGTATATACTATAATATTTTTCATTGCAGAGGACTGGATACTTGGACGAGGGAAATCATGTAATGATGACAGGCAAATGTGGATCGAAACACGGATGGCAATGACAAACGCAGTGCGTGAAGCTATCAGTAACTTCTGAAACATTAACAGAGAAGCAGTGCTTAAGTCAATTTTTTGTGTTTGAAAGCTGTCAACTGAAAACAGCCGGTCGCGGTGGCCGAGGGGAATGCGGCGCGCCAGTCACGGTCTGCACGGCCACAACGCTCGGGGGTTCGAATCCCCCCCTCGGGCATGGATATTTGTGACGTCCTTAGTTTTAGCTACTTCATAAGCAGTTTGTAAGTTTAGGGACTGATGACCCCGTAGTTAAGTCCCATAAGCTCTACAAACATTTGAACATTTGAATTAAAAATAAATAAATAAATAAAAGTTTATACGAGATACTCTCTGTCTAGACGGGAACCTTGATTCTTTACATAGAAACTTCAACAAATATTGCTGACTGGCAATGTAATTACTAACAGTGGTGTTAAAAAACAAATCTGCATAGCTCCATGGTCCAACACTCTGTACACAGAATCTCCGCCGGATTTAGTCGCCCTCTTTACCATAATTTTCAGTGGGTGCTCGAGCAAGTATTTGATCCTAGTGACTGGAACACATGCAAGTCACACTCATCTATAAGGAGCAGGCATAGTAAGTGAAGATACCTGAGAAGAAACTAAATAAAGTTCGCATTCGTTTAGTAGTAATAACGATAACTGTTAATACACTTAACACACTGTGAGATAAGACGTTTAATTCCTCAATGTTTTCAGTTAGATACAGGTTCAGGTGCACACCTTTTTCTCTGAAACACACCGATGGCCGAGCATGTCTTTCTAAAGGGCTCTAAAAACCATGAAAATCGATTGGGGGAAAATCGTGACTGTATGGAGCAAGTGTAACGGCTTTCCAGTCTTGGCGAAATGTAGGCGAGCTTTGTCCTGTGTAATATTTCTGGCTTAAAGCCATCATATTAAGATCGAAATATTACTTGTGCAGCCGGTTAGGACCAGTAGGCGACAGATGGTAAAATCTGGTGAGAACCGCGACAGGTGGTACAATAGGTCTGGTTCTCATGGGAAAGAGCATTGGCAAATCTCCCCGAATTCTAGGGAAGTCCGCGAGCGGCAGGCACTGGATGTCGATTGGCTGTAGCACTGGCGGTCAAGCGCCAAAACGCAAGTACATTTTTTATTAATATTAAATAAACTAATTATTTATTCAATGTCGTACTCAATTAAGAAAAAACTCTCATAGTCAGTCTATGTCCTGAGTAGGTAAAAGATATTAATAATTGCTAATTCAATAAACAAAATAATGAATTTAAGGAGGACGGTGCACGGCGGCCATGTTTGCGCGCCATATCGCGGAACGATGGCAGCCTTGCATCGAGCCGTCACACACACAGTAGCACACGCACTCGGAAGAGTAACATGTGACTTCAGTAAGCACACTCGGCGGAGTAACATGCATACGTAGGCGGTCATAAAACATTAATTAATCATCTTAGATCAAGGCGAAAAGACTTTATATTTACTGTCAGTTAAGACAATGTGTGTCAAATGGATGTTATTATGCGGGTAGCTAGTTTTCTGCAGTCTTTAAATAAATCAGCTGGCATTTCGAACTACCAGTAAGTAGATCAGTTCCTGCCAATAGTTTAGCAATTTCAGCCCCGTTCAAGAACTTCGACCTGCATGCTATCATCTGCGTGGGGACGACATCTATAGAAGAAGTCAGCTTGGTGAAGTTTTAGAGATTTCACTCTTCACTCAGTGCAGTGGGGAGTTACTACAACCCTCGCGTACACTGTCATTGCGGTACAAAACGCAAACTGTTGTGCGTCATCCACGGCAACATGGAGGAGGAAAGAAACTGATACAGGACGGGTTTAAGCACAACCCCCTGTAGACATTTTCCTGTTGTACCTGACACAGAATGATGGCAGTTTTTGTCGGTTTGCTCAACATTTCGGGAGGGGTTTGAACCCCAAAAACCACCCCATTGGCTACGTCCATGGGTCCTAAGCATCCCGTTATCCCGTTCTATCCTGTTGTATTCGTTAGTGAAGTGTGGTGAACCCCCAGAATCGTGGTGATGCAACAGTGTTTTCGGAGGGTCGCGGTAGACGGGCGCTTTCCCTCGGTGCGGCGCGGCGGCAGGTAGGCGAGACGGGCGTGCCCCTGCGAAACCGTGATCTGCTTGGCGGTGTGGGCGTCACCGCTGCTGGCCGCGGGCGCGCATTCCTAGCTCGGCGTCGGCGCCGCTGCCGCCGTGTCATTACCAAACCCACCCCCACCGCCGCCCACGGCGCCGGCCGCCGCCGACTCTCAAAATATAGGCCGCGCCTGCCTCCCTGCCCAGACACCTCTCTGCAGTCTTGCCGGAATGCCGGGCCCCGGGGCACTGCTCCTCTCTAACTTATACAATAATACCCGGGCCGCGTCTCCCCACAGCGATTCTAAGAAACGCGCCCCTTCCGTCTTGTCCTTGCCTTCTGTCTTCCGAAAATCCATATCAGAAAACAAGAGCGATACGTGACACGTGAAGGAGACGATATCTTTAACAAGTCTATAGGTACATTTCCTACAGGAAGCAAGTATTAACCAGGGGAAAGCAAAATACCCACCATATAAATATTAAAGATATGGATGACTGGCAGAACATTAGATACTAGGTACAAAGAGCACATCAGGTCTCGGAACTATGGCACAAACCATTCAACGTTTGCCGACCACCTGAAACAAGAACACCATAGGCTCAGCACCATAGAAAAAGATAAGTCATACAGACTAGTAGAGACAGACACCTCCCTTTCTAAGAAAACCTCCATGTACAAAATGTTTGTAAATCTATCGGACCGAACTGCGTGGTCATCAGTCCGTAGCTTACGAACTACTTAAACCTAGGTAAACTAACCTACGGACAACACACACACACACCCATGCCCCAGGGACGACTCGAACCTCCGCGGCGAGCAACCGTGTGCTCCGCAGCGAGACGCTTTAGACCGCTCGGCTACTCCACGCGGCTCTCCATATACACAAAGCACCATAGCACAACAAACAATTACTAAATGACCAAATAAATATTGGAAACCAAACGCTGCATAAAATAGAAAAAAATCATATAAAACCTTCCCCTTCATGCCCATAGCTATCTCAGTCTACTTCCACATCCCACTGTCTACACTCCACAGCTAATGTCAAATAAAATCACATACCCACCTCTCCGCTAAACATTTGACTCACCGAACGTGTCATACGTTTTGAACTCCCAAACTTGCTCGTTCCCTGCTAACAACCATTCAAACTCGTTCCCCCCCCACACACTGTTACCCTGCATCACATACTAGATTCAACAAAAAACACAAGTCCCAATTCTCCCCTCCCCCCCCCCCTCCTCCAGACCACACACACACACACACACACACACACACACACACACACACACACAATAAATATATATATATATATATAATTTTGTCACTATTCCATTCCGCTTATATCAAAAGTAAATACACTAAAACATAATTTATTATAAAACATGTGATGTTGGCAACACTCCAATAACACAATGTGCAGACTCACTCAAAACAAAAACACACGTCTGATCTGTGAAAAACAAGTGAAAGTAGTGGAAGAAAACAATGACACAGCATGAAGAATCGGTGGTACTGCATGAAACAGACCGGCATTCCATGATGTGAGGCGAAAACAAGACCAAATTTCCGTAACAAACGTTAGGTCTACTTTTCATGTTTCGTTCACAATCTGTTTTCGATCTAAAAACAAGACAAACTGTAGATTTCTAATATTTCAGACCACTGAAGATGTTTTACTGTCATTAAAACGAAACGCATCTGGTGAGAAAAATCGCATTGTTATTATAGTTGCAAAGACGTACAAACACTGTCATTCATAATTATGAAAGAAACTACGGACATCATGGCCACACAAACGAAGAATTACTAAAGATACATTCCCAGAAAACGAAAGAAGCTTTATAAATACCGAGAACTAAAATGTGACGAGTGTTCAAATGAAAAGGTACGAAACGTATAGTTGAAGTCTTTATTCAAAACTAATCACCAAAGGCCGATCAGGCCAAGTGGTCCTGGCTGAGCCAACACCGTCTAAATACAAGGCCTCACAACAAGCCCGTATCACGTCACGCCGATGGGCTGCCACCGCAAGCTCACTGGCTGGCCGCTGGGGCACAGCCCACTCACTGCCTCTTAGCGCTAACCAGTGAGCTTTGCGATGGCAGCCTGTCGGTGTCACGTGACACGGGCTTGTTGTGAGGCCTTGTATCTAGACGGTGTTGGCTGAATCGCGGTGGAGTAGCCCAGCGGTCTCAGGCGCCTAGCCGCGGAGTGCGCGGTTGCTCGCCGTCGGAGGTTGGAGTCCTCCCTGTGGCATGGGCGTGAGTGTTGTCATTAGGTTAGTTTACCTTAGTTTAAGTATAGTTTTCAAAATGACAAGCCAAGATCGCAAACAAACAATTTATTAAGTGACGACCGGTTTCGGTGCACTGTGTCACCATCATCTGGTCATATATATTTTATAATCTGGTCATCTTGTTAAAAAATTGAGTATAAAATAACAAGTGCAACTTTGCACTTAGTCATTATGTATTTTTTTTTTTTATTTTGTAAGCAGTCATGTTTTTAACTTATGTATTTTTTTATATAATGACTAAGTGCAATGTTGCACTTGTTATTTTATACCCAATTTCTTAAGAAGATGACCAGATTATAAAATATATATGACCAGATGATGGTGACACAGTGCACCGAAACCGGTCGTCACTTAATAAATTGTTTGTTTGCGATCTTGACTTGTCATTTTGAAAATTATAAAACGAATTGATCGCCTCCAGACCTGACTATGTCAGGTAATCTTAATTAGTTTAAGTAGTTTGTAAGCTACGGACTGATGACCACGCAGTTTGGTCCGATATATTTACAAACATTTGAACATTTGCGTTGCTCCTAGCTGAGGAAGCAGTTGGAGTTCCTCAGTCGTTCTGCTGAATCTGCGTATTCCACCGACATCATTCTACAGCCAACTACGTGTCTTTTTCCAAAGATATAAACTAACACCGTCATGTGGTTGATTGGTCACTTTGTACATTACATTGTGTCCAGCGTGGATGGTGATGTTCATTTCGCTTTTTGGCAGTTCCTGTCGACAGCCTGCTCACAGCTGCCACTCTTCAGAGAACAGCTCGCTATCTTACATTTAACAAAGAGGGGATGGGATAAGTGAGGAAACAGCTGCTGCCGTTTAGTGCAGTGTGATCGGACAATGAGGTGAGGCGAAGGCATCGTGGCCAGGACTCGCCTGCGTCGACTCACCCTCCTTGTCTCCACCAGCCGGCAACTGACTGTATCTGCCAGAGTATTCAGATGATTCTGGTGTCAACACTATTATGATGTGAAATAAATCGCGATTTGCGATCAGTTATGGCTTCATTGTATTAGGTTTAGATGGAATACACAAGTGCGGTGAATAAAAATTTGTGCCCGGCCGGGATTCTAACCCGGGATCTCCTGTTTACTAGGCAGACGCGTTGACCACTCCACCACCGAGGACACAGTGGCCAACCCGACTGCAGAGGTCTCTTCCCTGCACGACTCCCGCCACACCCAAATCTCCATTCGTCACGCTGTCTCGTCCTATTATCACAGCCTATTTGTTCTGTGGCGAATGGAGATTTGGGTGTGGCGGGAGTCGTACAGGGAAGAGACCTCTGCAGTCGGGTTGGCCACTGTGTCCTCGGTGGCGGAGTGATCAACGCGTCTGCCTAGTAAGCAGGAGATCCCGGGTTAGAATCCCGGCCTGGCACAAATTTTCATTCGCCGCACTTGGGTATTCCATCTAAACCTAGTACAATAACTGATCGGAAATTACGATTTATTTCATTAGATGAACGCTGTAAAAATATATAACTATTATGATGATTGTGTTATTATGAGAAAAGAGAAAGTTTTTTTTTTCGAATATCAGAGTGTGTTAAAAACTGCGACATTGTTTTGCTTTTAATAAATTACTTTGAGACTAGCATCAGTTTGTGTTAAGAAAACAGGTTAGGATACTCACCGGCATTTTTTCTTCTTCTTTTTTTCATTTAGAAAGAAGAATGTTTTGTTTTGAAAAAGAAAAAGTGGATTAATTACACGTCTAACGCGTTGGAGGTCAATAACAATAATTATTTAAAAAAGTGGATGAACCGGTTCCCGCAGATCATCGAGGTTAAGCACAGTGGGGTTACGCCAGTATTTGGTTAGGTAACCATCCGCAAACGTCAGGCACTGTTGACAATATTTCCCTTTGCCTTACGGCAGAGGGGACAGGAGGCTTAGTGGTTTAAAGTCCTTGATCACCAGGCTTTGCGCTAATGTCCTCGATTAAATTCCAAACCTCTTCGCAGTATGTCATGGAGTGAGGACAATGGACACTGTTGATGCTGATGTCAAGCTCGGTGGCCCTGTTGTTGCTTTACTACTGAAGTGTCTAAGGCAACGTAGTGAGTTCTATTACTTAAGTAGTCTTCGTGCCACCAGAAGTCTGGGTCCTCCAGTCCGACGAACCAGAAAACGTTTGTCCACTTTTCCCCGTTTCCTATATCCACTTGTTTATTAAGTTTCTAGCGTAGTGTTTACAAACTCGACCAATCCATCGACAAAGCATGTGTACGGAGGAAAAAAAATGGTGACTGAATACATAGAGAGCAGACTTTGACAATGAGACAATGTCGGTGTGAGAGAAAAAGACAAAGGCATATTGACGATGAAAGTGGCAGAGACAGGGGTAAGGAAGATCGAAATAAAGGGATGAAGAGAGCGACAATGGGGGAGAGAGGCGGAACAGGAGCCAGTAGGAGATTGACATATGTTGACGGTGGTGTATGTGAACAGTGAGCGACCGGATAAAATGATCCAGCTTGTTTGGAGTTAAAACAGCGCAAATGAGTTCGCACGCCGAAACTTTTGGTGAGACATGCGGGATGAGGACGGCGGCATCTAGCTGCTTCTACACTTTTCTGTCAGTCTTTTGAGTATAAATATATTTGCCTTTTTTGTGCTCACAGACGAGTATTTTTCAGCTGGTATCATTGAATGAATAATTCAGTGAAGAATAAGTGTGGCTAGGTGATAAACTATAAATCCAAAAGACGCGTATTCGATCTTCGGCTAAGTCTCGGATAAAAATCTTCCACTCATCACTCTTTTGCACCTATGTCGGTATTGTTGAAGTGAAAAATGTCGAGTTGGACCGTGGTTCGAAATACACTTTATACTGTAGGTACCCCTACAAAACTGTTTGGGTGAAACGGTCGGAGGAAGGCAGCGCCATACCACCTCTAAACACGAGCATGACTAATAAAGCAAAATGGCCAAACCTGTTTTCAGATTTTCGACTCTTTCACATTTGCTTTATCTTTACAGTGAAGAACGGTAACGAAAAGACGAGGCGTACTTGCCATCGACGAATTAGTCCAAATTTAAAGTACATGTAGTGCCTCAAGTGGGAACTAGATTGGCCAAGCGTTTAGAAAATAAAAGGAAGTTTGATACGGATCTATCACCATATTAACCTTATCAATTGTTCCTGTGAAAGTGAGTGTACGAAACGGTGTTTGGATCAGCTGTCAGAGATCGGATTCATATTGAAAGGGTCGTCCAATCGACTCCGCCCGAGGGCACATCCGTGCTCCTTAGCAATGTGTATACTGCTGACTTTACAATTAACTGCAATATCGTACAAGTTACTTCGTATTTATATGTGGACAGCATCAGCATGGGACATTATTATTTTAGAACAAGCGCATTATCTTGCAAATTTGGGTTTGTGAATGGTCCGTAAGGTGCAAGTGCTCAACGACAAGTTGCGTTACGCGTGGTTCGCTCCTGCACTGTGCGATGAAAGAAGCTGTTTTCAGAATGTCAATCAAGTTTGTTATTCTTTCTAGACATTAACAAAAACCATGTCACTGCAACAATGGCGACATTTATAAAGTACGTAAGATGCGGTCAAAATTATTGCTTCCTCTGTTTCTTCGGTAATTATCAACCCGGTACATGTAATTGATCAATTGCAAGAGAATGGAAGTATCGATTTACATACGCAACGTTCCCGTGTACGTGATAACAGTCTATTTAAATGTTCGTAGTATCGAATTTCATCATATGCCTATCCTTTTCGTTCCCATTATGGAACCTCATCAGTGCAGATTGCAACTCATGATGATTCACGTATTTTGCATAAAACATTTATAAGTCAAATCCCTAAATTACCTAAAAAGATCTTCCTAGTACATGTTAGAAGTTTCACTACGGTCGGGGATTCGAATCCCCCCTCGGGCATGGATATTTGTGCCATCCTTAGTTGTAGGTAGTTCATAAGTAGTTTGTAAGTTTAGGGACTGATGACCCCGTACTTAAGTTCCTTACGCTTAACAAACATTTGAACATTTTTGTTAGAAGTTTAAAATTTGTCATTTGTGATTTTAAACTTGTAACATTTACTAGCAATTCCTTTATAGCTATTTTATGGATCTGACTTATAAATGTTTTATGCAAAATACATGTTTAGAAATGTTTGTATAGTCTATGGGACTTAACTACGGAGTCATCAGTCCCTAAACTTACAAACTACTTATGAAATACTTACGAACTAGGACGGCACAAATATCCATGCCCGAGGGGGGATTCGAACCCCCGGCCGTAGTGGCCGTGCAGACCGTGACTGGAGCGCCTTAGTCTCCTCGGCCACCGCGGCCGGCAAAATACATGAATCATCATGAATTGCAATCTGCACTGACGATGTTCCATCATGGGAACGAAATCGATATGTAATTAAAAAAAAAAAAAAAAAAATCATATCGCAACATATGGCTGGAAATTTCTTGTTTTTATTGCAATATTGTGGAGGGGTGGCACAATCTTCGTTATGGAGTCAACTTACAACCTACATGATGTTGCGATTAAGTTTGCCGTCGAGCGGAGTCGAACCCGCGATCCTTCCAATACGAATCTGATCTCTTAGTGTTGAGCCAAACAGCGCTTTTTGAATGCTGTCACGGGGACTATTGCTAAGGTGCATATGGTAATAGATCCGTTTCAAGATCCCTTTTATTTCCTGAACGGTTGGTCATTAGGAAATGCCTCTTAGGGCACTTCCATGTGACACCTTTCCTTGTTGTTAGATCAATCATATGATGAACGTCCGCTATTTGATATTAAAACGGCCTACTTCCGGTTTCATTGTAGTTTTATGATTTTTTGCGAACATTTAGGACAATAATAATATAAATAACTCCAAATTATGTACGATACGATTACGACTCTACTTTTGTGATAAACTCAACATGTAATATCCTCTCTGGCCGTATTTTAACAAACAGCCATAATTATTTGATATTTGAGCTTAATTTTGACAACCATACACTTTTCTAGTACTTTTACCTCTTTCAGCTATTATTTTGTCTCCCATATTTTCATTAAGTTTTTTCGTTAAAATATTATCACCTGTCCTGCCGTGATAGTTTATCCTCTTTTTCAAGTTAATTTTCTTTGCCTGAACCGGTTTACGTAAAATATAGTGTCAAATCGTCGTTACTTTTGCAAATTTTTCTGAAACGTTGCGACTTATGGAAATAATTTAAGAGAGCAAATTGGTAGGGAATTTTATCCTCTAAAAATACGTTTATAAAATTTTCCTCTCAGATGAACCGTTAAAGCGTTATTTGCAATTAAATTTCTCGCTATCAAAAGGAAATCAGAAAAGCCTATTTTTAGTGTTACTAACCTATTTTTTGGACCGAAACATTTGAGAATGGGATGTTGTGGTCGATGGCGGCCAATATTTAAAAGGTAAAGCAGTCAACAATCCGAAGATTGGTTTGAACACCACAGTGCTTTACTAGGCATGGTCCTGTTTGGAGGTGGTATGCCGTTGCCTTCCTACGTCTCTAAAATTTGGTGTCGATCGGCTGAACGGTGCAACCTAAAATGTGAGAACGCGATGCAGTGTCAGATCTCCGTTATTTTTTGCAAATATCTCTGAAACGATGCGAAATATGAAAGAAACGTAAGAGACGAAAGTTGTATAGAAGTTTCTCCCTTACTAATTCTTTCATTCAATTTTTGTATCGGATGAACGGTTAAGCCGTTAATTTCAATTGAATTTCGAGGTGTAAAAAGGGGATCACGAAGGCCCGTTTTATTGTTACAACCGTAACCTATAGTGAGGCAAAAATAAATGCATTTTTATATGAGCTAGTATTGTCTGTGGTCGAAAATCGACCAATTGTGTTTACAATGGTCACTGGGGGTAAAATTTTACGTATCATGTCGGCGGCCTCGCGTGATTATGTTGGCAACATCAACAACAGGATAGAAAATCTTTGCCCATTTGTTCGAACCACATAGAATGACTCGATTAGTGTATCGTACAGACTATGAAGTAAACAAATAATGCTGTTCCCGCTTTATGTTTGACAGGTTCTTGTATGTACTCTCGTCCGCTCAGTAAAAATAGTTGCCCTCGTAAAGCGAAGATTCCACGAGAAAACATCGGCGTTGTCAAGCGATTGGCTAAAATGAAGACTCACAGGATTTTCACTATTCAGCATCTGTTGTCAACATTATCATAGGAGGCCGCTGGGATATTTGGTAAAATTTAACCGGCACTGGGAGGTATGAAACGGTATCTTTTACGTGTTAAGGAAAATGCATGACACAATAAAAACAAATAAAAACGGAAGTATATACTTCACATGCCATTTTCGAATTATATAACATTCATTAGCCTAATATTTGAAATGGAACTACAATTTCGGTGTTCGTATATTTATACAACGCCGAGAAATAATAATAATAATAATAATAATAATAATCTGACATAATGTCAGAGCTGACATGTCGACTTCGTAGTTCCACCCGAGCACCGCTAGATGCCTCTCACGGTGCATCGTCCTTCATATCGGCATTCATATGAAAACATCCATTTCCTTTAACCACTCTTAATCACTGCGAAAATGAAGCATTTGAGCGGCACAAGAAAGTGAGTTGGGAGCACTCCATATATCGATAGTCACTTATTTTAATAATGCAGATGCGCTGCATTACAGCGTCTTTAGTCGAGGTGAGTAGCCAGTCAGTGAGCTGATTGTTGGAGAATGTAGAACTTGATCCAAGCTGTAGATAGGAAAATGTCTACTTCCTTTAATGGCTAAATGCACACATAATATTTATATTCGTGAAATCTACGACAAACAATCTTTCGAATTATGTAACTTTCATTGGTCTTCTTGTACGAATAAATTAGTAATCTGCACCACAATTTTCGTGTTAGCGTATTCATATAACGATAGTGGCTTAGAGCTCAAGCAAACCGGAGCAAGTAGGTCGGGCAGCTGTTCCGGAGTTGACCCACTACGGAATGTAAGAGAACGACCCAGAATGCAGAGCAGCAGTCTGCGGCCAGCAATCATCTGTTGCCGCCTCCCCGTGCCGCGGTATCTGCGTGCCCGGAGACACGACTCGGGGCCGTGCGCGGCGCGCGGGACTCTTCGCCTTTCATAAATGATTCATGCCGCCCGCCCCGCCCCTCTCTCTGTCGTTAAACGGCTGTGGGTATAACGAGGGGCATACCTTCCAAATAGATGTTCATTTCCCGGAATTACAGACAAATTCCAGTCATCGGGCCGGGAAGTCGTAATTCGACCCCGCGGCCGCGGCGCGGCGCACGGCGTACGCGCGCGCCCGCCCCCATCTTAGTTCGGCGTCGAGCCGCCCGTGGCGCTGAGGTAGACACCTCGCTCGGCGTCGCCAGTTTTGCGCGCAGTCTGTACAATGAGCACGTGATGAACGGGTCTGTGACGGAGAGGGGGGGGGGAGGGGAGAGGTAATTTTTGCAGCGGTAATGCGTCTCGGGGCACTGGTGTAGGGCGGCGAGATGGACGCGGCCGGGTAATTGCAGAGCCGGCAGCGGGAGCGTGCGTGCGCGGCAGCAGCGGCCGGCGCATGAGTTATGATGCCTGGCGGTCGCCCTAACGACGCCGCCTTCTCCGTACAGGCTAATGCCCGGGGCCGCGGGCCGCGCATTATAAAGCGATGTATCCCAAAAGGCCGGCCGGCTGTTTGCAGTCGCTGCCGACGTGTACATTAGCACCCGCGCTCTGCCTGTTCCGCGGCCGTCTCCATTAACTGTTCTCGCGTACTCTCAGATGTCTCTACACTAACACACATTTCGTGCTTTACACAAGCCCTTTTCCAGCCCATCGTTAGTGGTAAACGGTGGGCAAAGTTTGACGCCCTTACGGTAATTAATACATAGTGAATACGAGTTTGAGTACTGAGGGGAGGCGTGCTTAGGCAGTCCTTGCAGGTGCGATGACCACTTTGTCGCCAGTGGTGCAGAGGTCAGCACAACTGCCTAGAAAGCGGGAGACCCGGGTTCGAATCCCGGCGGGGTGCTTATTTTCAGCTTTGCCCATTCGCAGTTGCCATATATTCTGTGAATATGAAATAATTAAAAAGTGTTTATAAACTATCATTCTTTGTTCCTTTCTTCCATCAGATCATTTTAAATGCACATTTAAAGTATTTTTATCGCATGAGAAATGTATTTCGTCGCGGAGACAGCATGTATACGAGTCGCAGCGCGGCCTCAGTGGCAGTGGTGGTAGCTGCAATGCGCATGCGTGGATGAGTTTCAAATTCTCTTCTGAGTCCCCTGGAGATAGCATGTAGGCGTTTCAGCGGCACGGAGGGGTGAGGGTAAACACCGCTTTTAACACTGGAGTTGTAGCTGTTAGAGACACCACCAGCTCATGGCTACTCGAGCTCTGGCGGTTACGCGCGAATGGTACCGAAGCAGGACAAACGGACCTACTGCGCACCTCGCCTTGCGCATGTGCCAACATTCGCCCTTCATATTTGCTTTTGGCGCATTGAAGTTCATCAAAAACATGACATATTTTGTATCTTTAAACTCTAACTTAAAAACGCACCAATTGTAAAAGCATCCAGAATATCCGATCATGAATAATCATGTACTCTGTACCTAGCAAGAGAATAGTCTTCTAATTCGTGGATTCGCGGTGTGCTGTCGAAGGAAGTGGGTCCTAAACCGACAGCAAGCATTTTTTTTAACTCATTCTTCCTTTTAACAGATACGGGAACAACAATGACTTTCGATTGTTACTTGCCACATAACTGACATTTATACTCTTCGTTGTAACAAATATTTAACTGTTTGAAAAGACGTGGGGAGAGCAGCCTTTGCGCATGCGTAAGGTTAGGAGGGGGTGCTGCTTACACTGTCACGTGACTCGGTGGCACCTTGTCTCTTAATCGTAACAGATTCATTTTTTTTACAGTCACTTAACGTTGTAATCAATTACTTATTGTGTTTTAGTGTTCATGTGCATATTCGTATGTTATTGGTGTTTATTATGAAAGAAAAATGTACAATGTTCAGTATCTTTTAGAAACAAATTACTCAGCTTTAAGCTTGGAACAAAAGTGTGAAATAAGGAAACTTGGTAGGCCGGCGCCTCAGCTCGAGTTGAAGCAAACGTAAACAAGCCAAGACATTCTGCAGATCTTTTAACGAAAAATATGTCTAAAGGAGGGGGGGGGGGGCGCTTTCCCACGGTGCTTCTCGCAGAGGTGCGCCAAATTGAACCTCCAGTCATCTGAAGCACCAGCCGCCACAGCCCAACATGAATTACAGAGTCCGCCAGAAAAGTGTATGCACACTTTATGGAACTAAAATGTTACTTTTGTGTCTATTCTGCATTTAATAATTGATCACACGTATTGTACAACAGTTTAGCACATGGTTACTTAAAAAGTTCAAAATTATGACTGTTGGCGGCTGTACACAAAACTGAATGACAAGGGATCGCCGCACCTACGTCAGTCAGTGTTTCAATGGAGACCGCTGTAATCTCCCGGCGAAGTCCCTCAAGTGCGATTGGCTTACATCGATAGACGTTATCTTTCACCGTCAGGATCGACACGGGAAAACTCTTAGAACTGCTGGCCAAGCATTATGTTATTCGGTAGCTGAGTACTGCGCACCAGTCTGGTGCAAGAGTCGTAGTACTCATAATCTAAACGTGGCCCTGTTGTGGCGTCGCTATGCGCCGTAATGTCGGCAGTCCGCGCTTATCGCCACGCAAGTAGAAGCTGAGCGATTACTCGCTCTACAGAAATTCTGCCGTCGGGGGCGCCTCCAGCCTCGTTACCTCTGTCTGCTCCGCGCGCCGGCCAAGCAGAAGACGACTTGGCTAGAAATGCCGGTCACGGCAGTTCAGTCTACCAGGAGTGTGAAGCAGACCTAGGAGTGCTGCTCTTCCAGGAGATCCGCCAACAGCGAGCTAGAAGTCTACATTAGCACAAGCCGGGACACTAATATTGACTGATGTATTGCAGAACTGTTTTGTAGCTAACACGAGCACAACACCTAAAAGTTGAGTAGTACCTTCAATCGTAATAAAAGTATATGTGAACTAACCATTTCTTTTATTTGCAGACCTTGTCGAAAATCCCTGCCAGCCATGACCGGCCACCTTCTTATATCGCCGCAGTAGCGCATCCCGGAGTTACAAAATACCCTACATCTACATGGGATACTCTGCAAATCACATTCAAGTGCCTGGCAGAGGGTTCATCGAACCACCGTTATACTACTTATCTCCCATTCCAGTCTCAAATAGCACGCGGGAAAAAGAACACCTGAAACTCTCCGTTCAAGCTCTGATTTCTCGTATTTTATTCTGATGATCATTTCTATCTGGAGTTTCGTACGTAGACCACGCTGCAGCGATAAACGTCGTTGTTGTAATTATTCCCATCCCAGATCCTGAATCATTTCCGTAACGCTGTTTCCCCTGTATCATGACAATACGAAACGAGCTGCCCTTCTTTGGACTCTTTCCATGTCCTCCGTCAAACCCACCTGATAAGGATCCCACACTGGGCAGCGATACTCCAAAAATGGACGGACAAGCGTAGTGTATGCAGTTTCTTTAGTAGTTCTGTTGCATCTTTTAAGGGTACTGCCAATAAAACGCAGTCTCTGGTGCGCCTTTCCCACGACATTATCTACGTGTTCTAAATGAAACAATGAGGACTATAACTGGAATTATTAAATCTACCCCCACAGTCAGGCTGCCGGTACTGGCAAACATCCCCCTCCTCGAATTAGAACAACTGTGATCGTGAAAAGGGAACGGAAATAACCATCTAATTCGCACTGTCTCCCAATTCATGAGGTGATTATCTCCCTTTCCCCTTAAATCACGCCGTCATATTTGGATGGATGATGAACTGTGCAAAGATCAGATGGTAAAAGGGGAAAAAATTGAAGGAGGTTCTCTCCGAGTCATGATACGGTGATAAAATAAGCTCATTCCTCGATTTAACAGAGGACCCCCAAGGTATGGATCTCCCACGACGAATCTGAAGGCACTTAAATAGATTTAGGGTTGGTCACCTGTGCTGTGCCAGATATGTTGCACAAGTTGGGTACGTTGAACTCTCCAGCTTGTGATTGCGGAGCGAAAGGGCATACTATGGGCCACATCCTTAGTGATTGTCCAAAACACTGTTTTGCTGGTGGAGCAGAAGATCTAATTTGGCATCTTGTGCAGCAATCACGTGGTTTGTAATTAGGACATAAGCATCTAGAAATACAACCAGGCCCAATGTATGTTTTGTACCACTTTTTAATGACATTGCGTTTTCGTAACATTGTTTTACCGCCTCATATCGACAAGTACGATATTCTTAATACTATTTTTAAAGTATTTTATGACATGTTACCTATACGTAATTCGTAGCACATTTTAATACATTATAAGAATATGCTCTTCGTAATATACCATAAGTATCTTAAATTTTATCTGTACTTGTAGTCAGTGGCGGGCTAAGGGGAGGGGGAGGGAGATTGAGGAGGGGGCAACCCCGGGACTCCCGTCTTTGGGGGCAATACGTCAAAAGCACTTTTTATTTATCTTTCTTAAGCGCCCCTAATTCTGAGGCTTTCAAATCGCGAAATATATTTCCTTTACACTGCCCCGTGCCTCTCGTCCATGGAGGGCCTCCAAATCTTGGAAATACATGTATCACTATAAAAGTAACTTTCAAGTGGACGGGGGAAGGGGGGGGGGCTCATTTTGTTTTACTGCCGCCCCAGGCTTCCGACAGCCTTAGTCGCCACTGCTTATGGTCGTTTAGAGTTCTTCATTTTTGTGCTTCTCATACGAAATGTATGTATCTTTCACAGTTCCTCACGAGTAAATGTCCTTAGGTGTTAGATCTGACGACTGTGGAGGGAAGTCATGGGCCATGTTTGTCCAATGCAATATCACTGAAAATTGTTATTCAGCTATCAAGATCGTCATTATTAATCGCGTTCACTAATCTTGGAGTGTAAACTTCCCACTTTGCAGCTTTCAGAATTCTTCGTACGTTAATACTGCTAACCCCCACTTCTCGTGCAAAATATGGAGCAAACTTCTGTGGAGAAGTGAAAAGCGTTTGCAATACGAGAGGCAACGAAGCAGGACTTGTAGCTGTACGCTGTCTTTTGATCTTCCTTCGTGACTATCAGAAATCGTTCCTCGCAATTCAAAATTGTCAATAATGCTTTTAGTTAGGTGGTTTGTCGGTTCTGTTTCAAACGCCCGCCTACACTGACGTTGCCTCGCAATGACATCATAAAACTCTAAAAACTACTTCAGAATCCACTTTCGTTCGAATTTCAAGCGTGCTTCAGCGATCGTATTTTCTCAATACTGATTGTCAGGTGATAATACTAATATCTGTTGAGTCAAATACCATACTAAAACTCACTCGTAATTCAAATTAAACGGAACGATAGCTCGATAGAACCTGACAAAGACTGTATAAATTTTTCTGGGGCACTGTATGTTGCAGTTGTCGGTACTTCTCCTTACATTGTACTCTGAAAATATCAACAGTTCAAAAACTCAAATGTTTAAATGTTTGTAATTCTGAGGGACCAAACTACACTAGTCATCTGTCCCTAGAACTACAAACTATTTGAGCTAACTTAAACTAAGGACATCACACACACCCATGCCCGAAGGACGAGTCGAACCTCGGAAGCGAGTGGCCGCGTGGTCAGTAACGTGACGCCCCAAATTGCATGGCCATTTCCGCGCTGCACATAAACAGCATCGCCATCTATAGTATCGTATCGTAGGTGGATAAAAAATCACTGCTAGTTCGCCATGAAATCTAGACTACCATAGATGGCGATACTTAGGTTGATATAGGCTGCCCTTGGCTAGAAAACACTTCTTCAAATTCTGAAGGTTGTTGCTGTTTTTCCCGTACTTCATTTCAAAAACTGGTATGATGCATCTCTTCCCCGTAACCTACCCTGAGCAAACCAGTTCATCTCCTCATAAGAACGGTAGACTATATCCATTTAATGTGCTTACTGTATCCATGATTTGGTCTCCCTCTGCGATTTTTACATCACATATTTCTTGAATGAATATTGTGAAAATTCTTCACCGCTAAAGTCATCACAGATACTGTCTGCAGAAACAAGAAACAAGGTGCGTACTCATGCCTCGTGAGCGCCATCTGATCACCGATGACTAAAAATTCACGATACCTTAATGTCTAAGAAGGTGTCCTACCAATCTATCACTTTTTTCAGTCAAGGTATGGCAGATATTCCTCTTCTTACCAATTCTGTTCAGTACCTCGTCTTTACTTATGCGAAATACCAACCTAATCTTCAGCATTTGTCTGTAGCACTACATTTTGAAAAGTAATATCGTCTTCCTGTTTGAACTATTTATCGTCCATGTTTCACTACAGTAAAAGGCCACACACAACACAAGTGAGTCCAGGAAAGATTTACTAACACAATTTATTATTTATTTATTTAGCTTATGGCAATACAGATGAACTGCAACTAGCAATCATGAGTTTGTTTGATTTTACAAAATTTACAACAACAACAAAAAAGTACTTAATTGCATAATTTTACAAACTATAAAAGAGTTTAACAACTAAATCTACAAATTAATGTCTAGGTTTCCTATCCATTCAAGGGCTGCCTCTGTCACTTCAAAGAAATCTTCTATATTTCCTTGATAAGCTCTTCTGTAACAATGTGGTTGATTGTCTGGTGCTCGTTCCACAGTCACACTGGGAGGATGAAGCCTTTCCCCAACGGTGGAGATTTTCAGCACAGACGCTATGGCCTGTACGGATCCTTTTAAGTGTTTTCCAGGCACGACTTGGTAATTCCATTCCAGCTGGTCTTGCGTCAGGTCTTTGGAGGGTCTGATATTTCTCACAGGCAACATTGTTGCAGGTTTCTGTCCACTTTCTTTTAATGTTAAATCTAGTTGCCTGCAGTGATTCTGCCAATAAGATGAATGGTTGCCTAGATATCAGACGGCTCATCCGGAGAGCAGGCACATCATAGTACGGGATTCCTTGAGAGGGGCGTTCTGTCTTCGAAAGTCTGGAGACTCAATGTGACTTAGACTTGGTAATCAGTGAACAGGAGTAGATTTGATGCAGCCTGTTATTGTCCTCATTGTCGCAATTAGCTCTACGTCAATTTTTCTCACGCGTGAGCTATTAAGCCACACTGGAGCACAGTACTCAGCAGCAGAATAGACCTAAGGAGAAGCATCGCAGAGTTGTAGCTCTTACACCCCATGAGATACCACTCAGCTTCTGTATGATGTTATTACGTGATCTTAGTTTTGCTGCTAACACAACCCTTAGGCTGTGGCTAAGCCATGTCTCCACCATATCCTTTCTTCCAGGAGTACTAGTGTTGCATGGTTCGCAGGAGAGCTTCTGTGAAGTTTGGGAAGTAGGAGGCGAGTTACTGGCGGAAGTAAAGTTGTGAGGCGGCATCGTGAGTCGGGATAGCACAGTCGGTAGTGCACTTGCCCGCGAAAGGCAGAGGTTCCAGGTTCGAGTCCCCGTTCCGGCACACAATTTTAATCTGCCAGGAAGTTTCACAATTAATATTCGTTGAAGACAGCAGTGGTAAAATACAGTAACGAAATAGAGCAGTGTTTCCTATGTCAGTTGGTAAGATATTATACTTGGTTATTTTAAGGTCATTCTTGCGTGCTCCTTAATACGCCATGCGATACACAGTTTGGGAACCACTGCCGCGGTGGAGTAGCAGAGCGGTCTAAAGCGTCTCGCTGCGGAGCGCGCGGTTGCTCGCCGTGGAGGTCCTCCCTGGGACGTGTGTGTGTGTGTGTGTGTGTGTGTGTGTGTGTTTGTCCTTAGGTTAGTTTACCTAGGTTTAATTAGTTTGTAAGCTACGGACTGATGACCACGCAGTTTGGTCCGATAGATTTACAAAAATTTGAATTTTTTTTTTTTTTTGGGAACCGCTACTCTAGACTGTTTTATTTTTAAAACGTTTTTAAAGTTGCTAAAGTCTTTTTTGGGTGAAACTATACTGTGGCTGAGCTGACTGTGTAGTGGGTTGCTGGGTCGTGGCAAGAGGACTGAGATGAGAGTTTGCAGCGTTACGGAGCGTCGTAGTCTCCAGCCGGCCGACAGGTGCGGCGGCGTGGCGTCAGCGGCGGCGGCGCGCGGTCGCGTGCTGATGGGATGCACGCCACGCGACCCCGGGGCTGGCGCGGCCTCTCCTGTCATTACGGAGCGGACGGCCCACGCCGCCAGCGCACACGTGCGCCTGCACGCACCGCACACACGCACCACTTTCATTTTGTTTCCCTCATTAATGGAAATCTCCCCGTTAATGTTGCATCGACTCTTACCCTGCTCCAGAAATAATGCCTAGTAGCTAGCCGAGTGTAAAGAGATTTAATATCACGCAGGTCAGTTCGAAGAATCAACTCGTTCCCTCGAGCGATTCAATATCTCGATACAGAAAGTAAAATAGGAGGAACAGGTACGTGGAAAGCGTCATTGTACCAATCGATAGTTTCTGTGGAGAACACAAGATTCGAGACAGTCTACAAAACGAGAACATCGGACAGTCCACTTAGCGTAGTGTTGTCACCGTGTAAAATAACATCTGGTCTTTATAACAGCTGCAATTCGGCAACGAGGTAACTCGTCGCTTACTTCAGGTTTGGATGCACACAAATATAAGCTGGGCTTATTCGTACAGAAGCATTATAGCCATTAAGAAAAGGAAACTTGTAGTAGTGGTGTATTATATACCCTTTCAGTGATTTGCAGAGTATGTACAACTTCAGACAACAAAGTTTTGTGAATAGCAGTTATGTGTCGGCGTCGTATGTGTCCACTGGAAAAAAGCTTGTCGTGAAAAAGAAAAAAGTAAATAAATACATAAAATGTGTTTTTAAATTACCATTGTTCGTTTCGTTCTTCTATCTGATCAGTTTATATGCACATTTAAAATACTTTTATCGCTTGAAAAACGTTTTATGTCGCGGAGACAGCACGTATACGAGTCGTAGCGCGACAGCTTAATGTAGGCGGCAGTGGCCGCAGCGTTACAACGCGCATGCGCGTCTGAGGTTCAAATTCTCTTCTGAACCCCCTGGAGATAGCATGTAGCCACTTCAGCGCCACGGAGGGGCGAGAGTAAACACCGCTTTTAACATTGGAGTAGGAGCTGGTAGAGACACCACCAGCTCATGGCTACTCGAGCTCTGGCGGTTACGCACGAATGGTCCCGAAGCCAAGACAATAGAGCTATTGCGCTCCTCTCCTTGCGCAGGCGCAAATCCTCCATGAAGGCAATTTTGGCGCATTGAAGAATCATCGAAAACATGTCATATTTCGTATAATATCTAATAACTATACATTAAAGACGCATCAACTGTAAAAGATTTCAGAAGTTCCGATCATAAAGAATAATAATGAAATCACTGCTCTCCACCCTAGCAAGGGCCGTGTGGTTATCGGCATTGCGCTGCGTTGTCAAATGTGATGGGTTGGAGACCGACTACAAGCAATTTTTTTAAAAACCCAATCAACTTTTTAACTGATACGGGAACAACAATTAATTTTGTATTCTTACGTGCTACATATCTTTGGACGTTTTACTAAATGTGTCGCGATTTTAATGGTAAATAACGTTTATACTCTACGTTGTAACAAGTATTTAACTGTTTGAAAAGATGTGGGGGAGATCAGCCTTTGCGGATGCGTAAGGTTAGGTGGGGATGCTGTTTACAGTGTCACGTGATTCGATGGTAGCTTGTCTTTTCATCGTAACAGATTCTTTTACAGTCACTTAACAGTGTAATGTGTTTAAGTGTTCATGGACTTGTTCGTATGTTCTTGGTTGGTGTTTATTATTAAAGAAAAATGAACACCGTTCAATATCTTTTAGAACAAAGTACTCACTTTCACACATATAACGCTTATACGCATACATTTGGGTACACATTTCCTCCCAGGGTGCATGGGGTGGCGACAGGAAGGGCATCCGGCCACCCCTAAATATTAACACGCCAATCCGGGTTTAACAAAGCCGATCCTGCATGTGCGGGAACAAGGCCAAAGAGAAAGAGAGAAAGAAAGCAAAAATTTCTGTCAGTCTATCTCCTCTCTCTCCCTGTTAATGTCCTTATTACTCGTGTCTCTTTTTGTCCATTTCATCCTTTCTTCGTCTATCTCCTCCTCCAGCCCCAATCTTTTTCAAATATCTTCCTCCATCTTCAGCTATCTCCACATAATTCTGCTCCTCCTCCTCCTCCTCTTCCTCCCACTCTATACACCCCCTGCCTCTGTGCATATCCTCCAGTCTTCCTTCCGTTGTAATCGAAAGTACATGTAATTCACAACAAGATTTTCTGCGTTATGTGATTATTAGGACCTTCCATTGGTCCCTTTCCTCCGCACCCTCTCTCGTTCGCCTTGCTCTACCCTCTCTGTTCACCTGCTCCTTTCACCTGTGCAGCAGTTCCTCTCCTTTCCCCCTCTCTCGGTCCACCTTGTCCTTTCCACCTCCTCCCTATACCTATCAACAATTACATATATCTGACAACATTCATGATGGTCGAATAAATGGTGTCGATGTGTGTTGTAATAGTCCTTTAATTAATGAAACACTACACCACTTAGGTATTTTTATAGTTTTTCTACATCTGCATGTAGATAAATACTCCGTTAATAGCATTTAAGTTCATGGAAGTGTGTTCGACGAGTCGTGTTTATGAAAAGAAAGGAAAATATAAATCTTTGCGTTTTCGATTTGATTTCTCTTGTTTGTGATGGTTATGTCTCCCTATGTAGGTGGGTGCTAACAAAATATATTTACATTTGCAAGAAAAAGCTGGTGAAAGAAATTTCGCAAATAAATATTACCGCAACGAATGACACCTTTCTTTTAATGATTTTCACCCCAAGTCGTGCATCATTTCAGTAACATCCTCTCCGTTACATCGCGATAATACAAAATGAACTGCTCTTCCCTGAACTTTCTCTGTATCATCCGTCAGTCCGAATTGGTGGGGATCCCACAATGCATAGCAATACTCCAAAAGAGGACGCACAAGTGTAGTGTACGCAGTTTCATTGGTAGAACTGTTGCATCTTCTAAGTGTTCTGCCAACGATACGTCGCCTTTGGTTCACTACGATATTTTGTGTGTTCTTTCCAGCAGAGGTTCTTCGTAATTGTAATTTTGACGATTTGAAGAAGTTATTCGAATTTTCTAGTGCATTGGTTTAAATAAGGTTTTCTTTCTTTTTTTTTACGTTTTAATGTGTCATTTTCTGCAACTTTCGCACTGCAGTTGTCTTTTTTAGGTTATTGCAGTTCGGAAAATCGGACAGAATCAGTTTCGTGTATATTTTCTCCTGATGTTAGAAATATTACTTGTTTCTATCTGCTTAAAACTATTTTTCCTGCTCCATTATACAGAGAATCACCGACATGAATCATGTGTTAGGCATCCATTTCGCAAAAACAACGAATGTGACGATTTTTGTGTTGTGATAGCCACTGTAACGGGCAGACACAATACTTCTAAGTGCAGACAGAAATAATATTTAGCGTATAAAAACATACAAACATTTATTATGAGCGGTTTCACTCATTGCAGTAACCTCAAAATGACTATCTGTGCGTGCGCGGCACAAAATCACACGTCGAAACGTCATAAAGTATTTACATACACAAATGTCATAAAAGCGAGAGAGATTCTAGAAATGCGTTGTGTTACGTATAAGAAATATATAATGGGTGCAGTTTTTTTTATAATTTAAATCCATCGCTATCCATAAACATCCGATTATGACGAAGAAAATTAAGTTCCATTCATCTTTAGTGTCTGTCATGCAGCATATGTGTGAAAGACAAGCGTGAAATTTAGAATGAGGTAATTTTGAACACCGAAACCCCTGAAAAGTTGAAGCACACATACGACATTTGCAAGTCACTTCGTACAATAGAATAACCACCCTGTTAAAGAACGCTACAAGCAGCAAGAATAATTTCCATGCCGCTAACACCCGATTATCACAACGCAAAACAAAGTAACAGAGCCACTACATTAACTTTAATCCTGAGATACGCCACCATTCTGAACATACTTTTTGAGGTTATAATTTACGCCTAGAATTCGTGATAAAGATTTAACCAACTTGTGGTTTTCAATAAACCTGCAATTTCAGCCCACAGATTCCGAAATATATACCTATTGTGTTATTTATCGATTTCTGGTCGACACGTTCTCCTTCTTTCACTAAACTTCATCAGTTTCTCACAGTCCATATTTAATGTGTGAGAACGTCGGTCGATATGACTGAAGGAAACAAACTGATCTGAATTTTACCGACTGTCGTCATAAGTCTGTGCTTTAAGGCAGGTCCACACGCAACGATATGTCCATGCAAATATCCGTCCAAATGAAACTTCCTGGCAGATTAAAACTGTGTGCTGGAACCGGGACTCGAACTTGGGACGTTTGGCACTCTCCGCTGCAGAGTGAAAGTTTCATTCTGGAAACATCCCTTAGGCTGTGGCTAAGCCAAGTCTCCACCATAGCCTTTCTTGCAGGACTGCTAGTCTTGCATGTTTCGCAGGAGAGCTTCTGTGAAGTTTCGAAAGTATGAGGCGAGGTACTGGCGGAAGTAAAGTTGTGAGGCGCCATCGTAAGTCGTGTCGGGATAGCTCAGTCAGTAGAGCACTTGCCCGCGAAAGGCAAAGGTCCCAGGTTCGAGTCCCGGTTCCGGCACACAATTTTAATCTGCCAGGAAGTTTCATATCAGCGCACACTCCGCTGCATAGTGAAAGTTGCATTCTGGACACATCCGTGCAAATGTCTGCGCACACCAATCGTTGCGTGAAGACGGGTATCCAGATTCTGAAATTTTCCAAAAATTTTATTTCATACAAACCTTGTCCTGAGAATGACGAACAGAACGCAGAAAACACCAGCCAAATAGGTAAAGCCAATCCCAAGTAATGAGCTTTCATATATGCGGTATTTTTATTAATATAGAAGATAGTTATCTTAATAACAGGTTCCCTGTTAGCAGCAATTTCAACCAATCGTAATTTCTGTTGGATATAATTGTATGCAGCTGCTTGATTTGTATCTATCACTATATTCCTTACTTTTCCTCTTACAATAATCAAATACGGCTTCGATAAATATCAATAAATACGGCAGTGAATTCTACAGATTATTGAAGTTGCGAGGTGTGCCCAGACATTTGCGCAGACCGATCGTTGTGTGCGGACCAGCCCTAAGGGCGATTAGATCGGCTACACTATGACCGTACCCCTAGTGTAGTGTTTTGAAACGACAGGACGTCTTTCGCCGGTGCGGTCGTCTGCAAAAACCACCGATATCGAGATAAGAGATAATGTACTGCGAGAAGAATTTGGCAGAGCAATAAAAGATTTGAATAGAAATAAGGCTGCTGGAGTAGATGATGTTCCGTCTGATCTGCTGTGATCGTTAGGAGAGCCAGTCATGAAGAAATTGTTCCACCTGGTACGCAAGATGTATGAGAAAGGGGAAATACCGTCAGACTTGAATAAGAATATAGTAATTACAACTACTAAGAAAGCAAGTGCAGACATGTGTGAAAATTACAGAACTATCATTTCAATAAGTCATGGTTGCAAAATACTAACACGAATTATTTACAGACGAATGGAAAAACTTGTAGAATCCGACCTCGAGGAAGATAATTATGCCTTATCTTAGAAGATAGGCTAAGGAAAGGGAAACTTTTGTTAGCATATGTCGATCTGGAGCAAGCTTTTGACAATGTTAACTGGAATACAATGTTTCAAATTCTGAAGGTATCAGGGGTAAAATATAGGGAACGAAGAGTTATATTCAACTTGTACAAAAACCACGTAGGAATTATTTGAGTCGAAGGGCATGCAAGGGTCGCAGTGATTGAGAAGGGAGTAAGAGATGAATCCATTCCCCAATGTTGTTCAATCTATACATTGAGGAAGCTGTGAAGTAATGCAAGGAGAAATTTTGAGAGGGAATTAATGTCCAGGAAGAGGGAATAAAAACTTGTGGTTTGCTAATGCATAGTAATTCTGTCAGAGACAGCAAAAAGACGTTGAAGAGCAATAAAACGGAATGGACACTGTCTTGAGAGGAAGATATAAGCCGCGGTGGGGTAGTCGAGTGGTCTAAAGCGTCTCGCTGCGGAGCGTGCGGCTTCTCGCCGTGGAGGTTCGAGTCCTCCCTGGGGCATGACTGTGTGTGTTTGTCCTTAGGTTAATTTACCTAGGTTTAAGTAGTTTGTAGGCTACGGACTGATGACCACGCAGTTTGGACCTATAGATTTACAAACATTTGGAAGATATAAGATGAACTTTAACAAGATTAAAACGCGGCTAATGGAATGTAGTATCAGAAAATAAATCAGGGGAAGCTGAAGGAATTAGGTAAGGTAATGAGACAATAAAAGTAGTAGATGAGTTTTGTTATTTGGGTAGCAACGTAACTTCTGATGGCCGAAGTAATGAAGATATAAAATGCAGAATGGGTATAGGAAGAAAAGCGTTTCTGAACAAGCGAATTTTGTTAACATCCAATATTAGTATAAATGTTACGAAATTCTTTCTGAAATCATTTGTCTGGAGTGTAACATTGTATGGGAGTGAAACAATAGGGATTTCAGGCAAAAAGATGATGGAAGCTTTCGAAATGTGGTGCTACAGGCGAATGAAGAAGATTAGATGTGACGATCACGTAACTAATGAGAAAGTGCTCAGTAGAATTGGGGAGAAAAGGGGTTTCTGGCATATCCTGGCTAAGAGAAGAGACAGTTTGGTGGAACACATTCTAAGACATCAAGGAATTGTCAACTTAGCATTAGAAGGAAGTGTGTGGTAAAAATCTTAGAGGGAGACCTAGTGACGAATACAGTAAGCAGATTCAAAGGATGTAGGTTGCCGTACGTATTCTGAGATGAAGAGGCTTGCATAGGACAGGGTAGCGTGGTGAACTGCATCAAAACAGCCTGCGAACTGAAGACCACAACAGCAACATCGGAGCTAATTCTGAACAGACAGTGGGAAGCCCGCGTTGTTCTGGGTAAAGTGCTACTAATCGGCAGAGACCAGGGCGTGCGGCAGAAGCCAAGCGGCGGGTCGTGCTGCTGGCTGCCTTCCCCTCCCCCTGCCCCACCCCTCCTCGTCGACGCCCCCCCTCCCACCCACACACAGTTCCCCTTCCCCCTCCCTCTCCGCCGCTCAGCTGGACCGCGGCTGACACGAGGCGAGGCTCCGGCGTGGGCGTCCCGCCGCCGCGACACCTGTTGCGTGCTCGGCCAGCAACAGCTGGGCCCAGAACGCGCGCCGCCAACCGTGGCCGCCTTTGTGTGTGTGTGTGTGTGTGTGTGTGGGTGGGTGTGTGTGTCTGTCTCTGCGTGTTATTTACGTCTGGGCTCGCCGGCGCGTGTCCCTACACCCACATTAATTTTCGGCGACTCACAGCTGTGTGCTGCGGTGAAGGCACGAGTCCGGCATTGTTGCTTGCACGCGGCCTTATGCGCCGGGCGGAAGTGGGCGAAGCAGCCAGACGCCGGAAGCTGGGCCTTTCATCGCTCCCTCCCTCTCTTCCTAGCACGATGGGTAAATAAATACGCCCACTCCTTTCTTTCCCCACAGACACCAGCTTCGCTCCTCCCCCTGCATTTTCATCTAGCATGTCTCTTTTCATCTCGTTTCCTGGAGTCAGTCATGTATAACGTGCTTTGATGGTCATTGTGTTGACTAACTTCCCTCCCTATAGTTTCTCCCTTTCCGACAACAAAGTCCTGCTTACTACTTCCTAACGAAAAACCACCAATTGAGCTGCCCCAGAAGTGTTAATTACGATGTTCTAGTGTGGGCTTACCAGCTGCAAGATATTCGTCTCTGTAAAACTCATACCACTAGGATGTCACGAAAAGGTAGCCAAACTTCTTTTGCTCTATGGACGTTTAGTGGTTGTAATAGTTGCAGTGGTAAACCTACTGGCTAAGGAAGTCATTCTGTTGGTGAGAATCGGGTGTGCAACATTATTTATTCGTCTCGCCTCGATAGGAAGACGAAGTTGAAGCGTGTGTAATATCGCGAAAAAGCTGACGGATTTGGGGTCTGCAAAATGGATTTTCCTCAGTGATGTAAGAATAGTTTACTTGTTGCTCATAATTATTAATGATTATAAATCAAACAGTAAATCTCCAATCGCTAACATTTTCCTCTGAATGCGAAAATATGTTGTTGACTCCCACTTACATAGGTAGAAATGACCATCAGAATAAAATACGGGAAATCAGAGCTGGAACGGAGAGATTCGGGTGTTCTTTCTTCCCGCGCGCTATTCGAATGTTCAAATGTGGGGCTTATGGGACTTAACTACGGGGTCATCAGTCCCTAAACTTATTAACTACCGTACTTATGAACTAGATAACACTAAGGACGGCAAAAATATCCACGCCCGAGGGGGGGATTCGAACCCCCGACCGTAGTGGCCGTGCAGACTGTGACTGGCGCGCCGCAGAAAGCTCGGCCACCGCGGCCGGCGCGCTGTTCGAGAACGGAATGGGAGATAAATAGTATAACGGTGGTTCAACGAACCCTCTGCCAGGCACTTAAATGTGATTTGCATAGTATCCCATGTAGATGGAGATGTAGTTAACAGTGGCACGTTCATTCGTCACGTTCTGAGAAGTTATGTTAAAAAGGGAGGAAGGAATGACTCAAAACCTTTATTATTATTATTATTATTATTTTAATGAGTCTCCTTGCTTCCCCTACAACCCCGCCTTTCACACACAAAAATAAATAAATAAACAAAACATACGCACAACAACATAAGGGGTAATAAGACAATTCTATTGCAGATGCGTCTCAGTGCACTAACACATACAGTAGAGCAGTAAATAGGAGAATGTGCAAGAACTTTCTCCAAACTAGTAAGGACTGGGCTACCAATATATATTAAAAAACCAAAATTATATATGAAGCACAAATTCATGTCCTCGCTCCCGGGAGCATAAAATTAGGAAAGAAAATGTGACTTATAAAAGAGGGAAAGAACATAAAAAACCTCTCCGTGAAAACTAGGGTACCTGTCTCTTGCTTTAAAACACAACAAATACAAATACCCTTGCCGATCCCAGCTCTTAAACCGAATGAATATTGGTGCTTAGTCATTTCATTAAAATATATTCAAAAAGGCTGCGACTTGGGTTTAGTCTATAATTTTTATGTGATGATGCGCTCTTTCTTTGCGGTCGCCATATTTCGGAATCTTTGTTACTTCCAACAGCAGAAACGTCTGAAGAAACCAGGTAATCTAGTATCAAGTGTATTAAAAGATTCCGAAAACATTTATCAGGAAATGTGACCGCACAAAAATGTGAAAGTCATTTTATGCAGTCTTTTAGTAACGTGAGAACCGTTAATACGATATCCACTTTTTCGAATTTTTTTTAACCTTTAATTACAGCATTGCCAAATGTTTTCAGTTAATAAGAGCAAAGCATCTGATGATTGTGACGAGTCGTAGCACAATGATTAGTTATAAGAGATGCTAAGATCATACAGGGTGTTACAAAAAGGTACGGCCAAACTTTAAGGAAACATTCCTCACACACAACGAAAGAAAATATGTTATCCCGACACTACTCATTCTAGTCCATCTCTCCTTCACCGTTGTCTTCTGTCCACCTCCTGTTTCCTTCTCTCTCTGCCCGTCTCCTCCTCTCCCTCCGTCTATCTCTGTTCTTCTCCTCCTGCCCCTCTGTGTCGATTTCCACTTCCCCTTCCTCTGCCAGTCTTCGTCTCGTCTCTCTGTCATTATCCTCCACCTCTTCAGTGCATTGCCTCCTCCATCTGTTAAAATTATACAACTCTATTAACTTCACGACCATCAGTGAAGTGGTTTGTAACTTTATTGCACGGTACCCCGTGCCATGCACCGTATGAAATCTTCCGTCGATGTTTACGTTCCTCTATTTTGAAGCTTAAGTGTAAAACCTTCCATCAAGAACTGAATATAACCATAGATATTGTCGAAGTTCATAGGTAAAGTACGGTATGCTATGGACCATACAAAATTTTACGCAGATAGAATCTTACCTATTCTTTTGAAGATTACGTGCGCAAAATTTAATGGCAATCTGACTAACGGTGCGGCAGCGCACAAAGCAAATGTTTCGGCAGTTTCATACGCGTCTCATATTTGACGTAAAATCTCATAAACTGTAATTAGTACAAAAAATAATTTTGTAGTTATATTCATTGGCAACAAAGGATACTCTTTGCAAAATATTTTTCGTATGTACTGAGGAACAAAGGAGTAATAAATTAAAATGTCATGTACAAAGCGACAGTTTTCCACGCATATCAGTGTTCATGACATATCTCCTGAACTATATGTCGTGCTGTGACATAATTGTGCCTACAACCTTCTCGAAAGTGCAAGCAATATGTTCACAATGTTTCATCGAGTCGGATGTACGGTGTGACCGTACATAAAGTACGAACAAAATGTCAAAGAAACAAAAAACATTAATTTTTATATATTAGATATAGATTGCAATCATTCTGAGTAGAAATGCGTAAAGAAAAATTTGCGTTCACAAATTAATAAAATTTGGACTGCAAAAGGTTAAATCCGTACATTTGCCTCAGAAATGGCATTACGTCATTAATTTGGAAAACATTGTCCCAGGAGATAACAGCTATTTTCCTTAACGATATTTATATTTTAATAACAGTCTTGATCGTAGATGATAAATTTTTGTTTTTTTGTTTTACCTGTTTCAACCTATAACTCCGTTCACCGAAACGTACTGTAAACACACTGAGGCGCGTGACCAGGGGTGGATAAAACACGGTCGCACGCTCAATTTCGCTGCATCTTTTCAGGTGTGCGGTCGTTATGTGTTTTCTAATATAACAGTGCCATTAGAAGCCAAACATTTAAAATTCGTTTCTTTTAATACTTTATAAAAGTGATTTTCTCCGAAAATTTTCCAAATCTGCATCTTTCGTTACACTTCGTTAAGTGTTGGAAATGTCTTACGAAAAACTTTTCTTCGTATCGCATTTCAGTCAAACCCATCAAGACGTATTGAATGCTTGTCATATTTCCTTTTTTTTTTTCTTCTTTTCTTTTTCTTTCTTTCTTGGAGGCTTCAAAGAATGTGTGGCTTTCTATTCACTATTTTCATAACAATATCGCCGGCCGCGGTGGCCGAGGTGACTGAGACGCTCCAGTCACGGTCAGCACGGCCACTACGGTCGGGGGTTCGAATCCCCCCTGGGGCATGGATATTTGTGCCGTCCTAGTTCGTAAGTAGTTCATAAGTAGTTTGTAAGTTTAGGGACTGATGACCCCGTAGTTAAGTCCCATAAGCTTAAACATTTGAACATTTCATAACAATATCGGTCAATCACTGTTCTGGACACAATAGCTGCGTTATATACACACTTGGAACCATGTGTTTCTCTAAAGAACTTTATTACTTATTCTTTGAACGCTTCTTGGGTGGAGTCAAATTGAAGGATGGCATAATGAAGTTACTTTTACGCGATACCAATGAGAGAGAAAAAGAGACTATCAATGCTGAATGTTATAGTAAACACTAATACTTACGTTACTATTCAGCAACTGGTCCTTTAACATGAAGTTGACATTCAACATCTGTTACCACTGCTATAAGACAACACATACATACACAACGACCTTAACACCTGAAACGGGGTAAAAAAAAAAAAAAAAAAGAAGAAAAGGTGGCCTATTGGAGGTCGTCAAAAAAATCTCAAAATTCAGAATGCGTAGTAATATACTATAGTAATAATAATTTCGTTATTGAATGTTGCAGCAAATCACAACTAATGGGTCGCAGCAACACTTTCGCAGTGAAAGTTAAAATTTTGAATAAATAAAAAAAATTGATAGTAATTAACTTGAAACAGTCACTGTGGTAATTAATTTTGGCCTTATCTGACTTAGCATTGACTACAGCCCCCAACCATCACCTTTTACGATTCACGAACAGCACAACTTCACTAATAAATGTGTCAGAATTCATGTAGTGGTGATGGCGTGTTCGTGTTATAATCAAAATTGTAATAGCTGATAGACTCTGACTGCAATGATAATAGCTCAGTACTGTGAAACTCCGTGGTGTAATGAGCTTCACAAATAATACAGTCAAAGTTCCCAATAATTTTGATAATATTGTTTAAACCATTCAACTTCCTTATAAAACTATTGTTTGATTAATTGGTTCCAGGGCCTGGGTAGCATTTAACGTATTTCATAAAAAATTATTTTCGTCAAGTCTGGTTAATCAACAATAAAACTTTGACTACTGTTTCCATATAAATGAAACCAACTTTACGTGCAAACTCTCTTGTAAGTTAAAAGCTTTGGCATAATAATTGATTGCAAAACTTAGAACAGCACTGCACTTTAATTACTAGTCTCTGTGGATGTAACTCGTCTAGCAATTTCTTTAAGACTGATCGTAATTACTTTGAAAAATGATTGAACTTGTTAGTCAATGTACAGGCTTGCATAATCAACATAATCTAATAATGGTGGTAATGCGGTGACTACAACTACTTACAAAATTAAGACTGGTTTCAAAATAAGTCATAATTATATAATTGAACCAAAAATTCTGATTGGGTTGACACTACATTTACATGCATACAAAATAAAATGTTACAAAAGTACTCATCTGTTTTCGTCGTCTTCTTTTTTTTTTTTTTTTTTTTGCTTATGGGACTTAACTACGGGGTCATCAGTCCCTAAACTTACAAACTACTTATGAACTACTTACGAACTAGGACGGCACAAATATCCATGCCCGAGGGGGGATTCGAACCCCCGACCGTAGTAGTCGTCGTCTTCGTCGTGAAGTCCATACAAGATAGATATGATTACAATAGGAACTGCTGGTTCAAAAATATTTTTATCGACTACTCTTTGTTCAGCTCATCTGGCTGAAATCTCCATGCATTGATATCACCTCGATACACCTAATCTCTGTAATTACAGCAACGATCACTCTCGGTGACAATAGACTTGATAACCAAATAATTACTTTTCTTGCACACATGAAAAAAACATTACACTGATCACTTTCGAGTAAAAATAAACTTGTTTCGCACTTCCTTCAATGCATTAAACAGTACGCCTCTCAGGCTTATTGCTACTTTGATACTTCATTAAACTCGCGCCACACTGCACCTACCGTGCCTCTGCACCATCAACGAAACATTTGTGTGTTTACTTTGGCGAGTCCGCTCCGCGACTGCTCAGCAGCGCGACACTCACGCTACTACTACTGTACCAAAGACAGTCTTTACAACAGGTTCAATATTTTCTCTGGCGCATTGCCAACTTACAGCATAAGAATGTCCGTGAATTCATGCGGGTTTACACATACAGTACATGTTTACACTAAATGATACAAAATATAGGAAATGACGTTACATAAGAAATATATATAACATAAAAGAAATGAAAATACGTGAAATGAACAAATTTAAGACCATATATACATTACGTTAAATCAAACTGTAAGATACAGCGACAGGTGTACTCTTACATCGGTTGCAGCGAAATCGAGCGAGCGTCCCTGTTTTGTCCAACCCTGGTCACGCGCCTCGGTGTGTTTACAGTACGTCTCTAGTTTCGGTGAACGGATTATACTATAAGTGATCTTCGAAATAACAATAATACCGCGCATGTGGTTGGTCATGGACTCTGTAGGACTGCTGCGGCTGTTTTTTGGCCGTAAGCTGGTCACTGCAGAACCAGTAACCAACTTACGGCCAGAAAGCAGCCACAGCAGTTCTACAGAGTTGCCGCGGCGGGAGTGCTCAGACGCATTGAGGTGCTATGCTACGTACGATGCGCGAGGCCGTTCCCCGTCGGGCATTCGAATCCCCTCTTCGGGCATGGATATTTGTGCTGTCTTTAGTATAAGGTACATCATAACTAGTTTGTAAGTTTAGGGACTGATGACCACGCTGTTGAGTTCCATAAGCTTAACAAACATTTGAACGTCCTACAGAGTTTATTTCTGACGATGACCTGTATTAAGTTGAAACGGTAAAAAAAAAAAAAAAAAAAAAAAAAAAAACCATTACGTGTTTTACGGCCCACTTTAAATTTGTAGTTTTATCATTTTTTGCAAACATTTCGGACAAAAATAATAAAAAATTATAGTGATTTGGTTACGACTCCAGTATTGTGGTAATATCTATGCAGTTAATAAGTAACCCTTTTAGGGAAAAAGGAGAAAAACTACTTGGGAATGGCGGGTCTCGTACCACGGATCATGTGATCACAATCCATCACGCTGCCCACTACACTACAGCGAACAGTTATGAAATGCGTCCTTTACCTTCTTACTATTGGTGGCAGTTGATAACTGATGCTAATATGGCATTTTTAGACACTAGATTATCATTTATCGTACGAAGAACGACGTGTTTTTGTTAATTCTTCAGTGCGCCGTTGCTTTGAAATATCAACGTGTAAGTTATAATAAGAAAATCATCAAATATGTAACGCAAGATGGCGTATGCCAGAGAGAGTTCTGGGCGTGGAATGTCACGTGACATCTGCGAACGGCTGGTTTTCGTAAAATCAATGGACGATATCAAATCGCCGTTATTTTTGCAAATATCTTTGAAACGGTACGAGATATGAAAAAAACATAAGAGAGCAAAGTTGTAGAGAATTTTCTCCTCTACAAACCTGGTTGTTCAGTTTTCGTGTCAGATGTATGGTTAAGCCGTTATTTTCATTTAAATTTCGAGCTGTCAAAAAACGACCGCAAAGGCCCACTTTTAGTGTTACTACCGTAACATAAAGTGGGCCAAAACCTGCGCGATCAAGACTGTAATTACGATATAAATACGAGTAGTACGAGTCGGTTCAGCTGACGAAGGGCAGGACGCGGCTTCCGGCAGTGCGCACGCGCCGCTTTGTGTGTAGAGGGCGTTAGTGGTGGGCGGCCCGAGGCGCAGGTGCTGGCGTGGCGTGGCGAGGCGAGGCGAGGCGGTGTCCGGGGGCCTCAGCTGCCGCGTCGCGCCCCACCAGATTATTCATTTCAGTTGCCCGCTGTAATTTTGTTTAATGAGTATCGCGGGGCGAAGGCACCAGCCCAAAAAGAAAACCGCCCGGAAAAGGTCGGCCGAAGGTGAAAGCAGGGCCGCGCCGCGCTGCGGGGGCCGCCGGTGGCAGCCCGCCGCCTCACAACCCACTACACCACCGCGCCGCCCTGCCCTGCCCTGACATGCCGCAGTGGCAAAGGGAACGTCGCAGGCGGTACGTATGCGCCCCCCCCCCCCCCTCACTCCCTCAGCTCTACAGGCCTTACCTGGTCTTCCACTCCTAAACCTACACTTCGCCGCATGAATTACTCCTTTTGTGTGGCCGGCCGCGGTGGCCGAGAGTACTGAGGCGCTCCAGTCACGGTCTGCACGGCCACTACGGTCGGGGGTTCGAATCCCCCCCTCGGGCATGGATACTTGTGCCGTCCTTAGTTGTAGGTAGTTCCTAAGTAGTTTGTAAGTTTAGGGACTGATGACCCCATAGTTAAGTCCCTTCAACTCTACAAACATTTGATTTTCCTTTTGTGTGTGCCTCTCTCATTGCAGCGGCTTTCGCTGCCTGTCAGTGTTGAGTCCTGAGCAGGTAGTGCTTATAAAGGCGGTAGAGAAGATACAGAGGAGAGCTGCACTCTTGTTAAAGCTTCACTGAGTAAGCGGGGAAACGTTAGGAAAATGATCGGCAAACTCCAGTGGTAGACAGAGCACGAGAGACGCTCTGCATCACGGTATGGGCTTCTGAAGAAGTTCAGAGAGCACACGTTTCTTGAATAGTCAACCAGTTTATTGCCATCTCGTGTTTCAGGAGGTATAGTAATATTTTAGGAGGTTGCAGTAGAGACGACTGCAATAAAAAAGCTACATAACATATGTCCTATTTTAGTGAGTACAGAGATACAGCTCATTCTAATGAATATTAGCTTCGTGTATTGGTTCACCGGTTGGTGTAGGCGCATTTATCGAATATCAGCAGTAGAGTGTTGATGTCCGATTTGTGAAATCGTGCTTTAGTCCACATTGAAATTTTCCTCGTCATTTGTAGGCCAATTCTTTTGTACTGTAAGTGCCGTCTTCAATAACACTCGTAAATCACATCAGTGGTTCGAAGAACACCCACATACCATTGTAACGACATTTTCAAGATCGCTTCTTTGAAAATGTGTGGTGTGGTTTCACAGACAATCAAATGACTGGGCCTATTGTGTTACCGCAGTGTCTGGCATAACGCCGTTGTTTACTCTTCCTTGAAAATGATCTCCTAGCAGTATTGTAAGAGATTCACTTGGCTGCAAGAATACGTATGTTCAGGCAAAACGGGGCTTTCGCAAACTCTAATAGTCAGGTGAGACATCTAAACCTAACGTTACCCAGAAGATGGACCGGTAGATATGGGATCGTTTCTTGGCCACCAATGTCCCCAGATCTTTATACTTTTCATTTTTACTCGTGAGTCTGGTTGAAAAGTGAAGTCTATTTCGTTGTAAACACAAGAATGGTTTTAATCGTCCGGATTAAAAATAGCGCATCCCCAATAAAGAACGAAGAGACCACCTGAAAAGAGCTACGTGTTACCAAGCGAAAAGTGCATTGAAGTTGGGGCTGGAACTTCGGAAAATCAGCTTTGAACGTCTACACTTGTCTCTGATTTTTTGTTTGTTTGGGTTACATACTCACAATATATGTCTGTATTCAGTAAAAATTAGACGCAAATTGAAACTGTAGAACGATTTCGGTAAGATATCTTCATGGTGCAAAAATTACCATTTGTCTCCATATAATAATAAGTGTGAAGTCATCAAGCACTAAAAGGAATCCGTTAACCTTCATTTATACGAAAAATCAGTCAAATCGAAAGGTCGTAAATGAAATTAAATACTTAAGAATTAGGATTGGGAACAATCTTAATTGGAAAGAAGTCTCAGAAAATATTGTACATAAGACAGAAGAAACTGTCAGCTTTACACTTGTCCATGCTGCTTTGGAGTATTGCTGCTCCTCACCAGGTGGGACTGACAGAGGATATAGAAAAAGTTCTGAGAAGGGCAGATCGTTTTGTATCATCGCGAAATAGTGGAGAGAATATCACAGAAATGATGGAAAACTTGGGGTGCGAAACGTTAAAATAAAGGCGTTATTCTTTGCGGCGAGATATATTTTCGAAATTTGCTTCACAAACTCTCTTCTCCGGTTGCGATTTTTTTTTCTCTTCTATATACGGAGACAAGATTATCGCAGTATAATGAGAGAAATCAGATCGATGATAAAAAGATTCATGTGTTCCTTTCTCACGCGCGCTGTTAGAGAATGAAACGGTACGTAAATATAAAAGTGCTGCGATGAACCGCTTGCTTTGCTCTTACGAGAGTTGGAACTTAAATAGTGGCAACTATTTATTCACAACCAGTGCAAAAGCGTTACATGTTTGGACCTGTTACTGCCCTTCAAAGTTTTTACCAGCGTTGTGTAGAGCCCGTTGCCAGCGATTTGGAAGGCGTAGGATACCGTTGTCAGAGCCTGTTCTGTTGGTGGTGTGAATGGAGCGGTCCACTGCCTGTCGAATCCCTGGAACAGTTATAAAGCGAATGCCACGAAGTTGTTCCTTCATCTTTGGAATGAAATCAAAGTCACAAGGACTAAAGTCGGGGGAGTATGGTGGATGATACAGTACTTCCCAGTCCCATCGACCGAACAGAGCAGTAACAGCTTGCGCTGAAAGCATTTGCCGGCCGCGGTGGCCGCGGGGACTGAGGCGCTCCAGTCACGGTCTGCACGGCCACTACGGTCGGGGGTTCGAATCCCCCCTCGGGCATGGATATTTGTGCCGTCCTTAGTGTAAGATAGTTCGTAAGTAGTTTGTAAGCTTAGGGACTGATGACCCCGTAGTTAAGTCCCATAAGCTTAACAAACATTTGAACATTTGAAAGCACTTCATCATTGTCGTGCAAAATGATGGGTGGGTTGCAAAGTTGGTCGCAGGTGATGCTCCAAAAACGAGCAATAAGACTGTGCATTGGCAGTCTGCCGTGGTGGAACGTAACGCTATTTTACACCATCACAGTTGTACACTAGAATCACCATTACTTTCACCATACTGCGGCTCTGACACTTTCGATGCCTCTTGAAGACTTCGATGCCACTGTTGCGCTGTACGACCTGTGGCACATTCAATCTTGATCCAACTTCGTTGTTCGTGTTTGGATAACACAGTGACATCCTTACGTAAGAGCACTGGCTCACAAGTGACTGTGTTCTCCTCAATTGTGCGCACGCTGGTGACGTGGGATGGGGACGTCCATTTGCTCGGAGCTAAGGTAGGTATCTCAATAACGTGTTCTACCAGCGACAGTAGTAGATTCCATTGCTTAGTGTCTCCACAGCAGTGTTACCACTATTCAAATTTCAACCCTCGTAAATGTTATTTACAGACTAATTGTTCAAATGTTCATCCCTAGGCTTGTAAACTACTTTAATTTACGTCAAGGACACCGCATCACCCATGGATGAGGGAGGACTCGAACCTCTGGCGGGAACGGCCTCCCAGTTCGTAGCATGACGCCTTAGACCACGCACGTATGTTACGTGGCATTTTAATTGCAATTCGTATACTACCATCTCCCAATATATGTACGTATCTTCTGGAAACTTCCGCACATGGTGTGGAAGTAGCAAGAGGACAGAAGTAGCAAGATCAGGAGCCACACGTAGGCAGACTTTTTTGTCTATATTTTCGTGCAAACCGCTCGCGACTGAAGCAGATGATTGAGAAAGCGACAGTGGCAGACGAAGTGCCCTCCGCGACACAACGTGAGGTAACGTGTGTGGTGGGTATTCGGTCTGTCACTGCCGCTGCTTCGTTTTTCTGTTCTACACGCGAATGCAGGGATGGTTTGAAAGGGTATGGCCGTTTTCTTTCCCCATCCTTACGAAAACAACGCGTGAACTCCGCCTCTAATGACCACCATGACGTCGACGGGACCTTACACCCAAGTCTATCTACCTTCCTTCCAATCGCGTACGTTATGTAGTACAAAACACTCTCTTGAAAGGAGGGTATAAGATGAACATTAACGAGAGTAATAAGGACAGTGGACCATAGTGCCAGGAAATCAAGCGATGCTGTACTCAGAGGATTCGCGGTTCTATCGTGAGTTGGTGCGTGGCGAGCACGGAGTCCCGAGCTAAGGCAGTCTTTCTCCCTTCTTTTCTCCCTAGACTTCATTTCGCTTCCCTTCCCCTTCTTTCCTATTCACACTCCTTCCCCTCCCCACCCGGGGACTGCTAAGCTTCACAGTTTGATCCCCCTGTCCCCAACAACATATCCATCCATCCATTAGGTGATGTCAAATCAACTAGATTAGGTAATGATACAATAAATGTACCAGATGAGTTTTGTTATTTGGATAGCAAAATAACTTCTGATCACCGAAGAAAAGAAGATATATTAAACTGCAGAATGGCTATGCGAAGAAAATTATTTCTGAAGAAACAAAAGGTGTTGATATCCAAAATTTATTTTAATGTTAAGAAGTCCATGCTGAAAGCATTTGTGTGGAGTGTAGACGATAAGGAATTCAGACAAAAGGTGGACGGAACTTTTTCTAATATGGTGCTGCAGACGTGTGATAAAGATTAGATGGGTAGAACACGTAACTAAGGAGGAGGTGCTTAACAGAATTGAGTTTCTTGCATATCTTGACTAAGAGAAGGGATAGGTTGGTGGGACACATTACACATTCTGAGATATCAACGAATCGTCAGCTTAACATTAGAAGTAATTGTCTGGGGATAAAAATCGCAGAGGAAGACCTAGAGACGAATGCAGTAGGCAGGTACAAAATGATGTAGCTTTCTATTGCTTTGAATGAAGGACGACAGGCAGACTACACATTTCGTGATTTTCGAAACGCGTTCGACACGGGGCCGTACCGCAGACTTCAAACGAAGGCTCGAGCACACGGAGTAGGTACCCAAATATCTGAGTGGCTCGGAGAGTACTTAAGTAATAGAATCCAGTACGTTGTCCTCGATGGCGAGTGTTCATCGGAGACTAGGGTATCGTCACGGGTGCCCCAGGGAAGTGTGATAGGACTCCTATTATTTTCTATGTATATAAATTATCTGACGTACGGAGTGAGTTGCAGTCATCGGCTGTTTGCTGATGATATTGTGGTGTACAGGAGGGTGTCGTCATTGTATGAATGCAGTAGAATGCGGGATGACTTGGACCGATTTCCTAGATGGTGTGAGGAATGGCAGCGAGCTCTAAATTTAGAAAAATGTAAAGTGATGCAGATGAGCTGGAGACTACACCGTCTTGAGTATTGCACAAGTGTTCAGGATCTCCACCAGACCGATTTAAAGGAAGACATAGAAGCAATTCAAAGGCAGGCATGTAGGTTTGTAAATAGTAGGTTTTTGATCAACGCGCGAGTGTCACTAAAATGCTTCAGGAACTGAAAATGGGAATCGCTGGAAGGTAGGTGCCGTTCTTTTCGAGAAACACTGTTGAAGAAATTTAGAGGGCCGGAAGTTGAAGGTGACTGCACAACGATTCTACTTCCTCCATCTACATTTTCCGTAAAGACCACAAATACAACATCTGAGAATTAGGGCTCGTATAGATGCATACAAGCATTCGTTTTCCACTCGTACTATATGGGTGTGGAACAGGAAAGCAAGTGAATAAACTACTGGAAAATGAAAAAAGAACACCATGATTTCGTTGACCCAGCAGAGTGATATTTTATTTACATATTCGTTAGGATGTATTGAACAAATGATCACACAGATGGAGCCATACGAACGTAAGTGCAGTCACCATAGAGCGCGCAGTGTCGACGCCTGTACCCTCCTTTTGCATTAATACAAGCTGTAATTCTCCCTTGGAGACGATCGTAGAGGTGACTAATGTAATCTTGCGGAATGGCATGCCCTGTAGTTTCCTCTTGGTGCTTCAGTTGGCCAGATTTACTACCGGTCGTGCAGACTTCTCAAGATGATGTTCTATCCGGTCCCAAGCATGCTCAATGGGGGAGAGATCTGTGGGCCGTTCTGGCCAGGGTAGTTGACATGCACCTCGAAGAGCATGTTGGGTGGTTCATATTCAAATGTTCAAATGTTTGTAAAGCTAATGGTACTTAACTGCGGTGTCATCAGTTCCTAAACTTACAAACTACTTGTGAACTAACTTACACTAAAGACAACACAAACATCCATGTCCGAGGGTGGATTCGAACCTCCGACGCGGGAGGCAGCGTGATCCGCAACGTTATGTTGGGTGGTACGGGTTACATGTGGACGTGCAATGTCCTGTCGAAAATCATATCGCCTTATTTGCACTTGAATGGTATCAAGACGGGTTGAATGATGGTGTCACTGTACCGTGCACTGCTCGATGTTCCCTTGACGACTACCAGTGAAGAAAGGTCAGTGTAGGGCATGACTCACGACACCATCATGCACGATCATGCTTACCGCCAGGTCGTCTTCCATTCACGCCCCAATACCGTCTCCAGGGGTGTCGCGATAGGCGCTTAGGGAAGGACAAATGGAGAGTGAGTCACTTCTGCCACGGTGCCAATGGTAATCCGTGCGTGTATGGCGTCGTGCAGGGGAAAGCGAAAATCTGCAGTGTAAACGACAAAGACACATGGGGCTGACACCTGGCATCATGGTGTGGGAAGCCATACCCTACACTAGCCATTCTCCTTTAGTGATCCTCGAGGAAACATTGAACTCGTCTTGCTACTGTTCATGTACCAACAAGGTGATATGTTCTTCCAACAGGACAATATTCGTCCAGTTGCATTCCATACCTCCCAGTGTGCCTTTCAAGGTGTACGTCAACTACCCTCACCAGCACGATCTCTAGATCTGTACCACCACTTGGGACCGGATGAAATGTCATCTTGCTATGCGAATGTTGTCAGATATAGGAGATGTAAAAATAAAAAAAGCTAGCATATTATGCATACTTTCACTCCATAATGCCATACGGGATTATTTTCTGGGGCAACTCATCAGGCGAGCAAAAGTTTTCAGAGTACAAAAACATGCGTTACGGATCATTTGTGGTGTCTACTGGAGAACCTCATGTAGAGGGCTATTTAAGGAACTGGGGTTACTTACTACTGCTTCCCAATACATTTATTCTCCAATGAAATTTGTCGTTAAAATATATCTTATTTTTTTTTTCCAAACCAATAGCTCAGTCGATGGGATCAATACTAGAAACAAGAATAACTTGCATAAAGATTTAAAGTCACTTACTTTGGCTCAGAAAGGTGTCCAATATTCAGCAGTACACATTTTCAATAACATGCCAGCAGCCATAAAAAATTTAACTCACCATAAAGTACAGCCTAAAGGATTTTTTGGTGGCCAACTCCTTCTACTACATTGATGAATTTCTTACCAGAAGTTATTGATTGTATCTTATTGTATATAATATTCACAAATATGAATGCTGTGCTCAGTTTGCTTTCAGTACAAGTAATGTAATCATTGTAAATCAGTATAAAAAAATAAAGTAATTGCCAAGAATTTTAATATGCACCTAGTAAATTAGTAAGTAGTAATAGGTTTTGTGTCCTTTAAAATGTAAATATTTTTAAGATAATTGTTTTTCCTGACCAATTACACATCCACAAGGGCAATTACATTTTGGGTCTGTGGAAGGTACATTAACACATATGCTCTTTTTTGTAAGTATATATTGTGTATTTTGTTCTGGCATGTTCTACATCCAAGAGGACTCCCTTAATTCGGATCTCCTGGAACGAAAAGTACATCAAATCTTGCGAGCTCTGCAATACCGACAGGAAATCTGACCCACCTGAGGCACCAGGTGAAAATTGCATTGCAGGCCATTTCGTAAGACTGCGTTCCTCTACTATCGTCTCTATGGGATAATTGGAGCTTGCATCGCTGCAAAAGGCTTGTAAAATGGTACTAGCGTCGACACTGCACGCTCTAGTGACTCTACTCACGTGCGTATGGCTCTGTCTTCATTATGGTTTATCATCCTCAGTAATGCGTGAATAAAATTTCGCTCTGTTAGGTCGACTAATTCATGGTGTTCCTTTTCCATTTTCCAGCAGTATAGTATTGGTACGGTGCGCCTCGGTTGCACAGTGGTAGAGTACCAGCCTATGAATCCGAAGGTCGCGGGTTCGATACCCGCTAGGTCCTAGGATTTTTATCTGTCACTTTCCACTTCTTTCAACTCTGACAGTATTGCTCATGTGAAAAATACCGAGTAGCACCGTGGTTCGGAACCCACTTTAAACTGTAGGTCCCCCTATAACTGGCTGGGTAAGTCAGTTCGAAGGTCAGAGGAAGGCAACGTCATACCACCTCCAAACAGGACCATGCCTAGTAAAGCACTGTGGTATTCAAAACAATCTTCGGACTGTTGACTGCTTTACCTTAGTATTGGTACAAGCTTCCCTCCGCAACGCACCTCTGAGTGTATATGTAGACGTCCGCGGCGGCGATGCGTCAGTCCCCCGGCCGCCCGCGGCGGACCGTGTGGTGGGGGGCACGGCGCGCGGCCCCCTCCGCCCCCGCCTCCGCCCCCGCGGCGGGTCCTCCGCCTCCGCCTCCGCCTGCGCCTGGCCGGCCCCTGGCGCCCGGTGCGGGTCCTGGAATGCGGCCGCTACTGTAATTATGCCGCCCCCCGCCATGGCCCGCGGCTAGGACCAGGTAGCCGGCCGGCCAGCTCCCAGCTCCCAGCTCCTGCTACACCTGCCGCCGCCGAAGACGCAGCGCCGCTACCGCGACGCCCTAATCTACATCTCGCCGCTGCCCGCCGCCCGCTTCACTTACCAGTAGCTCAGCGCCTGCCTACACCACTGCACCACCACACACACTCTTGTTTATGTTCTCCCCGTGCTACGTTGTTTCTGATTTATTTGGCGCGTTGGTAGCGCGTCGTGCTTGCTTATGACATCTATATGTGCATGTGAGGTACCAAGTGGCGATGCCTACTCGAACATAAATTAGTTCGTGGTGTAGCCTTCACGAGCGACAATACAGGCGTTGTTTCTGGCATCCATTCTATCATACAGATGGCGAACAATATATTGGTATAAATTATTCCAGTCCCGCGGGAGGAGCCACGTGGTCCAAGGCATCATGCTTCGGACTGAGAGGTCACTCCCTCCGGAGTTCCCCCCAGGGGGCTCACAGTTCTTTCGTGAGTACGTGTGTGGCGAGCACAGGCCCCGAGCAAATGCAGTCTTCCTTCTTTACTTCCTGAACTGCATTTCCTTTCCCCCGCTCCTCCATTCCTATCATAACTCCTTCTCCTCCCCACCGGGAGACTGATAACCTTAACAGTTTAGTCCCCCGTCCAAATCAAACAACCCAACCCCTCCGGAGTTTCGACTCCTCCATCGGGCCTGGGTGTGTGTTATCAAATATTTGTATATCTTATGGGACTCAGCTACGGGGTCATCAGTCCCTAAACTTACAAACTGCTTGTTAACTACCTAATGCTAAGGACGGCACAAATATCCATGCCCAAGGGGGGGATTCGAACCCCCGACCGTAGTGGCCGTGCAGACCGTGACTGGAGCGCCTCACTCCCCTCGGCCACCGCGGCCGGCTGTGTGTTATCCTTAGTGTGCGTTAGTTCAAGTAGTTTGAAAGACTAGGGACTGATGATGACTGCAATTTAATTCACAAAGATTTCAAGATTATTCCACGCCTGACAGACCTTTTCATGATGTTCTACAAGAGTTGTTGATTATGACGAATGGTGTCAGTTGTCACACTTTCATATCCTACACGAGGGGACAACTCCAGAATCATGCTGGCCAAGGAAGAGGCGGTAACCTAACGTCTTTCAGAGCACTTGGGTGAGTGTTTGTGAAGCTTGTGGGACTTAACTGCGGTGCCATCAGTCCCTGAACTTACAAACTGCTTATGAACTACCTTATACTAAAGACAGCATAAACATCCATGCCCGAGGGGGGGGGGGGGAATTCGAAACCCCCGACAGGAAACGGTCTCGCGCATCGCAGCAAAGCGCTTCAATGCGTTGCCGACCGCGGTGGCCGAGCGGTCTGCGGCGCGCCAGTCACGATCTGCACGGACACTACGGTCGGGGGTTCGAATCCCCCTTCGGGCATGGATATTTGTGCCGTCCTTAGTATTAGCTAGTTGATAAGTAGTTTGTACGTTTAGGGACTGATGACCACGTAGGTAGGTCCCATAAGCTCTACAAACAATTGAACATTTTTCAATGCGCTAGGTTGCTCCGCTGCGGTGCACTTGGGTTTCATGCGCAATGTGTGGGCGAGTAGTATCCTGTTGGAAATAGAATGTTCAAATGTTTGTTTTTTGGGTCGAATTGCTGTGGTCGCCACTGCCTAGACTTACATATTACTTGAACTAACACTAAAGACAACACACACACACACACACACACACACACACACACCTACCCGATTGTGGACTCGAGTGGCCGACAAACCCATAGCATGATGCCATAGACCGTACGGTTATTTCAGCGCGGTTATCCTGTTGCAAGAATGGCAAAAAAACTACTGTTATAACATTTGTACATACCGAGCGCTGGTGACCTTTACCTCCACAAACACCAAAGGCGAACGAGAGTTGTAACTTATCCGATCATAAGGCCTCGATTGGGTTCAATATCTCTTGGACGAATGCACTCGACGAGACAGCGCCCGCCAGCTTTACGTCATACGAGCAAACAATCGTTACTTGCACGCAGGTACAACGCTGAAAACCACGGTTCACACCATTCCTCCTTCCAAGTGATTCTCTGATGTCACTAGTCGAGGCATGCACATCAGTGTGTGGCGTGAGTCGATGACGGGCTGGATGTATGCGTGCTCGTACTCCCACTGCTAGCAACCTTAAACGTGGGTAAATGTAGTGAAATACAAATTTAAAGACATCTTGGTTATTTCAGGACGTCGACATATAGAGAACAGAATGTTCAAAATATTCCAAAATTTGTAAAGCTGTGGGACGAAATTGGCCGTGGTCATCGGTCCCTAAACTTACAAACTAACATATTCTAAGGATAATACACAAGCCCATGTCCAAGGGAGGGCTCGAACCTCCGACAGACAGCAACCGCGCACTCCGCAGCGAGACGGCTTAGAGCGCCATTCCATCGTGGCACAACGCAATGATTGAAAATTGGTGACGGACGAACACTAAAAATCATTATTGTATCCGAACACGCTTCCGCTCCTCCACAAATAGTCTACCGTACACCATTATCTCTTCTTCTACTACTACTACTACTACTGTAGTCAGTTCTTCGTCTGGCTAATAGCTTTACCTGTATTCCCGCAAAAGACGTACGTTTACTGTGAATTTTCGCCTGCCTGTCGAGGGAATTATACGTTTATAGACAGGGTAATTCAAAAGTACACCAACAAACTTGGAGTAGATAATGATGAGACTTCGTAGATCAAGTTTCACATCAGGAACCCATGTCACCGCGGTGGAGTAGCCAAGCGCTCTAATGCGTCTTGCTGTGGAGTACGCGGTTGCTCGCCGTCGTCCCTAGGGCATGGATGTGTGTGTGTGTGTGTGTGTGTGTGTGTGTGGTGTGTGTGTGTGTGTGTGTGTGTGTTGTCCTTAGTGTAAGTTAGTTTGTAAGTCTACCGACTCATAAGTTTAGCAGTTTTGTCGAATAGGTTTACAATCATGTGATAATTTTGAACACCTGTTTGTTATTGATATTCTCTTGTAAAGCCCTTTCCCGTACTACATAACAAAATGCATGTGACGTTTTAGAGAAGTATCGCTTATTTCTAAAAGGAATCCTAGTGGTGTGAGTCGGTTGCTTTACTAGAATTTCTATGATTAGTTGTTAGCACACGAAATTAGTGATATGAATAATAAATTTTGGAATAATATCTTTGATGCGTATACCTAGTTAGTGTTGTGTAGTAGTTTACAGTCCGAAGTCAGAGTTGATGAAGCTCTCCATGCTGTGCAAGACTCTTCGTCTGTGAATACTTCATGCTCTCCATATACATTTAAACCTACTTAATCTCTTGTCTCATGCTTCGAAAAGTAACCGTATTTTTAACGGACCATAATTACAGCAACGTTTGTAATAAGCAAATATTCAAAACCAATAGAGTGCGAAGCAATTTCAATAGAAGTCGCATTCAGTTTAGTTCGATAATGGTCACAACGTTTTCAAGAGACCATAAATCCGCCCTAGTTATTATAGTATATTTATGAAACTTATTCTAACGAAGTACATAAATTTATTTGTATAAAAAAATGCAGCTTATAAGAGAGCTTAGTAGGCGAATAACCAGTAATACACATTAAATCTTGACCAAATTATTGCACTCAGTTGCTTTCGAAATACGAAATATGAAAATAGCGCAATAAATCATATTTTCTAAACACAGTCGATTTGCTAAATACTCTATTTCTGTATTGATTTTCACAGTTATGAAGTAATACGTAATACTTACAAGGGAAACTCCCCATCGGAACCCCCCCCCCCCCCCCACACACACACACACAGATTTAAGATTGGGATAAGATGGCCGTAATCATTCAGTAAAGCCATCAAAAACTGAACGCTAATAAAGCATAACAGGAAGAAGGCATGCGAAACAGATTAAAAAGAAAAGAATTAAAAACACTGTGCTGTCCAAGTGAACTAAAAGGGCAGTTGCGTCTTGATTATGTTTCCAGAAGGCTTTTGACACCGTATCTCACAAACGGCTTATAATCAAATTGCGGGGTTATGGTATATCGCTCCAAATTTGCGACTGGATAGGGGATTTCCTGTCAGAGAGGGCACAGTTTGTAGTAATCGATTGGTAAGGCATCGACTAAAACAGAATTGATATCGCGTGTACCACAGGGTAATATTATTGGTCCTCTGCTCTTCCTTATTTACATAAACGATCTGGGAGAAAATCTAAGGAGATCCCTTAGGTTGTTTGCAGATGACGCCGTCATTTACCGTCTAGTAAAAACATCTGAAGATCAAAACCAACTGCAGAACGATCTAAATAAGATATCACTATGGTTAAAAATTGGAAATTGACTAAATAATGAGAAGTGTGACGTCGTCCATATGAGTACGAAAGGAAATCCGTTAAACTTTGGTTACAAGATAAATCAATCAAACGTGAAGGCCGTAAACTCCACAAAATACCTAGGAATTACTATTAATTCAGACTGAAACTGGAAGGAACACGTAGATAATGTCGAGGGAAAGGCGAACCAGAGAGTACGTTTTATTGGCAGAACCCTTATATGATGCAACAGAACTACTAAAGAGACTGCATACACTACACTTGCCCGTCGTTTTTTGGAGTATTGCTGTCCAGTGTGGGATCATTATCAGGTGGGTTTGATGGAGGACATCGAAAGTGTCCAAAGAAGGGCAACTCGTTTTTTTATTGGCCCGATACAGAGGAGACAGCTTTACGGAAAAGATACAGGATCTGGGATCAGAATCATTGCAACAACGGCGGTTATCGCTGCGGCGTGAGCTAGTTACGAAAGTCCAATCGCCAACATTCTCCTCCGAATGCGAAAATATATTGTTGATTCCCACTTACATAGGTAGTAAAGGCCATCAGAATAAAATGCGAGAAATCAGAGCTCTAACGGAGTGATTCAGGTGTTTTTTCTTCCCGCGTGCTATTCGTGAATGGAATGGGAGATAAATAGTATTAAGGTGGTTCGACGAACCATCTGCTAGGAACTTAACTGTGACTTGCAGAGTATCCCATGTAGATGTAGATTTTGTTTTGCGAAGCAGGGGAGCAGGAAATACGCGTTCAAATCCCCGTCGTACTTGTTTCGTTACGAAATTATAAACTATCCATCCGGTCATTGAAGTCTCTAGTCTTTGTTTCTTTTTAGCATTGGCAGTTGTCAAACGGAATATCGCTTACAGAATATGAGTCATGTGGCAAGAATATATTGCCGTTGCAAGTAAATGTAATCAACACTGAGAGCAGGGGTAATGCCAAAAACCTCTAATAAAAATTAAAATATCAAAAAAGCGGTTTGTGAACTATTTTAGAATAAAAGAATTCTAGAGTCACAACTTCCAAAGTGGAACGCTGGAGTCACAACATGTGATACTTCTGTAGAACAATTTATAGGTCTTTTCCTCAGTCCTCGCTCTTGCAGACGGAGAATGTGCCACAATACAGACATAGAGATGAATGAAGGGCAACAGGCAAATTGTGTTTTTATCGATTGAAAAAAGGCGTTTGACACGCTGCCACACTCTAGACTGCTAACGAAGATACGAGCTTATGGAATAGGTTCACAGATTTGTGACTGGCTGGAAGACTTCCTAAGTAATAGAACGCAGTACTTTGTTCTCGACGGCGAGTGTTCATCAAAGAAGTGTGTATCGTCAGGTGTGTCCCAGGGGATAGTGGTGGGACCGCTATTATTTTCTATCTGCATAAATGATCTGATGGACAGAGTAACTTGTAATTTGCGGCTATTTGTTGGTGATGCTGTGGTGTATGAGAAGGTGTTGTTATTAATGGACTCTAAAAGCATACAGGATGACTTAAACAAAATATCGAGTCGGTGTGAAGAATGGCAGCTAGCTCTAAATGTAGAAAAATGTAAGGTGATGAGCATAAGTAGGAAAAACAATCTCATAATGTTCGAATACAGCAGTAATAGTGAGTAGCGTCGTTGAAATATCTAGGCGTAACATTGCAGAGAGAGATTAAATGGAACGAACATGTAAGGACAGTTGTGAGTAAGGCGAATAGCCGACTTCGGTTTATTGGGAGAATTTTGAGAAAATGTCCATCTGTAAAGGAGAGCGCATATAAAACACTTGGCCGGCTGCGGTGGCCGTGGGGACTGCAGCGCGCCAGTCACGGTCTGCACGGCCACTACGGTCGGGGGTTCGAATCCCCCCTCGGGCATGGATATTTGTGCCGTTTTTGGGGTTAGCTAGTTCGTAAGTAGTTTGTAAGTTTAGGGACGGATGACCCCGTAGTTAAGTCCCATAATCTATACAGACATTTGAACATTTGAAAACGCTTGTACGACCACGTCTTGAGTGTTGCTCAAGTGTTTAGGACTCGCAGCTGATCAGTTTAAAGGAAGACATGGAAGTAGTTCACAGGCGAACAGCTAGATTCGTTCCTGGTAGGTTTGACCGATGCGCGAATGTCACACAAATGCTCCTGGAACTCAAATGGGAGTAACTGGAGGAAAGACGACATTCTTTTCGAGCTATTATGTTGAAATTTAGAGCACCGGAATTTGAAACTGACTGCTGAACGATCTTCCTGCCACCTACTTCCATTTCAAGTAATGATCACAAAGACAAGGCAAGATAAGAGAAATTACGGCTCGTACAGCGGCATACAATCTTCTTTCCCTCGTTCTATCGGGGAGTGGAATAGGAAAGGAAGTGCCTTGTAGTGGTACATTGTACCCTCCGCCTTGCATCTTACGGTGGATTGCGGAGTAAATGTGTAGATGAAGATGAAAATTAACAGAGGACGGAAAATTTATTATTTTGTGAAAAAGTTTGACCACGAGGAGCTTCGAAACACGAACTTCCCGCTTTGCAGTCCAATGCCGTAGACACACAGTTTTAACGTCGCAGCTCTGCGAAGTCGCTCGATGTTGACCTTCTGTAGCTTGAACAGTTCATTGTTTCTATTTTGCTTCTTTTTGTAGAATTCAGTAAACGGCTTCCTTTGGCCACGCTTCATCTTTCTTTTTCTCGTGCTAGGCGGCGTGCCATCTTCATAGTAAACATGAGGTGCGGCTCAGAATTCGATGGGAAGTTTTTCTTGTAAGAAAGTCACTTGCTGAGGGTGGTAAGATGCAAACGAACAACTGTTTATCGTATTATTAAACATATAGTATTTGTTTAATGCTAATTACTTAAATATAACTTTAGTGGATGCAAATTACCAACTACCGCCAGTGAGCATCGAAATAACTCGATGAGGAAATTTGAAAATTTGTGCCCAGCCGTAATCTGAACCTGTGTCCACCTGCATACTACGCAGTCGTACCACTAAATCACTGGGGACACAGTGATCACAACGGTCTAGCGGGGTGTACTCGCACGCCTCCCGTCAGTCGGACATACTCAGTTTCACTTATTATTCGTGGCATTTCGTTGGTTTCCGTAAGAATTCGGTTCTAGCGCGCATCCGTACTGAAGAAAGGATCTGTTGCCGTATATAGGTTTGAATCGTACGGCAATAGACAAAACGCCGTGTGTAAGGAAAGATAATGGATTATACGGATTTGTGAATGCACGTTTTGATGACTTATGCTAAAATACAGAAAATATATTGAATCAATTAATTTGAAATTAATTTAAGGTGTTGAAAACCGCAACGAGGAGTGGGAAAATGACATTCATAAACATTTGTGATCGTCTCTCAAACTGCATACTTCTTAATTTAGATGTAAATAGTGTTTAGTAATAATCAATCATCCGCTCACATACAGACACAGCACCACTACGTCAGGCACTAAGTTACCGATTAATAATAACGATCGGTGCAGGTGCAAATGTAGGTGCTGGGCACAGTGCCTGTATTGGCTCTTGAGAAAAATATTGTAATGTCTGTTGTTTAAACATAGCTCCCCACAAGCGGTTTTTAAGCATATTGAGTAACTGTGAAATACGTTGGAAGTTTAGCGACAGTTTCGGGAGAATGGACATAGTACTGTTCACGAAAAGCTATACAATCAGACAGGATATGTGGCGTTCCCAAAGGAAATGTCACAGGACCTCTACTACTCATAATCTATATAGACAATTTTCGAGATATCGTACTTCATAACCGTCTTACTTAAATCCAAGATGACACAGCCGTTACATTGAAAACATCAGAAACATAATCTCCTGGGGAAAGTAAATCACCGATTGTATTTTCTGACAGATCACATCGGAAATAGAACAAATCTACTACAAAAGACTTGCCAAATTACGCCATTTAGCATCTACTAAATATTGCGGAACGGTGTGAGATCCGTAACAAAAAAAAAAAAAAAAAAAAAAAAATAGAGGGGAGGACATCGCACATCAGGAGATATGATCCACCGGTGGTAATCATTATAACAGAATCGTGTCTTGTAGCGACGGGATCTTTTCATCACGAAATTTGAGTCACCAACCGATCCAAATGTTTTTATTCACTCAAACCTACATATGAGTAGACGATAACCGAAATATAATAAAAGGAGCTGGAGCTCGTGCGGAAATAATTGTATGCTGGAATATCGCGTTCTATTACTGCGTGGAAAAGCAGAGAAATAGTATGAGTGTGCTATAACGATATTTCCACTCTGCAGCGGAGTGTGCGCTGATATGAAACTACCTCTGGAAGATTAAAACTGTGTACGCACAGGGAATTTAACCAGGGACCTTTTCATGTCGCGGACAAGAGCTGTACCGACGCATCTATCCCGGCGCGCTTCCGCCAGTTTCTCACTTCCTACTTTCCAAACTTCACAGAAGCCCTCCTGCGAACCTGGCAGTTTTAATCTGCCTGGAAGTTTCAGTATGAAGATGATGCGAGGAAGCATCTGCCAGAGACACATGTCTGAATTCGAGAGTCATTATGCACTTTTACGTACACAACTTCCTCATGAATTAGCGTAAAACAGTCAAACATAAAAAAAGTCCTCGCGTGTCATTCTAATCGTCCCAGTCATCGCCAGACAGAGTCTGATGTGGTCCCTCGTCCGGACAGTTTCTCGATGATCGCAGCGGCGACTTGACGCGAGCTGTTGTCGGCGCCGGGCTGTGTCAAGCGGTCGGCGCTTTGTCCAATTCAGGCGCTCGCCGGCTGCCATTATTCACTCACAGCCGATGCGAGGCGCGTGTTTGTTCGGCCTCTCCAGAGGGGAGATCCAGTTTATCGCTCTTCACTCAGCGCCGACCCGCCGTGTGACAACGTTAATTGCGCCACTGAGGTATCGGACAGCCGACTCCAGCGAAAAATTGTTACATCAAATAAACATTTGCGATTACCTTCTATCTGCCCTTTATTATTATTATTATGGACTATTGTGCGATTTAACTTAAGTAGCCGAGCGGTCTGGAGCGCCATGTTACCGATCGTTCTACCCCCCGCGTCGGAGGTTCGAATCCTCCATCGGGCATGGATGTTTGTGTTATCCTTAGGTTACTTTAACTTATTTTAAGTAGTTTGTAAGTCTAGGGATTTATGACGAAAGTAGTTTGGTCCCATAAGAATTACAAACATTTGAACATTCATATTATGATAACAGATATGAGTGTTCATTTCTCGAGGAATGATCCAAACCAGGCACTTCCTGTTGGCTGGACAGCTCATGGCACTATAGAACACGGTTTAAACATCCATTCTATCTTGAGACTGCAAGAGCGTCTTCGTCGATTGTCTGGACGAAGGCAGACGCGAGTATCATCTACGAATAGCACTTGGTGCCAATTCGACGAGTCCATTTAGCACGCTGCTGGGTCCAATTCTTCCGCGCAGCATGGTGCCTAAGTGTCAAATCTGGACCTCGCCATGGACATAGAGAGTGAAGTTGCGTATCATGCAGCCTGTTACGTACAGTTTGAGTGGAGACCCGACGTCCTGTGATTGCACGAAAATCGTTATTTAACGTTGCGGCTCTCCTCTTATGTTTGCTGCGAGCCAATTCCGTAAGTAACCGTCAGCCGCTGTGGTACTCTTTGGGCGGGCAGTGCGAGACAAGTCATCGATAGTTTCTGTATCTCTGTACCTCCTCCACTTCCGAACAACATCGCTTTGGATCACTTCGAGACGTCTGGAAACTTCTCTTGCGCCGGCGGCGGTGGCCGAGGGGACTGAGGCGCTCCAGTCACGGTCTGCACGGCCACTACGGTCAGGGGTTCGAATCCCCCCTCAGACATTGATATTTGTGCCGTCCTTAGTATTAGCTAGTTCGTAAGTAGTTTGTAAGTTTAGGGACTGATGACCCCGTAGTTAAGTCGCATAACCTATACAAACATTTGAATTTGAACTTCTCTTGCTGAGAGTTCCTCCTGACAGAAAGTAACCATCTGGATAAATCAAACCACGGAAGAGACCTAGACAGGGCAGAACTAACGTTATCACAAAGAAGTATAATTTCCTTCTTTACTGATCGGCCGTCTAAGCTACTCCGTCGCATACGTGATTGTCTACTTCTTTGTGCCGACTGAGTAACAACTATGGACAATGTAGGTAACTGTGTTTTTAATTAAATATACACTTTCAACGTCAGTGGTCGGGTAACCAAGGTGGTGGAATACTGTCTTGGATGTGTGTACAGTATTGTTAGCAATACGCCAAATAAGAGATAAATGATCCTAACGCTGTGCACAGTAGTGGATATTCATAGTTCAAAATAGAAGAGCATTGTACATTACATATTCTTTTTAGTAAATATCAGATACTCTAAAAGTTGTGGAAGAAAATCTACTATAAAGGTATGAAATAATGATGCAAGAGTAATGAGGATCATATCAGCTTAGCACAGAGACCAGACTATTGTTAATCTCCGCACACTTCTGCGCCAAGTATAGTGTCCTGCTGCCTACACTATCGTTCACTTGTTTGTTGTGTAAGGCGGCTCTATATGTGTAGTGACCAGCGAAGGAATTTGTTGTCCACAACCAAAATTCCAAACGGTCAGCTAACAAGTAAATTTCCGCAATGATGGAGTGTTCAAACAACAGTAAACAACTTTGAAGTCTCGTCCGCACAATTAAGATTTCAGATTATTAACAGTGATGTACCTAAAGTGGTTGAGGTAAATGCCAAAGTGATGACTCGGAGTCTAGTGCTCAGCCGGTAATGACGTAACAGAAGATTCGAATGAATAAATAAATAAATACGCGGACAATGCCAGGATTTCTGCTAGTTATTTATAAGTGCCGGGGGCATCAGGCTATAGAATACCACAGAACAATTGTTACGTGGGTGATGGAGATGTCTTTTAGATGTGTGTATATTACACCAGCTGCACAGTATATGTTCAAAATAATTGTCAAAGAAAGTTATTTTCCATTGTAATGTTTAATTAGTGCTGATGATGAGGGCTGGGAAGGTGCGGGGAAAGGAGGATGGACAGGGGGAGGAGGTTGGAACTAGATGACGTGTCATTGCACTCGAGAGAACCAAATGGTAAAATTTCAAAAAACTTGTATGCCTCAAGGTTTTGATATGGATGCCCGCTCGGTTCTTGGACTTAATTATTTGCCAAAAGAGATTCTACAATATGAACTTTCTCTCATACTACACAGCAACGGACGGCACTCTGAAACTTGGCGCTATTCAAACAACAACTAGCCGTGCCGATCACGGTGACTGAAACTATTTCACTCATAGGTCATGAAAGCTGGTTAGTACAGCCACTCAAACACTTTTGACGATGGCGAATAGAAATGGAATCCATAATTTGTGATTCCACGGTCACGCGTCTTTCTCACCTCCGCCTCTATCAGCTGATGCCGGCTGGCCTTCTGTTTACCACACCGCGCCACACTCGACTCCCGATCACATACTCCCCTTTTTCTCGCAAGACCACGGACGATCCCCGATCCTCAGCATGCAGCGACCACGCCCCTTGCTATCGACGGTGCGCAGTAATATCTCTGGACACACTCGATACTCAAACCCACGGCCACACCTCAGACTCCTCCATCGGGCATGCGAGTGTCTGTTGTCCTTCGTGTAAGTTTAAATAGTTTGTAAGATTAGGGACTGAGCCGGCCGCGGTGGCCGAGGAGACTGAGGCGCTTCAGTCACGGTCTGCACGGCCGCTGCGGTCGGGAGTTCGAATCCCCCCTCGGGCATGGATATTTGTGCCGTCCTTAGTTGTAGGTAATTCATAAGTAGTTTTTAAGTTTAGGGACTGATGACCCCGTAGTTAAGTCCCTTAAGCTTAACAAACATTTGAAAATTTTTTTGATTAGGGACTGACGACCATTGCAGTTGGTCCAATGGGTTTACAAACATTTTAACATTTGTCATTCCTTGATTTCTCCTGGAGAATAACTTCGAAAAACTTAAGAGTATGCAGCCAGATATCAAATTCGACGTCGGCCGATAGTTCGGTAGGAGGCCACCCTGCCATTTTCAAGGCAAAACTGCAGTGAGGTCGCCATGTGCGACGATCTTTAAAACCGCGGTTTTCAATGAGTAAACAGTAAAGACAACAAACACCGAGCAAGCAGGTCAGGAGGAAGGCAGATGGTACGTTGTGACATGCTGTTTATAGGCAACGAACCACACTCGACTCCGATCACATACTCCCCTCTTCCTCGCAAGACAACGGACGATCCTTGACACTCAGCATGCAGCGACCACGCCCCTTGCTATCATGGTGCGCGGTAATATCTGTGGACACACTCGATACTGAACCCGACGGGCACGCCTCAGACTCGAACCTCCAGTGGGAACGGCCATGCAGTCTGTAACAGGACGCCTCAGACCGCGCAGTTCTGAGAACCACTGTCCAAATTGAACAAGAGTGTACCGCCGAGTAAGCAGCAATCAGCAGATGCGCAATCAGGCTTAAGTAGTCCCCTTGCAGGAGAGCGTCGGTCTGATTTGACAGGCGGCTGCGCGTGGCTAAGTGGTGGCGCTCGCCGGTGGAGCGGCCCGGCGTCTCCGTTTTCATTGGCCATGACGAGCCCGCCGCCAACAAATCATAGCCGCTCCAAATTACACCTGCTGCCGCTGCTGCTGCTGCTGCCGCCCGCTGCCCGCTACCGCGCGCCTACGCCGCGCGCGCCGCCACCTGCGGCCTGCATCTGCTTCCGGCAAGCGCACGCCGCTACACTATCAGGAAAACACCCACTGCCCAGCACTCCTGCGTGCTAGCCGACAACGTCGACGTATTGACACACTTGTCATCTGCGTAAGTCAGCCAGTTACTGAAGAGCACACAAAGGAATTTACGATGCCAGCTGCCAGTGAACATCTAAATAAACCAACGGGGAGAGTTAAAATTATTTTAGCACGGCAGGGATTCAAACCCGAGTCCTCTTCCTTACTACTACGCACTCAAGCTGACTACTACGGCACTGAGGAGACAGTGAGCACTACAGTCGAGCATACTAACATTGGATGCCACCCGTCAACCTATCCAAACATTAACGTAATACCCGCCTTTTTATTGGCACTCATTGCTTGTGGCATTTCGCCGATTTCCCAGAAAGTTCGGGCCTAGTGCTCCTGACCAAAAGATCACACACACACACACACACACACACACACACACACACACACACACACACAAACAAACAGCCGCGGAGGATTAGACGTGAGCACTGGGACGCCGTGCTGCGATGCGCGCGGTTGCTCGCCGTCGGGGGTTCGAGTCCCCCCCTGGGGGATGGGTGTATGTGTTGTCCTTAAGCTAACTTAACTTAGTTCAAGTAGTTTGTAAGCTACGCACTAATAACCCAGCAGTTGAGTCCGATAGAATTAGAAACATGTGAAAACACACACATACGCGTCGGGCGATGTCCTCTCTTTATCATGTAGCCGTATCATTGCCTTTCGTGACCAATAATGGCATACGGTCGCCCCAAATAATGCTACACCAAAATGTCAGGAAACCACGACATTACTACTTGCTCACTTGGCGTTGTATCTAAGGCAGTGTTTACCAACCCTTTGGAGTTCGCGGCTACCTTCCATGTAAAAATATTCTGGCGAACCCCTCCCTCAGCCCGCCCTCACAGTGAATTTTATATTTTCTTCTGTTGATAAAACATTCTTGTAAAAATAGGGTAAATTTTTTAGTCTACTTTTCGGAATGGAACACATTATCCTATTTTTACATTAACTTAAATTCTATAAAACCGTTTTAGTTCAGACACTGCTCTATGGAAGTGAAAGTGAGGCCTGGGTGATTACCAAGAGGCAAGAAAGCCATATTCAGGCACAAGAAATGAAATTCCTAAGACGATTAAAGTTTGTGCAAGACATGACTGGCTAAGAAATCAAGATATCAGAGAAGAACTGCAAATCTTAAGCCTAAATCATAAAATTCGACAGTAAAGGAGAAAATGGAACAAACATATAGAAAGAATGGAAAGTGAGAGACTTCACTCAAAGGCAAGAAATTATAAGTTCCGTGGAAAAAGAGGAGGCGACACAGATAGGTACTTTAACCCTCTATTTGGCACACACATAAATCACGAAAACAAAACGTATTATGTTACTTAAAGGTGTAGGGGCATGTGAACAGATTTATACGATTTTTTCTTCTTTTATTCTCAAAATATAGTTTCTGGTTTGTAAGTAATATTGCCCAAAAACTTCGCACGGTGGTACAGTATCAGATGTTGTTTCATTCTTCTTTTGGACTTATTGCCCATTTTGTAGTGCTCTACCAGGCCTCCTCTTCTCAATAAATGTAAGTCCATTTTCAGTCTCCCATGTAATAACTCGTCTACAATTTTCCATAATAATTGAACTTCACGGCTTCCACTTTCCCTTTTACAAGCGGTTTTCCATTTATCACGAAAAATATCATCACAAAATTTAAACAAACATGTACGTCGGTAACGTATGCTTGGAGTGTCTGCTAAAGATTCAGTTTACTGCCAAACGTTTCGCAAAAGACAACGAAACATCACTTTACTGGAGAGCTTAAATGTTAGTTTCAAGCACCGTTGCCCATCCAAGGATGAAACTTGAAACATGTTTCAGAAAACCACGCGCAATTTTGATGTTGCTTGAGAGCAACATTACCAAATAAAGGGTTAAGAGGGAACTCCTGCCTAATACCTGAAGAACGAGGAGGAGGAGGAGGAGGAGCAGAAGAAGAAGAAGAAGAAGAAGAAGAAGAAGAAGAAGGTGGTGATGGTGATGATGGGTTGGGAAACAAATTTTTAATCAGACAGTGTAGAGACATATTTAGCAGGTAATTTAACGGGCCCTCAGTGGTTTGATCGGCATACAACCAGCGCTAAACTGCACGCCGCTAGTTGTAGTGACTCCGTTAAGGCTAGTTTACACGACGACACTAGGTTTCATGAAACTGCGCTAATGGCCAGTGCGCATGCGCGGCAGTCGCGCAACTCTCTGGCGAAACTAAACAGTTTCGGCAGCTTCCAACTTTGGCGAAACTGATTGCGCGTGTTCTTAGGTTAGGTGATAACCAATACTGTACAAAACGCAGCATAAAGGGGGCAAAGGAAGAAATAATACGGTTTTTGAACATGTATGCGATGAATAGGTGTTTGTGCCATTTTTAACGCTGAAAATTTCAGGAATAAGCAGCGGCGTGTTAGTGCTCTTGCAGCAATTATTCGTGAATTAAATATTGATGGGTTGACGATTAGTGAATTGCAGACTACATTCAATTCCAAATACCTATACAAACGAACTATGGCTATTGTGGATTTGGGAACGCGGTACAGGTACTGTATAGACGAATATCTATTTGACAAAAAAAGTAATGCAATTTGTAATTTTAGTTCTAGTAACAATGCTTCACGCATAACAGTATCTTGTTTCTTTGTTGCATTACTATGTTTAAAAGGAACGTAAACTGCTCTGGTGACATTCTGAGTTGATTAAAATAGCTTCTAGGGTCTTTGATCACAATTTCCTTCAGCAAGGTCGCTGACCAACCGAGCTGACATCTTTTTTAATCCAGTCACGAACCCAAACACGTTCCTTATTCTTTTTATGTTTAGTCTTATGCAGAGACTTCAAACAGAGTAACACAATAGCTCCGCCACAACTATTATAGCTACCAAAACTTTCATTCTACGGCAACTACGGCACTTACAAAACAACAAAACTGAATTGTATAGTATTGGCGCCGTGTCTACAGACATACAAGAAACCAGTTGCGCGCAACTCATTTCATGAAACGAGTGTCGCAACCTAGTGTCATCGTGTAGACTAGCCTTTAGATCGTAATCTCGCTCCGTGGCTTCCCTGTGGAGTGACTGGGCAGCGGAGCGAAAGCAGGCAGCTGGGCGGTGGCTCCGGCCATTCCGATGCGCCCGCGGGTCGTTAGCGTTTTACGATGTCAGCCGGCCGTTTTACGCTGCGGCGATCTCACTCGCGAGCTAATTATGAGCTGTAAACGAGCTCTACTCCAGCTCCTTGCTTCAATTTTGCAGTTTTCCGCACTCAATGACACTGTTACACTTTGTCTTTAATATACTAGTCCACTCAGTGGGGACGGAGGCCTCGACTTCAGAATATTATTGGGGTAAGGGGGGGGGGGGGGGCAATAGTTACTGCACAAGGAAACACATTTGACATGTAAGCTTTGTTTGTGTACTTACGCCAAACGTTGCATGGGTGTACTGAATGTTCTCAACCAGCCATGTTTATATAAACAGAATATCAGTGCCAAGCAAATGGTGCACCAAGTAATACTGGCTTTGGGGGGGAACTACCTTGCCGCCCCACCCCCTCCCCACAGAAGTGCAAATGTTCGTATAACTTATGCGACTTAACTACGGGGTCATCAGTCCCTAAACTTACAAGCTACTTATGAACTAACTAATACTAAGGACGGCACAAATATCCATGCCCGAGGGGGGATACGAGACCCCGACCGTAGTGGCCGTGCAGACCGTGACTGGAGCGCCTCAGTCCCCTCGGCCACCGTGGCCGGCCCCCCACACAAGTCGTCGACACTGCAGTTGGACATTTGTTGCAACCATACTCGAAATTTAAACGATGAACGCCTAAAATATGAGACTAATCTAGAAAGTCACTAAATGAAACATATGAAGAGCACAATGCAAAAATGATATAGTCACTTTTTAGTAAGTTTTCAGGGCGACGAATTTTCTGTTCTAGTCTCTCGTATATAATAAACGTTCACCGTCACAACAATAAAAATATTGTTCTATATCTATTTGCTTAGGTACTAAATATAATAAAATAAACACAATTCAATTTTAAGGTACTTTATTAATTATGAACTTAAATAGGTACACAAAAAACATGATAAAAGTGATGGTAGTCATAACAAACTTTGTAAAAACGAGCCGGCCGCGGTGGCCGAGGGGACTGCGGCGCGTCAGTCACGGTCTGCACGGCCACTACGGTGGGACATTCGAATCCCCCCTCGGGCATGGATATTTGTGTGTCGTCCTTAGTAGTAGCCAGTTCATAAGTAGTTTGTAAGTTTAGCGACTGATGACCCCGTAGTTAAGTCCCATAAGCTCTACAAACATTTGAACATTTGATTTCGTAAAAACGATGAAAGACCATTATCTTTCTGTGCTTCTCCAGTGGATCTTTTAACCTGAAAACAGACTCTGTTTACAGTTTATTTTATAAGACTTATAATATTCTACATTTTAACACATTAGGCCCATATATATTTTATTTTAATACGGTTACTTATGTTTTGTCAATGAGGAAGTTCTTCAAAGTACTTTAGAGCATTTTCAGGCTATCTTGGTCTGCTATATTTGAAGTCATAAATATTGATAAGCCCAGCCAAGTATGTGGACGGAGCATCAGTAGATTTTAAACCATTACAATGAGAAATTAATCTTTTTCTTTCACCTTCACAAACTCTATCAAAACAATGTAGTCTTTTACATCTGCAATCGGGCCCAGTTTTATGAGTACACATTTTAAGTTTTTTCATCACATCTCATACGCTTCAATGGAATTTTCTCTTATTTGTGCTAGGTTTACTGACGTTTTCGTAATCTTCATCCACACTTGACTCACTTTATTTACTCATTTCTACAGAAACTACTACCAAGAACACGAGCTATAAATTTTGGCAACTTTTAACTACAAACAAAAAGTAAATAAAATAATGAAGACAGCACGTTGCACTCCTGATCAAGCAGGTTTTGCCAACGTTATGAAATGACTGATCATATGTGCCATGAACACAGATGATATTCATCGGTTTTACCGTGCACAACAAAAATAAAATTGCAAATAACTCAGTAACTGCCAGTTCTAGTATAGTAAATTTCCTTGAGACGTAAGAACTTCTGTCCGTGTATCAGCACGGCTTTAGGAAGCATCGATCGTACGAAACTCTGCTTGCTCTTTTCTCTCATGACATGAAGTTGTGGATGAAGGGCAGCAGGCAGACTGCATATTTATAGATTTTCGATAGTTGTGTAAAATGGGGCTGCACCGCAGACTGCCAACGAATATACGGGCATATGAAATAGGTACCCAAATATAAGAGTGGCTCGAAGACTATTTAAGTAATAAAACCCAGTACGTTGTCCTCGACGGTGAATTTTTATCAGACACTAAGATATCGTCAGGAGTGCTCCAAGGAAATTTGATAGGACTGTTATTATTGTCTATGTAAATGATCTAACGGACAGATTCAGTTCCAATCTGAGGCTGTTTGCTGATGATGATATGATATACTGTAGTATAATGCAGGATGACTTGTACAAAATTTCTAGGTGGTGTGAGGAATGGCGACTAGCGCTACATGTATTAAAATGTAAGGTAATGGGAATGAGTAGGAGAAACAATTCTGTAATGTTGGAGTACACCTTTAGTAGTGTGCTGCTTGACAGAGTCGCGTCAATTAAATATCTAGACGTAACTGTACACAGCACTATGAAATGGAACGAGCATATAAGGACAGTCGATGGGAAGGCCAATGGCAGACTTCAGTTTATTAAGAGAATTTTGGGAATATGGGATTCGTCTGTAAAGGAGACGGCACATATAATGCTTTTGTGACCCCGTTTTAAGTGTTGCTCAGACATTTGGGATCCTCACCAGAAAGACACAGAAGATAAGCAGGGGCAGGCGACTAGGTGTGTTACTTGTAGGTTCAATCAATGGTTTCATCAATGTGTGTTACTTAGATACTTCAGGAATTCAAATGGGAGTCGCTGGAGGAAAGGTGACGTTCTTTCCGAGAAACACTATTGAAGAAATATAGAGGACCGGAATTTGAAGCCAACCTACATTTCGCGTAAAGACCACAAAGACAAGTTCTGAGAATTAAAGCTGGTAGAGACACATACAAGCATTCGTTCTTCCGTAGATGGGAATGGATCAGGAAAGCAAGTAGCTAGTAGTGTAGAGGTAGAATTAACCTGGATGTCCCACTGCTTTATGAGTGGTCGGCTAAGCATTAGGCTATCAGATCAGGTCTGCAGCACAGGCCTAAACTTCTTTATGCAACACTGGTTCCATATGACTGTCACGTACACTCATCTCTGATATGGACTCTTTGTGGTTAGTGTGGCATACACAAGTTTCGATTGCTCGGCAAGTTGACCACCCGGACCGGATTCGAGTGCAACTCCGACACAGATTTTCATGTCACTATATCGTAGTGAAAGGCAAACCTACATTTTTAGCGTTCGTAGGTTTGAAGAAAGCTTTTGACAATGTCGGCGGGAATAGACTCTTTCAAATTTTGTAGGTAGCAGCGGTGAAATGTAGGGAGCGAAAAGTTATATTCAACCTATACAAAAACCAGACAGTAGTTATTAAAGGGCAAGAAAGGGAAGCAGACGTTGGGAAGGGAGTAAGACAGGGTTGTAGCCTTTCCCCAATGTTGTTCAATCTGTACATTGAGCAGGCAGTAAAGGAATGGAAGGAGAAATTTGGAGAGGGAATTAAAGTTCAGGGAGAAGAAGTAAAAACTTTGCGGTTTGCCGTTGACATAGTAATTTTGTCAGAGACTGCTTGGGATCTGGAAGAGCAATTGAGTGGAATGGACAGTGTCTTTAAAGGAAGATATAAGATGAAAATTAACAAGAGGAAAACGAGGTTAATGGAATGCAGTGTTAGAAAATCAGGCGATGCTGAAGGAATTAGATTAGGTAATGAGACAATAAAAGTAGTAGATGAATTTTCTTATTTGGATAGCAAGATAACTTCCGATGGCCGAAGTAAAGAAAATATAAATTGCAAAATGGCTATGGAAAGAAAAGCCTCTCTAAAAAAGCGAAACTTGTTAACATCCAATATTAATTTAAATGCTAGGAGGTCCTTTCTGAAAGCATTTGTCTGGAGTGTATGGGAGTGAAACGTGTTCGATAAGGAGTTGAGACAAAAAGATGGTAGAAGCTTTTGAAATGTGGTGCTACATATGAAAATTAGATGGGTAGATCACGTAACTAACGAGGAGGTCCTTAACCAAATTGGGGAGAAAAGGAGTTTCTGTGATATCGTGAATAAGAGAAGGGATAGATTGGTAGGACACATTCTGAGACATCAAGGAATCGTCAACTTAGCATTAGAAGGAATTGTGTGGGATAAAAATCGTAGGGGGAGACCGGGAGACAAATACAGTAAGCAGATAAAGAAGAGGTGGCCGAGGGGGGGGGGATTCGAACCTCCGACCGTAGTGGCCGTGCAGACCGTGACTGGCGCGCCTCAGTACCCTCGGCCACCGCGGCCGGCAAGAGGATTTGTTTTTCTTTGCCATTTTGGCAGATGTCATAAAAGGAGGCGGTGGCACGGGCCTGTAGCTGTGATCAGCGTGTGCAGAGCGCGCAGGTGGTGTCGGGTGGGCCCGCGCCGCCCACGCCGCCGGCCGCCGAATTGATTCCGGCGCTGGCGGTGGCGGCTAATGGCGCCGGCTCCCACTCGCCTCCGCCTCTGCCACCTCCGCCGGCGTGAAAGGCTCGCCGCCCGCCGCCCGCCGCTGCCGCCGCCGCTGCCAGAGCCGCTGCCGCCCCCGCGCCGCCCCCGCTGCCGCCCACGCCGCTAATTTGGAGAGGAGAGCCAGTGACAGCGCGCCCACGCCGCGCCGTCCGCCTCTGGTAGTTTTCCAGGCCGCGTCTCTGCGCTCCTGGTAACAAGTCCACCGCCAATTGGAAACAAACTGCAATTCCTGTCGTTGAAAGGAAAAAAGAAAAAAAACGGTTTGCAGACAAGTGAGAGGGTCGATGATGACCGATATTTCCGACTGGAGCGCACCCAACCACTTTCAAGGCAATTGCAGAGAGGAGGCACTGTGCGCGGCATGGACATTTAACCAGGCTTCATTCCATGTTGGAATTGGTGCTCCACGACTGTATTTGATTTGTGGTAATTCTTTCAGCACTCAGTCGTGTATATATATATATATATATATATATATATATATATATATATATATATATATAAAGGTAAAGCATTCAACAGTCCGAAGATTGGTTTGAACACCACAGTGCTTTACTAGGCATGGTCCTGTTTGGAGGTGGTACGCCGTTGCCTTCCTCCGATCTTCGAACTGACTCACCCAGCCAGTTAAAGGGGGACCTACACTTTAACATGGGTTCCGAACCACGGTGCTACTCCGCATTTTTCGCATCAGCAACACTGCCAAATGTAAAAGAAGTGGAAAGTGACAGATAAAAATCATAGGACCTGGCGGGGATCGAACCCGCGACCTCTGGCACTCTACTACTGTGCTACGGAGCCGCATATATATTGCAAATCTAGATTTCGCCCACTGTGTGGTCATTAACAATGCTTAAAACCAATTAAAATACTTAAAACATCTCGACCTCCATGTTGGAGGTTGCGTTGACAGCTGCGTCAGTACGAACGCAACCTCCAACATGGAGGTCGAGCAGTATTTTAATTGGTTTTACCCATTTGATAATGACCACACAGTGGTCGAAATCTAGATTTGCAAACATATATGACTGATTGCTGAAAGAATTACCACGGACATTTAATACCTCTGTTTACAATGATAATAAGAAAAGATACCACCAGTGGCAGCGCGTCCTTTGTGTTCACTGGTTCAGCGAACCCCCGGAAAAAGGCTCGTGAAAAAAATTAAAGAAATAAATAAAATAAAATTTCAACAAATAATACAATTCCTTGAGACAACATTGTCTCGTTGTACCAAAGGTATGAAACATAAGGAGATGCATTGATTTAAAATTTATGCTGTCGCCGGGATTCGAACCCAGGACCTCCTACTTACTAGGTAGGCACTCTAGGCCACTCAGCTAACACAGTCCGTGTAGTCGCTTTGGCTACAAAGCTGCCTCTCCTTATGTTTAAAATAAAACTTGCTTTTAAATTCTCATTACTCGTTTCGTTCTTCTATCAGATCATTTTATATTCACATTCAAGTATTTTTATCTCATGAGAAACATTTTACGTCGCGTAGACAGCAGGAACACTAGTCGTAGCGGGACCGCTTAATATAGGCGGCAGTGGTCGCAGCGTTGCATTGCTCATGCGCGTAAACTCCACAAAATACCTAGTAATTACTATTACTTCAGACTTAAAACAGGAAAGAATACGTAGATAATATCTTGGGAAAGGCGAACCAAAGACGACTGCGTTTTATTGGCAGAACCCTTAAAAGATGCAACAGAACTACTAAAGAGACTGCTTACGCCAAGAAACGCTTGTCCGTCCTTTTTTGGACTATTGCTGCCCAATGAGGGATCCTTATCGGGTGGGTATGACGGACGACATGGAAAGAGTCCAAACAAGAGCAGCTCGTTTCCTGTTGTCACGATACAGGCGAGACAGCATTACGGAAATAATACAGGATCTGGGATGGGAATCATTACAACAACGGCGCTTATTGCTGCGGCGTGGGCTACTTACGAAACTCCAATCGCCAACATTCTCCTCCTAATGCGAAAATACATTGTTGACTACCACTTACGTAGGTAGAAATGATCACCACAATAAAATACGAGAAATCAGACCTTGAACGGAGAGATTCAGGTGTTCTTTCTTCCCGCACGTTATTCGAGAATGGAATAAGAGGTAAATTGTATAACGGTGGTTCGATGAACCCTCTGCCAGTCACTTAAATGTGCTTTGCAGGGTATTCCATGTAGATGTAGATATTCCTGCTCTCCGTATCGTTCGCCCATCGAAAACGACTAGTCTACGCCTGCGGAACTACCTGTCCGAAATAAACACCGAGTGAGGTGCCGCAGTCGTAACATTGTGCAGTCGCATTCTGAAGGAGGTGGTTCAAACCCCTCTCCGGCAATCTAGATTCAGATTTCCGTAATTTACTTAAATCACTCCAGGCAAATGGTTCTTGTGAAAAGGCACGGGCGATTTGCTTTCCCTTCTTTTTACCAAACCATCCGATAGGGAGCTCCGCCTCTAATGACCATACTGTAGACGGAACGTTAAACCATAAATATTCCTGCCTTCCTGCTTGTTTCATTCCGAGATGCACCACCCAGACTGCTAAAGCCCAACAACACATGTTTATTCAGTTCTGGAGCGCGTATCACCAACACTCAATACTAATTTTATCATTATCGTCGCTTCTGACGGGACTGTATTTCCAGTCGTGTGATATTTGTACAAGATAATAATCGTAGCCGGGATATGATTTGGGAAGGGGTTTTCAATGAATGGACATTCCAATATCTTGTTCTCTTAATAGAACTGCAAACGCAAATAATGCTGTATATATTGCATTATATTTTATTCCAAAGGACTGCATACTAGAGTTTCTATACACTGTCTGTGCCATGGTATAGAAACAAAATTAGAAAATTTGTTTAGAATCTACGTTTTCTCCAAAATAGGAGTACGGCAAATCGTATCGTCAAGATAGGCAAATGGCAATCAAAAACACAGTGTGTAGAACATTCAGCATCTTCCGAAGCATTGTCAGAGACGGTAATCTCAAACTCAGATTTTTGCGGCACATGAAAGCAGTCTATGGCACAAAGGATGTGTACAGACATTCTTTGCCTAGACAGGAACGTGAATTGTTTACAAAGGAACATCGAAAAATATTGCTGATATTTTAACGTATCACTGACATAATTACCGATAATGGTGTTGAGAAACAGCTATACTTTCATTATTTCAGTAGTATTCACCATAACTGTTAATACATGTAACTCCTTGAGACACAAGACAATCAATTCCTCCAGTTAGCTACAGGACCATGTTTTTTTACCCTGATGTGCACCACGTCAGACGAAATATGACCACAATCATACGCTACTGGCCATTAAAATTGTAACAAAAAAACTTAAATTAAATTAATTTTTAAAAATGCAGCTGATAAACTGGTATTCATTGGAGAAATATACTAGAACTGACTTGTGATTACATTTTCACGCAATTTGGATGTATAGATCCTGAGAAATCAGTACCCAGAACAACCACCTCTGGCCGTAAAACGGACTAGATACGCCTGGGCATTGAGTCAAACGAAGTTTGGATGGTGTGTACAGGTGAAGATGCCCATGCAGCTTCAACACGATACCACAGTTCAAGAATAGTGACTGGCATATTGTGACGAGCCAGTTGCTTGGCCACCATTGACCAGACGTTTTCTATTGGTGAGAGATCTGGAGAATTTGCTGGCCAGGTCAGCAGTCGAACATTTTCCATATTCAAAAAGGCCCGCACAGGACCTGCAGCATGCGGTCGTGCATTATCCTGCTGAAATGTTGGATTTCGCAGGGATCGAATGGAGGGTAAAGCCAGGGGTCGTAACACACCTTAAATGTAATGGCCACTGTTCAAAGTGCTGTCGATGCGAACAAGACGTGACCAAGACGTGTAACCGATGGCACCCCGTACCATCAAGCCGGGTGATACGCCAGTATGGCGATGACGAATACACGCTTCCAATGTGAGTTTACCGCGATGTCGCCAAACGTGGATGCGACCATCATGAAGCTGTAAACAAAACCTGGATTTATCCGAAAAAATGACGTTTTGCCATTCGTGCTCCCAGGTTCGTCGTCGCGTACACCATCGCAGGCGCTCCTGTCTGTGATGCAGCGTCAAAGGTAACCGCAGCCATGGTCTCCGAGCTGATAGTCCATGCTTCAGCAAACGTTCGTGCAGAGGGTTGTTGTCTTGCAAACGTCCCCGCCTGTTGACTCGGGGATCGAGACATAACTGCACGATCCGTTACAGCCATGCGGATAAGATGAATGTCATCTCGACTGCTAGTGATACAAGGCCGTTTGGATACAGCACGGCGTTCTGTATTGCGCTCCTGCACCCACCGATTCCATATTCTGCTAACAGTCATTGGATCGCGACCAAAGCGAGCAGCAGTGTCGCGATAGGCTACAATCCGACCTTTATCAAAGTCGGAAACGTGATGGTACGCATTTCTCCTCCTTACACAAGGCATCACAACAACGTTTCACCAGGCAACGCCGGTCAGCTGCTGTTTGTTTATGACAAATCGGTTGGAAACTTTCGTCATTTCAGCACGTTGTAGGTATCGCCATCGGCGCCACGCTTGTGTGAATGGCCTGAAAAGCCAATGATTTTCAGTTCACGGCATCTTCTACTTGCCGGTTAAATTTCGCGTCTGTACGGGACTGTATGGACATGTGCAATGGCTTCTCAGCCTTAGTTAAATGTAGGCGGGCTATATCCTAATAAATAATGCAATTTTTTGTTAGCTTCAACTTTTCGGGAGTGGTTAGAACCCCAGGAACCCCCCTCTGGATACGCCCATGAAGTACAGCGTGTTATCTCGCAAATAAATCTGGTCGTAAGACCGCGGTTTCTTGTTGTTATTACGTTCTGGATGGTGAGCAGTGTATTATAGCTTGGAAATGCGTTGTAGCATGCATTTTACAGTGGACTGTGGATTGTCGGTGTATGCTAGATGTTAAATCTACCACTGGTATCTGACAACCACCGCAGCGGCGACGTCGCGACTGCAGCCGTACAGAGGCAGGTGGCAGCTGGCAGCTGGCAGCGCTCGCGGCGATTCTCGTCACCGTCCTTCGCTGGAGACGACCACTGTGCCACTGCTCCACCCGACCCATCGCGCGCCCGCCGGCTCTCTTCTGCCTGGCCCGGCCACAGACGCTGTATTAACAGGCGCCGACGCTCAGCCCTCCTGGCTCCTACAATTTGCCACACGCTCAACCTTGTAGCTGCACTAAGAAAACACCTCGGATATCTTGAAGCCGATGCCATACGTCTCTTAAGTAACACTACCCAACTGCCACTCCCCGATTCTAATACACTTAGATTACGTTGTAGATTGTCTCCAAATAATTATGAGACACACTTTCTTTTAGATGAAAAAGTTGACGGGGTTGCGACCGAATGCCTGTGTCAAACGGGCACAATATTTCGGCACCCGAACTTGCCGTCATCAGGTGTTCTTCTCCTCCCACGGTACGTGCTGTGGAGCATACCCTGTGGACATAGCTTGAAAAGCAAGAAATATGTTTCGTGAAATTTATGAGCTTCTTTTCTTTGTTTTGTTTTCTTTTTTGTGCCTTTTATTGCGTGAGTCTTCATTTGACTTTCGGCGGTGTTTAAAAGATGAGAATGAACAGTTAAAAATTGAGAGTGATAGTAAGAATATTTTTTTTCGTTTGGAAATTTGAAAAAATCAAAGAGGGTAGTAGTAGAGACAGATAAAGGTATGGTCATGAGATTGTGATTATTTATGGTAATGAAGTGATTATGGTGATGAGTTACGTATAGATGGTGATGAGATGATTTTTTTTTCACTCATGCATACACGCATTCACTTACACACTCATACCAAAATATCGAATAATTATGTAGAACTTCTCGGTGTGTTATGGTGTCTTCATCCGGATTTTACCGCAGTTACGTCCGACCACCGTGTGTTCACGTTCCTGTGTTGCCTGCTGCCAAGGCTTGATACAAGCGGGTTGGCCGACGCCTGCGTCTTGTCGTAAAGGCTTCTGGCGTTCTGTCGTAGTCTTTCTCTCAGTCGTGGTACTCCTGCCAGCTCATGGAGTTCTGCAGTCGGGAAGTGCCTTGGGAGGTGTTTTGAACTTTCTGAAGTCGATCTATATGTTGTTCCGCTGCCTTTCGCCACACTGGCGAGGCATACTCCATGGTCAGCCTCACCATGGATTTGTACACCCGCACTCCTTGTTCTTGGGAAGGATCGAGCTCGGATTGAGAATGGGGTACAGCGTCCTCAGCCGTCCCATGGCGTTCCCATGGACTTTGTTGACATGATGCTTCCACGTTAGGCGGCGGTTTAGTGTCACCCCGAGATAAACTGACTGCCCTGGAGTGGGGGCGACGCTTTCATCTCCTCCCTCCTATAATCCGTCCGCGCCCTGTGACGGCGTTCAGTAGTACTTAGTATCCTAAGCCGCCCGCGCCCAGTCGCAGCTGTTTCCCCGCCCCCGGCAGACCTCAGTTCCTTAGTCGATATTTCATGTCTCTTCTAAATTACGGTTAGTGCAGCATCCGTTGGTGTAGCTAAGGTGGCAGCGTTGTGGCGTTACAAACGTAGGGTCGATGGTGCGAATTCTGCCGTGACAGGTTTTTATTTTCTTAGTTGCGTTGAATTTTAATATCTAACGGTAATTTTTACGAAAAATGCACGTATTTTTCTTTATTCTAAATTTTCTCCGTTTCATGAAATGTGATTAATAATGTTGGTTGCAATAAAAAAACGGAAGTTTCATTTTTTTTTTTTACAGTATTGGCTTCGCTATTAGTTGAAGAGGGTAATCTTTGATTCATCAGTTTGTGAAGGGCTATGACGCTGTTTCTGGACAGTCATCTCCATAGCTACTAATGGCTTTCGAAACAACTAAACCACTTAATCATCGTTGCAGGTGACGACAAGGTTTTCAACTCGTCTACATACACGTAAACAAAAACTGATGCAACACGTGGACTTGGTGATCCCATAATGTGTTTATTATTATTATTATTATTATTATTATTATTATTATTATTATTATTTATGTATAACTGAAATGCAGAATGGCAATGGGAATAAAGGCATTTTTGAAAAAGAGAAATTTGCTAACATCGAATATTAAGTGTACGGAAGTCTTTTCTGAAGGCATTTGTGTGAAGTGTTGCCTTGTACAGGTGTGAAATATGGACGACAAACAGTGCAGACAGGAAGAGAATAGAGGCTTTTGAAATGTGGTGCTACAGAAGAATGCTGAAGATTAGGTGGGTAGATCGCATAACTAATGAAGAGGTACTGAACAGAATTGGCGTGAAAAAGAATTTTTGGCATACCTTGACTAAAAGAAGGGATCGCTTGGTAGGACACATTCTTAGACATCGAGGAATCGTAAATTTAGCATTGGAGGGAAGTGTGTGGGTAAAAATCGCAGAGGGAGACTAAGATATGCATGTAGTAAGCAGATTCAAATGGATGTGGGTTGCCGTTCTTATGAGACGATGAAAAGGCTTTCTCAGGATGGAGTAGGGTGGAGAGCTGCATCAAACCAGTTTCCGGACTGAAGACCATAACAACAACAACATCACTGAAATAGAAACGGAAAAAAACCTGTCACAGCAGGATTCGAAGCACCGACTCTATGATTGTGAGGCCTGAGCTACACCGACAGATGCTGGAACTCTTTTAATTATTGGTACTTACAGGTACTTGCAAAACTGCAAAGTCGATTTTCTCGAAAATTTTTAAGAGTTGCGTCGAATGGCTCTGGCTGATTTTTTTTAGTTCTAGACTTCACGTGTCATAAATATAACGAAATTCTAAAATCCGATACCCATGTGGTCTCCTTGTATGTAGCTGCTGTCGCGATTAAGCTGCGGTTCCGTCATTCGGATTTCGAAGGACATTTAATTGTACAGTCCCAAAAGCGGGAAATCTGGGACAACACGTTAATATTCTTGTAGTCCAAGCCATGTAATTCAGCTTGGCTGTGTTCTGTGACCGCCGATTTGTTGCGCTGTTGTATTCTCGTTTGTCGTTGTTTATGACAGCGATCTTCGACAGTTCGCGCCGTCCGACCAATGTAGGTTTCATCACATTGGCAAGGGATATGATTAACTCCAGATCTACGTAGACTCAAGTCATCCTTAATCCTGCCAAGAAAAGCCTTAGTTTTGGCTGGCGGGTGGTGGTTTTGAAGAATTTGCCCTATCTTGCTGGATAGTGCACTGCAATAAGGAAGACATGCAGTGGAGACATCCTGCTGAGGTTCCTCAACTGTTTCCGCCGGAGGTGCTGTCGCTGTATGACGTAGGGCCCTCCGATTTTGCAACATTGTGTAGCCGTTCTTCCGTAAACAGTCTTTAAACGCTCAATTTCTTCATTGATATTGTCGCTGTTCGAGAGGGTACATGCCCTGCGTACCAGTGTTTTCAGCAGGCCAGTTTGGTGCACCGGATGGTTGCAGCTGTCAGCATGCAGCTGAGAGTCGGTGTGCCTCTTCTTGCAGAAAAAACTGTGGGTTAGTGTCCCATAAGGTTCTCTTCTAACCTGCATTTCCACTTCCATCTTCATATTCTGGAGTCTGGAATTGAGATGTTCCAGGAATTCATTCAATTTTTCCCTTCCACGAGGCGTTGCGACGAAAGTGGCGACGACATACCTGATCAAGAGCTTCCTCCTCTAAATGCTCCATATATATATATATATATATATATATATATATATATATATATATATATAAACACTTTTTTTCTTTTTTTGTGCGTTCCAATACGGCCGTTGAAGAAAACGCGGCTGTTATCTTTCTGAGTACATATCGTCTAAACAGTAGAATATATAACAAAAATTTTGAAACTTAATTGCAAATACAGATTTGTTAAATCGTTTCTGCAGTTATGTGCTGTGCTTCTCCCAACAGAATTTATTATTGACTTGTAACCCCAGGAACACTGTGAACCTCTTGTATCTGCTCTTCTTCATAATGGATGGAAACTTCTCACATGTTCTGAACTGCATGTAGTGAGTCTTTTCAATGTTAATTTCAATGAGTTGGCTTTAAACCATTTATTAATGTCCATCAAAATATTGCTATTTATAGCAATACCTGTATTATCTGTGAACGAAACGGACTCTGCTTCTGGAAGTGTAACTGATGAGAGGTCATTAATGTCCACACGAAAAAGCACTGGCCCTAATATGGATCCTTGTGGGACACCACATCTAGTTTCTTCTCAATCTGATCTTGACTGGTGGCTTTATTCACTAGTCCCTTGCACTGATACCCTTAGTTTCCTGTGCTTTACGAACCACTTGATCACATTCCTGGCTTCGTGACGTGACACTTTATCTTGCTGAAAAATGCCAATGTCGTTGGGGAACGAGATCGTCATCAAAGAAGTATATTATGCTTATTGGCCGCCATAGTGCCTTTCACAAGATTCGCTGGACCTATGGATGGGCAGTTAAATATTCCGCCAACTTTTCTTAGTATCACAGAACAGGTGTCAACAGGTTGTTTCCTTGGAGGAAGCCGAATAACATCCTCCCATCAGCAGGATGAAACAGGTATCGGCGTCATCAGACCATGCAACACCCAGTCACTGCGCCAACGTCCTGTGACGATGGTCACCTGCCCATTTCAGACGTTGTTCCCAATGTTGTCAAGTTATCAGTGCACATGCATGGATCGTTGGCACATTGCTAGGAGTGTTCGGCGCATCATATGTTCAGATACACTTATAGTTTGCCCAGCATTTAAGTCTGATCTTAGTACCTCCACAGTTCGCCTTCTGCATGCCCTGCCTTCGGAGTAATGATGTGTGGCCGTCCAACCCCTCGACGACTGGGTGTGGTTTCATCTTGGTTTTCGCCATATGTTAAAGATACTCATCACAACACTCTAGGTGCCGCTGATGTCGCAGGGTTTATATCGATAGTAACTGTTGTTATTGTTGTTTGATGCTGCTCTCCATGCTACCCCGTCCTATACAAGCGTCTTCATCTAAGAACGCCATCTACATCATTTTGTATCTGCTTTCTGTTTTCGCCTCTCGGTCTACCTCTATGATTTTTAGCCTACACGCTTCTTCGAATGCTAGGCTGACGATTCCTTGATGTGTCAGAATGTGTCCCACAAACCTATTCCTTCTCTTAGTCAGGATATGCCACAAACGCCTTCTCTAGCAAATTCTGTTGAGCACCTCCTCATTAGTTATGGGATCTACCCATCTTATGTTCATTATTCACTTGTAACGCCACATTTCAAAAGCTTTTATCATCTTTTTGTCTGAACTCCTTATCGTCCACGTTTGATTCCCGTATAATGCTATACTCAAGCCAATTGCTTTCAAAAAGGACTTTCTAAGATTTAAATTGCTATTGGATGCCAACAAATTTCGCTTCTTCAGAAACGCTTTTCTTTCCTTAGCCATCTGTATTTTACATCTCCTTTACTTCGTTCATCCTAAATTATTTTTCTACCCAAATAACAAAACTCATCTGCTACTTCTATTGCCTCATTACATCATTTAACTCGTTCAGCATCGCTTGATTTTCTGACATTACATTCCATTACCCTTGTTTTACTCTTGTTAACGTTCATCGTATACCTTCCTTTCAACACACTGTCCAATCCATTCAACTGTTCTTCCAGATCCTTTGCTGTTTCTGGTATAATTACTTTGTCATCAGCAAACCACACAGTTTTTATTTATTCTTCCTGAATTTTAATTCCCTCTCCAAATCTCTTCTTGCATTCCTTCACAGCTTGCTCATTCTACAGATTATACAACACTGGGGAATGGCTACAACCCTGTCTTACTCCCTTCCCAACCACTGCGCCCCTTTTATGCCCTTTGACTCTAATAACTGCTGTATGGTTTTTGTACAATTTGAATATAACTCTTCATTCCATATATATATTTCACCAGCTACCTTCAAAATTTGAAAGAGTGTATTGCAGTCAAAATTCTCGAAAGCTTTCTCCAGATCTGGAAATGCTAAAAACGTAGGTTTCCTTTTCTTTATCCTGTATTCTAAGATAAGTCGTAATGTGAGAATTGCCTCCACTGTTCTTACCAACATTTGTCTTAAATCCAAACTGATATACCCCAAGGTCTAATTCCATCAGTTTCTTCGTTCATCTGTAAATAATTCCTGTTAGTTTAATAAGTCATCGTTGCAAAACACTAATAGTTCTGTAATTTTCACGTCTGTCTGCACTTGCTTTCTTTGAAATTAGATTTGCTATATTCTTCTTGAAGTCGGCGATAGTAGCTTGGTGGTTGTAATGTCCTGGCCGATCAGTATACACACATCTGCGTGGAACTATCTGCCGGACTGTGTCTAAAATAAGCAACATTATTTAGTGGGCATTGATTTTAATGAAGAGCTAACCAAATATGACTGACTACTACTCTGCTTTACACATGACTGATTATTACTGTGATAGCACTCAGATGTATTCAGTAGACATGTTTTAAAGGCGAGGAAGTTGCCTATTTGTTTTACTCTTTCCTATGCAGTCAATATTTACTATTGTCCAATAGCTACCGGATCTTCCCAATGAGTTCACAAACATGTTTAGTGTATTAATATGTGCCATCATTAATAATACCGAAGCATAATATTGTACCTAATTTGTCTATTTCCATATTTTATTACAGACACTTTCTGCGACACTGTTCACACAGAGCTGTTAACAGATTAAGTAATTTTGTACCATGTCATTACTTAAAGTCAATGTCCAGTTACGAAGCTGAATGAATATTCAAAAATGTGCACTAATGCACCATCTGCACAGTGCAGAAGAGTGGTATTCGTTTAGCAGCGGCTACATAGAAATTAAAGGCGACTTCCAAGAATTTGTCTGCTAAGTACCAATCATTCTTTTAAGGGAACGACTGCGTATTGTAACTAACGAGACAATTCTGTATCACTTGGTCAGCACTAAAGTAAAGAACAGTTGACTGTTGCTGGTACTGTATAGTAGATAAAAAGTTTATCACTTCCGTTTACACCCTTCTTGTATAATAAAGCAAACGTATAATGTACAGAAGATCAAGTGTAGTAAAGAATTCATATCTGTAGAAATACTGTAGCCAACTGTTTCAGAAACTTGTGATTGGGCCCTGAAATAAAATTTAATTCGTATCCAAGTACCGCTAATTCTACGTTAATTTTTCTTCATATATATATATATATAATATTTCTGTTCATGTACCTTTTCTAATATTTCAGTGAAAAGTGTTTCCTTGTATAATCACCAAAATCAACTTACTCCTTTTTTACAGATTCAGGAGTTTGAGGAAAATTGCGACGAAGAACGTTGAAATTAGCCTCCGCTAATTCTACTTCAGCTTCAAAGGTGAGTTATAGTGCTTTTAAATATTACCTGCAACTAATTTGATGGTGACATTTTATTAAATGCATCTAAATATTTCACTGATGGACTAATCGAGTACTTCTCTTTAATAAATACATCATATACATTGAACAGGTCTACTGACGACAGCTAAATGTAAAGTAATCTACATTTTGACTTGATTTTATCCATTTGAAAATGGATTTTGAATGTCTGCAACTGTGAAATCAATGGGTTTCTTAATACAGAAAAATTCTGCTACCAGTCCCGATTTTTATATTTTATTTAGCACGACGCGTTTCGGGAAATAATTTTCATTTTCAAATGCGTTTTTTGTGCTATCCCATTTAGATGTGGTGTTTTTGATGTGTGACGTTCTGCATTATTTTGATGTCTTTACTGCGGTGATGAAATATGCGCAAATTTTAGTTGTTGGTGTATCTTTAAGCAAAAAATACAGCAAATGATATCAGAATAAGCTTCTTCACCAACCACAAAGTACAAATAAAATCATTCATAATACCAAAGCTACCACATATCAGTATAAAAAATCAGGGGTCTAAAAACTTATCTGCAACTCATGTCCAAGTTTCTACTTTAGACGAACAGGCAGAAGTTTCCAAACAAATTTCAAAGAACATATGGATTCACTCCGTCTCAACAACCTGAACAAATCCAGTTTTGCCACACACGTTGCTCAGCAAAAACATTCTGCTGTTACCATAGAACACAACCTACAGGTACTCCACCTTGGCAACAAAGAATAAGACTTGACCTCCTTGAAGAAATAGAAATCTTTATCGGCATTCATACAGCTCCAGATAACTTTCTCAATGAGCAGACTGATATGAAAAACAAATTCTTCCCTCAAACTTTCCAAGATATATCAGCTCCAAAGAAATAACCAGGCAACACAATTATCTCCTTCAACGCCCCCCCCCCTCCCCCAAATCACCCAACCAATTCTCAGTCTCATGGCCTGCATAATGATTCCTAATGCTAAAGGTACAAAAATGTTAACACCTACATATTGTTAAAATGAACTACAATAAACAAACATTTGTGTAAACTATACCATAAGCAACCAATCCCAGATCATGTTAATTTAAGAAGAAAAGAAGAACTAAAATATTTATTTTGTTTCAAGTATTTAATGTACATTTGTAAATAGTTGGAACCTCTGTAACTCTTGTAAATCAGTTTTTGAACATAAGTGCACTAGAATAACTACAGCCAATTTAATTTTCACTGTAATGTTTTCAAAGGAAACGCCTTTTGCTACTGCGAATGAAGGGTTTTATTTTTATATGTCACCCATACGCGTTTCGCCTTTGACTCAAGGCATCATCAGTGGGTGTCCTGAAATATTTACAGGTTTCTGTTTACACATAAAGGTTAGGTTTCTTAGATATGTACAAAACATTTCGTTTCTGATTTATAACAGTTCAGCCAATTTAATATATGCATAAATACAGAAATAGATGCACTTCCACGCGTATACTTTAGCTCTCCTTTTGCGTTCATGTTAACAATAACATACTTTTTAAAATATTCATTCACAATCGATTGTGTTATATAGACTGTGTGTGAAGTGAGACGTATCTTTCTGTGAAGATCTTTGCAGCAAGTAGCAATTGTACAGCACTCGCTGGATGCTGAGCATTTACAGTGACAAAAAACAAATGTATATACTCATGAGTGAAATATGTGAATTCAGTGGCCAGTTCATTACTCCAGTGGCAGCTGCTTGGTGGGTAACAACTTTAAAGCCGCCTATACCATCGCAGTAAATCACAGACAAAAAATTTTCGTTAGAAATCGTCATCTAAACAACTCCCACGGCGATACATAAGCTTCATTTATGTGTCTTGTCACAGAGCCCGCGTCAAGCTGCTTACCACAAGGATATATAATTCTGTTTGTGCCCCACCATCTGATGACGGTGAACCTTAGCAGGTTCGAAAACTAGTTTATGGAAGAAAAGATTTAAAACATGGGATTAGTCCTCGGCCTTTTCTGGACGGAAAATTCGCAGGGGCGGAAAATTCACAGGGCGGAGAATACACGACACCATCGGACTCAACTGCTGGGTTATCAGTCAAAAATGTTCAAATGTTTCTATAGCTTGTGGGACTTAACTACGGGGTCATCAGTCCCTAAACTTAGAAACTACTTACGAACTACCTGAAACGTGAAACTATTTTATAAGGCACCGCGGGATGTCATTACTGTACAAACTGCTTTATTGCGCTATGTATGTACATTATGTTGCTGGCCAGTGCGCTCTAAGACGCCTTGGTACGGAGTGCGCGGCTACTCCCGGTCGGAGGTTCGAATCCTCCCTCGGCCATACATGTGTGTGTCACATTAAAAATATACGAAGCGCGTCCAGAAAGTAAGTTCCGTTTGGTTATATAAAACGAACGGGTACAAATACAGAAAAAATATTGATTGTAAAAAAATCTACAACTGTTAAATTACTTTTCTACATAGCTTCCGAAATTTTGTAGGCAACTGTTATAGCATGGCACAAGGTTTTGTGTGCCTTTTTCAAAGATTGTTGTCGCCTGTGTATTCAATCATGAAGTAACATGTTCTTTCAGCTCGTCATCATGCTTGAAGTGTTCTCCATCAAGGACAGATTTTATATGTAAGAAGAGGATTACTGTCAAAAGATTTTTTTTTTCACGATAATGCCTGACGTCACACACCGAATGTGACCAAACAATTCTTACGGAAATTTCAATGGGACCTGTTTGATCATCCTCCATAGAGCTCAGACCTCTCTCCTAGCGACTTTCATCTCTTCTTGCATCTAAAATCTGTCCTTGGTGGTCAACACTTCAACTATAACAAAGAGCTGTTACCACATGGTTGAATACACAGGCGGCAACCTTCTGGATGCATGCAAAAACTTGTGGCACGCTATGACAAGTGTCTACAAAATTTCGGCAGTTATGTGGAAAAAGAAGTTGAGTAGTAGAATTTTGTGCAATAAACATTTCTTCTGTATCTATGTACAATTTCACTTTATTACCAAACGGAACTTACTTTCTGGACGTGCCTCGTATTTCGTCCTGTTCGGAGAAAGACACGTGTCCACACACACACACACACACACACACACACACACACACGTCGACTTGTAACGTTAACATTAGGCTGAGTGTTACTAACGTTTAATCAAATCCCAAAGCTACGCATATGACAGAAACCAATGACAGAAGACACAAGACGCCGCAAATGTTCAAAAGGAGATGACAACAGTTCAATACGTGATGTCCTCCCCATTTGACTAACCTCGTCGTACGTGCAGCGTTTAGGTTTACGGTTGTGGGACACGGAGGCAAGTCTGCTTTCGTTCTGGCATTATCCGATGAGATATCATAGTACTTACGGCAGCGATATTACAAGACTATGATCAATATATTTACTTTTAACGAGCAAGCATCTCTGTTATGGTCCTGATAATTTCAAAGCACTTCGACGAATGCTTATTTGCACAGAACGTTTTCCAAGGCGTGTTTTACCATCTCATGAATTTGCTACTATGAATCGTTGAATGGGCCACGGTGGAGTAGCCGAGCGGTCTAAAGCGTCTCGCTGCGGAGCGCGCGGTTGCTCGCCGTGGAGGTTCGAGTCCTCCCTGGGGCATGGGTGTGTGTGTTTGTCCTTAGGTTAGTTTACCTAGGTTCAAGTAGTTTGTAAGCTACGGACTGATGACCACGCAGTTTGGTCCGATAGATAAAAAATCGTTGAATGCTTGAAACAGGGATGCTACGAGTATGTAAACACAGCAGACAAAATAAATAAGTAAATATATAGGGCCGCGCGGGAATGGCCGTGCGCTCTAAGATCCCTTGGTATGGAGGGCTTGGCTGCTCCCGGTCGCAGGTTGGAGTCCTCCCTCGACCACAGATGTCTGTGTGTGTTGTCCATAGCATAAGGGTGCGTTTAAGCTGCCACCTCGCAGATGGCAGCTGGCTGCTCGCCGCTGGTACCTTACAGCTCGCTGCTCGCCGGCAGCCTTGCGTTCACGCTTCATGTACCTCGCTGCTCGCCTTGTATATTCTCCTGCAGCTGTTATATTACAGCTGAGTGCACAACTGCAGTGGCTGAAATGTGAAACATGTTCTCCACATCGTCTGGCGACAGTGGCAGTGATTTGTTCGCTCCAAAAATGTAATTGGAAAGGAAGAGGATGTATGGAGTGCATCCTTTTAATGCTGAACACCCTCACTACGCATACATTCACAAGTACTACCAACAGCTCAAAAACTATCCAGATCGCTTTTTGAGACATAATAATCATCTACTTCAGATGTTCACTCATTGTTGCCTTTACTGAAACTACCTCTAACAAACAATATTGTGCGCGATGCTCACAAGAGTTCCACGCGCGCTACAGTCAAACGCCGCTCTACTAGCGAGACCTTGAAGCAACCAATCACAGTGCATGTCTCGGGCCAGGCGGCGATGGTTGTACCGCGAAAAACAAAGCAGTTTGATATCATCGTCTGGCGAGGATCGTAGCGAGCAGCGAGCTGGGCGAGCTGCGATGGTGCACGCTAAATGGGCCGGTAAGTTTCTGTGGGTTTGATTCATCATCGCCGTGCCATGTCGGCGAGCAGCGAGCAGCAAGGTGGCAGCATAAACGCACCCTAAGTTTAAGTAGTTTGTAAGTGTAGTGGCCAATGACCAATGCAGTTCGGAGCCACAGCTGTACAAACATTTGAATTTTGCTACGTACAGCAGTCAATATCGCTGATAATTTTTGTTTAGATTACCGGATTCGACAGATTAATCTGCAATCTTTGGCTGTTACATTTCATTCGTGACATCAAAATAAAAACATTTAAAAACACTCCTTCATGTGATCAATGCAGTGAAAGATCCGGAGATGGCAGTTTAACCTGCCGAACCTAAATAAAAATATCAGCGATCTTGGCTGTTGTCCTTAATAAATTTATTGAAAAGATCGCCACCCCATATATGGCAAACTTTTGTGAAATATTTGAACATTTTTTGTATTATTCAGGTAAGGTAAGCCAGTGGCCGGATAAGCTGCATCCTGAAATCAAGCTCGCCTCCATAGTCCAGTGGACAGCGTGGTGGAATACAATGCAGGGGGCCCGGGTTCGATTCCCGGTCGGATTGAAGAGTTCCACCACTCGGGGACAGGGGGTTGTGTTGTCTTCATCGTCATTTCATAATCATCAACGCGCATGTCGCACAAGTGGCGTCTCCTAAAGGCACGTCGAATACAACCCCAGCTGGAGTCTGACGGCCAAAACCGCCACACGAAATCATCATCATCTGAAATCAAGATTATGAGACAAGGCACAACGGATGCTATGATTTCTATTGTTGCTGTTTGCTGGATTTTAATGTTAACACTTAGAAACCGTGCTTTGTAGAGAGAGTGGAGGAGGAGAGCGTGATGATGAGAGACAGGGGGGAAGGACGGGTCGGAGATGCACAGAAAGGTGGTGAAGCAAGATTGGATGGACAGAAAGAGGGGGTGTGGGGGTGGAGATGTAGAGGGGGTGGGGAGATACACAGGAGGGATGGGAATATGGACAAAGAGAGGGGCGAGAAAAGGGGGACAGAGAAATGGACAGCAGGCAATGTAGGATGTAAGGTATCTTGAATAACAGCAACCAGTCACCTTTTATGCAAAATGTTTTATTACATTTCTTCCGTTACCGGTTTCGATATGCCTATCATATCATCATCAGATGGTGAACGGTTTTTTATATTACAAGTGGTGTATAGTGGGATTTGTGCATAATTTGTATTATCCATAATTATGCACAAATTCCACACCATATGTAATATAAAAAAACCGTTCACCATCGGATGATGATATGCTAGGCATACCAAAACCGGTAATGGGAGAAATGTAATGAAACATTTTGCATAAAAGGTGACTGGTTTCTGTCACTGAAGATACCTTATTTCACCATAGTCGCAGTGTTCCGTTTATCCATAATGGATAAAAGTTTTAATGTAGAATGTATATCCAATTACCATTCAGAAAGCATTGTGAAATCACAAGTACTGAAACGTGTGCTTTCTCTTCAGTTTTTCATTTAATCTGTAACAGGCCACAGCAACATGTGGCCAGGTGGATTCATATTCACTACCATAATCCTGTTGCTTCCACTAACATTGCAAATAATGCCATTACCAAAAGAGTCCTGTCCACATTTGCTGTAAACAATGTTGTCGTCGACCTGAGTTTCATCGATATAAAAATAGCTAACTTTGTGCCTTGCTCACCTGATTTCGTTCCTCAGATCTAATATTTAGATTGCCAGTCAATTATACTCGTCACAGAGGTGATATCTGGCGTTCCACAGGGGGTGTTATTGGTCCTCTGCTGTTCCTTATTTACATAAACGATTTAGGGGAAAATATGAGTAGCTCTCTTAGGTTGTTAGCAGATGACGCTTTGATTTACCGTGTAGTAAAATCATCTGAAGATCAAAACCAACTGCAGAACGATCTGAATAAGATATCAGTATGGTGTTATAATTGGCAATTAATTCTAAATAATGAGAAGTGTGAAGTCGTCGTCATGAGTACGAAAAGAAATCCGTTAAACTTTGTTTACAAGATAAATCAATCAAAGTGAAGGCCGTAACTCTACAAAATACCTAGGAATTGCCATTACTTCACACTTAAATTGGAAAGAACACGTAGATAATGTCGTGGGAAAGGCGAACCAGAGACTGCATTTTATTGGCAAAATCCTTAAAACAAGCAACAGAACTACAAAAGAAACTACAGACACTACGCTTGTCCGTCCATTTTTGGAGTGTTGCTGCCTAGTGTGGGATCCTTATCAGGTGGGTTTGACGGAGGACATCGAAAGAGCGCAAAGAAGAGCAGCTCGTTTCGTATTTCACGATACAGGGGAGACAGCGTTATGGAAATGATATAGGATCTGGGATGGGAATCATTACAACAACGGCTCTTATTGCTGCGGCGTGGGCTACTTAGTAAACTCCAATCGCCAACATTCTCCTCCGAATGCGAAAATATATTGTTTACTCCCACTTACATAGGAAGAAATAATCATCGGAATAAAATACGAGAAATCAGAGCTCGAACGGAGAGATTTAGATGTTCTTTCTTCCCGCGCGCTATTCGAGAATAGAATGGGTGATAAATAGTATAATGGTGGTTCGATGAACCCTCTGCCAGGCACTTAAATGTGATTTGCAGAGTATCCCATGTAGATGTAGATGTCACATGTACCAAAATCTTTACCGCATATCCAGGTAAATGTCTCGTATAAATTATGTTCCTGCCAAGAGAAATTGATTTTTTCGAATAATGAGTAATTTGCGTAATGTCGGGATTATCCAATTTATGTAAAAGTTCTCAGCCGTTTGACAAACAATCGATTTTGTTAAACAATAACAATGGGTTTCCTTCAAAATTTTGTGGGTTTTGTCTTTACGATTGAATGAACTATGTGACCGTTTTTCGTGTTGCTTTTTGATGTGTCTTATTGTGCAACGACTGACGTTTCTATCAATTGTAACCGTTTGATTGAGAGAATGAATATTAGCTAACAGTACTTCGTGAGTAGCGGATTTAACGTAAAGTGAGATCACTAAGGAAAAATACCTTTTGTTCCTATTTCGCAAGTTTTATTGCTTTTTAGTATGTTTGCCCTTATAGCAAAAAATACAAACTCACCTGACTGATGCTAATAACTATTATTGCATTTAATGGAAAAGACCTCGACGATGGAGAACATGTGCTCACACAAGATCTGGGAGCACTTGGTGACTACTACAGAAACTGGAAAGTGAGCCATAATGTTACAAAGAAGAAGTGACAGATATAATTACGTAGAAGAAGTGACAGGCTTCCACCTCAACAACCGCTAGCAAATCAGTCACTAAGAGTCACCTTATGTAACAAATCAGTAAAAAATTATCCCCACTCTTAGTGTCTTGGAATCACACTGAACCGTTCACTAACATTCAGGACTCACCTCACCACACTTGCAGGAAAGATAAAGACCACGAACAACATCATCCGCAAACTAGCTGGAACTTCCTGGAGGGGGGTTAAAGCTGACACTCTCCACACAGCGGTCTTGTCTCTCGTATACTGCGTGGCTGAATACTGCGCGCCAGTGTGGTACAGGAGTGTGCATCTCAGTAAGGGGGACGTCCAGTTGAACGACACCATGGGAGTCGTAACAGGCACCCTGAGATCAACCCCGCTACCTTGGCTCTCCGCTCTCAGTAATGTCGCCCCACCACATTTGAGGCAAGAAGCAGCGATTCGTAAATGAGGAAAGAATTATAACTTGGTGTTCTCTCAAAAGCAACACCTCCAGGAAATTGAGCTCAGTCCCCCTCGCCTAGCCTCAAATCAAGGAAACCATTCTGGTCAGCTTGTTAGTTAAACTCATTCAAGATCGAAGGTGTGTGGAAGGAAGCGTCTGGGGCTTTAAGAAGTGTGATATTACAGGGGGAAGCTAATTGTTTCCATGTGAGTGGCGGGTTTTGCCTGGGTGTTGGGTTTCCCAGCCGGCCGGCTACCAGTTTGTACCTTGCGAATGGGATAAAGCAGGTAGTTCAGGGTTTCCCTAATGTGCTCGGAAACCGGAAACTCTTGGCTGAGCGAGGGCGGATACTCCAGATTGCAACTGAAATACAACATAGCCACACATATTATTCTAAAAATCCATATAAAATCAGGGAATGATCATACGGCAAAGATAATTATATGAATGGATTCAGGAGACTTGGGAGAATCAAACGCCTTAATTGCAATTCAAATATCCCTTACAGATAAAAAGCCGACAAATTTCAGTACTATAATAATAATATTATAAGACTTATATTTATGTGATCTCTTCTTCCTTTCCACCTCTGATATCTCATAGTTTTGCCTTTGGTCACGGTCTTGGCTGTATCATTCCTTAATATGACTTCCATAATGTGGAATTCTTTCAGAACCTTTTCCACTTCCTTAAACCATTTTTTTAAGAAGTCAAAGATTTGTTTAGTTTTACAGAGTCTATTCGGAGTTGGGTGTCCATAGAAATCAATATTCCTTTACCTCATGGTATCTGATAGTACTTTACGTAGAGGGCTTCGTTACTATGAAAGACTTGCTTGTTATTTTCGACTTTTGGATCCATAATCTTCCTCAAAGTTTTCCTCTCTTTGATTTCCAGTTTTTCCATATGCTCTTTCCTTCGTACCTCCGTACAGTAAATGGAATGACATCATTAATAAATATAGAATTTGATGAGAAATCTGTAGCAAAGGTAGAATATTCAAAATTTTTAGGCGTATGCATTGATGAGAGGTTGAACTCGAAAAAAAACACATTGAAGATCTGCTAAATCATTTGAGTTCAGCTACTTATGCTATTAGGGTACTTGCAAATTTTGGTGATATACATCTCTACTTTCGTATGGCATCATTTTCTGGGGTAATTCATCATTGAGTAAAAAAAGTATTCATTGCGCAAAAGCGTGTAATCAGAATAATTGCTGTAGCCCATCCAAGATAATCCTGCAGACACGTGTTTAAAGAGCTAGGGAGATTCACAGTAGCTTTACAGTATATATATTCACTTATGAAATTTGTTGTTACCAATACCGCCGAATTCAAAAGCAATAGCAGTGTACATAACTACAACACTAGGAGAAAGAATGATCTTCACTATTCAAGGTTAAATCTCGCTTTGGCACAGAAGGGGGTGAATTATGCTGCCACAAAAGTCTTTGGTCACCTACCAAACAGCACCAAAACTCTGACAGATAAGTACTAGCATTTAAAAATAAATTAAAAGTATTTCTGAATGGCAACTCCTTCTTACACTATAGATGAATTTTTATATACAAATTAGAAAATCTGAAAAATAATAATAAATAAAATATTGTCATGTAATATTTAGTACAAAGTAACAATTTGTAAAGACACCTTTCATTAACCCGACTTCGTTCAACATCGTTACGAAGTGTCGTATTCATGATCTATGGAACAAGTGCTAATCTAATCTTCCCATGACTAGTGTCTCTTCTGCATAGATTACATCCTGTTTGTTGTATAAATATTACTTCTTATTGTGCAAATATTGCTGTAAATTGTAAATGTACATCCACACGATAAATATACTCTAGCCATAAGAAACGGACCCATGTGAATCACTGCACGGTTCCCTCCACCGCTAGGCAGGTAACAGTCAACGGATTGGTACCCCTGCAGGGCTTTCGCAGGGTTATTCCGGCAACGCCCATTTCCCCCACAAGAGCGCTCCTGGGTCGTGCGTTTATAGTACAGCACAGTTTACTGTACTTTAATATGAGCGATGCTACCGGCAGCTGTGTCTATGCACTGCAGTTTCCCGTCAGTGTAGGTTTCTACCATCTACACGGGATACTCTGCAAATCACATTTAAGTGCCTGGCAGAGAGTTCATCGAACCAACTTCATACTTTTTATCTTCCATTCAATTTTCGAATAGCCCGTGAAAAGAAAGAACACCTAAATATCTCCGTTTTAGCTCTGATTCTCGTATTTTATTCTGATGATCATTTCTGCCTATGCAAGTGGGAGTAAACAATATATTCTCGCATCCGGAGGAGAATCTTGGCGATTGGAGTTTCGTAAGTAGCCTACGCCGTAGCGAAAAGCGCCGTTGTTGTAATATTTCCCATCCCAGACCCTGTATCATTTCCGTAACGCTGTCTCCCCTGTATCGTGACTGTACAAAACGAGCTGCTCTTCTCTGGACTCTTTAGATGTCCTCCGTCGAACTCACCTGATAAGCATCCGACACTGGGCAGCAATACTTCGAAAAAGGACGGACAAGCGTAGTGTATGCAGTCTCTTTAGTAGTTCTGCTGTATCTTTTAAGGGTTCTACCAATGAAACTCAGTCTCTGGTTCGCCTTTCCCACGACATTAACTACGTGCTCTTTTCAGTTTAAGTCTGATGTAATAGTAATTCTTAGGTATTTTGTGGAGTTTACGGCCTTCACTTTTGATAGATTTATCTCGTAATCTGAGTTTAACGGATTTCTTTTCGTACTCATGTGGACGACTTCATACTTCTCCTTATTTAGAGTCAATTGCCAATTTTTACACCATAGTGATATCTTATTCAGATCGTGTTGCAGTTGGTTTTGATCTTCAGATGATTTTACTAGACGGTAAATGACGGCATCATCTGCAAACAACCTAAGAGAGCTACTTACATTTCCCCCTAAATCGTTTATGTAAATAAGGAACAGCAGAGGACCAATAACACTACCCTGTGGAACGCCCGATATCACCTCTGTTTTAGTTGATGCCTTACCATCGATTACTACGAACTGTGTCCTCTCTGACAGGAAATCCCCTATCCATTCGCAAATTTGTGGCGATATACCATAACCACGCAAAATAATTAAAAGCCGTTTGTGAGGTACGGTGTCAAAATCCTTCTGGAAATCAAGAAATACGGAATCTATTTGCGAACCGTTGTCGATAGCACACATCACTTCGTGTGAATAAAGAGCTAGGTGTGTTTCACATGGACGATATTTTCTAAATCCGTGTTGATTTAAACTCTTTACTTGAGGTTTATACGGCGTTTACTTACATCGAGTCAAGATGGAGCTACCATAACATTCAAAAAGTCATTTTCATTGCCCTCTAACCTAAGGGAGCTACTTAGTTTTTCTCCCAAATCGTTTACGTTACGGGCGACTTGCAACTATTGCACTGGGACAGTGCTGGCGGGTGTGCAGCTGGGCCGCTGCGCCATCGCCAGTGCCGCCACCAGCGCAGCGTGGACAGCGAGGTGGCGGCGCCGTGGACGTCCTCCTCCTCCTCCGCCGCCGCCGCTTTATCTGACCGCGCCCGCAGCTGCGGGGCTCGGCGGATGCCTGAGGTTTCCTGCCCTGCTGCGGCCGCCGCTCTCTCAACTCACTTCCCCTGTTACACACTCCAGGGAACCGCCGTGCACTCACTCTCCGTCCACAGTGCAAGGGCCGTCTCATAGCGGGCACGTAATTTGGTAGACAATCCTAAAAATTCTGGCCCTATGTATAATAACGGCAATGCCTTCACTACGGGATAGCAATGGTGATATGTATTGATAACAGTTCTGCTAAAATAGAATTGCTAAACGTAGCAATCCGAAATTTCTTCACAAAAGATTATTTCTTTATTTAATGCTCAGACATCTGGTACGTAGTCATTAGTCTTCTAACTTCCTAGTACAATTGATCATCTGACATCCCGTCACAATATTGCAGTTTGTCACAGTTTCTTAGATGCTCCCAATTCATAATGGTGTCTTCTCTTTCACATATAACAAACTCCGGTGAGAGTAACATTCCAATCCTGTCCAGGTGATCCGCAAGGCAGTCGTGGCCAGTAATTCTTCGAAATGCTGCCACAGTTTCCCTTCGTGGGTGTTTGGGAAGTGCGTTCTTCTCTTCTAACAGTAGAAGCCATGTTTTTCCTTGCCCTTGTGTTGTCAAGTGGTCATACCACTTCTTCTTGAAACTATTGTTCATGAGTTTTTAATGGAGATATATGATAAATTTCAGCAATTTGTTTGAGAAATCTTGGTTCCTGTTTTGGCTAAAATATCTGCCATTTCATTCCTATGTATACCTGTATGTGCTGGTATCCACTGAAAAACTATTTCAGTTCTAGCTTTGGTGATTGAGGCAGTAGAGGATTTTATTTCATTTATGCAAGCACATAGAGGTTTTTGGAAGGATTCAATTGCCTGTATTGTAGAAGTTGAATCACAAAATATAACAACCTTTTTGTGACCTTTGCTTACGGACAAAAATTGTTTTAGTGTCAGGTTTATTGCCTCCAACTCTCCATCAAAATGGGAGTAATACTGTCCTAAAGCCGGCCGCGGTGGCCGAGGGGACTAAGGCGCTTCAGTCACGGTCTGCACGGCCACTACGGTCGGGAGTTCCAATCCCCCCTCGGGCATGGATATTTGTGCCGTCCTTAGTTGTAGGTAGTTGATAGGTAGTTTGTAAGTTTAGGGACTGATGACCCCGAAGTTAAGTCCCTTAAGCTTAACAAACATTTGAACATTTGATACTGTCCTAAAGCTTTGTAAAAACAAAATATTTCACTGTTAACTCCAGCACCAGCGATACTATTTGCTTCAGTCATGCATCCATCTGTATGTATATACATAGCCATTCTTCACAAAAGAAGAAGAAGCAAATACCCTAGAACTCGAATCAAAAACAGCTGCCAACATGGGTAATTTAGAAGTAGACACCCCTGGAGTATTAAAGCAACTTAAATCACTTAACAAAAGAGGGTCTCCCAGTACCGATTGTATACCAATTAGGTTCCTTTCACAGTATGCTCAGGCAATAGCCCCATACCTATCACATACAACCGCTCGCTCAGCGAACTTTCCGTATCCAAAAACTGCAAAGTTGCTCAGGTCGTTCCAGTATTTAAAGAAAGGCAATAGGAGTGATCCGCAAAATGACGGGCATACATTATATACGTCGGTTTGCAGCTGGGTTTTAGAACATACACTTTCCTCAAACATTATGAACTACCTCGAAGAGAGCAGCCTATTGACCTACACCCAACACTCATTCAGAAAGTATCGTTCTCGAGGAACACACCTACTCACATTATGTGATGAGTGCTATCGACCGGGGCATCTCAAACAGATTCCGTATTCCTAGCTTTCCGGAAGGCGTTTGATACTGTACCTCACAAGCGGCTTTCTAATCAATTTGCATGCTTAAGGAATATCGCCATAGTTGTGCGATTCGATTCGTGATTTCCTGTCAGAAAGGACACAGTAAGCTGTAATTGACGGAAAGTCATCAAATAGAACAGAAGTTATATCTGGCGTTTCCCAGGAAAGTGGCACAGAATCCCTAATGTTCCTTATGTTTATAAAAGATTTAGTACTGTTCGCGGATGATGCTGTCATCGGTCATTAAAGTCACCAAAGGGCCAAAAGCAACTGCAAAATGATTTATATAAGATACATGCAAGATACAAAAATTCGCAGTTGACCCTTAATAATAAGTGTGAAGTCATCCATATGATCACTAAAAGAAATCCGTTAAACTGCATTTACACGATAAATCAGATGTATCTACAGGCCGTCAATTCAACTAAATAACTAGGAATAACAATTATGAGCAACTTAAACTGGAAAGAACACACACAAAATATTGTAGGGAAGGCGTACCAAAGGATTTGTTTCATTGTAGAACACTTAGAAGATGCAACACTTCTACTAAAGAAACTGCCTACACTAAACTTGTGCGTCCAATTCTGGAGTATTGCTGCGCATTGTGGGATCTGTACGAAGTTGGATTGACTGGGGACAGAGAGAAAGTTCAAAGAAGGACATGGAAATGATTCACGAGTTGTGTGGAAATCATTAAAAGAAAATTCGTTACGACGGAATTTATTTGCTAAATTTCTTTCGCCAACTTCCTTTTCCGAATGAGAACATATTTTTTGAGCACTCACTGCTTAAGAAAACATGATCATCATAATAAAGTAAGAGAAACCAGGAGTAAAACAGAAAGAGTTAGATGTTAATTTTTCCTGCGCGCTATTAGAAAATGGAACGGTAGAAGAATATCATAAAAGCGGTTCGATGAACCCTCTGCCATGCACTTCAATATGACTTGCAGAACATGTCCAAGCCTTGGATCCAAGCAATGAACAGTGCACCGAGCGACGTGATGGTGACGAGTCCATAATGGTGTGAAACCTTCTTCCATGGGATAGACCGGGTTTATGTGGTCCAACTGAACCGATCATCGACTGAGTTAATTAGGTTCGGCAACTTGGAGACCATTTGTAGCCTTTCATGGACCAAAACAACTGTCAGCAGGATGCTATTTTCTGCGTTTGAAGAACGTTCTGGACAATTTCACCGAATGATATGACTACCAAGACGGCCCCGACATGAAATCCAGCGAAGATTTATAGAACATGAACGAGAAGATCGAAACTGGAAGACCGGCAACGCTTTGGTAGTTGTAGGGACAACATGGTTCAACATCCTTGCAGCGGCCTTCCAACGACTTGCTCAGAGCCTGTCACACAAGTTGCTGCACTCAGCCGGCCAAAAGGAGGCCCGACAGGATATTCCGAGCCATCCCATACCTATTGTTCAAAATGTTCAGATGTTTGTAAAGTTATTGGACCTAACTGCAGTGTCATCGGTCCCTAAACTTACAAACCACTTAAACTAACTTATCCTAAGAACATCACAGTCACATACCAGAGGGAGGACTCGAACCCCCGAAGTGGAACGGCAGTACTTACAGATTGACAGACATTTGAACATTTTCAATTCAGAAGGAAGGGAGATAAGGGTTTAACGTCCTTTCAACATGCTGGTTGATGCCAGGCGTTAGATTAGTAAATAAGAAAGAAATCCATTTTGTTTGTGTAAATTGAAAGAAACATCTTTCGTATGTTAAAAATGACTCTGACTTGGAGGACTTGAGAATGGGCTCGGGCCAGCCCGAAACTAGCTGTCAATAATAACAAAAAGTATGTAACTTTTCTGTTTTGAAATATTCTCTGTTTCGAAGTATAATGCGACTGTTTTTCTAATGCGAAATTGGGCGTGCCCTTTAAAAGAAACCATCCCATTTCTCAGGAGCGCTTCAGAGCAGTCACCGGGAAAACCCAAATATGAATGACCGGAGGCGGGTTTCGATCGCCGTCCTTGCAAATTAGAGTCAATGGGGCAAATCAGGTGTTACTAAATGCTGCAATTGTAACGTTAGTTACTGCGGAAGAATTTACAGCAACTTGAACGAATGTGCGATGAAGAAAATAAGTGACGGGGGCCAATGCGACTGAGTGCCTATCCTGATCTTATTCAACCTTTTTGTTATTTTACACTCACATCTGCACGTATGAAATGAAGGATTGAAGATTCGAAGATAACGTCCCGTCGATATTGTGGTTATTAGAGACGGAACACGCTGGAATAGTGTTTTTCAGACATGGGGAAGGAAAACAGCCGTGCCGTTTGAGAGGAACAATCCCAGTATTTGTCTGGAGTGCCTTAGGGAAATCTTAGAAAAGCTAAATAAGAATAGCCGGAGGCAGGTTTGAACCCGGTCATTACTAACGCGAATCCACTGAGATACCACTGAATTTTTTACGCTCTTGACAGTGGACCCTTAGCTAGGAACAGGGGACTGATGACCTAGCTGTTTAGTCTCCTAAAATCCAACAACAAGATCCCACTGAGACCGTCGCTTGGTAGCTGCACCTATAATACGCAAGCTACAGTACACTACTTCGCGGAGGTATCTTATACGAAACATCAGCAGATTTTCATCCTTCTACACTGTTATACTAAGCGTGGGCAAAACCGAAATTTTGTGAGTCTTCTTGTTCACAAGGTCCTTCCGCGAGCTGATAGATTTACACAGCAGTAATTTCAAACAACATTTCCAAAATACCGTTTATCTCAGTTTACCCAACAGATGTTTTTGTCCAAAATATTCTTACTACAGTCACTGAAAGATATTGTTATATCAGTTGTACAGACGTATACCAGTGCCATTTACTAACAAGGCAATAAGATTCCGTCGCCCAGGTGAACACAGTGGTCTAGCAATGACTACAGCACTAGTGGAGAAACTGAACGCCCAGACACAAGAACTCGATATGAAACTTGCAGGCTGCGTGCGAGTACGCTACAAACCACACACTAATGTTTGTTCCTTCCGACGTTCCGAAAGAATGGACACCATACGCGTACAAAAACGTTTGGTGAAATGGAGAGTGAACAGGCAGATCTTATGCTTGTCAATAAAGTCTTTTCATTGCCAACAGTAAACTAATTTAAATGTTTCGATTTTTTATTTACATATATTAGTACATTTCGCCACAAATAGTGTACGAAAAGTAGATCAAGAATTTTGTTTCATTTAGTCGTTATGCATCGTGTAATTCAGTTTAAATTTAAACAACAGGTAAAAGAAATAAAGGTTTCGACGATAAAAGAAATTGTATCATTCGAAAATAAAATTCTCTTTGCCTTAGTTTTTCAAAGAGAAACTTTAATTCAATTTCGAAGTCTGTTGATACATCTCCAAATATTAATTCTAATATTTCTGATATTGACATGCTGCTTCAAAACAACACCTTTTAATATGAGGCAGTTTATTTTTAACAGGTCTGAAAATCAAAAATACTAAAGCGGCGTTTCTTTCGGGAAACAAACTGACAAAAATCCTCATACTGCTGTTGTAACACAATTAAAATTTCCTCCTATTATTATTGACATTGGTGACTCTGAAATGCGATTTATGGGCTTTAAATTTGATTTTTTTTCCTTAATTCACAATATTCTGCTTAGAAAGGCCTAGAGAGAGAAGATATGTTCGTTTTTGTAATATCGTCTAGTGTAATCATCTGAAAAAACTGGCTTAGATATTCATGAAAACAACAATTTTCAAACATGCCCCTTTTCAAGAGTAAAGTGAGCTTTATTACTGTTACGAACATTAAATCCTGCCGCTAGTATTCAAATGTTTGTAAAGCCAAAAATTAAAAAATGTTCAAATGTTTGTATAGCTTATGGGACTTAACTACGGGGTCATCAGTCCCTAAACTTACAAACTACTTATGAACTACTTACGAACGAGGACGGCACAAATATCCATGCCCGAGGGGGGATTCGAGCCCCCGACCGTATAAAAATTCAAACAATACCCGCTAAACTCATCCGAACTTTCCAAGGAGATACAAGACGACTGTCCACATTAGTGTTTCATTATCATCATTTAATTTTATGGATACTTAACAACATAATTTTGTCAATAATCATAACAAGAGTGATATTTTTATCCATCGGATCAGTACTTTAACTAATACTTCAGAGTTTTCAAATTATAAGTTAATTTTAGGAGTTTTGTGAACTGAAAGATGATGTAGTGTCAGGTATTAAGAAAGGAAATTAAACGAAGGGACATAGGAGAAAAAAGTATACAAAACGAGTCTGGATGGGATCGACGTTAGCAAATGTTACACAAAGATATGTGCATATTTTTGCATAGTAAACACTTCCCTTTGTAGAAAATATATGTTCTGGGGATACATATCTGAAGGATCTTTTTTACAGTAATGACAATCAGTAACAAGAAGTGTTTTAAATCGAGAATAATTTTTAACATAACATTGCGTAAGCAAATTATTAAGTGCGATCAAGACATTTACATAATTTTCCAAGTGTAAACTACAAATATTTTAGCACTTTATCGAAGGCCAGCGTAGGGATACTGCAATTAAGTTTAATACAGTGTGTCTAACTGTAATCTTATGTTTAAAAATTCGGCTCTCATAAAAATTGCCGCGCGGGAGTGGCCGTACGCTCTAAGGCGTCTTGCTGCGGAGAGCGCGTCTGTTCCCCGTCGGAGTTTGGAGTCCTCCATTGGGCATATCTCTGTGTTATTCTTAGCGTAAGTTAGTTTAAGTAGTTTGTAAGTCTAGGGACTGATGACCACTGCAGTTTGGTCCTATAGCTTTACAAACATTTGAATTTCAATCGAAAGAAGTTTCAGTGTTTGTACTGTTGATATTTAGCTGATATAGCATTTTCCACTTGACACGGTATGTCGCTCGTTGCCTCGATTCGTTCATGTGCGTTGAGATGTGCGTGTACCGAGCGTGGCGAAATAATTTCGCCAGCAGTGACCTCATCGTTGGCACAAACCTGCTCCCGTTATTTACCCGTGTTAACGTCCTATCGCTGAGCAGCTAGAGGTTCAGGACCGTTTTCGCATTCCTGTTTGTCATTACGAGCACCTACAGCGTTGATTTTAGTAGACGCGCTCTTGATTACGGAGTATACTAATCATAAATTTTAGCCATTCCGCCGGGGCGTGAAGAAGGCACAAAATAATAGGCGACGTCCTGGCATCCTGAAGGTGTCGTTTCTGATTCAAGCCCGATGAGTTAACGAGGAACGTTTCTGAGAAGCGTGACGCCCACGTATGCTAATACACGACGGCTCGGAGATTACGCAGAGTTAAAACTATAACGCGGGGGGCGAGTGGACGCCCGGTCCGGTTGCCCGGGTACGTAATTGTTGCTGGCAGGTGGTGGGGTGGGAGGAGACGAAGCCGGCCGAGTGCGGCAATTAAAGTACTGCCACTGCTTAATTACCTGCCAGTGAAGGCCCACTGCCGGAATCGGTTTTGTACATTCTGTTTTGTTCGTGGCGTGGCCTTTAGTTACGCCCGCTCTAAATGCGAGTACGTAGGCTGGCGCCATAGGCGCAACTAGCTATGGGCCCACCGGGCCCTGGCCCCTCCCGAAATGTCATATGTGTGTGCCTCAGCACTCAATGCCAAATATATCATTATATATGAGAGGGCCCCCTCCGAAAAAAAAATCTTGGTTGCGCCACTGGCTGGCGCGATCATTTTAATCAGGTACAAATGTGGTTTTGATAAAGGAAACAAACAGAAATTCTTTTTGGTGCGAAGAAAGCGGGAGTTCGGTGACGGGAATACCAAATTGTTTATATTTTCAGCCGGCTAAAAAATGCTGATGTCGGAGCACGAACAAGGCAGACATGGTCCTATTTACAAGAAAGACAGAAACCCCACTAACCAGTAGTCTTTCGTAGATCGCGATTGAATTAGTTCGGAAGAGCGCTCCCACAGGCGAACTACGTGAACTAGTTCGCAGATCCCTCTCATCTTAGTTAGTCCGCTCCTTTCCCGAAGACTGACGGGTAACAGCGAGAGGACGCGAGAGCGCGCAGAATCGCGTGATTCCCTTCTGCCAGTTGCCGTCATTGCGAGCTGAGATGCAGCTCAGCTGTAGTTTTAGTAGCAAAAATGAGCGGACGAACTAAAAAGGCGACATACTTCACGGCCGAGCTGCGAACTAAAAGGATAGTTACCGGTCGCGAACTAAAATATACGCGATAGGTCGCGAACTAAAATATTTGCGATAGGACGCGAACAGAATTAAAAATCACGTGTTTGCCTTCTGCTGATGAGAGCCGTTTCGAGGTTAGCGTGTGCCTACTAGATTACATAGTTCAGTGCTACAAAATTTCTGCTTTGAAGTATTCTGCACTCTGCAATATCTGACTAATAAATTCCATAATGCCAAGATATAGAGATAAGTCTAAACTTAAACGCGAGAAATTATCCACTAACTGTTTCTTTTGGTTTGCGTGATATCGTTAGCGGCTCAAGCAGTAAGAGCTTGCTGCAGCTAGGTGGGGGAACTTCCCCCTCCACAGACCACGCCGTTCAGCCGTCACTGGGAGCGGACGAACTAAAAGAACGTACTAGTGAGCGCTCCCGATCGTGAACTATTATGCGCAAGTCTACTATCCAGTCTCTCGTTGATCATTCAGGGGTAGTAACAGAAGAAAGCAAAGGAAAATTGAAGTTATAAATTAAACCATTAAAAAATCTTTCACCAAGGAGGACCGCGCAAATGTATCATCATTTGATCAACGCACTGACTCCCAAATGGAAGACGTAGTGTCGCGGCGGAGAGGTCGAGCGCATTGAGGCGCTATGCTCCGATGCGCGAGGCTGTGTGCCGTCGAGGGTTCGAATCCTTCCTCGGGCATGGATGTTTGTGTTGTCTTTAGTATAAGTAGTTTGTAACTTTAGAACCTGATGACCCCGCAGTTAAATCCCATAAGCTTAACAAATATTTGAACATTTTTGGAGGACATAGTAATAGGTATTTCCGGTGTAGAGAAGCAGCTGAGAGATCTAAATACGAAAAAGTCTCCTGGTCCGTATGGAATACCAGTTCGGTTTTACAGAGTATTCTGCTGCATTGGCCCCTTACTTAGCTTGCATTTATCGTGAATCCTTAATTCAGCGCAAAGTTCCCAGTGACTGGAAAAAAACGCAGGTGACTCACGTTTATAAGAAAGGAAAGAGAACTGACCCAAATAATTACAGGCCAATATCGTTGACATCTATTTCCTTTAAAATTTTCGAGCATATTCTCTGTTCAAATACAGTAAATTTCCTCGAGACGGTAAAGCTTCTTTCTATGAACCAGCATGGATTTAGGAAATTCTGTTCTTGTTAAACTCAGCTAGCACTTTTCTCACATGACATCTTGCGAGCCATGGATGAAGGGCAACAGGCAGATTGTGTTTTTCTCGGTTTCAAAAAGGCATTTGACGCGGTGTCACACTGCAGACTGCTAACGAAGATACTAGCTTATGGAATATTTTCACAGATTTGTGACTGGCTGGAAAACTTCCTAAGTAATAGAATGCAGTACGTTGTTCTCGACGGCGAATGTTCATCAGAGACGAGTGTATCGTCAGGCGTGCCCCAGGGGAGTGTGATAGGACCGCTATTATTTTCTATCTATATAAATGATCTGATGGACGGAGTAACTTGTAATTTGCGGCTGTTTGCTGGTGATGCTGTTGTGTATGAGAGAGTGTCGTCTTTAACTGTCTGTAATAGCACACAGGATGACTTATTCTTAGATAAAAATTCCAGATTGTGTGAAGAATGGCAGCTAGCTCTAAATGTAGAAAGATGTAAGGTAATGCACATGAGTAACGAAAAAATTCCATAAAATTCGAATAGACCATTAGTATTAGGCGTCGTTCAAATATCTTGGCGTAAAATTGTAGAGCGATATGAAATGGAACGGACGTGTAAGGACAGTTGCGAGTAAGGCCGACTTCAGTTTATTGGGAGAATTTTGGGTAGATGTACTTTATCTGCAAAGGAGACCGCGTATAAAACGCTTGTACGTCCACGTCTTGAGCACTGCTCAAGTGTTTGGAACCCGCAGCACATATGTTTAAAAGAAAACATGGAAGCAGTTCAGAGGTGAGCAGATAGTTTCGTTACTGGTAGATTCGACTAAAGTGCGAGTATCACGGTAATGCTCTGGGCACTCAAATGGGGATCGCTGGTTGAAAGACGACTTTCTTTTCGAGAAATTCTGTTGAAGAAATTTAGAGGGACGGAATTTGAAGCCGAGTGTAGAGTTTGTATGTACATCTAGAACATGGGGAGCTAGCAGCCTTAGTCCTCATTCCGCCTACCACGCCAAAAATTTCGCCATGTGAACGTATCTACGGTCTTTTATTCCAATACATGCTTAATCCCGTTATGCGTCTCACTACGTATTGAAATTTTCATACAAAGCACGTCCATCTCATTAGCACTGTCTATACACAACGTTTCTATTCCACTGCCTCCCAGTAGTATTTCCACCTGTTTGTTTCTCCCACTGTAACTGCTTCGCCTGGTTTTGCTTTTTACCACTGTCTTCGTTGCTGACTCTTTCAGTGTCCCTCTGCCTTTGCCTTAATCTCTTTGTTTTTGTCACTTTGCCCATTTCCCTTCCTTGATCACAATCTGCTGTCTGTCTCTTCAATCGCCAATTTTTTCTCTCATACGTGTCCTTGTGATGGTTCCTCGGACTTATAAATCCTCGACCGGGAATCTACAATTCGTGTGTATGGGGAAAATAGACATGAATTTTTCTTAGGAAGTTCGTCGGGAATATAGAATCCCATATCTTATGCAGGCTCCCCACTCATTTCTCCTTCGTTTTGGCTCTCTCGTCTGTCTTTTGCTCCCACGTCTACTATATATTATGCCCATCCACTTATCTTCTGACCTGCCTCTTTCTCTGTGTCACTGTGGCACCATGCTGTCTCTTTTCTCCCACTAGATCCTCTCCTCTACCTTTCACCGCCACTTTCTGCTGTTCTCTTTCAGCACAAAAAGTGCGAGTATGTTTGCATGCCAAAAGTTTTGGTGAGCAAGGCGAAACGAGGACTAAGCTGCTGGTTCCTTACTGTTGATTGAACATATTCTCTTTTCTATTCTCCGAGAGGAGCATTTTTGAAGTCGCCCCCTTCTTTTATTTAATACGGTTGGATATGCTTCTTATATATATAAAATCTATATATCAGAGATTTTACAATTTTTTATATGACTAGACACGTTTACATGTAGGGTGTGACAAATAACAGAAATAAATTTAGTTATTTCTCCAGAGAAAATTTATGTATGATGTCCCAGGAAAAGAAATAAAAGAAAAGAAAAAGAAAAAAGCACCCATACATGTCCGAGAGAACTCTGACCTAGGGTGACGATGTGATATTACAGATACAGGGGGAAACTGGTTGTTTCCATGTGAAAGGCGGGTTTTGCCAGGCTGTTGGGTTCCCCAGCCGGCCGGCTAACAGTTTGAACCTAGTGAATGGACAGGTAATTAGGGTTTTCCTAATGTGCTCGGAAACCGGAAACGCTTGGCTAAGTGAGGGTGGCTACTCCAGATTGCAACTGAAATACAAAATAGCCACAAACATTATTCTAAAAATCCATATAAAATCAGGGAATGATCATAAGGCAAATATAATTATATGAATGGATTCAGAAGACTTGAGAGAATCAAACGCCGTAATTACAATTTCAATATCCCTTACAGATAAAAAGCCAATAAATTTCAGTACTGTAATAATAATATTATAAGACTTATATTTACAATTATTGATACGTAGTGTTTATCAGTAACAATTTAAGAAGCAAGTGGGCAGTATTGTACCACGCTACCTATCTTAAGAGACATACCACTTTATTACCGTATTCTTTCAATAAACTTTGTTTTACTCGCTTGTTCTGCTTTTCATTGAGCTAGTAATATTCTTGTGTCGGAACATAGATTCCACCGCAGAAACACAAAACATGAACCCAGCAAAGTGCATTACATTTATATATGTAGTTTCTTATATTTAATATTATTCTTAGTAACGTTCGTGTTCTTATGTTGTAAACTGCCACTTAAATATTTCATGGCCTACTAAAATAGTTGATATGCAGCAGATAATTTATATTTAAACATTTATAAGTATTTGTGGACAAGAACTGAATATATTTGTATAAAAAGCCCTGATAAATTACTAATTGTGTAACTATATTTCGACGGCGGCAGTATATTTGAACAGTGAGACGCCACGCTTAATGGCTGTATGAGCAAAGAGCTTCAGTCTCAACCGTATTGTTAAATATATATTTGTTAAATGTAAACAATATTTGGAGGGAGGTGGTCAAAGAATTTAATTCTATGATATTCAAATGAATAATACTTTGGAAGGGAAATTGTATTTTAAAGATGAGGATAAAGGGAGCACGCTTTCGAACGCTTGGGAGGAGACTCGTAACTTGGACGTGGTGGTGAAAGGTTGTGACGCTGGGCGGCCTGAAGCCGCGTTACGAACTTGTGATTTGAAGAGAGAGGCATGTGTGGACTTAAAAAACAATTACGGGACTGTGACTGCAGAACTTAGTCTCTGCTTGAAAAGTGATAAACTAAGCACAGTGTAGTGCTGTGGAACTGTGATAAATCATCAGTCGTGTACTCGTGTGATTACAAACTCGTGTGATTATAAACTGTGTTTTTTTTTATTTTTTTTTTTTTTTTTTACTAACACGTCCGATATATTTTGAAATAATATGTTTTTAAGGTAATGTACAGCGTAACCAAATGAAGACCAAATGTGACCATAAAAAAAGAAAAAAAAAACACTAAAGCTTTTATTCAAAGTGAATAAGGCATGATTTTTAAATTTCTTTGGTTGTTATCACGTAATTAATATGTGCAACTTTTCCAACTATAAAAATTCAGTCATTAATTACTCATTTTATGTCCTGAAAGCATTTAACTGCGTTTAGCTGAAATATCAGGTTTTTTGGAATTATATTCAGTAAAACCTTGCATCTTTAGCGGAGTCTCCATCTTTTGTAAGAAAGTTGTGAATATCAAATTTCTAAGGAAGTTAACCATGTGAAAAACATAAGTGAAGAGAAAAGCGTGGTCATTAGAGACGGACCTCACGCTCGGATTTTTGAATGAGAACGGGGAAGAAATCGGCTGTGTCCTTTCAAAGGAATCATCCTGGCATTCGCCTGGAGTTATTTAGCGAAATTACGGAAAACATAAATTGGATGGCAGGAGATAGATTTGAACCACCGTCCTCGCGAATGCGACTCCAGTGTGCTGCCACTGAGACACCTTACTCGGTTTTTATACTCAAAAGTCACACTTTCTGCACACAATATATAGTACAAATTAAGGAAGAGAGAAGCAAATGTAAATACGAGATTCACCAAATACGACACGTTAACTTCGTGTTGCGGGGAGGGACGGAGAGAGAAAGGAACTACGCCTTTTTTTATTATTTTTCGTTACTATACTGCGTGTGTGCGTTAATTCGTGTGTTTATATCTGCGTTAATGAGTGACATCTAGGCCGTTATATAGTATTCGCTGTAAGAGATAACAACCTTGCAGATGACGCCGCAGGGATAGGCAACATTTGGTTTAACAATCTTCGGTTTCGATGTGTCTCCCATATTTTGATTTTCGAAATCTGGTCAGTCTAGTCTAACCTCTAACGGCTAGCGGCCGCGCAAACCGTGGCAAGACGCCTTACATCATAGAGCCATTCCCGCAGGACTAGCAGCTTTGAAGTAATGGTACTGTGGAAACATGGCTTTAGCTACAGCCTAAGGGACGTTTCCAATACGAAAGTTTCAGTCTTCAGCAGGGTGTAAGCTGAATGAAACTTCCCCTGGCAGATTGAAACTGCGTGCCATGTCGGGATTCGAAGCCAAGACCTTTCACTTTCGCGGGCAAGCTGAGCTATCCTGGCACGCTCCATGGTCCATCCTCAAAGCTTTACATCCGCTAGTATCTCGTCTTCTACATTCCAACCGTGTATGACTAATACTTCCAGACAAAACGGTATTGCGGGAACATGGCTAAGCACAACCTAGGGGATGTTTCAAGAAAGATATTTTGACTCTGCAGCGGAGAGCGCTCTGCCATGAAATATCCTGGCAGATTAAAACTGTTTATCGCATCAGTGCTCGATCCGGGGACCTTTGCCTTTCGCGGGCAAGCGCTCTTCCGACTGAGCTATTCTGGGTAGCTTCTCGGTCCCTCCTCAAAACCTTACTTCCGTAAGTACCTCGCCTCCTACTTTCCAGACGTTTTCCTGTGAAACTTGCAGAATTAGCGCTCCTGGAACAAACGATATAGTGTAGACATGGTTTAGCCATAGCATAGGGGATGTTCCTAGACTGATACTTTTACTCTGCAGTGGGGCGTGCGCTAATATCGAATTTCCCCTGGCAGATTAAAACCATGTGGCCGGCAGGGATTCGAACTCGGAGCTTTACCTTTCTCAGGGAAATGCTTTACCTATTGAGGTAACTGTGCCCATTTCACGACCAGTCCTCACAGCTCTCGATCCGCCAGCATCTCGTCTTCTGCTTTCCAAACTTTACAGAATTTCAGCGACCCTTTGGAGTGGCCAAGCGTTCCACGGCGCCTACCTGCGGAGCGCGCCGCTGCTAGCCGTCGGAGGTTCGAGCCTTCCCTCGGGCATGGGAGTATTTACACTGTTAAAATAAAATAAATAATTTCCTTTTTACAATTATATATATATAATTAACTGAAAAATTGGACTGGCAAATTATTAGTTTCTTGGAATAATAAATGGAGTAATAAATTGCCACTTACGAAAAGTTTTTTTTAAAGTTTCATGCATTTGAGTCGTTATAAGTCTTTCGTATCTGTAGTAATTTTGACGTTTGTGGGTACGTAGTTATTCACCGGCCGGTCATTGTACACTGAATCTAAATAAACTTTAAATACTAGGTAACTTTTATATATGACATATTTGACAAAGTTAAAGCAAAACATACATTGCATCCGTTTTAACTTGCAAACAGTAGCAGACGGATTTACTTCATCTATCTTAAAACATTTTTGGTTCAGAACACTTCCTTTTTTTCAATCAGAGTTATTTTATGCTAGCTATGTAATTAATATATAATCGATATTTTCTTTATCATGTGCTGGAGCTAATATATATCGCATTTTCTTAATAAAATAAAGAAATATTTCTTCTTTAGAATTGAAAAAGAAATTACTGCACGAATACAAGCTGGAAACAGGTCAAGGTGTGCTCTGGGATAGCTACTAAAGTCCCGGCTACTGTCGAGATTTTCAAAGACTGACATCTACAAGACAATAATATAATCTGTAGTTTTATATGGAGCAGAGACCTAGACTATTTGACGAAAAATGGAAAGAAAACTCCTGACCTTTGAGAATGCCATCCTCAGACAGATTTTTTGGGCCAGAGAAGGATGAAGATGAGTGGAGAAAAAGAAAGGACCGTGAACTGTAGGAGTTATTCAAGTCGGTGGGCATCATGGCAGTAATCAAAGAAAGAAGACTGAAGTGATATGGACACGTAATGCGTCGAGAAGGCCAGATCATCGGGCAGGTAGTTGAAGAGGGCACCAGAGGCAAACGACCAAGGGGAAGACCACGACTGCCGTGGATTGAGCAGATCAGAGATGATATGAGTATGCAGGGACTGTCTGAAGATTATATGGACCGAGGACGCTGGAGGAGGCTTATTGGTGAGGCCAAAGACCGATTGACGTAGTTATATCCTTCCTATTCCTTGTTTCCTACCATATGTATCGTCACAATGTTTTGTCCTTAGAATAAGTTCGTTTAAGTAGTTTGTACACCTAGGGACTGATGACCAAAGTCCCATAGATTTACTAAAATTTGAACATTTTCTGCGAACCATGACTAGCATTCTTGGGAAGAAGGAAATTCCGGAGAAATTGCTCAGTCGTAGCCTAGATGATACTTCCAGAATAAAATTTTGACACTGCAACAGAGAGTGCACTGATACGAAACTTCCTAGCCGAGACCAGGAGATCAGGATTCAAACATACGACCTCTACATTTCACGAGTGAGCGCTCTGCCAGCTGTTACCTGAGCCGCCTCACAGTCCGTCCTCGCATCATTGGAAGGTGAGAGAGTGAGGGTGGGGGGGGGGACGAAGTAGCGTCGAAAGCAAAACTGTGAGAACGGACCATGGGGCGCGCAGTTTCCCAGTCGGTAGAGCGCTTGCCCATGAAAACTAAAGGTGCGGGGTTCGAATACCAGTCTGGCATACAATTTTAATCTGCCAGAAAGTTACAGTTTGGTGTTACGCTGACGTATCGCCCAGCGTGATGACGACTTCCCCGTCAGCATCGCAACGTCGTTCCAACGTGCAGTAGTCGAGGTGGCTCATTAAGCCGTCGGCACAGGGAGCGTGTATCTGAACGAGTGTGCCCAACGTAGCGAGTTTCTGACGTCACAACGTGTGAACAGCACGTTGGCGAGGCTTTCCCAATGCGTCGAGCAGTATCAAGCATGCCAGATATTCTCAACGTGCGTCTGAACGATCACCAATAACGTGGGAGAACGCCACCGGCGTCACACCACATGGCTATCCGGGGAGGGGCAGCTCTTTTCGGTAGAGAGGCGAAGACGCCATATTGGCCGGCGTATTTCATGGGTTTTATGTATATAACTTACGTTTTATGAATGTATGACATTTCAAAGCAAGTAACAGAATAAATTGATAATCTCTCGAAAACCGGTTATTATAAATATTATGTGTTGAAATGAATGACTGGAAACGTCTTATATGTGGTTAAAAAATTTTCGTATTACAGTAATCTGCTGTTTCAAGAGAAGGTGGACTGAAGATCTATCAATTCGAATTGTTCTTTACATCATTTGTTGTAATTACATGTCAGCAATAGACATATTTACCAGTAGTATATACAACAAGAGTAATACCTTCTTCAATGATAGCCAGATGCGTTAGTGGCCGTAACGTAGGCAGCAAAGTCGTGGGTAGTGAAATGACAGTTGTCCCCCGGCGCAGGTTCAAGGCTGCTCGGAAGCAAATATTTTTCTTCTTTTATTTGGGATTCATGATAGACTTTCCTATAAATTTCATAGAAGTATACCGCATAATATTCGGTGCTATGTAAACATAGGTTCGCATCCTCTGAGGAGTGAGTTTGTTGGATTCGTTTTATGAACAGGACAGTTTGCACCTTACGTAGAGCAAAATACGCACTTTATTGTTTCACATCTTGTATTTTTTTTACAAGTTCTATAGATTCTACTAGTAAATAATAGGTCGGGGATTCGAATCCCCCCCCTAGGGCATGGATATTTGTGCCGTCCTTAGTCTTAATTAGTTCATAAGTCGTTTGTAAGTTTGGGGACTGATGACCCCGTAGTTAAGTCCCATAAGCTATACAAACATTTGAACATTTACTAAATAGTAACAGCGATCGAGGAAGAATGGCCTTTAAGTCTTACTAAAAAGCGAGACTTACAATAATGTTTGTGTGCCTATACTAATTTTATATCTCACAGTAGTCATGTAACTTTGGTAAGCCGTTGCCCTCATCGACATAATATGCAACTATGAGTCATAAATATTTTGCTGTTACTTATGTAGGCCTGTGTCACAGAACATAAGCACAAACGCGGAAATAAGCGATTTAATAGAGGCAAAGCAGTAATTCCACTCTTTTGATTTCCTGAACAGTGTGATTCCAGGACCTCATGCTGTCGACAACCGTCGCTAGAGCGCGCGGCGTTCGCGTGTAGCTCGGTGAGGCCAAGCCCCCACAATCGCATAAGCGGCCGACGGGGAACAGCGGACAAATTGAAGAGTGCCTCGGCGGCCATTGTAGTGGAAAATTTCCGCGCGAACTTTAAATGTGCGTAAGATTCTTTTGATTAGAGAGAGTATTCATTTGAGTTAAGTCGCGAAAACTATGTGTAATTGTAATATATAGCTACAAAACAGCTTCATACTTCTCGAATATAGAGCAGCTATCGGTTGTGTGTAAATTTATTACACTTACGGCGTTTCTTTTTCCTAACGAAATCGAACTATAACATTGTTTTTTTGCGTTCTAAGTGCAGCATTTGAACGGAATTTATCGTCAGACACGATTTTTTGTCACATTCTGAGTATATTCTACGATTGTGAAAATTTTGTACAAACGTTAATTATTCTCGAATATTTAGATATTTCATAGCATCAAAAAAATCAAACAGGGCTGACTGAAACAGCTAATGTTAAAAATCGATTGTGAAAGTGAAATATGTCATCAGATACATAACTGAAAAATAGCTTCTTACGTTGTGAATACAGCAATCAGCCACTACCAAATTCTTTTAAGAACACGAAGTATGCTATAACTTTTTCTTAACTAAGGCATCTAACATTAGCATCAGGGCATCTAGCAAGAAAATTAGCATTTTTAATGCTGTAAGGCAAATATCTTATGGCAGAGTGAACAGCTCAAAAGTCAGCAACTATCGTCACAGTGTTGTGCTTCACAATGTGCATCCACTGTGGCTATGTGCCGTTCATATATGGAACTATACACAGGTCTGCAAACCCCTTTCAGTTGTTGTACCTATATGTACAGCAGATTACCTTTAAATTCTGCATTACGAGTTGCTAATATTAATTTCATGAACAAAATTTCGAACTGCAGTGAGGCAACTAATTAAGTTACGTCAATAGTTATTTTACAGAATCATAAAATGAAACTTTTTGAACTTTCTGTCCACCAGTACTGCCTAAAGTAGCTACTTTTTAACACGTTCGCTACCGTTCACGCTCTGGCGCGATGATGCTAGGTGCCACTTCACGCTCTGGCGCGTGATCGTATTTTGACAGTATCTTGTCATAGTTTGAGCCACTGAAAATTTTGGTTTTAGTTTTCAGTTTTTTTATATGGTTTTTTATTTGCATTTGTATTTTTGTGAAAACAACAAGTGAACAATATAAACAGTACATAAATCTACCATGACATCATGAGAAGCGTGTGTGGCTAGTAGCCGGTAATGCAAACGCGGAAATCTGGAACCACGTACGTGTGCATAAAAATGTTCAAATGTTTGTAGAGTCTATGGGACTTAACTACGGGGTCATCAGTCCCTAAACTTACAAACTACTTATGAACTACTTACAACTAAGGACGGCACAAATATCCATGCCCGAGGGGGGATTCGAACCCCCGACCGTAGTGACCGTGCAGACCGTGACTGGAGACGTGTGCGTATCACTTATACTCTTTCCTACCAGAGTATACAACTTTATTAGACGATGCCAGTTTACAACAACCCATAATAGGATGTCAGGTCGCAGCACGCGCTACAGCGTGAGCGACACCTGACTCAAGTAACGTTTACACGCGCCAGAGCGTGAACGGCAGCGAACGTGTTAAGAGCTACCAAATTATAAAAGCCTGCAATTTATTTCATTCAATCCTTTATAGTCTTGACCAACAGGCTGTTAAGCAAGAGTAACTATCTCTGAACACAAGTAGTAGGGCTACTTGTATTCATGAGAAATATAAATGGGAATACAGTATTCGATCTTTTTATTCCTTTCTTAAAGTGATTTGTGTGTTTAAATGCTGAGCAGCTCTTCACCATCGTGCTTCATGTACACTGAAACACTCAAACAATATAGACGTAACTTCCAATTGTGTATATATACCGCAGTAGCTATTTAATACACGATTTACCTGCTAATAACACTCGTATTTATCTGACGCTTGCCACTACCATGGCGGCCGGGCAAAGGTTCAAATCTTTGTAGAAGTTATGGGACTTAACTACGGGGTCATCAGTACCTAAGCTTACAAACTACTTATGAACTTCAAACCCCCGACCGTAGTGGCCGTGCAGACCATGACTGGAGCGCCTCAGTCCCCTCGGCCACCGCGCCCGGCGGCGAAGGTTCAAATTATCCCGCGACAGCAGCGCCGTCAGGGAGTCTAGTTATTTTTACAAGCTCTTTGGGTGAGGCAGACGTCTCGTATGCACAAGTCGCGCCGTCTCCGAGCGTTCAGCCGCACGATGACCGCACACGTTCGGACACACGCTCCGTGTGCCATGGTGCAGTGTTGCAGAAGTCAGCAGACAGCGTGACGGCGCGCGGCTGGGACTGTGACGCGCTCGCCCGCCGCAGGTAGCGACGCACCTGTAACGCGAGTCGCGCCTCGCCTCGCCTCCAGCCTGCCCGCCGACCGGATGTCCTGAGGCTGGCTGGAGACACAGCTCGTGTCGTAAATAGCCGAGCTGGCGCTGGAGCTGGAACTGGAGGCGGCATTCCAGGCTCACTGCCGCCGCCGCCGCCGCCGCCGCCGCCCACACCGCCCGGCCTTCGCGCTCACAGCTGTCTGCCTCGCCTCCACAGCCCGCCTGCCTCACCAGCTTCCTTGACACCGTGCACTGCGTGCCAATTCAGTGCGCCGATTCTGATATGCACACCGAAACAACTGTCGTGGCTAGAGCATTCAAATATTATGAATTACCTCAAACAGAACGATCTATTGACCCAAGGTCAACACGGATTTAGAAAATATCGTTCGTGCGAAACACAACTAGCTCTTTATTCACACGAAGTGACGGGTGCTATCGACAAGGGTTCGCAAATCGATTCTGTATTTCTTGATTTCTAGAAGACTTTTGACACCGTACTTCACAAACGGCTTTTAATCAAATTGCGTGGTTATGGTATATCGCCCCAAATTTGCGACTGAATAGGGTAATTCCTGTCAGAGAGGACACAGGTGGTAGTAATCGATGGTAGCCGCGGTGGAGTAGCCAAGCGGTCTAAAACGTCTCGCTGCGGAGCGCGCGGTTGCTCGCCGTGGAGGTTCGAATCCTTCCTGGGGCATGGGTGTGTGTGTTTGTCCTTAGGTTAGTTTACCTAGGTTTAAGTAGTTTGTAAGCTACGGACTGATGACCACGCTGTTTGGTCCGATAGATTTACAAACATTTGAACATTTGAATCGATGGTAAGGCATCCACTAAAACAGAGGTGATATCGGGCGTTCCACAGGGTAGTGTTATTGGTCCTCTGCTGTTCCATATTTACATAAACGATTTAGGGCAAAATCTAAGTAGCTCTCTTAGGTTGTTTGCAGATGACGCCGTCATATACCGTCTAGTAAAATAATCTGAAGATCAAAACCAACTGCAGAACTATCTGAATAAGATATCAGTATGGTGTAAAAATTAGCAGTTGGCTCTAAATAATGAGAAATGTGAAGTAGTCCACATGAGTACGAAAAGAAATCCGTTAAACTTTGTTTACAAGATAAATAAATCGAACGTGAAGGCCATAAACACCGCAAAATACCTAGGAATTACAATTACTTCAGACGTAGATTGGAAAGAACACGTAGATAATGTCGTGGGAAAGGCGAACCAGAGACTGCGTTTTATTGGCAGATCCCTTAAAAGATGCAACAGAACTACAAAAGAAACTGCATACACTACGCTTGTCCATCCATTTTTGGAGTATTGCTGCCGAGTGTGGGATCCTTATCAGGTGGGTTTGACGGAAGTCATCGAAAGAGTTCAAAGAAGGGCAGCTCGTTTCGTATTGTCACGATACAGAGGAGACAGCGTTGCGGAAATGATACAGGATCTGGGATGGCAATCATTACAACAACGGCGCTTATCGCTGCGGCGTGAGTTACTTACGAAACTACAATCGCCAACATTCTCCTCCGAATGCGAAGATATATTGTTGACTCCCACTTACATAGGTAGAAATGATCATCAGAATAAAATACAAGAAATCAGAGCCCGAACGGAGAGATTCAGGTGTTCATTCTTCCCGCGCGCTATTCGAGAATGGAATGGGAGATAAATAGTATAACAGTGGTTCGATGAACCCTCTGCCAGGCACTTAAATGTGATTTGCAGAGTATACCATGTAGAGGTAGATGAGCAGGGTTCCCCTTTGGCTTCTCGAGAGGCCCAGATTTGTTTTAGATATGACGAGTTTCAGGGAAGATGAAACTTCTGATTTTACTTTTCAGTCTGTGTTTTTTAATATTTTAGATGAACATCACGGCTTTACAGTGGCTCCAAACAAGGGGACTCCGTCGGTTGTTCCATTGTTTTCTCCAACTGTGTTGTTAAGGTTCGTCTCCCCAACAATTACTCTTTTTTTTTTTTTTTTTTTTTTTTTTTCGCCGATCTACATACAATCTACAGGGCACTACAGATGCTACGTCGAATGCAGGGTGAACAATTTCTGCTCTGCTCTGATTCTCTTAGTCGTCTGCAGTCGTTGCAAGACTGCAAGAGATCCATCGGTAACTTTGCTGCAGCAAATCCACGTGGGTATTCAGCGGAATGAAGCAGCTGATCGGGCTGTCAAAGAGGCTTGTAGCGCGCATGAAGTGACAATGTGCCCGATTCCCCTGCAGGACATCTCTTCTTTGTTACGGCAGCGGTCCCTGCAATTGTGGGAGGACGAATGTCTTTCAGTGGCTGACAACAAACTACGCTTGCTGAAGCCCACTGCCCGTCCCTAGCGATCCTCCGCCCGGCTCTTGAGGAGGGAATTGGGCATTGCTCGTTTACACACAATTTCTTACTCTGACGAGATGGATCCGAGATCTGTCACACCTGTGGCGTGCCGTTAACTGCCCGTCACATTTTAATTGAGTGTGCTTCATTTGATGCTGAGAGGGTCGCTGTGCACCTAGGTGTAGATACGGAGACTATTTTAGGTAATGAAGAAACGAGTAAATTGCCTAATCTCTGGCCTAAGCTTTTAGGCTGGAGGTTTTAATATGTTGCAGAATGGCTAGCTCACCCTTTTTTATCACCTTGGCAGCTAGCCATGGTCATATGTTAATTGCTTTCACTATCCCTTCTAACTTCCCTTGGGGTAATCTTTCCCTCTTCACCTATAATATTAACTATTTGTATTTCACGTCAGTTGCTTATATTACCAACTGGATTGTTCTCGTTTATTTCATTTTGTTTGTTCACACACCTTGCTTATAAACTTTTTTTAAATTGTCCGGGCGTTGAAGACCTAGCTGTCGAGCGCCCAAAACCGCCATATCCATATCCAAAACAATTGTCGCATCACTTTCGTTCCGAAGTCTGCTGAACACTGACGTCGAATGTGTGTATTGCATGCAGAACACGGTTCCTTAGATTGTCCATAGATACCACTCAAACCGCAGAGAGATGTGAACAATCATGTATGAGCAGGACCAATGCGATTGAACAGCCAAGACTGCCGATCAGATGCAGTCATAACACCAGGAAGTAAGTTCACAGCTTGTGTTGAATTCAGTTCTGCGTGGAAGATCAATTCCCATAGGACGTTGATCCTATCGGCATTGCTACTTGCTGCCAGGAGGGAAGTTTCATGACTTATCGAACAAGCTATGTTGTTCGTAAATGGAGGACGTACAGAGATACAGGAACCACCGATGGGTTGCCTTGCTTCGATCGCACAAAAGCTACAACAACAGCTGATGACAACTGCTTAAGGTCTTCAGTTCGGAGGAACCCTGATAGGAACAGCACCTTGATGAATAATGATTGCCGTGCACCGACAACACATCATGTTTCGACTCAAACTCTACGTAATAGGCTGCATGAGATGCGACTTCACTACTGACGCCGATGGAGAGTTCGAGGTTTGACATCTAGACAACATGTAGCACGCTAAAGATGTGTTCAACAGCATGCTGAATGCACTCGTCGGAATTGGCATCAAGTCCTATTCAAAAATGAGACTCGCATCTGCCTTCAACCAGATAATCGACAGAGACGTTTTTGGAGACAGCTTGGTCAGCGTGAATGTCTTAGACACACCGTCCAACAAGTGCAGCAAGGTGGTGTTTCTCTGGTGTTTTTTATACGGGTCAGGGATGATATCCTCCACCCTATAGTGCAACCAAATCGGCAGCATTTCGGTGAGGGATTCGTCTGAATGCCTTTCGCGGGCAAAATCCCAGATTCCTATCCCGGTTCCGGCACACAGTTTTCAGTCTGAAAATACGTTTCATATCAGTTTACAGTCCATTGCAGAATGAAAATATAATTCAGAAAATCATTAGATATTACTGGAAGTGTAAAATGGCCAAGCAGGAATGGCTACGTATCACTGGAGACGCGGAAAGGGAAAATTGGAAAACAGGCCCCTGGAAGCGATAACGTTCCCTCAGAGCTACTGATGTCTTTGCGAGAATAAACGATAACTAGACGTATGAGATTAGCGAAATACCCCCAGACTTCCAGGAAATGTAATAATTACGAGAAATGAATTACGAGGAAAGAAACATGGGATGCAATACCTTACAACTTATCTTACAAGATAGGCTGTGTCGCATGGCTACCCTCACGCTATTCTTTTTCGTCCCATGGGATCATGTCGTGCGAATTACTGTCTCCAACTGTCTTATACTGCCTTACTATCAGCCGTCTTTGTACTGAATTAATAAGCTATCGTATCTTTATTTTGTGTTTGTTTTGTAAAGGCAAGTTTTAGGGAAATACGGGGATAGTGGTTTAGTAAAAAGTCAGAATTAAAAATTTAGGTACTAGTTTCCTTAACGTATGAACTGAGTGCGTTTGACATCTGCTGTTTTGCGTCATATATCACAAAAAACTAAAACTAAACAAACAAACAAAATGTGTCGCTATTTACACTGATCAGCCACCTACGTAACAGCCGGTATGCCCTTCTTTGGCTCAGATAAAGTCGGCGACGTGCCTTGTCATGAAAGCAGTTAGGCCTTGGTAAGGCTCTGGAAGGAGTTTACATCCCATCTGCACAAACAAGTCAGCTAATTTCCGTAAATTCTGGAGAGAGGGGCGATGATTTCTCCCACCACGGTCAATCACAAACCACATGTGTTCAATAGTGTTCATAACTAGGGAGTTAGAGCAACACCACCTAAAGATAAGGCCTCGCATCAGCCCGTGCCACGTCACACTGACCAGGCCGCGGCCGCCAACTTACTGGCTGGCCGTTGCGAGGCAGTGGGCTGTTCCCCAGCATCCAGCCATTCAGCTGGCGGTTGCGGCCTGGTCCGTGTGACGTGTCACGGACTGTTGCGAGGTCTTGTCTCTAGTTGGTATTGGTTGGAGGCCAGCAAACCAATTGCAATTCGCCACTGTGTTCTTTGAGCTACTCCATCACACTCTTGCTTTGTGACATGCTGCATTATCTTGATGAAAAATTGCATTCCCGTTGGGAAATATGAGGATTACGAAGCTTCAAACGTGCTTTTCAACAAGTTTACAATACCTCTCGGTCGTAATTTGCGTTCTATGTGCGCTATTGGACCTGAATATTCCTCCGAGCAGAACTGAGCTGCTGCCAGTTTGTCCCTGTTCCGTAGTACAGGTGTCGAGGAGGTGTTCTCCTAGAAGACGACGGCTTCACCCCTCCCATTATTCACCAGAGCATGCCTGGAACACTCTGCATCTGCGCCAGCGTCCAGCGACTATGGTCAGGACCCATTTCAGTGGAACTTTCCCATGTCGTGGTGCTCACATTGGCACATACATAGGCCATTGACTGCGGAGGCCCATAGTTGTGCGTGTTCGAGACACTGTGTGTTCGGTTACACTTGCACTCTGCTAAGCAGTAAAGCCTGATGTAAGTTCCGCCGCAATTCGTCGTCTCTGCTGTCTCAGCAGTCTGCCCCGCGTACGACGTTTGTAATGAGGGGTTGCCGCCCAACCCCTTGACGTTTGGGGTGGTTTCATCTTTGTTTCGCCACTTTTTGAAGACACAGAAGCGCTCCTCGAACACCCAACAAGTCGTTCATTTTCTGAAAAACTCGTACCGAACCTCCGCGCCAACGTTCTCTCCTCGGGCAATCTCAGATCGCTTGATTCCCGTTCTTTTCACCGACAGCACGCTCACCCATACTACATGCACCTCGCGTGTCCCTGATTACCAGCCATTCCACGCCATGTGACCTCGGCGTGTTAATATCGATAGTAGCTAGGTGCTCATAATGTTCTGGCTGATCAGTTTATTCAGAACTAAATGAAGAATATTAGAATGCAAATGAATGATCGGCACACAATTTTAATCTGCCAGTAAGTTTCATATCAGCGCACACTCCGCTGCAGTACGAAAGTAGCATACTGAAAACATCCCTTAGGCTGTCTCCACCATATCCTTATTTATTTATTTTTTTATTTTTTTTTTCCGAGAGTGCTAGTCCTGCAAGGTTAACAGTACTTCTGTCACGTATGGAAAGTAGGAAGCGAGGTACTCGGAGAAGTAGAGTTGTGAGGAGGCCCGCGGTGAGGAGGCCGAGCAGTCTCAGGCGCCTCGCTGCGGAGCGTGCGGTTGCTCGCCGTCGGAGGTTCGAGTCCTCCATGTGGCATAGGTGTGTGTGTGTGTGTGTGTGTGTGTGTTGTCCTTAGGTTAGTTTAGCTTAGTTTAAGTAGTTTGTAACCTACGGACTGATGACCACGCAGTTTGGTCCGATAGATTTACAAACATTTGAACATTTGAACACTTTTTGTGAGGAGGGACCGTGAAGCGTGCCGGGATAGCTAAGTCGATAGAGCGGTTTCACGTGAAAGGCGTAGGTCCCAGGTTCGAATCCCGGTTTCGGCACACAATTTTAATCTGCCAAAGTTTCCAATGGTCGATACCTTGTAATAACATCAACGAAAAAATTTCTATTGCCTTTATTTATAGAAATTATGTTCCATCAACCAAAAGAAATGGAGAGAACTGTACAGTTTCTTTATCGGTATGGTGTCTGTTCTTTTTGGACATGTCCGAAAGAAGAGAGACAGTTTCTTGACATTAACGGCCTTAATTTTACGTATTCGAAACATTTAAACATTTCGACCGTTTCAGGGCAATGAAATAAATTCAAAGGCAAAGTTGAAAATTTGTGCTGGTCAGCGACTCGAACCCGGGTTTCCCGCTTCGTGCCAGCGGTCGCCTTAACCAATTAGGTAATCCAGGCACGCTTCCGTTCCAACTCAAGTTCTCACCTTGTAGCACACTACTATTGTAATGCTCCCTGCCCATTTGATTCCCTTGCTCGCAGCCTATAATGGATTCCCGCAAGGGATCGAGCGTATTAATGTGAAATTGTCAATTTGCTTGTTGTGGGCATATAAACAGTTATTGATATGGTGTATTTTCTTTTCGGACATTTGAATGCTGACGCATTAATACGTTAAATCGCTTTCGAGAAACGAGTGTAGGCTGCGAGCACGTTAAGAATTTGGGTTGGAAGGGAAGCATGCCTGGATAGCCAAATTGGGTAACGGGACCAGGTGGCATGAAACTTGAAATACGGGTTCGAATCTCGATCCAACAAAAGTTTTCAACTTTACTGTTGGATTTATAGTAGTTCCCTGAAACGACCGAAGTGTTTAAATATTTCGAATTTGTACAATTTCTTGTATGATTTTTATCAATGAGGACTCCAGTATTCAAGCGCCATACTGTGAACTAGAGTAGCTTTCTCCTGTTGTGAGAAATCGTAGTGTTACCTCAAACCTCTCTTTCACAGATATAGCATTTCAGAGATGCAATTTCAGCTTTGTAATATGAGGAACGATTTTTTGAGCACATGCGGGATGATTCTGCAAGAGCGTGTAAAAATTTAATAGGTCATTGACATTGCTCCACTGAAGAATTTGAGGTAGTCAGTCTGAGTTCAGAGAAGCCACTTTGTCTCGCATTACTGTTTCCCAGTCTAATTAATACTAACACGCACAGTAGATTATACATACTGTGCTGTTTATTTACATGTACCTTCTATATTTCCTGCAAGGAAAACAAAGACGATGAGCCAGATTACTAGGAAGTCATGATACAGGCCGTTTAAATAGCCACCTCTGCATGAAGTTCCTGCAAAGATTTCTGAGTTGTTGGGGAACATACCCTTGGCAGATGTTGATACAACATGACGATGCCTCACCTAACTTCAGTGCCGATGTCCACAACCATCTCAGTGATGTACTTCATGGTCACTAGATTGGAAGGGATGCTATTCCATTTCCTACGATATCGCCTGAGCATATCTAGTCATTTGTGAATGAGGCCCCAGTGGATACGGAGATGGAATTAGTTGCCAGAATTGTCGCTCCTTGTTATGTGATTCGAAACACATCAGGGATGTTCGCCTGTGTCATGCCAGGTACGAGGTTGATGGCTGTCAGTTTCAGTACATTTTGTAATATACAAAGCCAATGCTACTGTCATTATGCCAATGATGATATTTGCTATTGACTGTATCTAATGTAATTAAAAACTAGACAGACTGTGAATGTATTCTCTGCCCATAAATTTTCTCCTGTATTCCTTATTCGGATAGACGCCTGACTGCCTTGGCTCCATGTAGTTGGCGGGCTCCCTCTCTTCTTTTTTCCTGGTGGCTCCCATTACATAATTCTCTGTGGTATTCTTTCCTTTACATCCTTTTTATACACCCACAACATAAGAACTGTTTTCGTTCTATAAAACCTATAACTGAATTTTTAACGTCCATTTTCTTCCTAATGACTTCACTTCTGATTTTTTACGCCTAGATATTCCTGTAGATCATCTACAAAAGTCCATCTCCGTTGCCACGAACCTCTTTTGTTTTTGCTATTTAATTGCCCATACTTTTGATCAATATGCCTGATGCTTCTGATGATTGTATTAAAGATTTTTCTTTTTGTTTCCTTTCTGATCTGTTGGCAACATAAGATACCATTTAATGCCCCAATAGTACACTTCCCAGCATTTTTTCTTGTATTAATTTCCTTGTCTTGTTTGCCATCTCCCCCCCCACCCAAAAAAAAGGGGGGGGGTGTCCAAATGTTTGTAGAGCTTATGGGACTTAACTACGGGGTCATCAGTCCCTAAACTTACAAACTACATATGAACTACTTACGAACTAGAACGGCACAAATATCCATGCCCGAGGGGGGATTCGAACCCCCGACCGTAGTGGCCGTGCTGACCGTGACTGGAGCGCCTCAGTCCCCGCGGCACCGCGGCCGGGTCCATTTGCAAGTAATGTTCATACGACATTATGTTCTCCACTTGCAGTTACTATAAAAGATTTTGTTGTGAGCTTTTATTATCTGGTGGTGAAACCCACGACATTACCCAAATGCATTTCTATTTTTTGAATTTTCTTCTCTTGCAAATGTAAACTATAAGCAAATATAATAAGTACAGCTGCATAAGATAACAGGCTGTCAGATGAAAGTAGGAGGCGAGGTACTGGCGGAAGTAAAGTTATGAGGCGGCATCGTGAGTCGGTACAGCGCTTGCCCGCGAAAGGCAAAGGTCCCAGGTTCGAGTCCCGGTTACGGCACACAATTTTAATCTGCCAGGAAGTTTCATAACAGTCTGTCGTTTGCCATTCTGAACAAACTTAAGTGGAATATTGGATTAGGTAAGAATAATAGCCGGCCGCGGTGGCCGAGGAGACTGAGGCGCTTCAGTCACGGTCAGCACGGCCACTACGGTCGGGGGTTCGAATCCCCTCTCGGGCATGGATATATGTGCCGTCATTAGTATAAGGTAGTTGATAAGTAGTTTGTAAGGTTAGGGACTGATGACCCCGTAGTTAAGTCCCATAAGCTTAACAAACATTATATATAAGAATAATACTTGTTCCATAGATCGTGAATACAACAGTTCATAGAGATGTGGAACGTGTCAGGTTACTACAAGGTGTCTGTACAAGGTATTACACAAATATAATAATAATAATTATTATTATTTCCTTTTTATTTGTTGTTTTTAGATTTACTAATTTATATCTAAAAACTCATCCAATGAGTAGAAGGAGTTGTCTTTCAGAAATTCTTTTATTTTTAAATGCTAGTTGGCTGTCTGTCAGGCTTTTGATGCTGTTTGGTAGGTGACAGCATGATTCACCCTTTCCTGCGCCAAACACTGATTTAACCCTGCAGTGCGCCTCGGTTGCACAGTGGTAGAGTGCCAGACTATGAATCCGAAGGTCGCGGTTTCGACCCCGCCAGGTCCTAGGATTTTTATGTCACTTTCCATTTCTTTCACCTCTCGCAGTATTTCTCATGTGAAAAATACCGAGTGGCACCGTGGTTCGGAACCCACGTTAAACTGTAGGTCCCCCTATAACTGGCTGCGTAAGTCAGTTCAAATGTCGAAGGCAACGGCGTACCACCTCCAAACAGGACCATGCCTAGTAAACCACTGTGGTATTCAAAATAATCTTCGGATTGTTGACTGCTTTACCTTAGTGAAGATCATCCTTACTCCTGGTGTTATAGCAATGCACACTGCTATTACTGTTGAAATGGGTTGGATTGTTAACAAATTTCGTAAGCGAATATATAGACTGTGAAGCTACTATGAGGATACCTAATTCCTTAAATAGATGTCAGCAAAATGATCTTGTGTGGGCTCCGGCAATTATTCTGATTACACGCTTTTGTGCAATGAATACTTTTTTTACTCAAAAATGAATTACCCCACAATATGTCATATGAAATCAGTGAATGATGATAGGCGTAGTAAGCTAATTTACTGAGATTATTATAGCCAAAAGTTGCAATAACCCTAATATCATACGTAGCTGAACTCAAACGTTTCAGCATATCACCAATGTGTTGCTTCCAGTTTAATGTCTCACCAATGTACACACCTAAAAATTTTTAAAATTCTACCATAGCTAGAGAATTCTGTTCAAAGTCTATAATTACTTGAGTTGTGCCATTTACTGTACAGAACTGTATATACCATCAAAATTTAATGAGAGTCCATTTGCTGAGAACCACTAGATAATTTTGTGAAAAACATTATTTACGGTAACATCACTTAGTTCTTTTTTTTAATGTTATTACAATACTTGTATCATCAGCAAAAAGAACTAAGTTTGCACCTTGATCAGTGTAGAATGTCAAGTGATTAATGTATATCATGAACGATGATACTTCTGTTCTAAAGGAACAGAATTGCCGATGGTCCGCAGCTATAAATGTTAATTATACAAATAGTAATTCGCAATTCGCGAGAATTTTCGACTTTAGCTGTTATTCTTTAGTTGGTCCAAACTTTTACAACACATGAAAATTTGTGCCGGACCGGGACTCGAACCCAGGTCTCCCGCTTATCGCAAGCGGTCGCCTTAACCACTCGGCCACCCGAACAGGGTCTCCGGCTAGACCCAAATTTCTATATGGTGCACTTGCCTACTTCCCCTGATACTCGCACGCATTTAGCGTGATTCCCGCGCATAGACTGACTAAAGATGGTGTATGTCCCTCCCCGTCGCGGGAATCACGCTAAATGCGTGCGAGCATCAGGGGACGTAGGCAAGTGTAACATGTGGAAGTTTGGGTCTGGCCGGGGAGCGTGTTCGGTGACCAAGTGGTTAAGGCAACTGTTCGCGATAAGCGTTAAACCAGGGTTAGAGTCTCGGTCCGGCACAAATTTTCATGTGTTGCAAAACCATAGGCCAACTAAAGAATAACAGCTGAAGTCGGAAATTCTCGCAAATTGTGAAGTAATATTTGTGTAATACTAACTGAAAACCCGGCGTTGCCCGGGTATTTATTTATTTATTTATTCGAACCTTGAGTTAGTACTTTTCCTATCCACTCTCTCTGTCCATCTCCTTTATTCTAAACACATGTTACATTTATCAGAAAATATAAAAGAAATAACAGGTAAAAATGCACTCGTTTCCAAGAATCCAATCACGAAATTCAACAATAATGATTGTAATAATATCACAGATAGGATCACTTGATGTAATTCGCGAAACGTCAAATCAATTTTTTTAAAGAGATGTATTAAAAGAAATTTCTTTTTTACTGCTTTATTTATTCATTCTTATATTTCCTTATTCGTATGCTTATCCTTACAGAGAAAGAGCTGAAGACATTGTAACATGCATAGACCAAAGATACGGTCTGTGGCATCACGTTTCGCTGTACGTAACCTGGCCTTCGCTGGCCTTTCGTCCGAATTTTTTTTATATATTGACGACTTTCAACCACCATATGTTCCACCCCCTTAAAGCTGTCGGCATGGAACTGCTATGATGTACAACAGGAGACTTCGGACAACAATTACACACTCACCATTCTTTTGCGTTCTGTAATTTTTGCTGCAAAGCCAAATATTAAAACACACACACACACACACACACACACACACACACACACACACACACACACGTAGAATTTTATATACACCGATAACTTTCCATCCCAATATACTCCACCCTTTTATCATTATCATCGGTGAAGCAACAATGCAACCAATAAAACCATTTTCAAAGAGTAAATATAATTTTCAAAGAATCATTGTTGTTCCTCATTTCGCGTTATATTATTCAAATTACTAAATATCTATTAGATCGTTATAAAATCGTGCCTAAAACCTTCCTCAGGTGTAAATTAGTAACTGTACAAATATTTGAGTCTCTGCGTCTTGTCGTGTGGACGTGATAAGCGTACACTGAACAGACATTCACATTCATATATAGCTATCCGATCGCAATAAAACCGTGCCTAAAGCCTTCCCCGGGTAGATATTAGTAACTGTATAAATTTTCAGCTCTTTATCTCTTGTGCTTCAGACGTGATAAACGTACACCGAACAGACATTCACATTTATAGATATAGATATATCAGGAACAGTGAAGGACCTTTTTGTACCGCATCCTTGTCGCCACTGTGTCCCAGCCTCGTCGCCGCTTTTGTGTCTCGTTTCCGTCGTAGGTGTCGGTGGCCGAGTAGAAAGACCGACACAGAAATAAAGGATACACGCTTGTGCAGGTAGGTGACCAGCCAGGGGGACAGCAGAAACTAGAAACACTAAACTAGAACGAGATCTATATTTCTTAGAGACTTAGTAATATTTAACTTTTACATAACTCAGTACTGCAGAATGCTGATACATAGTTGAGCTAGAGGCCTGCCTAGTGCCTGTCCGATAGCCAAGTCTTCACTGGTGACTATCTGATTCCGAAGTGTTAGCTGGTTCCTATCTCAGTCCGAAGTGAACGATGTCGTTCAGTGGTGGCCACGAGCGGGATAGCAGCAGAGGGCGCTCGTGGCTGACGTCGTAAGAACGCCGCGCCGTGCGTGCATGGTGGCGCGCGGCGAAAGTAGGTGGCGCGCACTTTAGACTTGTGCGACACCACAGACCTAATACCTAGCAGTGTGGAACACCATTCTTGATAGCCCCCCCATGAAGATTAGCTGATGTTTCGACATCATATGGACCACTTATTGAGAGAGTAATACCCCCGCTGTGCGTCAAAGAACTTGGTGAAAGATACAATTGATTTGTTCAATAAATTTGCCAGTGTAATACTGGCCTAAGAAAAGCGACACTGTGCCGGAGTGTTTTGCAACGCGTGTGCTACGGTGAGGCGAGGACGCGGGAAAGCGCCCCGTCGTCGGCGGCTGCTGGCAGGCTGCTGGGTTGGGCGGCCCCTGTGTTGGACGCAGCGCCGACTGCGTGCTGCGTGGCGCGCGCTCCTACGCACCCCGCCACCCACTGCGCCGCCCACGCCCGCCGGCGCCCAGCCTTCGCGTGTCCACGATCCCACAAAGGTCACACCACGCACTCTCCGCCCAGCATGTTGCTTTCGCCTGTACAGGGCAACCTGCTGATAGCCGAAGTAAAGAGGATGTAAGATCCGAAATCGCTATCAAGTGAAAAGCGTTTCCGAAGAAGAGATACTTGTTGACATCCAATATTCATGTAATTTCAGGAAGTACTATCTGCATGTTCATATTTACTTTGTAAATCACCCTTAACTGCAGGGCACAGAGTTCCAACCTTTTTCATTATACACTGCTCTAAACTATTAGTGCATCAGCTGGAATATTATACACATGCTAACGTATTTTATTCAGATACTGGTTACAATTGTAATGTTTGTGTGATACAATACGATACTTTGCCGTCTCAACTCTTTACTTGAGGTTTACATGGCGTTTGCGTAGAGCGAGGCATCGTGGGGTACCGTAATAGTGGAAAAGTCATTCTCGTTGCCCTCTAATACGGCGTGTGATCACCTCCGACGGCCAGTACAGTTGAACACTTCGGTGGCATAGACAGTATAAGGTTACCAATCATCTCTTGAGGGATATTTGGCCATTATTCCATGAGTGCAATATCCAGCTTTGCAGCCGTTGTGGGAGAAGCTGGTTTGGCTGCAAAGGGGTTGCCGATCGGGTCTGGTGAACAAGCTGGCGACTCCATTCACTCAATTCCTTCAACTTCAAGCACATTGTCCACCAGTGCATCTCTATCGGGACGAACATTATCGTCCACCACACGGAACTCATCTCTTCCGGCACCTGCATAGAACACAAATGTCGAAGAATCTCGTCTCTATATCTCTTAGCAGTCAAAGCGCCATTCTGAACGATACAGATGCCCGTACGTCCGCCAATACTGACTCCTTCCTATTCCATCTACATCTACATAGATACTCTGCAAATCACATTTAAGTGCCTGGCAGAGGGTTCATTAACCACTTTCGTAACTTTTCTCTACCGTTCCATTCTCTAATAGCGCGCGGGAAGAAAGAACACCTAAATCGTTCCGTTTTTGATCTGATTTCTCTTATTTTATTGGAATGGTCATGTCTCCATAAGTAGGTGGGTGCTACTAAAATATTTTCACATTCAGAAGTAAAAGTCTGTGATTGAAACTTTGCAAACAGATCACCCCAAAATGAATAATGTCTATCTTTTAATGATTTCCACCCCAATTTGTGCAACATTTCCGTGAGAGCTTCCCCCTCCCCCCGCAACGTGATAAAACAAACCGAGCTGCCCTGCTCTGAACCTTCTCAATACCTTCCGTCTGTCCCACCTGGTGAGGGCCCCACAATGGACAACAGTACCGCACAAGTGTGATGTAGGCAGTCTCTTTGGTGGACCTGGTGCATCTTCGAAGCGTTCTGCCAATGAAACGTAATCTTTGGTTCGCCTCCCCACAATATTTTCTTTGTTTTCTCTCCAGTCTGAGTTGTTCGTAAATGTAACTCCTATGCATTTGGTAGAATTTACGACCTTAAGGTTTGACTCATTTGTCGTGTAATTGAAGTTCAACGGATTTCTTTTAGTGGTCATATGTATTACTTCACACTTCATTATTTAGTGTTAATTGCCAAATTTCGCACCATGTAGAAATTTGTCTAAATCGCTTTGCAGTTGCTTTTGGTCCTCTGTTGACTTCACTAAGCGATAAACACCACCATGATATGGTGATGTCTCCTGCACATAACCTGGATTGTTCCAGTTCCATGTTGTCTCCAGATTAGCGAACGACGATTATCCGGCTGAAAACAAAATCTGCACTCATCTGTGAACAGGATCGCACGTGATAGTGTAACTTTATCACTCCTTTTTCTCGCTGTCAACCCCAGGAAAATAATGAAAGAAAAAAAGATTCTATCTCACTATTTTTGCGCTGTTCATGGACTAAAACTACGGCATTCGGTAAGACGCTACAACTTATAATTTCTACACTACAAATTGTAGCTGCAGGAAATTTTACAGACAGTAAACACACATATAGCTGAATATGCCTTCTAAAGTGTATCACAGTACGACACGTAGTTCATGAGATATGAGCACATAAGCAGTAACGTTCATAGAAGACAGCCCCATCACGCACCAAGTTTTAATATAAAACTTCTTTACTAGTAATTGTATTCGAAACAGATTTTACAGACATACGGCACTTATACAAATGAATATATACATGAAAAATTATACAATTGTACAATATATAAATCAATAAATATAAGATCGTACGAATGTTATGTCGCACGGCCACTACGGTCGGGGATTCGAATCCCGCCTCGGGCGTGGATATTTGTGCCGTCCTTAGTCTTAGCTAGTTCATCAGTAGTTTGTAAGCTTAGGGACTGATGACCCCGTAGTTAAGTCCCATAAGTTCTACAAACATTTGAACATTTTTTTGAATGTTATGTCATTTGTATTTTGAATACTATCTTTCTTTGTTTGCATATTGTATTTATAATTTTGCCCATTATGCAAGACAGCCTTATTTCTTATATATATTCTTCGATAAATATGATTTCAGAAAAGAAAGGACAGAGAGAGAAGGGGTAGGAGAAGTATTAACTCAAGGCAGGAATAAATAAATAAATACCCGGGCAACGCTGGGTTTTCAGCTAGTTTAGAATATAATTTACGAAATAAGTCATATCAGTCAAATCATTTACACGTGCTTGTACAAGCATTTCTCTTCATAGTACACACGCTCAAGCATGCTCGTGCTTGAAGGCTTGCACAGGCGTGCATAATGGAAATACGATCAAGCATCAAGCTGCTTGTACACGGCTGATGGCTGAACGTTTTATCCTACAGCCGCTCGAGCATGTGGTGGTTACGCGTACGGCCGCCTTACGGCTGTCTGATTCGTATGCTGACGTGCCCTAGCTGCCGAGCCTTTGTAAGTGTGGCGGCGCGCACAGCTGGTGACAAAAGCCCTGCTCTGCCCCTCCCCCTCCCTCTCCGTGACCCCCTAACCTCTCGCTCTCCCCCTCACCCTAGCTCTATAAGCTGTACAGTGGGGGAGCCCCACCCGCAAGACACGGCTGCTTTGCACACTAGAAACCGTTACACTGGTTCCGCTGTCTTACACCTATTTCCTCCCACGGTACACCAGTTGGTTGCTCTCACAATTTCGGCAATGAAAATCACGAATAGTCTTTAAAGATGTTCGCTATGGCGACAACAATATGGGGTCCTTGTTATGTGATAATTCTATCAGAGGAGCTGACTCGTCTTCTGTGTGTCATTACTCCACAGTTTTCAAATTTTGTCATGTCAATTTTAACATTGTACATTTTTACTGTTGACAAGGAGTAAAAGCTGCGCTTGACTAAAAATTTTAGCTCTATGTTCTATTTTATAACGACTTTCATGTGATTCACATGTCCGCCACATTCTGCAGAAGGCAAAATTAATTTTGACGAAACCTGGTCAGTGTTTAATAAATACCTATTTTACACAACTGGTTCTTATTTTTCTACAAATGATTTACTGGATAGGTTAGGCACGTAGTTTTTCACACGTCAGGATAATATTATATTAGGTTACCGTGACAGGTTTGTTGCGTAGTTCACAACTGTGCCTCAGAGCAGCAGTATGCTCTCTTTTAGGCGAGGTATTAATATTGCCGGAGCACGTATGGTGCGTGTTTCTTATTGATTACGTTCCTTATAGTAGATTTATTTTATGTTATTCTGTAATTGTCATATTGGTTCGGGAGTTGTCGAATTCGTGGCGTAGTATTAGGAAAGGACGATCGCGTGGCGACAATATTTTAGCATCAAGAGCAGTTTAGAAAAACGACAAGAATTCAATTTAGTAATACACGTTGTTTTCGTTGACTCTGAAAAAGTATTCGACTCGGTTTTTAGAAGTAGTCTCCAGGCAATAATGCAACAGCGTAGATTCCCTGTACTTCTAATACTGGTAATCAAAAGCATCTATGAAGATACTAAAATTATCATAAATACATGCAGTTCTACGAGAGACAACAATAAATCAGAGTATCAGACAGGGATGTACCATGTGTCGTCACTAACTCTTTAACATCTATAACAATGACGCCATGGGGAACTGGAAGAAGGAAGTCTGTCAAGGTATACAGCTAAATGTTACGCTGTATGCAGGTAATGTAACTGTATTACAAAAGAAATAGGCAAGCTTACAACGTTCTGTGTGTGTTATACAAGTTGGGAAGACAACATTACAATGTAAAAGTACCGGCTGATGAAATCGTAAGTATAAATATGAAAACTTAATAAATCACGGAATAATGTAGATAGAGAGGTAAAAATTTACACACATGCTTGGAATGACATGGGGTGCGCGTCATTTGGTGGTTATCGTGTGCTCAGCCGCCACTTTCGTCATGCTTGGCCTCCCAGGTCCCCACACCTCAGTCCGATCGATTATTGGCTTTGGGGTTACCCGAAGTCGCAAGTGTGTCGTGATCGACCGACATCTCTAGGGATGATGAAAGAAAACATCCGACGCCAATGCCTCACCATAACTCCGGACATGTTTTACAGCTCTGCTCACAACATTATTTCTATTGTTGAGGAATGATGGTGAACATATTGAGCATTTCCTGTAAAGAACATCATCTTTGCTTTGTCTTAATTTGTTATGCTAATTATTGCTTTTCTGATCAGATGAAGCCCATCTGTCGGACATTTTTGAACATTTATTTTTTTATTTTATTTTTTTTTTCTAATAAAACCCCATGCCATTTCAAGCAAGTGTCAATTTTTACCTGTCTATCTACATTATTCCATGATTTATTAAATTTTCAAATTTATATTGACTTTTTGATCACCCAGTAAATGCCACAAAAGTTATGACCCATTATGGAAAATTCCCTGTTCAATCTAAGATATTTATCGAAAATGCGGTACTTCAGCAAGTCTCCTTCAACAAGGGGGTGGGGGATTGGAATTGATAAGAATGTCATGTCTTCCTTACTACTGTGGTAACTTACAATGTCCCCCTAATTAGTACTTTTATTTTTACTTATTATTTTCATTATTCTTTTCTAACTTTATTTTTATCCTTTTCCTCGACGTTTTTTTTATTTTTATTCATTTTTCCTTATCACTCTTTATCATTTCAAATCCCCCCATTCCCTCCCCACACTCCTCTACACCTCCCTTTTATCCTTTCCCGCCCCTTCCCTTCACTGTATTCATTGCCGCAATTTACATTACCGCCTTTAAAATCCGTCTTGCAATTCAGAACTTTGCATCACCACCTCTACCCAGCATCCTTCTCCTTCCACTCCCCACCTCACTCACAGTCTAGCTTTTGTTGCTGGATACTTCTGTGTGTATAGATGTCTGAATGAGTGCATGAATGTATGTGTTTCTTTATCTGACGAAGGCCAAAGGAGAAAATTTAAATTGTATGGATGTTATTATCTATTTTAGTGACTGTCACCAGCTCTTCGAGCCTCTTTACGGTGAGTTGTTACCTATCCTCCAATATAGATAATGAAAAGACAAATTCCATTCTAAAACATCCTTTTTTTCATATGTGAAGATAAAGTGTTTATTCATTCCAGAGTAACGTTATTCACCCAGAGTCTGTATGCCAGTCGCTCACTCCCGCCGCCGCTATTTTCGCGGCGGCACTACAAAATGTGCTATTATAGTACGAGGCGCGTGCAGAAAGTAAGTTCCGTTTGGTTATATAAAACGAACGGGTACAGATACAGATAAAATATAGATTGTACAAAAATCTACAACTGTTAAACTACTCTTCCACATAGCTTCCGAAATTTTGTAGGCAATTGTCATACCATGGCACAAGGTTTTGTGTGTCTTTTTATAGAATGTTGCCGCCTGAGTATTCAACCATGTGGTAACATGTTCTTTCAGCTTGTCATCATCGTTGACGTGTTGTCCACCAAGAACAGATTTTAGGTGTAAGAACAGGATTACTGCCGAAAGTTTTTATTTATTTATTTATTTATTTATTTTTTTTTTTTTTTTTTTATTTTTATTTTTTTTTTTTTTAAGGTAATGCCTGACTTTACACACCGAATTTGACCAAACTATTCTTACGGAAATTTCAATGGGACCTGTTTGATCATCCTCCACACAGCTCGGACCTCTCTGTTCAAATGTTTGTAAAGTCTATGGGACTTGACTAAGGGGTTATCGGTCCCTAAACTTACAAACTACTTATGAACTAACTAAGACTAAGGACGGCACAAATATCCATGCCCGAGGGGGGATTCGAACCCTCGACCGCAGTGACCGTGCAGACCGTGACTGAAGCGCCTCAGTCCCCTCGGCCACCGTGGTCGGCTCGGACCTCTCTCCTAGCGACTTTCATCTCTTCTTACACCTATAACCTTGGTGGTCAACACTTCAACGATGATAAAGAGCTGTTACCACAAGGTTGAATACACAGGCGGCAACCTTCTGTGAAGGATGCATGCAAAAACGCTATGACAAGTGCCTACAAAATTTCAGCAGTTATGTGGAAAACTAGTTTAAGAGTGGTAGAATTTGTGCAATAAAAATTTCTTCTGTATCTGCGTACAGTTTCATTTTATTACCAAACTGAACTTACTTTCTGGACGCGCCTCTTATATCGCTTGAAGAGACGACTGGTCAAAGAATTTTCTACATTTTTTTTTTTTCAAATTTTAGGTTTCACGATAAAAGCGAAAAAAGGGATAAATAACAGAAAAACTGGGAGGCAGGAAAAAATGGAAAATCGGGAGACTCCCGCCTATATCGGGAGAGTTGGCAAGTAAATGACGGTGTTTGACGTCACTGACATTGATTGCCCACTGTGTGAAGCTCCTCACAGACTAGCAATTGCGAAGCATTGCCAAATTCGCTAGTAGGGCAAGATAAATCAATCAAGAGTGAAGGCCGTAAACTCCACAAAATACCTAGGAATTACTATTACTTCAGAATTAAATTGAAAAGAACACGTAGATAATATCGTGGGAAACGCGAACCAGAGACTGCATTTTATTGGCAGAACCCTTAAAACATGCAACAGAACTACAAAAGAAACTGCATACACTACGCTTGTCCGTCCATTTTTGGAGTATTGCAGCCCAGTGTGGGATCCTTATCAGGTGGGTTTGACGGAGGACATCGAAAGAGTTCAAAGAAGGGCAGCTCGTTTCGTATTGTCCCGATACAGGGGAGACAGCGTTACGGAAATAATACAGGATCTGGGGTGGGAATCATTACAAAAACGGCGCTTATCGCTGCGGCGTGGGCTACTTGCGAAACTCCAATCGCCAACATTCTCCTCCGAATGCGAAAATATATTGTTGACTCTCACTTGCCGGCCGCGGTGGCCGAGCGTACTGTGGCGCGTCAGTCACAAGTCTGCATGGCCACTACGGTCGGAGGTTCAAATCCCCCCTCGGGCATGGATATTTGTGCCGTCCTTAGTAGTAGCTAGTTCATAAGTAGTTTGTAAGTTTAGGGACTGATGACCCCGTGGTTGGGGGGTTGGAACACTTGCGGGGAGTGACACTTGCGGGGGAACCCGAGGCCCTTGGGGCAGCTAATGGCTTTTCCTGGGTACAGGCACACCAAGAAGTCTAGCACTGCTGTTGTCAAGTTTCCACACTGTCAACATAACACGAAACTCAATGAAATTGCACAACCCTTTGCAAGCTGAAGAGCAATATAGTAACTTGCTCTAACTACGTATTAATTCGTTGAGTGTTCCTCCTGAAAAGAAAAAAGTATTTTACTGATAATGTTTGGACAGTTATTAAGACATTCTCTGCTACTATAAGACGATGACATTCCACAGTCATACCTCCTAAAAGCATATTATTCAGAACACTAAGCATATCAAGACACCTGCGCAAGCAATAAATATATTAGGCATCCTGCACAGATACGTTGATGTAATTGACCGCTATGTAGTTAACCTCACTATCACGCAACTTCCATCTCTTTAAAAATAGATACTATGCTTTTTTATAGCAGACGCAACCTTAAACCTTCAATTAAAAAACGTTAATAATAAGTCAATGAGTATTTTACATACTTGAAGCGTTTATTCGTAGACCCCAAAACGATATGGCTGTGTTCGAATTACAAATACATCTAAACGTCACACACCGAAAAATGCTAAAGATAAATTCTTTTTTCTATCACCATTTTTACTCCGAACTTGGCATAAACCAACATGGAGAAACAAGTTGCAAGGCTTCCAGGAAAATGAAGCGAAATTGGCAGCCCATAATTGGTTATAAATTACATTGCCTGTTAATTGTATAAATATAAATTACGGAACTCCTGTTCAGTACAGTCAAAAAAGTCTAAGGTAATGGACAGTCAGACAATCAAATATCCGTATCACTCTCCTCCTCAAGGAGTCTCTGTGAAGATTTATATTCAGAACATTCAATAAAAAGGCTGCTGTGCTGTTGAAACTACAAGAAGCAACTCATTTACTCAGGAAGGGAAAACGTTATGGTGCCCGTAAATTTGAATGGCACTGAATACGGCACAGGAAGCGGCTGGAGGGCGTGGAGTAGGGGTGGTGTATCCCTACTGAGGCGCTGCAGTCACGGTCTGCACGGCCACTATGGTCGGGGGTTCGAATCCCCCCCTCGGGCATGGATATTTGTGCCGTCCTTAGTCTTAGTTAGTTCATAAGTAGTTTGTTAGTTTAGGGACTGATGATCCCGTAGTTAAGTCGCATAGACTTTACAAACATTTGAACATTTTTTATCCCTACTTCTGGAACACTCTGTTCACTACTTGCAGCGTCCGGGTCTCCCCGCAAGTGTCTATACATTCCCTTTCCCCGCAAGTGTCACTCCCCGCAAGTGTCACAAACTCGTGGTTGGGTCCCATAAGCTCTACAAACATTTGAACATTTTGACTCTCACTTAGATAGGTAGAAATGATCATCAGAATAAAATACGAGAAATCAGAGCGCGAGCAGAGAGATTCAGGGGATCTTTCTTCCCGCGCGCTATTCGAGAATGGAATGGGAGACAAATAGTATAATTGTGGTTCTATAAACCCTCTGCCAGGCACTTAAATGTGATTTGCAGAGTATCCCATGTAGATGTAAAAGCATTGCCAAATTCGCTAGTAGGGCAGTCATGGACTAGCAATTGCGAAGCATTGCCAAATTCGCTAGTAGGGCAGTAGGATGGATGGATGGATGCTTAGGGTTTAACGTCCCGTCGACAGCTTGGCGCCGGCCGCGGTGGCCGAGGGGACTGAGGCGCTTCAGTCACGGTCTGCACGGCCACTACAGTCGGGGGTTCGAATCCCCCCTCGGGCATGGATATTTGTGCCGTCCTTAGTTGTAGCTAGTTCATAAGTAGTTTGTAAGTTTAGGGACTGATGACCCCGTAGTTAAGTCCCATAAGCTCTACAAACAATTGTACATTTTTGACAGCTTGGCCATTAGAGACGGAGCTAACGCTCGGAGTTTATGGGTTAAGATGAGGAATGTTTGGGTAAGGATGTGGAAGGAAATCATCCGTGCCCTTTGAAAGGAACCATTCCGGCATAGGCCTGGAGTGATTTAGGGAAATCACGGAAAACCTAAATCTGGATGGCCGGAGGTGGATTTAAACTACCATCCTCCCGAATGCGAGTGTAGGGCAGTAATTGTGACCCTGTAGGCAGGGTGGATAAAGCGCGGAGGAGAGACCGTTTGCCGGCGCATGCAGAGCCGTTACGGCAGCGGGTATTTGGCGGCGGTGGCTGCGGCGAGGGCGCTGGCACGCACGGGCCACGGAGGCGGCGCCGGTCGCACTGGCCTGTGCCCTCGGGCTGCGTCTGCCGTCTGGGACAGCGGCGGACGCCAGCCGGCGCTCGGCCGCCTCCGCCGGCGCTCGGCGGCGGTCGGGCGGGGGCGCCGCGCCGCGCCGCTCCGACGGCTCCCGGCGGCTCAGTCGAGCGGCGGCCGCCGATCGCTAAGGGTGTGCGGGCAGCTGAGTGGGAGTCGCGCGAGCGAGCGAGCCAGCCGACGTGACGCGGCGAGACGACAGGACGCGCGGCGCCACCCGACACTAGCGGGGCCACATGTAGCAGAGCGACGCCGACGGCCGACCACTACCGCCTCCAGCAGGTGCGCTCTCGCCCCGAGCGTGCGTCGGCGTGCAGCAGGTGCGTCTGCACTCCGTGCCCCCGCTTACTGTTTGGGAACTGTGTGTGTTTATGTGCGTATGTGACACTGCGTCGGCCCACGTTACAGTCGTGCCGCTTTCGATCTTTCGCCGTCTCAGTAACGCTGTCGTCAGTGGCAGTATTATTACTTATGTACCACACCCTTCTAATTTTTTGCGTCTGTACATGTCATGTGCGAAGACCGCCTCAGCTCCCAAAAGTCAGATCACAAAATGTTCGAATCGAAATTAAAGTGCGTCGATACGAAATAATATCGTAGTTTGCAGCCAATATAATCCTCGCAAATTATTATTATTATACTTTTAATAATTTTTTCACGTAATATGTCGAAGATTTGACATGTGGACATTTACCGCCGATGCATTGTTGCGACGTCGTCGGCGTGACGTTTCTCCCGCGAGGCGGCTGCGTAGGAAAGGCAGTTGCTTGGTGAGCGAGCAGGTGCGTGGGTCGCGTCGGCTACACCTGTCCGTCCAGGCCGTGGTCCGCCCGCGCGGTTGCTGGGCGTCGGCGCCACTGCACCGCCGCCGCCTCTCCCATTTGACGCCCTCGCGCGGCGTCCCCCTGAGGTGTGTGCGTGTGCGAGCGCACCCACCCGTGCCCAGGTGACACGTAATCGGCGGCTCTGCCTTTATGTAATTACCGACCGCGCTAGCGCCAGGCTTGTTCAGCTGGCCGGACGAGCGGACAAGCGTTGACCTCCAGGTGAGCGTGCCGCTGTATGACACTGTCTGCCCACCGACAGATGTCGCCTAACCACGTGGAAAAGATGCGTACCCGTTACTAGAAGAAACAGGACTCGTTACAAAGTATCGTTACTCTCGTTATCAGTGCCACCCAGAAATGCGGCCGTAACGCTGTCTTTTGAAACGTGAAAAAAAATGGCAATTTTGAAGATGTTACATAGCACGGCGGTAGCCTCCAAACGATATGTATCGGCACGATAGGTATCGAAAAAGCCAATGTTATGATTTTTACGAATACGTCATGATTTTAAAGGATGTGGTTATGCAGGAATATAGCTTAAATTGTTGCAAGTGAACAAATTACGTGCTCCTAACTGTTGCCTAACCACATTATTTAAAATCATGACATTCGTAAAAAATCATAATCGCTTAAAATACGTAAGTGTTAAGATATTATCCCGATGGCACTGTGCTAATTGTGTTTACTCTTAGGTTCCTGCCTAACCACATCCTTTAAAATCATGACATAATTGTAAAAAAAAAAAAAAATCGCTCGTTCGCAACAAATCGTTTCGATATGAACAGCTTCGATATACATCGTTTACACACCGCCATCGTGCTATGTATCACATCTTCAAAATTACCAGAAATTTTAATTGTACTGTTAATATTACTATAAAATATAAATTTGCCTGAGTTTTGACGCAATTATACTAGTGAATAAACGATCTGTACAGTCCACTGATTAAATTACAATTGTCATACAAATTGATCAAAATTAGCGAGACCCAACCGCGGTCGTGTTAAGTACTATTCCTGAATTTTACACAGAGGCTCGGAATGTCAGAATTAATCGGAATATTACGTGGCGAATGACAGTGTGATCGATCATAGTAGTAGCGCTACATTTGCGAGCAGCGGGACTGTTGTACTGTATTATGTGACAACAATAATACTATCATGAATGAAAATGCGTACATGATAACTTTTGAGTACTCTTTACAAAACTTCTTTTACAGTAGATAAGATAAAAAACGAATAACTATCCAATAAACTGAAACCTTTACAGGTAAAAAAAAAAAAAAAAAAAAAAAAAAAAAAAACGCATGTTCGCGTTAAAAGCGGACTTAATATCATCGAGGATTAACCTGCAAACACGGATGAAGAAGTATAATCCAAAATGTTTAAAAACAAACAAACAAAAAAACATATAAAATCGTAGAGCTACGCAATATGCACTTAAAGCTCGTCATGAATATCTATATAAATTACTCATCACATAATAAATAGTATCACGGTGACGAAATTTATTCATGAGTGATGTTTCAGTATTTTGTATCAGCCAAAGTGTTGGTTGCTCAGTACTCAGTTTTGTTTACTTATTTGCGCTTGACAGTAAAGCTACGCTCTCATCGAAGGATTTCTCGCAGAGATTTCTGTCTAGTATTAGTCGCGAAGAATAGTAGCTTGACAGATACTGTGTCGTGATTGGGTACAGAGACGTGTGCCCGTCCAGCGTGTGGGCGTTCTCACTAGCGGTATGTAGCAGGACAGTTTCTCGGAACATGTCGTGACTTCTACTTTTATGTTGTAGCACCGTGAATATAATTGTAAAAAGGGACAAATAATATCAGATTGGAACGCAGGTGACTCGTTCGTAACTCGATTAGTAAACGTTGCAGAAGCCAAGGAGCGTGCAGTTTAGTGGTGACTGACCTCAAAGCTCAGGACACAGCAGCGGTCCAAAAACTTTTCCATATATCGACGACGGACTGTGAAGTATTACTCACTGTGACAGCTCTATCCTACACACTGGTGGATACAAATTTTCGTGAACCTATAACCTTTGTTGAACAACTCGCCATTACGTTATTATATTTAGCAATAGGAGATTCGTACCACTCCTTAATGTACGTGCATAGCGTTTCCAAATCCAAGATCACTGAAATAATACCAACAGTGAGGCAGGCTATAATGAAGGCATTTCAAAGAAAATTGGGGTAAAACTTGCAGGGTTTATTATTTTTTTTTTACCCAAACACTACTAACTGGAGTTAGTAACAAATTAATTGCATAGTAAAACATGTAGCTTCCCATGGTTAAAGTGTAGAATTTTTCTGTGTGCCCCTTAATTTTCGTCTGTTGTCGCAATATTTACTTATATTGTTCTGCTGGAATGACTTTGTAAATTCGCGCAGTAGAGAATTACCCGAGATTCGTTCCGTCTTTCCGTACGGGGATGTATACAGGCACATACGCCAGAAAGAGTTTTTCTCGGAATTTTAGTGTCAGTGTTGCAGGAAGTTGCAATTTTCGCTACACCTCATCGGCTGTATTTGCCGGTCACAAATCTCGGTGAGAAATCGCTGAGTGTGAGCATAGCATTAGCAGACACGTGTACTTCGCTGACCGTTTGCTCATTGTTGTAGTTTCATGTTACGGTAGGATGAACGGCAGTTTGGAAACAAAACTTCGCGCAAGGTTTCCGCAGCGGACATTTTTATTTATTTTTTCCTGTCTTTTTTTTCTGTAAGTTCTTGATTAAAAATCGATTTTTTTTCCTACTTACAATTTTAGGTAATTCAAAAGAGGTATCTTTGTTCCTTCACTGTATGAATTTAGTATAGTGTGCAGATAGACTACATACGACGCGGAAAGTACAGCACTGTGAAACGCAGTTTCATTTGTGAAGTATCACGATGGGTACATGTTAAGTAACAATATAATATACGTTGTCTTTTCAATAATTTGCAAGCAGTATCTTTTCGCTCCCTTATAACACGATGACCGTCATATACACGCCAACGTTTATGGTTAACCTTAAAATATTGTACAAGTACATCAACAATTATGAAGAACACGAAGGGTGAAGTTTTGCTTACGACAGCGGCGGCGTAGTGTGCTAATGTTGGCAACGATCTGTTCGCTTTACGAGGATAATTAATTTACTGAGCGGACAGCGGTACATACAAGAGCTTGTCAACCGTAGAGCGGCAGAGGCATTCATCATTTATTTTATGGTCAACACAAAAGACTGTTCCCGTAATTCTGTGTGATTGGCTTTTCAAAGGGCTTTCAACGGTCATTGCCAACATCAGCACAATATGCCGTCTCTCCCATAATTAAAAATTTACCCGAAGACGGGATTTATATAATGAGATAAATTATCGTTTGGTGATAAATTAACGACAAATTTTCAATAAACTAATATGGTTCATGTACAAGAAAATAATCGTTGCTCGATACCATAACACTCAAACATGTTCAAATGTTTGTTAAACTTAATGGACTTAACTGCGGGGTCATCAGTCCCTTAACTTACAAACTACTTATGAACTACCTTACACTAAAGACGACACAAACATCCATGCCCTGAGGGGGGATTCGAACCTCCAACCATAGCGGCTGTGCAGACTGTGAGACTAGCGCGCCGCAGACCGCTCGGTCAGTGCGACCGGCTATAACACAAAATTTTATATAAGTCCTTAAGAAATAAATGTAGTAGGCACAAACATAGATTTAAATGATATACTTCTCTCTAGTTCTCACCATGGACTCCTGCGGGTTCGGCGGCTAGAAATCGCGATTTTTCCTTTCCTGTCATAAGAAAAGATTAAAACGCGACTCTCAGATATGGCAGTTTTGACATCTGACCACACTACTTTTTGAAATTGTAAGTTATATGGAGGCATTGAATATACTTCAGGTTGATTCGCTGGTTTGGGTGCAATGCCTTATGTTTAACTCCGATTTGTAGGAACTGATGATCTAGTAATTTGGCCTCTTTAGTCCACTAAACAGACCAGCTAATTCCACCATGGAGATTCTTCTAGAGACAAAAAGAAGTAATACTAACGTGGGTGCGTCCATATTTATTACAATGAACCACGGCGAAACGCCGATCAATAAGAAGAGTTAATCGGTGACTTCATGGCTACTACATTTAGTAGGGACAGACGGTTTCAGCTGTGCAAACCGTCATGTAAATGCCCTGTGTCCAAAACTTTGCGCTAGGGGTATGGCAGGTAAGTCTCACGAAAAAGGTAAGCCGTCATGCACTAGCTTACGAGCATCCACTCAGCTTAATCATCAGCGCCAGTATGTTTCATACATGTCGGGCGAAAAATATTGGCCATTCTCTCGGACACAGGAGCACAAGATAACATTTTTATACCGCCGAAGGTTATATTACATATAAGAGGGCAATGAGTTGCAGCTAAAGGTCTTTTATTGCTGTATGTTTCCTATTCTGTCTTGGCACTCTTTCCGACTTTTTAATGTTTGTTGTTTATATTACATGTTTGTTGCCGTTTATGGTGGGAGAAAAATAATGCAAATGATTTCAGAAGCAGATGTTGATCAGGTCCCCGGATAATGACGAACCCCGAGGCGTTATGGGGGTGTAAGTCGCTACATATATGGTTTGTTTTTAAATATTTAATGCTTATTGAAATTTTACCATACAACTGAAGCCTTTCGCTAGAATACTTTCGTAACGCAGATCGGTAACGGAGCGCCTTTTTTCGGAGCAAAAGTAATTTACGAATTACAACAATGTTTCTGATTCTCAGGTCATATGAAGACTATTATTACCGTTTAATTGCAAATACGTCTTATGCAGTATCATTCGTACTTATGGGTTCCTATCCGGTAACTAAATTGTGAAACGTTGACGGTAGACATGCTCTTATTATCATACGGAATTATATAAGTCGTTTAATTTTGTGTAATACGTTTTTACCATCTGAAATTCAAATGTTTGTAAATGTATGGAACCAAACTACAGTGGTCATTGGTCCCTAGACTTACAAGCTGTTTTAACTTATGCTAAGAACAACTCACATGGCCGAGGGAGGACTCGACCTTCCGACGGGGAGCAGCTGTTCACTCGGTAGCAAGAGGCCTTAGAGCGCACGGGCACTTCCGCGCGGCGTCTGAAATTCTCTCCACACCTAGGAGTGTTGTGGCATTCCCATAATGGAAGAGAAAACGGTAATTTGCAAGAATGCTTGCAATCTAAATAGCTCTGCATGAAACACACATCGATTACGCGATCATCGACGTGAGACTCATGTGTTCGTAGTCAAGGGAACGTATTTTATTAGTTTCTATTGTCGTGAGTGACTGATTTTAAAAGGCTTTAAAGTCACATGCTTATAAAGGCATGAAATAAATTAAAAAAAAAAAAAACTGTCACTCATATGTGACTGGTTCTGAATGTTCTCTTTTGAAGATATTTTGTCATTACAATGCATCTCATTACAAACATTCATCAATTTTCTACAAAAACTGTTAAGATTTCCGATCGTGTTGTTGCGTAGATACCTAATGCCACACCTTCAGTTTACGCCAGTCACAGTTGGAAGAATGGCATTTACACCGAAATTCGCTCAAAAACATTAAGCCATTTCCTACGAATGTGTCTCGATTATGCTACAAAAAAATATAAATAAATAAAATTAAAATAAATGAATACTGGTCGTACTTCTTCCAAATTGCCAAAATATGTCAGCGCAGATTTAGAGTACCACTCATGAGAATTATTTGTACGCAGTTATACGATGGTAAACTTCCATGTCTTGTCATCCCGCTTCCCGAGAAAGTTATCCTGTTACTAAAAGGAAACTGTTACTTCTTTAAATCAATCTGAAATGCAGTTCGTCAAAACACTGATATCCATTGTTTAGAATTACAGTTCGGTACTGTGACTAGGTAGCACATTGGTGGAATGCCAGGCTATGAATCGAAGCCGCGGCGGAGCGGCCGAGCGCATTGAGGCGCTATGCTACGATGCACGAGGCCGTTCCCCGTCGGGGGTTCGAATCCTCTTTCGGGCATGGATGTTTGTGCCGTCTATAGTATAAGCTAGTTCATAAGTAGTTTGCACGTTTAGGGACTGATGACCCCGCAGTTAAGTCCCATATGCTTTACAACCACTTGAATTATGAATCCAAAGATTCGGTTTCGATCCCCACTAGGATCTTCATCTGTCGCTATCCACTTCTTTCACCTCTTGCAATGTTGCTGAAGCGAAAAGTATCGAGTAGCACCGTGAACCCACGTTAAACTGTGGGTCTCCCTGTAACCGGCTGGGTAATTCAGTTCGAAGTGTGGAGGAAGGCAACGGCATACCACCTCCAAAAAGGACCATTCCTAGTAAAGCACTGTGTTGCTCAAACCAATCTTCGAATTGTTGACTGTTGTATTTTTACTGATTGGCAACGAAGCCAAAGTAAATAAATTTACCTCTCATTTCGTCTGGGAATTCCTTGGTAACTGCGTGCCTTTTTAAAAAAATATGAATTGGCAGCCGTACCTGCGACTCAGTTCCAAATATGGGGGTCTCACATGTGGAGGCGTTCTTCTGAGAAAGTAGGTGCCTTTGTGTGTGGGCTGGCATTGTGTTGCAGAAGAAGTGACGTGGGAGGCAAGACGTCTGGGGCAGTGAATAAACCCTGGTTGGTTTCTGACATAGAAGTCTTACAGGGCCTGGCACCCTAATGAGAGCGACAGTGCCTCGCAGAGAGGGCCGCTGTCTCGTCCCACCTACAAGTGCCGCGACTGAATTGTAGACGTTCGCCACCAGAAATAAAACATTCTTTTGGCAATTCACCAGTCATGTCGCAGTCGCTAGGCAGGCGTACCTCGGCGGCAGCAGCCGCGGTTTCATGTTTTGCGCGGTGCGGACGTTCCCAGTAAGCTTGGACGGCCTGCAGGGCGAATTCAGTCGCAGGAGGTTTTTTTCGGCAGAAATACCGCGTCGGTCGGAATTAGTGGGCTCGTGCGCGGATGACACCAGGTCCCTGGTGCACAGACAAAGGTGGCGCCCGGCCAATTAATGGAGGCACACCAACACCTGGCTTGATCGCAGATAAGTGGTTATTCATTTCAAAATCGCTCCCGCAGGCCTGGAATAGTACTCGCTGAACGCTCCTCTTTGCTCACTTCTTCGTACCACACCAAAACTATCCATCGTTCTGTACGTTGATTGCCACTGATATGTATTTGCTGCTGATGAAAAGTATTAGGTTGCTTACAGAGCAATTTAAAATGATATTCGCCTGCCATATGGCTTGAGCGCTCAGTATGTAAGGTTTCGGAATTGACCGGCGAGCAATATTTCTTTTCGAACTCGTTGCTTTAGACGTTTTAGATGTAAGCATTCCACGTTAAAAGAGAGGCGGAAACATTTTTAAAACGCCACAAAAATAGGCCCCAGAGTCTGAATGTAATTATTTTGTATTTATAGGCTTCGTTGTAGCACCGTAACAATTTTTTCCCCTTGTTTTGCGATGTGGTGGGTGGTTGGGGGAGGGCGAAGAGCGCGAGGTGTTCTGTTGCTCCTTGCGGTAGGAACGTGGAGTATAATGGGTCCACTTGTATAGCCATTAGAACATCTCTCCTTCAGCTACGTTACAGTAAATAAGCAAACTTTGAATATATAATCGGATCGTTGAGTCTAATTGTTCGTATAGATTAATTCCTTTCGGAAGAAAATGACAACTTATTTGAAATTTTTCTGGGAAGTTTTTAAAGCGTGTCACTTCTACAAGGCTACATAAATCCAGTAGTCATTATCCGCCGCATTATGATGCTTTACAGCCGATAATTGTATTGAGGCTTGTAGAACGTGTCAACTATTTTATTTATTTATTTTTTAGCTGCCTCTTTTATTTTGGGTGGGTCATATTAGCCTTTTGTTTTCCTGTGATACGATCATTCTTCATGGTATTATTATTATTATTATTGTTATTAGTGTTGTTATTATTCACAGCACTCGCGTAATTATAGACAGGAGAGGATTAGTAACAATAAGTAACCAAACAAAGAAACATGTCGTGCTAATGGTGCTCTCAAGATATTAAGAGATATAATTCAAATGTTTGTTAATCTATGGGATTTTAATGCCTGGTTATTAGTTCCAGCTTACAGACTACTTACACTAGATTAAACTAACCTAAAGACAACGCATACATCCATGCCCTAGGGAGGACTGGAACCTACGACGGGTACCGGCCGCGCGGTAAGCAGCATGGTGCCCCAGTGCGCACGGTTATTCCGCCGTGGCTGAAACAATTTGTAATCTCCTCAACTGCATCCTCTCGTCATCCCCAGGGCTCATGAAATTATCTACTGAAACCTATGTGGCAACATTCTGACTAGCGTGAAAGAAGTGGTTGCTGTATTTGGTAATAAAATATATTACTAGACAGTAGAATGACTAAAAATCTCTTCTGGTGTCGTAATGCTCGTGTGGAAGTGCACTCTTGACAGCTCTTGGGATTTTTGAAGTGTTAGTTTCTTCAAAAGAAAGATAATAGTCGCATGTGGATGATTCATAAATCATTACACCTTCCCCTTCAAGAAAAGAAGGGGAAAAAACCAACAGTTGACAGTTTCTTAGTTTCCATCTTATCCTGTTTCAATGTACCATCTACAAGAAATTAGTTCTGTCTTTTTATATTCCACTCTGCTGATCAACTGCATTAAACTAATATTTGACATGTGTACTATTCTCTTTCTTCCGTCAGCGCACGTCGTCTTTGACTACGAAAAAGCTGTTCTTTTTCTCTAGTATAGCAACCGTTTCATTATTTCTGCATCATATTCTTCGAAATTGCTGTGCGGTGTGTCGTTTGTTCTGCCTCCAGACGGTTCTCCGTAATGAATGAACATTGTTGAAGGAAGGTAGGAAGCTTAGTGTTTAAAGTCCAGTCGACAGCTTGGTCATTTGAGACAGAGCTAACGCTCGGAGTTTTTGGGTAAGGAGCCATCCCGGAATTTACCTGGAGCGAATTATGAAAATCACGGAAAACCTAAATCTGGATGGCCGAAGGTGAATTTGAACCACGGTTCTCCAGAATTCGAGTCCAGTGCATTACCACTGCACCACCTAGCTCGGTATGTGTTCAATGAAACTAAATAAATTCCATGCACGATACAGGTTCCTCTCGATTTTTATTCCCTTCAAAACTTTGTGTTCCGTCTCGTCAATTTTTCTTCATTAATAATTCAGTTTTAACGTATTGTACTCTTATTAAATTGTTCTAATTTCGTGTTCGTGAGAGTAGTCAGTTACTGAAGAGACGAGGGCAGATAGACGCTGATCTTAAAAGTAATGTAACAGTCGAGTTCTTACCCTCGAAAACGTAGCGCGGAGGAAGACGAGGGAATCAGTATAATGTATTGGTTCACTTAGTATAAAATATGAAAAAGGTATCGGATAATTGTTGTGGAACCCTGAGTTAGGTAATTACGAAATGACGATTGAGGTTAAAGTGTGCATTCCGATGTAAAATTTATAGGCTATCTCACATTGAACCTTTTACTCGTGCGTAAAGACACACAATAACTGAAAAGGAAGCGTGAAAAAACGAGCTAATATCTTTATTGCGTCTGTAATAATACCGAAGATGTTCAAATGTTTGTATAGTTTATGGGACTTAACTACGGGGTCATTAGCCCCTAAACTTACAAACTACTTATGAACTACTTACGAACTAGGACGGCACAGATATCCATGCCCGAGGGTGGATTCTAATCCCCGACCGTAGTGGCCGTGCAGACCGTGACTGGAGCGCCTCAGTCCCCTCGGCCACCACGGCCGGCTACCGAAGATGTACAGTAAATAAATTACGGACAGTGACTAAGTTTCTCTCCGGAATAAGCGAGAACAGTGTTCGCATAGCACTACACTAGATGAGGTTGGCCCTAAGTTTCTCTTTTTAACTTTTGTTTTTGCCCTTACAGGCAAATTCGCAGATATCTGCCTGTTTTCTCAGACGTGTGGAATGAAATTTATGGCGTACAGTATTGAATATTATGTTTTTTTATGTATGGACAATTATGTGAAAGGCAGTAAACGGTGTAGAAATGTGATGAGAAACAAAATGTTCAAATGTTTGTATAACGTATGGGACTTAACTACGGGGTCATCAGTCCCTAAGCTTACAAACTACTTATGAACTAGCTAAGACTAAGGTCGGCACAAATATCCATGCCCGAGGGGGGATTCGAACCCACGACCGTAGTGGCCGTGCAGACCGTGACTGGAGCGCCTCAGTCCCCTCGGCCACCGCGGCTGGCGATGAGAAACCTAACGTGACTCAGGTAAGTCTAGAATTTGAGATAGTTGTTTCCATAATCGTACAATAGCAGCAATTTGTCATAGTCTGGGAACAAGAATCGTTTCGGTAAGGTCTCCCGTATTGGTAGTGCCATGGACCACCGCGAGCCTGGTGCCGGCGAGCTCTTTAAAACCGGCCCCATTGCGGCTGGCGGCTACCCCGTTACTGCAACAAGACCGTGGCTCAGTAATGTATGTTTTTATTACTTACAGTCAAGCCGCTCCGTGTTACTGACACATCAGTGCAGTCTGTACTGGACTGTAAACCTGTCATTAAATTGAAAATAAGGTTGAATGCTGCGTATGTGCGGAATCTTGTAACCAAGTACGGGAAATGCACGGTGTGCAAGGCTCGTAATAAATGTCACATCTCAGATTTAGAAGTTCGTACTTTCGTTTTTCATGTTTTATTTTCCTCCCACAACGACCTCGAATATTATTTCCGACAGTGTGAAGGACAAATAGTACGTAGTACTGTGAACAGCCGGCCGCGGTGGCCGAGGGGACTGAGGCGCTCCAGTCACGATCTGCACGGCCACTACGGTCGGGGGTTCGAATCCCCCCTCGAGCATGGATACTTGTGCCGTCCTTAGTCTTAGCTAGTTCATAAGTAGTTTGTAAGCTTAGGTACTGATGACCCCGTAGTTAAGTCCCATAAGTTCTACAAACATTTGAACATTTTTTACTGTGAACATCTTGAGATCGCTGTTTATGGGTAAAATTGATAAGCTATATGAAGGGTGACGATCACGTAAAATCAGTATTAGGAAGATTAAGGGAATAATAAAAGTTTGATGGAATGCTTCTAGGAAAGATCAATTCCTGTAGGAGAGGTAGGATTGTTATCAGATAGACTCAACAATAAACATCCCAAAAATTCATGGACGCGGTGTTAGGAACTTAGCAGGTCGGTATGGCCTATACCAGAGGTGGCAAAGTTTTATTGGTTCTCGGGCAACTTTATAGAAGCAGATGTTAATGATAGCAGTCATTAATCATCTTTGCATTTTAAAATAGTGTAAATTGTACTACAAAAAATCAAAAACATAAATAAGACACTTTTATTCAATCTAATTATTTTGCTAATTTCAGGTATCTAACTCTGCAACAAGCATATTTATTTTTGAACTAATTTATGATCAGATAAATGTACCCTGTCACCGTTTTGTACATCTTTTTTAAAATCACCCTTATTTCAGTGTGATCTGTGCAAGAGCTACGTCAGTTTCAATTACTGATGTGATAAGACAGCGAAATTGAAATAGCAATTAATTACAATATTGAAATATTCTTATGAACCTTCCAGATAAGTAATAGTAAAAGAAACGCCTTCAGAATTTTCTGTTTATCTGTTAAAGGCGAAGAACAAAATAAATACCTTCACATGCTTGCATTTCAAGTAAGACGTTCCATTTTGCGTTTCTCATTGGAAACTTCGCATATAAATTCGTTGAATTTTTCTTCAACGTGTTTCATATTGTACTACTTCCACACTGCTATTGTTTCAAGATACAATTAAAACGTTGCTTTATTTCCGATATAAACAAACGAATTATATGTGTCTGTTATTCATTAAAAACACCTCATTCACCATTGATTTTACACTTTTTAGGAGGGTTGGTGGTTCCATTGAGTTTGGAAATTTCTGTACTTATTGATTCACGGACAAACCGGATCAACTAGAAGTGCTGTACGTCGAAAAATTCGTCCAAACCAAGTTGACAATCGACTGGGTGGTAGATGGAAAAAGTCCCTTCCATCACATGAGACTTAATTTGCTTTGTGCCAATAGTGTCTGCACTGCACATTTGTCCTAGTGGAAATATTCAGTTGCACAGGGGAAGGAAAACCCGGACTCTCGTCGGATTTTTCTGTCTTGCCGGGTCGCACAAAAAGCATTAGAGGGACATTTGAGTCCCGCGGGCTGCTATTTGTCCACCCCTAGCCTAAACAGAAATTTTGACAGAGATACTTATCGTTCTGAAATTCGAGATTGTTCTCGCAATTAAAAGGACCTGTACTGCAACGTAAAGGCGAAAAAGAAAACCGTGTCTAATGTTTTAAGTCTGTGTTTGCTTTTCATTTTTGCGACGACTAAAAACATTAAAGGTTGAAACCCATCACCAACGCCCTTGTTCATGGCGTGCTCATCTTGCATTAGGACTTTCTCGCGCCGGTTATAACGCAGATTTCATAGAAGGAAAGACTACAGCCAAAATTTTTTTATCTGCACCTTTTCAGCTAATTGTCAGATGCTTCTTTTATCTTTTTAAACGACAAAATATGAGACGTGATTATGATTTAGTGAATTGAAGAGGACTAGTGAGAGCGTCACAACTGAATATAAGTTTTCCAATTGCCTTTTTCACCAATGGTACAAACGTAGCAGACCCTTTCACGATGAGGGATAGGTCAGTGTGTTTACCAGGTATAAATTACATTAATGTTACGAATAGGCTACATGTAGCTTCACTGGTGATGCTGTACTTTAATCTTATGATAAATTAAAATTTTTCTCGTCAAGCATTTTGTTCATAAGGCGCTATGAGCTACGTAAGGATACGTTACAGAGTGGAATAAGTAGAGCATCGTTTCTCTGTTAAGTTAGAATCCATGCCGTTCAGCTTGAAAATTAAATAGGAACGCGGAGACTGTAAAACCTACAAATAAAACTATGTATTAGTGGAAAGCGTATCGAAAACCTGCAGTATTTCTGAGATTAACGTTTGCAAACACACAGAAAAACGCGCGCGTGTGTTTGGAGGGTCTTTGATTTAATAATAACTGCTGATACGTAAACAGCTAAATACATTTTATCTAATAATGGGTCACATTGTGGGGTATTTTACGGGATTTTTAATGTTAGAACTATGTTGTTTTATGTATCGGATCTTTCCATTATGAAACTGATAGACAACCATAAGTCGCATGAAAGATTCAGATGCATATTTTTTATTTATTTACTTATTTTCGCTACTACATATTTTACGTTTTACCTGCACATATTCTGCATTGTATTTACGAATGGGGCAGTTATTTGTAACTTTGTGAATTCCAGTATGTGCTCTTTTTTTCCTACTTTCAACGCTGATACGTCAAACTTCCTGTAACTTTCCAAAAAGGGATCTGTCTAGATCTGCGTTGTTGTGAAACGAAGCACTGTTTATATCTACTGGAAAGGAAGTAGTAGTTGTAGATATATTGTACTCGGGCAGCCGCAGTTGTTAGCAACTCCGTTTCTGCCATTTGGGCGGGCGGCTGGCTCAGTTGTAATCCACCTGGTGGGTAATCGATGAAGACTGCTGTGCTGACCAACTAGCATATCGTTTTTGGAGGATTTTCTCGTCCAACATCGTGACGAGAAGCCAAGTCGCCCTTTAGTTAAAAGATTCGAAGACTTACACGTTTATAACATTACAGTCCGACATATTCAAAACAAGGTGGCGGCGTCCGATCTCTAAGCATAATGCGAAATTAAGGACAACGGTCTCATGTAGATGCGGAGCAGAAAAATAAATAAAATAAAATAAATTGATAAATTATAATGCACCTTGCAATGTTTTATTTGACTTCGTTATAATATTAGCAAATATGTTTTTGTGTTGCCATTTCTTTGCTAATTTTATGATCGCATAAATGACTTATTGAGTTGTGACGCACGTTCCGTAGTCGCTAGACAGTCTCGTCAGAAACAAGAGTTTAGTAGAACAGAAAAGTAACTAGTTGAAGCAGATGCAATAATATTGGGGCCGCGGTGGAGTAGCTGAGCGGTCTAAGGCGCCTCGCTGCGGAGCGCGCGGTTGCTCGCCGTCGGAGTTTCGAGTCCTCCCTGGGGCATGGGTGTGTGTGTGTTGTCCTTAGGTTAGTTTACCTTAGTTTAAGTAGTTTGTAAGCTACGGACTGATAGCCACGCAGTTTGGTCCGATAGATTTACAAACATTTGAATTAATACGGGCCCAGATGACAAGCCGTCAACATCGAACACAAGTGGTGATTAAATATGGAAAGCTACTCTCAAGAACCGTGAAGAGCCATCTCGTGTGCGAACCGCTGCCTCATGGTGCTGAAGGCCCACGTTGAATTCTCGGCGACAAGCGGGTGTACCCATCGTGACGCCTAATGAGAAACTGATAAGTGATAACAGCGAAATATAAATTACGAAAAGTAGTACGCCAAGTCGGGTATTTTGTGTAAAGATGCGTGAACATCCGTGGGAGGAACTCGCGCACACATCTTTGCCGTATAAGCTTTTGGTGGGTTGGCTGATTTTCATTTCCGCGAGGCTGTGTTTTTAACCTGTCACGCTTCCTTCCTCAGTTCAAGTTTTCATCTCCGTATCACTCCACATGATTTTTCCGCGGTAAAATTTTACTTACGGCCTTCTGAGTTTGGAAACGACTTTTGAATGCGTTTTCAAAACTCGATCACAAAAAAGAAGAGGGAATAACGTTTTGTGTTGACAGTGAAATAAATAACTAATGGTGTTCCTGCTCTATTTCTGACAGGTCCTCTTTTAATTACCCTTGTCCGATGAATAAATTAACCCCTCAAGCCGGGATCCCGAGTACGTACTCACGCGCTCTGAGTGTCCGCACTGGCGGCATCAAAAAAAAAAAAAAAAAAAAAAAAAAAAAAAAAAAAAAAAAAAAAAAAAGTTTGTAAAGCTTATGGGACTTAACTACGGGGTCATCAGTTCCTAAACTTACAAACCCGACCGTAGTGGCAGCATCCCGACCCCGTACTCGCCACATGCAGTGTCGCAGGTAAAACTGTATTTCTCTGCCATCTGTTGCTGGTGAGCAATATTACTTTGTCATCCAACTGTAGACATATGTGTTGACATGTAGATACTTCTCAGGAAGTGAGCTAGTCGGATGAAATCACGAGTTATATTTTGAAGGTTGCTCTCGATGCGAAACGATGAAGCCAAGCAATTTGCTCGGTCTTACGCGGAACAAATTGTTGCGTTTCTGAGTGAATCGGTGGATAAATTAGATGGTATAAATGACAGCGAGAGTGATCTGGATACTGATGACAACGGCGCGAAGTTTTGGGACGAAACATCGGGAAAAAACGAAGGAACAGTAGATAGGACGAGCGAGTTGATAGTGTGTTTTTAACGTAATAAAATATATTGTTAATAACCCCTGAAAATATTATTACTTTTTAACAAATAATTTTCGCACTAGAGAAATTTCAACGAAACGCTATATTACAGCGCCAGGAGCCTAAACTACCATCAGTAGGGTCGGCAAGCGTACGGTAACTACCGGCTTGAAGGGGTAATTATCTTCTTTTCCAACACGCGAGTAAAATTTAGCCTCTTACCGCTTAAACTCGAAAACCGGTGTAGACGCTCTCCAAATGTTTTGCAATACCATCTCCTCATAGAATGAAATGGGGATCCCCTCCTGAAAGCCAACCATAACGTTGCAGTGACTGATCTCCGATTCTGAACTGCTCCGTCATACAAACTATAGGTGATTGGAACATTTACAAAATGCTTCGTCTGCCATTTCGTTTGCACTTGTTTCTTATACTGGTGCTGATGCTGAGAGATGATATTTAGTGTTTATTTTATATGTCAGAAATTCGTTGTTTTGGTGCGCTTCTTCTAAACGCGGTAGCTAATGGCAGGTAAGGACAATTGAGCCGGTCTTTCTCACGGGACTGTAGAAAACACCATCTGTCGCCGGTAGGTCAAACCACATCGGCTCATTAGCCCACCACTGCATGCTCAGCTGCTCTCCCAAGAGAACAGGGCCGCACCCAGCCGAACCTGCGCCCGTGGCAGATCTTTGTAACACTCCCGCCACCCACGAAAAACTTTCTCCATTTGTAACAGCTATTGTAACTTTAATACAGGAGATGTCTTTGAACAACATTACTTAAATCAACTACACAAATTAAAAATATTCGGAACAGTAAATTTGGTGTATTATTATATTAAAACAAAATCAATTACTTGTTAGTTATAGCAGATACTGTGCATTGACTTTAGTATGGTGTTTTATAATAAAGAACAGATTGTTTGCAAATGTAAATTATTTAGTTTCCTTAAAATTAATTGGAAATAAAAAGGATTGAATTGCTGAGAACTCAATTCAATTTATAGACTTTTTTGTAATTATTTTACTTTCCAGTTTAATACCATGAACAACGGAAACTTTTTAATTGTGTCACTGAGTTAAATTAGCACCAATGTCGTATTCTGTCCTGAAGATAGCTGAACTTCGCAATCTCTTGCACCAATAGTAGACTGAAAGTACATTGTTGGAATCACTGTTGAGCTGTTTCGACTTTGGGTAAGCATATCACAAAATCATAATTTGTAAACAATGTTCAGAAATGCAGAGTAAAAGCTGTATCGAGTTTTCGGCTCCATTTGACATCAACATTTGCTGCCCCTTTTTCAAAATAACTGTAGAGCTCTCTTGCTAAGGTGGTGTGTGTTACATGTGAAGTCCGTTTCCTACTGCACGTATTACCCTCTGAACTACTATGAAGCTCTGTAACCATTTACTGGCCAGTCCTAATCGCTAGAAACTGACAAAAATATCAGGTGCCTTCGGTACTTACATATTTGATTCATTGCCCGCTAACCAACGTTTGAGATGTCGTACGATGCCTTGATAGGTGCACATGAACGCGCTGTGTGGATGGCTCCGTCTCAGCCACGGCCAGTGTTGACACACAATTCACGGCACCCTGTAGCGTAGCAGACACTCGGCGGTCAAATTTACGCTGAAGAGATGATGCGACAATAGTGCGCGTTTGCAGGGAAGGGAAAGGCTTCCCCCGGAAAGAGAATAGCCGCAACGACAACTGACGCACCTATCCTAGGCAATTCTTAAATCGTCTTTATTCAATGATTTATTCATTTCTTTTTCACTGTCAGTTCCTGCAACCCTACTACGCTTGCGCCATTGGCGGACGCTCGTATCTCCGTCTCCTCGGTACGGTCCTGAAAAAGAGCTGCGTCACACTGCATGGAAGAAACAGCCGTAAATTTTTATAAATAACTTATTTTGATACCAGTTTCGGCTTGGCAATAAAGATATCTATCAGATTTAGGTTTTCCGTTATTTTACTACAGAATTCCACGCAAGTGCCAGGGGAGTTCATGTCAAAGGACGCAGACGATTTCTCTCCGCTTCCTTATCGAAAAATTCTGAGCGCGAGCTGCGTCTCTAATAACCATGCTGTTGATGGGACGTCGAACAATAACTTTTCTTTCTTTCTTACTTTGTTTCCTAAACCTCACCAGGGAAATGTCTGCATGGTTCCTTTGAGAGTGCACGGCCGATTTCAATCCCAATCCTGACCAAAAGAGACATGTTTCACATCAACAAACAGAGCCGGAGGTAAAGGAAGTGATGACAAACAAAAATCCTAGGATAGATCGGGGGCCGGACCGGTAATTTTATATGGGTAACACTTGACCTTTCTCTTAATTACTATTATTTTTCGGGTAGTTTGGCTCCTTCGGACTGCCTATCGTGATTGTTCGTTGGTGATCCTGAAGTTCTGGGCTCAGTACTATTTTATTAGGGACAGCATCCCTCAGCATCCATAGTGGACAGCGTGGTGGGTTGCCACGTAGAGGGTCCGGGTTCGATTCCTGGGCGAGTCGGAGATTTTATCTGTTCGGGGACTGGGTGTTATGTTGTCCTTCATCATAAGTGACACGCAAGTCGCCGATGTGACGTCGGCTAAAACGACTTGCACCAAGCAGGCCGAACACGACCCAGTTGGGGACTAACGGCCAATAAATACCACACGGAATCATCAGGAAGAGCATCCAGCCTTCCCACCAAAAGCGCTGCGCCACCGACGTCCACCAAACGAAATTATGTCGGCAAAAATTAAAATCCCTCGTCACTGAACACAGCTGTCTCACTGGATCGGTCACCGCTGACAAGGCCGCAAGCAGGTACGCACCGGCGGAGAAAAAGTGTCTAAAAACACTGGTAGGCAAGCGGTCGGCTCGGCGCGGCAGACGGCGGCTCGGTCCCAACAGGTTTTGGGATCGGCTCGGCTTCCCGTTGTGGGAGCCGCATACTTAACGGGCACGGGAACAGTGGAGTGTCGCCGAAGTGGGCCGGCGCAGGCGGAAGGAGCAACAGGTTGCGGGGCGTGTCGTGACCCCGGGTCACCGCGGCGGCGGAGGGCGGCGGCGGCTCCAGCAGGTGCAGGTATCCAGTAGCAGGTGCGGCGGCGGCCGCGGCCGCGGCAACAGGTTTCAGCGCCAGCGCCGCAGGCCACCGGCCACCTGCCCCGCCAAGCTACCGCCGCCCACTACCCACACACTTTCTTTTTTTCCTCTCTCCCATCTTACCTCATTTTCTCTCGTCTTATTTTCATTTTCCTCCCACGCATCTCTCTCTCTCTCTCTCTCTCTCTCTCTCTCTCTCTCTCTCTCTCTCTCTCTCTCTCCTCGTCTGTGTCCTCACTCCGCTCGACCGCCTCGAACACGCAAGCATCGGCAGGCGTCGAAGCTTTGTTCACTTCTGGAATAACTTTCGCGTCTACTGCAGTGGTACGAGGAACTGAGCTGCTTTTCTTTCACGGCGCACCGTTGGAGTGACTATGATGACAAGATCTACATCTACATAGATACTCTGGCAAATCACATTCAGGTGCCTGGCAGAGGGTTCATTAACCACTTTCATAACTTTTCTCTACCGTTCCATTCACTAATAAAATGTTCAAATGTTTGTAAATCTTATGGGACTTAACTACGTGGTCATCAGTCCCTAAACTTACAAACTACTTACAAACTACTTATGAACTACTTACGAACCAGGACGGCACAAATATCCATGCCCGAGGGGGGATTCGAACCCCCGACCGTAGTGGCCGTGCAGACCGTGACTGAAGCGCCTCAGTCCCCTCGGCCACCGCGGCCGGCCATTCTCTAATAGCGCGCGGGACAAAGAACATCTAAATCGTTCCGTTTTCGAAATGATTTCTCTTATTTTATTCGGATGGTCATGTCTCCCTAAGCAGGTGGGTGCTAGCAAAATATTTTCACATTCAGAACTAAAAGTCGGTGATTGAAACTTCGCAAACAGATCACGCCGCAATAAATAACGTCTTTCTTTTAATGATTTCCACCCCAATTCGTGCAACATTTCCGTGACGCTTTCCCCCCCGTTACGTGATAGAACAAAACGAGCTGCCCTTCTCTGAACCTTCTCAATGTCTTCCGTCAGACCCACCTGGTGGGGGTCCCACAAGGGGCAACAGTACTCCAGGAGAGGACGCTCAAATATGATGTAGGTAGTCTCTTTGGTAGAGCTGGTGCATCTTCGAAGCGTTCTGCCGATGAAACGTAAACTTTGGTTCGCCTTCCCCACAATATTTTCTATGTATTATGTGTTATGTTAGATTAAATATCTACAACTACATACATCGCAATCCACAGTAAGGTGCATGGCGGAGGGTACAATGTACCACTACTAGGCATTTCCTTTCCTATTCCACTCCCAAATAGAACGAGGAAAAACAGAATGCCTATATGCCTCCGTATGAGCCCTAATTTCTCTTATCTTGTCTTTGTGATCCCTACGCGAAATACGAGGCGCGTCCAGAAAGTAAGTTCCGTTTGGTTATATAAAACAAACGGGTACAGATACAGAAAAGATATTGATTCTACAAAAATCTACAACTGTTAAACTAGTTTTCTACATAGCTTCCGAAATTTTGTACGCAATTGTCATAGAATGGCACAAGGTTTTGTGTGCCTTTTTCATAGAACATTGCCGCCTGTGAATTCAACCATGTGGTAACATGTTCTTTCAGCTCGTCATCATCGTTGAAGTGTTGTCCACCAAGGACAGATTTTAGGAGTAAGAAGAGGACTACTGTCAAAAGATATATATATATATATTCCCCACGATAATGCCTCACCTCACACACCGAACGTGACCAAACAATTCTTACGGAAATTTCAATGGGACCTGTTTGATCATCCTCCTACAGCTCGGACCTCTCTCCTAGCGATTTTCATCTCTTCTTACACCTAAAATCTGTCCTTGGTGGTCAACACTTCAACGATGGTAAAGAGCTGTTACCATATGGTTGAATACACAGGCGGCAACCTTCTGTTAAGGATGCATGCAAAAACTTGTGGCACGCTATGACAAGTGCCTACAAAATTTCGGCAGCTATGTGGATTTTTTACTTTTTTTTTGCGCTTTCGAATACTTACACATATCTAAAGGTAATTTGTTTAAAAATAGCATTATCTTTTATAATTTAATGTCGACAATTAAAAAAAATTTGATCTCCGTAAAGTAAAAGGGACGTCCGCGCAAATTATCCTCTGAAAATGAGCAGCCTAATCTTGGCCCCTCCCGAAAATACATGCTATATTCACCACTGTATATATATACTGGTATAGGCTAAGACATATTGTATGTGTATTGGAATCGACGAGTGGGACTTGGGTAGTGTTGTCAGATGAGGAATAACACACCAAAGGCGATGCAAAAAACTCACGTTAAATGGACTAAATCGATCACGTAAAATGGGCTTGTGTGTTTTGTTTTCACGCTGAAGCTCACGAGCCGGCCGCGGTAGCCGAGGAGACTGAGGCGCTCCAGTCACGGTCTGCACGGCCACTACGGTTGGGGGTCGAATCCCCCCTCGGGCATGGATATTTGTGGCGTCCTAGTTCGTAAGTAGTTTGTAAGTTTAGAGAATGATGACCCCGTAGTTAAGTCCCATAAACTATACAAACATTTGAACATTTGAAGCTCACGAGTGATTCTGATTACAGGTTCAATAAATGACAAAAGACAGGCACAATTTCTTACAAAATTAACTGTTTTATAAAGAAGTACGTCAGTCGGCAAAACAAAACCTTTGGTATTCGAGCCAAGTGAGTCTACTGCAGTGCGTCTGGCGTGTTATACCTAATCTGACAAGTAATATTACCCAAGACCCACTCGTTTATTCCGACACACTTCGTAAGTCTTTTAATCTAGGTCAAAATACAACACACGTATATTTTATACCTGCCTAAATTGCCCCTGAAGTGGTAAAAACCACGTAGAAAACGCGGTTTCTAACGAAGCACACTTTGTCGACACCGGTATAAACGAGATATAACAACAATGTTGACATATAATTTGCATGACTGCAATCACATCTTCGAAATCCTCCCCTTACAATTATTGAAGCGGTAAAAACCCAACCGCGGCAAAAAGGCCGAGCGCTGTAAGGCCCTTTGCCGTAGATCGCGCGGTTGCCCTCGTCAGACGTTCGAGCACTCCTTCGGGCATGGGTGTATGTGTTGTCCTCAGGTTAGTTCGTTTGTAAGCGTAGGGGTTGACAACCTCAATAGTTACGTTTCATAGATTTAAAAACATTTTATTTGTGTGTGTGTGTGTGTGTGTGTGTGTGTGTGTGTGTGTGTGTGTGTGTGTGTGTGTGTGTGTGTGTGTGTAATAACCAAATTGTATATTTAACGACAATTTCAACTAGATATGGACATCTCTCTTCCCGACCTGTCAATAAGCTCTATCTACAAGCAATGCATTCCAATGATCGTATAAACATCGTTCTCTCTTTTTTTAATGAATGTACACAGTATTGCCAGAGTGGGAACAGTTAACTGCTTGTTTATTAAAAATTCCAAGCACCTTTCGAGATGGACGCTATCTCGTATCATTCTGTGGTTTGGCAGTTACTCTGAGTGCCAAAATCCGACTTTGCTGTTAAATGGAGTTCTCACGCAAGATGTTTTGGACACATCAGCCCACTATGCATGGAAATCGTCTTTCGCGTCGAGGAGTTCTTTCGACTGACATCGTAAGTTAAAGTAGTGGGAGAGTGACAGAGACAGGGAGTGATCGTTAGATAGCAACAATGTTTGAAAAGCACGCAGCAACTTGAATTATCTCATTAACAAATTCTTGGCAAATATGAGAGAAGCAGCATGGGAGAAAAAAAAAAAGACACTATGAATGGAATGAAATCCAGGCGTTTTGATTTGTAGCCTGGCACATATAGTACTTAGTTACCGCGAACGTAAACAAACTAAGACAACTAACAGACTCTCTTCTCTTTATCGAAGAATACTTTCTAACCAAAATCAAACGACTATAGAGGATGGGGTTTTACCATTTGTAAAGTGGTACTTGAATTAGGGCCGTAGTAATAATTATGACATTTATTCTAACTTCTAAAGCATTACAACATGATTTTTGGGTGCGGGTGGGGGGGAGGTGGGGGAATTGATCTCCTTCATCCCCCCTCCTCCTCATTGGTCATAGCCGTGCAATAGTCCGCATTTGTTTACTTTCGCGGCTGACTGTCACGTTATAGTGTCAGAGTAATACGTGTAGTTGAGGCACTGCAGAAGCGAGTGAGTTTACGAGCTCTGTCCCGTTGGTGTCAACTAATTACATCACCGTCTTCGGCGAAGCAAAGTAGAAGGACGAAAGTTGTTTTTCAATTTACGATATTTGTGAATAAAACTCCGTTTCTTAGTGGTAATCATTTGATTCGCTGGAGGAAGTGTAGTCGTTAAACGTCAATACCACTGTGCATGAACTGCTAAAAGATCTGTGATTCATTAGAAAGGCAAAGTTTTCAACGCGGTGTTCTTCAGTCAAACCTTTATCTGGTTCCTAATCGTCCATCCTCCCCGACTCTCTCTCTCTCTCTCTCTCTCTCTCTCTCTCTCTCTCTCTCTCTCTCTCTCTCTCTCTCTCTCTCTCTCCCCCTTTAGAAACGCACACATCTTACGCCTGCCGCCAGCATCGTCGTCGTTAGCGCAAACCGCTAATTTCGGCGGTCGAAAGAGATGTTTCCCCGGCCCCTTAAATTTGAATTGCAGAGTGCGCCTTTATATGGAGTAAAGCGGGCACCATAAATTCTCTGGCCGCGACTCGTTTGATGGAGCCGGTAGCGCAAAATGGAAGTTTCCCGTGCGTTGTTAGTTCGCTAATGTCTGTGATATGTGACGTCGCGATTGCGTGAACGAGAGAGGAATAACTATTCGATTATAAGCGAATAGATCATACTGCTGGGAAACCTGCTTGTGTCTTTCTTGGCAGTAAGTCTTCTGCCCGTAGTAACTGTCAGTTTTCGAACACACTCGTTTTCGCACCAGTATTTCCTTGTCATTCAGTATTTTATTGTAAGTTGACTCCATATTTTATTGTTTCATACTGTATACACAAGCTTTCGTCGTGAATCATTGTAGCTATTACTAAAAACCATATCTAAACCCCAGTCGTCGTTTCTGGTATTAGCCGGAACACAGAAAAATGCGTTGCGACATTTAAATTAATAATATCGATACATTTATTTAAGGCGCCTTTCTGTGGAGCGGACGGTTGCTCCCCGACGGAGTTTAGAGCCCTCCCTCGGCCATGGGTGTGTCGTCCTTAGCTTAGTTTAAAATGGACTCAGAACAAGTGCAGTTCAGTCACGTAGTGTTACAAACATTTGACAGTTTGATTGAATAAGCCATCTTATGACGTACCACGATTTTAATTATTCCAATTTTTCTGTCCCTTCTGTTCTACGAATTTTGTGATTTGTTGTATATACGTTTTGTGTGTGTGTGTGTGTGTGTGTGTGTGTGTGTGTGTGTGTATTACCCCAACCCTTATGAATGAAGGCACATAAAGTGATTTTACGGCAATGCAATTGGTTACTGCGTTAAATCAATGTGGTATATTAAAAATTTGTGCCGCGATGGAATTCGAACCCGTGTCTCCTGCTTACTAGGCAGTTGCACTATCCACCCCATTAGTATTCAACATACTTTGTTAATACACGACCCCCTTTTAAGTCATAATTAATCTGACAACCTCCCCCCCCCCTCTCCAAGCACTTAGATGCCTTTAGGCAATAAAAATAATTTCATTTCTGTAGATATAAGTTTTTGCAACAAATAGCGCACAGTATTATACTTTACAAAGTGAATTTCTGATGTATTTTTCTGAATAGGACTTATTCTATCTTCACGTAGTTTCCGACAGAGAAATATGTGTTCCATAATGTTTTTAATATATTTATTTATTTTATTTCCAATGAAGACACGAAAGGGAATTATACTCATCAAGTGTATCTTTATTCGAAGTCACTTGTTTATTTTGCTACTGATTGATTCATGAAGAGTTTTCAGGCTTTGCGTTTATTCATCCTTAACGCTGTGTTTATAATAAAAAGAAAAAGAAAAAAACAGTTAACCTATCGTTCGCCACTGTGTTCTGCAAAGGCAGTTCCCATCACGAAGGATCAATGCTTGATGTTTTTAATTAAAACATGTAGCTCGGACCACTGTACCTAACTGCTACCGCACTTTGTAAAGTACTCCCAGACTCGGGATAGTGCCATTAAAAAACAGCGAGAAACTGCCGTATGACCTAACGGAGGCAAATAGTCTTGCACACTGCACGTGCATACGCATCGATGCATCGACAACAGCTGTAGCAATTCTTATGCCAGATGTTTGTAGCTCGTTTATGACTCAGGATTTTTCTTCGAATTATCAGTGATCGATTTTCCTAGTTTTCGCGATAATCTAGTATTTCACAGCTAGGAAAATTTTAGGAATAAATATTTTTGATTTTTTTTACATTATTTTAAAACAAGAAACATTTAGAACTACTGCAGAAAGTAGTGTTAGCGGTGTTTTTACTCGGTTATTGGCAACAGCTAAAATATCAGCTACTATCACACGAAATAAATAACGAAAAACGATTATTCAGAAATAAATACCGGTATCACTTTTAAGCCGTCAGTGTTTCCCCATCCCTATAACAGACATCAAGTACATAATCGTGTGTAATGTAAGGCAAATGCGTCAAAGGTCGTCTCTTTGATGACGGATGTACACTATACTGCGCAATCCCGCGAATGATGAGTTAAATAAGCAGGGCATTAAGTCAGTAACGTGTCAATAAGCTGAAAACTAGAGTCTGACCGGAGCCGTGCAGCTGTGGTGACATAGTGTCCGGGTGGCGTAGTGGACAGCACATCAGCCTACTAAGCAACAGACCAGGGTTCGAATCACGACACGGCTGAAATTCTCAACTTCCCCCGTCCATTTAATTCATCGATCACTAGCAGCTGATATCGGAAATTCCTTTACATCTTCACAATCGTTTTTTTTTTGTCTGCGTTCGACGAGTAATTGACCGGGGAAGTAGATATGCACATGCGTTTGTGTGTGGTAATGAGGAAACAAACACACACACACACACACACACACACAGAGAGAGAGAGAGAGAGAGAGAGAGAGAGAGAGAGAGAGAGAGAGAGACCACTAGCGCGGGTGACGATGTCGGCTTATCGCTACTTTTTCCTTAATTTAATGGTCGCTATCTGCCGGGTCAGCTGAGATTCATCCGACGTCATTCGGCGACCCGTCTGAGTCTCTACCGACGTGCCGTCAGCTTCCTCGCCGACGTAACCTTATCGTACGAAAACGTAAGTACTCTTTGGTCCCGTTGCTTTGGCGGGACGGGAGCCCAGAGGCGAGCGCTGGTGTGTGTGTGTGACACGGAGATAATGACGTGGCGCTGGTCGATAATCGCTGTTGGGCAATCGCGGCGCCCGAGTTTGCAGACGCGCTGTTTACCGAACACGGGTTTCTTCGCGTCTCTCGCATGCCGCCGCCCTTCTAGAAGCGTTTACCGCCTGCCGTATCCGTGGCCGAATTTCTAAATGAGTGACGGCTAGTTAACTTGACACTACTGGCCAGGCCAGTATTTAAGTGTGGGCTAATGTAGGCTGCTGCCTGAAATTTAAAAATACAATAAAATAAAAAAGACTGGTGGCACTGCGTTGTTCGGGTTCTCTCGTAATGGTACGATACTTCGGTGTAATTTGTCTCCACTTATTCGGTTGTATTTTTCAAATCAAATCAAATGTTCAAATGTTTGTTAAGCTTAAGGGACTTAACTACGGGGTCATCAGTCCCTAAACTTACAAACTACTTATGAACTACCTACAACTAAGGATGGCACAATTACCCGAGGGGGGATTCGAACCCCCGACCGTAGCGGCCGTGCAGACCGTAACTGGCGCGGCGCAGTCCCCTCGGCCACCGCGTCCAGCGGTTGTATTTTTCATCAGACCTTCAAATTCGCCTGTCAACCAAGTCGGAAGTGGTAGTGGAAAGATTTTCGTGCTTCTGTCCACGTATAAACTCAGCTTAGTCACAGTGGCTACATTCAAAAGACTGTCATGCTATACTCAGTGCATATTCCGATTAGATTCTTTTTTCAGCGATCCTGATGTTGGCAAACCATGCTGTGTATTTGTAATTTTTATTGCAATAAAGTCATGAAATTCGTTGAGCGCAAGTGAAAGTATGTCTTCCCACGATTACAAACTGCAGCTACACTATCCATAAACCTGAACTTTTCGTTCTATTTTCTTACCCCACCACTTCATTAAATCATGCACTTGTATATAAAAATTTAACAGAATTCAGTAAAGGCTTTAAATTATAAAACTGCTGTTAAATGTTATTTTTGCAAGTTATTTGTAAGTTTCGGCTGGCAGGGCAGCAGCGTAAGTTCAGCCTTGGGCTCTGCTACCATGTCCCGCAACTCGCAGACCAATGTGTCTAGTGAAAATTCTTTCCATATATATATAGTCGGAGTACTGTTCTTTTAAACTATGTCATTAACTCTTTCAGTCCCACATTATGAAATCAGCTTTGGAAAAATTAAAAATTCAGTGTTTTCTGTGTTAATGCAGTGCAGTAAACATCATAATAGGTGTTTTAATTTTTTTTTAACTACTGATTTTTACGTCATGCATTTCATGCACAACACAGCCGTCTGTATCAAGATATTTTATTACTTGGACGTTATTTTGTTGATAGTTAACACTGCCAGATCAATAATGCTTTCGTAATCTTCGGCACAACACCAACGACAATACAATTCACTGCTTGAATAAAATAAAAGGAACCACACTCACGCTCATATTCTCAGCCACGTACAGACGGCAACACAACTTCTAAGATGGACAGATTAATACCTCAGAAGTGGCTACACGCCGTTCCAAGCGGCAAAATGTACTAGAAGTATTTTGTTCATCAACGAAAATGCAACTTCAAGGATCGATGCACAAAATACGGTATAATCAACTTTTAATACGTTGTTGTCCAGGAACAGCACTGGGAATGAAGGGGTTAAAGAGGATGATAGTTTATACAGATTTTATGGAATATATATTCTTTTTATAATCATTTTATAATAATTACAAAACGACATGTTGACCATAGCTGTTTATTAATACTCAGTGCTACCGGTTTCGGTTTTGTACCATTGTCAAGCGTTAGCAGAGATTAGCTAATAGCTTAACATGTCGGAATATAAAAATACAAAATTATACCACAAGTATTCGTTGTCATTGTTCAAGTTATTGTCACAGTAGCTGACTGCTATAGATTCTATAGCAGTCAGCTACTGTGACAATAACTTGAACAATGACAACGAATACTTGTGGTATAATTTTGTATTTTTATATTCCGACATGTTAAGCTATTAGCTAATCTCTGCTAACGCTTGACAATGGTACAAAACCGAAACCGGTAGCACTGAGTATTAATAAACAGCTATGGTCAACATGTCGTTTTGTAATTATCTGAAAGCTGTTATGCCCCATCTATTCACCGTTATTTTATAATAAGATAATGCGTTTGTGTAGTGCCTCACATTTGATTTATATCATCATGTCTGCCAATCAATATCATCGTCTGGTGGGCCTAATGAGGACTCTTCCTTTCCTTATGAATAGCTATCCCAATTTCTGCTATTTCATTTACTTCCATTTATCCACGTTGTTTGGGAGTTATTGAGGGAAGCAGTGTTATGTATCATATATATTTACGAATAAAGTTGACTACTTTTTACCAATATATATAAGGACAACGCGTTTCGGTACCTTGCTTCCATTTACAGGTGCGTTACCGTCAACGTTTACATTAGTCTTAAATGTGATAAGGATCACGTTCCACATGGTATATCCATCAAATACTCATCGTTACACATGATGTACGGTATACATTACATGTATCGCATCTGATGACGGCAGCATACTACCGAAACGATTTGTGCTAATAGGTATTAGTAAGGAAATCATTAACTCAGTGAAATTATTTTCCTTTTTTTCCCCTTTATCCTAAGAATCACATTTTATAAAATTGCGAAGTCACAATAGTGGCCGCGGCGGAGTGGCCAAGCGCATTGAGTCGCTATGCTCCGTAGCACGAGGCCGTTCTCCGTCGGGTGTTCGAGTGCCCTCTCGGCCATGGATGTTTGTGCCATCTTCAGTATAAGGTAGTTCATAAGTGGTTTGTTAAGTTTAGGGACTGATGACCCCGCTTAAACTTAACAAACAATTCAACATTTTGAACATCACAATTGTCACCAGCCTATTTTCCCTTGATCTACGCTACTATTCAGTGTGACGACACTATGAAAGCTGCTATTTTCAGCTGCGTACGTCTAGTGTTAAAATACTTTAAAGTACTTCAAATAAAAGGTTGGAAACGTCCTTGTGCTTTGCAGTCGGCTATAGGTAACTGAGCACTTTATCGTACATTTGTACAACTCAAATCATCAGAATATCTTTCCAGTGACGTTCCATTTTCCCCACTTTACTCGAATCTAAATAGGGCTAAACCACCCCCTCCCCTTACGTTTACTTCCGTAAATCAACTCTCCTTATCGTAACTGTATAACTGAAATGTTTCAACACGTAAAAGTAAAATATAGGATGCATCAAAGCAAGATGATGTTCCATAGAGCCGTTAATGTTTGCAGCCGTTGTAGAAGCTGCGGTTCACGCTGGGGATATATGATTTTGTTGCTGTGTTCCTTTCCTTCTCTGATCATATCGCGCCTTGAATTAATTGATTTCCGTTAATTGCCTTTTAAATTAATTGGCATGGGCGTACGATATTATCATGGATGGAAAACGTGTTACGCAAAGTATGCCCTAGTAAGGACCGAGGTAGAAGGTAGAAGACGAAAGGTCAGTTTCTTTATGATTGAGCATTCCCCTAAATACTATAGTGTAAGCTGTTCATCACAGAGCTTGAATACTGGTAGTGTTAATTACAGCTGAAGCATTATCATGGCTGAACTGTGTTTCACCACCCGTGTAGCAGGCGCACACAGCTTGTTGCCTAGTAAAAGGAAGAATTTGTCGCCCTTCCGGGTATCAGAGGTAATAGAAGTGCACTATCTCACGCTCCATTACGCGCAAGTTAATTCTTCATAATTTTCCTGTGAACTGCTGGCATTCACTTTTACCATCGTAAAAGGGTGCAGGGTAACTGAACGAGAAAATTATTCGCACCTCTGCTGCTGTACGTTCAATTACTCATTTTCTTGGTAAAGTTATACTGGTAGTATAGTAATACAGTTTTTCTCTCTTTTTTTCCCCCTTTATTGTTCTTGAATTGCTGCCAATAAGCTTCCGAAGGTGGGCACCACAACAAAATGCAGCTAAGCCTGAAAACAGTTTCATGTTATTTTAAATATTTTCACTCTTGGAATTCTAGCTGAACAGTTGTGTCTGTCTTCGTTAATTCAGATTCAGTAGTTTGATTTTATCCCTGAAATTTGTTTTGGACGTATGAGGTCTCCGACTAACGCAACAAAAATATTTTCTCGTGGTGGTATTTCGCTATTATTGCGTCCCAGACTCTTTGATCAGTATATCTAGTATAGCAGATATATTCAACGTTTCTATCACTTGCCTTGTTCTGGATTTTTTCCGACAGTATTATTATTATTGACGTTGCTGGTATAAATGCAGCCGGTTCTGTCTGCGACACTGGGAAAAATGTAATCTGCGGAAAGGTCATAGTGTTTAAGATGACTTTTTCACATACTGCGTTACAATACGCTTTGTGTTTGGCGAGAGCTGTTTTCTTTAGGTCCGTAAACTTGAATTATCTCCGTTGTCTCTTCCTTTCTCTCTCACGTATTCCTATCCGCACCGACGAGCTCTGATTCAAATGTTTTTAAATCAATGGGGCGTAGCTGCTTGTTTATTAGTCCCTAGCTTACAAACTACTTAAACTAAATTAAACTAACCTCCGGACAACACATGCACTCTTGCCCGAGGGATGACTCGAACCTCCGACGGCGAACGGTCGCGCACACCGCAGCACGGCGCCTCAGTGCTCACGGCTATTCCGCCCCGGCGACGAGCTCCATCGTCCTGGTTTCGTCTTTTAATGTTGCTACGCCCACTTGCGTTACAGGCATATTTCACAAACAAAAACTAAAAGTTTGTGCCCAGTGTTCTTAAGTGTGAATTTCAAGTCACATTTTTCTGATGACCGGTTGTGCTTGGGGTGCTCGTTATAGGCCGTGATTGACGTGGATAAGAAAAATGCTATCATCAACAAGACTGCATTTCGCATCAACAGATATCAAAGTTCATAACATCGGATCGATTTGTGCGTCGCCAGAATTTTCGTGTGTTTACGTCGAGCGTGATACTTCATTGGGTAACAACAACCAGTGTAGTTTGACAAACCAATCTTTCGGTTTACAGAAAAAGACTTCGAAATGGCGTATACCATACAGCGTGACCAGTGTATTAGTACCTACTCGAGCGCACATTGGTTCATGTGGAAATGCCATATTTATGGTTATTATTTTTTTTATAGAATCTTTATTCATATCGTCTCGATAACCGAATCGCTCCATATTACTGGACGGTGTTACTTTATAATTTTGTGTGTTATTAGTTTACTTACAAAGGTTTACAGTTGACCGAAAAATCTATGGTTTCTTATTAACACGATATTGTTAGATAAGACATCTAATATCATTTTGAGCGTTATGGTGTTCCATAATGCCCATATATGGATATATAGTAAAAAAAGATTATACACTTCTCACAGATTGTGTATTACAAAAACTGACATGCGTGTAATTGTTGCAGAGTTGATCAGGTGATGCCTTCCTACATAAACAATGTCGAGCCAGTAGTGCTCTTAAGTAAAGGAATAGATCGCGCTAAAAAAGATAAATCAAATGCGGTAGTACTCATCTTCACGTAAGTAAATATAATCTAAAAATAACTCTTAAATCCTTCCTTAAAATCAGACACGAGTGTTTTTTCTATTTCCCGCAATACACGAACGCCACTACTTACGCAAGTATCAAGGTTATCACTTGCCCCGTGTCAGGAATACATGAAAGTGACGGAGAAGACACTTTAAAAAATTGATATCGTGTTGCGGAAGTTAATACGCATTCAAAAGATGACGCGATATGAGAAGGGCGCGTTTGAGTCGTCTTCAGAGACGCAGCCGATTTGTGTCTTGCGTCAGTCTCTTAACGTCAAACGTAGTGCTTATTAACGCGTCACTAGACGCCGCGCGTGGCGCTTTCATCAATGAATGTTCTCACACGATACCCAATTTGTTTCGTGCAGTCTCTCGATCTTGTAATGATGTGGTCTCGTGAACCCCGTAGTTAAGACAGCGGGTGACTGATCTTGTTTGAAAGGTTTGCCGGTAGATGGCACTGGCGCCTTTCTTGTGGAGCAACCACCGTTGACTAGATACTGCCACGTGTAGTTCGAGAACGTGTACGTCGCCGTAAGCTACGAAGATTTTCATTTGAGATACTTCACAATCTGTTTATTTTCTGCAGTCTGCTAACAGTTCGCGAACTATTGGTCGATTATTACCAACTTTCTAAATTCTGTCTAGTTTGTACAGTCTGCGAAGTAATGCTACACACCTCTGGTTCTTCCTACGTATAAGAAAGCTCTCCAGACAAATGCGGGGATAGTTCTTTTTTAAAGGGCATGTCCGATTTCCTTTCCCATCCTTATCTAAGTAATCCGAGTTTGTACTCCGTGGCTATTGAGGATGCTCTCGACGTGAAGTTAAATAATAATTAGCAGCAACGTGTAATTGTTTGTTGTGGTCCTTAGTCCGGAGACGGGTCTGATGCAGTTCTCCACCCTACTCTATCCTGAGCAAAAGGTATGCCAGAAATTCCTCTTCTCGCCAATTGTGTTCAGTACCTACCAACTTCAGTATTCTTCTGTAGTATCACATTTCAAAAGCCTCTATCCTCTTCCTGTCCCCTCTGTTTATCGTCCAAGTTTCACTCACGTACAAGACAACACTCCACACAAATGCCTTCAGAAAGGACTTCCTTACGCATAAATTAATATTCGATGTTAAAAAGTTCGTCTTTTTCAAAAACGCTTATCTTCCCATTGCCATTCTGCATTTTATATCCTCTGCACTGCGACCATCGTATGTTATTTTAGTGGACAAGTAACAACTCATCTACCACCTTTATTGCTTCATTACCTAATTACTTCAGCGTCGCCTGATTGTTAAGTACACTTCTAAAACTTTACGTGATGATGTTTAGGAAACGTATGAAAAATAGCATTTTTGGCCCGTTAATTGAAATTACGTGATATTACACACAATTAGGTGCCGGTACTAGCTCAGAACAATCCGGACGGATTTAAAATATTTCCCTTCTACACATAAAGTTGTGACTAAATTGCAATGTTTATTATGTATTTTTTCATCATTTAAAATCGAACAACAAAACAAAACTCATTATATATGCGACAGAGTATTACATACAGTATATAAGCCAGTGAATAACACTTGTCGTTGTTTTCCTTTGCTAAGGTAGCATCAGAATCGCAAGAATACTAAATTATTAGTCCTTCCAGAACTCTTACACTGTTTCTCAATTTATGTAGGGTTAAATCGAAATCCATAGACAAAATTAGTGATGTTTTTTCAAGAAAATTCTCTGAGAGATTTTGTGTGACCTTTTCCTCTCGGGTTTTAGTGTCATTTGTTTCTTTGAAAATAGTTTTCCAACAGTGAAGAAGCCTGCAACATGCTATCAAAAGTTTCAGATTCAAATGCTTTGTGATGTGTATAATTTAACTATAAATTTTAAAAAGTGCGTAGGGAACCACCGAAGAACACAACATACCATCATATTCGTTACATCTGAACAGTCTTCTAAATTTGTCGAAGGTGTTTGACACACCTGAAAGCCACATTTTTGAAAAGTAACGTAGATATTGCCTCAGATGTTCCTCAGGGAACACCAACAGGTGTTTCTTCTCGCTAGAAGCGGTGACCTCCGGTTCTCCGGAACGTGGCCGGCGCGGCGGAAGGGCGCAGGGTGGGGCAGTGGGTTCAGCGGCCCTTGTTGCTCATCCTCAACAAGTGTGTGCTATCGAGCGCGCCGTCAGCTGTGTGTGACGTCAGAGGGTGGCTATTGACGTCAGCACAGTGACCGAGGTCCCGGCTGTCTGGCCGGCACGGCCGTGCCGCGCGCAACCCGCTGCTCCACCACATCGACCGCGGTCCACACGCGACCACGCCTCTAGCGCAAGCTCCGCGCCCATAACAAAAACCTAAGTCTCTCATTCTCTTCGACTAGTCCTGTACTGCATCCAACATTTCGTAGACTGTAACCCGTTCACTTCGCCGGCCGCGGTGGCCGAGGAGACTGCGGCGCCCCAGTCACCGTCTGCACGGCCACTACGTCGGGGATTCGAATCCCCTTTCGGGCATGGATATTTGTACCGTCCTTAGTGTTAGATAGTTCATAAGTAGTTTGTAAGTCTAGTGACTGCTGACATCGTAGTTAAGTCCCATAAGCAATACAAACATTTGAACATTTTTTCAACTTCTACGGACTTGGCGAGTACGCTAGACTTGCAGTAAATTTTCGTCTGATAAAGTCTAATCTCGGAATTTTCCTGCCATAGACGAAGAACGCAGAGGCCGACCATAGCCTCCTCGACACACACACACACACACACACACACACACACACACACACACACACACACACACACCATTGATTTAATACAATGCCCACTGGTAGCTATAGCGAAGGCTGCAAATTTTAATGTTTTTGTCGATCCTAGGCGTGAAGAAAAGAAAGAAAAAATATGAACTAACTTTATAAATCTTCCTGTTGGTTTATATTTCCTATTTCACTGCGATTTGTTGAGTGTAGGCTATAAACAATTTATCTCAACTAGTGACTTAATATAACATGGCGAAAAATCCCCTGACGTAAAATGTTTTTTCTTCATCGTACAACATATTTATTACGAAAAATGTATTTACAAACACATACATGCAGGGTTCTCCTTAAAAACAGGGGGCCGCGGCGAATTAGACCCGCGTACTGGAGCGCCGTGTTGTGGTGCGCGCGGCCGTCCGCCGTCGGTGGTTCGGTGGTTCGAATCCCCCTCGGGCATGGATGTTTGTCTCGTCTTTAGTGTAGGGGAGTTCATAAGTAGTTTGTAAATTTAGGGACTGATGACCCCGCAGTTAAGTGCCTTAAGCTTAACATATTTTGTTTTTAACAGGGGTAGTTTTGCGTGTTTTTGGCATGCAGTTTACCACCCTTAGCACAAGGGACATTCCCCGCAATGTAGAGATAGTTTCATGGTCAAATATTACGTTTAAATGTTACATTGACAAAAGAAGTCATAGAAAACTCGTGTGTTTGGTAGTATAAAACTGTTCCGTGCCGGCCGCGGTCTCCGAGGGGACTGCGGCGCTCCAGTCACGCTCTGCACGACCACTACGGTCGGGGGTTCGAATGCCCCCTCGGGCATGGATATTTGTGCCGTCCTTAGTGTTAGCTAGTTCATAAGTAGTTTGTAAGCTTAAGGACTGATGACCCCGTAGTTAAGTCCCATAAGCTACACAAACATTTGAACATTTGAACTGTTCTGTAGTGCACCAAAGGACTTTACATAGGGGATTTCGACAATGTGCGCCACGTGTCACAGATTGCCTACATTTACTGTCAGTATAATCTTCAGGTTTTGTGATACCACTGTAAATTTATACAGTGTTCAAAATTTTGGTCCACTTCTATTGACGGCGACAACGTCGTTTAATTTTATTCAATCATCGGGAACCCCGAAGAACTTCACGGACAGTGTGAATGGCGAAGAAAGTCTACGCTTACAAATTTAAATTATTACGGATAAATAGGTGGGAAGATAAACTATTTTATGTAAGACGATGCTGCTGCGTAAGTGGATTTTTTCTTGATTGCTATCTGTAAATCATTACCCTATGACGTAATTAGATGTGGATTCATTGAAGAATTTTCCGTCATGGATTATCGCAATTTGTAGCCCAGAAGTAGAGATGCCAACCACTACGAATCAATTGTAATAATAACGAATTGCCTCCAATAGTCACGACATTACGAATTACATGGCTAAAAGTACGATTTTACGAATGATTTTGTTCATTTATACGAGTTTCTCAAAAGGATGCGCGAGGGAAAATAATTATTTACAATCTGCATTCTCTACGTTATTTCTTCTCACATTTTTCGTGAACAGATTTCGTACTTGTATTTTTCTGCCCCTTGTAGAATTTTGAATAAGCTAATGATCGTAACGGTATGCTAAATGACTTCACTCATCAGTGAATCTTGCCCAGCTTTCCTCTGTGCTTGTCACATGCTGACTCTTCCTGGCGATTTGCCGCGACACCGACGCCTGTCTCTTTTTGTATTGGTGAATAAGACCGAGTTGAGAGCTAATATAAACACAGAACTGTTAACAGCTCTGTTAGTGCACAATATGCATATGACGTCACAACGAAAAGCAAGTTACCAATGTACTTTCAACAAACAGGAACTGCTAACAGCTAAGGGGGGCACTGAAGTATTCAAATAATAATAATAATAATAATAATAATAATAATAATAATAATAATAATAAATGTATATAAATGTGAATGTCTGTTCGGTGTGTGTTTATCAAGTCTGAGCCAAAAGAAATAAAGAGCTAAAAATTTGTACAGTTACTAATATCTACCCGGGCAAGGCTTTAGGCACGGTTTTATGGCGATCAGATAGCTATATATATTAATGTGAATATCTGTTCGGTGTACGCTTATCACGTCCGAACGACAAGACACAGAGACTTAAATATTTGTACAGTTACTAATTTATACCTGAGGAAGGCTTTAGGCACGGTTTCATAGCGATCTGATAGATATTTAGTAATTAGAAGAGTGTAAAGCGAAATGCGGAACAATAATTACTCTTTGAAAATTATATTTACTCTTTGAAAATGGTTTTATTGGTTGCATTGTTGCTTGAGGGTTGATACTGATAAAAGGGAGGAGTATATTGGGATGAAAAGTTACCGGTGTGTATAAAATTCTACGTGTGAGTGTGTTAATATTTCGCTCTGCAGCGAAAACTACAGAACGCAAACGAATGGTCTGTATGTAATTGTTGTCCGAAGTTTCCCGTTTTTTACCATAGCAGTTCCATGGCGATAGCTATAAGGGAGTGGAAGATATGGTGGTTGAAAGTCGTCAAATTATAAAGAAAATTCGGACTGAAGGCCAGCGATGACGTGGTGGTGGTCTTCAGTCCGGAGCCCAGCACAACTCGCCCATTAAAATGTTGAAATGTTTGTAAATCTATCGGACCAAACTGCGTGGTCATCAGTCCGTAGCTTACAAACTACTTAAACCTAGGTAAACTAACCCACGGACAAACACACAGAGGGGACTGATAACCCAGCAGTTGAGTCCCCTTTAAACACACAACAACAACAACAACAACAAACACACAGACCCATGCCCCAGGGAGAACTCCACGGCGCGTTCCGCAGCGAGGCAGTTTAGACCGCTCGGCTACTCCACCGCGGCAACTCGCCCATTACTAACTGCCTTTCTCAAAAGTTGGCATCTGTGCAGAAATACTATTATTTGCATCAACCCGAGGTATGACGGTGGTTACTTTTTATTTATTTATTTATTTTTATATATTTTTGAAGCGCATGAGTTATACTGAAAGCCATTTTCAAAAGTTGGCAGGTACGAGGTTACACAGGAACCACACCCACCCACAATTCTCTCAATAAACGAAAGTCGCCATTCCGCCTTTCCCGCGTCTGATCTGAAGTGATCCATTTGGCGGCGGCCTTATTCGTACATGTCTGTCGCGGTGCACGTGCGCGAGGCGGTGTCGCAACCGAGCCGCGGTGGTGCGCGCCTTCACCCTTCACCCTTGCACCAGGCGGCCGGTATCTGGCGTGGTGACGGCCAGAGCCTCGCGGTAAACAAGAGCGATAGGGGCGGCGCGTGCGGCCGGCGGTCCGGGGACACACGTGGCGCTCGCGGCTGCGTGGGCGCTGCGCGGGTGGCGGCGGCGGCCGAGGTGACCCCTGGGCGCGTCGCAAGGCCGCCGACCGGCCGAGGCAGCAGCAGCAGCAGCAGCCGCCGCGGGCGCCGCTTGCGAAAGCCCCAGGCGCCGAGCCGGGGGCAGCGCCGCACGCTGCACGCCCGCTCACGGCTACTCCACCGCTGCCGTGGCACACGCAGGTGGCAGGCCGCAGGCAACACCCAAGGTGTCAAACCCTCATCACACTTATCGCGTGTACCGACTTCGAGTTTCAGGCACCTGCTGTCCTGCGTGGTCGTTGCACACACTCAATGCGTTTTGTCGTTTCTATTTTGTGTCTCGTTTCCGCCGGTTGTAGGTGTCGGTGGCCGAGTAGAAAGAGACCGACACAGGAATAAAGGATGCACGCGTGTGCAGGTACGGAGGTGACCAGCCAGTGGGACAGCAGAAACTAGAAACACTAGAGTCAATTAGGACGAGATACATATTTCATACAGACTTAGTAATACTTAACTTTTACATAGTCCTTGACTGCAGAATGCTGATACATAGATTAGATAGAGGCCTGCCTACTGATGATTCCTAGTGCCTATCCGATAGCCAACTCTTAACTGGTGCCTATCTGATTCCGAAGTGTTAACTGGTTCCTATCTCAGTCCCAAGTGGCCGATGCAGCAGTCGTGGCCACGAGCGGAGTTGCAGCAGAGGGCGCTCGTGGCTGACGTCGTAAGAACGCCGCGCCGTGCGTGCATGGCGGCGCGCGGCGTAAGTACGTGGCGCGCACTTTATACTTGTGCGACACCACATTCTATGTTGATGTTTTGGCCCACTTTAGGTTACGGTAGTAACACTAAAAGTGGGCCTTTGCGATCGTCTTTTGACAGCTCGAAATTTAAATGAAAATAACGCCTTAAACTTTCATCTGACACGGAAACGGAATACATTAATCTGTAGCTCAGAAATTACTCTGAAACTTCGCTGTCTTAAGCTTTTTCCATATCTCGAATCGTTTCAGAGATATTAGCAAAAATAAAGAAGATTTTGGGATATCAGTCTGCTGTCCATCTGTCTGTCCGTAACGTGTTCACACTTTTTAAGCCGAACTGTTCAATGGATCGGCACCAATTTTTACATACATACTTGTAGGCCGTCAGAGACCACAACCTCCCTTTATCAAATTTTTCGGACAAAAAATACGTCAGTAACACTAAAAAAAAGCTCGGGCATGAATGTTTGTGCTGTCTTTAGTATAAGCTAGTTCATAAGAAATTTGTAAGTTTAGGGACTGATGACCCCGCACTTAAGTCCCATAAACTTAACGAGCATTTGAACATTTCGATTTAGTATTCATGTATATTCGAGAAATATAATGTCGAAAGTTCGAACTCTTGGGGGGAAAAGCGTATGAAGTATGTGGATCATCAATATCGTTTCATTTGCCGATGATATGATTCGTTCTTATGTTTATTATTATTATCACTGGTAGGAAAATGTGACTATGATTGGCAATGATCCTTTCTTCAGTGTGGAGCCTCTCCTAAGCCTCTGGCAATCATTTACAGTAAGCCGTGAGTTTCAGTAATAGTGGACAGGGTAAAGTTGAGGATTTGTATCTGACGGTATGGGTTGTTGAGTAGTCCGTGCAGGCGTGGGGATCGCTGTGTCCCGAGTGGTGTAGGGAGCGCAACTGCCTACCAAGCAGGAGACCTGGGCTCGAGTCCCAGTGGGTACACATTTTCAATTTTACCCATCCGCAGTTACATTTCCTAAATATCAAAAGAAATAATTCATCACACACACGACCGAGGATTTGATTAAGGAACTTGGAGATGGATGATTCTTTCATTGAAAAGCACGTTAAATTTAGCTACCACCGTATAAATGAGGTAGAGAGATTAATCTGGATGTTGTCATCCGTAATTTACACTGATGAATAGGTACCATGTAAAATAATTGAATATTATAATAATTGTAGTGCACTGGTGCGCCTCAAGAGATGGGACAACCCGTCAGCAAGGAAATGATCGGAGGGTGATCTTTATTGATCGAAACCGGCAATCACAATAAAATATATTACGATATATTTGCTACAATTATTTTATTATTCCTTTTTCTTTTGTATGATCGCTGTTACTATCCAGGGAACAATGTTCCCTTAAATAAATAACTTAATTTTAAAATCTCGTCAGAAACTATCCCCAGATGAAGTTAGTATGAGATACTTGTTCTACATCGAAAAAATATTACTTTTTGCCAGTACACTTTCTTCGGTACTGAGTTACGTCTCCCCCCTCCCACCATCATGACTCACTGCGGAATTTAAGATACGTTTTCTCACCGTAACAAAAAAAGCATAAATCTCATATTTGATTTGTATAAAGCTAATTTTATATTGGACAAAATAGTGCTCTTTCCGACGTGTAATGTTTTCTGTAATATATATAGGTCGCAATTCAATTGTTCTTTTTTATAGTAAGACTGCGCGTCTTACTATAAGAAAGTTAGAAACTACTGATGTATTAAGTTTTCATTCTACTACGAAGTCTTATCGCCCCAATCTCTCTGACATGGTAAAAGTGTTCTTTTGATGACGAAGTGAGAATATTGTTAATTATGTCAGTATTCGAGAATGATGTGTGGAATACGCACATAATATGAAACTTCTTGGCAGTCCTGCACCGGGATACGAACCTGGAACCTTTTGCATTTTGCGGGCAAGCGCTCCACCAACTGAGCCGTAGTGGCGCGCTTCACTTCCCGGCCTTACAGCTTTAGATCCGCCAGTATCTCGTGTCCTTCCTTCCGCACTTCACAGAAGTTCTCCAGCGAGCCTTGTAGGACAAAAAAGGAATACAGCGCAGACATAACTTAGCCACATCCTAGGGGATATTTCCAGAACGATATTTTCACTCTGCTGTGGAGTGTGCGGTGATATAAAACTTCCGACGTATTGAAACTGCGGCAGGAGATCTTCTGTGAAGTTTGGAAGGTAGGAGGTGACGTAGTGGCAGATTTAAGGCCGTGAGGCGTGCCAGTCCGCGGAACGTTTACCCTCGATAGGCGAAGGTCCAGTCTGGATTCCCCACAGGTTTAATCTGCCAGTGTCAGTACTGGTTGAGGCAGTTAATGCCACGGGCAGTACTTTGCAGCGTGAGGACAGGAAGGCAGGCCGCGGCCACAGAAATACCGAGCGCCCTGCTGTCCTCTGTGAGCTGAGCCTGAGCGACGGCGCGTCGTTGGGCGCCACATGTTCTATTGGCGTGCGCCCAACCTCCCGATACCGATCCCACCTTGCCGCCTCCTTTTAGATCTCTTATTATTAGACGGGCCCTTATCATCACTGACCTCGCGACGGGTCGTCGAGTGACCCCGCAAAGTTGCGCGTGTGGCGAGAGACTGGAGGCTAGGAATGGTCGGATATCGCCGGACCAAACACGGCCGCGCGGTCTAAGGCATCATGCTACGGTCTGGGCGGCCGCTCCCGCCGGAGATTCGAGTCCTCCCTTGGCGCGTGTGTATGTGTGTGTGTGTGTGTATGTGTGTGTGTGTGTGTGTGTGTGTGTGTGTGTGTGTGTGGTGTTCATAGGATAAGTTAAAAGTAGTTTAGGGACCAATGACCACTGCCGTTAGGTCCCATAACTTTAGAAACATTTGAAAATTTTTGAGCATATTTCGACTAAAATATGTGGTCCGTTGGTGGGACACCTTCTAAGCCATCAAGGACTCGTCAATTTTTGTGTTACAGGGAAGTGGTGGTGGGGGGAGGGGGAGGGATGGATCGCAGAGGGAGACCTAGATCATTACAGTGAGCAGGTACAGATGCATGTGGGTTACCGTTTTTATTAAGACAAGAAAATGCTTGCACACGATAGCTTGAAGGGGTACATCGAACTAGTTACCTAGCTGAAGACAAAAGCAACAGCATTATACATTCACATTTACTCTCCAGTAAGTCCTGCAATATGGCAACAGGTAAATAATTGTCGAGATTTTTAAGTTAGTAATAGATCCAACTAACCGCCCTGTTATTAAAATGAGACTGATTACTTCCTCTTTTCTATAACTTCCCAATATTCTAAATAATGAAAATTTTACGAATAAAACTTACTCGTTTTGTCTAAAGACTAGTAGTTTTTATACGTTTGAAATGGCAATTTGATATGCCGGTATTTTTATCTGGTTATTACAAGATGAAATTTAAAAAAAATCATAAACGAGACCAAACGAACACCGAAAAATAGCGGCATTCCGAACTATATTACAGATAACAATTTTCCCGACTAAACACTCGATATTCGAGCAGTCTGTTGACGCCGAGCAGAAAGAGTGTACATAGGAAGGGTTTGGCACGTTATTTAGCGCTCCTGGCGGTGCCACGCTGTACTAATGTCCCATATTTTCGGAGGTTGTTTCGTGGTTGTTTGAAAGTGATCTTACGTGTACAAACATATAAGGCATTTTTTCGAATTCATACGTAACATTTGCGCAGCGTACAACTGTAGGCACTAAACAGTAAAACTGGGAATATCTCTCAATTAAAGTGATCACTGTCGAAAAATAAAATCCTATTTGTGGTATTGTATATATTCGGTGTCGTGAACAAGCACAAAAAAAATATTCAACTTTACGTCAGTATGGGAGCTTGTTATTTTGTCCTAGGTTTCTTCATTTTCTTACGCACTATAATGTACCATGTCACTTTGTTTTGACGCCCGAAGTAATGGCAGAATGTAGTTCAGTTTCCTTTTTGTTATCATACTACTTTGGTTGACGCGCTACTCACACGCTCAACATTATTGCGTGGACGGTCAAGAACGGGAAAATATTATTGCATAACATTTACGTCCGGGACGCAAAAGTTGGAATTTGCCTTAGTAGCCAACGGATCGGCGCTTGGCGGTGTGCTGCGCATTCCGACGAAGTCTGTAGCGTAACAAAACATCAACAGAAATTGAGCGGAGCGGGTGAACTAACGGCAAGGAGCGTCCTGTGAACACGTCATTGTACCAGAGACACTCTCTGGGGAGCACAACAGCAGCTAATTAGAAACTAAACAAGACGTCTGTCTCATTTACTGCTCACTTGGGCTTTCTGTGTATTTCTCTGCTGTTCCAAGAGACGTAACGGAGCGATATGGCGAGCTGGAAAGTTACACTGCGTCTGTTCTGTGACAACTACTCCAAGGAACACAAATATGTATGTTCACTGGTAAGCTGGTCTACCTTAATTACCAGTATGAAGATCTGACGCAAGAAAATTATTTATGCTGTCATGACGTATGGTGATCAGTTTCTCTGTTACTTTGGGCAGTGAGATACATAGCGTTTCCCAACGAATCGGGGATTTCATATCTTCAAAGAACCACATGGTACTTTCATTTGCATATTTCAGTTCACATTTTCATTGTTATTTATTTACTTTTTTGTCGTTCACATTTCCTTGCGGTAATTCATTTCAGGCCCATTTAATTTCTCTCGGTTGTATCAACAACTGTTATGCATCGTTCAGTACCACCTTACGTAGGACAACAAAATTGTATTGCCGCGGCGGATTAGCCGTGCGTACTGGAGCGCCGTGTTGCGGTGCGCGCGGCCGTCCTCCGTCGGGGGTTCGATTCCCCCCTCGGTCATGGGTGTGTGTCTTGTCCTTAGTTTAAGTAGTTTGTAAGCTAGGGACTAATAACCGAGCTGTTTGGTCATACAGACTTACAAACATTTGAATATTTTTGAAAATTGTATTGAACGAGCGTCGATAGTTCAGAGGTAGTGCAATCTTATTCATTATGTTGCACAAACCTCCAATATCGATCTTAGAAGGTCGAGATTATTGCCCGATAGCCTGCACTGAGCAATAAAATCAGAGTTTGAGTGAACCTGTACATGTGGGTGTACTGTAAAGATGGCAGCGCGGCGCGAACGTAGGAGGTTAAGTGATGCAAGATGCATGAGTAATGCGGCATCTGCATCTACAAAATGCAAACTACTATGAAGTGCGTGGATGAGGTTACCACATATTGGGGGGGGGGGGGGGGGTAGCGGGTACTTTTCCATTCTACCGCGCTTTATGGATTCTCGTAGATCAACTTGCGTATGTAGCGTGGGATGGACGACAGCCCAAGTGCATTTCTGCTTTACCTCTGATCTCCTATTCCTGGTCACAACGGGACCGAGACTTAGTAAGGTCATTGTACCATATTCCTAGATTCCTCGCTCAGAACTGCATCTTAAAACTACAATGGCGATTCTGAAAGTAAGTTCAGGTGTCTTACTTCCCATGAATGTTTACGATCACCCTTTTTCCTCCGATAGTTTCGTTCAATATGCCCAGGCAATGTCACTTTGAGGTTGCATTAGTCCATTTCTCTCATCAAAACAAGTATTCTGCAAAAAATATGTTCAAATGTTTGTAAATCTGTCGGACCAAACTGCGTGGTCATTAGTCCGTAGCTTACAAACTACTTAAACTAAGGTAAACTAACCTAAGGACAACACACACACACACACACACACACACACACACACACACACACACACACACACATCCATGCCCCAGGGAGGACTCGAACCTTCGACGGCGAGCAACCGCGCGCTCCTCAGTGAGGCGCCTTAGACCGCTCGGCAAATCCACCGCGGCGGCAACAAGTGTTCCAAATGAGTGTACTGGAATATTATGACTGACGGTGTTATTCGACGAAGGTGTAGTGCATTTTGTAACCAACGCACTAAGGAATTTTGTCGATAAGAGTAGACATCTACTGCATAGCTTGTCGAAAATATTTTTCCTTTTTCCACGAATATCTGGTATTAGGCTGCATTACACGATACACCTTAGGCGAGAGCCGCAGTACCACTCTAAAATGGTTCCACAAAAGGCTCGTCTGGTATTCCGTGCGGTGGTATTTTGTTCCTCTGGCGAAAGCTTTACTAAGCGAAACAACGCGACATCATGATTACACAAGTGAATTGTCAACCTGGGATTCTGGGTCTCGTGTACGAACAGAACCGGCTGGGTTTGACACCGCCGTTGCTTTCTGAATCCGCCTCGATTCGTACGAAGAAGATAGTCGGTAACCAGTGGGCACGTGCTGGGGCTCGGCGGACAGCAGTGAGTGACAGGAGGCTGCGCAACAGCCGCGGGCCCGGACTGCGGCAGCACAGCACAGAAGAGAGCAGAACAGAACAGGTAGCGGCGGTGGCGACTGTCGCGGTGGTCGTTTTGCGCGCCTCAGACGCCGCCTCCGGCGCTGCGTTGCGTAGCGCGTGTTGCGTGCGCCGCCCCACCCACTGACCCGCGCGCGGCCGCCGCACCCCTGCTCCTGCCGTCACACACCGCCACATTCACTGGTATTATTGTTAAAAGGGAATCTCACTGCACTGACAAGTCTTTTTATTTCATGCCACATATATTCGTCAAGCCCCAGTCAGTAATCATGAAAAATTTTTACTTTACGGGACGAGTTTCAATGCACTACGCACCATTCTCAAGTGTCCATACAGAAAAAAATAACAAACTAAAATATTGTCCTTTAGATATATTTGGAAAACTACTGTTGATTCAGGAACTGGAGCAACTGTATTTAATAAAATACCACCTGAAAAGCGGGCGCCGGACGCGGTGGCCGAGGGGACTGAGGCGCTCCAGTCACGGTCTGTACGGCCACTACGGTCGGGGGTTCGAATCCCCCCTCGGGCATGGATATTTGTGCCGTCCTTAGTATAAGGTAGTAGATAAGTAGTTCGTAAGTTTAGGGACTGACAACCCCGTAGTTAAGTCCCATAAGCTTAACAAACATTTGAACATTTGAAAGCACTTCATCATTGTCCCATAAATTTAAAAAACACAAAAAAAGAAAGAAAAAAAAAACACCGTGCGTTGCCTGGGCATGTATTTATTTATTCCTACCTTTAGTTAGTCCTTCTCCTATCCCTTCTCTCTCTCTCCCCATCTTTTTTCTTTTAAAATATATTATATTTATCGAAGAATATATAAGAACTAAGAACGAAGCAAGCTTGGAGTTTAACGTCCCGTCGACAGCGTGGTCGTTAGAGACGGACCTTACGCTCGGAGTATTTGGGTAAGGATGTGGAAGGAAATCGGCCGTGTCCTTTCAAAGGAAACATCCCGGCATTTGCCTGGAGTGATTTAGGGAAATCACGGAAAACCTAAATCTGGATGGCGCGAGGTGGATTTGAACCACCATCCTTTCGAATGCGAGTCCAGTGTGTTACCATTGCGCCACCTCGCTCCATATGTAAGAAATAAGGCTGTCTTGCGTAATGTACAAAATTTTAAATGCAGTATCCAAACAAAGAAAGCTAGTAATCACAAATGAGATATAAAATTCGATCTCATATTTATTGAATTAGATGTTGAACTATTTTACAATTTGTGCAGATATATATTCGTTTATATAAGTGATGTATCTCAGTAAAATCTGTTGCGAATACAATGAGTAGTAGTGATGCGGCGATTTTCCATAAACTTTACTGTTTATGTTCTCATATCTCATCAACTACGTGTCTCGAGCGCCACGTTACCGATCGCGCGGTCTTCCGCGTCGGGGGTTCGAATCTCCCCCCCCCTCGGGCATGGATATTTGTGCCTTCCTTAGTATAAGGTAGTTCATAAGTAGTTTGTAAGTTTAGGGACTGATGACCCCGTAGCTAAGTCCCATAAGCTATACAAACATTTGAACATTTTTTTTTGCCCTCACCCGGTAGAGTGAAGCTCACCGCCATTTTCGACGTCCGAGGTCCGAGACACTTAGAATTAACGCGTACTGTGAGACACTCCGTAGTCTACGCAAGTCCATCAAGAGAGTCCTAGGCTGCTTATGGAGGGAGTGATTCTGCTCCACGATAATGCGCGTCTACACGTCTCCAAAAAGTGCGAGCAGCTGGAGCATCCGTCCTACAGCCGAATATGACTTCCATCTGTTTAGTCCGCTAAAAAAAAAGAAAGAAAATTTCAAAGGGAAACGCTTCATATCATACGACGAACAGATTGACACATTAGAGGACTGGCTCTCGTCACAATCACAGGAATTCTGGGAACAGGAAACCCTTCGGCTCGTTAAACAGTAGGATATTTGTGTTCAGGCCTCTGGTGATTACTTGTGAATAAAGACTTCAGTTATACTCACAGTGTCTTTTCTACTTTTTCATTTGAACACCCCTCGTAGTTATGAATTTGTCATTGCCAGATATCTGCCTCTTTCCTTAACGTTTTAACGGGGCGGCTTAATTACACGATTCAAATTTCTGAGAACAGTGGACATCGAGGTAAGGACCTCAGTGTATGAAGCAGAGTGGGTGACCATGGGGTCATCCCTATAAATGATATACCAATTTGTTTCACACACACACTCCCAGTGGCCGTCTACTCCCAACAGTGCCAACGTGGTGCAACTTCGATTCACGGTCGGCACATATGTCGTCTCGTTTTTATAAGGTGGTAAGTCGTGTAACAGCGTCCACTCTGCTTCGAGTGATCAAATGACGAGCGGCGTGAGGAAATAAGCCGCGAAATTGGCACGTAAACCGCCAAAGTGGCGTCAAATCGAGGGGCTGTGCACCACGCGGCATTCGTTAATTAACTGGCTCATTACCAGGCGCTGCCCGGTTTGCGCAGCCCACTAATAGGCAGAAAAATAAACCGAAACTGTGTATAGCGCAAAAACTACAGTTAATCCGTTTAAATCTTTCATAAGTATTTGCGCAGTAAACAGTTTTAAAGTGAAATGACTGCAACATTTAATACGAAATTGTTTTAATTAGCAGTTTCGGTTCCCCCACAAGCAGCAAGAGATTTTATTCATGGTCCGTGATGTCTGAACTTGGTTTGAAAATATGAACAGTATTTTTCTTCAATCTGTGCTACTACAATAAGATGCTTTCCACCAGACGCTTTTAGTTTTGTTGAACATGAAGTAACTTCGGCGATGAAAATTTCATTCTTACAAGCATCGACGTGTCGCACAATTCATGGCACTTTTTCTTCCAGTGCCAATGAATATTTTTCGTTTTTTTAACAACATATATATTTTTACAGCTTAACTTCAGAAATCTTGTAGGAATTAGCTTTTCTACCCGAAGTAGTAAAAAAAGAGGCACAATGATGCAGTCATTTCAAAGAACTTTCAAGACATGAAAAAAATGTATCGGATAATTTGAAAAAAAAAAAAAATAGAAATAATCACTTGCCTAAGATGAGATAACTTTATGGTGCAAAAAGTGACGATTGAACCCAAATAAAGAAATATCTGAGGTCATCAACAATAAAAAAGGAACGTTAAATTCTGGTTATGCGATAAATCGCACAACTCTCAAATATAACATTTCGATTAAATACATAAGAATTAGTAAAGCGAAAAGTAATTGGAAAGAGCATATAAACAGTACCGTGTGGAAGGTAAACAAAAAAATGCGTTTCGTTGGCAGAATACTCACAAGATATCGCAAATACAGTGATGAGGCTACATTTATCCGTCCCTGCTGGAATATTGCTGCGCAGTACGGGATGCATACCATATAGGACGACCTTGGAATCGCCGCGGCAGAATAGCCGTGCGCACTAAGGTGCCCAACCATCGTTTTAGGTGATGACGACAAGGTGTTCAGCTCGTCTATATACACATAAAGAAAAACTGGCACAGTACATGGAGTTAGAGATCCCAAAATATTTTATATAACTAAATTCGAAAACAAACGAAGAAAAAATATATTGGCGACAGTAGGATTGGAACCATCGCATCTGCAGTATATGAGGCCAGAACGCTACCACCTGAGCTACGCTGGCAGATGCTGCAACTGTTTTAATAATTGGTATTTAAGGGTGCTTTGAAAACTTCAAAGTAGATTTTATCGAGAAATTTTGAGAGTTGCGTTGAAAGGCTTTGGCTGATTGTTATAAGTTTCGAACTTTGCGTACTATAAATATAAAGATCTTCTAAAATCCGATACTCATGTGATCTCCTTGTTAGAACTCGCATGTCGAAATACGGTAGTTGTTCTGTGTTTCTTGTCACGTCAGTGTAATGCTCCGTCATGTGCGCAGAACACTTGTTATCGCGTGCAGATGTTGTAGGTATAGTTTAGCGACCGCCGGCACACTCTGCAGCCTTTGGGTAGTAGGGTGCTTCCGCGTGGAGCAGCCGGTGGCCGTGTGATGCGCGGCACGAGCCGGCGACAGGTAGTGGAGTGGGCCGCTGTCAGCCGTCAGCCGCCGCCGCCGTGCCGCGTTGACACGCGGGACCCTGCGATAAAGGCGGCTCTTCTTTTTTCCGCCTCGCCTCTCGCGAGTGCCCAATTAAGTGCTCCGATACGAGTCGCTCTGTCCAATTAAGTCTGCGGCCGTTTCTGGGGCCTTTCACAAACAATTACGGCTGTTTTATCGGCGCGACCCCGCGGCCGGCGCGTGGACTTCTCACGTGGCGCCGCTGCTCTCGCGGGCCGCGGAATGCCTTTCCCTATTAGGATTTGAGGGGCAGTGCGCATGCGTCACCTGCCGGCGGCGCGCGGCTAGCGTGTTCGGGCCGCGCCGTGTCGCCTGGAATGCGCAACGCGCCAGGCGCGTCGCTCGTCCCGAAAATTCGCACCGCTCGTGACGCAAGCTGACGGCCGCGCACCGCCGGGCTCGCAGTATGCACATTTATCTTGCGCTCTGTTCATACTGTGTACCGCCGCAGTCCCCTCAGGAATGGACTCGAATTCGGAACAGCTCTGTGTCCACAACCACATGCCCCGCTCTAGATTTTGGTGAACTGTCTTCTAATTTCACTCGAGTGCCTGGGATGATTGATTTGAAAAAGGTCGCGAACGGGCTTCTGAGCCACCTCAGTCGATATCAAACTTGTGATCTAATGCTGCACCGAGCAAAGTGATGCAGTTGTAATACACTATAATCACATTCAGGTGCCGGCCGCGGTGGCCGAGGGGACTGAGGCGCTCCAGTCACGGTCTGCACGGCCACTACGGTCGGGGGTTCGAATCCCCCCCCTCAGGCATGGATATTTGTGCCGTACTTAGTATAAGGTAGTTCATAAGTAGTTTGTAAGTTTAGAGACTGATGACCCCGTAGTTAAGTCCCATAAGCTGTACAAACATTTGAACATTGAGGTGGATGGTGGTTCAAGCACGCCCCCGGCCATCATGATTTAGGATTTCCCTCGATTTTTCCTAAATAACTCCAGGAAAATGCTGGTATGGTTGTTTCCAAAGAGCACGACTGTTACGCCTCCCCTATCTAATGTATTTAAAAAAAATCTACGAAAATGTAAGTCAGTCGGCCAGATGAAACTACCCGGCCATCAAGTATCAGAATTAAGTCTCTCCATCCTCAATTTTTATTCAAACGCCGTATCCTTTTGCCCTTGCATGTTTTAATCGGTTTGTTTTACGATATCTGCTGTTCTAATTAAGGTAGGCAGTTCTTTTTACCTAATAACACTCACTTGCTCAAGCTCTTTCATTTCCCCTCCCCTCTTTCATTTTCCGTGGTGACATCTGCAGTAAAGGGATCACTGCTGGACTGTCATTGCCTTAACCGTACATGCCGTGCCTGTTTCTGGAATATGATCGGAAGAACGGACTTAGGATGTCCAACACTATTTGTTCAAAATACGTATTTTTTATTAATTATACAGTATATTTATTTTTCAACTGTTTCTACACCTACACGTAACGTATACTGTATGTTCCGTTGCTCTGATTGCTTCTGAAGAATGCTATGCGTGACCATTCAAATTTACTTCCATTTTCTCAACGTATTTGTCAGTCCACTAACGGTGCGAAGTATTCGCATGGGTCCTCTAAATTAAACAGAGCGTGTGTCCTGTCACTAATTACCACGCTCTCGACGGGAAATTAAACCCTAACCTTCCTTCCTTCATATTATTTGTTCTGTTCAACGAGCGATATTTTCTTTCGAAACGTTACTGGATTGAACACAGAAGTTTGTGTTTATATCATAAATAAAATGTACAAACAAATGCCGCGTTTCTTAATTTCAGAAACAGGCACACTTGGTTTGTATCGACTACAGCGCCATCTACCGCGAAAGGAAAACAAAGATTTGATAGAACAGTTTGTATGATTTAACACAGAATCAAATTTCTATAAAAATGGCGGGGATTCCCAACGGAAAAAAACGGAACTGACTCCGCATAAGCAGAAGGAATGGTTAGAAAGTTGCGTCAAACGTGTTCTCTTTAGTCTACTAATATAATTTTTCCGCAGAGCTGACATTCGTTGTGTGGTGAAAAAGCTTTACTGACGTCATATTGGCTGCATGACGGGTATTGACACACCTAGAACACCGAATACTGGTTAGCAAGTCTTCAGCTCAGTATGCAGGTGCGCAGATCACTATGCCGTGCCACAACTGCATGAACCACTCTTAGCACTCCTCCCGTCAGATGCAGCTTCTCAAATTAACCACCACTAGACGCAGTGCCACGGGCTATTATCATTACTCGCACTGCTGTGCCTACTTTCGCAGAAGTTAGAGCGTGGTGACGTCTGCAGTAAAGGAGTCACTGCTGGACTGTCATTGCCTTAATTGTACATGCCATGCCTGTTTTTGGAATATGATCGGAAGAACGGACTTAGGATGTCCAACACTATTTGTTCAAAATACGTATTTTTTTATTAATTATACAGCATATTTATTTTTCAACTGTTTTTACACCTACACGTAACGTATACTGTATGTTCCGTTCGATGCTAATATCTCCTCGGTTGCAGCATGAATCTTCAGCTCTCAAAAGTAATAACTGACCAAATTGCGACCGGGCATCATCGTTAGCTTCAGTTAATACTCGCTCGTCTTACCTAGTGGTAATTATGAGAGTCATAGACACCATGACCCAGATATTAGTCGCAAAGAAATGAAATTTACGTAAACAAAACAAAATCAAGAAAATTGTAGCTGTAAAAATTCTGATTGCAAAACAAATGCCGTGGACTTGGCAAAGAAATACCCATAGAAAGTAATGGAGGCAATCGTGATTACAGACCCATTTCTCGTCAGTTGATACCGTCAACAGATTCACAAACAAATAATGTTAGGAACGACCAATTACTCTTTCCTGTAGACTGTCAACTGCCATTTTCTCCATTTATCTTTCTTTTGACTCGTTCTACGCTACCCGCCACTCCAGTTTTTCTCCTGGTCGGCTCTAGAAGGTTTTTGTCGTGACACATCTCACACACTGTCTCTCCTCCTAGTCAGTGTTTTCCTTACATTCCATTCCACGTCAATTCTGCGTAGAAACTCTTTATTTCGTATCTTATCAGTCCGCTTGACTTCACGTTTTTCAGTAGCACCACGCAACAAATCATCAAATTATACCTTATGTTGGTTTTCCTACAGTCCACAATTCGTATCCATACATTAGTGTAGTCCTAGTAAGAAGCAATTGATCAGGTCAGGAGTTTTGCACCGTTCATGTATTCATGTGAGTTTCTAGCCAGTGGTGCTACAATAATGCAGATGTAGGCCGATGTGGTGTCTTTCCTGTTCTTTACACATCCCTCAGTCCCAAGTGAACTCGTGGTTACTCTCTCGTGGCTTAATATGTTGCAATACTCGCATTTTAAAACACGCCAGTACTAAGTTTTAAAGCCCTCAGTTAACCCAAGCAGCGTTTACATTTCTGTCCCCTGAAGGTGGAGCTCTTGTTTACGGTGATCCACTGAAGGGATACCCACGCCCACTCATCTGTTTCATAAGTCAGAAGTGGGGGATTATGTAACAACAGGAAAATTGCAGGACGACTGATTTATGCTCTTAATGTGATGTTGTAACCGCCCAGTTCCACTGTTACAACCAGTTAGAGACCTACATAAGTAAGAAAAGTGTTTTTGTGCTTGGTGTTCCGCAACTGGTAAAATTTGAGAGAAGACGCCGCCGTTGAATTGTCAGCACATTTTTCGGCCACATAATCCATCATCAGTGTTTGCAGACACAGAAGACCGATCTCCATAACATAGTATTCTGTATACTTAACAGTAAAAATGTACTCTGCTGTATTAGTTGTGTCGGGTATGAAATCATTTTGTGTTGAAATTATTATGCATCCACAATAACGAATAACCCCGTTGATATTTCATACCTAATTATTTTCACTGTTTCTGACAATTCCTGTAAGTGTGAATGACCGAACAGTTAACACTCATCAAGATGAATTGATACTTTTGCAGACGATAATTGTGTTATAATAAATGTCATTATTAAGAAGGCAATAAGAAGGTCTATGTTTTTCAAAGAATTATTTCGTGGTTCTCCATTTTTTTATACGGAATGTGCTATATTCACTTCTGCACAAAAGCATTTCTTCATAAACAGTGATTAATTCGCTCATGGTAGGTAAATCAACCTCTTTTCGATTAAAAATTGTTTTGCAAAGATTGCAAAATTATTTCCATAGACGACCAATTTCGGCACACAAAGATACCATCTTCTGATCTGATAAGTCAGCAACAATATAAATGTAACATCTCATCAGACCGGAAGATAGTATCTTTGTGCCGCTCGCATTAAAAACAACTTGCGATTGTGGCAAACAATATTTCATTTTAACAAACATTTTAAAAGCTAAAGCAGTCAACAATCCGAAGATTAAATTTTACTGCCGCTAAATGCCCTCGTTTGTATCGCTTTATTAGCAGATTTTTCTGAAGAAAACGAAGAACACGCTTAAAAACAACGGTGACTAACAGTCTGCTTCAATTTGAAGGGCAGTAATTAGATTAAATTCACTGCAAAATATGTCGGAAACTGCTCAACGTATCAATCTTTTTCAAGTTATTTTAATTAATACCTATACAACTTACCCAGGAGCACCCTTAAAAGCTCTTCATACTATTTCTGACAAACGTTTATAAAGAACTGGAGTGGAACCGAGTATTAGCCGCGCGGTCTAAGGCACCATGTCGCAGATTGCGTGCGCGCTCCCCATCGGAGGTTCGAATCGTCCCTCGGTCGATGATGTGTGCGTTGTCCTTGGCATAAGTTCGCTTAAGTAGTTCGTAAGTCTAAGGCCCGATGTACTTAGCAGTTGGGTCCTTACAAACATTTGAACACTTGGACAATAGTTTATTCCATCATTGTTTGAATTATTGAGAAAAACTTTCTATAGTGTGTTAATTACTATTCAAATATGTGCGTGAGAAACCATCAGATCCATGAGACGTACCTTAAGGAGGATCGAATGTCAGGTAAGGCGATGCAGATGAATAGGGACAACCATCCCGTTATGTTCGAATACAGCATTAGCAGTGTGCTGCTTGATGGAGTCGTGTCAATTAAATACCTAGGCGTAACGCTGCACAGCGATAGGAAATGGAACGAGCATATAAGAACAGTCTTGTGGAAGGCGGATCGTGGACTTTGTTTTATTGGGAGAATTTTGGGAAGGTGTGATTCGTCTGTATAGGAGACCGCATATAAAACGTTTGTTCGACCCCGAGTATTGTTGGAAGTGTTTGTGATCCCCACCAGATCGTTTTAAAGGAAGACATAGAAGCAATTCAGAGGCGGGCGGCTAGATTTGTTACTGGTAGTTTCGATCAATGCGCGACTATTATTGAAATGCTTCGGTAACTGAAATGTTGAAGAAATTTAGAGGGACTGCAGAACGATTCTACTGCTGGCAACCTACATTTCGGATACGGACAACAACGATAATATCAGAGAGATTACTAATTGTACAGTTAAATACAAGCATTCGTTTTTCGCTCTTTCTATATGGGAGTGGAACAGAATAGCAAGTAAGTAATAATGGTAATGAGATCCTCAGCCACGAAACCTTTGGGTGGATTGCGAAGTATGTACGATATGTAGGAGGGTTAGAAGTTAAATAGTGGCAATACTGCTGTGGAGACTACGCAATAGAATCTGCTGTTGTCGCTGATAGCACACGTTGTTGACGTACGAACCTTACCTCCGAGCAAACGGACTCGCCCGTCCCACGCCACCGGCGCGCGCACATTCGAGTTACTTGTGAGCGAGCAGTGTAACGTAACGGCGTCACTATGATTTCCAAACAGGAACAACGGAGGTGGATGAAGACTGAATTTGCCAGAGGTCGTACAGAACGACAATGTAATCAAGGTCTCAGACGCATTTGGAGCCCTATGAGCGCGCAGGAGAGGCTTTCTCGCGCCGTCTCGTAACACTGGATGAGTGATGGGCCACATTGTACGAGCCAAAACTGATACGTCAATCCAACGCCTGCAGTCATTATGGGTCGCCGCGAAAGTTGAAGGTGCGTCAGAGCCTCTGTATATTGAAAGTTATGGAGATTGTCATGTACGACTGAGATGGTGTTACCGTAACGCATTTACATTCCTCCATGGCAGACCGTCGATGCACATTTTTACTGTTCCTTTTCGGAGTATCAACTGAGACCAGCTTTGCGAAAGAAGCGTCAACACACTTTCTGCGCAACCCACCCATCATTTTGCACGCCAATGCGCTGTGGCTGATCTGTTCCTTCAATGGGACCGGGAAGTACTGTACCAGCCACCATACTCTCCGAATTTAAGTCCTCGCGACTTCGATTTGATTCCAAAGATGAAGCACTTCGTGGCATTCGCTTCGGAACTGTTCCAGAGATTCGACAGGTAGTAAGTAGACCGCTCCATTTGCACCATCCACAGAAAACAGTCTGCTAACTATACTACGCCATCCAAATAGCTGGCGACGGGTTGTACACAACGCTGGTGACTGCTTGTAGGACAGTAACAGAAACAAACATATAACACTTTTGTGTCGGTTGTGAATAAATAGTTGACACTATTTAAGTTCCAACCTCGTATGTAGATGATAGCCGCGGCGGTTTAGCCGCGCGTGCTGGAGTGCCGAGTTGCGGTGCGCGCGGCTGTCCGCCGTCGGAGGTTCGAATCCCCCCTCGGGCATGGATGTTTATGTAGTCTTTAGTATAAGATACTTCATAAGTAGTTTCTAAGTTTAGGGACTGATGATTCAAATGTTCAAATGTTTGTATAGCTACGGGGTCATCAGTCCCTAAACTTAAAAACTACTTATGAGCTAGCTAATCCTAAGGGCCGGCCGCGGTGGCCGAGAGGACTGAGGCGCTCCAGTCACGGTCTGCACGGCCACTACGGTCGGGGGTTAGAATCCCCCCTCGTGCTTGGATATTTGTGCCGTCCTTAGTGTAAGCTAGTTCATAAGTAGTTTGTAAGTTTAGGGACTGATAACCCCGTAGTTAAGTCCCATAAGCTCTACAACCATTTCTTAATTCTAAGGACGACACAAATATCCATGCCCGAGGGGGGATTCGAACCCCCGACCGTAGTGGCCGTGCAGACCGTGACTGGAGCGTCTCAGTCCCCTCGGCCACCGCGGCCGGCAGGGACTGATGACCCCGCAGTGAAGTCCCTTAAGCTTCACAAACATTTGAACATTTTGTAGATGATAGAATTTTTTATTGTGTCACGAGTAAACAAAGCATTGGAAATATGGTCCCTTTTTACCGATAAGAATTGGATGAATGCAGAAGTGAGACGGTTGACTGATGTCCCATCCCACGGTTCTCTTTGTAGGAAAAAGAGCAGTGCCGTGTGAGCCCCCGGCTAGGGTGAGGGTAGTGTGCGGGGCCTTTAAAGCGTCGTCAGCCTTGCGCAACACTTTGTCAACTGATGGAGCGTGAGAGCGCGCCTGACCGCGGAGTTTACACGCGCGCGCTGGCGTTTGCCTTCGGTCGCACGGTTTTCGGATTTGTTGTGTTTGCAGATATCGTGGGAGCGCTGCAGCGGAGAGGCAGATAGCGGCGCAAACAGGCGCGGAATCCACCGGCCTGCCGCGATAAACGCCACCGCCTGCGGCGACTCCACTGGCCGGCGCAGAGGCGGTTGCAGTCACCCGCAAATGACTCGACAGCGCTGCAGGCGCACGCTTATCGAGCGGCTCATGTCTACCAGGAGGATTAGCGACGACCGCCGGAGTGGCCGCCGGCCTGGCTGTAGCTTTTATAGTCGCCGTCACGTAGGAAGGCCCTTCTGCGCACAGAGGCGGAGCGATAGTGGAAGCGTGGAGGGGAGGAGCTACGGCCGAGCGACAACAGTTGCGCCTGCGGCAGAAACATTGCGTATCTCGGGCTAGCCATGCGCCTACGGAATGGACATTATTGGTCGCTATTCTGTGCGCACGACGGCTGAAAACTGGGCCGCCTTCCTACGTCACGCGGACTATAGGCGGTTTCCCACAGGCCACTTGCTGATTACCGGGCTCATACACAAGTCCAGCCTTAGTTGCACGATTCGGAAACGGTTAGAGAACGTCCACTGCAGCGACGGCTGGTGCCTGCTGCAGTGAAATGACTGAGAGCTCAAAGGGGCCTAGCTGCTTTGTGCATGGTTGTTCGTCGTTGGAGGTTCGGGTCCTCCCTCGGGCACGGATATATATAAAATGTGTGTGTGTGTGTGTGTTATCCTTAGCACAAATTAAGTAGCTCGTAAGCCTAGGGACTGATGACCGCAGCCGTTAACTCAGGTTTACAAACATTTGGTATGGCTGGAGCCTAAAAGAAAGGACTAAGGTGTTCACTACTTTTACTGCATTAAAAAATTTACCTTTCCTAATAACTGAATCAATGAGCCCTAAAGCCGCATCTCGCCTTACGCATGCGCAAAGTCTGCTCTAGCCCAACTCTTACCCAGATCCTAAGTTCTGTGATAGTGAAGAATACAAACGTCATTGACGCTCAAAAATGTTCAAATGTTGTGTAAATCTATCGAACCAAAGAGATGAGAATCTGAACCTCAGTACCGCCTCGACAACGTTATGGTACGTATGTGTGCTACCTCCACGAATTAGAAGTTTCTCATGTGATAAAAATACTCTGCAAAAACAAATAACATGCTCTGCTACAACAATGGAACGATCGGTGATAGTTTGAACATACAATACTATCTTTTTTCTGTTCCCCGACACCGCTGGCGCTCACACACTTTGACACGCATAACACTAGACGCAGACAGCGGGGAACACACTTCGGCGACAGGAAGGTCATTCGGCCACCGCTCGAAACTATCACGCAAGAGCAAGAGCAACAACTACGCCGAACCCACATGACATGAGACAAAGATTAGGTGGAGATGGCGAGTTGCAATAAAGTATAGAAATGAAGGAAGACTCCTCCCACAGAAATTTTGAAATTGAGCTGCGAGACTTGAACGCGACCCAGTACAGTTTTTTTTTAGGGTTTGTTCCAGAGCCGACAAACTAAGGCGGTAGCGAGCGCACGAAGCAGCCTCCAGCGCTGTCTGGAGAGGGTTCGGATGCCGCTGCATAGACAGCAGCAGTCCGCGTGTTGTTTTGATCCACATACGCCGGTCACACCCGGTCTTTCTCTTCCGCCGTGGTCTCGCATGCGCAGGTTGGGTGTGGTTAATTGGATTTTCCGTAGTTTACGGCCTGACCGGATGCTCTTCCCGTCGGCGGGCTATTAAATTTCGCCCGTCCTCCCTTTCCGAGAGGAAATACGGTACCCCCAACTGTCTGCGTATAGCGTTATACATGTGAAAGTCTGTGGACGCTTCGTAATAACTTGAGTACCGTCTAACTGAGCTGACATACGTGCATTCCTGTCGGTTCTGCTGTAGGATCTGTGAAAGTAGGAAGCGTATTCAATCCAAGTCATGGACCATGTATATTTGTTTGAAGATGTATGGTAAGACGTATACAGTACACATCATTTGATACCTAATCCATGGCTTCTGTAGATGGGTAATGTACGATCGAAAACGTCCAAACATAAAACGAGGATTGCTCAGATTGTGTTTCAAATAAATATAAAAAAGGGCCGACTAAGAATAAATGTGTCTCCCCTGCGATTCTTCTAAATCACTGGTATCACTTCAGTAACAAACAAAAAAAAAGCTTTAATTATCAGCTCTTACATTATTTTTCGTTGATGTCATGTACTAGCCGACTTTCGGGGGAGTAGATTCGTTCTGGAGTCAGCTTTATCCGGCCCGATAAATTTCGGCAAGTGTTTTTCGAAAAGAAAGTTGTTTGTAAACCTATGGGTCATCAGTCCCATTCTTACAAACTAGTTCAACTAACTCACAGTAAGGACAACGCGCGCGCGCGCGCGCGCGCACACACACACACACACACACACACACACACACACACACACACAACCGCGCGCCCTAGGGAGGACTCGAACCTCCGACAGCGAGCAACCGGGCGCTCCGCAGCAATACGCCTAAGTGCGCTCGGCCACTCCACCGCGGTTCAAGGAAAAGGCGTTGCCTTACCTTCACCGATTTCCATTTGAGTTCCCGAGGCATCTATGTTTTTGACGTACTAGACTGCACCACCTTAAATTTTTCTACATTTATATAGAAAATAATAGCGGTCCTATCACAATGCCCTGCACGACTCAAGACGATACTCTCGTTTCTGATGAACATTTGCCGTCAAGGAAAACGTACTTAGTTCTGTTACTTAAGAAGCCTTCGAGGCACTCAGATATGTGGAAACTTTTTACATATGCTCTTACCTTAGTTAGCAGTCTGCGGTGTGGCACTTTTCGGAAATCTTAAGACTGTGCAGTCTACCTGCTGCCTTTAATCCATGATTCGTACAATATCATGTAAGAAAAGGGCAAGCCGAGATTAACAAGAGCGGTACTTCCTAAAGATCATGAATGGACAGAAGCTTTTTCGTCTGGAGGAAATTTACTACATTCGAACTACTGTACTCAGTCTGGAAATAATGTGAAGTCAGGAGTCTGCAATTAAAAACATTAATTAAATTAGTGCTTTTGCATTTTGTGTGTCTGTGTCTGATCTTTGCTTTCAGAATGTAATGTCAATGTTTAAATGTTGTAACTTATTGGGCCAAACTGTTACTGTTATCAGTCACTAGACTTACGAACTACTTAAAGTATCTTACACTAAGGACAACAAACACTCCCATGCCGCCACGCCATTCCGCGCGGCTATATAACGTTATTTTGATCTGCGAAAGTAACCGCGGTCGGCAGATGGACGACGTATCTGCAGTGTGTTGGCGCCTTTACTTGTAAGTAAAAGGTCGACATGTCGCCTATTTGGAGGGCTGGTGTGCGTTAGAGTGTCAGTGGAGGCGGCCAGCCCGGCTGTGGGGGCACTTGCCGTCGCAGCCGGCTGTTCCCGCCAGCCGCGGCCCGCGCGCTGTTTGCCCACAACTTTCGCTATCGCCGCGGCCGCGGCTGCTCGCCGCGTGTTGACACGGCGCGGCCCTTATCGAAGGCGCCGACGCTCCCACGATCTGCAAGGCTTGCCGCCCGTCACCCACCTGCCACCTGCGCCCCCCTCTCTCTCTTCTCTCTCTCTCTCTCTCTCTCTCTCTCTCTCTCTCTCTCTCTCTCTCTCTCTCTCTCTCTCTCTCCATCCAGCCCTCCATCCCCCTCCGCTCATGATCAAGAAGAATCGCAGTTTCCAATCATGCGGGTATTTACACCCTAACTTATTTTATTTGACCCACAGTAACAATGATTTCCTTCCAAAAACTAAAAAAATCGAAAAATTCAAATAAATATATATTATTCCAATCATTATGTATTGAAATATGCAATGAAAATTTATGTTTATAACTTATTTAAATTGTTGGTTTGAAAGGGTAAGAGTTATATTCTTGTGTAATGTTCGACACTATGAGACTAGAGTTACAATTAGAAACCGTGTGCCGGCCGCGGTGGCCGAGAGGACTGAGGCTGTCCAGTCACGGTCTGCACGGCCACTACGGTCGGGGGTTCGAATCCCCCCTCGGGCATAGATATTTGTGCCGTCCTGGTTCGTAAGTAGTTCATAAGTAGTTTGTAAGTTTAGGGACTGATGACCCCGTAGTTAAGTCCCATAAGCTATACAAACATTTGAACCTCATGCCGCCGACAACAGTCGCTGGAGCGCGATGCGTTCTCGTGTAGCTCGGTGAGGCCAAGCCCCCACAATCGCATAAGCGGCCGACGGGGAACAGCGGACAAATTGGAGAGCGGCTCGGCGGCCTTTGTAGTGGCAAATTTCCGCGCGAACATTAAATGTGCATAAGATTCGTTTGATTAGAGAGAGTATTTACTGAGCATACAAACTGACTATACAAACATTTGAAAATTTTGGGAACCGTGTCTCGAAACTGACAAAAGGTCATATATACCTTCTTTTTTTTTTTCATTAAGAGTAGAATAGTTGTTTACTTCGGCTCGAGGTTGTAACGAAAAGCCAATGGGATTGACGTTTTCGTCGACTTGTTACTCTGTGTATTCAAAAAATGTTCAAATGTTTGTTAAGCTTATGGGACTTAACTACGGGGTCATCAGTCCCTAAACTTACAAAGTACTTATCGACTACCTTATACTAAGGACGGCACAAATATCCATGCCCGAGGGGGGGATTCGAACCCCCGACCGTAGTGGCCGTGCAGACCGTGACTGGAGCGCCTCAGTCCCCTCGGCCACCGCGGCCGCCTCTGTGTATTAGATTGGCACCCTTCTCTCTTTATAACGTAATTATGGAATAGACACACACACACACACACGCACACACACACAAAACACACACACACGCGCGCGCGCACGCAAACACGAACACGAACGCGCGTGCGCCCGAGGGACGACTTGAACCTCCGACCGAGAACGACCGCGCGCACTGCAGAAAGACGTATTAGTACGTAGAGCTATTTCGACGCGGCAGAAATGTTTATTATGCAAGTGGCTACTGAAGGAAATAAACAACCAAGTTTTGTTGCTCCCTGTTGGCAGGCGACATATTAAGTGACGACAGCAGCTAACCGCCCTCTGTAGGAACAGTCGCCACTTGCATCGTAGAGTTCGTATATACCGAGCGAGGTGGCGCAGTGGTAACACAATGGACTCGCATTCGGTAGAACGGCGGTACAAACACACCTCCGAACGTCGTGATTTAGGCTTTCGTGATTTACCTAAATAGCTCCAGGCAAATCTTCCTCCCCATCCATAGAAAGAAGAAAAAATCCGATCCTGTTCTCCGTCCCTAATGACCACGATTTCGACAAGGCGTCAAACCCAAATCATCCTTTCGTTCCTTCATGATGCGCACGCCGAACGAGAGGCGTCCGCGGAGAGAGCCAATTGACCCTGGCGGGCCGGCCTTGAAATTTCGGGACCGCCGATCTCCGGCATCTATCGACGTCCGAGTAAGCGCTGGAAGTTTAGCGTCCTTAACAAGATCACATCACTGAAATGCTCAGACGCGCGATGACAGAAAGGCGCGAGCAGATGGTCCGGGCCGTCCAAGCACCTATTGAAGTTTAAAGAATGGGACCGGTCCCGGCGAGAGCTCGCATGCCGGCGGAGCGTTTGGTGGGCCCCTCGCGCTGATTTTCCCGAGACAACGGCCGCCGCACAGTGAGTCCGCATTTTTAGCGGGACTGTCCGCCAAAGTGTTCGGCTGCGCCACCGGTAGCCGGGCTATCCAGGAGCGCCGTTTCCAGTTTTTAACGCCTCCTGGCTCCCCAGAACAGGTGCGCAGCCGACCGCCAGATACGCGACCAGATTGGTCGGGGCCCGCAGACATAATGTAATCTGCGGTATCTGCGCGCCCGTAACGCCGACGGCCGCCTGCTGCCGCCCAAGACACGTCATCGCGTCGGTGAGAGTCGATGGCCCGGCCCAACCGCTACCACCCAACTGTCCGACTGCCTACGGGCACACAGGCATTCTACCAAAAGTATTTGATAAACGGAATCTGTTACAGCGGCCCTGTGATATACTTGAAGTGCACGATCACGACTTTATGGCGCTCGATTCCCATTTGAGGTAGGTTCTCAGGGTAAAATCTTTTTGCATTAGGCCGAACCTGCGTCATTTGTATGGCTATTACAATCTTAGTCCAAAAATATTCAAATATTTGTAGACTGAAGTAACTAAACTTCTAAGGAACATCGGTCCTTAGACTTCATGAAATTACTCCAAGGACAACACACACCCATGCTCAGGGACGATTCGAACCTCGGACAGGAGCGTACGCGCAATCCGAGAGGTGGCGCCTCAGACCACGCGGCAATGCATCATTCTTAATGTAACTGTCACATCAGATACACTAAGTTTCAATGACGACCCGGAATTTCCACCGAGGTGAATTAAACAAATTGATTAATTGCTTTCGTAAACCATATCTGATTCACAGATATTGCTCTGCTAATTGCACCATTTTATATTAGAATTTTATTCCGATTTTAAGTGCAAAAAGAAGTTTCTAAAGCACATTTCTTCTACAGACTAATTTATCCGTATCGGCTCAAACCTTGGAGAAAAGTAGATAACTTGATAAGCATTTATTTCCGTTGTAAAAATAAGGTTTTCAAATTCAACTAAATTTAGCATATCCAAAAAATTATGAGCTTCAAAGGTTCGTGGTTGTTTATCAGTTACTTTTAGTTTCGTTCCTTATACGTTAATTGCAATAAGTTTTTACGTAAGTAAGAAGTTTTCCTGAAGATATTTTTTAAAGGCCTTGTAATGCATCATATCTGTCCACCACGGCAGCTAATCAGCTATGTCGGAATAAAAGTTGAGGACAAAAATGGAAAACTCTATCACAGCACAATAAATGTCAGGTGTTCAAAGAGTGTAAACCTTAGGATTCAGACCACCGAGGTCATCAGTTCAAATGTTCAAATGTTTGTATAGCTTATAGGACTTAACTACGGGGTAATCAATCCCTAAGCTTACAAACATGAACTAGCTAACACTAAGGACGGCACAAATATCCATGCCCGAGGGAGGATGCGAACCCCCGACCGTAGTGGCCGTGCAGAGCGCGAGTGGCGCGCGGCTGTCCCCTCGACAGGCGAGGTCATCCATAGACTTACACACTACTGTAACTTATGCTAAGGACAACATTCACAAACACACACATACATACAACATGCTCGCAGTCGAGGAACGTCTTGAGCTTCCGGCGGGAGTGGCCGCGCAATCAGCATCAAGGCGTCCAAGACGGCGCGACCATTCTCTTTCTGGCGCTGCTGAAGAATGTCTGTAGAAGGATGACGAGAACTAGAATCTCACGTGAACAGCTCTCACAACGCCGAACTCTACGTAGGATATTCTGTTCACTACCTTAAGATGATATTATATCGTTTTTAGTAATTACTGATTGCTTTTAATCATAGGCAAAACTAATGAAAGATCTAAAATAGAAATATATCTAGAAGATACTTCCGGTGGTAAAATAAGACACAGAAAAATACAGTGTGTGTGTGTGAGAGAGAGAGAGAGAGAGAGAGAGAGAGAGAGAGAGAGAGAGAGAGAGAAAGAGAGAGAGAGAGACGGTCGAGCCACTATCAAACATCATTATCACATGTCTAAGAGTGTAGGAAACCGATTTGTTTTTTCAAACTGCCGTTGACGACGAAGTAGTTAGAGATGGAATAGGAGCTTGGATTGGAAGATGATCGAGAAGGAACCATTCTTTCATTTTTCAAACGCAGTCTAAGATAACCTCGTTAAGCCGAAGAGTAGATAGTCCTATGGAGAAGCGTAATGACAAATGTCAGTACCATCTCTTACCACCGAGCCTGCTTACTCGCTTTGAGTGTCGCGGCGGAGTGGCGCTATGTTCTGATGCGCGAGGCCGTTCCTCGTCAGGTGATCGACCCGCCCTCGGGCATGGATGTTTGTGCTGTATTTAGTATACGTAAGTTCATAAGTAGTTCGTAAGTTTAGGGATTGATGACCCTGCAGTTATGTCCCATAAGCTTAACGAACATTTGAACTAGCTCTGAGGGTTTGGACCTGAAGTTATGCCACATATGGCTATTCGGATGATTGTACGAAATATGTTGCAGCGCCAATCATCTTCATATCGGAAAAGATATGAGTTAGAATGGGAAATAGATAAATGTGGTCGGATAGCTATTGAGCTTGGCAGAAAGAGCAAACTTAACAGGAGACATTTCTTCACTGTTATACGACTGCCAGTGAGCAGCGCGGTCAGGTGGACATATGTAACAGGGCGAACCGGAGACATTCCCACGGGTCTCTGGGAGGCGCAGGCTGCTGTAGATAACGGCTTATCTCTGGCCCTACTTTTCTATCACGCGCGCTGCACTCGATGCGATCTTCGGTAAACAGGGGGTGGCTAGCTTGTCACCACTGCACATGTCTCGAGCGTGACAAATCGCTTCTCATATACATTTATAGGTCAACAGGTAATTAAAAATATTGTGACTCTTCCAACATCTTTGTAATTTTAATTAGGACAAACATTATTTGACTGTCCCAACGAAACAAGCGAGAAATATTTTAGTGATCATGTTTGCGATACCGACGTGTATGTACCGCCGATATGAACACTACATCTCACAACCATGAAATGTAGGTTTTACATTTGTGGAAGTTAGAACGTAAATTTTATTGTCTGTTCATAGGTATTAGTCAGCCAGTGACATGATTATTATTTAATGAATGAACATCACTAACTCTCCACACACGGAAAATGAAAAAAACAGCTTTGTACTAGTGTTGCACATTATGAGAATTACACATACGAAAGAATGTTTCATCTACACATCCTGTTTTCCCACGCGGAATATGGGCGTGTACGCCCTATCGGTTACAATCCTTATTCCAGTAATGGAGACCGAGTGAGGTGGCGCAGTGGAAACGCACTGGACCACCACCACCTAGAGAGAAGGCCGCGTCGCTCTCCTGTGAAGTCAGGTAGAGTAGGTTGCGCGCGTAGCTGACTGGGTAACCGCTGGGGCACTATGTCGCAGCAGCGAGCCAGTGAGCTACGCGCGCCCAACCTACTCTGCCTGGCTACGCACGAGAGCGCCGCGGCCTTCTCTCTAGGTGGTGGTCACTGGACTCGCATTCGGCTGGCCGCGGTGGCGTCTTTAGTATAACCTAGTTCATAACTAGTTTGTAAGTTGAGGGACTGATGACCCCGCGGTCCCATAAGCTTTACAAACATTTGAACATTTTTGGTATCGCAGAAGTAGTATTCTCGTAAGCTGTGACGCATTGTTTCAGGTAAGTGGATACTTGACGAAACAAAACACAACAGTTTGGGCAATCAGAATCCGAGTGTCTTCCACGTAAACATATTGAAATGAAACGAAATTTGTTTCTAGATACTCACTGCCCTGCACCTTATGAAATCTTACGTATTTAGTGCCGTTTGTCTTGGTTTTGGTTTCATGTACGCAAAACTTCATCAGGACTGCAGGTGTCTATGAAATACAAGCCACCAAATGGACAGTTGTTTATACATAATTATGGCTATGAAAGGTGTCGAGGCGTCAGGGTATAGGCAATTTACGGAGCTAGCATGCAATACGTTGCCTATAAGCACACATTTTCATTCTCAAGGTTTTATCGTGTACTGGGGTAGGTGTGGTATGCAGCTGCAGCACACCTGGTTAGTGGACCCTGGTAAAACGACGAAATCTATTCGTCCCACAGTGAATTGACTAAAACTATTTATTTATCTATGGCATATGTCAGCAGCATATGTACAAATATCAGTAAAAGATTGTACAAGAGCTCATTTTCAGTACATGTGAGTGATCAATGATATATTATGACAGAACACTTGGAATTAGGACATGTATGATGCGAGACAAGCTTTCGGCTACACATCAATGTTCAGATCTTGAATCCACTTCATAGCCTGAGGTGTAACTTCTGTAAAGTCCTCAGCAGAGCCACTATATTTTCTTTCTGGGCACACTCTTATGATGTGGTCCAGCTCAGATGCTGTCCACTTGAGCTGTCCACGAGTCCCCACTTATAAAGCATGGCCTTAAATCTAGTATGGCCACTTCTGATGCGAAACGTCTACACAAATGGCGACCATACTGGATCAGCGATCTCTCACGGTCTTTACCAGCAGCAGCAAAATTGACTAAAACGATCTCTGGCTTCGCTGGAAAGCGACCACTAACTTTTTATTTTCTCTAAAAAAAGCTGTTCCTCGTGGCATAATCGATCAGCCCTAGATATTTGTTTCAACGAACCCTGTCTATGCGCTTTTAGGTGTGTGCGACGATTTCTACAACCAAGTGTAGGGCTAGAGTGACTACTACTGCTGTGGCGTGAATTGAGATTCGTCTGTTTGTAGTGTCAGCTGCAGGCCGCTGCAGCACAGGATGGATGGGGAGGAGCGGTCGTGAGGCGTGTGTCGGTATCTGTTTGCTCGCCACCTGCCGATGCGATAGCGGCCGGCCGTGGGAACGCCTCGCAGCCTCGATAAGTGCGCGCCCGCGCCCGCGCCCACCGGCCACACCCACCCGCGACGCCCACGCGACACCCCGGCCGGCCGCTCGCCCCCGCACTCTGCGTGACGTCACCACCTCTTCCCCACTCCAAATAAGCGCGTCCAGCGACCTAATGGCCTGGCTGTGAGCGTGCATTGTTCTGTTTACTCTAATACCTCATCCCGATTTGTCTCTCCAGTGGTACAATGCAACATTTGTTCCAGATACTGCTCGGAGCTCTAAGCGGGTTCACTTTAGTGCCAATGGTAGGACTCGTCTTACCTATAACCGACGTGCTACCTAGTTTCCTCGTCGGTCTTAAGGCAGGGGCCAAGATTTTTTTACAAGCGGCACTCCTCAGTTGTGATTTGTATCAAGAATGGCATTCTGACCAACAGCTCCGATAGTGAATTGAAAAACTTGGTTCATAACTGAATTCCGTCTACAATCCGGCTTCAGGTACAAAAGTTAAAGTTCGTTTACGGACATTTCTAGGTCCTTTTTCTTCTGACTTTTCCTCCCCCTTGCTGAAATCCGAGATCACGTAATCATTTTTTGTGTGATGTCAGATTTAGCTACAATCCCCCAAAATAATGAGAGATTTTTTAAATGGGTATTTCAGTGTAACGACGTTTAATCTGTGCTGTATTACTTTGGTGAAATTAAATGAACAATAGTTTTGGAATTGTTAACCGCCATTCACACAAAAATGACAACTGAAACACAACCATTAATCTGTGACCCCCTCTCCCTCCCCCCATAAACAGTAAATCTGTCGTACGTAAACAATCAGTAGAGACCACTGCGTTTGCCTTTCTCTCTCTCTTTTTCCCCCCTTGTGTTTACACATGACATCTGCTTAAAAGCTGTCATTATTTGGGGATGTGATCTGATGGTTTCGTTTTACCTGATATTTATATAGGACGTATTTTAAAAGACTGTTTTATAAAACCAGTGTTCCAAACCTAATTTTCGTTTTCTTCTGTTCCAGGTGAGTTCCCAGTGTTCAATGCCTCTGCGCCATGCAAGTCTTACCTGGTGAGTTGTACTCAGTTTGTTTTCTCGTTCCACGACGATTTCCAAAACCTTACATCTCGAAACAGTGAAGAAAACTGTACCAGGGTTCTGAATATACAAGAACTTTGCAGTTTCGCGAGTCGCAGTGACCGCGCGGTGTGCGGCGCGCCAGTCTGCACTGTCGCTGCAGTCTGTAGCATGACGCCTTAGGCCACCCGAACCTTCCGCGCGACGTCAAACGTGAAAGCGAAACATTACTCACAACTCGTCAAGGTTCGCACGAGGATACGAGTTGAAAGGTAAATAGATGACCAAAGTTGCTCACGCAATCTTCTTGTTACGTGTTTGCAACCTGATATCGGACAGCTGCACTGACATCGCTTGTAAAAATAACAGTCGATGAGACTGTTATTTGTATATTACCACTGGCCACTGAGTAAATTGGCTGAGGTCAAACAAGCTACAATGGACCGGCTTCAGAATGAATGTAAGAGTGCGAAGATCGTTACCGCATTACACAACTTTCAAATAATAAAGATATTTGTCAATAGTATTTTACTGTGAAGCCGTTCAACCAATGACGGTTTTTATTAACTTGGGTCTCCTAACGACCCCTTCAACCCTGCCTTTCACACACCACGACAAATGAACGAAAACGGAACATTCTCGAACACAGAAAATTGAGTCATTACGAAACCGAAATTAAGAATGCTTCCTCCTTCGAAAGTAAAACAGAAATCTATCTCGCCCTGAAGAAAGCGCCATTTTCCTTACTTCTAATGAATTTACGAAGGGAAAGAGTGCAGAAAAAAACACCATACACACTAAACCAATCTGCTGGTGTGTACAAAATGGGCATGTGTGTCATCACGAGATGAGAATGTTCAAATGTTTGTGGAGATTATGGGACTTAACTACGGGGTCATCAGTCCCTAAACTTACAAACTACTTATTAACTAGCTTATACTAAAGAAGACACAAACATACATGCCGGCCGCGGTGGCCGAGGAGACTGCGGCGCTTCAGTCAAGGTCTGCACGGCCACTACGGTCGGGGTTCGAATCCCCCCTCGGGCATGGATATTTGTGCCGTCCTAGTTCGTAAGTAGTTCATAAGTAGTTTGTAAGTTTAGGGACTGATGATCCCTTAGTTAAGTCCCATAAGCTTTACAAACATACCTGCCCGAGTGGGGATTCGAAACCCCGACTGCAAAGGCCGTGCTGACCGTGACTGGCACGCCGCAGATCGCTCGGCCACCGCGGCCGGCATCACGAGACGATGAATTAAGAAGTAAAAGGATAAAATGACATAAGGTAAAATGCTTATGAATAAGTGAATAGCATAATCTTCCGCTGCAGGTCACACTGTTGTGTCTGAATTGGAAATAAAACTTTGAGAAAAATGGGTACCACCCAGGTTCCCCACTCCTACGAGGAGATTTCACAAAACTAAAAACGAACTTCCACACTTGCCGGAGATGACGCCATGTCGGCAGTCGGAATGCCATTGCCTGCCTCGCGGTAGCCGCAGGTGTCGGTGGTCGAAGGTCAGAGAGGATCGCAAAACCGTTTAATGGATAGACAAGCCTCTCTGCGTCGAACCCTGCGACCTGTAACTGTGTTCGGCAGCCGCGCAGACATTGTAGCTGACGCTGTATATGACGACGGTGCTAGTGATGCGCTTGTCTGACCTTCCGGTCTCGCCACTGCAGAGTTGTGTGACACTTTGCCGATTTGCGCCACCGCAGTCCCTCTGGCGGTCAGCCCGGCTGTATTTGTGGGTCATCGGGACTCGACGGCCAAGCACAAGTCGTCACAATGGTACCTCGTCCGTGTTGCGCATGTCAGTGGCAAATCCGAAGACACGTCTTTGCACAACGGCACCTGGGCAGCGGTGTGTGTATTTCCCGTGAAAGCGGTACGTCGGAGTGGCAGCCCTGTCGCTGGTGGCCTCAGCGCGGCTCTTTTTTTCGTCGTCACGTTGGCGTCCCCGCCCGTGTGTCGCCAAGACGCGCGTAGGAGGCAATGGGCGCATTGTCTTTTCCGGGCTTTCGTGAAGGCGTCTGGAAAGCGCAGCCTCGTTTATAATGAACTCGCGCCACACAAAGGCAGCCCGTCCTGTCCTAGCGGGCGTCACCTGTAACGTAGCTTGCTGTGCAGCTTCTAAGTGCAACACCCAACATCTAATGCGCCCTTCTGGTTACGTCGTTACGATGTTAGCGGCTTAACGGGAGAATTTTATTTGTAGTCACTGTGCGAAACGAGGATGTGCATACAAACGCCCCGTTACGGTGTGTGGCGGGAGGGTAGTTTATCAAAACGTGGAACTCTTGATGAAAAAATATATGTAATGTAGTTGGCTTTTATTGCTTCTAACGTGGCCGGTATCGAGCCAGCCCAGTCAAGAATAAGCTGGGCGCAATTTTCATGTTTCATACAAACAACATTGTGGTAACAATAATCTCGCAGTGTTTGGAGCGCAGGTCAGTAAAGACAAGGTCAGCACTAAAGTTAAGCACACGGAAGTGTTACATAAGGCTCCAGTAAATTTTACCTAAATTTCCCTGAATAAATATACAGACACCGACAGGAAAACCCAGAAAACTAGTGAACTGGCAGCCGAATGTGGTTTGTTCGTGGTACGGAGCCAGCGTTCGAGGTACATTGGAGGGGGTTTGAATGTGGGCTCCGAGTGGCCACATCAATCTTTCGATTTAACACGCATTTCCTGCAACCATTGTCGGACAGCATAAGAGCTATATTGTGGCACGTTATCATTTTGAAACACTGCACAACCATCAGGTTTTCTGAAGGCCAAAATTGGGTGGAAATAGTTGCGGGTCATAAACATACGGTGAATCATTAAAAGTCTCTTTGAGAATAACTAACTTTGATAGCAGGCAGTATCCGGCGACTGATGTCGTCTGAACCACACGCGGGGCCTCCTATTGACATAGTGCAATTGAAGTCGTGGTTCGTCCGATCATATCACATCGTGCCATTGCTTCAGTGTTAATTCGTGGTGAGCGACTATAAATGTGAGCCGTTTTGCCCGGTGAGTAGCGCTAACAGTGGCACCAAGCCCCATGGCACACGCATTTCTGCGGATTCTAGACTTGGAGACGTGTCTAAGACACCTTGCGTTGAATTGAGCAGTGATGTGTCCCACTATTGCTCTTCTGTCACTACTGACGATCCGTCCCAGATGACACCAGTCACGATCATCGAGGGTAGCGGAAAGGCCAGTAGTTTGACTAATGGGGAGTGTGACATCCTCAATCATTCACGATACACTATGGACTGAATGTTGTGTTGTTGTGGCCTTCAGTGCTCAGACGGGTTTGATGCACTCTCCACACTACCCCGTCCTGCGCAAGCCACTTCATCTGAGAATAAGTACAGCAATCTAAATCATTTTTTATCTGCTTACTGCATTCTCCTTCTAATGCTAAATTGACGATTCCTCAGACTGTGTTCCACCAACCTGTCCCTTCTCTTAGTCAGCATATTCCAGTAACTCATTTTCTCCCCAATTCTGTTAAGCACCTCCTCATTAGTTACGTGATCTACCCATCTAATCTTCATCATTCGCCTGTAGCTTTCGAAATGTGGTGCACTTCTGTCGAACTCAAACTTCCCAACCGTTGGCCACCGACCACATACCCCTTTCTGTTCACGACTACGTCACATGCGTCTTGTACAAGTGCAGCTGCCACCTGCAGCCCCCCTGGGCAGCACCCCGCGGCACGTGGTGAGTGCAGACGGCCAGCAAAGGCGGCGGAATGCGCCCGGCGGCGGCGCGGGGGCGGCGTCTGCGGCCGGCCGCGCTGTGGGTCGCCCACGCGCCGCCCACGCTAATTGAGCCGGCACTGCTCGCCGGCCATCACTCACGCCAGACAGCCGCCTCCGCCATCCACTCCACTGTGCGCCTTCCTAGACCACCGCTACTTGTTACCGAGCCGGTTGCGCAACTGTCTGCGCGCTTCCAAACATCACGCAGCGACGCCCCCGTTCTGATTTGCACTCGTATTCGCGGCGCTGCGCAGACGTTCGCTGATACTTGGTTAGTAGGTACTTGTCGGTCCGCAGTACACACTCTCGACTTCACTAGGCCGCTCGCTCTGCATCTCACGGCGCCTATAGATAAGCTCAGCTAGTGGCGCCGCCACATTCTGGCACCGGCCGGCTGCTGTGTCCCGCACCAGGTGGGCAGCCACTGGCGGCGGACATTCAGGGTTCAAATGTTTGTAAAGCTTATGGGACTTAACTACGGGGTCATCAGTCCCTAAACTTACAAACTACTTATGAACTTCTTACGAACTAGGACGGCACAAATATCCATGCCCGAGGGGGATTCCAACCCCCGACCGTAGTGGCCGTGCAGACCGTGACTGGAGCGCCTCAGTCACCTCGGCCACCGCGGCCGGCACATTCAGGGTGGGGCACTGTATCATACGGTGCGAATCACACTCCGACAACGCTCCCATCACCCCCACTGGGTTTGGCCACAATGTAGTCACTCTACTGAGCACTAGCGAACAGCAGACACGACAAGTATTACGATTTGTCCGTAATGATCACGATTTCTAAGCAAAATTTACGGTGCTACGGGATCCTATGCTAAAATTACGGAAATAGTTGTTTGATTTATTTTAGTACTTTGGAAACCCAGTTTGTCGTCGGGTCATTTTATGAATACTACAGTTTCAGAAATAACGCAATACTGTATCCTTTTATCATCGGTTTTGTACTAACAGTATAATATACACAAATACTGAAGTCGAGCCGGCCGCGGTGGCCGAGGAGACTGAGGCGCTCCAGTCACGGTCTGCACGGCCACTACGGTCAGGGGTTCGAATCCCCCCTCGGGCATGGATATTTGTGCCGTCCTTAGTATAAGGTAATTGATAAATAGTTTGTAAGTTTAGGGACTGATGACCCCGTAGTTAAGTCCCATAAGCTTAAGAAACATTGGAACATTTTGAACTGAAGTCGAGTACCGATAACATCAGTACTGCGGATGCGTAAATATGTATTTAGGTTGCCATTTGGCCCACTAACGTCCTTTTTGTTACGTCATTAGCGAGTGTAATTCAGTTATTGAGTAGCCCTTAAATTAACTCTCGTATTTTTGTCTGTTTCGGACATACGTAAAAGTATGTGAGGTGAATGTAATTTTTTTCTTCTAACCTCTCATATAATCTGCAGAGGTATATTTCTTTTTTAGTAGGCACCTTCTCGTGTGTTAACAATTATTGTTATACAATTAAGCAACAAATGCAGATTTTACCGTCAGTTTTTGAAATTTCAGGTTGCGGCCGTTGTACACCCCACCCCTCCTCCTCAATCCTCGCCGCATTACGGATAGCTTCTTTTCAAACTTGGCATCTCTGGTGAACAGTATTTTCCAACTATATTGTACAATTGGTTACGTTTTCAAGAGGTCACAATTCAACGTAAAATTAAAAAAAAATTAAATTAAAATAATGCATTCATTGAATTGCTAACAAATGCTTTAACAATGGCGAATCGTTTTCTTTCATTGCTTGGATCGTCTAAGGACCACACACCAATATCAATGCTTCCATCTTTGTTGTTCTTTCTTTTTCCTCCAGTATTATTTCATCCTTTCACTATGTATCGTTTTTCAATCCCCACGCCATTTTGACCGTGTGTTATTTTTTTCTCCTGCCTTCGAATCCTTCCATTTTTTAACATTTTCGTCTTGGAAATTTCCCTTTCTGTTGCATCTTTTTCACTCATGTTCTTTCTCTCCAAATCTTTTTTAACTTCTGGAATCCAGGCTATTGTTGACTTCTTTTCCCAAAAATACTTAAAAATCCGTGTAGTTAATGTGATGCTGTACAATCTGTCTTAAGTGTCCAAAAAAATAAGTATCTTCATTCGTAGTGTTTCACTTATGTTTTCTATGTTGCGATAAACTTAATTACCTCTCAATTTCCATATCTCTGTTTTTTTGATAGATTTTTTATTCATTTCATTTTTTATTTTCTTTTTTACTTTTTAGTTCAATAAGTCTGACCACTAGAGAACTCTTAACAGTTGTGTAATATTTTCTAAAAATATCGGTTGTGTACAATTATGCCCACTAGATTAAGATTTCAGTGAGCAACTGGGTTATTGGTAAGAGTACAAACCCTATGGGGCATGGATTCGTTGATTGACAAATGTTGACTTCCGCACTTCAGATAACCATTTTTGTGGCGAATTTTAAATTTTTTATTGTGTAACGTGGTTGAATCTGCAATACTTCCGTAATCATAGGCGCCGGCCGCGGTGTCCGAGCGGTCTGCGGCGCGCGAGTCACGTTCCGCACGGCCACTACGGTCGGGGGTTCGATTCCCCCCCCCCCCCCTCAGGCATGGCTATTTTTGCCGTCCATAGTATAAGTAGTTTGTATGTTTAGGGACTGATGACCCCGTAGTTAGTCCCATAAGCTCTACAAACATTTGAACATTTGTAATCAGAGGCACTTAAGTCGCGTTGGAATGACCGAGCGCTCAAAGGCGCCTTGCTGCGGAACGTGCTTTCTCCCCGTCGGGGCTTAGAGTCCACCTTCGGGCATGGGTCTGCGTGTTCTCCTTCTGTAATTTTGACGTAGTTAAAGTAGTTTGTAGACCGAGTTACTCATTACGACTGTAGTACCATAGATTTACAAATATTTTAGTTTTTGAACAGGCACTTAAAAGTGACTCCTTAGTCCATTGTAACTAGTAGTGCATTGAAAGTTAGAAAATTCTTTTTAATGTATGATCATATGGAAAAGAAAACAACTATCATTTGTGGGGTGCAGCTTTATTCATAACCGTTTTCGAGTAATTATTGCCCTTCTTCAGGTATATTGTGTCCTGTAGGTTTACTCAGATCATTGTGTAATAACATGTGCATTGTGTTATTGCACAATACTCTCAGTAAACCTGTAGAGCACAATTAATATACCTGTAGGAGGGCAATAATTGTTCGAAACCGGTTATGAATAAATCTGCAACCCTAATGCAACTGGTGGCTGTTTTCTTTTCTACCCTAGGAAAACACAGCTACTACAATGGGTTAAACAATATGTTCGTCTAAAAAGCGACTGTCGCTGTGGAACCGAAATCTATTAATCCGGTTTTTGTGTGTATTATTGACTGCAATTAAACATATCTGCCCAATGCCGTTTTCATACTTGATCGTGTAGTTTGTAAGTTCGCTGTTTTTCAGTAATGGTGCCAGCTGTGGGGAAGGAGTGTGTGTGTGTGTGTGTGTGTGTGTGTGTGAGAGAGAGAGAGAGAGAGAGAGAGAGAGAGAGAGAGAGAGAGAGAGAGAGAGAGAGAGAGAGCGAGCGCTGCCCTCTCGCCTTGGGGCAGCCTGGCGCGATAAGCGTGGAGAGAGCCGGTGAGTCAGACGGCGCTGCTGCTGCCTACGCGACGCCCGCGGTTCGGCGAGGCAAAGGCTCTGCGGGCGGCGGCAAAAACGCGCTGCTCACGGCGGCACGTGTCCGCGTCTGCCCACGTGGGCCCGCCTGACACGTGCTGCCGCCCTCCACATGTCGCCCTCCGCTGACTCCGGCGCGACACACAAAAAGGCGGCCCGAGTCGATGCCCCCGCCGGAGATTCCCTTCCACACCCCCGTGCCTCGCACGCCGATAGAGAAACTGCCTGATAAATTCCACCGAAGCGAATTTGTAGGACGAGATGTTGGGCCCGGGACCGGCTCCAAAGGGGACCCGCCTGTACGACACAGGGAGTGCCGAGTTGAGCTGTCGCACGGCACAGCGCCGCGGTTGACAGGGTGTCCCCTCCAGCTCGACCGTAGCCTCTTTGATAGTTCGGCGATATATTGGAAGTTCCAGTACTCGAGAGGAAAGATTTACTTTTAAAATTATGACGTTGAAATAAATACAGGCAAATGACCGCATGGCGCTTCTTTTCACCTTGCTTGAAAACTAGAAATATTAGTTTGTTTTGCGTCTGCTGAACAATGGCGTAGATGAGGTAACTGTCTCCCACGATGAACGTCGCCTTCACACCTCTCTCTCTACCCCTTCATTTCTCACCTTCCTCTCCCCCCTCCCCCTCCCATAGTAAAGGAGAATGGAACGCGAAAGCGGAACTCGACCTATCATCAGGAATCTGAAACTCGGCGTTATTCGTTAAGAAATTATTGCGTTCTTTCCCCCCCCCCCCCCCATAATTTGGCAAATCCTGTAGTTTAGCCAGTGCCACAATTGCGTGGCCGATCGCAGTGCAACAGTAGCATAACTTTGGTAACTGCTATATAAAAGATGTTTTGAATCTGGAAATCTGACATTCTTGATGTAATACGTTTATTAGGACCAGCCCATATACAATATGAAAATATTATAATTCAGAAAAAAAAAAAAAATGTTTCTAAATAAAGATTTCTGTCAAATCATATAAAAACGCAAAATGCAAATAAAAAGTGCATATATTATCCTGCAAAGTGTCTCAATTGTCAGGTAAGCAATGTACGAGAGTAATGATTAGCTGGCATTTATGTTCCTGATGACAAAAAATTGATGTCCTAAGCAGTTTGGTCTCCCAGGTTTACAAACATTAGAACATTTGCTCCCCAATTCCGTTTAGTGCCTCGTCCTTAGTTACGCGATTCTAATGTGTAGGCCACTTTTTGTCTGTAGCATCACATTTCAAAAGCTTCTGTCATGTTTCTGTCTGAATTTATCATCCACTTTCAACTCCTGTGCAATGCTACACTCCAGAGAAATTCTTTCAGATAGGAGTGTGTAACATTTATATTAACTAGTATTACCTATGGTCGAAATTCGACCAGTTGTGTTTGCAAAGTCATGATAAAGGAGAAAAAAAGTAATGTAATTGGAATTTATATGAGAACAGGTGAATTGCTTAAATATATTTAATTATATTTAAAAATTGAGCATTACGAGGATTTAAAAATGGGGAGGGCAGTGCGAATAGAACCAGGGACATCAAGATTAGAACTCCAAGCGTTAACTAAGCTCATTTTACCTGTACCAATAGGCCACCTGTAACGGGTTATAATATGGTGGCAAAACTTATAGAGAATTTGGAATATCATCGTAAAATTTCTTTTTCTTTTAACCATTCTTAACGGCTACGTACACACATAATTTTTATATTCTCAATATCTATGAGAAACCACCTTTAGAATTTTATACGTTTGATTGGTCTTCTTACATGATAAATACATCTACCTTCATTTTCGTGTTAGCGTTTTTATATAATAACACTAGTTGCGAAAACCAGCAGTGCCTAGGTATATATTTCTCCGGTCTTATATTTCCAGTGTTACATTTCCTCCTGCACACATCTCCTCTTCCTCTTGTGTGTCCATCTTCTCATTGCCCTCTTTCTCTTTCTCTCTCCAGCTCTTTCTCTCCTTCTCTCTCTGACCATCCTCTCCTTCACCTCAACATCTCATACCAGTTCCCCTCAGCTGGCCTTCTTCTATGTCTCTCCTCCCCCTCACATGTCTCTAGTAGTATTTCTTCATACTCCCCTCTTCTATCATGCCATTTGTCTGTCCCACTCCTCTTATCCTCCACATTCTGTGTTCCAACTTGTTCTTTCCCCACTGTTTCTCGCCCCTGTCATGTAGACTGCCCTGCACAGCAGGTCGATAAGGCAGGCCGTGACACTTATTCCCAAACAACAAACAGATTGTGCAAGGCTGCCTATATAGTAGGGACTATAAAACACGTTTTTGCCCATATCTTCGCTCTTATGGGAGCTAGGAGGTTATTAACCCCACAGTGCTGATTCTCATGTTGCAAGCAATGTGTGTACCAAAATTGGTTGAAATCGATCCAGTAGTTTCGAAGGAGATGTTTAACATACATACTCACAGCCCTTTTTATAATGTATGTTAAGTCTGCATCCGCAGCAGTTTGCCCTCCCCCGGCTGTGATCCGCCACAGCTAAGTTGGAAGAGCTTCCCGAAATTGAATTTATTTATTTATTTCATTATAGTCGACATGATCGATTGGAGAGTGTCCACAACTGCACTATGTTATTTTAAATGTGTTTATTTCCGTCAACTTTTGCAATATATTTGTTTAATAACATGTTTCGATCACTTTGATCATCTTCAGATCTTGTAGTTGCGTCTGCAACTCGTCTGGCTGAGTAATGGCGTTTGACCTCCTGGAGGTTAATTTTCGGTTCCTCCTCGTCATGGGGACAAATGTTCAAATGTTTGTTAAGAGACTTAACTGCGGGTCATCAAAAAAAAAAAAAAAAAAAAAAAATGTTTAAGCTTATGGGACTTAACTACAGCCGGCCGCGGTGGCCGAGGAGGCTGAGGCGCTCCAGTCACGGTCTGCTCGGCCACTACGGTCGGGGGTTCGAATCCCCCCTCGGGCATGGATATTTGTGCCGTCCTTAGTATAAGGTAGTAGATAAGTAGTTTGTAAGTTTAGGGACTGATGACCCCGTAGTTAAGTCCCATAAGCTTAACAAACACTTGAACTTGAACTTAACTACAGGGTCATCAGTCCCTAAACTTAGAAACTACTTATTTACTACCTTATACTAAGGACGGCACAAATATCCATGCCCGAGGGGGGATTCGAACCCCCGACCGTAGCGGCCGTGCAGACTGTGACTAGCGCGCCGCAGACCGCTCGGCCACTGCGGCCGGCGTCATGGGGGATACCCGAATTCACTATATAATGTATTTTTGCGTAGCACAGAGGTGTGGGGCGTGTGGCGGCAGCAGTGGGTGTGACGTCACGGTGGTGCGGGCGGCGGCACGTGTCGGTTCGGACCTACCGCAATGCCGGCTGGGCGCGATAACCCCGGCGGCGGCGGTCAGGGCGAGGCGGGCGTGGCCGCGGGTCAGGGCCGCGGCGAGGAGAGGAGCGGCGCAGCGCATAGCGCGTGCCGACCTTCCGTCTTGCGGCCGCCGCTTATCACCAGGCGGGCAAGGCCGCCACGTGCTGCGCCGACAACCCCAACACGGCTGCCGGCCGCCGCTCCGCTGCACGCCGCTGCTGGCGCCACGGCCGGTCCCGTGGCGGCAGGTGCCACGCGGGGGATAGTTTTTGCATCCCATCCTCGTCGCCACTTTTGTGTGGTACATACATGCAACCGGAAAACTATAGGAAAATTTTTGTTGTCGTAGGTGTCGGTGGCCGAGTAGAAACAAACCGACACAGGAAAGCACGCGTGTGCAGGTACGGAGGTGACCAGCCAGTGCGACAGCAGAAACTAGAACACTAGGCTAAATTAGTACAAGATATATATTTCGTGCAGTCTTGGTAATACTTAACTTTACATAGTTCTTGACTGCAGAATGCTGATACATAGTTTAGATAGAAGCCTGCCTATTGATGATTCCTAGTGCCTATCCGATAGCCAAGTCTTAACTGGTGCCTAGCTGATTCCCAAGGGGCCGATGCAGCAGTCGTGGCCACGAGCGGAGTTGCAGCAGAGGGCGCTCGTGGCTGACGTCGTAAGAACGCCGCGCCGTGCGTGCATGGCGGCACGCGGCGAAAGTACGTGGCGCGCACTTTAGACTTGTGCGACACCACAATAGTAATGGTTGCAACTTCATACGCCAAGGAGATACGGTACTGCGAGAGGAATTTCTCAGAGCGCTGAAAGGTTTGATCAGAGAAAAGGCCCATGGAGTAAACGACGTTCCATCTGAATTATCAATATCGTTAGGAGAGCCAGTGATGAAGAAATGGTTCCACCTGGTGCGCAAGATGTATGAGACGGGGGAAATACCCTCATACTTCAAGAACAGTGTAGTGATTCCAATTCCGAGGAAAGCAAGTGCAGACAAATGTGAGACGATCTGCACGGCCACTACGGTCGGGGGTTCGAATCCCCCCTGGCGCATGGATATTTGGTCCGTTCTTAGTATAAGGTAGTGGATAAGTAGTTTGTAAGTTTAGGGACTGATGACCCCGTAGTTAGGTTCCATAAGCTATACAAACATTTGAACATATTTTTTTTTTTTTTTATTTATTTATTTATTTATTTTTTTTTTTTTTTTTTTTTTTTTTTTTTTTTGACAAATCTGAAACTTGCAGAACTATCATGGTTTAAAATACTAACACGAATTATTTACATACGAATCGAAAAAACTCGTAGAATCTGAGACGATTAATTTGGATTTAGGAGAAATGTAGCAACACGTGAGGCAATACATTGCGACTTATCTTACGAGATAGGTTAAGAAAAGGGAAATCTAAGTTTTTAGCATTTGTGGATCAGAAGAAACCTTTTGAGTGGAATACACTTTTCTGATTCTGAATGTAACAGGGGTAAAATATAGGAAACGAAGATGTATTCAACTTGTTCAAAAACCAGACAGCAATTATCAGAGTCGAAGGGTATGAAAGGGTCGCAGTAGTTGGGAAGAGAGTAAGGCAGGGTTGTAGCCTTTCCCCAGTGTTGTTCAATCTGTACAATCTGCACAAAAGACCTGGAAGAACAATTAAATGGCATGGACAGTGTCTTGAAAGGAAGATATAAGATGAACGTTAACAAGAGTAAAAGGAGGATAATGGAATGTAGTGTCAGAAAATCAGGCAATGCTGAAGGAATTTGATTAGGTAATGAGAAAATAAACTTAGTAGATGAGTCTTGTTACTTGGGTCGCAAGATAACTTCTGACGTCTGAAGTAAAGAAGATATAAAATGCAAAATGGCTATGGGAAGAAAAGTCTTTCTAAAAAAGTGAACCTTTTAACATCCAATATTAAATTAAATGCTAGGAAGTCCTTTCTGAAAGCATTTGTCTGGAGTGTATGGGACTGAAACGTGGACGATAAGGAGTTCTGACAAAAAGACGGTAGAAGTTTTTGAAATCCACTAAAAGCAAGGTGCTGGGTTACAGCCCCGGTCCAGCACACAGTTTTGATCCTCCAGGAAGGGAACAGCAGACAGTCGCCCGTAGGGTTAAAAATTGTCTACAAGTAGTCTCCGAGGCTGTGACTAAACCTTGCATCCACATTATTCGTTATATCAGTAATGGAAGTGCTGCAAGGAATGCAGGAGTATTTTTGCAAAATTTGCAAGTTTGTAGACATTTACTGGTAGAAGTAAAGATACGAGGGCATGTCGTGAGATGTGTTTGGACAGCCCAGTCACAGTGTTCTCGTGGTTAAATAAAATTATGCTAGCCTCAGACTAGATAACTTAAAAAAAAAGTTAAAGCAGTCAACAATACAGTGCGTTACTAAGCATGTTCCTGTGTGGAGGTGGTATGCTGTTGTCTTCCTCCGACCTTCGAACTGACTTTCCCAGTCAGTTATAGGGGGACCTACAATTTAACGTGGATTCCGAAGCACGGTGCTACTCGATATTTTTGACTTCAGCAACAATGCCAGAGGTGAAAGAAGTGGAAAGTGACAGGTAAAAATCCCTAGGACATGGCGGGGATCGAACCAGCAACCTTTGGTCTAATATTCCTGCATTCTGCCACTTTGCTACCGAGCCAAATTGGCCGTATAAAACAATTACAACAGCAACCTTTGGTCTAATATTCCTGCATTCTGCCACTTTGCTACCGAGCCAAATTGGCCGTATAAAACAATTACAACTTTCCGTTGACTACTTGTGGCAGGCTGACCCTTAATATTAGATAGGAATTATAGGAGCGTTCGGCACGCACTCTTTAAATTCTGCCTCTTAACAAAGACTTTGAAAACGAGTAACGCTGAATTAAAATAGCGCCGCCACACTGCGCAGACTGTGCGTCACGCGGGAAGATCCATAGGTTAAAGAGCAGTGTCCTATGCGAGGGCGAGATAATACGACCTCGCCTCGCTTCTGTCCCTGGATAAGTGTATACGATGCTTGTCTGTCGTCCATGCATTGTGCGTGGGCTTTAAAAAATATTTTGGTGCTTTTAAACAGTGCAGTTTGAGATTTATCCGACTTCAATTCCGTACTGGACGCAGCAGTGAGGCAACAACCGCTTCTCTAAGAAACCGCATGTTGGTTACTTGAAGTTTTGCCAATATCTCTGAATACCGTGTACCATACCTTACCTTCATAGAGTCCACAGGTAGTAAAATGGTTTGAAATAATATTTGCCTGTGCTTTTTGGCTTTTCCGTGTTACTACACGTGACTGTTCCATCTTTCATTTTCTTCTTCATCTGCCAGTCTGTTCCAGCCTTACCATCCCCCCGACAGCGAACAGCCGCGCGCATCGCAGCACGGTGCTCCAGTACGCACGGCTTATCCGCCGCGGCTAAACAGTTTGACCTGTAGCGAAATTTTACACTTACAAAATGTAAGTTACTGTTGACTAATCTTAACCCTTTCAGTCCTGAATTATTTTTAAAATGAAATAAAACATTTTCTTGCTTTTTTCGTGCCCATAAGACCCTATCTGTTGTATATTTGAGCAAAATAAAAAAAATTCATACTTCGTTCCAAAAATAAAAAGTAAAAAATGCGAAAGAAATTGGACACTGGGGCAGAAAGGCAGTTAAGGATATGAAATAAGAAGTCAACAGTTATAAATGCCTCTCCATATTTATTGTGGAACTTATATCGCAAACTGGAATTTGTGCGAAATTCATAAATTAATACATACAACAATTTCATCCAATGATATCATGTATGACGCACTCCTCAATGGGCACAACGGGTCCGCCAAGTTCACTGTTTTTCATTGTAGCACGTCAATCTGGTGTCAATTGTCAGCAAGAAGCACGAAACTAAAAGCGACAGATGCCCACTAAATAGGCTAATGGGTCTCAACTATTTGTAATTCTATGGGACCAAACTACGTTGGTCATCAGTCCGTAGACTTACAAACTACTTAAATTAAGATAAACTGACCTAAGGACAACACACACATCCATGACCGAGGGAGGATTCGTACCTCCGACACGGGAGGACTCGCGATCCGTAACGGTACGCTCCAGACCACTCGGATACTCCCGCGCGGCAGGTCTCAAAGTAAAGCACATCCGTATATTATTATACAATTAATGCAAAGTCGATGTGCCGGCCGCTGTGGCTAAGCGGTCTGCGTCGCGCCAGACAGTCTGCACGGCCGCTACGGTCGGGGGTTCGAATCCCCCCTCGTCCTTAGATGTTTTTGTCGTCTTCAGTATAAGGTAGTTCATAAGTAGTTTATAAGTTTAGGAACTAATGACCCCGCAGTTAAGTCTCTTAAGCTTAACAAATATACAACAACAAAGTCGGCGTCCACTATAATTGACACCAGGTCTGAAAGGACTAAACGGAATACTCAAAGAAGTAGTAGTTCAGTGTTCTAAAATAGTCTGGAACACAAAGCGGACGGGCGAGTACAGTGATCAGAACGCACGATTATATGGACCGAGTTATGCATCAGAAGACCAAGCGCCGTTACTTTATATTTCTAATGTGAGCGCAATTAGTGCTGTTTAGTAGCTATTCGCTTGAGATTTCACTACTAACTAAAATAACACTAACCCTTCTTTGGTACAAAAAGTTGAGAAACATTCACAAATAAATATATTTTAAGGACATGTAAAATTTAGGTTCCATTATGTCAGTTATGACATGGCGCTTGGACTAGTTATGCATAACACCGTCCATATGATACTAAGCAGGAACTGAAACAGAGTGACCGGATTGGGAGCGGCTGTCTGGCCCTGCTGGAACTGGAACGCGAACTAGTTCCTGGTACTAGAAGTCGCCTCCAGGTGCGGAGTCGTAAAATGGGAGCCACTACGACTACGGAAGTGAACTGGCGTTCGTTGTATGCATTTCGGCTTTGCTCGTGTTTACCGCTGTGGCCAGTCATTTGGAGCGAGTGCTGGCGAACGGCGCAGCGCCTGCTATAGTGTGCCTGCCCCGCTGCGCCCCGCCTTACGTAAGGCTGTCAGCGCCGCCGCCGCCGCCGCCGCCGCCGCCGCCGCCGCATCCAAGATTGACGACGGCGGCCGCACGTGCTGGGTCACCGCCGCCGCCCCCGCCTCCCCCCCCCCCCCCCCCTCCCACCGGCCTCAGCTGTGACGTGCGCCGTGCTGCTGGCGCCGGTGGACGCAGACTCTGCCCCGGCCACCGCCAGCCAGCCGCAACCGCTTACTGCCCGACACCCACCCGCCTCAACTAACGTCCCCTGACAGCTACCACTCAACACTTCACCAAATCGTCAAGCGGAAAAGTGTTCGCAGTACGCCTACTAGTTTGGTAAACGATGGACGGACTGCTTTTCACTTTTGCGAAATCATTTCTCATAAAATATGTGTAATCTGTAACAGTCTATTATTCAAAAATCAAATTGTTCAAATGTTAAGCTTAAGGGACTTAACTGCGGGGTCATTAGTCCCTAAACTTACAAACTACTTATGAACTACCTTATACTAAAGACGACACAAACATCCATCCCCAAGGGGGAAGTCGAGCCTCCGGCCGTAGAGGCCGTGCAGACTGTGACTGGCGCTTCGCAGACCGCTCGGCCACTGCGGCCGGCCACACTTTATTATTATTATTATTATTATTATTATTATTATTATTATTATTCACTTATTCGAAAGCCACTTTAACAAAGTACGTTAAATCAATGTATCAATTCTTGTATTTCTTCTTCCTGTTCCTCCTCCTCTTTGCCCAATTCATTATCTATTTCCTCTCTCTCTCATATATATATATTTCCTGAAGACCACTTAATCGGTTGCTCTTATATCTATTTTTAATGTATGACATTAACTGTAAATGGATAAAGCTGTGAAAATGTGTACCCACCCTGGATTCGAACCCGGTTCCTTTCTAGGCAGTTGCGCTTATCTTTACACCACTGGCGACAAAAAGATTGCCACCCTAGCACGGAATTACTCAAGTACGGATCCCGTCAGATACAAATTCTCAACTTTACCCTGCCCACTAGAACTCAAACTCGTAGCTTTTTGTAAACTGATTCTCGTAACAGAAAGGGCCTAGGAGTGCCTCCGATCAGAAGAAAGTATAATTGCTCTTCATCGGCATATTTGTTCTTTCGGACGTGTCCGGCCGCCGCAGCGCATTAGCCGTGCGCACTGCGGCGCCGAGCTGTTTCGCTTGCGGCCATTCGCCGTCGTGGATTCTAGTCCCTCCTCGGGAGTTTGTGTTGTCCTACGGTTAGTTTACCTTAGTTTAAGTAATATGTAAGCTACGGACTAATAACCACGCAGTTAAGTCCGATATATTTACATTTTTTTTGGGACGTGTCTGAAACTGCAGGATCAAAAGTGATGTCTGTTTTCTCCGATGTGTTCGAAAGAATAGACACCACATGTGGTGTCTGTTTTCTCCGACGTGTCCGAAAGAACAGACACCACATACATATATATAATATATATTATCTCAATATTAGATTCTTTGAAATCATTTAAAGTCTATGCAAAACTGTTTTTTACCGAGCGAGATGGCGCAGTGGTAACACACCTGACTCATTTTCGGTAGGACATCCGTTCAAACCCATCTCCGGCAATCATAACTGAGTTTTTCCGAGATTCCTCTGCACCACTACAGGTAAATTCCAGCATGTGTCCTTTCAAAGGACACGTTCGTTTCTCCTTCTCCATACCTGACGAAAACAATCAGTGTGTGTGTGTGTGTGTGTGTGTGTGTGTGTGTGTGTGTGTGTGTGTGTGCGCGCGCTCGCTCAGTCAAATATGTTCGTAAAGCAGTGGCACCAATCTGCAGTGGTCATCAGTACCTAGATTTACAGACTACTTAAACTCTATGCCCGAGGGAGGACTCGAACCTTCGACGGGTAGCAGCCGCGCACTCCGCAGCAAGGCGCCTTACAGCGCTCGACCATTCCCGCGCTGCTGTGTTCATAGCGGTGTTGACAGGACCTTCAACGCTAATCTTTCCTTCCTTCCTCTGTGAGTCTATCGTTTTCCAAACGTCTAAAGAATGGCATTCTTTTGCGGGTCGTATGTATTTTATTCTATGTACGTATTGTATTCTATACATGTACGTAGATTTCTTTGTTTTGCCATGATGTATTCTGTTCCTGTTGTCCTTGGGCTGAGTATCTTCCAACCAGTCTCTCTTCAAAGTGAACGGAGAGTTTTGTTTAAGGGATCTTCCACCCGATTCTGTAACTGTTTCAGAGGCCTCGGTTCAAGTTGAACCCAAAAGTTTTAAGTGTTATTGACGTCATACAGTGTACTCTACATTCTTTTCACGGCGATTTTAACATTCAGTTACACATCAGAATCTACTTAAAAATTACATTAATAATGAAAGAAAATGATAGGAAAATTGCAATTTTTGGGAAGTAACTTACCTTCCCATAGATAAAGTTCGTTATTCGTAAACGTGCTATTTCTGGGGCTAAATAAACGTTAGCGCTTCTGATATTGGCAGTTGAGGTTATTAGGTTGGAATGCAGACGACCGAATTGCTATTCGAAACACGCAGGGCATACCAACATCAAACAGCTTGAATTCCGCGTAGATGGCATGTTTGCGGAATGACAAATAGTAAACTACCCCTGACCAACGTTCTGCAAGCCGTAAAAGACATTCAATTTAACAAGGTTGGCAGTTTGTCATCATGCTGCAAATATGGAGAATGACAGTTATGCTTAATTAGTTCGCGACAGCAATTCCATCCTCTCTATGTTGACGTATTAGCCGTATTTACCAGACCGGTTACGACGTATCTGACGAGGGATGTATGTTAATTATTTTTATCGGCCGTACAAGAAGATTACCCTCGAGATGATCTATGACACACTGTTGCGTTTGCATCCCCGTAATAATACCTTCGCCAGATTATAAGTCGCAGTTTTTCCAAATAATTCGGCCATAAAACAATCATCGTACCGGAACCCTACAATACGCGTGTATTAGTATTTCCAAAACATCGAAATTTCCACAGTGGCGCTCTTCCCGTTATTGGAAAACGATCGACATTATTTGGAACTTATTCCGTGATATATGAAGTAAGAATGCAATCGTCTTGGTTGGTTATTATTTTTTTTTCTTCTTTTCATTGAGGTGGTAACAATTATTCTACTTGCAGTGTTGTAATTTTATTAATTTTGTCCAAACAATAGGCCTAGTTTCTTCTGTCTACAGAATGCATTTTAACCTTAACTGGTGCCGCGGTGGAGCAGCCAAGCGGTCTAAAGCGTCTCGCTGCGGAGCGCGCGGTTGCTCACTTTGGAGGTTCGAGTCCTCCCTCGGGCATGGATATGTGTGTTGTCCTTAGGTTAGTTTACCTAGGTTTAAGTAGTTTGTAATCTACGGGCTGATGACCACGCAGTTTGGTCCGATAGATTTACAGGCAAAAACCTTAACTGGTGATCTTCAGACTCTCCGTTATTCCTAATGCGAAGATAGTAGAAATAGCAGGGTATTTATCGGAGGTCCCTATGGTCCCTAAAGTCCCCTTATTTCAGTTTCTTCTTTAAATTGATACATACATTTTGTCGTATTTTAACAATCGCAGTGAGGCTTAACTAAGGCATCTTTCCAGTGGAAAATATAGCATGTACACTACTGGCCATTCAAATTGCTACACCAAGAAGAAATACAGATGATAAACGATTATTCATCGGACAAATATATTATACTGGGACAGATATGTGATTATATTTTCACACGCAATTTGGGTCCATAGATACTGAGAAATCACTACCCAGAAGAACCACCTTTGGCCATAATAACGGCCTTGATACACCTAGGCATTTAGTCTAACAGCTTGGATGGCGTATACAGGTACAGATGCCTATGCAATTTCAATACGATACCACACTTCAAATACGATACCACACTTCATCAAGAGTAGTGACAGGTATATTTTGACGAGCCGAGCCAGTTGCTCGGCCACCATTGACCGGACGTTTTCAGTTGGTGAGAGATCTGGAGAATGTGCGGGTCAGGACAGCAGTCGAACATTTTCCGTATCCAGAAAGGTCCGTACAGGACCTGCAACATGCGTTCGTACATTATCCTGCTGAAATGTAGGGTTTCGCAGGCATCGAATTGAGGGCAGAGCCACGGGTAGTAACACATCTGAAATGTAACGACCACTGTTCAAAGTGCCGTCGATGCGAACAAGAGGTGACCGAAACGAGTAACCAATGACACCTCATATCATCACGCCGGATAATACGCCTGTATGGCGATGAGGAATACACGCTTCCAATGATGTGCATTCACCGCGATGTCGCCAAATAATGGATGCGACCAACATGATGCTGTAAACAGAACCTAGATTCACCCGGAAAAAAAGATGTTTTGCTGCCATTCGTGCACCCAGATTCATCGTTAAGTACACCATCACAGGCGCTCCTGTTGCGATGCAGCGTCAAGGGTAACCGCTGCCATGGTTTCCGAGTTGATAGTCCTGCTGCTGCAAACGTCGTCGATCTGTTCCTGCAGATGGTTGTCTCCGCAGCGGAGCACATTGAGGCGCCATGTTAGGATGCGCGAGGCCGTTCCCCGTCGGGGTTTCGAATCCCCCCTCGGGCACAGATGTTTGTGTCGTCTTTAGTATAAGGTAGTTAATAAGTAGTTTGTAAGTTTAGGGACTGATGGCCTCGCATATAAGTCCCTTAAGCTTAACAAACATTTGAACTAAGTTTTTTTTTTTTTTTTTTTTTTTGCGTAAGGTTCTGATGTCGGTAGCAGCGTGGACGTTGGAACTTGCCCGCAGAAGTTTCTCACTGGTTTCAGAGGGAGGCCAGTCCATTTTAGCAACGTTGTAGTCCACGTACCGCTGCTGCACAGAGAATGTGTTACTACAGGATGAACTGGTATTGTGATGCGAAGGGTCGTCATGTCCGAATGTTTTTCACTCCCGCCGCGTGTTCTTTGTCTCTGTCTTATCATCGATAGCAACAAAATTACTCAACGAATTTTCATACGGTTTTCGCCAATGAACGGTGCGACTCATGACAAAGCTTTTGGTGTGTAATTCATTAAGGTGCGTCGCAGTTGGTGAGTGTGGCGAGGAAATAATCCAAGAAATAGAGCAATATATACCGCTACGTAATGCTCCATCTATTGTGACTTCCGCGATTACGTCACTCGGACCTCAATATCCGTCAGTCGTTCGCGTAAATGGTTAAAGGGATACAGACACGTCTGGAGATCGCAGAGTTCCATCACGTAAAGACCGTGTCCGTATAGGTACCCAGTTTCCAGGCATGTCATCTTGATGTACACTAAAAGAAACATGAAGGACGACGTCACTTAATGGTCTTTGAAAGCCTTGCCAGCTTTTCATGCGAAGAACACTTATAAATGGGCAATGGCAATGGGTCCGATGCGGAGTTTTACGGCAGTCTCGTAGGTGGTCGGCTGAGGCTTTGACATTAAAATAGGCGCTAAACGCGGCAGAAGTGGGCCAGTCCTCGGCCGCGGCCGGCGCTGTCGTGGGCGGGTGTCGCGTCCTCGCGCCGCGCCGCGCCGCCCACGCGCCGCCCACGCCGGCCGCCGCCTCCCACACCTCGCCGCCTCCGCCGCCCCAGCTGACGCCGTTTTGTCCTGCGGGCCGGCGACGCCCCCGCGCCGTCGCCCACCAGCCGCGCCGCGCTCACGCCTGCATTACGTCGCGGCTCCTTCCCACTCCCAGGGGCTCCCGTTTGTGACGCACACGCCGTGCGGAGACCGTAAAGGGACAAACTGAGCAAACGCAACAAACTCAAATGTTCAAATGGTTATAAGCCCAAGGGACCAAACTGTCAACCTCATCGGTTCTCAGACATGCTAACTACTTTAACTTACGCTAAGGGCCACACACACACACACACACACACACACACACACACACACACACACACACACACACCGAGGTAGCACTCGAACCTCCAGCAGGAGCGGCCGCACAATCCATCGCGCCTTAGTGTGCGTTTACGCTGCCACCTCGCTGCTCGCCGACATGGCACAGCGATGATGAGTCAAACCCACAGAGTCCTACCGGCCCATTTAGCGTGCACCATCGCAGCTCGCCCAGCTTGCTGCTCGCTGCGATCCTCGCCAGGCGATGATATCAAACAGGTTTGTGTTTCGCGCTACGACCATCGCCGCCCGACCTGAAACTTGCACTGTGACTGGTTGCTTCAAGATCACTCTAGCAGTGGGCGCTCGACTGTTGCGTGCGTGGAACTCTCGTGCCCATCGCGCACAGTATTGGTTGTTAGAGGTAGTTTCAGTACAGGCAACAATGTTCAAAATGTTCAAATGTTTGTATAGCTTATGGGACTTAACTACGGTGTCATCAGTCCCTAAACTTACAAACTACTTACGAACTAGCTAATACTAAGGACGGCACATATATCCATGCCCGAGGGGGGATTCGAACCCCCGACCGTAGTGGCCGTGCAGACCGTGACTGGAGCGCCTCAGTCCCCGCGGCCACAGCGGCCGGCAGGCAACAATGAGTGAAGGTCTGAAGCACATGATTATTATGTCTATTATGTCTGGATAGTTTTTGAGCTGTTGGTAGTACTACAGAAAGTGTCCGTAGTGAGTACGTTCAGCTTTCAAAGGATGCACTCCATACCTCCTCTTCCTTCTCCTTTGCAATATCATTTTTGAAGTGAACAAATCACTGTCACTGTCGCCAGACGATGTGAAGAACGTGTTTGACACTTGACGCCACTTGTGTGCTTATCTGTAATTTAACAGCTGCAGGAGGATATACATGGCGAGCAGCGAGGTGCCTGCAGCGTGAACGCAACAAGCGCCGGCGAGCAGCGAGCAGCCAGCTGCCAGCTGCGAGGTGGCATCATAAACGCACACTTTAGGCTAATGCCACACATTTTCTTCTCTCGATAATAATCGCGGCTGAAATAGTCGCCTTTAGGTGCCACACTTCAAACGATTATCATCGCTGAGGATAAAGTCGCGCCGTTCTTGCCTGGGTGCCGCACAAGCGACAAAAATCGGTGGCTTCTGTAGATGTGTTGCAACCAACCAAGAGAGAGACCACGCATGATGAGCTGTCATTGGACACGTAAATACTAATCTGCAGTTGCATACAATGTAGTTAGTCATCGCAGGCTGTCTTTATAACCTTGCGACTTTATATTGTACAGACAGGGATATTTCTTCACCTTAATTATAATCAGTTCTCTGTCCACATGATCCATTGGAACGACAATTGCAGAGCTTTTGGACAGTCACTCAAAGACGAAACAGAACTGACAAGGAGACCAAATGAGTTTCGGATTTTTTTGTGTAACATGAGGTTCAGAACACAAATGACAATCCGGCAAAACCATTCGACGGAACACTCAAACATTCTCGAAAAAATCGACTTTGAAGTTTTGCAAGTATATGTAACTGCTAATAATTAAGAGTTACACCATTTGTTCGTGTAGATCAAGCCTTACAAACGTAGGGGCGGTGGTTCGATTCCTGCAGTAACAGATTTTTTCTCTCTTTTCGTTACGTTCAAATACTTGCCGAATTTTAATATATAATTTTACGTTTTACGAAAAATGCTCTTATTTTTGTTTATTCGTGATTTTCGTATTTTAAAATAGGCTGTTAATAATGGTGGTTTCAATCAAAAAAGTGTAATTCTCATTTTTTACAGTATTGTCTTCAATATTAGCCGGCGACGGTAGTCTTTGATTGTTCAGTTTGTGGAGAGCTACGAAGCTGTTTTTGGAAAGTCATCTCCATGGCTACTAATGGCTTTCAAAGCAGCTAATCTACTCAACCATTGTTTAAGTAACGACAAGGCGTTCAGCTCGTCTACATACACATAAACAAAAACTGGCACAACCCGTGGAATTAGACATCCCAAAATGTTTTATATAACTGAATTCGAAAACAACGGAAAGAATATTTCTTATAGAGGGATTTGAAATACCAACTCTACCACCGGAGCTACACCGACAGACTTTACAGTTCTTTTAATTATCGGTACTTACGTGTAGATTCTTGAAAACTACAAAGTAAATTTTCTTGAGAATTTTTTTTAGTTGCGTCGAAAGACTTTGGGTGATTGTTATTTAAGTTGTGAACTTCACGTACCATAAACATAAAGAATATAAAAAATATATATAAAGAAATTCTAAAATCCGATATCCATGCGGTGAGTAGTCTGTGGCTGAGTGGCTGCTGCACATTCGACAGCGACAGTCGCGCGCGGAAACTTGACGGAGCGACAATTACGGCCAAGTGTGGCAGCCTCCGTTTGCGACAGGTAGTTCCATTTCCAGCGCGACAAAAACCGTTGACCTTCAGCGGAGAAAAACATCTAGTGTGTCATTAGCCTTAGACCACGAGACCATTTCCGCGCGGCGCACAGGGAGCTCAGAGTTACGTAAATAATCAGCGTTGCGTTTCTCTGCGATGCGTTAAACGATGGTCCGAATGTGGTCCGTCGTCCGACGTCCGGAGACTTGCACAACGTATTCCGGCTTTCCTCACCCGACGTTCATCTGCTCAGCTCTCCTACCAGACACTACAATTCCCGCACAAGATTTATTACCCGTCGAGTGCTGAACGAACTGCAAACGGAAACACTATAAAAATTATCGATAAGTTTGGGTGTTCCACCACTGAAGGCTTGTGTGGAACTACATAGAGAGAACAAGACAAAGAAAATTTACAAAATAATAATAATAAAATAAACGTAAGAAATACAAAGAAAAGGAAAGTAATCCTTCCCATACCCTATATTTTTTTCCTCCCCCTTTTTCTATGTTACTTTGATTCTGGATAGGTTTTAGGGCAAAAGTGTGGGTCGCAAGTAGGCCCCTTTATTTTTTTGCTAGTTAAAAAGAAAGATATACATCGTTTCATCGCTTTTCACACATTTAAACGCCGACAAAGAGTTCATAGTTCACGGAACTGCTTTCATAATATTTCTCTTCCATTTCATTATCGAACTGTCCGTGGTAAACGCCCCTACACACGTTCCGATTTGTCGGGGCTAAGGAATCGGCGATCCGATAAATTGAACGTGTGGAGGCGCTTCCCGACCAACTTTTCTTGTCGGATGGCTGGTCGGGCTAACCGTTCGACATCCGACACGCAATCACCCCACCCGACAAGTTGTACCGTGTGTAGCGCTATCCGGTCAACTTCCTGCCTGCGATCGTTTGGTGCCTGCACAGCGAATACGCGAAAACGTACACAGTTCGACAACCAGACACCAAAACAGGGAGGGGCTGCAATCTCTGCGTGCAGTTGGTCGGAACGTGTGTAGGCTCTACGAATTTAGTTGGTTGGTTGTAAGATAGGAACGTATGTAGGGGACTTAACTTTCATTTTTCGATGTAATTTCTCTTTTTTGGCCCATTTTAGGTTACGGTAGTAACACTAAAAGTGGGCCTTTGCGATCGTCTTTTGACAGCTCGAAATTTAAATGAAAATAACGGCTTAACCTTTCATCTGACACGAAAATTGAATAACTGAATTTGTAGAGGACAAAATTCTCTACAACTTTGTTCCCTTATGTTTTTCTTTTTTCATATCTCGTATCGTTTGAGAGATATTTGCAAGAATAACGGAGTTTTCACACCCTCCGTTGTATTAACGAAAACCAGCCGTTCGCAGACGTCACGTGACATTCCTCGCCCAGAACTCTCTGAGGCCTACGCCATCTAGCGTTGAGTATTTGATGATTTTCTTATTGTTACTTACACTTTATTTCAAAGCAATGGCGCACTGAAGAATTAACAAAAACACGTCGCTCTTCGTACGATAAATGTTTATCTAGTGTCTACAAATGGCATATTAGCATCAGGTAACAACGGCCATTAATAGTATCAGATTAAAAAGCAAAAATACTCTGTGCTAGTCGTAGCTTAGTGGGCAATGCGTTGAACTGTGGAGCTGGAGATTAGTGGTTCGGAGCCCACCGCTACCTAATTTTTTTTTCCCCTAAAAGGGTTTCAGACACTTTTATTAATTTTTTATTTTTTATTTTGGTCCAAAATGCTTGCAAAAACTTATAAAACTACAAATCTAAAGTGGGCCGTAAAACACGTCAGAGCGATTTTTTTCTGATCATGTCCCCTTATGTAGGTGAGTACTAACAAGTGCTCGCATTCGGAGGAGGAAGTTTGGAATAAATTTCGCAAACAGATATCGTTGCAACGAGTAATGCCTTTCCTTGAATCCCAACTGGTGTCTGATTTCCGCGATGCCGTCCCCCCCCCCCTCCCTGTGTCGCCATAACACAAAACGCGCCGTCCTTCTCTGGACGTGATTGACGCCCCCGTCAATGGTTTGGCCGGTGATTGCGGTGGTTAGGGGGCAGTCTCGGGGCGGCCTTGAGGCGGTGCGCCCCGGCAGCCACGCCCACGCGCCCTTGGCGGCGGCCGCCTCGCCCTCGCGGCCTCACCACCCCCACCCCCGCCCCCACGCGGCGCTGTATCGAGCGGTTTGTGCGGGTCGGGTCCGGGCACGGCCGGGTCAAGGCCGCGCGCCGCACGTGGCGTCAAGGTCAGGCGCTGCGGCGTCCCGACGCCCGCCGCCGCCACCGCAACGACCGCCTGTTGCTCCGGGGTGAGCGCCTCGCCTAGCAGGAGGCGCTCCTCACCGCCTCTCTCTGCACGGCACGAGTCTGCGCTGATTCCATTCATTCCTGGCCCATTACAACTGTGTGCCGGGCCACGATTCGAAACCGGGACCTTTGCTGGTCACGGGCAAACCCTCCACTCGCTGACCTACCCTGACAAGCCTCACGATTCCTCTTCATACTACCGCTTTTTCCTCTCGATATGTAAAAGTGCCGAGTTCGAATCCCGGTTCCGCACAAAATTTTAATCTTACAGCAAGTTTTATTCTTTTACATAGTTAAGGTAAAGCAGTCAACAATCCGAAGATTGGTTTGAACACCACAGTGCTTTACTAGACATAGTCCTGTTTGGAGGTGGTATGCCGTTGCCTTCCTCCGACCTTCGAACTGACTTAAATTCAAATGTTCAAATTTTTGTAAAGCTTATGGGACTTAACTACGAGGTCATCAGTCCCTAAACTTACAAACTACTTATGAACTACTTACGAACTAGGACGGCACAAATATCCATGCCCGAGGGGGGATTCGAACTCCCGACCGTAGTGGCCGTGCAGACCGTCGAACTGACTTACCCAGCCAGTTATAGGGGGACCTACAGTTTAACGTGAGTTCCGAACCACGGCGCTACTTGGTATTTTTCACTTGAGATACACTGCCAGAGGTGAAAGAAGTGGAAAGTGACAGATAAAAATCCTAGGACCTGGCGGGGATCGAACCTGCGACCTTTGGATTTGTAGTCCGGCACTCTACCACTGTGCAAGCGAGGCGCACATAGTTACTTGTCCTAATTTCGTCCCGCTTCCAGAAGTTGCAATTTCGTAATATTTTACTCCTGCAGCCAATTAAAGGTCTCTAAATGTTCAAATGTTTGTAAATCGATCGGTCCGAACAGCGTGGTCATCAGTCCGTAGCTTACAAACTACTTAAACTAAGGTGAACTAACTTAAGGACAAACACACACACACACACACACACACACACACACACACACACACACACACACCCATGCCCCAGGGAGGACTCGAACCTCCGACGGCGAGCAACCGCGCACTCCACAACGAGGCGCCTTAGACCGCTTGGCTACTCCACCGCAGCAGTTAAGTGTAGACGGCAAATGAAGTTCATGTTTTAGGGTAGTTTCAGCGGCAAGACAAGGCTGTAACCTGTGACTACTATTGCACACACTCTTCAAGGATCATATGCAGATGTTTTAGTTGTGATGACATATTCGATTGAAAGGCTGCAATGTAATATTTCAGAATCGATCAGAGGTGTAAGGGTTAGGACATAAAGATCAGCAGCTCCAAAAGAAATGTCTATGGGAAACAAATTTAAACTGATTGAGTGCCAAATAGGAGGAACAAAGTTTCAAATACCTAGGATGTACACTGCTGAACTGGTAGCCATCCTTCGTGCAGTCGATCACAAGCGTTCCTGCCCCGGGGAGTCTTTCCTCACTGACTCCTTAGCCATCCCTTGATTAAGACCATCCAACAATATCTATACGACATCGATCGTTGTAGGCGGTCGGTAATATTTATCTGGACACCAGGGCACGTTGGGATAGCTGGAAATGAGATGGCTGACAGGTTAGCAAAAGAGTCTACCTACAAACCAACCCTTGGAGATAGGTATCCCAGCTCCTGACATCCGTTAGATGATACACAGACGCGTTCTTGGTCTGCGTACAGAATGTCGTACCCTACGGACGCCCAACAAATTGCGACTAATAAAGGAGACAACGAACGTGTGGAGGTCATCTATGCGGAATCATCGCAGGGATTCTGTTGTCTGCAGACTCCGCATCGGCCATACTTACTAACGCAGGGTCACGTTCTCCGTCGTGAGGACCCTGCTGTCGATGTGGTGCGCCTTTGACAGTCGTCCTCATCTTAACTGGAATGCGCAACTTTTGCCGCTAAAAGGCGGATTTTAATCGACAGTTGGACTCTCTGGTCTTTTCTTTTAAATCTCTTGTTTCTTCTTTTTCATCTTTTATTTCTCGCATTTTCCATCTACGGATGGAAGACGATCGCCTGTTACAAAAATATCAAACACTGATTTATAAAAAAACGCTGGAAACCTATATCTGTATCGCCGGAGGTGGAATGTTAATGACGTCCTGTCCAAATGCGAGTCCTGTGTGGTGACCACTGAGACAGCTCGTTCGGTTATTTTACTCTACTTTTCAGTTTCGTTTAGATGAAAAAAAAAATGAACCATTACTAGTGGACGCTATTACAAAATGAAAAGTCACTGAAGTTCCTGTTTTCAGAAAAATGATAGAATCTTGGCTTATTAATGTTCTTCAGTATGGTACTACAAATGCTCTACCTTTGAATTTTCATTATCTTTTCAGGCCAAAGCTAAAATCATATAACAGACTTGGCTTTCTATCACGTTTACATAATATTAAGCATATTCTAAAATGACAGTCAACCTTGATTTTAATGTCATCATCCAAAAATAAAAGCTTATGAAAGGAACTGTTTCAAACTTGATTCATTACAAATTTCCATATACTTCAAAGAAAATTAAAATGTTCAAATGTTTGTAGAGCTTATGGGACTTCATTACGGAGTCATCAGTCCCTAAACTTACAAACTTCTTATGAACTAGCTAATACTAAAGACGACACAAATATCCATGCCTGAGGGGGATTGGAACCCCCGACCGTACTGGCCGTGTAGACTGTGGCTGGCGTGTCGCAGACCACTCGGCCACTACTTCAAAGGGTTGCCGTGATCCAATACATAAAGGAACAAAAAATATTTACTATATTAATATGAGAATACGAAATGCTGGTATGCCACAGATATCATCATGTGTAGCAAGATAACTTCTGATGGCCTAAGTAAAGAAGATAAAAAATGCAGAATGGCTATGGGAAGATAAGCGTTTCTGAAGAAGCGAAACTTGTTGACATCCAATATTAGTTTAAATGTTAGGAAGTCCGTTCTGAAGGCATTTGTCTGGAGTGTAGCATTTTATGGAAGTGAAACGTGGACAATAAGGAGTTCAGACAAAAAGATGATAGAAGCTTTTGAAATGAGGTGCTACAGACGAATGATGAAAGTTAGATGGGTAGATCACGTAACTGATGAGGAGGTGCTCAACAGAATGAGGGAGAAAAGGAATTTCTGGCGTATTCTAAGAGAAGGGATTGGTTGGTGGTACACATCCTGATACATCAAGGAATCGTCAACTTAGCATTAGAAGGAAATGTGTGGGGTAAAAATCGTCGAGGAAGACCGAGGGAGTAATACAGTAAGCAGATTCAAAGGGATGTAGGTTGCCGAAAGTATTCTCAGATGAAGAGATTTGCACAGGACAGGGTAGCGTGGAGAGCTGCATCAAACCAGTCTGCGGACCGAAGGCAACAACAACATCATCAATTCTCGTTGACGAGCAGTTAGAAATAACTCTTCGATTTTGGATCACACGCTGTCATTCGAGTGTCCCAGGGCCGGAGTATTTACGCGGCGTCCACGCTGTTGTAGTCAGGGGCGAAAGGTGCTGACCATCGTATAGTGGCTTACGAAAAGTAGCCTGTGTGTTAAGTCTGGGTAAAGGCTCTCTTCCAAATTAAATAGTTTAAACGAAGTACACTGGAACTTTCACATTACGCGGCTACACAGACGGAGACATTTTGTTGAGATAAGGGAGCACTGACGAAATAGTGCGGCAGAGAGTCGTTTGAAAGCAGTCTCTGTGGGTTTGTCTGGGAGACGGGCGAGTCCGTCGTCGGCGAAGTAGGCTAGTGCGCGCGCGCGAGTGCGGGCGTGCAACAAGTGACCCGCAGGTTAACAGGCCCATCGCATCGCCAGTCCTGACCACGCGCGCCGCCGCCGCTGCGCCACCACTCCGCCACTGCTTGCAGCCCGCGTCTCACGCTAATTATCACCTCGCCCACGCACGCCGTGCTTTCAGCAGCTAATCCATCTCACTGTCACGTTTCCTCTCCATCCAAGGTGGATCTCTCATCTACACCTGTTCGTCATTACACTTCTCCCGCAAGTCAATGTCAGCCGCATCTAGTTTTGTATCTCACGGTCGACTGTGAAAGTTTCAATCTACAGGATACCACTTGCCTCGGGCAGTTTCTTTTATTTACAGAAATTCATGTTCATAAAGTCACCAACTGAAAATTTGGAATTGCCCGGGCATTTATTTATTCTAATCTTTTGTTAATCCACCTCCACTTCCTCCTCTCCACTCTCCCTGTTCGTCTTCTCCTCCCCTTTTCTGACCATCTTATCCTCTCCATCTTTTTCTTTATCCACAACGTCCGACAAAGTTCGGTGAATACAAGAGGCAATATTAACATAGACGAACTCAAAATGTTCAAATGTTTGTAGAGCTTATGGGTCTTAACTACGGGGTCATCAGTCCCTAAATTTACAAACTACTTATGAACTAGCTAATACTAAGGACGGCAGAAATATCCATGACCGAGGGGGAATTCGAACTCCCGACCGTAGTGGCCGTGCAGAACGTGACTGGCGCGCGGCAGTCCTCTCGGCCACCGCGGCCGGCATAGATGAACTAAGAGCTGCAGGTAGCTTACTGTCTTCTAATTGTCCTCTCCCATAATTATGCAGATGTTCCAAACATTACGATTTAATCGTGAACGAGTTTACGGTTGAAGTGGTTCGAATTCCGATTTTCAGGTTTAAATAACATTTTTTTCGCGACAGCAAAGTTCGGTTCCTTTTGAGTTCGGCAAAACTTAACTGGTTTTGAGCAACACCTTCTAGCTTGTTCTTGTGGAAATCGCCACGAACTCGAAAACTGCGTAATACGGGATGAATCCACAAAGGCGCGCCATTGTAGAATCTAGCAGCAGCCATTGGAAATGCCGAACGCCACTTGACTCGTAGCTGCGCTCCTACAGGAAAAATCGTGAAGGGTGTGGGTAATAATAAAAGATAGTTCATAATATATCCTCCATCGTTAATCTGTGGTCAGAAGTTGAATTTGTGTCGGTTTTGTTTTTTATTGCGTCGTATTTACTCATACAGCGATTTCGTGTGTGTGATATGCTGTACCAAAGTGTGTGTGATCAACGTTTCTTATTTGTAAAATAGTTCTACGAGAAAATCGACTGTAAATGTAATCTCGTTCCATCGTTTTTCGTAAAATGAAGATTTTTTTTTACTGCTTATATTGTTTGCAGTACCTATTAATGCAAGTTATTCAAAATCGATTTTAATAACTTCATTGCTAATCTTTTCTTTCGTAAAAAATATGCAAAGCAAATCTTTACTTTGGCGATTTGTGATTTGTAAAACATTACATAATTAAAGATCGCTAATTATTTTTCATTTATTGAATCATTATCTTACAGATGAAGTAAAAAAATATTCTGTCATTTCGGTCTGGACCGACACATGCAGTTTGTTTACACTTTAACTGAATGCAGCGGCACCGGAGCAAAGACTGTCAGATCGGGAACATTATGCCATCAGCCATCATAGTTTCAGTTTAATTTCGTTATTTTGTAATTAAATGAAAATCATATACAAACAAATGATTTAAACTTTGCAACTAAATATATATGTAAAATTAATTGGAAAATACTCCTTGTTAGAAAATCAACTGTAATGATGGAATTTTAAGACACATGATGCGACGTAACTTCCTATGTACATGGCATTTAAGCGGACGGCATGAAGCATCGGCAGCAGTTGTCAAACAGTCCGTCGTTATGTTTGGTAAATAAGTCGTATGAATTGATTTCAAGAATCTTTGTACTTTATGCTCAGTATATTGGATTTGTTATAATGGAGTGGTGGGTTGTAGCCAAGCTGATGGAAATTGTGTACCTTAATTTTGCGGAGAAGGAAGTTGTTGAAAATAAATGGTGACGTATATTTTAAAGTGCAAAATTTAATCCGTAGGTAGAGACCAGAACAGTGTTCATTTAGAAAATTGTGATTACTAGTGTAGATAGAATCCAAGAACACTGTGAGAAATTTCACCCCTACTTTATCAAAACAGGTGGAGGAACAATATTCAGACTGCGGCGGATTAGCCGTGCGAACAGGGGCGCCGTGCTGCGTGCCGCGGCCTTCCGCCGTCGGGGTTTCGAGTCCTCCCTCGGGCATGAGTGTTTGTTGTTCTTATGTTACCTTAGTTTAATTAATTTTCAAGCTACGAACTAATGACCAAGCAGTTGAGTCCGATAGATTTAAAAACATTTACAAAACAATATTCAGTTTCTACTAAAAACAAGCCCCGGTATCCTCACACTCTTCACATTAATTGTCCAAGATTGCATCTTGTTTCTTTGACTAAATACCAGATTTTTAAACTTATGCTTTTTTTCCCTTCTCGCTTAGTATCAGGCTACGAAAGACTACCAGTATCGATATGGCCACGGAGACACAAAATGCTGGGAATGTGATTTCCTACAATCCTGCAAGAGGCCACACATAACGATCCCGACGACGTAAGTGAAATCTGATGGTCTGAAGCATAGTTAGTGCATACCGCCTATAGCCACTCTCCGACGTGTTTATCTAGACTGCAGACTGTGCACTGAGTCAGCAGTGCTACGATACAGCTGAACCGCGGTGGAGTAGCCGAGCGGTCTAAGGCGCCTCGCTGCGGAGAGCGCGCTTGCTCGCCGTCGGAGGTTCGAGTCCTCCCTGAGGCATGTGTGTGTGTGTGTGTGTGTGTGTGTGTGTGTGTGTGTGTGTGTGTGTGTGTTTAAGTAGTTTGTAAGCTACGGACTGATGACTACGCAGTTTGGTCCGATAGATTTATAAACATTTGAACATTTGATAGAGCTGACAGGGGTTCTACGATCCCAGACAAAGTTCCATGCTATGAGGGACAGTGCCTGAAATCTTACCTCTGCATTGTCAGATAGAAATATTATGCACAGCATTGGAACTTTGAAGACTTTATCACTCTCATTGACATCTACAACGCTTGAGTGTTGACATATTTGTAATAACTTGACACATGTTACTAACGATGTGGGATGTATACACGCAAGCTCAGCATACATTTTTGAAGGAGTCTGTACGTGGGCGTTGTGCGGCGGCTGGAGGCAGCAGCAGCAGCGGTGGCGGGGCGCTGTGGCGCTGTGGCTTGGCGCGGCTTGGCTCGGCGGCTAGCGGTCAGTGTCCGGCAACCTGCGACCCCGGCAGCGGGACGCGCAGGGTCAATAGGCTCCGGAGGCGGCGGCGCTCAACTGTGTGTGGAATGCCGCCCCCGCCGCCGCTCTCCCACGCCGAATCGGCGGCGCGCGTGGGCGGCGGCGCGGCACTTAGCGCTCTATTAATAGCACAAAAGCACGCGCCGCCTCCGCCTGTCAGCTCCGGGGGCGGCGGGTCCCCTGCGGCGCCCGTCAAGCGGTGGCGCGTGCCACTCGTCACGCCGGTGACCTACACTGCTTTTGGGTCGCCGGGTACCTACTAAACTGCTGAGCGTGCGAAACTCGGACAGCACCCAAATCGGGTGATATTGGCAGCTAGAGTCTGTGGCGACGAAATATTTGCGCGATCAGCATTTCGGCGCAGGCTACATCGTGGGCGCTAGGAGCGCAACTCGAAAAAGTAGGGGTAAGACGATCTAGTGGACATATTGCATTTGATCTTTCGCGCGACTGCGTTGCGGAAGTACTGTCGGTATGTCTCGTAAAAGACACGAAGGTGTTTCGAACGCGTTTCGTAGTAGGACCGTGCAAGAATAATAGCTTTTAGGGATTGCAGAAATCGGCGACAGTGCCGGACATAGCTTTCTGTCCTCGGGATGCCTAGGTTTGAAACGTGGGCCGTGGCTAGCAAGGATTGTGAACAAGATCTGCAATAAAAGTATATTATAATTGAAGGTAATACTTTTATGCCTGCTTGTTGATGCAAGTCCTATCTAATACCTAGTTATGCAATAATCTTTTCCTAGCTACAGTCAATAGTATACAAAAAAACAGTCTTGATCGCAGAGATTGACAGTTTTAATTAACCCGTTTCAACCTGATGTAGGTCATCTTCAGAATTATAAACAGCCCATGTGGCCAGTGCTGTGCTCGGCTGGGCTGGGCTGTCCTGGCCTGTTCTGCTGCCAGTAGGTCACTATTCTGTTTATAAATCTGAAGATGACCTACATCAGGTTGAAACTGGTTAATTAAAACTGTCAATCTCTGCGATCAAGATTGTTTTCTGTATATTGTTCATATCAAACAGATCGCTGCTTTTCGTCTCCTATGACAATGTTGTCAAAATTAATACAGTCAATAGTAATGTTCCGACTTGTCGCTGTAGACGGATCTCCAGGAAAGATAGCACTTCTCTCTCTGCATCAATCGGTAGATTGGTAGACTGAACTGTCGTGGCTGTGGTGCGCAGGCGTATATAGCCGAGCCGTCGTCTTCTAGTTGGGCGGGGCGCGAAGCACGGCAGAGAGGTAACGATGACCAGAGGCGTCCCCGACGGCCGAAGTACCATGGGGAGACTTTATCACCTCTTCTGGAATTGGCGTGGCGACGTATGTAAACCGCCAGCATTGTGGCGAACGGCGATCTGTAATTGCTTCACGTAGGGGGGAACGGTGGTCTGTAAGGACAGAATGGACCTAACTCGTTCCACCACTACACGTGATGACAGGCCTATTGTGCGCGTGCCAGAGATTGATCGCTCTGCCACAACAAGAGCAATATTACAACAAAATCGGCCTGTTACGTAGGGAAGCGGTGTCTACCCGTACCATGCAGCGTCGTTTCCAGCAGAGTGGACTGTCCACTGTGGCGTACAGTGCTGCGTTTAGCAATGAGTACAACGGCACACGCCAATGCGGCGCCTGTGGTGCGATGGACGGACGTCGATAATCGAACGAGAATTTTAGCGGCCTTTTCTGGCTACGAGACCGCCATGATCGGATTACAGTTCCGAGCTAGGTCGTACCTTCATTTGGTCTCGAGGGGGTGGGGGGTTGTCAGTCCTCTAGTATAGGAGGTTCGTCCACATCAGTGTCCACAGTGTCCTAAATATCTGCAGCCAGTTCAACGTTTAAAATCGCAACTAACGTTTCATTTTGAGTCACTAATAAAAATCGGTGGGGCGAATAGTTCGACCCTCTCTCCCTCCCAGTTATCTGGTCTTCAGACAACTTTGTGAGAGACTGTTGCCTTATTCACCACCATACCGGTTCTACTCACGCTGAACTGTTGGAGACCTCATCATCGCCCATCAGATTGTACTGCTGCCTTACCCGCCCTCTTCTCCCTAATACCCGCCTTTCGAAAACGTCTGGTCGATGATTACGGAACGACTGGCCCCGAATAGCACAATTGGCTGCTGTATTGCATCAACATGCGGCTGGAACTATCTGTTGTTAATGATGCTGTTCATCCCATAACCCATAACAGTCATCAGCACCATCTTTAAGTGATAGGGTGACACTGAGTTTGTAGGAATGGTTGCTGGGAATGGAGGCGTCGATGTTGGGTGTGTCGTTGTCGGGATCAGGTGAAGGCGCAGACTGCTCGCCACCTGGTGTGAAGTGGCACGCAGTCTCGGCCTTTGCACGCGCAGCGGTCAAGCGCCGGCACACGTGCGCTGGCCACGTGGCGCGGCCTGTCCATTAGCAGAGCAAACACCGGCCATTCCGTCGCCACACAGCCGCCTGTTTGGACGGCGCGCGTGCAGCGGGACTCCGTCACGTGACACCGGCTAACCAGCTGCCGTACTGCGCACCTATTTGGCAGGCGGTTCCTCCCTTTACTATTCCACGCGCTGCCTCCGACGGGTCGCTCTTTTCAACTTATTCCCCCTACCGCCTGGTATGACAGATTTCTTACTTTGCCTGTTGTAACCTCGCTCTGTCCGTAACACTAGCCTTCCATTTGTGGCTCGGATCTTTCTTGTCAGGGGGGACGGGAGGGGGGTAGAAGGGAATGTCATGTTCCCCACATTGACGAATCCAGGATTTTGGTCTTGGGAGTGTCTGGGTGCTGAGGTCACTGTGCTATCCCAACAAAATTAATTGATTTATTTATTTTGTAAACAAGAGAGTAAGAAATAGAAAGTATCGAAAATCTCTTCTTCTTGTTTTGTTTTAGAAAAGAAGGTTCTGGTGTAGAGGATGGGGGGTGGGCTGCAGAACCTCCTCTCCCCTTCCCTCTCCTCCCTTGTTTCGCCATTGCTCCCACACTGGTTTTGTTGAGTTCCTGTAGATATTGCTTGCTTCCTCTAAATCTCTCGCGATAGGGTCTTCTTCAGTATGTAGACGTGACTTCGCTGTTGCAGTTAGGAGGGACCGATGACTTGCTACTTTGGTTCCTTTAACCGTGAAACCAACCAAACACCGTATTCCACTCGCAAATCTACCGACGAAAAGCGATTCTCACCGTTACTTTCTCATTAATGTTTCATTAAAATAATAAAAAAAATGTGTCAAGGAAGCATCTCCGTAATAGTTGCGTATTAGACGAACCATTCGTGACAGCTCGCTTCTGAATTGTTTCACTGTCTCTCTTTAGCGCGCTCTGTTGGGCAATCCAAACTCTCCACCAGTGCTTAAGAATCGATTGTACGTGTGTTATCTATGCGGCAAATAGGCGCTATGGCCGTCTCTTCCGGTTAATCTGGATAAATGCCTAGCCAATAATCGTAATACAAATTTAATTTTGATGATATCGTAATTTTTTCAGATTCTTTAAAGAAGATAATAAAGAGTTACTGATTAAATAAACAATGATGGTTATTCGATGAGGAAAGCTTCTGTGGACGTTAATATTATCTGCAAAACTAGCAAGAGAAACTTACAGACCGGCTGTGATTCCAAAGCTCCGATTAGCCCTGGTTCCTATATGGTATGGACTGTATTAGAATTGTTCACTACACAGAAAACAACTAAATCTAAGTGTGTGAAAATCTGTAAGCGTATCTATGGCCAAGAGCCCAGAAAATGAATAGTGATGATGTTCAGGAATATTTCAACTTACTTTCAACCCTACTGAAAGGAAAAAAAATTGCTCAATAAACCGGTAAGCATATTAAACACGAATGAGATATGCCTTCAATTAAAAAGCCGACCAGGTGCTGTTGTAGCTCAATAGGGGTCAAAAGCAATTCCTTCCGACTGCCACTTCTCCCGCGTACTCCACGTGGCCCGCCAGATACCGCTTCCCGGTTCCGCCAAAGGAAAGATCAGAGGTAAACGCCGCGCGATATATCGAAGCGCGACGGTTCAGAGTGTTCGGTTATAAATTTTCGCGATAGCTTCTATTAACTCTTTAACGCCTCGCTTCACTTAGTTACAAAATAATGAGTTGTACGTTGTAGCTGATTTCTGGCCACCCTGTGGGTGCTCTGGTGTCGCCTGCAGCTCCTAACGATACAATGTGTTCCCGGCTGCACAGCGCTTGCAGTCGGACCCCGCGAGCTGGCAGTAAATCTCGAGGCGTCCCGCGTGTAGCAGCGGCCCGTCACCGCTGACACTGCACGCCGCTAATTCCGTCACGCGGCGCGTCACAGGCTCGTTAGCCGGATTTGCTATGCCACGCTCACTGCTCGCCGCTCCCCGTGCCAGCCTCCTGTCAGCGAAGTGTCGCGACCGAGACCACCGAAATAAGTCGCCCGCAAATACCAATTGTACACGTTTACATGGCATTTCCAGTTTCTCGTGTAAGTCTGTTTTTTACTTTAGTTGATAGCTGCCTTTTTACATGTACGACGACACATACTACTATCCTATCAAGTTGATTCCATGTTGCAATGGTCCGCTCTGCGGCTGTCTTAAATGGGTAGAAGATGAACAGAAATAGGTCACAAATATTTCTTTATTGTGGCAAATATTTCATTAGGTCACAAATATTTCTTTATTGTGGCAGATCTAGGTCACTGCGCGACCATTATCAATGTTAAAAATTTATACTAAAATATACACAGCGACCGAAATGTAGAATGCGAGGGATCAGACACGATTTTTGTTCTTTTAGCTATTATAAATCGAGACACAAAGGGGAACGAAAACGATAGCTGCTTGTGGGTGTTGAATACACCAATAAAATTCATTTGTGGTGTACTTTCGTGTTCTGATAGAGATAATAGTTTACACGATTATGTCGCTGACTGGAACACTAGAAAGAAACAGAACACTGGAAACGACACGGAGCGATTTTAGTGAAACTGAATTTCTCAGAACGATATTGCTTTTGAAAGTGCAATTTACATGGTACCCCGTCGTATTGAGCACACTTTGAAAGCGAAAATCTGCACTTTATGCAGACGTTCATGAATTTTGCACACTTGACCATGAAAACATTAGGGTACCTTAGATCAGACTTTGACACCCTTTTACTAATTATTATTTTCACTGGGAGGGTTTTTAGAAATAAAAATTCAGCACATAGTGCATTGAAAAGCGTAGCTTGCAATAAACATTGACTGTGTTTTAGTGATCACCACGAAAGTAGATTGGTATATGTTATTTTTCATAGATAAGGCGCATGTCCACTGAAGACAGGTCCACTGGAAAAAGAACGAGGAAGATGAAAAAATTAATCGATATATCAGGAACAACCTGGATTGAAATACGTAAAATCATATATGAGAAAGAAATTAAGAGGTGAATAGAACATACTGTTTACTCAATTGATAACAAAGGTATTTATTGGGTTACAAGAAGCCAAGAGTATTTTATGTAAGCTTTTCTGGATGACAGTGAAAGGAAAGTGGATGCTCAAGGTAAGGAAATGTGTAGAGGATGCTGGCGACTAAGGTAAGGTGGAGTAGCAGCGCTTTTCAGATATTTTGTCGACGGCGGGTGAAATGGGTAGAAAGCGGCGGTGGCACAAAGGCGGCCTGGAGGATGTGTGGTTTATTGGCTGGCGAGGCGGCGGCCGCAGGCACGGCAGGAATCCTGCCGCCGGCTCTCTCCGCGGCGCCATCACCTGCACACACCAGCCTTATCACCAGCTGAAACAAACTAGCAAACGTACTCTCACAAACAATCAACACTCGACTTGCGACCTGGAAATGGTAGGTGAAATCTCTTGATGAAACAAATTAGCCATCCTGTATAAACAGTTGCTTGTGACACTTGCAACCGTAAAATACCTTTTGCCATTTACATTCGCTCTCGGCCAATAGTTCTTGGTTCCGAATCCTGAACGTCAGCGGTAATAAATGGACAAGGTTGTCAGTAGCTCTGTCATTCTGTAAGTAATTGAGAATAAAGTTGGTATCCTATTTACGCAGTAATACTGTAAGGCGCCTATTGCTTATAAAGTATTTTACGCTTTAATACACTATTTTGGAAGCTGGTATGATCAAGAGACTACATTCTCGTCGCAGCTAACCTAGAAACCCATACAGTTGACACCATGAAACTGAAGACACTGTATTGCTTCCACCTGCATACTCGTGAACACGTGGAATTCTTATAATTGGGCTCTGTAGAGCTTTCATATTCTATTTTATGACAGACAAGCCTACATGGATCTTTCATTTTACTAGTTCTAAAATGTTCAAATGTTTGTATAGTTTATGGGACTTAACTACGGGGTCATCAGTCCCTAAACTTACAAACTACTTATGAACTACTTACGAACTAGGACGGCACAAATATCCATGCCCGAGGGGGGATTCGAACCCCCGACCGTAGTGGCCGTGCAGACCGTGACTGAAACGCCTCAGTCCCCTCGGCCACCGCGGCCGGCCCATTTTACTAGTGAGACATGCTCTCAATATGGGTCGTCTCCATCTCCTTTATATACAAAAGTGAATACCTGTACGCTAGCCTAGCTAAGACTGAGAAATTGTTTGGCCAATTAGAATACTTTTCTTGTTTATTTGTTGACAGGTGTTATGTTTCATACATAGGCGGAGGAGGAAATTAACTGAGGAGCGGAGGGCGGAAGAGATGGCCGTGAGACGGAAAAGGAGAAAATGGAAAAGGAAAGACGAAGAGAGAGAGAGAGAGAGAGAGAGAGAGAGAGACACGAACTGCGCGAGTACGCAATATCGAAGCAACGCCGGGTTCAAAATGTTGAAATGTTTGCAGACCTTGTGGGACTTAACTACGGGGTCAGTCCGTAATCTTACAAACTACTTAGGAACTAGTTAATAGTAAGGACGACACAAATATCCATGCCCGTTGGGGGATTCGAACGCCCGACCGTAGCGGCCACAACGCCGGGATTGCAGCTAGTTGAAAATAAAGTAAATAACATATTTACGCAATTATACTGTAAGGAGCAGATCGGCCATTACTGAAAATGGCTTATTTTACGCCTTCATGTGTTGTTTCAGAAGCTGCTATAATCAACAGACAACATTCTCGTTGCAGCGAACGTAGAAATCCATACAGTTGACGACATTGTACGGGATTATTAGAAATACTTCATTACTGAGTGGTACTTTTGATAGAGAGATGTGCTCTCATTATTGGGTCGACTTTCATGACACTATTAATTAAATGATTCCACGAGATGTCAAGATGACAGCCAGATTCTGTCGAAACCTGTGACGTGCAAATAAAAGAAAAAAATACATCACGCGATGTCGCCTGCAAAATATTAGGGGAGTATGATGGCAGTAGTTGGTGCAATGAGCGAGCGATTAACAGAGTGCCGTCAGTGGTGGATGGTGGCTGGTGGCTGGGCCATGGGGCCGCGTGACGTGTGACAGGTAGCGGCCATTGAGTGACTGCGGCCCGCTAGCCCGCATTGTCGGCCTATATTTTAATGCGGCGGCGGCGGCGCGGGTAAAAATAATGCCTTGTTGCTATATTAGCGGGCGCGGCGCTTTTAATAGCGGGGGGGCTGGCGCGCCGCCACGCGGCCGCCGCTTCCTCGCGCTTTGTTGTCTGTGAATGAGCGCCGCCGCTGCCCGCTGTCAACACGCCGCCGCCGCCGCTGCACGCACCTGGCCTGCAAGTGCCGCGGCACAAATCTTGCGTTGCACCATATGCACCCACATTAACCGGAAAAGAAAGCAAACAGGGAGCCACAGTGCAAACGTCTCTAATTAAAAGACTCTTTGTTAATTGCATTTGCATATTCATCCTATACTAGCTGCTCTCCTTTTCTCCGTCCTACTATCTCTGCCCCCTACCCTCCTCGTTCTCCCCCTCTTTGTCCACATCCTCGTTCCTTTTTCTCTGCACCCCCCCCCCCCCCTTGTCTGTCAATCTCCACCTCCCCATTTCCCCACCTATTTACCCTCCTACCGCCTCTCTCTGTGCACCTCTTCCTGCCCCCTCTCAATCTCCTTCTTTTCATCTCCTCCTCCCTCTCTTTGTCCTCTCAATCCTCCTCCTCCCTGAGGATCTCCACCTCCTACCTCTCCATTTTATAATGACCCTCTGCATGGTCATCTCCTGCTTCAAAATGTTTGTAGATCTTATGGGACTTAACTACGGGGTCATCAGTCCCTAAACTTACAAACTACTTATCAACTACCTTATACTAAGGACGGCACAAATATCCATGCCCGAGGGGGGATTCGAACCCCCGACCGTAGTGGCCGTGTAGACCGTGACTGGAGCGCCTCAGTCCCCTCGGCCACCGCGGCCGGCCATCTCCTGCTCTCGCTCTTCTACGCCATGGCAGAATAGCCGTGCGCACTAAGGCGGCCTGCTACGCTGCGCGCGGCTGTTTGCCGTTGGGGGTTCGAGTCCTCCCTCGTGTCGTCCTTAGCATAAGTTAAAGTCAGAGTAAGTAGTTTGTAAGCCTAGGGACTAATGACCAACGTAGTTAAGGTCGTTAGATTTACAAACATTTGAACATTTTTTGCTCTTCTACTTAAATTTCCTCTCCCTTCTGCAACTCTAACCTGCAGCCTTCTGTTGTGTATTGTTAAAAATCTTATATCTACGAAAGTTCTTGGACGAATGCTTTGAAATTTTGACACAACGTTGCACTGTTATACTTGCATGTTTCCATGCCTCTAGCTTCATAATACACCGAGTGATTGAATACGCAGTATAAATTTGAAAACTTAATCACGCAATAATGTTGATAGAGAGATAAAAATTGACACACATGCTTGAAATGAGATGGGGTTTTATTAAAACAAAAAAGTAAAAAATTGTTCGACAGATGGAGCTTCATCTGATCAGAAAAGCAATCATTAGCATAACAAATTAAGACGAAGCAAATATGATGTTCTTTACATGAAATGCTCAAAATGGTCACCATCATTCCTCAACAATAGCTCTAGTTGAGGAATAATGTTGTGAACAGCACTTTAAAGCATGTCCGGAGTTATGGTGAGGCACTGGCGTCGGATGTTGTCTTTCAGCATCCCTAGAGATGTCGGTCGATCACGATACACTTGCGACTTCAGGTAACCCCAAAGCCAATAATCACACGGACTGAGGTCTGGGGAGGTGGGAGGCCAAGCATGACGAAAGTGGCGGCTGAGCAAACGATCGTCACCAAACGACGCGCGCAAGAGATCTTTCACGCGTCTAGCAATACCTTGGTTTTGTTTCTAATAAAACCCCATGTCATTCCAAGCATGTGCGTCAATTTGTACCTCTCTATCTACATTATTCCATGATTTATTAAGTTTTCAAATTTATACTGACTTTTTAATCACATATGAATTAAATGAATTTTACAGTGAGGAAACGTTATTACAAAAAAATTTCAGTAAGTTACATAATACCTGAAGCGAAATTCGCGACTGGCTCTTCGCAGTGTGATTACTCACATTCCATCAAGGAAAAATAACTCTCGCAATATTTCGTCCTGCTGATATTTCAAGCAGTAAATTTTCTTCGTAGACTGAGATGGGCGCGTGTTCCATACGTCAGTGTGTTGCAGAACTACACAATTACACCAACATACTTCTAGGTGATTTAGAAGGCGCCTTGAAGTACAAAATGAGCATGGAAACCCATATCCTGAAACGCCACTCAACAACGCTATGGAGAGATCAATTTAAATGCACCGAGGCCTGCCGATAGACATTCCCTCCAACAGCTTCGACGCTCTACGGCGTCGTTGGATGACGTTCCCCGGCATGGGTTTCCATGCTCACTTTGTTCCTCCAGGCCCTTTATATATCCCCTAGAAGTTTGTTGGTGTAATGTGTAATCCTGAAACACACTGACGTATGGGGGGACACCTATCTCAGTCTTCGACGCCAATTTAGTGCCAGAAATGTGCGCAGGCCGAAACTGAATGAAGCACTAGTGCGCAAAATTCTCTTCACCCTGTATATATAGGATAGAGAGAGCGCACATTTCTCATATATAACACGTCATGGTGTCTGACGAGTACCTCGTGCACCAATGCCACATCCGCCTTTTTCCTTCCCAATCGCGTATGTTTCATAGGAGAACTGATTTCATCCGCTAAATCTCAGCGTGTTCTCTAATCTCCCAAATGTTATCATCATAGTCTTTCCGCGAGATATACTGTATGACCAGGACGAAGCAATACATTGTCTGACCTTTCAAGAAACCAACGCTCTCACTGTAGAGCCACAATTAGACACGACAAAAATACAATCACGTTGCTCAGCCTTCGAGAAAAACCTGTGTGTGTGTGTGTGTGTGTGTGTGTGTGTGTGTGGGCGCACGCACGCACATGCACACACACGCACACACGCACACACGCACACACACACACACACACACACACACACACACACACACACACACACACACACACACACGAATTCGTGTTCCATAATGGTACTCCGGAAAAGCTACGAAGATACACTTATAAATAACTACCGTGAAAATTTATTTTAAGGTTTTAAATTGGGAATTTAGGATGTGAAGGATGGCTATGACACACTAAAGTAATTATGAATTAAAAGTGAACTCCGTCTTGGATATTATATTCCATTTAATCACTTCCGCACACCTTACCCCGCTGCTTGGTCACCGTAGTCAGTAAAATCTCTCGTCCATTCTATGTCTCGTTCTAAAGCGCCTTAAGATCTCATGGAAACAGTTAACAACTTTCTGCCGAGGATAATTTTCCTGTGCTTTGGTATTATGCTTTTAATTGCCGTGTACAGCTGCAGTAAACGTTAAGTTAGGATGATGGGTAAAAAGCGAACGTGTAAATTGATATAACAGCACAAGTCATAACATATGAACGTCAGTAACTGTCTGTCTGCAACAAAGAGCACTCCGTATTTGGCTATTCATATCAGAGATACTCATAAAAATAATGCGCTCTTTAAATTCTGATAACTGAAATGTATAGCACAAAATTATGATTCAATTATTTCTATTATGACACCATCTAATTCAACAAACGCTGGGCTGTCGATTTCCAGTTGCTTATTTAAGGCAATAGGATGAACGCGTTACTACAATAGCCTACTACATGTACCATTTAATACAGAATAGTAATTCTTGTAAACATTTAGCAGTTTTATGGAATCTTCTTGGTCATTCAAACAGAGTGCAATTTTTTTTTTCAGAATTTTCTATAATTTTTCGTTCAGAATCTTTTCTCTAGTACGCCGTCTTTAATGATCTCGATATCGACGGTATATTAAACTCCAATCTTCCATCCTTCGCCGGCCGCGGTGGCCGAGGGGACTGAGGCGCTCCAGTCACGGTCTGCACGGCCACTACGATCGGGGGTTCGAATCCCCCCTCAGGCATGGATATTTGTGCCGTCCTTAGTTCATAAGTAGTCCATAAGTAGTTTGCAAGTTTAGGGACTGAAGACCCCGTAGTTAAGTCCCATAAGTTCTACAAACATTTGAACATTCCATCCTTCCTTTTCAACTCCTTTGCTTCAGATAGAAATTTATTTTTGAACATTTTTATGCTTGATTTCGCCCTATCTCTTAATCCAAGAAACATTGCTTTGCTTTAGGAAGCTGTGCTTTACTGGACACGCACGCGCAAGGAGCTACTCTGCACGCCTCAAAGTACGCCTCTCGGTTTTGTCGTGCTCGCACCGCCTTTTCCTATGAAGGTTCGTAATCTTGGGAGCTTCAGGCGCGCTGTTAGCTGCTTCACCAACTCCGGCGACTATTTGTAAGAGGAGACTTAACGGCCCGCTCACTTGTTTGGGACTACTTCCTCCCGCGTAATTGAATTTCGTTTAATGCCCCTGGCAGCTCGAGGGCCGCCGTGTCCCGGAAACTGAGGCGGGCATTTATCTTGCAGTGGAACTGCAAACAGCTGGCTGGGCCGAGCGGTTAGAGCGCTCAGCCATCGGGATTTCAAAACACCGTACCCAAATCTCACGAAATAAAAACAGGACTGCAGAAAGCCATTAGGTGAAATATTTTTTTAGTAATAGAATACTTCTGCGCATACAGTTTCTGTGTAGGGAGTATTACAAAGCAGAAATGTAGTTTCCTAGCGTGTGTACAGGAATCCATACCACCAATCTGAAACTAACTTTGAATTACGTAGTGGTTTACTAGACATGATCCTCACTTCCTCCGACCTTTTGTACATAATTAGCAAGCCAGCTTTAACCCTTTAATGCATGACTTTTTATTTGAAGCTATAAAAACTACCACGATTAATGTATAATGCATATATACTGAGAAAAGTATTGTAAAAAAAAATCCTTAAAATTATTATGCACTACTAGGAACAAAAAGTTGATATCTGGTCAGGCCGGCCGCGGTGGCCGAGGGGTCTGAGGCGCTTCAGTCACGGTCTGCACGGTCACTACGGTCGGGGGTTCGAATCCCCCCTCGGGCATGGATATTTGTGCCGTCCTAGTTCGTAAGTAGTTCATAAGTAGTTTGTAAGTTTAGGGACTGATAACCCCGTAGTTAAGTCCCATAAGCTTAACAAACATATATTATCTGGTCAGCTATATAGTGCATCCATGATGTATCCGAGCCGGCCGCGGTGGCCGAGGGGACTGAGGCGCTCCAGTCGCGGTCTGCACGGCCACTACGGTCGGGGGTTCGAATCCCCCCTCGGGCATGGATATTTGTGCCGTCCTAGTTTGTAAGTAGTTCATAAGTAGTTTGTAAGTTTAGGGACTGATGACCCCGTAGTTAAGTCCCATAAACAATACAAACATTTGAATTTGATGTATCCGATGCAGTAAACGTCACTATTATGCCTCTCATCTTTCCAGAAAGTAATTCATAATGCAACAGTGGTATGTGGTTGACTACTTTTACATGGCAAAGGAGGAGTACTCTAGTACTTTAAACAATCGCACATGTTAGAGGAGTAACTCAATGCAGCTAACTGTCTGATTCAGTAGCACTCTGCAATTTATAATTTCTAGAACGGGCTACTTGCATGTGTAACACTATGTATAGAAGCAGCTGCAAATAAATTTGTGGTAAAATGTTGATCGATTTGATATGTAATGGAGAAAATAAGGTATGTAGCTGATCACCTACACTATGCATTAAAGGATTAAGGGGATATAAAGCTCCGTTTGAAGTACTTATGACTTTAATTAATATATAGAGTGGGTATCACTTCAGGAAAGGTAGGCTACATATAAAGTTCATGACAATAAGGGTAGGATGTAAGCAAAATCAATCGAAAACTTTTAAGTTTATTAAACTAGGAACAATACGGCAGTCACGCTTCCTACTTATCAAACAATTCGTGTGATATCAAAAACGGAAGTTGACCACAGTGCAAAGTAAATAATATACTGTGCCTTATTCAGTGGGCAAAAATATCGAAATATAAACAAATTAAGGATCTCGCGGATGATAATCTTAATCTCTACAAATTAGCAAACTAAGAAAGAAATATTTTAAAGAAACTGAAACATTAAATGAGGTTCTGCAAATCTTAAGTTTCTGCGGAAGTATAGTTCTTTCTTCTGGTATTCTTGTGAATTTCCCATGCTTCATTGGAATGCAGTAATGTGTCTAAGACGCTGAGAATGAAATTAAAATTATAGTAGGTTATTTCATGAGTCCATAAGAAATTTTCAGGAGCAAAGAATTTGAAAGTGAGCACTTTCGTCTAAATATGTAACAGGTAGTGACAGTTTTCGGTACGCATATATAATATTAATAACTTAACACTTGTTATTGTTGAACTTGCGCGACACACTGGCAAAACAGCAGTTACTTTGTTAATGCTTTGACATTTTATATGAATTTCTGCGTGTATTTTTGTGATAGATTCGTATTAAGTCTCGTCACCCGTGTTGATTCTTAATTCTGAATGGTTCCACTGTTCAAATGATTTCCATAAACGACATGTGTATTTATTTATGCTCTCTTTTAATATATACTGTAGTTTTTTGCTTCTTGAACCGTATATCTTTTTACCTTGAATTTCCTCTCTCTTGTAGTACAGCAGCAGTCGGAAAAAATACCAGGATATATTGCAAGCATTCCATCTTGACACGAAAACAATGGAAGCATTACAAGCCGAGCGCGAAAGGCCGAGCGGTTCTATTCGCCATGTCAGTTGTGCGATGCCACTCCTACCTGAGGCTCAAATCCTCCCTCGGGCATAGGCGTGTTTGTTGTCCTTAGGTTAGTTTCAATAGTTCGTAAGCGTAGGGCCTGATGACGTCTGCAATTTGGTCTCACAGTTTTATAAACATTTGAACATTTGAAGCAATACACCAAAAGTCAAAAATATACGGAGGAACAAAATCAATTTCTACAACAGGAGAGAACTCGGCCAAAGTAGACTAACTTCCGTTCTCATCAGCCGTCGCCACTGTTTCCACGCATGCAGGGCGTACTTGGAAGCTTAGTACTGCACAATGCCCACAGTTCATAAATCATTGACGGTGCTCAGTTGCTATGTGTTTTGCTGCGGACTGAAATGCAGAAGGGAAAAATCCGCACATTTGGAGTAGGATAGTCGGTTTTAACCTGGAAATCGGTCATGTAAAGCGGGCAACTGTTGCAACAGTCGATTGGTAGTGGTTCAGCACTTTCGCCAAATTACGAACGCTGGAGAGCTATTAGCGTTTCAACAAGAGTCTCCATAGAACCCCATTACATTCTGACGTAGGTATAAGAAACTGTCCTAAAAAAAAATTAAAAAAATTTAAAAAAAAGTTGTGCGTGTGACAGCAGTGGCAATGCAACAACATACCACCAGAGACTACCAGCAAGCCGCTGGAATGTTCTCCTTAAAGTTGCCGGAGAGTTTCTTGAAGAAATGGAAGCTGCACCATAATATTAAGAGATCGACGCTGGCACGAAGTGACAGCTCTTTCCGCCCTCATAATAGGGGTGAATTGTTACCGCGGAATCCGGCCTCTACCTGTAGAGCGAATATTTGCCAGAGGCAAAAGAGAAAGTCTGGAACGAAAGTGAGCGTGTGGAACGGATCTGGAAAATAATAGGCGGAGTGAGGCGTGGTTGGGATTTTGATACAAAAATAAGGCGCGTCGGTGGCGGGGCTTTAAATTGTTTATGCAGATAGTGGCGGCGGTGGGCTCGGGACGTATTATTTCCCATTTGGCTGTCAGTCGCCGGCTATTTGGGGCGCGCCGCGGGCAGATCGCGTGGCGCCGCGACAGGTGGCGCGTGACGTCAGCGCCGCCTGCCCCCTCCCCGCTGCCCCCCCCCCTCCCCCGCGCGCGGCGCCCCACGCCCACCCGCGCGCTCCTTGCCGGGCGCGACAGTCGCGCGCACAGACCGCGACCGGCCGCACCGCTAGCAGGTAACAACGCTCACCACTAACTGCCGCCGCCCCGCCTACCTCCACTCCAGCCTAGCCTGTCTCCGGCCACGTCTTCCGAAGACGTCGCATTGCGTAACACCTATCCTGACCATATACCTACTCCTCAAACCGAAAGCTACGTTTCCTATCCCATCTTCGCATTTTTCGAGGACAGAGGACGTGGTTCGCGATACAGTGTAGGAACGCATGAGCGAGCCGAGGTACGCAGCGGCGCTTACTGTATTATGTATCGCGGCTGGACCACCACCACCACCACCACCACCACCTAGAAGACAAGGCCTCACAACAGGCCGTGCCTACGTCACACTCAGAGGCCGCGGCCGCTACCTCACTGGCTGTCCGCTGGGGCACGCCCACCACCGCGCAGCGGGCGGCCAGTCAGATGGCGGCCGCGGCCTCTAAGTGTGACGTAGGCACGGCCTGTTGTAAGGCCTTGTCTCCAGGTGGTGTTGGCTGGACGCCGCCAGCTACGTGAGTCTGAAGTGATTGAACTAAGATACACGACAGCGACGTCTTTGGATAACGTAGATATACGCTACGCTAGTGTGAAATACCTTACATCGTACACTCTCATTCATCCTCCTCTAGTCCCCTTCATACGGCCCAAACTCTTCTGAGTGGAAACATTGCGCCTACTGCCATACAAAGTAATCACTTTGTTACTACTTTCAGAACCGTTAATTCTTCACCTACATACATATCCCACGAGCCACAATATGTGTGACGAACAGGTGCCTCGTACCAGCACTAGTATATCCTTTCATATTCCACTCCCTAGTAACCTACGTTTGTGTTGTTTACGGAAAATGTAGGTTGGCTATTATAGAATAGTTTTGCAGTCACCTGCAAATGCATACCCTCCAAATTTCGTCGGTAATAATCCTCCGAAAGAACGTCTTCCTACCAGGGATTCCCCGCCAGTGTTGGTCGAACCTACCAGTAACAAGATAAAATGTTTGTAAATCTTCGAGACTTAACTACTCTCGTCATCAGTCCCTAGGCTTACAAACTACTTTATGACTTATACTAAGGACAGCAAATACACCCTTGCCCGAGGGAGGACTCGATCATCCGAGGGCGAGCAGCGGCGCGCTCCGCAGCGAGGCGCCTTGGTACGCCCTGCCACTCCACCGCGTCCCGGTAACAAGTCTTGCAGACCGCCGCCGCCTGTTTTCGTTTAAACCCATCTGGCGGATATCTCAAACGCTTGAGCAGTATACTTAATAAGGGTCGCACTAGTCGTCTAGACGCTTTTCTGAAATTCTCCAAATAAACGAAGTCCACAGTTCGTCTTCCCCATTACTGCTATTGCGTGCTTCTTACCACACAAACTGCGTTCCACCCTTATCCCTTTTGCCTACAAAATCGACATGACTGAAATGCCAACTAGTTAGTTTTATTTCGATAGCCCACAGAAGAAAAATCGTTTCAGCTGATTTCTTCATACCGCTGTATTCGTGTGTAGTCAACGGTCGGTTATTATTATTAATTATTATTATTATTAATATAATCTGACAACTCTAAAAGGTGCAGTTTCTTTAAAACTCAATGGAGGAATTATTATAGTAATAATTCGACTTGCTTGCGAGGTATAACGCCACCTACTAAATAATAAATTATATGAAACTAACATTTCCTGAATTTTTCTCAACTTATTGGTAATACGATTAGCATCATAGTGACATAGGCATAAGCGACGTTTATCCGCACAATTGTTAGAATATCAGAGGCAGACGAAAAATTTGTGACCTGTCTGTAACGATGGTTAGTTTTGTGCAAAAAGATTGTTTTAGGACGCCTCTACAATTAAATGAAAGATAGAGCACACTCCCTTTCTTCCTCCGAACAGCAAGAAGAACGGGGACGCACAGCCAAAATTAGCGTGCTACGTTTTATACTGTTCATTACATGAGTGGATTATGTTAGAGGAGGAGCGAAGAAATGTTGAATACGTACAGGGCCTACAATACATTGTGTTTGGAGAAATAGTATATATTTTAGTAGGTGGTAACGTAAACGAATTTAAAAAAAAAAAAAATGCCGCGTAACATGTGATCAATTTTTATTGAGTACGAAGATACAGCTGAGTTAAATGCATTTTCATTTCGTGTGTTTGTACTCCGATTCCTAAGGGCGTTTGTATCAAATGCTAGAAGAGAGTGTTAACGTTAAAGTTCTGAAGTCGCACTTGGTTTACAATCAGTGATTCCCAAAGTGGTCTATGTAGCTACCCAGGGGTTTATTCCAACCTGTAAGGGGTCCACGTCAGCGGAAAAGTAATTTGTGGGGCTATTTGTTATGTATACACGGCTTCCATCCGTGTTACAAAGACAGACTGGAATTTTGTCGTGGATACTTGAAAATAACCAAGTAATTCAATTTTTATTCCTCATTAATAAATCCACTTTCACTTGTGGTGGCATCAAAAACACAATAAAATCAGTGGTCCGAAGAGAACCCATCTGCCATTGTGGAGACACATTTTCAAGAACGCTCGTTGTAAACGCCTGGTGTGGTCCACATAACGTTAGCATTTTGGATTTTTCCCTGTGGGTAAGTTTACAAAGGAAAGATAAAAATAAGGGCCGATTTGATCGTTCGGATTATGAACAGTCGATCCCCCATTAAAGAACGCAAAGGGGGCGGCCTTGAAAGATCTATACGTAATGTTATCGAAAGTGTATTGAAGTTGGTGGTGGAATTGTTGAAAATCAATTCTTAGCATCCACGTTTGCCTTCGCTTTAAGTTTGTTTAGATTACATACTGACAGTTTTATCTCTGTAATCGATAAAATTGCGCACATATTATATAGAATTTTATTGCAATTTGTCTGTACTATCAGCACCCAAAGTATTTACTATTCCTCGTGAAGCAACATGTATTTTGTCCCGTGACTATTTTATTTATTGATATACTGGGGATAAAATGTTTTTGTTGATATATATTGTTTTCTGCCGTCTCTCTCTCTCTCTCTCTCTCTCTCTCGCTCTCTCTCTCTCTCTCCTGAATGAGAAGTGACGTTGTTATTGTGGTTATTGTTGCAGGGCAGCAGTGAGCGCTGACGGCGGAGCGCCGTCCATGGGCTGAGCCTCCCGGCGCACAGCCCCACTCTCTTCGTACCGGTGAGTGCTACAAATTTAAATGTTTGTAAATCTATTAGTCGCTAGGCTTATAAACAAAATACACTAAGTTAAAGACAAAAAACACACATGCACACGACTGGAACCTCTGACGGCGAGTAAACGCGCGTTCCGCAGCAAGGCGTCTTAGAGCTCTCGGCCAGTCCACCGCGGCTGCATCGTTAAGTTTTACTGCCACAGCAACCACGTCCAAAGCACGCGCGTTATACAACAAGTACCGGCCAACATTCCTATTTTCTTAAAATATGTTAGTACTGCTACCTGTTTCGCCGCGGTGGAGTAGCCGAGCGGCCGCGGTGGAGTAGCCGAGCGGTCTAAAGCATCTCGCTGCGGAGCGCGCGGTTGTTCGCCGTGGAGGTTAGAGTCCTCCCTGGGGAATGGGTGTGTATGTGTTTGTCCTTAGGTTAGATAGTAAGTAGTTTGTAAGCTATAGACTGATGACCACGCAGTTTGGTCCAATAGATTTATAGACATTTGAACATTTGCTACCTGTTTCCTCGTCATTCAAATACACATTGATTTATGTGTAATAGATCTTGTCCAGGCGTGTGTTATGAACTTTTGGCGGAAATAAGAAAGGTATGCGTCATTACTTATACTTCCATTTCTGAAAAAAAATGACAACGCGCCGCGGCCGAGCGCATTGAGGCGCAATGCTAAGATGCGCGAGGCCGTTTCCCGTCGGGGGTTCGAATCCCCCCCTCGGGCATGGATGTTTGTGTTGTCTTTGGTATAAACTAGTTCATAAGTAGTTTGTAAGTTTGGGGACTGATGACCCCGTAGTTAAGTCCCATAAGCTCTACAAACATTTGATCATATTTTTTTAACTGACAACGTAAACCGAAACTAAAATCTACTACATTTAGATCTACTTGCATTATTCAAATATTTTATGATGAGGTAGTCCGCACAATTCCTTGTACTATTGAAATAATGTTATACAGATAAAATAAATGTCATATGGCTAGCAACATGTTACAAGCCTCTCGGTTTGATGCCCCTTCGGCTGTTTGCAGAGTTCGTAACTGGGAACTGATCCCGGTGCGTCGGCGTTAACAGTGACGTTTAACCACTAGACCACAAAGTCGCTCATTCCAAGCACACTGAAAAGAGCTATGACTGGCAACGTTATCAGTGGACTCGTTTATAGTTTAAACTCGACTAAAAGCTAATCTGGCTATTGAACCAGATGACATGGTAGTTTTCTGTAAATGAAGTTCCTAGTGTTTCACCAAAGTTTTGGTATGTGTTTGCAGTTCTGTGTTAACCCATTTCTGGAAGCAATTCACTGTTATCCTGTTTCTCCATTTGCTTATTTATCTAATAGTAATAAACTTACGAGTGGGATTCGAAAGTCTGTTCCTCAGTTGCTATGTTGTACTTGCTCCATAATCCATAATCCAGAGTGCTAGTTTCAAATTAAGTAGCAATATGATTGCAGTGGGAGCACGTTGGGTTTGCAGTCGCGTTATTTGGTAGGGTGACCTCGACTTTCGCCAGAGGGCGCAAATAAATTTTGCCCGAAAGCGGAGAAGTCTGTGTGGTCTTAATCAGTTGTTGCCTGTCTCCAATTTTACGGTATTTAACGACAGGACTGAAACTTCTCTAATAAACGATTCATTAATTGAAGAAATTTTCTTCGTGACATTCTTTGCGAGCCTTGAGAAACTCGAGGTAGCCACGCTTACTACTTAAGCTTTATGAATTTCAAATTGACTGGCGCCTCGATAAATAAACGCGCGTTCCGCTGCTTGGAAGGCCCAAGGAAATTATAAGCAACAGGATGAGGCCCACGGGCAGTGAGTGGGAGGGGAGAATGAGGAGGTGGTGAGGGGAAGGACGGTTCGCTTCACTCTCACAGGTTACTCCCGCAGCCTCCATCAAACAGGTTGCTCCTCCCTCCATTTTCATCGAGGCAGGAAAGAAAAAGAGTGGTGTTGATTGAATTTTGCTTCCACGTTAGAATTAAATTAGTGAAACAGTCATTTGTTTCTAAGAGGCAGTTTGCGTCGTCGATTTATTTAGGTAGGGGGAATTGGGAGACCCGTGACGCAAGCGGATGTGGCGAAACAAGACCCGAGATTATTCACGGCCGGAATGTGGTGGACCGCTGAGCGCTGTGGGGTGGATTCGCTTTGATGAACTGAGGATGAAGAAACCATGAGGAGGCTCAACGAGATCTGTTACAGCGGGGGCAACGTAAGAAAGGCAGCCGAATATAAATTCTGCGCTATTCACCTCGCACAATTTTGTCTTTGCAACACTCATACGCACTCTGGTAGCGAGAGCATAGAGATAAGGAAGCTTTATACGGCGGGAGAACTTTGACAGCTCCCTTTCAAAGTAAACATTAACATGTGAATTAAATTACTTAGTTCATTGTTTAAATGATGAAATGTTTGTCAAGCTTAAGGGACTTAACTACGGGGTCATCAGTCCCTAAACTTACAAACTACTTATGAACTAACTTCTACTAAAGACAGCACAGCCGGCCGCGGAGGCCGAGGGACTGAGGCGCTCCAGTCACGGTCTGCGCGGCCACTACGGTCGGAGGTTTGAATCCCCCCTCGAGCATGGATATTTGTGCCGTCCTTAGTCTTAGCTAGATCGTAAGTAGTTTGTAAGTTTAGGGACTGATGATCCCGTAGTTAAGTCCCATAAGCTCTACAAACATTTGATTTTTGAGACAGCACAAACATCCATGCCCGAGGGTGGATTCGAACCCCCGACGGGGAACAGACTCGCGCATCGCAGCATAGCGCTTCAACACGCTCGGCCGCTCCGAAGCGGCTAGTTTATTTTCACGATCCTCTCAGTGGTAAGGTAGTACACAATGTACAACAATTAAGATCTAAAAATCGTTTTTCCCGGCAAGTACTTGAACACCTGACCATTTGATGGTAAACCTTACAGGTAATCCAGAAACAGTAGCTTCACGAACGCACAGAAGTTATGTCTTCTAAATGGCATAAGCTCTCTCATTCACCGAAAATCCTTTTTAATGTGAAATCCGAATAAAAGTATTTAATTTTCCTTGTTTATATCCTACCGCTATAATATCATAAAATATATTTCCTCAGTCAGTAGAGTTTTAGTCTTGACCGTTAAGCACAAAAAATTCATAGAGAAGAGAATTAGGTTGTTTTTTTAAGTTTCTCTGATTCGTCGAACTCACATCAAAGTGATTCACCATATAATTTATAGAGTGAATATTGACGAAAATATTTTGGCCATGTAGAATGAAAATGTTTATCAGACATTAGGTTTCTGAGTAATGCTTTTTTTAATTAATTTTTGCATAGGCAAAACTTGTGTCATAACCGCTACACAGCTACACGCAGTGTTCCACTTCAGGCAACAGCACGGCTTCTGCAGTTTCTCACTGATGCTGCCGCTATAGGAAGCTTGGCTGCAGTTGTTCTACACTGGTTTTGCAAAGTGTTAATTTCCTACAGCTTTCCTTTTACTAACAGCAAAAGCTCGATAATATTTGACAATTTACTGTAGCCCGACGGAATGGTCGCGTGGTCTGAAGCGTCCCTCTAGGTTTTGTGTGTGTGTGTGTGTGTGTGTGTGTGTGTGTGTGTGTGTGTGTGTTGTCCTCGGCATAAGCTATTTTATGTACTTTGTAAGTCTACGGACCAATGAAGTCTGCAGTTTGGTCCGTTAGCTTTACAAACATTTGAAGAATTACTGCCTCCCAGTTCTGGAACTTTACTAAAGTCTTCAGTCTATGGAATATTGTAGAAATATTAAACTAATAACATTGTCTCCATTACATTTTTATTGCCTACGACCTGAACACAATAGTACCATCTATTTTAACATTTTTGGAACTTAACCTAGCAAACTGCGAGGTTAAAAAAAGAAATTACTATCCCCACGTTTCGTACGTTTTAAACACATGGGGTTTTCTCCATCGATAGTCACAAATAGGATTGTCAGAAACAGACATCTTTGAATACGCTGATGTCAGTGAAATAATACTGATACGCTCCTACCTTCTGCCCTAGACATGTAAGTTTTTTGTGCAAGTATCGTTATACATATTTCCTAAAATTATGTGCTGTGACTCCATCGTACGACTGTTTCAGGAACGACTGCGGAGGTTATAATGCACTACTTGTGGAAAATTAGAGGTTTATTCTTAAAAAGTACAGACTTCAGCTATTTAGAAAATTAACGTGCCAATTAGTTAATCAAAATAAAAAGTGTTCGGTAGGCATTCAGGGTTTCCTGTAGTTACCAATCTTCATGTCCTTGGTAGACATTTACTTTCTGTGTTTCCTTAATACTTCAGTCAGAGACGTTTGAAAATTCATCTGGCACTTGTCTGTTAAACATATTCCCAAGAAAGTTATTGTGCCTTGATATTTTACTTTGCAACATATATACTGCCAAATAAGAGCATGGTAGAATTTGAAACTTGTTGTACGTACTGATCCTCATTTCACAGACTTGTCTTTCTGTCCGTGACAACAACTATTGGCCTACTATACCATATCTGACCGTGTACAAACGTATATGAATGACGATATGACGTTAATGGCTGTTTGGTAGGTTAATATGAGCAAAATTCAAGTTTAGCTATCACCGCAAGACATAGATAAGACAGAGGCAGTTCTTACTAGCCCGGTAGCTGTGTTACGTAAGTTTAGTCTTCGGTAAGTAATCGGCAATCTACTACATCTAAAAAGCAGAATTCTGCGAGACTGTTATGCGTCGATATAAGATGTACAAATGCCATGCACTTAAATGTGACTTGCAGAGTAATTATGCAGAGTAATTATGCAGAATTAAAGTATTGCAGTTCGACAGTGCATTGCTACTTGTGTTACTATTTTCGGCGGTGGATAATGTTATATTAATTTTAAGCTACGTGATGCGGATGTATATAACATTTATGTGAAGTCGTGTAGTGATGCGTAGGATTCGTGTTGCCAATGGAATATGTCGTTGATCCGAACCATGTTGTGTTAAACAAATATTGACGCTCGAAAGTAATAATCTACTTACTGTGTTATAATTATGTGGCAGCGTTGCTCACATAGCTTAAGGAGACGTGGGGTACTGAAGTGGCAGCATTTACTACGCTTAGCTGTCACGGTACTCCAGCTCCTTTCCACAGCGCCGACGTGTGCCTGCTCCTGCCCCTGCGCCTGGCGGTATGTTTTCCGCAAAGCTGCCGAGCGGAAGCCCTGCCTCCGCACCGTGGGAGACAGACAGTTGAGCTACCTGCTGCTGCTATAGTCAGTCAGCTGTCTGTAATCGCGCAGATAACAGCACGCCCACAACCAGCAGCGGAAAGCGTGCTTGCGCTGCGTTGTCTGTCTCTGTCGAGACATCGCAAAATGTAGTTTTCTTTTGTAGCAGAATTCAATGTTATTTTTGGTCGATTTGCTGTCTTTTTTCCAATAATTGAAATGTTTTTGGCAAATCCATTATTTTCTTGACTTTGTTTATTACTAATTTCACTGTTATGTGCAAATATAGGTGTCTTCTTTCCTTTTCCGTATAATGTTTACATTTTAGCTGATATTTTCTAATTTGTTCTGTATTTGCCGATTACGATGTTATTTTTCCATATGTCGTGTTAGTTTTTACCAATTCCTTATCTTGGAAAATTTGGTGTAATTTTTTGTTCGTCTGTGTTCAGCTTATTTTTTTGTGAATTTCGGTATTATTTTTTTCACATTTTGTGCTTTTGTTAACGAGTCAGGTACCTTTTTTTTTTAGGGTGTTTCTGTTTTCGGTGATATTTACAATTATTGATATGGTGTCATTTTCAGACATGTCCGAGCAGACACAATTGGTCGACATTAACGGATGTCATTTTACGAATTCGAAATATCGAAACTTATTAACCGTTTCAGGGAATTGAAATAAATTCAAAGGCGAAGGTAAAAATTTGTGCTCGACAGGGATTCGAACCCGGATTTCCTGCTTCGAGGCTACAGATACTTTAACCAATTAGGCAATCCAGGTACGCTTCCATTCCAACCGAGATTCTCAACTTCTGTCACACTACCGATTAGTTGTTTCTCCCCGTAGTCTATACCGGATTCCCGCAAGGGATCGAGCGTATTTATTCTTCCACACTCAAATTATTGTTGTTGTTATGGTCTTCAGTCCGGAGACTGGTTTGATGCAGCTCTCCACCCTACTCTATCCTGAGCAAGCCTTTTCATCTCCTCATAACAACGACAACCCACATCCACTTGAATCTGCTTACTATACGCGTCTTTTGGTCTCCCTCTGCGATTTTACCCCACACACTTCCCTCCAATGCTGAATTTACAGTCAAATTATCATTAACAATTATTGATACGTTGTCGGTTTTTCGGAGGAGATCGCAAATAGACTTATTGCGACGACCAGTTTCGGTACACTCAGTTTCCATCATCTGGTGTGGAGAAGCTACTACTTTGAATCAGAAGAAATCGCCGTCGGAGGTTCGAGTCCTCCCTGGAGCGTGTGTGTGTGTGTGTGTGTGTGTGTGTGTGTGTGTTGTCCGTGTGTTAGTTTACCTTAGTTTAAGTATTTTCTTAGCTACGGACTGATGACCACGCTGCTTGGTCCGATAGATTTACAAACATTTGAACATTTTTGGTTTTCCATTATAACAACAGATTGTAGAAGGAAGCTTGGAGTGCCGCGGCGGAGCGGCCGAGCGCATTGAGGCGCTATGCTACGATGCGCTAGGAAGTTCCCCATCGGGGGTTCGAATCCCCCCTCGGGGATGGATGTTTGTCATCGTCTTTAGTATAAGGTAGTTTCTTAAGCAGTTTGTAAATTTTGGGACTGATGACCCCGCAGTTCAAATGTTTGTATAGCTTATGGGACTTAATTGTGGGGTCATCAGTCCCTAAAATACTTATGAACTAACTTATACTAAGGACGGCACAAATATCCGTGCCCGAGGGGGGATTCGAACCCCCGACCGTAGTGGCCGTGCAGACTGTTACTGGTGCGCCTCAGTCCCCTCGGCCACCGCGGCCGGCGACCCCGCAGTTAAGTCCCACAAGCATCACAATTATTTGAACATTTTTGAATCATGGAGTTCAACTTCCCATCGACAGCGTGATCATTTGAGACGGAGCTTTCGCTCGGAATGTTTGGTTAAGGACGTGGAAGGAAATCGGTCGTGTCCTTTCAAAGGAACCATCCCGGAATTTGCCTGGAGTGATTTAGGGAAATCACGGTCAACCTAAATCTCGATGGACGGCGATGGATTTGAACCAGCATCCTTCCGAATGCGAGTCCAGTGTAACAGATTATGCGAGTGAAAATGTTCAAATGTTTGTAGAACGTATGGGACTTAACTACGGGGTCATCAGTCCCTAAGCCTACAAACTACTTATGAACTAGCTAAGACTAAGGACGGCACAAATATTCATGCCCGAGGGGGGATTCGAACCCCCGACCGTAGTGGCCGTGCAGACCGTGACTGGAGCGCCGCAATCCCCTCGGCCACCGCGGCCGGCTTATGCGAGTCCAGTGTAACAGATTGTAGAAGGCGACTTGTGATTTAGACGTCACGCTGGTACAGAAAGAAGTCTTATTTGTTGTAATGTTTCCTGGCAGGTGGTTAACGAGCTGCGTGACGTGACGGTAGCGAGCGGCAGCTTGGGACTGAGGTGCGGAGCGCGGGCATTATGGGGTTGCGCACAGTTTCTGGTCTGGCGACAAATGAAGCGGCGGCGGCGGCAGCAGCCGGTTCCGTTTCCTGTGCGCCGCGGCGCGCAGGTCGCAGGAACGCGCCGCGGCGCGCGTTCCCACGGCTGCCGCACCACTCGCCCCTTTCTTCACTGCCCACTCCCCTGCTAGAGCCGCGGCGCACTTTTAAACTCCGAGGCGGCCACAGTAATCCCACCCGCGGGCACCGTTACGGCCATTGTCCAGCCAGTCTGACACTACGGTCGCGCCCGCTGCGTTACCGTTCTACTGTGCAGTCTCTACTATTTGCCTTGGCCGCTTTTCGTTTTGTACGGGATAGAGGCGTTGAGCCGTTTCAGTCGCATTCTCCAGTGTCCTGCAAACCGCGGCCACGGGCTGACCCGAACTGGGCAACTTTTAGTACCATTACAAAGGTACTCCGGAAAGGACAGTAAGTTAATCCCACACTCGAACTGGACAACTTTCGCTCGCAGGTAGCAGAACGGTCCGACCCAAGGCGTTCATCGTCAATCCTGTGAATGACACCAGCTCGCTGACACCTGTGTAGGATGACATAGTTTTTCGTTTTGTACTTGAGTAAGCCATGGAAGCGAGTTTGCAGTACTATGGGCAGGGCGAAGCTGGGAATTTGTATCTGACGGGAGACGTGCATGGGTAGTCCTTGCAGTTGCGGTGATCACTGTGTCCCCAGTGGTGTAGGGGTCAGCGCAACTGCCTAGAAAGCAGGAGACCCGGGTTCGAATCCCGGCTGGGTACACATTTTCAGCTTTGCCCAATCGCAGATGATGACTTTTTTTTTTTTTTTTTTTTTTTTTTTTTTTTTTTTTTTTTTTTTTTTTTTGAGCCATGGAAGCGAATAATATGGCAGAAAATCACATTACATCTTTGGGCTTATCATTTAAATCCTTTTGGTGAAGTTTTTGCTGATCTGGCCATCGTACAACCACAAGACGACCTCACAAAATTCGCGGATTACATAAGTGAAAACTACAGTCATAAAGAAGATGCAGCCTTTCCTCCAAACATTTGGGCAGCAGATTGCGCCTCCTTCTGGAGGACGACTAATGCTTGCCGGCCGCGGTGGCCGAGGGGACTGAGGCGCTTCAGTCACGGTCTGCACGGCCACTACGGTCGGGGGTTCGAATCCCCCCTCGGGCATGGATATTTGTGCCGTCCTAGTTCGTAAGTAGTTCATAAATAGTTCGTAAGTTTAGGGACTGATGACCCCGTAGTTAAGTCCCATGAGCTTTACAAACATTTGAAGATTTTGACTAACGCTTGCGAAAGCTTTCATTTCCGATTCAGTGCTTCGTGTGAATCTCCTCACCCAAACATCTTTCAGTTTGTGAAATGTCTGAAGCATGAACAAATTGATACTTATACAATAATGTACTCAGCAAAAAATATCACCATCCAAACGGACTGAAAAACCAGGAAGAGGCACGCTTTCCTGCAACAGAAATTATAATTACTCAGTAATGGCGAAATTTGCGAATTAGACTTTGCAAAGTGCATTTCATACCAATCAGCCATGAGCAGAAAATGAGCCAAACTAAATGCATTTGTTTTCTGCAAATATTTTATATGTAAAATTATTAATAAAATTTTCGTATTTGTATATAATTTGTTTTTATATCTCGTTCCTTGGCACAATTTGACATTATTCTTTAAGAACTCTACAAATAGGGGCAAAGGCTGAGCACTTAGATTTGGAAACATTTTTCGTGATTGTGCCGCTGGTCTCCCAGGAGCAGGTAGGAGTTGCCGAGTTGCCCAGTTCGTGCCTGCCGCTCAGGGGGCACTTTGGGACAGTTGCTCAGTTCCAGTCGTCCGTTTAACACCAACAGGTAGAAGTTGCCCTGTTCGGAAGAGCCCGCGGGAAGACCTACTAATGTTTTTGGCGGAAATCCGTAACTCGGCCGGCAACTATAACTTCGAAGCGTTTGTAAGATCTCATACGTTTTCCACCTGTTGTACAGGAACTAGGTTCGTAATTTTATTTTAATAAAATACCACATGAGTAATTCAGTGAGCAACATCAGCTGACATAACGTTAAAGTCATAGGCAGGATAGAATGCACAGCCTGTGTACTTTCCCACGTTTTCCCTTCCGCAGTGCGAGACGATGAATATTAATGTACAGGCTGCAGAGAGACTGCGTAATGTGACTTCTGTTCCGGCAGTAGTGAAAATCATACATAAATAGCGGAGTAATCTGATCAGTTAAAGGTATCCGACATATCACTTAAGTGTAATTGTGTATATGGTATTGAAACAGTCCAAATACACACTCAAGTATTTTTGTAGACAAAGACAACGCAATAACCAACATGTATTTAGAAAATTTCACGAAGTATATTTATCCCATTTCTAAAGCTGTCTTCCCAGAGCCTGTATCATTTCAAGTCTCCAAATTCTTTTTCTCTAACATTTGCCCCATACTTGATACCCTTTTTCGGTGCCCACGGCCCTAAACTTAAAAAGACACAGCAATGGGTCTTGTAGTTACCTACTTACTACTTTATACTGATCACGCCCAATGCACCGCTCGCTGCTTTAAGAGACTGCTTCCACTTCAGTCTGTCTTCAGCTCTTTTCTGCAGTCCTGCTCTCTGAAGGTCTTTGGCTACGCAGTCACTCCATCGACTTCTTGGTCTTCCCACGGGCCTTCTGCCATTGGCTAGGTGTGAGTACAGTTTTCGGCCATCGTTTGCCCCGCATTCGAGCAACGTGTCCTGTGCACTGGAGTCGTCGTGTCTTCATTATAGACACGATGTTCGGCTCTTTCTAACAATTATATAACTCTGTATTTGACGTGTCCTCCATTTTCCACTCTCATTATCGTAAACTGGTCTAAAAAGCTTCCGAAGGAATTCCCTTTCAAATATCATCAGTCAGATCATAATAACCGCTGATAAAAATTTAGTTGTGTTTTCCATAAATAATTTCAAACATTCTGTTATCTAAATGATGTAGAGAACCAGTAGCTTTATAGCACAGGTATACGCCATTATTGTTAACTTCAATGAATATACAGTTTATTAGTCTTAATCATTCAGTTGCCTTCAGAATAGGTTAATTTTCATACAAGTTGCTAGTTTTAAATCAAAATTCACCAATAGACAACCAACAGTTGCCCGAAAGAAATGATTGCATTAGACTTTAAACTTACTTCGTTACCTGTTAGTGATATTATCATATTTGGAAAACTGCGAGAAAGAGGTATGTAGTTACTAAATCAAGAACTGTAGTGTTATTTGCTGACATAAGTGCTCTAAAACTTCAATGAAGTGAAAAGTTTCTATAGACGAACCTTTGAAAGGCGACATCGCTATACGGTGGTAACTAGCCTCTACTGCATAGCGATGCACTAAATAATGACGTAAACCAATAATAATAAATAATGTTATGTAGTTTTATAGTAACCAAACACCTTATTAATAATATAATTAAAATTAAAGCAATACAATCGTAATGGTGTGAGACTCGCGAGAAGTTGAAGTCAAAGCAGTTTAAATTTGAAAGAGTGAGTGAACCCTAGACCCAGTATTGCCTCATTTTTCTCTGGAGTGCTCACAACGAACTAATCCGAAAATAGATACAATCAATAGTCAACCGCATCCGTTTATGACCACTATGAGTAAGGGCTGGTTCCGCCCTCAGTTGTCAACGTTTAAAGTTTTTTCCTAATGCAGTCCTGACTTTCCTCTTAAATCGACACATTGCACGTAATTAATATCGCCAGTGTGTTGTAGCGAACCGGGCCTCGTTCGTCAGCTTCTGCGTTTACGTGTGCATCGTGGAAAACTCCTATCGCACATGAGTAATGCTCTACTCGGAAGGCATTCGAAAGCACTGATAACATCACCCACGCTGTATGTTTCTCGGCACCAGCACTTGTTTGTTGGTATTTACTGGAAACTAATACCACTTATTTTATTTGAGAAACAGTTTTCATGCGTCTTGTTACAGGAAAAGAAAACAATGGAGTAACTTTTTCTAAGTGTTATTCCAGGTACGCCTGTTCTCAAAGTATTAACTCTTGAAAATACTATCATCTATCCTCTGCGAAGCGTCATATAGTTGCTTAAAGTCTTAATCGAACCAAACGACTGTGCACTTTACGAAACGTTGACCCGTCAATATATATAATCATGACGCCTTTGACCACGCGGCCATTCGCGATCGGCAGGTGGATTTGACCACCGTCCTCCCGAACGTGAGGCCAGGGTGTTACTCCTGCGCCACATCCCTCGGTTGGTATTTCAGAGAGAGACTAATGGCAAAGGTTTCGAACCCTGATTTCCCGCTCTGGGCCAGCGTTCGCCTTTACCAATTACGCTATCCCGCCACGCTTCCCTTTCAATCAAAATTCTCACCTTATAGCACACTACGATTGCAGTGCCACCTACTCATTTGACTCCACTTGCTCCCAGCCACAACTGGATTTCCACAAGGGATCGAGCGCATTAATGCGTCCGCACTGAAATTGTCAATTTCCTCTTGGGACAGATATACAGTTGTGTATATGGTGTCTGTTATTTACGGAAATTCTTGTGAAACACATTTAGGTCTTTACTCACATGATATGGTGAGTGCTATAGACAAGGGATGTCAAATAGATTCCGTATTTCTAGATTTCCGGAAAGCTATCGACACTGTACCTCACAAGCGTCTTTTAATCAAAATGCGTGCGACTGAATTCGTGATTTCCTGTCAGAAAGGACACATTATGTTGTAATTGACTGGAAAGTCATCGTGTAGAACTGAAGTGATATCTGGCGTTCCCCATGGAAGTGTTATAGGGTTCCTACTGTGCCTTATTTTTATAAACGATTAAAAAGACAATCTGAGCAACTCTCTCAAGCTGTTCGCGGATAATGCTGTTACTTATCGGTTAATAAAGTCACCTCAATGTCAAAAGCAACTGGAAAATGATTTAGATATTTGCATTGTGGAAATAATGGCAATTGACCCTTAATAATGAGAAGTGTGAAGTCATCCATTTCACCACTTAAAGAAACGCGTTAAAATTCATTTACACGATAAATCAGTCATAGGTACAGACCGTAAATTCAACTAAGTACATGGGAGTAAAAACTAGTTAAATAGAAAAGAACACACAGAAACCGTTGTAGGGGAAGCGAACCAAAGGCTACGTTTTGTTGGCAAAAGACTTAGAAGATGTAACAGTTCTACTCAAGAAACTGCCGACACTACATTTGTGCGTCCTACTATGGAATATTGTTGCGAATTTTGGGATCCGCACCAAGTGGGACTGACAGACGATTTAGAGAAAGCTCAGAGAAGGGCAGCTCGTTTTGTACTATCGCGATATGGGGGGAGGTGGGGGGAGAGAAATGATGCACGAGCTGGGGTGGAAATCATTAAAAGAAAAGCGTTATTGTTGCAACGGAATCTTATTTGCGAAATTTCTTTTGCCAACTTTCTGTTCCAAATGCGAACATATTTTGTTAGCACCCACCTACATAGGAAGACATTAACATGAAAATAATAGAAATCAGATCGAAAACGGAAAGATTAGGTGTTCCCTCTTCCCACGAGCTATTAGAGAATGGAAACGTAAGGAAACGTCATAAAAGCGGTTCGATGAACCCTCTGCCATGAATTTCAATATGGATTGCAGAGTATTTATGTAGATGTAGAAAAGTAATTGTGATACAGTAAACTGGCCCGAATGGTCTTAGGTAGTTATACAATGTTTCAAATGTTGAAATGTTTGCAGAGCTTATGGGACTTAAATACGGGATCACCAGTCCCTAAACCTACAAATTACTTATGAACCAGCTAACACTAAGGACGGCACAAGTATCCATGTCCGAGGGGGGATTCGAACCCCCGACCGTAGTGGTCGTGCTGACCGTGACTGGCGCGCCGCAGTCCTCTCGGCCACCGCGGCCGGCGGTAGTTATACAGGGATGGAAAGGCTTGCAGAAGGCAGTGAAGCGTCGAGAGCTGTATGAATCGAGTGGTAGGACTGAAGTGGGCAGCAGAGGCTGGCTGGCGGTAGTCGGCGTGATGGCCAGTGCGCGGTGTCAGCTGTGCACCTGCAGTGGCGGCGGCCGGTGCGCCGTATATGGCGGCCGGCGTGGGTGTCCTCGGGGCGGCCACGTGACCGCGCGTGCGCTTTTTACGCGTCTGCCGCCGCTGCATTCCCAGACGACGGCGGCTGCACCGGCTCCTACCTGCTGCCGCTGCCGCCGCCGCCTCAATTAATTGCAAGCATAGGGTGCGCGAGGTGCTAATGCTTGTCTGGAGAATGGGCCATCTGCAACTGCAAACAGTAGGTTCGTTCCAGCAGCTTGACGCGCATGCGCAACGCTGAAATTGTGTTCCAGCAGTGCCTTCTCCCGCTTCTTGCTACTTGGAGTATGGCTGTTTGGTGTTCCAGCAGTTGCCGCAAGCAGCCACACGCTACCCGGAAAAATATTTCAGGCGCGCTCAAGTTGCCAATTTGCGCATGCGCAGAAAGGTCTGAGCTGGAGTGGGGTGTAGCCATCACGTGATACGTGAGTGTTTTTAGCGTGTTATTCGGTTATTCCGAAGTCACTGTAATCCGATTTGAGTTGAGATATTTCTTGTTTACACTTCTTCGTTATTAGAAACTCACCTTTGCCTGCAGCCAGAAAGCGTTCCAGCAGTACAAGTATCAAACAAGGGTTTTTACGTCACAGTAGCTGCGCATGCGCAGTAACAACTGTTTCTTAGCGCTTGAAAGTAGCCGTCTTGCAGCTGCTGGAAAGAACCTAGTGTGTGCAGGTGGTGTAGGCAGCGGGCCATTCACTTGTCTCATCCTGCCGTGTGCTGTAGTCGGTGAACCTGTTCAATAAATCGCTGTGGAGCGCACTTCGTTGTAAGCAAACAAACAAGTCCTTTCAGCACTGTTCCCGGACGAAATTCTGCCGTGAAAATGGGATGAATGGAGGAAGGTTAGGGTTTAATAATACGTTGATAGCGTGGTCATTAGAGACGGAGCACAGGGTCGGATACGTAGCCCATCCCCCATATTCGCCACTGGGACATAACGACGTGGCAGCCCGAGAGTTAAAAGTGATAGTAATAAGAGTGAAGCCGCAAGGATTGATGACAATTACGATATCCGCGTACGCCTCCCGGACAGACCGAAACTTCCATATGCCACACTTTGCCTACTGCCCATGGTGGGTTTCACCGTACAGAGGCTCTGACGCACTTTCGACTTTCGCGGCGACCCATAATGACTACAGGTGTTGGATTGACGCATGAATTTTGGCTCGTACAATGTGGCCCATCACTCATCCAGTGTTACGATACGGCTTAAGAGAGCCTCTTCTGCGCGCTCATAGCGCTCCAAATGCGTCTGAGCAGCTCCTTGAATACCTCGATGACACTGTCGTGCTGTACGACCTCTGACAAATTCAGTCTTCATCCAATTCCGTTGTTTCTGTTTGAAAATAATAGTGACACCGTTATGTTAGACTGCTCGCTCACAAGTAACTGGAATGTGCGCACCTCGGTGACGTGGAACGGGCGAGTCCATTTGGTCGTTGGTAACGTATGTCAACAACGTGTGCTATCAACGACAATAGCAGATTCCATTGCATAGTGTCTCAAATGTTTGTTAAGCTTATGCGACTTAACTTCGGGGGTCATTAGTCCCTAAACTTATAAACTACTTACAAACTAACCTATACTAAAGACAACACAAACATCCATGCCCGAGGGAGGATTCGAACCTCCGACACGGAAGGCTGCGCGATCCGCAACGTCGCGCTCCCACGCGGTCCATGTAAATCCCGCCCAGGGAGTGACTTTTACTACAGTTGTCGCAAGCCTTGCTGTGATTCATTTATATACGTTATGCTAGTATGTCTGAAGAACACTAGCACTGGTTGCAGCAATAAATATGGTCACTGCACATCGTATTTAAATGACCCGCAGCAAGTTGTAAACGCCTCTCTGTGCGGACCGAGCGAAGTGGCGCATTAATAACATACTGCACTCGCAGTCGCGAGTACAGTAGTTCAGATCCATCTCTGGCTATCTAAATGCAGAATTTCCCGCGATTTATGGGTCCATTGAAAGGGCACGACCGCTTTCCTTCCTAATCCGCTGTCGTGGCGTTCCTACCGTGAGGTTTTTCTCCAGCAGCTTCGCCAGACCGACGGCTAGGGTAAGGAAGGAACTGCAGTAACTTTACTTGCACTGTAGTGCACTGGGGTTATTGGAACTTCCCCTCCACGTATATTACGTTCGGAATTGTTTATTCAGTTTGTATACTCTACATTTATTTCTGTATATTCGACAGCGACGAACTTCGTGTGGCTCATTGGTCTGGTGCAGGTCTTTCAATCGGACGCCACTTTGGCGACTTCCATGGTCCTTGCCTATCCCAGTTGTCAACGGGGAATGGGGACCTACAGCATAACGTGGAATCCGAACCTCACATCGTTGAGAGATGAAGACTGGGTTAAAATTCAGACTGAAAAAAAAAACCGCGACCCTTCGGTTTCCAGTCGAGCGCATTACCTCAAGGCCATCTGGCCCAACAGTTTTTATGATAAATGTAACATTCACCATACTTGACAAGACACAACTTTCCTTCTGTTGTCATTTCCATGATGTACAATCCAGAGTATAGTAGTAGTGGACGAAAATGCACGGAACAGTAGCTATCGGCAACGACACCGAGCAACGGTGGCAACACATGCTATGGCGGTGAGCGACAGGCATAGATAGATAAGTGGTTGTGATAAGGCTCTGTTCGGAAATACCACTGTATACGAGAGCGCTTGTTCCAAACAGCTGAGCTATCTGCGGCACCCTGGCTGGAAAGCCCACGTAGCCCCCCCCCCCCCCCCCCAACTTTACCCAAACAGTCCGAGCATGAGCTCCGCCTCTAATGACCACTTTTTTGCTGGGCCACTAAATCGTTATCTTACATCCTTCCTTCGCGCTGTGCAGGACTAATATTGTGAAAAGTACGTACGCTCGTGGGCAATAGGAAATGTGTGGCATATGATAAATTTAGTAGCATAATTGTTAAGGTGAGAGCTCTGGAAAAGCGGGAAATCCGGCACAAATTTTCGTGTCACATTAAATCATTCAGCTGATGCTGCGTCAGATTCGTATTTGCAAATAATTTCTTGTATTTAATTTGATTGTGGTGTCCGGTCCTTAAGACAGGAATGCATGTCTGAAGTGCAGATGGTATCATTCGAGTATTTGCTACGCCAGACGTTGCTTAATTTCAGTAATCTGGTGGGAACCGGTGTGTCCAGCTCGGTATAGTCGTTGACGTCCTAGGGCTATGTGGCATGTACAACCTTCCCCACAGTAAATTCATTTATTTACTGCACTCCCCCCTCCTCAGAAGACATGCCTTCATACGGCTAGACGAAAATGTTAACTGCTCTCATAATTCCAGAAACAAGGCAGTCCATCAGTGAACCATGAACACGTGGATTACATGTATTCCTTCGTGTTTCATTGGGGTCTAAAAGGCTGTGACTAGTCGCCTACCTTGGTTACGAATATATCCTAAGACTCTTAAATATGCATCAACTTCATCTTATTGAGGAAGCTGGTGTACGTAGTCTTTCTATACTTGCTTCTCCAATTTATACTCTTCATTCTAAACAACTTCGCAATCAGTACTGAAGTATTATCATCGGTGACTCAAGAGGAATGTCACCCCATGCTATGCTGCAAAACATTACATCAATATTTATGTGATTAGGGGACTAGTAACAATGGCTCAAATAAGTCTATTGTTTTGATGCTGAATAACATTTGGAATTACGCGAGGCGCAAGCAACGTGTTTACTAGTGTCCGGGAGATTAGGGGAGCGGCTGAGGTGCAGAGGTACCTCGCCATAAATAAATTGGTTGTCACTCTCCCTAACAATAAATGGATGAATATCATGTAATGTTGACTCACTCTGAGCAGATGTAAAACAAGGCTTGAAGAGCGTAATCTCAACGGTTACAGTAAATCGTTGTAGATAAAGGATGAATTAGAAGGAATGTCATGTATTTTATGAAAATGTGAATATAAACAGAAACAGTCCTGTGAACGTAAGTTCGATGTTGGATCACAACGAAACTGGAGTGGATTTAAGATTGCAAAGACTCATGAATGATAATGAAGACGTGTATGTCACTTACCGAAATTCTGTGTAGGCGCTCTGATGTGGCCCCGCGAGATTGGCCGCGAGGTTTGAGGCATAATGTCACGGATTGCACGGCTGCCCCCCTTCGGAGGTTCGGGGTGTGTGTTGTCCTTAGCATTAGTTAGTTCAAGTAGTGTGTATATTTAGTAAGTTTGGTCCCGAAGATTTATAAACATAACTTTGGGGACAGATGACTGAGCCATTCCACAGGAGCTATGAGAGTTCTCCAACAGATGGCAGCTCTGTTAGGTCGCACCGTGGCAATAGTTGCAAGGCTACCACGTGTGCAATTGTGGATTGCTTCAGTCAGCTGTACATTTAACTTGTAGGATGATCAAAATGTTCAAATGTTTGTACAGTCTATGGGACTTAACTACGGGGTCATCAGTCCCTAAACTTACAAACTACTTATGAACTAACTAAGACTAAGGACGGCACAAATATCCATGCCCGAGGGGGGGATTCGAACCCCGACCGTAGTGGCCGTGCAGACCGTGACTGAAGCGCCTCAGTCCCCTCGGCCACCGCGGCCGGCCTTGTAGGATGAACCAGTCATCTGTCTCCCCATTATTCTGTCCAACATAGGACCTACAAAACAATTCAGTAAGAAATATACACTCGTCTTCATATACATTCATGGATGTGTGTAGTCTTGAACCTCCTCCAGGCCCGGAACGATCAAAAATCGGACACATGTTCATAGGACTTCTTCGTTTTATTTATACGTGTAGGGTCAGCTCACAAACCGAGCGAGATGGCGCAGTGGTAACGCACTGGACTCGTATTCGGGAGGATGGTGGTTCAAATCCACCTCCGGCCATCCAGATTTAGGTTTTCCGTGATTTCCCTAAATCACTCCAGGCAAATGCTGGGATGGTTCCCTTCAAAGGGCACGGCCGATTTCCTTCCCTGTCCTTACCCAAAACTCCGAGCGTTAGCTCCGTCTCTAATGACCAAGCTGTCGACGGGACGTTAAACCCTAAGATTCCTTCCTTCAGCTCACAAATGATGTGTCATTCGTCCTGAATCACCCTGTATAAACAGTCGCTGCACAGTGTTATGGTATAGTGTAACTGTGAGTAGAAAGTGCATGGGAGTTTCAGGACGGCGGCGGAGGTCGCGGGGAAAGGTAAATCACACACACACATACACACACACACACACACAGTGGCGGCGCGGCTCGGCTCACTGGAGCCCCATTAGACTCGCTAAGTCACCGCAAGCAACCTGTCCATTGAATCGGGCTCGCCGGCCTATTCCTGCCCGGCCCGGTTCCGGTTCGCTATTTTCATACCCGCGGCACGTTTGCCGTCGCATTCGCGTCGCGCGCACCGGCGCTGCTTTTTGCCCCCTGCGCGGTTTCCAGCGTCGATGCTGCCGCTGCCGCCGCCGACGCAACTGCATTCAGCAGGCAGCAGGCAGCAGGGGAGGGCAGGTCGTGGCCGCCACGGGAAACAACTCCCTCTCTTAATTACTTGAGTGAAATATCAGCCGCTGCCCGCGGAGGAAGCACCTGCCGCTCGCGGCAGCCAGCGAGCAAGACACGCTGGCGTCGAGTTACTGGCAGCCTTTTGCCCACTCCAGCTGACACAGTAGTACGCATCTTTACGAGTTGGCTGGTTGTTTGGGATAGAGGGACCAAACTGCTACGGTTATCGGTCCCCGATGAGGAGGAGTGAGTATAGGAAAGGAGGGGAGAGGGGAAAGGAAATGCAGTCCGGGAAGTAAAGAAGGAAGACGTTATTAGCTCGGGGCCCCGTGCTCGCCGCGCACGTACTCGCGAAAGAACCGCGAGCTGCTGGGGAGCTCAAGAAAAAATATTAGTTTAGTAAAAACTCACCTTGAACCCTCATCTGAATGGTCATTTATAGAACTTAAAATTTTCTAATTTTTGGGTCAGATGTCTTGACACTATAAAAAGTGGTATCGCAGCTAAGATATTTATGGGTCGTCCATTAATTGCGTGATGCGGTTGGGGGACGGAGCAGGGGCGTTGAGCCGAATTTCAGGTGGGAATTTGCAGGAAAACATTGTAAAATTACAAATTAAGCAAAAAAGTTTTCTCATCTGAAATATTACCAAATGTTATACAAAACATTCTATGTGATTTTGTAAACACCTCATATAAATACAGTAGTCTCTTGAATTGTTCACCCGCCACCAATTAACCAGACTCGGAACTCGACGAAGCAGTATAGATGCCTTCGAAAGAAAACATGTTTGCAAAAATTATTGCTGATCTGTCAAAAATATGTCAATCTCACCGTTAGTTCTGATCGGCTGTTCATTCAAAAACTGATAAGACGCAGCGATGTGGCACAGTAGTAATACACTAGACTCGCGTTCGGAAGAATGGTGGTTGGAATCCACCTGTGGCCATCCAGATTTCCATAAATCACCCTATGCAAATGTCGGGATGATTTTCTTCCTAGTCCTTACCCATAAACTCGGAGCGTGAGTAATGACCTCGGTGTCGACGGGACATTAAACCCTAAGCATCCTTTCTTTCAAAACTGAACTTTTTTAGCGGTTTCACACACCATGAAATATCTCCCAAAAGAAGTCGTTCTATTCGTCATGTATACACGGTGTACTCATGACAAGATTTCCTGTATAAATTTGTCAACTTGTTCAGTTTTGAGTAGAGGTGCCGGCCAGCAAGTGAGGAGCATGTGGTAGCTTTGGTGTTGGCCGGGCTGCCGCCTCCGCCGCTGCTGGCAGTAAACCGCGACCCGCCGCGCCGCCACTGCCTCGTAAATCGCGCCCGCCTTTTCAGCGCGGCACATTGTTTCTGCCAGATCTGGCGACCGCGCTAAACAGCTGCCCGCGCTGTGGCATGCGGACGCCGCTGTCAGTCGAGCCACTGACCCGCCCCCTGACACGTCATAACTCCTGTCTGAATGACTCCGCCGCCCTACCCTACCTTCTCCTGACACCAGGACCGTGCGTTTTAACGCCAGCTTTCACAGTCCCCTTGTTTCTCACGTCAAAGCGTGGGGAACGGACCGTGAGGAGTCGTGCCGACCGTGCTAAGTAATATTAAGCATTACATGTATTCTGAACGTGCGATGCAATGTTCACCAGTGAGATCGAATAACGCTACCTAAGTCATATGCAGTGTAGAATCGCAAACGGCGTATCAGCTGTCACTAAAAGCATCTGTTTGTATTTCTAATTTAGGTCTTAAGAATACTCACAATTTCCGAGATTGCTGAAAAACTTTCGTAGTACTGACAAAATAGTACCAGCATGTGGTGAATTTAGCTGGACCTAAAAGTATGATTTCTGGAAAACTAATAACAATTTCTAGATAAAAAAATTTTTAACATTTTTTTCTATCCTTGTGGACTGTGGCATGCTTCAAAAGCTTAAAAGGTAAACAGTTACTTTATTTATTTATTTGTTACGTAACTTCCATATCAAATGGAAAGGGTGCACATAAAATTGGGATTGTTAGCTGAACATTAATTTCAACCTAATAGTCTTATTTTGCAGAAAGAATTTAATCAAGTTCAAATGTTCGTAGTGCTTATGGGACTTAACTACGGGGTCATCAGTTCCTAAACTTACAAACTACTTATGAACTAGCTAACACTAAGGACGGCACAAATATCCATGCTCGAGGGGGGATTCGAATCCCCGACCGTAGTGGTCGTGCAGACCGTGACTGGCGCGCCGCAGTCTCCTCGGCCACCGAGGCCGGCACTTCTTAAGTTCTTATGCCACGCGTTTGTTGCGCGTTTCTGACTGCCGGGATTGTTCTTAAATTAACACTGATCGCTTTTCTTAGTTTCTGCGATGACCTAATATTTCACAGCAGTGAAAATTTTAGGACTAGCCCTAAAAATATTAGATTCTACTAGTTTTAATTGATTTAATTATGTACAAAAAAAACACATTTTGAACCACTACTACAGGAAGTAGTCGTACCGGTTTTTTTTTTACCCGGTTCTCGGCAATAACTAAAAGAAATCGGTTACAACTGACACCAAATAAATACCGAATAAAAACCGGTTATTAAAAACTAAAATACCGGTATCGGTTTTAACCGGTCGGTTTTTCCCATCCCTACTTGGAATCGAGTATGAAGAATTTAAGAATCGCGATTCAGCGCTGTGCGTATTTAGTGGCGCGGCGACGGCTGGGTGCGGGCAGAGCGGCGCTTTGGTCCGCCGGCTGCCGCGGCTGTCGTCGGCTCGGCGCGCCGCCCCGCGTGCCTTCGGCGTTGGCGTCGGCGGCGTCGGCGTCGTGCGATGCCCGGCACGCGCATTGTCGCGACACCAAATGGCAGCGCCCTACACCCACCGCGACGCTATTCCCGGCCTAATCGCTCACCGGGATATCGCCTCGAAATAGCGCGCCGCAGCCATTCAGCCCGCCGCCGACTGACGGCCGCCGCACTCGACTCCGCGCTTTCATTAATAACGCATCTAATAATACAAACGCTGCTGGCACTACACTGAAATCCCGCGACAAGGTGGACGCGGACGCAGGTGCCCGGCCGCTGCACCCAGTGGCGCGGGGCTCACTGCAAACCGTCAGCAGAGCTGCAAAATACTTTATGGCCGAGCGCATTCAAGGCGCTATGCTCCAAAGCGCGAGGCCGTTCCCCGTCGGGGGTTCGAATCCTCCCTCGGGCATGGATGTTTGTGTTCACTTTAGTGTAATTTAGCTCATAAGTAGTTTGTAAGTTTAGGTGCCGGCCGCGGTGGCCGAGGGGACTGAGCCGCTCCAGTCACGGTCTGCACGGCCACTACGGTCGGGGGTTCAAATCCCCCCTCGGGCATGAATATTTGCGCCGTCCTTAGGATAAGCTATTTGATAAGTAGTTTGTTAGTTTAGGGACTGATGACCCCGTAGTTAAGTCCCATAAGCTATACAAACGTTTGAACGTAGATACTTTGCCACATACGGTCTATCTGAATAGACGTCAAAGCAGAAGGGACAACAAGCAGAACACATCCTGCACACATAAATGTAGTCAAATACAGCCAGAAAGTAAATTTCAGTGTTGACAGGAAACCTACTTCCACAGACGCCACTATATCACACTCCTCCACACATCCGACTTCCCACAAAAAAGCAGCATTTAGATCAATGCTGTACAAATTTACACTCCAAAAACTCTAGCAAGAAGTAAACACAGTAAACCATATTGCAATAAGCAATGGATTTGATCCTTCACTCATTAATAAAGTGTCACAACATTATATATGTAATTAAAAAATAAGCTGAACAAACAACACCATAGTACCCTCACAACAGACAGTAGCCTAGCAGTTAAATATGTTATCACACATCATGGAATAACGTCTAATAAACTAACAAGGCTGTTCAGAAACACAGATCTAAAAGTTGGTGTCGCCACAATCAATAACCTATGTAAAAAAAACTCATTCACAACATAAAACCAGCTGATAAAAACAACATGCATGTGGGATTTACGAAATCACCTGCAGCCAATGAGACGAAATTCATATAAGCCAAACAGATACAAATTTTAGAACCACTCAAAGAAAAAAGAAAGAAAAGTACTGCTACAGACAAAATAAATCTAACAAATCAGCAATAAGAAGTCGCGTAACAGAAGCAAGACGTCCCATTAAAATTGAAGAAAACCTCGAAAATTTTAACAAAATCGGTAAAGTACAAAAACGACTATTATGTTGGAACTGGAGATCTTCATCCATAATACAAAAAAATAGCTAGAATATCCTTAATGTTCAAAATTCTTCAATTGCCATAAGAAAGTACAATACAATAGTTTTAAAATGAACCAGCACTTTAATAAAAAAAAAAACTACCAGACATGAAGCACAAAAAGTCGGCCATAAAAAAAATCTCTTCCGAAGTCACCAAAACACTGTTATTACTATACATTTATTGTCAATATACAATGAGTAGCATAATTTAAAAAATAAAAAATAAAAGCCATCAATTTACCTTACACAAGGTCCAACCCTGACACATTTAGTTACTTCTATTCTGTTCCGAAATAGACCAGGCGCAGCCATACTGGATCTATTTTTGGCGTTGTATGGCTAAATATATCACTGAGAGTGCAGACGAAAGAAGCTGATTGGCACAAAACTATCCTTGGATGGCCTATTTTCCAACACACGGAAATCTTTACACACGTACAGATATAGTAGTGTTACGAAACTGTTGATCTGCTCCGATTTACAAGAGTTGAAGCCCCATATAGTTCCGTTAGTATAGTAATAGAAAATAATTGACTCAGTGATATCTCTCTGACATCTCCTTCCTTTCCTTAAAACTTGAAATGGAACGGCTAACGGACCTACGCATTTCTGGATTCAGTAGCAGGTCTGATTTCCCGTCCTTTCAATGGGTCGTTCTGAAAACAAAGTGTTACGCCTCTCACTGAATGGGTTTCTATTTTTGAAAAGGTTAAAGAAGTGGCGAGATCAACAAAGAATGGGGAAAAGAAACGACGCAACTCAGTGTGCCGCTCTGACGCCCCTAAGTCGCCGAGCCGTGAAATTCCGCGGCAGGGCTCCGTCCTGTTCTCAATTTGCCTCTGTGTCGCGTCGCTTCCAGTGCACCACAATTAATCAGGACGCACAAAATTATAGAAATGTGCGAAAGCCACGCACACATGTTAACACGCATCATACCATATTCTTCGCACACAAAAGATGTGTGTGTGCACGTCAACCCCTTTCTTCTCTCTCTCTCTCTCTCTCTCTCTCTCTCTCTCTCTCTCTCTCTCTCTCTCTCATATATATATATTGTGTGGGGGGTGTTTAAGTAAACTTTTAATTTCTAAAGTAATCGCCATATCTCTAATTGTATTTATTCCAGTGCGAGACGGAATCGACAATGCCTTCATGAAAACATGTTTGCCATTGTGTACTGAACCACGATTGTATTCAGGCGAACACTAAGCAAATGGACAGCTACGGATGTCTAGCTTCAGGCCCCGACAAAAGTGGAAATCATACTGGAAGAAATGAGGACCCTGTGAAGCATGTGTTCGGGTTTCCCCAAGGAAACCTTTACAGCCTAGTCAAAATAGCTTTGCTGGGTAATGCCCGCCTACGTGTATTTAAGGTTGTTTCCAGAGAAATGTAGAAATTTCGCTTATCTTTCGGTCTCTATTCGAGCAGTATTTTGCTGTGACAGTAGCCTGGCGTTGCACTGAAAGTGAATATAGTAACGAACGGATGACTTTCTGGAAGTGGGGTTGCAACGTTATTTAATTAATTCATGTCATGACATGCAAATCATGATGTCAATTTAGTAAAGGGATGCCACCTACGCCTGCAACATCTAGGACCTAATGTTTGCCACGTTTTGCTGTATTGCAGACGCACACCAAACAAATATCCGTTTCATTTATTATCCAGCTCACCGCGGCGTGTGCCCTCTCCTAGTCACTCAGTCACGATTCAGGATGGGGTTACCTGTTGTAAATATTAATATGGCCCACTGGAAACTCTTCTCCTCAGCTGCGGACTCTTAACGATATGCAGCCCACAGTGCGTGTTGCTAGAATGGCACAATGAGGAAACAGTTTTACGTATTCTGAATAAAATTAGTTTTTATTTTTTATTTTGGTAACACTTTATTTTGATCAGCGCGGGGACTCGTGATTCTTTCTGGACTGTCTTTCCTTTCCCTTCCCTTCTTTCCCATCCTCACTCTTTCCCTTCCCCATCGGATGACTCACGACCTTAGCAGTTTCGACCCCCTGTACGAAACAAATAACCAAACCAAATGTAACTAGCCGGAAATTCTCAGACAATCAACAATAAACTATAGCTAACACATTTTATTAAAATCAGCGGAATATTTCCTCACGCAAAACACACAGTTAAATAAGCTTGTGCGGGTCACTATTTAACATCACAAAGCAATTCTCCCACTAATACCAGTTCTTCACACTCGCGAGCAACATGACAGAGTTACGTGCCACCTTCACAGGGGTCCACCAGCGACTGGTACCTAGCTCACTACAACGTCTCGGTGCCTCACTTCAAGAAGGCAGCACGCCACAGGCCAATAAGAATATCTTTTATATTCAGTTCAAGATTTAGTTACTGTTGCTTTTTAAATAAATGAAAAATTGCGTATTACTTCTACAACCACGATTACGATCTTCAATGCTGGAGTTATTAAGTAGATTCGTAGATACAAAGTATTTAAAATTTGCATAAATACTGTGGTGGTTCCCACCATAGAGAAAGAGTCAAATCGCGCTCTGCACAGAGAGCGGCAGCCTTTTCCCACGGTGTGCCGACCATCTGTCACCACGGTAACAGTCCAGCCCGTGCTTGCATACACCGCAGTCTGCAGGCCATACAAAAAAGACCCCGCTACAACACATCTGCCATACAAAAAAATGTTCAAATTTTTATTAAGCTTATGTGACGTAACTGCGGTGTCATCAGTCCCTAAACTTACAAACTACTTATAAATTGATTTCCACCTCAAATCGTGCAACATTTCCGTGACGCCTTCCCCCCTGTGAAATGGTGAAACAAAACGAGCTGCCCTTCTCCTAAACCTTCTCAATGTTTTCCGTCAGTCCCACCTGGTGAGGATCCCATACTGGGCAACAGTACTCCAGGAGAGTGTAATGTAATGTGTAATGTAGGCAGTCTCTTTGGTGGAGCTGTTGCATCTTCGAAGCGTTCTGCCAATGAAACATAACCTTTGGTTCGCCTTTCCCACATTATTTTCTGTGTGTTCTCTCCAGTCTTAGTTGTTCGTAATTGTAATTGGTAGAATTTACGACCTTAAGGTTTGACTGATTTGTCGTGTAATTGAATTTCAACGGATTTCTTTTAGTGGTCATGTGTATTAATTCACACTTTTCATTATTTAATGTTAATTGCCGCCGGCCGCGGTGGCCGAGGGGACTGAGGCGCTTCAGTCACGCTCTGCAGGGCCACTACGGTCGGGGATTCGAATCCCCCCTCGGGCATGGATATTTGTGCCGTCCTTAGTCGTAGCTAGTTCATAAGTAGTTTGTAAGTTTAGGGACTGATGACCCTATAGTTGAGTCCCATAGACTCTAAAAACATTTGAACATTTGTTAATTGCCAATTTTCGCACAATTTAGAAATTTTGTCTAAATCGCTTTGCAGTTGCTTTTGATTCTCTGTGGACTAACCGATAAACGGCGGCATCATCGGCGAGCAGTCTAAGGGAGCTATTCAGATTGTCTGCTAAATCGTTTATAAACACAAGGAAGAGTAGGGGATCTATAACGCTTCTCTGGGGAACGCCAGATATCATTTCTGTTTTACTCGATGACTTACCGTCAGTTACTACGAACTGTGTCCTTTCTGATAGAAATGGTGAAACCAATCGCACAAATGGGGTGATAATCCATAAGCACGCAATTTCATGTGCACATTCTTGCTAGTCACCGTACACTTCCTCTTACGCAGCAAAGCAGAGACACAAAAGGTTTCCAGAATGAAACTTTCACTCTGCAGCAGAGTGTGCGCTGATATGAAACTTCCTGGCAGATTAAAATTGTGTGCCGGAACCGGGACCCGAACCTGGGACCTTTGCCTTTCGCGGGCAAGCGCACTACCGACTGTGTTATCCCGACACGACTCAGATTTAAATTGTGTGCCGGAACCGGGACTCTAACCTGGGACGACTCACTATGCCGCCTCACAACTTTACTTCCAGGAGTGCTAGTCTTGCATGTTTCGCAGGAGAGCTTCTCTGAAGTTTGGAAAGTAGGAGGCGAGGTACTGACGGAAGTAAAGTTGTGAGGCGCCATTGTGAGTCGTGTCGGGATAGCTCAGTCGGTAGAGCGCTTATCCTCGTAAGGCAAAGGTCCCAGGTTCGAGTCCCGGTTCCGGCACACAATTTTAATCTGCCAGGAAGTTTCACACAAAAGGTTGTTCGGGTAAGGATGGGGAAGCAAATCGGCTGTGCCCTTCGAAAGGAACCGTCCCGGTAGTTGCCTGGAGAGGTTTAGGGTAATGACGGAAAACGTTAAGTGTGTACGGGCGGAGGTGTATTGGAGTGCGAGTGCGGCGTGTCGCCTGCGGCGGCGCGGCGGTGGGGCAGGCGTCGCCTGAAATAAAGCGGAGTGGGTGTCTGGGGGCGGCGCGCCGGCTGGGCCGCGCCCGGCAACAATGCAGCGGCCGCTGGACCGCCGCCAGGCCGCCGCGCCGCGCCGCCACAGCGCCCTTTGTCCCGCGCGCCACGCGGCGCTACCCCCTGAATCACCGCGCCCCCGCCCGCACCACCATTGTCTCCGGCGCAAGTGTCTTTTGCGGTCCAACCTGGCGCCGTTCGGCAGCTATTCGATTCATTTCCTCTCGTCTTGTTACACGCCTTCAAAGTCTGCAACGTGAACCTTGTCACCAATAGGTACTTTACTGTGATGCGATGTAAGTAAGGTAAGGTAAAGCAGTCAACAATCCGAAGATTGGTTTGAAATCAAATGTTTCAAATATTTGATAAGCTTATGGGACTTAACTATGGGGTCATCAGTCCCTAAACTTACAAACTACTTATGAACTAACTAATACTAAGGACGGTACAAATATCCATGCCCGAGGGGGAATTCGAACCCCCGACCGTAGTGGCCGTGCAGACCGTGACTGAAGCGCCTCAGTCCCCTCGGCCACCGCGGCTGGCATTGGTTTGAACACCACAGTGCTTTACTAGGCATGGCCCTGTTTGGAGGTGGTATGCGTTGCCTTCCTCCGACCTTCGAACTGACTTACCCAGCCAGTTATAGGGGGACCTACAGTTTAACGTGGGTTCCGAACCACGGTGCTACTCGATGTTTTTCACATGAGCAATACTGCCAGAGGTGAAAGATGTGGAAAATGACAGATAAAAATCCTAGGACCTGGCGGGGATAAGTAATGGGATAGTGATATACACAGAGATACTTGGTGATGGTATCGTATTCACAAGGGATAAAACGACGGTGCATTGACAAAGTACTCCATATCTATTTCGGTGATTCGCGTGAGAAAGGTTTGCGACGTGTTTATGATCGCACGACGGACGCGCAACGGTAATAACTGCTACACGCGTGGGATGCTCCATTTATGAAATTCTGAGCTCTACCCTGTCAACAGTCTGCCGAAAATGCCTAATTCCAGGCATATCCTCTGTCCACGGACAGTGCTGTGGCTAACGACCTGTACTAAAAGATTCAACAAAGAGTCTCATTTCTAAGATAACAGACAAGCAACTCTGCGCGAAATAATCGTAGAAATGAATTTGGATCGTACGACTAACGAATCATTTACGACAATCTAGGTACGGAAAAACGCAACCATTCACTTTTATTATACGGACCTTGCTTTATTCCATGAACCTCCATAAAGCCACAGTAACCGAACTTGACCTTAAAAACATACCCAGTGCCTAATCGCGATGTAAACAAAGCCTATGACGAAGTATTAAAGCATGTCAATTACCTACCACAGAGCCAGCACCCAGCATCTCGCTACGAAATGACCCTGTAAGTTTCCTGTACCATCTGAACTTGAAAAAGTTCGAAAACCGGTTCATGGAATAAAGCAAGCTTCATTTCATAAAAGTGACTGGTTGCGTTTTTCTATACCTAGATTATACTAACAGTCACGGGTTCTCTAACATCCGACATGGATAATCTAAATAAGTTACGACAATGTTCGCGGATGATGCTGTCGTTTATCGGTTACTGAAGTCAACAGAGGATCAAAAGCAACTTCAAAGCGAAAATTGGCAATTAATAGTAAATGTGTGAAGTAATACACATGAGCACTACACGAAATACGCAGAACTTCAATTACGCGATAAAACAGTCAGACCTTAAGGACGTAAATTCTACCAAATACATAGGAGTTTCAATTACGAACAACTTAAACTGGAGACAATACATACAAAATATTGTGTAGAAGGCAAACCAAAGGTTACGTTTCATTGGTAGAACGCTTCGAAGATGAAACAGCACCAACAAAGCGATTGCCTACATCACACTTGTGCGTCATCTCTTGGAGTACTGTTTCCCAGTGTGGGACCCTCACCAGGTGGGACTGACGGAGGACATTGAGAAGGTTCAGAGAAGGGCAGCTCGTTTTCTTTTATCACGTTACAGGGGGGAAAGCGTCACGGAAATATTGCACGATTTAGGTGGAAATCATTAAAATAACGACGTTATTCGGTATGGCGAGGTCTATTTGAGAAATTTCAATCACCGACTTGTACTTCTGAATATGAAAATATTATGCCTGAATATGAAAATATTTTGTCAGCACCCACCTACATAGGTAGTCATGACCATCCCAATAAATTAAAACAGATAGGAAACGGAACGATTTAGGTGTTCTTTCGTCCCGCGCTCTATTAGAGAATGGAACGGCAGAGAAATGTAATGAAAGTGGTTAATGAACCCTCTGCCAGGCACTTAAATGTGATTTGCAGAGTATCTATGTAGATGTAGATGAAGCGGAATTTGGAATTAGGAGGTTACAGCGGCAGAGAACCACCATCCCACTGCCTTTGCTAACAGCACAACACTAGCTGCGCCGCCTCTTCTTTGTCGTGACTGTGTAGATAGCAGCCAGACTGCTGACAACGTAGCTTCGTCTCATGACTCCCCACTTCATTTAGTAATATATTTTTGAAATCATCTTTGTTTCCTTTCGGAAAAATGCGGCGTCCTTATGATATTTTGTTTTTAAATATTTAAAAAAAGTCGAAAGCGCAAAACTGACTTTTTATTTGCGACTAGTTTCGACCCGAATTTGGGCCATTTTCAGAATGTTGCTCCGAGATGGTGTGAAGCAGAGCAGGAGCTGCGACAGCACCCGAGGAACTCGCAGCTCTTGCTCATAGATTGCATAGATCACAATGTCCTACGTCGCCACATGGGAATGGCTGCGGGGTCTGAGGCGCCACGTATTGGATTGCGTGGCCGCTCCTGACGGAGGTTCGAGTCCTCTCTCGAGCGTCTGTCTGTCTGCGTGTGTTTGTTTGTTTGTTTGTTTGTGTGTGTGTGTGTGTGTGTGTGTGTGTCGTCCTAAGGTTAGTTTAAGTAGTGTGTACGTCTAGGGATCGCTTAATTCAGCAGTTTGGTTCCTAGGGGGAATACAACAAAATAACTATGTGCTATGTCATTGTACTAAAACTGTTCGCGATTGGTTTTGACATTAATCGCCCGGCATGAATTCCATGCAACATTAAGGGCATACTAGACAAGTCAGTCCGTGCACGAAATCCAGCACTGGCAACATTTTCGCTATTATGGTCGGCTATAACTCAATATTCCTGCAATATTCATCAATATTCCTTATTGTCAGGACAATAAGAAAAATTTCTGAGCGCATCATTAAAATTTGATTGTAGGTTTGATTTAATATGAATCTTCTTCAGATCTAGTAGACCTGAAGATGGCGCACAAAAGGGCCGAAACAGGTAATCAATATATTTAATGGTGTGCTCTAGAATGTTTTCTTATTATAGTTCTGCACTATATTTATGTTTAACGAGTGCCGACTACTCTACTGTCTCCTCCAATACTTACACACTATTTGAAACTAGTAACTGCGTACTGACATCTTGCTGAGCTAATATTTACATTTGTTACCGCGAATTTGGCGTTAGCTGTGTTGTCCTATGAGCACCAGCCGCGGATCGCGAGGATAGAATTGTCACATTCTGAAGTTAATGTCTTCTTTTCTGTGGACTTACATTCGACTGCATAAAAGTGCTGCGGAGCGTGAGTCGAAATCTTGTTGCTTATAGAAAGTTTAAAATATATGTAAACCTCTTAAGACGTCAGTGACTTGGTCGGAGGGTAGAAATTGCCTTCCTTTGAGACAATCTGTGCGATCTCGATATTCAAATGTAATGCGGTCGATCATAAATATCATTCACCTTCAAGACATATCCTGGTATAGCGAGCGAGGTGGACTTGCACTCGCGAGGAAGGAGGTTCAAATCCATCTCCGGCCAACCAGATTTAGATTTTCAGTGATTTCCCTAAATCACTCCTGGCAAATTCCGGTATGGTTCCGTTCAAAGGGCATGGCCGATTTCCTTCCCCCATGCTCCCCAAACAATCCGAGCGTAAGCTCCGCCTCTAATGACGATGAGGCGTTCTAAGCATCCAGCTCCAATTACCATCCGCATTAAAAGTCTTATCCCGTCACACGGACATAATCACGTCCTAGACCTTTCCACGTGAATCGCCGTAGTACAAATAACAGCTCTACCAAAGCACTGCCCCTCTTAAACCTAGTGCAGTTCATATACCGTAATCCGTATCAGAGCACATCAGTTTCCCATTTCTTCTGTCGCCTCGATGTACATCATCTTTAACTTCTTGAAGTGCGACATACAGAATAGTGCAATATCAACCCATGAGCCCTTTTGGCATGATGGACTAAAAATTATTAGCAACGATTTCAAATCCTAGCACAGTATTATCGATCAATGGTAAAGGAGTGAAACAGCGATAAGTACACCGGAGCAAATTTTATTCACCCGCAAGTTATGTAACGTTTGGCATTGCCTCTAACTTTGACAGCAGCCTCAGTCTCAGTTCAGGTGCGCTGTATTTAGGTGACAGCACTTTATGCTACATCTCGTAGAGACTGCGGGGATGCTGATATACGTGTTTCAGTCTCTGATCCAAGCACTCGCAGACTTTTTTCTCTACGATAAATGGCGAATGATTTCGAGCGTCAGTCGATACACATATAGGGTGCATCTGAGTGGTGGTCAAACCAGGGACGCATGTGTACTACCCTAAGTCATTTACGTAAACCACGAGTAACCTTATTCTGGATGCTGGCCGGGATCAGAACTATGTTTCTTTCAGTGCCTGAATAACTCTCTCGGGGACAAACTTTGTTGTTACTCGATAAATGGTAAATAGATCTTTTACGAGACATTTTTCTCAGTTCATTTTCCATCTACGATTGTAGATCTGTTGGGAAGCGTCATCTATTCCTCACTAAAATAAACTTTTCTAGTACCAAGTATGTGAGGTAGTAGAATGCGAAACTCAATCACCTTTCTGTTTATTTACCGATAAGTTATTTCAAATGAAGTCGTCATGCGTCAGCAAAAGTTTTGATTAACCCATCAGCAGTGACCCATGCCGGCCTTTAACGCTGCAACTAAATGCGTAGGCAGCACACGCAACAGACCTCTGGGACAGCTCCATAAATAACTTTAACAGCCTTCATCAATCTTCTGCGGAAAGAAGAATCGAGGGCAAAACTTCCATCTCATCTGTGACGGATAATTCACGAGAAGAAACGAGATTTTTAGGGACTATCTCGTCATTTGCCTACGGACGTAACTACTACCGCCTCGTTAACAAATCTACTTAATTTTAAATCACCAGATAAACTTTTCTTTCCCGTATTTATTCCGATTGCCGTGTAGAAATGTGGAGTGTGTTTCATTAGTCCTCGTTGGCCATGCTAATAAACTTAAAAGAGGATCGCCAGAAAATAAAAATCAATGGAAAAAGGAAGAAACAGTCAGGGAAGAATGAAAGGTTGCCGACCGCAAGCTAATGAGATCAGGCTTGACAATAATTATACATTAGTGTCTCGTCCTTGCGCAAGTTGTTCCTTAATTATTTAGACTGGTCTGAAAAATCGCCATGCTAGTTACGGAAATTATGGGAGACGAGATGCAATTTATCTCCGAGGAATTATGACTATGTACCTTAGCGCCAGAGGCTTGTTAGAAGTAATCTCTGCGCATGTTCGCTTGTGTCGATAGGTTATAGAAGGCAGCGTAACTAATCTAATCACGTATGTATAGCAGCACATGTCAGAAAAATATTATTCATCTAAACCACGTTGTATCTTTTTAATTTTCTAAGCTCTTAGCAGCCAGTACGTCAATATAATGCCCCTTCTACAAGGAGGTAAAATGCAGAAAGATCTTGAGAAAATAACAATGTAACTTTAAATGAATTTTCTCCGCTGTCGATTCTGTCATAGTAACTCAATTAACTTTATTGTTATACGAAGCGAAAGATTTCTCAATTAGACATAATCGGCAGAGTAAATGAGACTCAGTGCGCTAAAATGAACATCAGGGTTTAACGTCCCGTAGACATAGGGAACAAAGGAAGCCGTGTGTGTGTGTGTGTGTGTGTGTGTGTGTGTGTGTGTGTTGAAGATAGGAAAGGGAATCGACCGTGCCCTTTGAAAGAAGCAAAATGTTCAAATGGGACTTAAATGCGGGGTCATTAGTCCCTAAACTTACAAACTACTTATGAACTAACTTATACTAAAGACAGGTCAAACATCCATGTCCGAGGGAGGATTCGAACCTCCGACGCGGGAGGCGCTCCAGACAGCTCGGCTACTCCTGCGCGGCCCTTGAAAGGAGCCATCCCGTCATTTACCTGGTGAGGTTCAGGAAAATTCCGGAAAACCTGGATGGGAGTTTGACCCACCGTTCTTCCAAATGCGAGTCCAGCGTGCTAACTAGTTCATCACATCGCGTCAATACTAGTAACCAAACAAATGGTAACCAAGCAATGTTTCATTTAATTATTGTTTAGAGGCTATTATAACCACGACTGATACATGACATGAAAGTCTCTGAGATTGAAAAAGTAGAAGACTTCTGGGCATCATTAAAGTTTCATATAATCACAGAAAATAGTACATTATCTCAAGGGCCGTGATCGGATAACATCAACCGGATTCTTAAAAGAGGGTGCAAGTGTTTCTCGAAGGTTGGCACAAGTAGGTACATTGCTTTCACCACCCATCGTTTATCAAGTGACTCTTTGAATTACCCGCTATTAATGGCGTAGAAACTGTGTGGGCCTGTTCAGCCCAGAGGCTGAAACATGTCATTCAAGATCTCTGCTGACTGACGGATCCGCGGGATGTATCGTCGAACAGAGCGTCACCTGGACACGGCATACCTGACGACACTCGTCGCCTCCCTTCCTCTCCGAACGTACGCCGTTATCAAAACCAGGACACGGAAGGAAGGGAGGAAGGTTGGTGTTTAACGCCCCATCAACAGCGTAGTCATTAGAGACGGAGCTTACGCTCGATTTGTTTGGGGAGGATGGGGGGAAGGAAATCGGTCATGCCCTTTGAACGGAACCATACCGGCATTTGACTGGAGTGATTTAGGGAAATACATCGAATTGGCCGATGGCTTGCACCTCATGACTGAAGGGAAGTGTTGTTTGCTTTTGTTATCAGTGCCAGTAGGTAAGCTGAAATGTGAGAAATAACCGCAGAACTCAACGTGGCACATACGAGGAACGTACACGTCCGCTACGCTGTTTGGTGCTAATAGTTTGTGGCAGCTGACGAACGTCTCTTACGCATTTGCTGACACGATGATATCGCCTTCCGCTCCTCTCCAAACATTTCTCCTGAGCTCGCGACCGTATCGGTTGAACACTGGACGACTGGAAAACCGCGACTCTCTCACGTGAGTCCCAGTTTCAATTGGTGAGAGCTGATGACTGGGTCCAGCGTGGTCCAGACCCCACGAAGCCGTGGGCCAAAATTGTCACTGTGCAGGCTGGTGGCGATTATTATTGTTTGCTCTAATTTAACCAATCATTTATTCGCCACTTGGGCATAATTTGCAGACATTTGTAGACTTCGTGTTCCCAAACATGACAATGCGCTTATACAACTGGGCAACAATTGTTTGCTCTTGGTTTGAAGAACAGTATGGACAGTTTGAGCGACTGATTTGGTCAGTTAAATGGCGCCGGCCGCGGTGGCCGAGGGGACTAAGGCGCTCCAGTCACGGTCTGCACGGCCACTACGGTCGGGGGTTCGAATCCCCCCTCGGGCATGGATATTTGTGCCGTCCTAGTTCGTAAGTAGTTCATAAGTAGTTTGTAAGTTTAGGGACTGATGACCACGTAGTTAAGTCCCATAGACTATACAAACATTTGAACATTTGAACTTAAATGGCTTAACTTGAATCCCATCCAACATTTATGGGATATAATGAAGACGTCAGTTGGTGAACAGAATCTAAGATCGTCTAGAGTTTCGCAATTTTGCTTTCTTGAAGCATTTGTCTGTAGTATATCATCGTACTGGAGTTTACAACGAAAAAATTATAGCTTTTGAAATGTGGTGCTACAGCCGAATGCTAAAGATCAGGTGGTTAGATCGTGTATCTAATGTGGAATTACTGACCAGAACTGGGAGAAAAGAAATTTCTGTCATATATTCACTAAAAGAAGGCATCGATTGTTGGATCACATTTTGAGACGTGAAGGAAGCGGGATGGGAGGGAAGCGTGTGGAAAACCTGCCAAGTTTTCCGGTTTTCCCGAAAGATTTCCTGATTTTGGGGTAGTCTTCTGGTTTTCCGGATGAACATAATTTCTTTTCAGGAATTCAACTCCCGGGATTGTTCCCGCCCTCTGAATTCATACAGAATTTCAGTTTTGACTTTCTATAGTAGCTACTATTCTGAGATGCGAGTGTTTGAAATTCGACGGAAAGTCGACCGATATTATCCATTATCCCTTCTCTTAGAATATCGTTGCGCTTTTGTCATTCACTCTGTGTGTTTGAAACATCGCCGGCGAAAGTCTATCGAAAATTCTATCAATAAGCACATTTCAGATACTCCTTGCGCATCGGCTGCACGATAGCAGGAAATCTTTGTTTATGCTTGCTGTTATGCTGTGTTTGCTGTGGTTATGGTAGTCGTGCAATTGGTTGACGAATTTTGGAATGATTTAGTGTTTTCGTGATGATGAGTTTAAATAACAAACCATGTCCTCAGTCGTTCAGGGACGTATTTCCTGCACAATTTCCGTGTATTATGTGATCGCGGAAAGGTGAAACATTCGCATTCTGTTCCATGTGTTTGTATGATCTAAACATTGCTTACGAACAACTGAATTAGTAAATAGTATTAAATCTGTTAAACGTGTCTCCAACATGAGAATGAAGGATAGCAGTGGGAAAATTGATTAATTTTTACCACTACTGTACCTGACCTGGATGTAATAAGAGCAGAATGTTTGTTTACTTAATTTTAATTGATCGTAATATTCCGTTAACTGCTGCTGCTATGCACGCGTTAAATTATTGCGATTTGTGAGCTTCTGCATTTCTGTTTTTGAAAGTTGGCAGGTATGGTGAGGGTTAAAAATAGTAGAGGAAGACGGGAAGGCGAATTTTTGCAACTACAAAAGTAAGCGAAACAAATCGCAATTTGCGATCAGTTATGGCTTCACTGTACTAGGTGTAGATGCAGTACCAAAGTGCGGCGAATGAAAATTTGTGTCCGGCCGGGATACGAACCCGGGATCTGCTGCTTACTAGGCAGACGCGTTGACCACTCCGCCACCAAGGACACAGTGAATACCCGACTGCAGAGGACTCTTCCCTGCACGTCTCCCGCCACACCCAAATCTCCATTCGCCACTCTCTTTTCCTATTATCACAGATTTGGATGTGGCGGGAGACGTGCGGGGATGAGTCTGCAGTCGGACTGGTCACTGTGTCCTCGGTGAGGGAATGGTCAACGCGTCTGCCTAGTAAGAAGGAGATCCCGGGTTCGTATCCCGGCCGGGCACAAATTTTCATTCGCCGTACTTCGGTATTCCATCTAAACGTAGTACAGTGCAGCCAGAATTGATCGCAAATTGCGATTTATTTCATTCACTGAACGCTGCAGCGTCGCCAAATATATATAATAATCGTACAAAAGTAAGTGGGTTGCCGTCTTATTCAGAAATGAAGAGGGTTCACAGGTTAGAATGGCGTGGAGAGCTGCATAAAAAAGATCATTGAACTGAAGACCACAACCACAAGGGCCGACGGTAGATGCAGCATTACTCGATACTCCTGCACGGGCCATTCAAGGACTTGTTGAATTGCATCTGCCGCGGTGGAGTAGCCGAGCGGTCTAAAGCGTCTCGCTGTGGAGCGCGCGGCTGCTCGCCGTGGAGGTTCGAGTCCTCCCTGGGGCATGTGTGTGTGTGTTTGTTCGTAGGTTAGTTTACCTAGATTTACGTAGTTTGTAAGCTACGGACTGATGACCACGCAGTTTGGTCCGATAGATTTACAAACATTTGAACATTTGAATTGCATCTAAGTCGATCTGCTGCCCTGCACCTGGGGGTTCACTCCTTTGAGTGCCGGATCTCGATAATAGCGGTGGCGGCCGCAGCAGACGTGTCGGTAATGACGTGGCGTTTGCTCGGCCAGCCAGTAGCGGCAGAAGAGCCGCGAGGCGCAAGACGGCCGGTGCACGGCGACGCGACTAATTGGCGCGCTGTTCGGCAGCCGCGCGCAGTAATTCACAATTACGCGGCCGGGCCTGGCAGCGCCGCTAAATCATGTTAAAGTGGCCGCGGCGCTATATTCGCGCGCTGAAAGGCCGCGCCGCCACACACTTAGCCTAATTAACGCGGGGGTGGCGCCAGCATTGTCCGACATACGCTCGCGCATTCTTCGCTCAGTCCCCAAGCGACATCTACACACATTCTCCGTAGGTCGTCTTCCGGAACGTTCCTCGCAATCACAAGTACTTTGTTTCGTTCTTCTTCCAGTGTCAAACAGAGCGAGAGGAAAACTACACCTTTTGTGCCACAGTGCACGCCATAATTTCTCTCGTACGCTGCCCACGCTGATCACGTGGATATATACAATATACATATGGTAATGTATTTTATTCAGATATTGGTTTCAGTTGTAAATGTCAGATACAGTACCGTATTTTGCCGTGTCAACTTCTCTCTTGAAGACGTTTACTTAGTAGGACGCACCACAGGCCGCCATAATAGCGGTAAAGTCATCCTCATTGCCCTCTAATATGGTGTGTGATCACCTCGGATGGCCAGTACACCGAGCGTTCCAAGGCGCCTAGCTGCTCTGCGCGCCGTTGGAGGTTCGAGTCCCCCATCGGGCATGGGTGTATTTGTTGTCCTTATCATAAGTAGTTTGTAAGCCTAGGTTCAGACGATCAGAGTATTAAAGGAGGAAGGAAGAATCTTGGGGTTTTAACTTCCCGTCCACTGCTTGGTCATTAGAGACGTAGCTCACGCTCGGATTTTTGGGGAAGGATGGGGAAAGGAAATCGGTCGTGCCCTTTGAAAGGAACCATCCCGGCATTCGCCTGGAGTGATTTAGGGAAATCACGGAAAACCTAAATCTGGATGGCCGGAGGTGGATTTGAACCACCATCCTTCCGAATACGGGTCCAGTGTGTTACCACTGCGCCACCTCGCTCAGTAGAGTATTAAAGACCCATAGATTTACAAAATTTGAGATTGATTTGATTTTCGGTCAGTACAGTTGAACATCTGCGTGCGATGGACAGTATCAGGTTATCAAACAGTTCTCGAGGGATATTTGTCCATTCTCAAATAATAATAATAATAAAATAAATAAATAAATAAATAAAATACAATAAATAATTCAAATGTTTGTAATCCTATGGGACTCAACGACTTAGGTTATCAGTCCCTAGACTTACAAACTAATTAAACTAACTTAATAAGGATAACAAATACACCCGTGCACGAGGGAGGACTCGAAACTCCGACGGGGAACTGCCATGTGTACCGCAGCAAGGCGCCTTCGTGCGCTCGGCTATTCCGCCACGGCCCATTCTTTCCGTAGTGCAATATCCAGTTCTGCAACCATTGTGGGAGGTACTGGTGCGTCTGCCAAGTGCATCTCAGACATGCATGATCGGGCTTAAGTCGTGTGAACAAGATGGCCATTCCATCCGTTCAGTTCGCTCATCCTCAAGCATGTTGTCCACCGGTGAAGCTCTGTGGGGACGAGCGTTGTCGTCCACCACATGGAACCCATGTCCCATGACACCAGCGTAGGGCACAACAAAAGGTCAAACGGCCTCGCCACTATACCTATTGACCAGCCAGAGCGCCATCCTGAACAACATAGAGTTCTCTACGTCCGCCAAAACTCCTGCCCTCAGCATTCGTCCACCAACATGATATGAAAAGGCCTATGTTCCTGTATTACGGAATCCCTTCTATCCAGCATGCACTAGCCTGGTTCTTTTAATGTGCAACTACTTCCTCCTTGGACGGCAGTCCCCAAGGAAGGCTTGCGATCCTCGCCTCCTTTTGGGTCGCGACTCAGAGGCTGAAAAACACTACTTTCAGCCAATCACTGACCGTTTGGGATCATGCAGAAGTCACACACTGCTGTCCACCAAAAAGTGCTCAACAGTTGCCTTCCTCCGGTCGTTGTTTCTGCGTGGGTTGGAGAAAGAACGGGGCGGTGACTTCCTCATCAATTATGAAAAGCATTGTCGCGCGCAGACGGGAATACCAATTGTGCAGTAGGCGTCGGCACATTGGGCATTGTGTTCTTGAGCCGCACGGGCGTGGATTATGCGACAGTCACGGAAAGTCGGATATACACATGCAAACGGATTGTTGTCCGCAAAAGATAATAAAACAAACACGTTAAACTGACAAGGGAAGGAACTCAGACACGGCCAAGCGTTTCGGTTCATCTTTGGCTGGTCGCTTCTCTATGATATTTGGGCTCACTGCCCTCCAGGGTTTGAGAGGGCCGCCTTGGATTGGATGTTGATGACACTAAATCGACTCTGTGTTAACCGTGTCGATAGGTAATTGTAAACTGATCATTTTAATGGTATCATGTTTTTTCGATGTTTATTGATAAGGTCGTTGTGTCTACCGCTCCGTTTCACTGGGCCAACGCCGCTTCACGGCACAACATAATTACCTTACTAAGTGTATAAACAGTAGTCATAACGGCAAAATCGCGATTTCTGACAGCGTAAGTGGTGATGAAAATTGATTACTGTATAATTATCTAGCGACCCAGTTAGTTTTAAGATTTATTTAGTTTCACGAGCTTTAATGCCGGTTTTCTCAAAATCTGGGAGGTGCTGAGCAGTAGTGTCTTTTAGACCTTTATTTATTTATTTTTTTCATACGTGGGCGACCGGTGAAGGGTGAACAGAGTTAATTGGCTGTGTCTGATGTTCTTCCCTTGTAAAGTCAATATACTATTCGAAATACAGCATGTTCCTAGTGTGTTGTAAATACCATTCTCGTCACCAGAGGAAGTGATTGAAATGAAATGAAATCTTTGTATAGTCTATGGGACTTAGCTACGGGGTCATCAGTCCCTAAACTTGCAAACTACTTATGAACTACTTACGAACTAGGACGGCACAAATATCCATGCCCGAGGGGGGATTCGAACCCCCGACCGTAGTGGCCGTGCAGACCGTGACTGGAGCGCCTTAGTCCCCGCGGCCACCGCGGCCGGCGGAAGTGATTGTTTGGACAGACTTCACACTGATATGTCACATTGTTCTAACGTCACTAGTGTGACGATTGATTTAAAGCAAGCCATAATGGCAAATATGGAGGACATACGAAGCTAACTCTTCACCACAAGCTCTATATGATGCGATTACGCTGTTGTAAGCAGACCGCTACGTGTATACGCTTAAACAGTTCTGCCTTACTGAGCTAACTTTGATAGTGAACCAGATTTTTAAAATTTTTTATTTATTTATTTTTCAAAGCTTCTGAAGAAGTCTTCAGCAGGGAAGGACGAAACGTCAGGCAGATAATTATGCCACGGACAATAGCCTCATACCAAAGAAACCAAATTCATCAATAAAACTGTGTGATTTTTCGTGTCAGATACAGCCGAGAACTGCCTCTGGAAAGCGCGACAGCCGCTCACATGAGACGGCTTACAGAGGTGTTTAGCCGGGCGTCCGTTTTCCTCCGTGAGGGCAGCCTGGCAGGCGTGACGTCACTGTGGGAAGCATACGTAGAGGGTGTACCCGGCGTGACGGGGTGGCGCTGCGAGTGATGGGGTCTGTTTATTTTCTATAATGTACTTTCGTTACATACAAAACTACTGTCGTTCATTTATGAATACTCTGATGTGTGTTTCAGTGTGACCGCTGGAATGTCGGGAGTTAAATTATTACTGGTTTGCATTTGAAGGAGGTCCCTCAGGCGGCGGTCTGTACATCGTAGTTACTATCTCCCCTCCCCCCTCCCACGGAGGGTCGCCATCACAGGAGCAAGCACTTGCATCATAAAATAACTAGGGGTTCACTAATAAAAAAAACGTATACCTAAGTGAAATTTGTTTAATGTTAAAATTAAGGAACTGCATGAGTAATATTAATTGCGAATGTAATAGCTCATGGATTGTTTCATGGTAAATAAGGGAAAAGCCTCAAAACTGTTTCAGGAAACAATCGATAGATAATAGTACATGATTTAATAAGTAATCATGAAAATTTCGAAGAAAGATCTACTTCTTTACAAATAGTCTATACAGTGGGTACAGTGGGACCTTTCTTAAAGAACACAGTTCGCTTTTGACTTATCTGAAATGTGAAACACTTGTTAAGCAAAATATCTTTTTCTAATGTAAATCATGTAAAAATAGAAAGTTGTGTGTTCCATTCCTAAAAATACACAAAAACAACTTCGTCCAACAATTGAAATTGAAGCTTTAAGAAAATAAAGAAGAGTAAATTTGTTTCCTATGAGATAACATTGTTGTGTTACGTTTCGTGACGATGTAGCAAAGGGGGAGGGGGGGGGGGGTTCGCCAGAATATTTTTATTTGGAAGGGGGTCGCATATTCGAAAAGGTTGAAAAACACTGGTCTGGGAAATATATAGGCCTATCCCGTGGAAGGAAAGAATAATAATTATGACGAAATTCGCCCTTATGAAGTCACTAGGGTGATCGTATTTCCGTCGAGCTATTTGGGAGGGTAACAGTGAAGGAAGTGACCGGTGGTGATACTAGGTACCCTCCGCCACGCACCGTATGGTGGCTTACGGAGCATTTCATGTAGATGCGGAACCAACAAAATCTGAGCAAAAGAACAAAAGTAAGTCTGAAAGAGAAGAGGATTAAACGGTGGTGCTCCTCAGTTTGTTATGAGATCGCAGGGAATGAGACTTGGGGATGAGTGCGAATGCACGAGCCGAGGGACGTGTGTGTGGAGTCGGCGACTGCAGGTGGCGTAGGTGGGCGGCGTAGCGCGGCCTGCACTGCGGACCGGCCGCTGGTGCACTGCGGAGGCGTGGGCGGCAGCGGCAGCGGCAGACACCGCCTTAAAGCCGAACGACGCCTCGGACACGCGACCGCCGGCTGGCAGCCACTGCCCTCAGTTGCCGGTCCCGATGGTCTTTGGGTAAAATGTTAGACTGCGAACCGAACGGTCACCGATTCGAAACCCGGTAGGTCCTCGGGTTTTGCCAGTATGCATTTTAGTCCATCCTCCACTCAACGATGTGAGGAGGCGCCAGAAACGACACGTGGTTCGGACTCCACTTTAAGCTGTAGGTCCCCTTTCTCTAGTTGGATAACTGGGGTAGGCTAGGGACATGCAAGTCGCGAAGTGGCGTCCAATTGAAAGACTTGCACCAGGCCAATGAGCCACACGAAATTATTATTATTATTATTATTATGCCCAAAGCATTCGCGTGACATCCGTCTCGCCTACCGTCTCACTGCAGACGCAGCTCCTTCAGAAAAAGCTCCATTAATTCTAGCCCCAGCCAGCCGCGGTGGCCGAGGGGACTGAGGCGCTCCAGTCATGGTCTGCACGGCCACTACGGTCGGGGGTTCGAATCCCCCTTCGGGTATGGATATTTGTGCCGTCTTTAGGATTAGTTAGTTCACAAGTAGTTTGCAAGTTTAGGGACTGATGACCCCTATATCAGTTCCCGAATTCTCTCTTCTCATGTTCATCTAGCAGCCCACCTCTGAATTGTTTCTAAGACTTTCTTTAAACCAATTCGATAGGAGTGGCGAATACTTGAACAGTATTCGAGAATACTTTACAAGTCCAGAATGAAACGTTCACTCTGCAGCGGAGTGTGCGCTGATAAGAAACTTCCTGGCAGATTAAATTTGTGTACCGGAACCGGGACTCGAACCCGGGAGTCCCGGTTCCGGCACACAATTTTAATCTGCCAGGAAGTTTCACTGTAAAAGTCGTCTATGTGAGTTCTCCTTTGCAGATGAACTACGTCTTCCAATATTATCCCATTATAAAAAGTAAACAATCCTCTTTTCCCACAACTTTCCTTTCTTCTGCAGTGTTACGCCAACATATTTAAATGACGCACCTGTGTCAAGCAGCAGAATGTGGATACTGTATTCAAACATTTTTGGATTCTTCTTTCCTACTCATTTGCAATACCTTTTATTTTCTTATTTTACAGCTAGCTGCTACAGCAACTAGAAGTACTGCCCATGTCATCTTCTATTCTGCTACCCTCACTCAACGATGACACCTCTTGTACACCACAGCACCATTAGCTAACAGATTGCTAATCATTTTGTCTCTCATTTAATTTAATTTGATCAAAAATAATTTTACTCCTGGGTCAGTCCTTAAGATACGTGCTCAGTTTGTCGGCCAAGTCCGCGATCGAAGAGAAATGTTTTTGAATACAGGTCGGACCTATATACGTTTCACCAGCACTCCAATTTCTATCACTTGTAATCGCTTCATATCATAACGAGATTAAAAATTCTTTCCTTCAACCTGTCATAAAAATAACAAATCGTAAAAATTTAATGTTGTTTTGCGGAAAGTGACAGATTTCATTTTCATCTTAATTCCGTTCGGAGATACCTGATCAAAATGTTTTGTTTGAACCCTGCTGTTATGTTTTCTTAAATCAGATGTGCTTCCAGTTACGAAGGCTGCCGAAACGCGGAGTGCCGCGGCGGAGTGGCCGAACGTATTGAGGCGCTATGCTTCGATGCGCGAGGCCGTCCCCCGTCGGGGGTTCGAATCCGCCCTCGGGCATGGATGTTTGTGCTGTATTTAGTATGTTAGTTCATAAGTAGTTTGTAAGTTCAGGGACTGATGACCCCGCAGTTCAAGTCCCATAAGCTTAACAAACATTTGAATGCTCTTGCTGTAATGTAGTAACTGCCGCGGTGTAGTAGCCGAGCGATCAAAGGCGCCTCGCTGCGGAGCGCGCGGTTGCTCGCCGTCGGAGGTTCGAGTCCTCCCTGGAGCATGTGTGTGTGTGTGTGTGTGTGTGTGTGTGTGTGTGTGTGTGTGTGTTGTCCTTAGGTTAGTTTTACCTAGGTTTAAGTAGTTTGTAAGCTACGGAATGATGATGACGCTGTTTGGTCCGATAGATTTACAAACATTTAATTTTTTGTACTAACTATTCTGTGCGAAATTCGAAATAGAAAATTATAAAAGGACATATTGATTTAAGAAGAGCGATAAAAGAAGATACAATAGGCTGAATGAAACATATTATGGAGTTCCACTGCCTAGGGAGGTGGTGTCAGAAAGTGACCTGGAGCCCGAAGTTCCTGCACATTGCCCCCCTTGGTTACTAAGATGTTTGACTATGCTGCTAGGTTCCACGTACTGCTTGTATACTACGCCACCAGGACTACTATGTGCAGCCTATGTGCAGCCTCTGGGGCCCGCTGCCCTCGCGCCCGGTGCGGCTAGCGGCCAGCCTCGCGCGTGAGCCCAGCCTCCGGCGCGTGCCGGATTGCGATCTCTCGGCCCGCTGCGTCACCTATCGACCTGGCGCGTGACGTCACGCCAGTCGATGGCGGCCTTCCTTCCGCCTGACGGGTCGCGGCCGCGGCCGCAGCCGCACCGCCGTGTGTGTGATGCGACAACGCGCCCAGGCGCTGCCCGACCTTCAGGCGAACGCGCCGCCGCGTACACACCGCCACGGGTTGCTGTTCGTTTTCCAATGTCCATCATAAAATGTTGTTATTCCGAACGTGTTGAAAAAGTAATTACTAATAAACGTCTTACTTATAACAGCTTCATAACTTTTCTATAGTTCTCGAAATATAATCGGCAGACTTATTGTATAAACTGTACTTTGAAATATACATAATTTTCGATGTGCAGCTCTTGTGATTGCCGTGTTTGCAGTCAAAAATATTGGACATTAGATTCGCCTAATAACCAAAAGCCGGCCGCATTGGCCGAGCGGTCTGCGGCGCGTCAGTCACAGTCTGCACGGCCTCTACGGTCGGGGGGTTCGAATCCCCCCTCGGGCATGGATGATTGTGCCGTCTTTAGTGTAAGGTAGTTCATAAGTAGTTTGTAAGTTTAGGGACTGATGACCCCGTAGTTAAGTCCCTTAAGCTTAACAAACATTTGAACATTCAATAACCCAAACAGTGTTATTCACTTTTACCCAAACAAGTTCCATCACTTCTGTGCCAGCATCAGTCTTTCTCTTTGGCCATGTCCCCGCACATGCAGGATTGGCTCTGCGTTCAATCCGGATGCCTTTCCTGTCGCCACCCTATACCCGCCAGGTAGGAAATGTGTACCCCAAATGACTGCGTATAGTGTTATATGTGTGGAACTGTAAAGTGTTAAGAAAAGTTTGTGAATCATGTAACTGAGGCGGGACTGGCTACCAGTCCAGTATTCGCCTAGGGGTGTGTGGAAAATCACCTAAAAACCACATCCAGGCTGGTCGACGCTCCGACCCGTTAATCCACCGGGGTTGGTACGCCTCCCCGTCTCGGAAAGCGATGCGTTAGTCCACACGGCTAACCGAGCGGGTCTCTGTGCTAGCGTCAGTGGGTTTCTTTATTTATTTATGGCTCTGAAATACATACTGTTTTAGTACTAACCTATGTGGTTATTACTTCGGTTTTTAAATTAATTGGCCTTTTAACGTAATGTTGCACTGGCAGCATTGTCATTTGCAAACAAATAATCTTACTGAATCTTGTGACGGCTTAGCTTGCTGTTTCTAGTGTGAACACGTAAAATGTAGTGCGATAGTCAGATTATATTTTCCATTACATAGTTTTGTTTGGAAGTACATTTTCTCTTCCCTCTTTCTATGGACACCACACACGCATTACACATAATTCGCGGACTATTTCCTTTCATCGTCACTTAACACTTACGTAAGAAACGAGTGTGTACCCTTGTCAAAAAAAAAGAGAAAAAAAAATGAAACCGAATTTATGCTGTAACCCAATATAAATGATCTATAAAAAGTATTTCCCAGTAATTTAAGTATAACTCTATTATAATAGCGCTATTACATAAAAGAATAATGATACAATAAACAAAAAAATGCATCTACACGACGGCTACATCGTTTCTCCATGTAGTGGAAAAGAAGCACATAGAATGGTGAAGGGGATGAGATTAATGGGGACAACAAATAAGGCAAATAATAGTAAGATTTCAATAAATTAGACAGTATAATCACATTTGACGTAGGAGTAAAAAAACTGGTTGGGAATAGGTCGCGTGTGGCGGCATCTGCACGACTCGGACCGATGTGCACGATAACCTCCACTTAGCGACTGACTGGTCAAGAACACGTGCAAAACAACTCCCCGACGACTACTTAACGTCAAGTCACTAGGAACTGAGCACAAATAAAATTAGCAGGTAGTTAGGTAAATGTGCACCAAAGTGAGTAAGCTCACAGTAAAACAATAAATTAAACGGAACTGAAAACTGTACCCTGCTGAATACTGGCAACAAGAACATGTGGCTTTACACACATTATTTTTGCATAACTTACAGGCACGACGAGTTTCGGCAGAATTCTAGCGTCGTCGGGTGCTTAATTTACATTTCTGCAATGTTAAACAATACACTGCTGTTAGGTAGGAAAGAAAGTTTAGCTGTGTTTGCGCGCTAGTCAGGGGAAGTAGTTTTGCTCCTCCCCAGAAAAATTTCTTTTCCTGTGCGTCGTACTGTGCAGTGTATTATTGAAGTACTCCCAGTTTTAATTTACATCTGGTCCACAGAGCACAAGGACAATCAGTGCATGTCGTTATACAGTCATTTACAATGGGGGCGGACAGAGCATGCGGGAGTTTCTTCAGCTATTACTATAATACGTACGGTATGGATACAGATATTTTTCGTACAAGCTGTGGTGAATGCGTATGTAGATCCTTCTGAACCATAGGCAGGGCCGGGTGACGTGGTGCAGTGGTCACACACTGGACTCGCATTCAGAAGGCCGGCGTTTCAAATCTGCTTTTCCACGATTTGTCTAAATCACTCCTCCTTCCCCATAGTCATCAAAATAATTTGCGCTTGTGCTCGGAAGCTAACGACCACGCAGTCGTTGGGACGGTACCTGATCTTCCTTCCTCGACAGCAATTTGTTTAATTCTGCAGCTTTATTTTCACGTGTATTCATTCGTAAATTATGGTGGCCAGATATCGGGATCAAGTAAAAATATGTTGTTGTTGGGTTTTTTAAAGGAGACTAGACTATTACGTTATCAGTCCCTAAAATTGTTATGCGACGCGGCGGCGTGGCCGAGCGTATTGAGGCGCTATGCTACGATGCGCGAGGCCATTCCTCATCGGGGGTTCTAATGCCCCCTCGGGAATGGATGTTTGTGCGGTCTTCAGTATAAGCTAGTAGTTTGTAAGTGTAAGTTTAGGGACTGACGACATCGCAGTTGAGTCCTATAAGCTTACAAACATTTGAACATTTTGAATTGTTATGCACTGCTGACTTGCAGATGTGTACAGTATAAGTGTGATAATACTGAAACAATCTGACACTTTTATCATCAATCATTTTCCTCTTGTAATGGAGTTAAACACTTTCCCTCTTCAGCAGTCTACACTCCTTTGCTCCTTTTTTTTTCGAGGGTAGATAACCACCATGAACAGCTTTGCAAAATCTTATTTGTTACGCTATTCTCAGATGGAGTGCTTGTTAAACGACTCACGACCTACAGGTGTCCTGTTGATGGTCGCAGAACTAGTTACAAGAAGACACCCAACACCAAGGATGGGGATCAGTTTCACGCATACAGACATTAAGATCGACAGACTCGAGAGGAACAGCTCATACGCTATTAACAGGTTTCATCTTCTCGTTATGTCTAACAATAACAACACCACCACCATCGCCGTCGCTGTTGCCGAGGGGACTGAGGCGCTCCAGTCACGGTCTGCACGGCCACTACGGTCGGGGGTTCGAATCCCTCCTCCAGCATGGATATTTGTGCTGTCCTTAGTCTTAGTTAGTTCATAAGTAGTTTGTAAGTTTAAGGGCTGATGACCCCGTAGTTAAGGCCCATAAGCTATACAAACATTTGATTTGAAACACCACCATCAGTATCACCGCCATCATCATTTTTATCAACAAAACAACAAGAACGCCATTAACAACAACATCGCTGTTAACAACAGCGACAATAACAACATCGCTATTATCAACAACCGTGCAATCTTAAACGTGCCGATTTTGGGTAAGGCCTGTACACACACAATGTGGACTAGTGAAACGGATTGTGACCTTGACCTTGTTGCGGTCAGGACACATCGTGGAAATGCCGCATCGGCCGTCGGTGATTGCTCTTCTAATAACAGTTACTAATATACCGTGTTCTGAAGAGCGCTGTTAATATTCAGTGTGTACCGTGGAGACTTGACAGTGGCGCTATAATCTCCCGGCGAGGAAGTTTATAGGGCGTTAAGTAGCTACCCGGCAGCTCGGAAATTGGTCGCTAGTGGCGAATTTAAAAAGACGCGGCTGCATAGCTGAGGCAGAGCTCATCCGCGGCCGTTGTGAAACCTGCTTATGCAACAGTCGGCGCGGGCAACCAGTCGCCGCTCATTTCCATGTTCACGGGCAGCCTAATGAGAAGGCGGCCTCCCGCGTGTGACGTCACCGCTGTTTACACTGCGCTTCAGGCTGAGGGCGGCTGTAATTCGTTGTTGTATCAACATTTCACACCATTTTGGCCTATTACGATTGTTTCCTATTATCTCTTTTATAGTATACATCATCGGTACGTAGTTGCAAAATATCTTGGAATTAAATTATCAGACGTTGTACGCGGAGAAAACTGAAGGGTCAGTTTGGGGGGGAGGGGGGAGAAAGCGAAAAATTTAATTGTTCCGAAAGACGAGAAAAAGTGATATTAAATTTGGAATTGTGATTATAATAATACTTACGTACTTACAATACTTTTTACTTCATAAATTAAACATCTTGAGTGTACTTTAATTTGGGCAGAGCGTTAGAGGCAACCATTGTGTTTCCAAAATGAATTAATTTCCCAAAATGGAGTCAAACATGATTCTGTAACCGTAAATAAGTAAGAAATAGATGCAATAACTCCAAAACAATCGTCATTAAACAAATTTCTGTTTGTGATAATACATCGTGTATATTTAGCTACACATCGTGTATATTTAGCTACGGGACAGCTTACTGAAGAACTGCCCGGTTCCAGGAAGACAAAACATTACTACAATTCGTATACCTTTTTCAGCTTGCAAACGGGAAGGAGCACTAATTTAAAGAACACACTAATTAGGGATTAAATTACAAAGCAGCGAAAGCAACTGCAAAGCTTTCGTGCACTAATTAAGGAGTTATAAAGTTAAACGCACCATTATACGATGGTATGGGCAGTTAAGAGAAGGCCTAAGCATTGGCAGACATTGTCGGGAGTTGTTACACTTATTATGCCTGTTTACATTTCTCCGTGATAAGTCGTTTCATAAATTCGCTTACGATAGTGGCCGGTTTGAAATGTTATTTTCTTAACAAAAGAAATGGAGGGAAGTCTCCAGTATCGTATTAAGACGACATTCCTCCCACTATTCTGGGAAGGGAGATAGGCTGTAGTCCCATACACTTCCCACTCCCCCCCCCCCCCGTCCCCCTCGGTCTTCTCTGGATTCGGCACTGTTTCTGTTAGCTAAGTGATGTTGTAAACAACAGCAGGTGTGTTATGTGGCAGATACACAACTGA